>OY728147.1:57810000-60210000 GCA_963277665.1 Viscum album | reverse complement strand
AGGATTCCTACGTACCATGCATTGGCATGGATCAAAGTCCTCATAGTTCTCATTGGGTTTGGGGCAGTCCAGAATGATGGTTAGGGGCTTAAACTCTGAGGAGGCCCACAAGAGGATGTCATGGTCGATGCTTACTCTAAGCCCACATGAGTCATGCTCGGTGTGATAAACAAGAGGCATTAGGGACCAGATGATCACTTCTCCAAATGTGTATCCATGAGAAGCAGATTAGGGCTTACTCATGAAGGCGGCCCAATGTGATGAATTGGGGATTACACTCTGAGGAGGCCCAAAGGGTCGGGGCTTAATCCGAGATGGATGCCCGAGGTGACAAAGGCCGACAGGAGAGGGAAAGGGGGTGCATTGGTTTCCATATCCTCTCTTTTAGTGCATGAGGGATTCCTTCCGATGGGTATTTTACCAACTTCGAGGAACCCACAACAAGTGGATGGGCAGAAAAGGGTTTCCAGAGCTCAAACTCCACATTACTGTGGGAATGTGAACCCAGAAATGCTTCGGGAATCTTCTCAAGGGTTGGGGCAACCCCTATTCCCATTTTTACCGTGGGTATGTGAACTCAAAATGGCACCCTGATGTGAATGAATGTTATACCACAAGGATCCGGTGGCTCTGGCGGAGGCCTCAGCTCGGGGCCGATGAAGGAGCCTTGGAAGACCTTGCTGGATCAGAAGGATATTACCTGGATCTAGAAATGAGAACACCAAATTATTTGGAAGGCCACCGAGAGGTATGGGTGGAGGCGCCCTTCGCGTGGGGAAGTTCCACGCTGCTAGTGAAGCCGTCTGCGAACCAGGGTGGTCCGCGGACTGATCGGCGTCCCGTGTACCATGGTGGTTTGCGGTTTCAGGTTCAATTCGAGAACCAGGGTGGTTCGCAGCTTCATGTTCAATCCGTGAACCAGGGTGGTTCACGGAGGATTCCAGGTGGCCATCGGCGGCCAAGGGCGGCGCCGATCAGAGGCTCGTTGTTTGGGGCTTCACCCGCAGGGGAGGGTGCTACGAGGTACGATGGATGGAAATAGAGGCACAAACTCCCTGGACCGTGGGGAAGTCATCCGTGGATGGGGTATGGTTCGCAGTTCTCCTTTTCTTGTTATTTTTTGTTCGTGGTTCACCAAATTATTATGTGTTTTTTAATTCTTTCTTAATTCATATACCTGCTATAGTTCGAAGATGGTAATTTCGCTGTTTTCGAAATCTAAATCCTTCCTTCAACCGATCTCCTATCTCATCGAATCAGATTCCAGTTCTCCAATCCTCCTCTTATTTCCCCCTTGGTCCCCTTTTATAGAGTGGGGAAAGAACTGTATCTATGGCCATGTGGCACCTTTTTCGAAGGCCCATAACCAAATACCCGGTTCAAAGATGACTTGGTCAATCCTCGATTCGTGGTGGGTATTGATTGCTCCCCTCCTCCGCGAGGAAAACTCAGGGGGTGCTTCGCGGCTACAGAAGGTTCCGCCTCCATTCCGCGAATGACAGATGGTGCGGCATGAGCCGGTCGATGCGGTCCGCGGTTGGGGTGGTTCGTGGCGGTGAACCGGACTGGCGTCCATCATGCCTCGCGACCGCGGATCCTCTCCTCCTCCATTTCGCGATTGAAAATGGTTCGCTGAGGGGGTGCCTCGTGGAGTCTGGCCGCGTTGTGCTTCCTTGGACCAGTTCATGGACTGGTCCATTGCTTCACCACTTTGATTATTTTTCCCCAATTATTTTGGTGGATTTTGGGTAAAATTTCCTTTTCGGATTTTTCAGGACCCTACACTCCACCTCAGTTATTTTTTATGGACTGAAACATCCCTAAGAACACAAAATATATCATTTGGTTGAGTTTGGTACTATATTCGGCATGAATGTATATATTTAAATAAATCCATTAACATATACTGATATTGGAAGACACTCTTCAGATCCTGAGGAATAATCTTATTTTATAAAATATTATGGATGATTATGAATAAACATAAAAATAATCATCTCAATTATGGATATTATTTCCATATAAAAAGAAAATATATCTCTATTTATTGATAAAAATGGAAATTTATGCTCGAAGACATTCTCATTATGAGGGACTACACATATGTGTTATGTAATGAATTTAATGGTCATCCTCCAAACTAAATTTTTGAGTTATAAATTAATGTTACACTAATATATCTAACTATATCAAATACACCTCATAAAATTACCCACATTGAGTTTGTCGAACTGATGATGCTGTTACAACAGATTCTGGATATGGTTTTTATATACCAAGGTTCATTACAATATAGTGTGCGATTAATATTAATAAAATCGAGGAATGGATCAATGAAACCTTTTTTTGATTATCCAAAACTCAAAAAATATTGTTACACAATATGTATCCCCTTCCACAGATAGATGATATGTTATAGTCAAGTATATGGGTCCAATTATATTTTAAGGGGGGTGGGTCTATAGTCATTATATTACCGATTAAAGTTGATGAAGGAAGATATTCCCAAGACTAAATCTAAATAATAATTCCTCACTATGTGAAACTATATATTCTCTTAGAACTCTTTAATTCTTCATAAATTTTCAGGAATATAATGAATATATTAGTTAGATATTACATTGTAAATTTTGTGCTAATATTCATAGATAATAATTTGATATACCCCAAGATAAAGGAGGAATTTGATAATAATTTAAATACAGTTATAAATAATTTCCAAATGGAGAAATTATATTCAAAGCACAAAAAAATTTATCTCTGGATACAAGATGTGTCACTCTTGGGGAAGGTTGTTAGAAACAAAATTTTATATTTATACCCTTCTAAAATAATTAAAATCGATGAGTGTCTGTTAAATACAACTATAAAATATATATAATGTTTTCTTATTTATGGATGATAATTTTGATAATTTATTTGAACTTCCCATGCTTATCAAACCCAAAAACTAAGTTAAATCAGAAGGAAATAATTTTTTATACATAATGGAATTTAAAGGCTTCTATAAAGTGTTGAAAGAGATACATACCTCTAAAATTTTACTTACTCTACCAATAAGTTAGGAACTCATTATGGTGTACAATGATTCCCAAAAAATTATTAGTCTCTGTACAGATAAATAATGATGAAGTGATTTACTAATCCTCTTGGAAGTAGAATGTTAATGAACAAAAACATCCCACATGTTATATATCAATGGAAATTGTGATCTTAATAGTAAAGAATTCACAACATTTTCTCTGTAGAGAGAGTTGTGAGATATATAATGATAATTATAGCTTCAATTATATATTCATACAAGTTGATAATAAAATATTCTACCGAATATGGTTGAGATCAACAAGGATTATAAATGTAAAATTCCCTATCATCCTAGTAATGAAAACAATGGGTTACATGATTTATGTAGAAAAGATCCTGTAACATTTTCAATGATGAGAATTTTTTAGGTTCCATACTTTTCAGACCAAAATGGATATACATTAGAATTATATATAAAAGTAAAACATCATTACATTCAATAATTATTTCTCAACCAACCCTTTTATATAGTATAACTGATTCCCAGAGAGTTGAAGTTGAAAATCAAAAAAAGGTTAAAGCTATCAGAAATGATAAATACTCATATTTTAAGACTCATATGGAAGATGTCATAAGGCATGGGTCATGAATATGTGTACAATCCAATCCAGATATAAAGAATTATATTTTGAATGATACACATTAATAATACTTCCCAACAGAACTAGGGAGCCGCAAGACGTATCATGATCTTCCAGAGCACTATTGGTGGGATAATAAAAATAAGGGGGTTGTTGAATATACATCAATATACCTATCATGTCTTTAAGAAAATGAGGAAATCAAAAATTATAAGGGAATGACAGAACCACTACTCATACATACATTATATTGGTAAAACATCACTACAGACTTTTCCATTGTACTTCCCTAGAAACCATGATGAAGTAATGCTATATAGGTTATCATGGGTCTTCTTACAATGGATACATCCTATATAATGTTTTGAGAGGTCTTCTAACTCAACCAACAAGAATAAATATACAATAGAGGAGTTTTGATGCTCTATAGAGTACCATTATTGATAAAATTTGATTTTGATCAATGATTTACCAAATGGTTCTGTAAAATTAGCCAAAATTCTCTAATTATTGAGTTTAACATCAGTATATATTATCAACCTTGAATATATGGAAATTCATAAAAAGAATGTTTATAAAATAGATGTTATATTAAGGGCATTGGAAATGGTCATAAACGAAGTATGGGATCAACATCATCAACTATTCATGTTCTCTTTCAATATTACTTTTCAAAAAATAATCAAAATTGATACATATAAATCCCATTATGGGATGACTTGTAGAAAACCTACATAATGGGATACCGTTGGTGAATGTAAGTTAATGGGACCTAAAATGGTCAATGAAATGGGCAAAAGGATGAAAACTATCAAGAAACATATTAGGGTGTACCAATGTTGAATTATTAAATACATATATAATAATCGAAGAAACATAAATTTTGATGTTGGAGACATGATATTTCTCCAGACATTCCATTTATGAAAATCATGATATTTGGAATGAAATGAAATTTATATCCCATGTACAACATAAAAAATCTATATTCTTGATCATGTCGGAGTTTTGGCCTACAGAATTGAAATTCTACCTATAATTACTTATGTTTATAAAGTATTTGATTAACCCATATCGAGAAACTACATAATAGATCCCACACATGTAATGATTTTAATGGTGCTGCATATTGAAAAATATCTCTATCATGAGAACCAACTTGTAATGATCTAGGACCACAGAGATAAATATCTATGATACTAGACAACTCACTATGTGAAATTACATTGGTGGAACCCTTATTTTGAAGAGGTATAATTGGAATTGGTTTAAGAGATAAAGGATAAGTACCATAACCTATTTTCACCATAGTATGAAAAAATGTTTGAGGACCGAATTTACTAAGGGGGTACATAACGACCAAAAATTTTATTAATGAAATATACATTATAGTTCCATAAAAACACATATTAACTAAAGAACCCAATAAAATTATTATTATAATAAATTAATATTGATAAATTAGTCATGATGTAATCTAATATTATTTCCATATGTCTTACAAGGACATAAAAAGATATCAATAATGAGATGATTTGGATCTATTCAATCCACTACGATGACCACAGTCTTAAAAAATACTATATAAATAAAAAATAATTTTCATAATATAATATTCACTATCTTGAGGAAAATAGAAAAATATTATAGGAATTAGAAGTGAATGTATAATTAATAAAATAAGAGATATTTATTGAAATTATGAAACGTATATTAATGAATTAGAAACCTGGCCACCAGAATAGAAATATGACCATTTATAATAGTAATCAAGTAGTTAGAATAGAAAAAGCACAAATTAATGTACAAAAAAATATCGTCATCCAATAAATGAAAATATTATATATTTATATCATGGTATATGTAAATAAACATTTGAAAAATGATAACTATAGTGTTTTTAATTATTTTTTTGTGACGTAAATTTTTATTTACAATATTATAAATAATATAATAAATCAAATTATTTTTTTTTTCATAAAATAGATTAATAATATAATATTAATATTTATTATAATTATAAGATAACTTTATGATACCCAATTTACTATTTCAATGGGCCATAATATTGACTATAATTTTAAAATCTTATTTTTTTTGAATAAATGAAAATTTTGGATAACAATTAAATATCTCATATATAGAAAATTATTTTCATAAAATAGATGAAATTTCCTACATCTACATGTTGAAAAATATTTTTATATATTTTTTTCTCATAAGCTACATATTTTTTTATAATATTGAAATAAAATAATTTTCATTAAATAATTTTTTAGGAATTATAGATTTTGAGATGATGTATGAATGATTTAACTAGCCATTCGTATGAATAATTCTATCAAATATTATATATTTATACATATTAATAAACACAATTGATAATCATCAGGTATAATAATTATCTAATGAATATTATAATTAAAAAACAACCCACACCCTCAATATATAATACCCATAACTACACCATGTCCTCACACCATATATTTATTTTATCTGATCACTATTATACAAAATTCGTATCTTAATATTGTTCCCTACAACCATGTTCGTGTTGTCTCAATATAAGAAAAAACACAATTTCTTTAAATACGTTATAAAGTATAGGACATTCAAGAGGTAAAATCATTAGAAATTATCATTTAATTTCACACATTTTAAAATCCCCCAATAACCCTCCAAAAAGTAACATATAATGAAAAATCTATTATCATATATATAATGTAATGTTATATTTAAATTTAATATCCTTCCTCAAATATATTCTCTTCCCCTTCTATCCCAAAAATGAAAACATCATCTGTGAAATGTAAGTTCAATAACTTCATGGACAACATGAATTGTTTCCATTACTACCATAAATAATGGTTAGAAGAATATTTTTATGGTTATGATAGATTTTAAAAATTATATTTGTACTATTTTAATGTTTTAAAATAATATATAATCATAATATTCAATAATAAAATTTCACGATTATTGTAAAAACTATATAAAAATGTAATAAATAATAATTACTGATTTATTAAATGAATCATCCTTGTTACAAAAAAAAATATTGGTAAATTTTTTAAATATATTAATTTTTTTAATACCATATAATTTTACTTTAATTGAATTATTATCATTTGGATGTAACTTATAAAAATTTACACTGGTGAAATGATCCTGAAACCATGAAATGAATGCCCATAAAATGAGTACATTGAAATATATAACACATTGAAATGGTTATAAATGAACATAATAAAATTATTATAGATAAAAAATATATATAATTGGTTCCAAAGTAATTGATTAATTAATATAATTTAATTATCATACACATTAAGTTATTATTCATAACACATTCATATTTAAGGTAATAGATATATCCAAACCTCCATATTTCATTTCTGCATTTCTTTATATCTATTTTCCTCACGTTACCCATTCCAAATTCTTATATTTTTTACACATTATCTATGTATTTACCAAACATATTTATATATCCCCAATCATATTTGTATGATGGTAAATTATATTTTTAATATATTTCATTCTGAATTCCTCTCATAAGTAATACTAAATAAATGGAACTTGTCCATCACTTATCCACCTTCATGTATAATCTATAATATATTTCAATCCATCAATATTTTATGTAATATAAATATTTTTATTCTATAAAGGTATTATATTTATTTTCTAATTTTATAAAAATAAATATTCTTATATAATCTTTAAATTCTTTTTAACTTTTTCCCTTAAACTATATAAATATGGCTCATTTCTGATGCTGTCTAAACATTATTCTTCATCTATTCATGTCATTTTGATATAATTATTCGTGATATGTTATTATTCATTAATTTATTATTATAAATATTTCTTTTAACGCTTTCTATTATATATATCATTTTGGTAATCCCTTTGGTAATTCCTTGGGAAATTATTAAAAATACCCTTATTTGAAAGGATAATCCTTAAGATTATCCAATATGATTGATTCATTGCAAGAAAACATATAAATCAATATGTTATGATGGGTTCCCCAAGATAGATTACCATTTAATTGGGTAATATTTAGTCTAATGATACTTCATGTATGGGATTAAGAAGTACAAATAATCTATTTTGGTACATAGTCAACTATGTGATGTAGTCTCAGAAGTTATCACTAACTCATGTTAATTTTATTTTAAACATTTAAAAAACATTCCAATATTTCTATTATCACATTATTACATATGTCATATTCAAGCACCCTTTTTTTACTCACAAACATGACTTTATGTTATAATGTTTTTATTTTCTATCTCATGTGTTATGATTCAATCCCATGTTTATTCCCTTACATTGATTTTTTACTTTATCCTTATTGTCTATGTATTTCCTTGGTAAACCTAAAAAAATGTATGTTCTCAATGTAATTTAGGACCTCATTATTGAACATTAATTTGGAGTTTTTTGTTCTAATCACATTTCATTTATTTTATCTACATAATCCATCAAAGACACTAATATTCCTGATAATTGGTATGTATTTGATGGATAATTAAGTATAAAATCATATCAAACCTTGTTTAAATATCTAGTTTAAATATAATTAAAAAACCGTAGGGATTAAATTTTTTATTATTTTTTATAATCTTTCCGGATGATGTAAAAATCAATTCATAATCCCTTTCATCCATTGATTATAACTATTTCTTGTCTGGGATAATTTAAACATATACATGAGTAGTGCTATAAAATTTTATTATAGATGTTTATAGAAATTTTATTAATAGTAATATATTATATTGAATTTTAATTATTTTTCTGGAATTTTTATATTAATTTCTTGATAATTTTGGAAGAAAAATATATCATTTACAAAAACTATTCAAAATAACCATGTTATGTGTTCATCATTAAAGACCATACCTAAAATGAAATGGAATTACTATTGCTCTTCATAAAAATTATTAAAATAATATAATAATTTATTTTATATCATTTTAATGATGTTATTAGTGTAATTAATAAGAATCAACACCGACACCACACAAAATTTATGGCATGAATGAAATTAAAAATATTATAGATGAAAATAAACTATAAAATTTAAATATATGTGTAAGGAATGAGTATAAATTAATATTAATAAATAAATTAGAAATGAATTTTTTATTGAATAATTGATAATAATATTTTATTTATTTTAAAGGAATTTAATGAATTTTTAAACTATGATGGAATCCATGATTTTGGGGTTTTATCTTAGTTTCCATCTATGAGGAATAAATTATATTATACACATTTATTTTGTGTAGATATTGAACATAGATTTATTTTTATCAAAATATAAAAAGAAATTATTTATAAATACAAATCATGTTAACTCTTTAAAAATCATTTTTTTGAATTTGTTAACAATTCATTAAAAGAATAAGTAAACTGAAATCAAATTTTTTCAACATATAATTTTTTATTTAATCATTTTTTTAAAAAAACAAGGTTTATTCCACTATAAGATATTATATTTATAGTAAATTTTACACATATCTGAGGAAATGGTTTTTTAAATTAAATTCTTCTCTCATCGGGACATTAGTACTTGAGACGTGAGGTGTTTGTAAGAAAAGGGCGATGGGTTACATGAAAATGATTTTGGCATTGACCAATGTTGGTGACCCTCCTTGGGGGGTACTGATCATGAATAGAGTTTATGTTTATTTGTGTGTCGTACTATTTATTGCACTCATTATAAATTAATGATGGCTTAAACAGGTATAATATGTATACCCAATTGGGTGGATTCCTACTGAGATTCATCTCACACCCTACATGGGAAAATTGGTACATGTGTAGACTTTATGAACTTGTGTGATGAAAATGTTTCAACATAATTACCAAGACCATAGTGTTGTCTAGCATAGAGACTGGTATGTACCGTGAGGTCATTCCTAGCAATAGTTTACATTTTCATTCTTTATTTCATGTATCAATATTCTTACCTTTTTTATTGTATCTATTGTTGATAAGACATTAAGGCCCCTTTATATCTTGACATGCAATGGATGCATGAATTTTCTTTTATAGTAGTTGTTACAGGTGGTTTTATCATGTAGTTTTGTTATATTCTGCTACTTCTGTTGGTTGATAAAAATGTTTTTTTATTTGATATTGTTGTGGGTCCTCTATTTGGGTCTTAGTCAAGTCTGTATTGTCTCTTATTTTATATTATACTTGTTTTAGAACATTTATTTTCCACTGAGAGGGTATTGCCTCCCCAGTATACATGTTTAGACCCTCGTAGCTAGATGAAAGCCTTTTGAGTTCGGGGAGGTGCTCCTAAGGAAGTAACACCCAACCCATTTGGAATTATTTGGGTGGAAATTTTTGTCCATGACGTTACAGGCAGGTATCTGTAGAACATTAAGAAAATAAAAAATAATAATTTATATATTTTACTTAATGACCAAACCCTAAGCCTCCTCTTCAAGCATTTTGTTATGATGAATCTATATGTTTAGTCATATTGGTATAGGGAATTAAGTTGGAGGAAGGGATATCTTCATCACAATTGTCAATATGAAGCTGGGATCCTTATTTTAATGATTTATTCCCTTTTATTTAATTGTTATATGTCGATTTTATTTCCCATTAATTTAATTGATTTAAATCATTCACATTAGCCAAGGTTTTCATTAACATACTTGAACATATTTCTTTATACATGATACACCTCAAATACACTACCTTGGTTTCTGTAATTGATGATAATTATATGAGATTGAATTGACCAATGATAATCATTCATCATTATTTTCCTTTTTCCCAACACTATTTATCATGTTCTTCATTATTTGACCTTGGGGTAAAGATTTTATTTTTCCATTTTAGTTTTTCATATGGAAGGATCCCCAGGATCTGGAGGAATATGTGAATATCTAAGGAATTATTTTTTTATGGAACAAGGTGCATTTATTGGTTTTTCCTGATTGATTCATGGATTGAGAGACCAAACACCTGATGAGGATGTGAAGGTTACCAATCATGGAATTAAAGATTGGATTTCTGTCATTATAGGCTAGGAATAATCAATTATAGATGAATCCCAAGAGATTTGGGAATTTTTTTATGAGATAAATAGCGATTGAGGAAATAGGAATAGATCATTTGGAGGCCATATGAATAAAATAGTTACCTTCAATTAAAAAAAGATTCTAAGTCATTTATCCTTGAGGAACACATAACATGTTTCATTGGTTTAAATAGAGGATAAAAATTATTGGAATGATATATATCACACACCATGTTGTTGGGACGAATTATTATGTGAAGCTATTGGGGAATACAAAAAGTTTTCCAAGGAACCAATCTCAGGACCCAGAGTGAATTAACACACCATGACCCTATAAAGACACATAATGTGGTTCCATTTTACTAATTGATTTGTGTTTTCAGGGAACATTCATTAGACCCCAAGAGAATATTAAATTTGTTCACCCATAATAATGTTAAACAATGGGGGAGATGGATACCAAACATAGTAAATGGGAAGGACATGCATGTTCCTATAGGTAGTGTCACATGCCATCCCTTAGACAGGGTGATAGTTATAAATAATTACCCTAACAGGTTCCTGACATGTGGTGTGACAAAAAAATATACTAATTAAAAATTTACTATAGTGGTACACTTAGGTTGTCTTGAGATATGAATTCACAACATTAAAACTTTAACATTAAAATTGAGAAATAAATGAAATTTCATTTTGAAATTGTCAGATTATAAAAAGAATAGATGCAACTGGAAATAATGATTGATAAGATGTGGATTAATAGATTTATCGTGTTAGTGTAGGATCAACTTTTAAAATTTCATTATCATTATTAAAATATTTCACCCTATTTTCATATTGAATAAAACATGAATGACTCCTCAATTGAGCTAACATCACCATTAGTTGATGAGTGAAATGAAACCCACTTCTAATTTCATGGAAGTTCATAAAAAATTCCAAATAAATCAAGGTAAGTCCCGACCGGTAAATATTAACCATTAAAATATAGAAATGAATAACTAGTTCTACACATTATCTAATGATCACTATACACTAACATCTTAACAAAATATTCTCGATCGAGACAAATTGCACTTGATAGTGTGAGTGAAATTTTCTTCAACCAAAACTATAACCAATGAGTATCCAAATAATTAAAACATGAACAAATTAATAGAATTAGTAACCACTAAAAATAGAAAAAAATAACTTCTAAATATTTTTTTATATTTAAGCTCCAGAGATTGGTATTAAAAATGTTAAACTCCCCCTCCCCCGATCATCAAAAGTCATTACCCCTCCATGTGAAGGGAAATAGAGTTGAAAAGAGAATAATAGAGAGTAATGAAAATATTAAAAGTGATTATAGAAAATAAAAATTACATTAAGACTTCAAATTATATCATATCCCATAATACTACTATTTTAACCCCTTTAAATGGCGGTGAACATTCATATATATATATATATATGAGGGGTGGAAGATTTTCCCTCCAGTTTCACACCTCATAAAGATTGAATAAATTTGAAAAAATAAATGGAAGAATATCATGTCGGTTACATCATAGAAGATCCTTATCTATCCCATGATCATGCAGCCACAAAATCATTGCAATGTTGGACAAGTGCAAAAAAAAATATCCCCATATTACTGAGGATGACTTTTTCTTCAAGAGGAGACTGCTCAACTACCTCTACATTAGTGTAGGAATTTGATGCCTTAATGGAATATACACTTCATTATATTTATTTTGAATATGATTCGTTGAGTCCTATATATGTTAGTGTAATAATAACTTCATTTATTGTTTTGGAGGATGATATATATTCAATTAAATTAGGTTGATACCATTCTTTCAGCTACAAATGTTTTTCTATTTATTTATTTTTCTTGGCCACTGAGCGTTGAATTGGACCTATGTCCAGGAAAGAAATTTAAAATACTAATGAAAGGAATGATTAAATATAATAATCACTCAATTTGTATAAAAAAGGTAAAATATATAACCAAAATACATAAGATCCAAAAAACATCTAAATTTCTATAATTAATCAATTTTCATAATTATGCATAAAATCCAAAAAAAATTATATAATGTTTTAAATAAGATAGAATTAATTAATTATTAACGTGTTGAGTCATTAAAATAGAAATTAAATATAATTAAAATAGTATCTCTCTCAATTCCCCCACACTAATCACATGGACTCTCGGACTAGTCAAAATCCAAAATCGAATCAATCCAAAATGAAAAAAATGTTTTTGAGATTCGCCAATTTCAAACAAGAAAGAAAATATATCATACCTCATCAAAAAATGTTATTCCATGTTATCATACCACACCATTCATCATTTTCTCCTTCATTTATCCTCCTATGCATTCAAAAAATCTTCCTCACATGAATTTTCTCTCACCTCACTAATATCAATTTTCAACAATATTTTTCTAATACAAAAAAATTCAAGAGTCACCATAGACATGATAAATTATTATTTATCCACACAATATATATCCATGAAATTTTTTTAACTTGTGGACATTTCTGGTTTCTTTCTGCAGATTCTAGTTTGTAGGATTTTGATGTGATAAATTCTATGTCCAAATGACTAGGGCTCCGATCTTGTTGATGTAAAATAGAAATACTCTCATTTACCCTCGTGTATGGTCTCCTTATAAATCCCATTATTAGAAAAGAATATCATTAATTTAGAAAACTCATGGAATGTCCACACATTTCAACATTTGTAATGAAACAATTGCAATCCCCTCAAACATGACTTTTTGTGAATGCTCTAGATAATTACAACATTCATTCCCTTTATAATCATTAGAAATAAACATGTTCTCTTAAAATGATAGCTCTAGTAAAGGTATTTCATTCATCATATTTATTTTTTCTCCAGAAAATACATCTCTTCGACATTTTATTTCCCACCTAATGTACCACCATATGAGTTATCACTATACCATACATATCATCAACACACATTTGTTCAACTATATCATGTAATTTATCTTCAAGATCAAGTTGGATAAGGGTATGTTTCAAGTTATTTTTATAACCAAATAGGATATTCATTTATTCTAAGAGACATAAGGAATTATATTACTTATAAGACTATATTTAAGGGTATTATCTAGAAAAAATAATTAAAACTAATGAAATTACTCAATCATTTAAAACAGAAGTACCTCAAACCCTTCTGTTTTAAAAGGAATAAGTCAAGTTCTACATAAATAAATCATGGTTTAGTTCTCACAAAATGCGAGGTGAATGAAAATAATTTTACAACAATAGATCAAAAACCTCATAGGAATATTACATCAATGATAAATATAGTGAGATGTTACATGTTATTCAAAAATCAGATAACTTTTCAAGTGGTCCCCAAAATATTTGAACATGAAAATAATGAATTTTCCCATTCCATTTAAGATTATATTCATTGAATAAATTGTTTAAACAATTGTATTGGTTTTCAAAAATTGAGATGATAATCATTTCAGATCAGAATAGTCATATAGAAAAACATACACACACAAATTTGAAAACACATATGACATATGTTTTGAGAAACATAAAATAGAAAAATGAAAATTGTAATCTAAAATGTTCCCCCCCACAACTAAATGATTAAGTGTTTTCAATGAATTAAAATAAATTTAACATATAAACATTATTATATTGATTCACAGTATGAAAGCATGTGTAATGGATGAGAACGACCTTATGGATATTATTAATAGACATGTTGGGTGAGTGTGATCTCCTCCACATGATATGATGAAATTGTCCAATAAAATTTCGTCATCTTATGTCACTTAATAGTGAATGGATCGTAATCTACATCATTCACTACATACACTACACAATAAGTATTTACATGTGTATCCATATATGTACCCTCAAATATGTAATAATGTATACCTTGATTCGTCTCTATTCATGTGTTGAATAACATCCCTTTATATCTAGGATGGAATTATTTTAGTTTGATTCTCTTGTCAGGTCACACTCATATTCTTCCATTATAAATCCTAAAATTTTCAAACACTTCCCTTCTAAACTCCTTCATGTCCTATAATTACCATCATCTCTTACTCCCCGAGCACTAAAAATCCAAATTTATCTCCCTAAGAGATAATTATTCCATATGATACAATTCCACAAGAAAGTGAACACCTTTCCCATAAATCACCCAATATAGACTCATTCTGGTCGGGTTCTTGTAGGATATCTTTTAATACCATAAAGTGTCTTCCAAACTTTAATGAAAATTATTCCTCTTTGGATTAAATATCAATTCCAAAATTCATTAAATTTCCCTTTTTGGACACATCATCTTGACCAATTATTAATGGGTGATAGGGGGTTGATATTTTATAATTATCCCTATACTTATTCAAAAAATCCTATAGTATTATACTGAAAAATTGAGTCCCTTGATCAATTATGATGGATTTAGGCACTCCAAACCAACAAAAAATGTTACCCTTGATAAAATCAGAAACAACATTAGCATTGTGAGTCACAGTAGATTATGATTCCACCCATTTGAAAACATAATCCACTGTAATCAATATATAAGAATAAACAAATGAAATTTTTATGGAATTCTGAAATCTATAACTCATATATAAAAAATATCATATAATTTATTTTGTTTTTGGGGGATTTCTAGCCTCTTTGAATTATTTCCTAAAAACTGAAATTTTTTACACCTTTTTAAAAATTTTGGGGCATCATAAAAAAGGGTGGTCCAACGAAGGCTAGATTTTATTTTTTTTCTCTCATTTGAAAAAGAATGTAGCCTCCACAAGATAGAGAGTGAAAAAACTCAATGATAGTGCCCATTTCATTCTCAGAAAAACATCTTCATATCACATGGTAATTTCAAAATTTCCAACGAAATAGATCATCCAAAATGTAATATATTCATTATAAATTAAGTTGGTGAATTTGATGGGAATTAAAATGATTAGAGACTTATGAATTTATAGGATAATTGACTATGTCAGCAGAGAAATTCACTTCTCTGTCAACAATGTACAACTGCTACCTAAGAATATAAACATCCAATGGTTTTATTGTAGAATTTCAGCTTTCGTAGTGTTGGGTTTTCTACATAAATGATCAAAAACATGATTCCAATTTTTCTTCATGTCTTATATTTATATGATGAACTCATAAAGCAGAAACATTTATCTAACTAGACTTTTTTAGTATCATCCTTCTTCACGATGATCCTATGAGTTCCTTGATCAGAAATCATTGAAACATTAGTTCAAAGATATTATGATCTACATCATTCTAGATAAAAAACAGGTATGGACCCTATTTTTATGTTTTCATACTTGAATTAAACATCATCTATGGTTCTCTAGGAATATGAAATGAATTTTGGACTTCCCTCGATTCTCTATGAAAAGACTGATCCCATTGCTTTGTTTGAATCATCGAAAAGTAGCTCAAATGGTTCATTCAAATTTTGAGGATGAAACATGTGTGGTGTAACCAATATACATTTCAACTAATCAAAGGCTTCCCTAAATGGACTATTGAAATCAAAATCATCATATGAAATATGAAATATATATATTAGAATTGAAATCTTACTGAAATCATTGATAAACCTCATGTATAATATTATACATACTAAAAATAATTTCATATGCTTCACAAAAGTTGGGTAAGGTAAATAATTTATCACATATGTTTTTGATTTATCAACAATAATTCCCTTTTGGTAAAAAAAATACCTTGTAGAATACCTTTCTTGACCATGAAATGGAAATTTTTCAAAATGTAAAAACAACTCATTTCAATGGATGATTTCGAAACATTTTCATGATTTTTCAAACAACAGTAAATAGTATTTCCAAAAACGTTTAAATCATCCATGAAAACATCCATGAAAACATTAATGTGATTAGATAATATACTTACAACGAACTTCTAAAATGTACCTAGACCATCAGATTATCCTACTGAAATCCTTATATATGAAATTTTTTGAAGGGACATTCTGAGGTTTCCATCATTTGAACCACTGTAGAAATGGGTTCATGGAAATAAAATAAAAATTCTTCAAAAAATAAATAATTATTTCCCCATGCTAACATCTCTAACATGTGATAAATGAAGGGAATGTAGAAATTATCATTCAGTGTGAGCTTATTGAACTTCTTCAGCTATGGTAAATTATCATAAGGAATAATTCATTCTTTTAGTTCTTTATATGGGTTAGTCCTTTATTTTAGAACTACATGAATTGTTTTGACCCATTATAAATCTCATATGGGATAGATGATATCATCTTTCATGATCTTCCAGATTTCATTCTTCACAACCTCCATCATGGTGGGATTCAACCTCATGTTGTGTTTTCTAATAAGTCTACAATTTCCCTTAAAAATTCAATGTGATTATATTTTTGGAATTTTTATTAGATTACCACATAAAAATCACACAATTGCATGAATATTTTCTCTCCAATGTTTGATCAATGATTTTTCATGGGTTTCAGATAAATTGTTAGTAATTATCACTACTAATTTATCTCCCTTATTAAGTTATATAAATTTTAAATCTATTGGATGTGGTTTTAATTCATATTCTTGGGCTTCTCAATATATGTAAGTAAACTGAAATTAAACACTTCCAATAGTTGGACATCCGACACATAATAAATCTCATAATCATCTTCATCATTTAACGAATAATCAATGAATCATGATATTTCCACTTTCTCCCACATGAAATTAGAATCTATATAATTTTATGAACCCACATGATTAATTATTTTTTCAATGGAATATGTCTATCCTAAATATAATATGTCATGGAACATACTTGATTCATAAATGGTTTTTGTACCAACATCATTGGATAATGAAAACTGTGAGTGATCATCTGCTTGGTGCCTCATGGATTCAAATATATTGGAGTGGAATGTTAAAAATCCAATCTCCATGGTGACTGTCTCTTCTTGGAAATTAATGGTCAATTTTAAAATCTTCAAGAAAGGTCTACACAAAATGATGGGTGTTTTTGTAAGTATCCTATATTTTTTCATATTCAGCTCATAGAAGTCATTTAGGAATAAGATATCTTTTACTGTCTCAATGACATCCTCCAAAACTCATACTAGGATGAATGTGGATCTGTTTTCATGATTGACCACCACTATTGTCTGCATCAAGTCTATGATATTAAAATAAGTGTACATTAACTAAATAAATATATTAATTGAAAACCTATATCACACAAATAATTAGGATGATTTAAATAACCAATGGTTCATGGAATGGAAAATGATCTTGGTCCTTGAAATTTGGATTGAAACTATAGTGTGATTAAGTGTGAGACACATTCCCCAAATTTATCCTTTAATTACCTATAATCCTCTTCTACAATGTACAAGTATACTTTAAGAATTTTTACTACATTTTAATTTTATTGAGTTCTTCAAGAATGTGGATTTTAATTTCCTCTTTCTTATAGGTTTCCAGAATGTTTTTTTTTTGAAGTTATTATTCTATAAATCTCTTTATTCAAATCATAAATTGTGTAAATGTTGTGGTTAGATATTAAATATCCATTTTCAGAATTTCTAGTGGTGTTTCTCATATCTTATTCCTCAATATCCTTTTCCTTATCTTCTTTATTATCTTCTTCACAGTGTATTTTCATATAATTTTTAGAATTTACCACTTCATTCTCCCTCCACAAAAGTTGTATTATTTTAGGTTCATGGGATGATGGTGGTGAAATTAATTTTCCATGTATTTTTATTATCATGTTGAAATTATATTGTTGGTTTGGGATTATTTGGTAAGGGAGTTTCTTTGAATTTTTGGTTCGGATGTCCATAATAGTTTCAAAAAAATTGGAAAAATCGTTTATGGAACCTTTTAGCCACTCAATTTAAGATATTGGCTTTTTGTATTGAATTGGGGGGTTTAAAATGGTTTTTAGTTTGTCATTAGGTCTTTGGAATGTGGATGTCTGGTGGTAAGAATTAATTATATTTGATTTATTTTGTTGATATGGTGGTGTATTATGTAATTGTTTCTGAAATGGGGGTATATCCTGATTATGTTGATTTCTAGATCCATATTAAACATGGTTAGGATCCCCCAAACCATTATATTATTGGAACTACATCAGTATAATGGTTTCCAGAAAAAAAATTATTCGCTGAACTTCAACACATTTTTTCTATGATGTGATCAGGTTATTATAATTAGCCATATTATTTACTCGGTGATTTTTGTTCTCCCACTTGGTTAAAGTCCACCTTTCACACAAAACAACATATCTAATCCATCTTATATTAACACTAAGTTGATGGATAATAAGTTATTACCTAATTAATTCCAATTTTACCAAAATACTGTGTGTTATGAATGATATTCTCAATCTATCAGTTAGCTTCTTATGGTGACTTGTTAATAAATGTGCCTCTCGAAGATGCATTCAGAATGTTACTATCATTTCCTACTAATCCTTGATAGAGGATGATAATAAAGTGATGATACTAAATGGATTGATGTTTATTACAGAAACACAGATTTTTAGATCATTCCCAATACTCGTAATGGGTTCCTCATATTGATAGTCTGATGGCATGCATCACCTTTCTGATTGTTGTGCTTCTAGAGTCATAGAAAAATCATACATGAAACCTCACACAAATTTATTTTAATAATTCACATCTATTGATTGTATACCATTAGGAAATTATTTTATGGACCCTTCTAATGACTATTGGAACTCCGTCCAATTTACTTGTTTCTCACAAACTCCTTGGGGTTTAAAAGGAGATAAGATGTGTGTAAACACTTTAATATTATTCTTTGGATCATAAACACCATTGACCTGAAACGTTGCAAGCCATAGAATTATCATAGGTTTCATTTCAAGATTATTTTCTGACAATGGTATAAAATAATGATAAATGAGTTTTGTTGTGTGTAGGTCTTTAAGGGTTGATTTTTGATTTTTTGCCATGATGATAGGCTCAAAGTGAATACAAGATTTTCATAGGAATCTTCATGAAATATTCCCTCAAATTAAAATATTAAATTAATGTTTCTATTTCTAATAAACATGGTTATGTGAATTTCCGTATCTAGGGGATAAAGATTAGTGATTAAGGTCAATTCAGGAAAACTTCAAGAGAAAATAAGAAAAGTAAAAAGAATGAGTTAAAAATATTGGTAGTACCTCCCCAGAAATGACACCAGGTTTTTAATCATACCTATCATGGGGTGTCAAAATAAAATTATTTATATAGTTAATATGTAGTATAGTGGTCATCCTATGAGGTCTATAATGATTATTTCGCAAAAATCATGTTGTCAGCATATAATTGAGAAATAAGTGGAAGTTTTTTTTTTGAAATTTTTTAATTTTAAAAAGAAAGAAAGAAATTGAAAATAATTTTTTTACAACAATGGATGAAAAGAGTGATGGGGTTATGGTAGGATCAGATTTCTCAATGACATATTCATCATAAAAATCATTCACCCCTATTTATATTTATTTATAAACAAAAGATACCTCAATCGAGTTATTAATTACAGTTGTTTGAATATTGAAATGGATCCCAGTCTTATGTGCATAAAACACCATAAAAAATAATAAAAAACATATCAAAGACAATATTGGTAAATTTTGATCCTTTTAAATTTATAAATTAGTCACTAGTTCAACACACAAGCCAAAGGTCACTAGAAACTCATATGTGAACACAATATGCTCGATTGAGAAAAATTGCAGAAGGAGAAAGGAGTTAACAGTACATCAACCAAATTTATAAAAAATAAATATACCAATACCCCAAATATGATCATAATAAAATAATTCCTAACCACTATAAAAATAAAACATTTGACAGTAAAATTACGTATTGTATTTAATCTCAAGACTCTGTAGTTATAATGTTGAAACTCCCCAGTTCTCAATCACTCAAAGCCATTACATGTTCATGTGAAGGGTAAGATAATTCAAAGGGAATGAAGAGAGCATATTGAAACTAGTAAAATTAAAAATAAATATGCAAAAAACACATAAATATTTTAATACACCATCAAAATCACTTTTTATCATTTTTTGAACTCTTAGAATATATGTAATAACAAATATATATATATATATATAGTTGAGGGTTGGACATATCCCCCTCTACATCCGGTCTTCTGATTGATTGAATAAATATACCATCATAAATGACAAAATAATAGGAAGGTTCATTCATAAAAATTGTTCCCTGATCTAATTTTCAAGCTTCCACAATGTCTTTTCATATTTAGAGAATTTTATGAAATGTTATCCTCAGATTAGTGATGCATACTTTTTATTCACTATGATACTAATCACCTACCTCTACATTGGTGCATACAATGGACGAGTTAATGAAATAATTTCTTCATAAATTTATATTTAGAAATGATTCCTAGAGTATTATTTTAATTCCAATGAGAATAAATTAATTTGGATTTCTGGAGGTCGAGATATTCTTCATTAACTATGCTGGTGTTTATTTTATCTACCAGACAGCATTGTTTTCATGATTTGTTTTTGGGACCATTGTGTGTCAAATTAGACCTAGGTCTATTTGAAATGGTTGAAGACCACGAGCAATAAAATACTAAAATAATTAATCACTAGACATTATATCAATAATGTAAATGATATGCTCGAAATATAGATGATAAAAAACAACAAAATTTCCAAAATTAAACATTTTTCACAATTAAGACCAAAATCCACAAAATTTTTATAAAAATGATGCAAACAAGATAAAATTAATTAATTGTAAAGAATTAAATGATTAAAAATAATATGAAAAAATGAAATTATTATCTATATTATTCCTCTTATGAAGGATTAATGACCTTTTTGAAGAGTTGAAACGACAATGTTAGCATACAACGATAAATTAGAGTTTTAGATACTATTAGTTGAGGGTTTAAATGGAATATTTTTTGAATAAAACATTTTGATGTATCTATGGGAATTATGAATTCATTGTGAGGCCATACATTTTGACTAAATACCCCACAATTTTTATGTCACTTATGATCTGAAACTTCCATCTATACTTAGACTATTTTTTAATTTCATTTACCAATGAGATTTTCAAATAATATATGATTGAGTTGGAGAATATAGAGTATTTGAGTATTTTTATAGGATTACATTAATACAAACTACTTTTCTATATTCCCTCAATGTGTTTGTTTTGTTATTGAGTGGATCACTATTAGGAGGTTTTCATCTCTGATTATGGTTTAGATATGGTTACAGAAAATATGAATATGGGTTTTTATTGAAATCTAAACTATATAATGTCAATGGTGTGATGATTTATTGATTTTGAATGTTAAAATCATATGTCTTTGAAAAACTTTTACACAATATGAGACCATTTGACAACCATAACACTGAAAGTGAATCAATTTTCCTAGAATGATTATTGTTAGTAAGATGCTGAGGAGTTGAAGAAGTTGTATAATTCTACTATAAAAGGTATACCATGATAGGGCATAAAGTAACTTATGTTTTTTAATGCCTCTAGTGGTGGGATCATATTCCTATTAATGTAGGGGTAAGTATTGATTATTTATGGGTCGACACATTTGATATCTCATGGGAGGAATTAAATGAAACAAAACATATAGTTATCAATGTGTGTATTTTACTAAAATATGTAGATGAATTATCATTTGGGAGAGTGATTAATTCATTACATAGGCCACAAGAGTTATGTAAATATTCACCTATAGATATAATAACATATGAGAAATGAGGTGATGTGAGTTCATATTGGACTACAACAGCAAGATAGTCTAAACTCAAAGGATTAGAAATGTGACATTACATTCTATTTTTAGGAAATATGATTATCTTATGGTGAAGGAGAAGTTATATAGGATGACCATATTATATAAGATAATCATAGTGGATTGGGGTGTAAAATACCTTTAATAAATGGGGAAATCTTGTCCACATTCAGATTGTGTGAGATAATACATGTAGGGAGATGTCAATTGTAATGTTTTTTGTGATCACATACAATTATGATAAGCATCATATGGTTTGTTTGATGTTGGTAAGTTTGTCATCCTTTTTTAGGGATGCATGGTAGATCCAGTCATGTTTCACGATGAAGTGTTTAGGGATGTTATACCTCACCCTTGTTCTTACATACATGTTTAGAAAATATATCTAGGGATATTTTATAATCATTAGGGGGGAATGATGTGGATCATTATTGATTTAGTTCCATATACCTTAAATATTATCATGTAATGGTCAAAAATTGTGTTAAAAAAGGTTGAATCAACCCCTTCTGATTCTAGATTAGAATTGTGATGTCATAATGATGATATTAGTGATGGGGTTCCAATATAAAGCGTGATGACATGATTATATTTTAATTATTATCAACATTCATACCATTTCAGGACATATTCATATAATTATGGAGCATGGTCAGATGAGATATGTTTTGTGGTTGTAAGGGAATTATATCATATAGTATCATGGGATACCCATTATGATCATCTTTAATATAGATGATATATTCTTTAATATCTATGTATAAGTTTCCATGAGGCTTTTGTTTCTATGTTACCAATGATTAAAATGTTCCACAACAAGATAGATGAAAAGTCCAGGCAGACCATCAACGTTTTGGGGTTCATGTTGAGATATTTTTTGTTGGAATTTATCTAGAGTTAAGAGGATGACATGAATTTGTATATGTCTTCCTATAATAATGGATATCAATATACTATTAATATTCCACCTATTGAGGCACTATATGTGAGACCATGTAATTAATACTTCATTAGGATTGAGGATATAATGACATATCTTATTGGGTCACATAGAAAGAAATCAATGATAGATATATATTATGTTATGTATGAGTGAATTAGTATATCCTAGTGTCAAGAAAAATATTTTGTTGACTGCCATCATATGAAATTTTATTTTTTTGGCACAGAGAAATGGATTTTATTAGATTCTACCCCTGATGTTGATTATAGAGATTTAAATAGGAAAAAATTCAATACCCAAGGATCATTTTTTTTATTCATAATCTCAAACTGTTTTTAGAGTTTTATTACTACATATTATTACACCAATTGTTGGATTGAGTTCATGTAGTTGTCTATGTGTTATAGATAACAATTTATTTGTTAAAAACATATATCTAGGGAAAAATGTATTTTTTTGGTTGATTTTGTTGTTGATGAAGATATATAAAAATATCAAATTTGGAGATCTAGTATATTTTATGAAATTTTATGTTGAAAAAGATCAAGGATAACGTAATGGATGATCTATAAGTGGCAATAAAAAATTTTATACATGTTGGTGTCATATTCTAGTGACCCCACATAATAATATAGTAATGGTATGGAATTTAGGATGATTTTGGATATTCAATAATGAAAAGATCTTCCTTAAATTGATAATTTTCATGAAGGTGTGGAGGTTTATGAATGATTTCTGAGAATGAATTAAATATGATATGTTCATGGATTATTAGATGATTCATTAGTGGGATATTTTCGTAAATCATTCATAAATATTGATATCATTAAAATTTATATCAGTGATAATCATGAAAAGTTGGTGGAAATATTTAATTCTTCATAAAACAGAAGAAAATTATATAAATAGGCATATACACACAAATTTATTCTAGAATTATTTATCTAAAATCCAAATTCAATGAATTAAAAAGGGTATATTGTGATGGATTTTAGTTATTAAATGATTTTATAAGATCATTATTTCATAATGAAATGGTTTTATATAAAGTGTATCTATGATTTATGAAATTGTTAATAATAATGATGGTTTTGATCATCATGAATGTATTAAGCATCCTAAAATATTTATGGTTATAAGAATAAATGTTTATTGAAGAATTTTAATTTTTTTAAGGATGAAGGAAGTTTTTTTTCCGAAAAAACAAATTTTACATGAATAATAAGAGATTGAGTATTAAATATGTTCTAAAGTGTTATTTATCAAGTGAATGAATGTGAAAATTAATAATTCATGAAATGAGGAAAAATATATTTATTCATCTTATTAAAATAATATTCTTCTAAATTAGTAATGAGAACTCTTCATTTGAGTGAGTAGTGATCATTCAAAATATGAATGGTTTTAATGTATGAAGATTAATGAGTCTGAACCAAACATTGTACAAATTTTTACATTAATTTAATTTGTAGAGAGGAACATTGAAATTATATTCTCCTTGGAAATAGAATATTTTCATTGACCCTTGTAAACTTGTTCTGTCTTATTATTGGATTCTTTTTAGCTAATACATTTCAACCGGAAAGGGAGTGAATAGACATTATTTTTTAATGATGAAACAACATCCCTAGGTGTAGTACTATTAATAATTTATACAATGATTCAACCGTCACAATATAAGGGTATTTAACCTAGTTGGGAAAACAAATACACTCACATCTTATCAAACGTCATTTACTAGGGCTAGATAGACATAGGCGATAACACCAACTTCATAGAGTACCTCACAGATAATGATGTTCAATAAGAGAAGAACTTATATTGATGGTGTATTCTCCATACATTAGTTCCTAGAACTATGATTCGATAGAAGAGATATCATGACAATTTGTGATCCATGTGTAGGCTCACTATATCAACCTTTTTATGTCACTTATTCTTTGTGGGATGAAATAGTTAGTGGAGGATATAATTTAATGAATAACAATTCGATATTTTGATCCACTAAATATTAATATATATATTGGGATTTTATTTTAGAGGTGTAAAACTATTAGTGTTGTCACATGATCCCATAATGAATTTATTATTTCTAATATTAAAAATTATATAATAAACATAATTATTTTATGAATTTGTTTTCTCTTATTGATTATGACCTTAGTTAGGAAATTGATGACGACTGTTTTTTAAGATATTTGGTTTACCATAGGTGTAATATATTTTTTATTATTCCTTGGATGTTATAGGGAAGGAATGTGTTCGTGGTGAATAATTTATATTAAATTAAAAAAAAATTAATGACTAATCCCTAACATCCATCTATAAATATGTTGTTTTGAAGATTATCAATTGTTAGCATTATAACCAAGGGTAGTTAAGGTGTATGAAGTGATGGATCCATCAGTATTAAAAAGATAGGGGCATGCATCAATGATGAATAAGCTTGGGAATTTTTACGATGAATGATGACCAATGTGGGATCTTTCTCATCATCACAGGTGGACGTGACCATTACCAAAGATCAGTATTTTCATAATGAATCCCTTTTTTACTTTGTGTATTTAAATATTTTGAAATAATTTCATTCATGGATTGTGTATGTATATTATTTCAATTATTTCAATTTTTCACATGAGGAATGGTTTTTATTATTGATTGTGAACCTATTTATTTATATTTATTATTCATATAATCTACCATTTTTTATGATTTATGATCATTGAAAAATGTATAATTTTATAATACTTTTGTTTATAAATTATTACACATGTTCCCACTACTATTTATATAATTATTTATAATTTTACCAGGTGGTCACAACTCCATATTACTAGTCTTTATTTGAGTGCAATGGAACCCCTAGATTCATGAAGGATGTGAAAATAACATAAGGATAAGTGTTTTCTAGATGGGTTGATATATATTTGTAGTATAATGGTGATATATTCTTGATTATGGACATCAAACAATGAAATGAGGTGTGATATATATAGTTTAGGTGATCAATGTTCCAGTTTTTAGGAACCAGAGTCCAAGAATCATCAATCGAAATATGGGGCCCTACTAATTCAATTATTATAGGAAAGTAAAATGATGTTATATGAAGAAACAATAGTTGATACAGCGATCATGTGAATAACATATTTATTTTCCTTGAAAATTTTGACAATATATTGTGTATCCTAGAGAAATAAAATATATGTTTCTCAGGTTATCATTGTTTTTAGGGTTCACAATCATGTTAAGTATCACATTCTAGGTGGTCAGGCCCACACACCATGTAAATTGACATTGGATGCAGATTTGTGTTTCCAGGAGTCATTCCCATGTCGTGAGTGAAATTTCTCACCATTTCCAAAGAGGGTCATGCTATGTAGATCCACATGTATGGTCGTTCCAAGTGCTAAAAGGACCATTCCCAGTACCATGGGATTACATACAAATTATCCTACCTTTGGAATAGGTCATTTTATGATACATGGAAACCCAATCTGTGTCTAGGCAGGGAGACATCAAGGCCTAAAGGAGATGCCACATCATATATAAATTAATGACCATTCCTTGTAATTTTATTCATAAATTATTCCCTAAAAATATCATATTTTTAGACTCTAAATTGGGACCACGGGTAGCCTGTAATGAATAGTTTTTAACTTGTAATGTGATTCTAGCCTTCTTTTTGGATTCATAATTACTCATTGATGTTTCGTGAGTGTTATGCTCCATTTAAAAATTCATGTCCAGTGGTAGTGATCGAGTAAGATCAATTGAGATATTCTAGGGTTTGTACTCCCCTATCATACCATGAAATTGGACCCATACTTGTCATATATGTATATTTGGTACTCCCCCTAATTTTTTAGGGTGAATGAACTCTATCTATGGAGTGGTATTCCCCCATTATCGTGACTTGGAGTCAAAATGGTCAAAGACAATAATAGTTCTCTCTAGACAATGGTGTGATGTATTTAAAATATGGCCCTCAATTATAAATCTTTTGGGGAATCAATTACTTATTTTAATAATATATTTGTCCTTTGAATTTATATTTAGACTTATTAGTGTCATAATATGGTTGTTGAGATTAATTATTCTCTCTATTTTTTATTAAGGTTTAATTATATACATATCTTTTTATTGAGTACCACTTACCCTATGAATTTTTTTGAGATGGATGTTTAATTGTTGTTTTCTTCTTATTTTCACGAAATTTGTCTTCGTTTTTTTATAGTAAAAAATGCATGGTATATTCACACACAAGTCATGATTTATGTATATGAGAAGAATATAAATTATGACCTTGATGGACCTGGTATTAGAACATAATAGAGGTACATGAAGAAGATGACCTTGTTTGGAATTATTTAATAGAGATTTTGAGACGATATTTATTTGGATATTTATACTTTCCATTTCTTCTGCTTGAGACCTCATTTTATTTTCATTTATTGTTTCTCCTTATATAATTTATTTTACCTAACTATAAATTTATTTATTATTTATAGACTTTATTTCACGCAATCATCACTCTCTAGATAATTTTTTTGTTTTATATCACTACATTATTTCATTCCATTGTGTTTGTGTGTGTATAAGTAATTTAGTCTATGATATTGTTTTTTATTTTCATCCCACTGAAAACATGTTTCCATCCCCTAGTCATTTAGAGACATTTATAGACGTGTTACTGTTTTCTTACCAGTATCCCAAGAGGGGAAAAGTTGGACCAGTTAAGAATTGTAATCTTTTTTCAACTCAACATTCTTCCATTTGGATATTCATCATTTATATGTTTTTGTTGTGTATATACATCCCATGGATGTATATATTATCAATTTTAACATTAAATTATCTTTAGAGGAAAATATATCTTCTGATTCACTTTAAAATTTTTATGATTCAACTGTTTCTGGAGTGCAATGAATTTAGTTAACAAAAATCCCGTTTCATTCAGTTATAACTTTTTTATTAAAATTATATTTCAAATATTGGATTATTCCACCATAATATATTATTATAGTCTACTCTATCATCTGTTTTGAGTGAAATGTATTTCTAAATTGAATCATCTATCACATAAATTAGATTATTCCTATATAACATAGATAGTAGTCCATGAATCAATCATAATGAATATTATTATAGAATTGGGTGTTTATGATTCTCAACAATGTATTGGAACCCTCTAATATTACATGGAACTGGGTTTTACACATTCGTACTGGTATTAATTGGGATAAATTATATGAACTCAATTATTAGGTGTTCAAACGTTTATTAAACATAACTATCATTGATAACATACAACCACTACATGAATGAACTTTATATCATTACATCACATGTAAAATCTTATTTATCACATCCAAAATATTATATTATTAGGTATAAACTATTTATTATCATAATTATCACATTATATCCTTATACAATTAAAATATTTTTATGATATCAGTCATGGAATTATAATCATAACATTTATCATATTATTTTCGGGCATGTATTTTTAACGCTCCCAATGTTATACAAAGAAACAAAAACATAAATATAACAAAGGGATCAACACATATGGTTTTATTCAATTTTTTATAATGATAAATAATGATGTAATGAATGTCTTATGATATGACTATATTATAAATAAGGATATAATTAATATTTACACACACACAAACACATATTTATAAATATATATATCATATATATATAAGTTATTTTTGGCATATAATTTCCATTCTTTTTAAAAATGTGATGATAATCTTCATTGTCCTCTTCTTTCAATACAATTATTTTTCAATAGCTATGCCCTATATTTGATTCAATGTTCATTATTCATGGTCATAAATAACTATTCCTTCATTTTCTACTATTATATTAATTTATTATGAACTATAATAATTCTATAATAAAATATTGAAACTAGAAATGATACTTGATATCCATATTATATCTTAATCATCATATCTAAATATGGTTAATTTTTTATTAAAATATCCCCCAATTTTTACATTGGTAATAAATTTAATATCATTATACGTAAATTTCAATCAAATATTTCCCATTATATTATCATTTAATTTATCTAATATGCTCATGATTCAATGGAAAATTCATCCTTAATATTTTAATACAATTACTGTTAATTTATAAAATAATCAATGCATGCATGAATACTCACATGGATTGAGTGTTGTAGAATGAAAAAATTTAATAGATGTAATTGCATATTAATTATTAGAATACTTTTTTTCATTCATTTTAACATGTATGAATCCAAAAATTATTATGTTGAATATTTCAATGAATATCAGTATATTGCATTATTAGATTTAAATGGAAAAAATACATTTAATAATATTTTGTAGTGTATAAACATTATGAATTAGAACATAGTGTAGTTTTTTGAACCTATAACCATTCCTTGTTAACATTTTGGTTTTATAATTTTTCTTTGTTACTTTTTGTAAAACATAAACACTGAATTATTGTAATTCCAAAACTACTTTTAAATGATTAGTACAACCATAAAAAGATTTGAATATAAATTATGATTTTATTGGGAAACATAGAAAGTCCTATAATGAAAATTAAACGAAATTTTGATCTAATATTACATTTCCATTTTCTCAACCATATCAACCAATAAATGTTCTGGTGAACCATATAATGATCTTGAAACATTCATAGGAGGGATCCTTTATAATATTTCCTCAAAGATGCTTATTATATAATTTTTCCAACACTTCACAAACGATATCATAGAATACTTATACCATTAGTTGGATTTTAAAATTATCATAATACAGTATTTAAATAAATTTGTCATTTATTATCTAAAATAAGTGGTATAAAAATAATTAGATTGTTTCTTTAGTAGACGAATTCCTCAATAGGAATCTTATTTAACTGAAATAAAAAAAATAAAAAAAAATAAAAATCCATCAATTGTAGTTTTATTAGATTCCATAATGTACAAAATATAATAATTAGATATAAAAATTTTGTGATAAAATAAAAAATAGTCCATTTACGAGTTGATTGCCTAACACACATAGATATTTCTTCAATCGAGGTTTTCTACCCTCCCCATCATAGAAAATACAACCATGATGAATAAAATAATGTGTTAAAGTAAATATACTTATTGAAAATAAAAATAACGAAATCAAATATATGTCCACATGAATTCATTTTTTGGAGAAAAAATTAGATTTTCCATCATATATATAAATTCTTTCATCAATTAACTCATTCAAAAAAGTAAAAAAAACCAGTTAGGTTTTCTTGATAAGTACATTTCACTACCACTACTCCTCATTCTCTCAAATAATATATTCATATAGATAATAATAAAATATAATAATTATCTACCATATAGATGAAATCTCATACTTATACAACAATTTTATATAAAAAATATAGGGGAATATCAGAAAACAACATACATCGATGTTTTTGAGTTTTATAGATTCCCATTTGAAGCAAAATCATTTGAAATGTTACAATTTTATTTGACATAGAGGAAATATAAACTCTATGTTTCTTATATGAAATAAATATACTCTTCAAGATTCCTTCAGAAAAAATTTCCATTAAAATGTTGAAATTAATATTAAAGTGATTTGTCAAATAATATTATACCATATTCTTATACAGGTTTATGGATTATTTATATTTCAAAAAAATGATTAATGGATATTTTTTTCTAATATTTAGATTCTAAATATGTGTCTTCATAATGAACACTGAATTATGATGTTTTTTGTAACAACATATTTATACTCATTATGACTCAATTAAACCAAGGGTTTATTAATTGAATCATTTGATTTAAAACAACCACAAACAATGAAATATGTATTAGATGTGGGATTTATGTTATTCACCTACAAAATTATAAAATATAAAACCCATTAGATCTTTCTAACCAAAATTGTGGTATAAAAAAATATAAAAGTATTTATTTGAAATGTATCTCAATATTCTAATTCAGGATAAAGAAATATATACTTTATGATTTTAATGATATAAAAAAAATACAGTTACCATATAAAAGATATTCTACCCAAATTATATCATGATGATGAGAATCAAAACTAATATTTTTTATTCACTATTACTAATAGTTCCTCGATCATCGTTCATAACTAATTTTGTGTAAAATTTAATTATTATGGAATCATATTTAAATTACTATATTCTATACATATTCAATATCTCATTACAATAATTTTCTTGAGACAATATATGACTAGTATAATTGGTATATTTAAATTCCAATTAATACATTATCTCTTTTATAAGTGAATATAATATTTTTCCATCATGTGAGTTGGGATTTATTCATAAATTATATCTTCACTAATAGAAAAAATAATTTTCGAGACATACATCATAGTGATTGATGAAGTATTATTATTATATACATATAAATTACTTTCTACATGAGTTTTCATGAATATCAGGTGTCTTTGATATTCATCAGACTTAAAGTACCATGATCATGTGGTTATACTCAAACCATAGAGTCTTTTAAAATCTATTTGTGTTGTTTCCATCTTATTATGGAAAACTTCCCTTATGTTATTATATGCAAACATATTCATCTTACTCTCAATTAAAAAATTAAAATTTTATATCCATATACAAAACATTAATAAATTTCTTATATGTAATAGAATAAAAATATTTTTTTATGTACATTTTATGGTTTTAAAAAACGTTTTCATTATTTATATAATATTATTTCCATTCATAATTTTTTATTGAATAAAATGATTTGATGTTGGGTTGGAGGTTTTCTATATATTATTTGAATGATATTTACAACATCTTAGTCAATTAAAACATATTATCACAATAATAGTACATGAAACCATGTATTACATACCTTATATAATTACATCCTTTAAAATTGAAAAAATTAAATTTGGACAATAAATATAATGAAATAATATTTTTTAACATGGAAATACCATGGATCACCATCTCCCTTGAAAATTATCATTTGAATAACAAAATATATAATAAAAAAACATCCCTAAATGAGAAAATATGTTTTATCATCCAAAATGAATGTTATCATAGTTAGATGTATGCTTTGTGAATTATGAAAAGAATAAATTTATACAATTTAATCGTGTTATGTATTCATTATACAGATGTAATGAAAGAGTATATTGTTTTTGGTTATAATACTTGTAAGAATTTTACCATTTGCAAATTACAGTTATGTAGTTCAAATACAAATGTATTATTTCATCATTAAAAATATATTTTCTCCTCGAATACCTCTTTAATATAATTTAAATTTACCCCAAATAAAATAATTAATTGAAATATTGTAGATTTTCATTTCAAAAAGGACACATAGGTACTTCATTATGATGGAAATGAGTTCATTAATTAGAGAATTCAACAATGTACCGAGTTTTCACCATTTTTTTCATTTATGATTAAATCCGAAATCTTTATAATAATAATTGTCATCAATAATGAGAGTGCATTAATGTAATTAATCTTCTAATAATGTGATATTATATTAAATTATATTACTCTATATGTTTACTCATGAATTAATATAATATGTTCTTTTTTTGGTAGTTTCAACCACCAACATGAACGATGATTTATTGACATTATAGAAGCCAACATGAATGGGTATCGATAAAATAAAAGTGGTAATATATGATATATTGGAAAAATTTATATCCTGTATAAGGTTTGATAATTATAACATAAAAAAATTAATTTTCATTAGAAAATATCATTTTTTATCAAAAAATAATTAAAAACAACCATGTCATGGAATTTATTCTTAAAACCCACAGATATTCCATCCCTCAAATGAAAAAATGAATAAATCAATATTTGATGTAAAATTATACCGCTACCATTAGAAATATATTAATTATGTAAAATATATTATTGAATAGGGATCAACATTAAAATTAAAAATAATATTTTGTAAATAATTAAAATTTAAAACATACAATAATGAAAATCAATTATTACATAAAAATATATGTGTTATAGTTAATTAGAATTTAATATTATATAATTTATCTGATGTGGGAATTTATTTTTAATTATGTATTAATATAGATATGTATATTAATGTAGAAGTTAATATACAATGATATAAGTTTGGAGTAATTGTAAGGGTTTCACATATCAGTGTTTTATTTATTGAACACTGATGTTCAGTGTTGGGCTCTTATATGATACCAATAATTAGTTTTATTATTAATTACAATAAATATAATTTAAATAAAAATCCATATAATGATGTCTATTTTTATGTCTTTTTATTTAATGGTTTACAAGGTTGTAAAAGATTCATTACCAATTTTGTTATTCAATTGAGATTTGTTATGTTTAAACTACCATATTTGGAAATTATATATTCTATAAAACACAAAATATTTTCTCATCCACAAGTGATACATAGGTTATATATTTACACTTTACTTTTTACCATATTTTGTTTTATAATTAATCTATAATTATTCATGTTTGTAGGTTCGACCTAATCTATTGGTTGCATTAATAATCATTTTCCTTAGTGTCTATATTACTTATTTTAATAGATTTCATTGTTTCTAGATATACTATTTATTAAGTTCATTTCCTCTTATCCTTAATTTTTATTAGTTTTTAATGGAAATAAATTAAATATTTATGTATTTACTATCTTCCATTATCCTGAATTTCTCTACAAATGTGTGAACAAATATTAATCTTTACAACAATAAATAAATATATTTTATCCTCATATTTTTTCAAATTTATTAATGAATAATAATTCTAGTTTTTCATGATTTTTAAAATTATTATTTTTTTATTAGTTTATAAATTTTTCTTCAGAATAAATGTTAAATATAAATTAAATGAAATTTATTAGAATTTCTAAATTTAAAATTTCAAATTATTTAAAACATTGTTTCAATTATATTAATATATTTTAATTTTTCATCATTCTTAGAACACAATTTATATATACCATTAAAATATATTTTCTGTATTCATTATTCTAATTATTTGTGGAAATATTTATGAAGCACATTTCTTTTTTATAGGAAAACTATATTATGATGAGAATATGTAATTTTATATTTATGTGGGAAATTGTTTTATGGTTTATAATTATGTTATGGTTGGGTCTAATATATATCTACATTTTATAGTGAATGATTTATATCTCAAGAGATAATTATTTTTATTTTGTAAATGATTACCATTATAATTGTTTGAAATATGTTATTAGGAAATATTTTTGGTCGATTTGTTTATAATTTTGGTGCTTTATAATGATTTTGAGTAGATTCGTTCATTTTTTTTTCATATGGACATGATTATGGTTAGCTATGTTAATCATTTTTTGATTTCTTACAAAATTATTATGTGATGGTTTTTAAGAAACATTTTTATAATTTTCTCTCCATAACATGATTATTATATCATGTATCCATACACATTATATATTGAGTATATAATAATATTTTAGATTATATGTACATATTTTCATTCTTATAGGAAACTCTTTTGATTTCATATTTGTTCCATATATTATGCCAATTCTCTTGTTTTTTCACATGATTTTATTTTAATCTTTATCAATCATCGGATTGATATTCACATACTGATAATTTATGCTCATACTTTGTTATATTTACATTACCTAGGTTATACAAGAGTGTTTTAATTATGGGTAATCTATTAAGATTATATGTGGGTAGAAAATCTGTAATGACTGATTCAGAAATAATGAAAAATAATATGTCATTATTGTTATTTTCTGAAGACACTATACTATTGTGATCCCAGATTGTTGGTTTATTTGTGATCTATAAAAATTAAATTTCTTATATTATAATAATATTATGAATTTTGTTCTATGGTTATATTAGTTTATATAAAAATAGGGTTTAGTTATTTGTTGGGATTAGTTAATAAAGAATAACAGAACCTAAAATAATTCTACTTAGAAAAAAATATAAATTATCCATTTTTAAAATTTTCTGTTGTGAGGGGTTGTTGAAGGAGAAGATGATGAACGGGCTGGTTTGGTGATGGATGTTTGGCGGTTCAGTGATGATGGTCTCTATTTTGGATTCGATGTGTGTTGATTGGTTTATCAGATTTTGGATGGAAGTTGGACAACGATGTCCTTCTAGAGGTGAGGTGGAACTAGATTTGGTGAGCCGTTTGAATTCATAATATGTAATTGGTCTAAGGTTGTGATGCGGTTAGCTTTGGAGTAGTGTGAAGTAATTGGATTCCCTGGTCTTCCTCGCTCTGGTATGTTCATCGCCCTTTGTGGATGTTCTCTTTTCAGGGACAATATCACACCACTGGAGGGTTGGGTGGAATCTGATTGGAGTCAGCCGGTGGGTTTGTGGATTTGGGCTAGTGTCGACGGTCACATCGGTGGGCATTTGAGGATACTAGTTCAGAGGTTTGTCTATCTCTTCTGTGGGTTGTTTCCCATAGTTCGTGGTATCTTTTCAATTTCTTGGTGACTTTTTCTCCAGCAGTGAGGTTAATATGTTTGATAGATTTAATGGATTTCATCAATTGTGCTTTGATGATTTTAAGTGGTGAAGTGGTGAGGTCATGCATGGTTTCTCACATTTTTCTTCAAAGTGTTTTCAAAATAATATAATAAAAAATTAATCAGTGTAAGATGTATTCAGAGATATGATGTTTATTGAAAAATTTTATATTGGCCAATAAAAATAATGAAGGAGAATAATATCTAAATCAATGAAACTCACAAAGTTAATAATTTCAAATATAATGAGTTATCAAATTATTGAAAACAACTACCTAACCGAATGGATAATTATGACATTAAAAATAATTAATATATGATTACATGTGAAAAAATGTAGTCTTATACAAAAAAATAATGAATTGGGAAATAAAAAAAATAGTGAATGATATACTCATTATCCACTAAAAACAAAAAAAAATATAAATATATATATAACCTCTCAATTAAATCTATAATTTTATTTGGGGTAATCTAACTACCAAAAAATAATTATATAATTTATTATTATTAAAATTTATAATGTCATATTTATTTCAACACATTTCATTAAATATTTTCAGATTGAACATTGTAGAAATAGACTTCTAAAAAAAATTATTACTCTCATTAATTAAATTCAGTGAGATTTAAACAATGGATTTATTCTCTATAAAAAGAGACCATATAAATTTCTAGAAAAGTAAATAATATATTTCATATCATTTACTAATATATAGTCATATGAATTAGATATGTAAATTACTTCTATTCTATTAGTCTCATTAAAATAACATGGGGGTAATTTTTCTAAAATAATTTGGGATAATATCATTATTGTGGACATTACTATTATAAAGAAACATATTTTTTCCCTAGTATTACATAATATAGTGTGTGTTTAGTCTCATTATAAACAATTTCTCAATCCTTTTCCATCTAATGAATACCATGAACTATTTATATTTGTTAGAGATAATTAAAATTTAGAGGGAACTGTTTATTTAATTTTTGGGAGACGTAACAAACAAGGTTTTATTAAAATATTTTAACTAAAATAATTTTATATAATTAATAAATTTATTTTTATACACAATTACAATACATGAACTTGATTTGGAGTTAATTCATAAAATATATTAATTAAACTATAAAAATATTATTCACTCATAATAGAACTTGACAACAAAAGTATATTAAACATTGTATTACATATTTGGAATGATTAAGACCATTTAGGTGTTATAAATAGCAAAGGGTAAAGTAAATATGAAGCAATAATGTTATTAAGACAAGTAATTATATTAGATCATCATCCCCACTGAGAATCACTATTAGTAGAATAAAAAATAATGATAATTAACATTATGAACCTTGAAATAATAACATAAAATACCAAATGAAAACAATAGGAAAATGAATGGTGATTTTTATATATTATGAGGGATAATATCTATAGGATGTAATGTTGGAAATCTATTCATTATAAAAGCATTATTATAGGGTATATAGTCATTCATTATAAAACTTGTTATAATGATACCATTTTTGAACTATCTGTACATAGATAATTGATATAAATAATTGGTATATGTTAAAAAATTAAAATTTTCATTACAAATAATTCATTTCCGAAAAATAAATTATTTTTAAATATAATAAAAATATATTAACAATTATTTTTTAAATATATTTTTCTAAATACATCTTCTATGAAATTTGAATTTTGGATATGTTTATTACCATTAAAGATTGATATCAGTAATATATAATGATTAAATAAAGAAATTATTAGTAAGATATATTAATAAAATAAAATAATTAATTAATTATGAGGAATTATAATTTAGTTATTCCACGATAATGGAAGGTGATTTATTTTTAGAAATATATGTTATATGTATTCTCACATAAAATATGAATTTTAATTACTTTTTGTAATAAATCTAATGTGATTTATAGTTTATACACACACACACACACACATATATATATATATATGGAAAATTATTCATGTAAATGTTATTAATTTTATAAAATTACCAAAAATGAATTTATTGTTGTAACTAGATATTTTTAAATGAATTTTTTCTATTTCTGTAATGTAGTTTTTACAATGTAAATTGTATTGAACACATTTAAATGATAAAAAGATGAATAATTTACATATATAAATATTTATATTATAACATATATAATTATTAATTGATATGATAAAATAATACGAACAAATAATGTTTTAAAATCAGTTTCTATAAAAATAAATTAATATATATATATATATATATCCATTTAATTTAAATTTTTAAGGTTTAATATAGACTATTAAAACTACATTAAATGGATTCTAAATTTTTATTCATCATCTGAAAATTTTATAAAATGATCTATTTGTTTTTTTTCCATAAAAATATGGATTAGAAGTAAAAATCTATTTTCCATGGTAAATATAAAAAAATGTAACTGGGATAAACTAATTGTTTTGAACACATAATTAATGAAATAAATTTTATAACATTCATATATAAAAGTATTCTTTACCCCCATCCATTAGTTTATTGTTTTTATCTTCCTGAATTTTAAATGGAAAACCATATAGATTTGAGGGTAAATAATTATTGAAATACCAATGAAAAATAACTTATAAAATGATCCCTTGTATAACCCTATAATAACACTCTTTTCTTTTAGTTAAATCATGAATATAAAACCATTATTTATCTCTTAAATCTTAATTATACATTAGCATTATTTTGATTCCTTGAAAGTATACTACATCATTATTTCAAAAAGAACCTCTTTTGGGATAGAGAGAGTTCACAATCGTAAGTTCATAGTATATGACATTCATTTTAAATTATCTTATCATATATATTATGTAAAAATATATTAATAAATTATAATTATTTTGTATTAAAATGTTTATTATTATATTAAGAATGTTTTTCTACTATATAATTCTGTAGTCATACACAGTCATCAATACACCATGTTTTATCAGTATGTCCCATAATCATTAAGAGTTATGGTGTTATGACTTCAAGGTCTCAAACATGAATGAGTATAAATATATTAATATTGGTAATATATGATATTAAATTATATTTTATGTCATTAATATGGTTTTTAATGTGTAATAATACATAATTATTGGTCATTGTAAGGTAAATTATTCTTATTAGAAACTTACATGGAAGGTGATTGTTGTTGATTCCATTCTCAAAAAACATTACAATGAAATCTAAAAAATCACCTTAGGATTGAATAAATTAGTTTAACCTATTTTTAATATTTCCATTAATTATATTATAATGATTAATAATAATTCAATGAATGAGGATCAATATCTATTAAAAAACATAAAATAATAAAAATTATGAACAGCTAATGATTATTATAAATCTTATAAAATTACTTTTTATCTAATTATTGAGTATAATTTAATTATTTATAAATTTAAAATAAATAAATAAGTTTATAGTATCTGTGATTTATTTTGTTTTGTTTTTTATACAAATAGGTAATGGAATTTTTTTGATGTCGTGAGTAATGGTAAGGGTTTCTCATCTCCATTTCAATTTCATAAGTAGATGTTCAGAAGAAAACTATATATATAATTTTTTATGATGTGTATAATTCTTAAAAAATAATCTCATAATCTTCATTTATTTTAAGAAATTTTCAAATCCATCCAATAACCTCTCTTTTAAGGGATTTTGATTTAATGGTTACCAAAACTACAAAGATTTCACTACCAATATTGTTTTAAAATTGATGATTTTTATGTATGATCCTTTACATGGGTAATTTATATTATATTAAAAACCCTAATATTTTCTTCTGAAATAATAATTCACTGGGTTTTAATTCATTATTACAAATTTTCCTCATTTTCATTAAAATTCACTGAAAAATATTCATATAATAATATTTCACACTTTTTGTTGTTTTTGGTCAACAATGCTTATCCTTTATGTTAATATTTTTTTATTACATATAATTTCCTATTATTATATAATTTTATAATTTAATTTTTTAAATGTGAATTTATATTAAAAATATGAAATAAATACTTTGAGTCTTTTTCCACGTGGAAAATTTTCAATTATCATCATATTCTATAGTAAAGAGTGAATGTATTATTCTTTTTAATAAATCTACATGTACAAACATTCCCACCATCTTCTTGATAATTATTTATAAATATTACTTTCTATTTTTTATTAATTTTAAAATTTATATTTTCTCTTTGTTATTTAATAAATTAATTCATTTTTAAAATAAATAAATTTTTATCATTATTTCTCAAAATAATAAAAAAATACCCTAAAAATTAAGTATAATAAATTTCAATATCAATTAATTTTTCTTTTTATTCCATGGGATTTTTTATAACAATTATATCCTCAAATATTCTATGGATGAAATTTTTTTCTGGGAAATGATAATAAACCCCATTTTACCTCATGTTTTAATATATTTATAAATATATTATAAATGTTTTAATTTAAAAATTAAAAAAATATGTATGGTTTATCATTATTTTATTGGTGGGTAAGATATATCCCATTAATTCATTTGGTAATGTTTTATATCACTAATGAAAATGATGTTGTTGTGTGCACATGATTACTTGTATTTTTTATCACAAGTCACTTCATTGATATTATAATGATAATCATTATCCAAAAGATTATATATAGATTAGATATAAGTCCCCACCCTTAAAACAATACTTTATCTTAAATTTAATGAATAATTCCAATTGAGGATATTTTCAGGTTTAGAGTTTTAGAGAATTAGGCCATAACTATTACATCTCCAAAGTTACAAAGTAGACACTTCTACTCAATTTCCAATTTTTCATAAAATAAAAACTCTTGAAAAAAAGAGTCATGTCATGTTCCATGTTTTAGACAGCATGACTTTCCATGATCCCATCCTTGACCCTATTCCACTTTATGTCCTGTGAAAAACATTTCAAAAACTTGGGATGAGCATAAAAATTTCAGTAAGGAATACACAAAGAAAGAAAACTATTAGTTTTTCAAAACAACTTAAAAAACATGAATACTTTAACATAAGTAATACTTTTCACCTTACTATAGTAGTGAATACTCTTCACTAAATAAAAGATCATTACTTACCCTTTTTTAACCAAAGGATTACCCATATAAAGAACACTTATCACATAAAGGTATCTTGGAACATAAACATGCTTAAATTGAAGAACCATATGGTCAACTTCCACCCATTTCACTAAATGGAATTTACATATGGCCGACTTCCATTCACAATGAATTGGAGTTTATAATTTAACCACTTTTCCAGGTATTCATGGAACCACCCGTCATTTGGTTTATCACATAACCACCCTTCAAATGTCCAAGTACCATTATAAAATCATTAGACATAAAAAAATATAAAAGAAAGAAAAAATATCCACATTTCAATAAACATATACCACTTATACATATTGAAATAAAAAATACATTATTAAAACCATTTTTAATACCAAAATACATAATAGAGTATATGGTATTTATTTTCTTTTAAAAACATTAAAGCTTGTTGAGGAAGCCAATGATCAAATAATACTCGCGGCGGTGGAATGGTCGTTGTCACCGTGTACATTAAAAGAAATATTCCTTTTTGTTTTTTAGTAAAATGATTCATATTATAATATTACCTTTGAATTAAATGAGACGTCCAAGGTATTTATACTGCGTATAAAAGAATGTCTTGTATCAAAACAAAATATGCCTCAATAAAAAGAGATTGAGATGAAGTCGCTTACCTCATCTCCTACATGACTCGATCATTCTTTAATATCTAGAAAAATAAACTAATGTTAATTTCTACTTTCTTAAGAACGTTTATAAATTTTATTATTTCTTCTATATCACATATTTCCATGTTATAAACATTATGTAATAATTTAAGTGAATAATGTTTGTTTTGTCTATACTTGGTACTTAAGTCAAAAATGGACTTCTTATAATTACATGTTGTTCATGTGGTCAAAGGTACATTATATCAAGAATGATATTAATTATTTGGATATAATATATATTATATATTTCCAGCATATACATGCATTTATAATATTACATAACGTTTAGAGGTAAGAAATGAAATGCACCATTCATAGAGACAGTAAGTCGTACGTACGCATGAACGCCACTTTCATTTCTATTTCACTTTTAATGGAATTAAAACATTATGATATATAGGTACATAATAATTAAAGTATAATATAATATATAATATTATTAACTTCATCCATTATGCGTCCCACTTATGGCATTAACGATTCTAATCATTTTGAAGGTGTGGTAGTCCTCACTTCTTAAAATGATATTATGGCGTTTATCCAATATGGAAACCATAAGTTATGACATAAATGAAAAATACAGAAGCATAAAGAAAAAATATACATAATATATATCATATATAAAAATAGTGACTTCTTAATGGCCACCATAAAAGGTGTTAAAAGAAGATTGAACAATCATCCTTTCGTGAGGCAGTAATTCGCACCCACAGAAATAGTATATTCTTTAACCATTAGAAAGAGGTTTGTGGAAATGTAGGTAGAATAGTTTTCATAAAAAAATACAATTATATTGAGTATACTTCTGTTTTTATGGGATCAAATAATAAGAAGATAGTTTTGAGTGTAGAAGGAAAATAAAAGGAAAAAACTTGAGAGAAGACATTACCTCTAAATCGGGTAACTCTTTTTGATTTGATCAAAAGGCTTCCTTGGGAATACTTCTACCCAAAGTGAGGATTCTAAGGGTAATAGAGGGATTTTTAGAGATAATATTAGCAGATTTTGGATGAGCCAAGGTCATTAGAGGTGTGGGTAAAGGGGTATATGTGGGGGCCTTTTATAAGAGGGAGGAGGGTCACTTTTGGAAGGTCTTGAAATGTTACTTTATTATAAAATGGATTTTAGATTTTTAAGATCTCAAAATGATATATTTAATGGATAATGTGATAAGGGTTTGAAATAAACCAATATAATAGGTTTTCAACAAGTTCAATTCATATATTTTTCATTACCTTTTCATTTTACTTAAATCGTTCATTAATGAGGTAATCACAACATTATCAGGGTGTCATAAATAATTTTATTTAATTAATGTCTAAATTTTTTAAAAAAATACCATGATGTAGGAAATATTGTTATCTTTCCAATTAATATTCATAGTCTAAGATATAATTTATGTAAACAAAATGTATTTTTTTTACTTAGGTGTCACATAGTTTGGTTATATTTTCATTTCTTTAAAAATAATATCATAAAAGGTCACTAACACAAAAAAGTGATTCCATGGGGTCTTTGAGTTGTAAAACGGAATCCCATGGTTGTCCATGACACAACCAAAATGATTTGGACATATTTTTGGGTCATTTTATATTATTATGACATTATTTTATTACCCTTAACCACCGGATTACTAATTAATCATGATAATTAAAGATAATTGAGGTTCTTACTATTCATAATGTCCAAAGACAAAAGAGTCTTAATTACATAGTGTAGAACGTATGATTACAAATATGGAATCCATTTTATAAAATTACAAACACATAAATTTCAGTAATTAAATTAAAAATAATTCGTGTTTTAAAAACAAATAGCATGTTTTTAAGAAACAATATTTATCAAAAGAATGATAATTTTTTATGTTCAATTTCAATGTGAAATTAATTCTAATGACCACCATTAGATTAAATGATATAAATATATTATAATTAAACATTAAAACCAATTAATAAGATAATCTATCCATATAATTAAATTAAATGAAAATGTATTTCTGAAGTAAAATGCAGTATTTTTCACTATTCATTAAAAAATGAACATTGTCAGAAAAATACTAGAAATTTATCCAAAGTAAATTTCAATGTCCCAATTCTAAAGAATAAGTTTATTTCGAAATATAGAACTTATATAATTGTAAAAAGTAATATTTGAAAATGTTTTTCATCAAAATTTGTTAAAACAATCTTTTAAAAATATTAGAGTATTCTATGATAAGGATTGGATTTATCCTCTTTTTAAGCATCTAAAACACTATCTAATTCATAAATAGACATAGATATAAAAATATATTTTTATCTACCTACTTGGGATGTTACATAATTCCCCCCTTTATGAATTTGCGTCCCCAAAATTTATTTACTTATTTAATATGTGGGGGTATTTATCCCTCATTGCATTTTCTGATGCCCATGTTGACTCATCAACCATATGGTTTTCCACAAAACCATCACCTGAAGAATTATCTTATTCCACACCACTAGCTCTCTACGGTCAAGAATCTGGACCGGTTTTTCCTCATAAGGGAGATTCTCTTCCAACTGAACTACGTCAGGGCTCAAAACATGAGAAGGATATGGAATATAATTTCTCAACATAGAAACATGAAAAACATTATGTACCTGAGATAAACTCGAAGGTAAAGCCACTCGGTATGAAAATGATCCGACTCCCTCTAGAATTTTATAAGGTCCAATGAACTGTGGACTCAACTTTCCTTTCTTACCAAATCACATCACACTTTTCCATGGTGAAATTTTTAGGAAGACATTATCACCTAATTCAAAAGAAAGATCCTTCATCCTATTTTCTGCATAACTTTTCTACCTGCTATGAGTTGTTCTCATGTGTTTCTGTATCATCTGAACTTTTTCTGCCATCTCTTCTAAAAATTCTGGTCCCATCAGCTTCCCTTCCCCGACATCTCCCAAAAAAGGTGGAGTTCGACACCTCTTCCCATATAAAGCATCAAACTGAGCTATCTGTATACTGGAATAAAAACTATTATTATTAGAAAATTAAACCAAATAATGATGTTTTACCCAACGTCCTTAGTAATCCATCATGTAAGAACGTAACATATCCTCCATGGTCTGAATCATTTTTTCTGACTACCCATCTGATTGCAGATGATAAGATGTTGTAAAAATTATTATAGTACCCAACATCTTCTTAAATAATTTCCAAAATTTAGAAGTAATCCTCGGATCATGATCAAATAAAATGGTGAGGGGAACTCCATTCCACTTTCCTATCTCTTAAATATACAACCAAGAAAGTTGATCTAGAGGGAATGCCTCTTGAATAGGAAGTAAATGAGAAAATTTTGTCAATCGATCAACAATAACCAAGATATCATTATTACCTCCAGATGTCTTTGGTAATCCCACAATGAAGTCCATGAATATATTATCCCATTTACACTCTAGCACTGGGAAAGACTGAAGCATCCCTTTCGGTAACATCCGCTCTGCTTTAACATGTTGAAAAGTCAAACACCTCATAGTAAAATTAGCAATATCTATTTTTATTCCATCCCACTTGTAATACTACTGCAGATCTCTATACAAGACAGTACGTATAGAAAGAACTGAAAACAGGGAACTGTGAGCCTCACATAACAACTCATTCTTCAACTGTGAATCACAAGGCACACTTAATATCTTCCCAAAACTCAAAACACAATCATTATCAATGTCAAATTTAGGAATCTTACTCTTATGAACTAGCTCGAACTTTTTCTACAACCCACTGTCTTTCTTATGTGCTTGCTTAATTCTGTCTTATAGAGATGATCTCACTAACACATAAAACAAAACAGAATAACATCCTTCACCCAAAACTTCTATGAAAAATTTCATCAAATAAAAAATCAAAGGATCTCATTCCAAATGTACCATGGTTAATGAAGCATTACTTTTTCGACTCAATGCATCAGCCACATTAATTTCTTTTCTCGGATGGTAATGAATTGTACAATCGTAATCCTTGATTAATTCCAGCCATTTCCTCTATCTCGTGTTCAATTCATTCCGAGTGAATATATACTTTAAACTTTTGTGATTTGTATATATTTCACACTTTACTCCATACAAATGATGCCACCATATTTTTAAAGAAAAAAAACAATAGCAGCTAATTCCAAATCATGTGTAGGGTAATTTAGCTCATGAGTTATCAAATGAAGAGAAGCATAAAAAATTACATGATCATTCTTCATAAGGAAACAACCACGTCCTTTCAAGGAAGCATCACTGTAGATAACAAACTCACCTTTTCAAGATGGTTGTGCCAATACCAGAGTATTCACCAATGTTATTTTCAATTCCTGAAATAAATCATCAAATTCTATTGTCCAGATAATCTTAACACCTTTCCGAGTTAACATAGTCATTAGACTAAGTAACACTGAAATTGTTTCCAAAATCCTTTAGTAATAGCCTTCCAAACCAAGAAAACTATGAATCTCGGTTAAATTTTTGGGTCTTGGCCATTATTTAACAAATTTTGTTTTAGTAGGATCAACAGTTATACCATCTTTAGAAACATTGTGACCAATGAAATAAATATGTTGCAACCAATCCTCACACTTGCTAAACATCCCATAAAATTTATTTTCTTTTAAGGTTTTCAAAATAACCCTTAAATGAAAGTCATGATCTTCTTTACTTTTAGAAAATAGAAAAATATCATGAATAAAAACAACAACAAAATTATCCAAGAACTCATGTAAAATTATATTCATAAGGTCTATGAATACAATAGGTGAATTAGTTAACCCAAAAGGCATAAATAAAAATTCATAATCGCCATATCTAGTACGAAACTCGGTCTTCGGAATATCTGCTTCTTTTACTGTCAACTGATGGTACCCCGATCTCAAGTCAATCTTTGAAAAATGTTGAGCTCCCTGGAGCTGATCAAACAAATCCTTGATATGAGGAAAAGTATACTTGTTCTTAACAGTGATGTTATTCAATGTTCTATATCGAATTCAATGTCTAATTGAACCATCTATCTTTTTAACAAACAATACAAGAGCACCCCATGGTAATGTGCTTGGATGAATGAATCCTTTATCTAATAACACCTTCAATTGATTATTTAACTCTAAAAGTTCAACTTGATCAATTCCATAACCGGGTTTTGAAATTGGCTTTGAATCAGGAACAAAGTCAACAACAAATTCAACTTCCCGATCATGTATAATACTAGGAAACTCATCAGAGAAAACATCAAGATACTCATTTTTCACTAGCACATCATTAATCTGAACAGTTCCTTTGTTTTCAACAACATGTGAATGGAAAAATTCATATCCATCGTTTAATAGATTCTCTTCTTCCTAATATGTTATAAAAAAATAAGGGTTCATTCTTGTACACAAATTGAAAATATTTCTGAAAAGAAACCTCTTTATCTCTACATTCAATATTAGAATGATAAAGAGAAAGCAAATCCAGTCCCAAAATAACATCATACTCTACTAGAGGAAAAACAATAAAGTTTTCTGGTTGATTCATTCACCACACAAGGATATTAAGGTTGTTATAATTTCTTTTTGTCTCAACGTTTCCTCCAGGTGTTTTTACCATGAGTTCATGATTCATATCTTGTGATAGAATTTCTAATTTACTAGAAAACTTCTCAGAAATGAAGGAATGTGTAGACCTGAATCAAACAACACTTTGGAATAATCTGAACAAACAAACAGTGTACCTGATACTACTTCTTTCGTTGGCCCAACATCTGCTGATGTAGTTTCAATGGATTCTACCACCCCTTTTTTCTTGTAGTATTGATGCTTTTACTCAGTTGAGTTCTTTGTTAGACACTCATTTGCATAATGACCCATTTCATTACAATAAAAAAATCATACCACTAGATTTTTATTGTCTGATTGACCATCTTCCTTTCAGTTATGATAAATATGATCAGACTTACCACACTGAAATCACTTTCCATAGTTGGATAAACATTCTCCATGATGCTTTTTACCACACTTGTCACAGGATGGATATTTGGTTTTCTTACATCTAGGCATCTTTGATAAATCTTTTCCCTTTGCATGCCAACTAGACATCTTATTATGTGGTTTTTCAAGAACACCTGATCATCGACAAACTCCATTTCCACCTTCTCCCCACCTAGAATAAGTCTTTAATAACTTTTGAAATCACGAGAAGAAAATGCCCTTCGATATTTTGGATTTAATCCTGCATAAAAACGGATGATTTTACTATCAAGATCTCTTATGATATTTGGATCATACCTTGCCAGTCGAGTGAACCTTGTTTCATAAGTAGACATTGAGTCATCCTCTTGCCTCAATTCTAGGAATTTTTTTCCATCCTAAGACGTACAACCGTAGGAAAATATTTCTCAAGAAACATACCTTTTAATTCTTCCCAGTCAAGATCATCAATATCCTCACTATCCCTGATATTTTTCACCATCGACCACCACTGTTTAGCTTCACCTTCAAAATGGTAAACAACGAGACTAGCCTTTTGATGTTCTGAACACCCCATGTCATAAAAAATCTTTCCCAGTGCTTTAATCCACCATTTTTCTAGTGCAGGTTCAGATGATCCTCTGAATGATGGGGGATGTTGCCTCATAAAATCCTCCACTACCATCATGTTCCTTTTCGGTTCATCTATAAGATCTCGTGTATGGATACCACCGCCATTTATCACTTGATTAAACTATGACATTACTTCAACAAACCATTCAGTTCCAATTCTGACCATCTCAGGATGCTGATTTGGAAGTTCATTTCCTTCTGTTTGACTTCCTAACACTGCTTCCTTGTTTCCTCTACAAAAAACCATTTTGAAAACCGAAATATCTTTAGTGAAGCAACATGGTAAACTTTAAATGCTATATCATTTCAATTTGACCATATTGGATTAAATTTTTATTTGGATAATCATTTAATATAATTCTAAATCCTAATGTTGTCGAAACCGACCTCTGATACCAACTATAAGACCAATGCCTTAAAACATTACTTAATATTGAATTAAATGAATATTTCACATTGAGGAAGTTTTCCGGTTTACAGATTTATAGAATTATGCCATAACTATTTCATCTCAAAAGTTATAAAGAACACACTTATACTCAGTTTCAAATTTTTCAAGAAATAAATACTCTTGAAAAAAAGGGTCATGTCCAGTTCCATGTTTTAGACAACATGACTTTCCTTGATCACTTCATTGACCCTATTCCACATTATTTCTGGTGATAAAAATTTAAAAAACATGGGATGAGCATAAAAAGATCATTAAGGTATAAACCAAAAAAGAAACTATTAGTTTTTCAAAACAACAAGTGAAACATGAATACATTAACATATGTAATACCATTCACCTTTATGAAGTACTGAATACTCTTTACTGAATAAAATATCATTAATTACCCTTTTGACACAAAAAGATTACCCATATAAAGAACACATATCATATATAGATTACTTGGAACATAAAAATACTTAAATGGAATAACAATACGTTTGACTTCCACACATTTCACTAAAGGGAATAGCCATACGGCTGACATACATACCCAATGCATTAGAGGTTATAATGTAACCACCCATCCTGGTTGTAACACCCCTCCCCTACATAATTGGCTTAAGGAGTAGGTGAGGGCTACTTGACCTTAAGCGATGTTCCCATGATTCCAAAGGCTTGTATTAAATGCTGAGGGCTTCAAGATCAAGTAGGGGAACAATTATACCTTAAGACAAAACCAACCAAACCATCCACAAACAGCCACTATATGATGCATGCCAATTTAATTACCCAACCGTGCATTCCCAAAAGACAACCAATTTGTTCCAAAACACAACTCAAAACTAATACAACCCAACATGTTCAGAAAACATCAGAGTACAAGCAGAAAAGTAAACAAAAATCACTACGAGCCATGACACCACCACAACTCCACACCGAGCTCCACGCTCCACGCTCCACCACGACATCAAAATGCACCACTAAAGGAGGGAGATTCCTTACCTTTACCGATGTCACGGTACATAACATCTGCAAAGATACCACAATGCCAATGGATGGGGTGAGTAATAAAACTCAGTAGGATTTCCCCAAATAACTTCCCTACACATGCCACAAGGATGAAACCGTTAGCGCACTTATATAAAACAATTTATATAAAATAAATCACAAGTGCTACACTTTTCATAAGACAAACATGCCCTTACCAAGCCATCACACCAAAACCAAGAAACCAAGGGAAAGCCAACCAAACCGTCCATAATCCATCTCATCATTTACACGTTAGAACAAAAAATTCTATCTTGAAAAGAAATGCACAATAAACAACCAAACAACCAAATGGTTGAGCTTCTATCCAACCCGTTCACTGATTTACACCAAGTTGAACTTCCCATCCACTTACCACTGATGGTGGCCCTTCCGTCCACTATCCATCCTCTTTTTATAGTGGTACTTCTTGACACTTCCACACAACATCCAAAACAATCCAAGACAAACATATAACCCACTAAGGACACAACCACATGCAATCATCCAATTCCATTGTATATCAATCAACTTCAATAAATCACCCATTTATTGAAAACCATATTACATGACAAACCGTAATTCAATAAAACAACCCTTTAATTGAAAACCATTTCCATAAATAATTTTCACAAATCAACCATAGCATCCCATTTGAAAATATCAATTTTAAAATCCACAACAAAAGCATTTCACCATAAAACCCTCTTTTTCCCGAAATCCCCAAATGGATTTTCATCCCACATTGAACATCAAAACACAATTAATTTTAATCAAAAAATTAATTGTAACATGGAACCACTAGTTCTAAGCATGTGGAGTTGAGAGAGAATCCACCTACCTTTAGGGTTCTCAAGAAAACGTCCCACAAACAACCTCACCTCCAATCCGGAAAACGCACCCCCGAAACCTCTCAAGATAACCTCCCATAACATCCACAATCCATAATATTAACATCCAAAGAAACCACAACCCTAGATCTCCACACAACAAGTGTAGATCTAGAAATCCAAGAAAGAGAGGGATGTAGATCTTGAGGAAAACACAAGGAAACCAATAGGAGAGACTTACCCGGGAGAAAGCACCTTGAATCCACCATGTAACCCCATCGAATCGCTTCCAAAATGTGTGGGAGAGCCCCTACAACCTTTGAGAACTGAAAATACCGAGTGAGACTCAAGTGGGAGGAAGGTTAGAGTGAATGGAGGCAATTTCGAGTGAGCCCAGAACTTATAACCCTAACTTTAAGTGACCACACGGTTAGCCCAAACAGGTTGGAAAACCGTTCGCTAACCGTGCGTAGGCCACTGCCTCGAGAGCCAGGGTTTTACGATTTCCTCACACGGTTTGGACAACCTTGTACAAGCCCTGTGAGGCCTTCTGTCTTGAGAACAAGGGTCCGCACAATTTTCTGGGGAATCCACATGGTTTCCACTAACCGTGCTCAAACCGTGCACACCTTTAAAAGCCTCAAAACACATCCAAAACCATTCCAAACTCTCCAAAACTCTTCCCAACTCATCCCATGCACATTAAACATATAAAAATGCATAAAAAGGGCCACATACCTCAAACCGGGGGTGACAAATTCTCCCCATTATTAGACTTTCTTTCCTCAGAATGTAGGGAACCCACCCTTTGCCAAAAGACCTCGGGTCACTGCTCGATCATCTCTTTCTCCCGCTCCCATGTATCCTCTTGAATCTGACCATTTTTTAACAAAAAACGAACTAAACCGATCATTTGAACATTCAAGACAGTTTCATGCCTATCCACAACCTGCACTGGAATGTGCACCAACAAAGCATCATGTTCTAGCTCAACATGATCTCATCGAATCACATGGTCACGATCCAGCTTATACTTTTTCAACTGCGAGACTTGAACAACATTTCACATCGCACTAAACCATAGTGGAAAATAGAAATGATAATCCACCTCAAAAACCCGCTCAAGAACCTCAAAAGGTCTAATATTCCTCAGAGATAGCTTTCCCATCTTCCCAAACCGACGATGTCCCAACCTAGGAGAGATCCTTAAGAACACATGATCACTCACCTGGAATGACAATGGACATTGATGATGATCTGCATACAATTTATGATGACTCTGAGCCGTCTCCATTCTCTTCCTGATCAACTTGATCTTCTCCATAGTCTCCTGGACAAGACTCAGTCCAACTATCGAAGCCTCACCTATTTCCACCCAACATAGTGGAGAACGACACGACCGACCATACAATGCTTCAAACGGAGCCATCTGTATGGGTGCCTGATAATTATTATTGTACGAGAACTCAACCAATGAATAGTTATCCTCTAATGATCCACCAAAATCCATGACACAAGACCACAACATATCCTCCATAGTTTGTATCATTCTCTCAGATTGACCATCTGTCTAAGGATGATACGCCGTACTCATCGTCAAATGTGTTCCAAGGGCTTGCTGTAAGGATTTCCAGAAATGGGATGTAAACCTCATATCTATATCTCATACAATCAAAAATGGAACACCATTTCTCTTTACCACCTCCCAGATTTAAATTTTGGATAGATCATCCACTGTATGAGATTCACGAGTCGGGATGAAATGGTCCGACTTCATTAGCCGATTCACTATAACCCAAATGGTATCGTGCTTCTTGAAAGTTCTTGAGAGACCTGTGACCAAATCCATCTCTATCTCCTCGTACTTCGAAACAGGGATCAGTAGAGACTACAACATTCCTAGTGGACTCCAATTCTCTTCCTTGACCTGATGACATGTCGAGCATCTCGAAACAAACTCAGCCACACTTCTTTTCATACCAGCCCACCAGAACTAGTCCTTCAGTGCTTTATACATTTTCTGAATGCCAGGATGAACAGCCTACCTGGAATGATGGTACACCCTGAGAAGATCCATCGGACATGTAACTGGTACAAACATCCGATTCCAAAAACACAAAACTAAATCTCCATTCAGTTTCCAACCCTCAATGGTCTCCCCACCATTGAGTCTAGACCCCATGGTCACACACACAAAATCGGATATCTGTGCCTCTCTAACCAGGACAACCAAGTAAGGAATCGACAAAACCAGAAATAAAAACGCTCTATCACCATGGTCATCATATTCCAACCATATATCACCTATAACTGACATCAATTTCCACTGGTATGATGCCTTTTTCACCACCTGAGCATAGGATTTTCTACTTAATGCATTTGACACTGAATTTCCCTTACCCGGTGTGTACATCAAGTCAAAATCAAACATCTGGATATATTTCATCCATCTCCTTTTCCCCATGTTCAAATCCCATTGGGAGAAAATGTGTTTCAAGATCTCATGATCTGTATATACCGCGAATTTCTCACCAACGAGCTAATGACACCACACTTTTAAAGCATGGACCACTACTGCCATCTTCAAATCCTGAGTTGGGTATTTTTTATCATGAACTCTCAACTGTCATGATCCATTTGCAACCACATGATTCCCTTGCATGAGAACGCACCCCTACCCTAATCCTGATGCATCACAATACACCATGTACCCTTTTCCTAATTCTGGAAACACCATGATTGGTGCTGATGTAAGACGACCCTTTAGCTCTTCGAAACACTGCAAAAACTATTCATTCCACTGGAATGGAACATTCTTTCTTGTCAAAGATGTCATTGGCATAGCCAAAAGTGAAAAATCACGAAAAAAACTCCGATAATACCCAGCTAGACCAAAAAAATATGTATCTCAAACACATTCTTTGGCGGTTTCCTTGAGATAACAGTCACTATCTTTTCTGGATCCGCTGAAACACCCCTTTCAAAAATAACATGGGAAAGAAAATGAACTTCATGTATCCAAAAGTAACACTATGAAAATTTGGCATACAACCAATGATCCCTTAAGATCCACAGAACTGTCGCCAAGTGATGATCATGCTCCACACTTGTCTTTGAATAAACCAGAATATCATCGACAAACACCACCACAAATTAAACCAGATATCTCTGAAATATATGATTCATCAATTCCATAAGCACCGTCGGCATATTCATTCGACCAAAGGGCATAACCACATATTCATAATAGCAATATCCACTTCTGAATGTTATTTTATAAATATCTTCCTTCCTCACCCATAATTGATGATATCCCGACCTTAGGTTGATCATGGAGAACCAATGGGATCCCCACATCTGGTCGAACAAATCATCAATTTGTGTAAGTGGATATCTATTCATTATTGTAACTTGGTTTAGTCTACGATAATCTACACATAGCCTCAAGGTTCCATCCACCGTTTTCACAAACAACATTGGAACTGCCCAGAGAGATGTGCTAGGCCCGATAAACCTTTTTTTTCTAACTCTTACAACCGGGTTTTCAATTCCCTTAATTCAGCAGGTGCCATCCGATAAGACGGAAGTGAATAGTATTTGTCCCTGGATGGAGATCAATCTTAAACTCCACTTCTCTTACGGGAGGTATCCTCAAGAATTCATCAAGAAAAACATCAATGAACTTATCCACCACTGTCGGAGGAACACTCTGCTCAACACCCTATACCCATTCTAATGAAAACACTGCCAACTGATACAATAACATACCCACTGCTGGTGCCAACAAACCTGTTGCACCCTACCTTTCATGCTTCTCTTCTCAAAAGAGATTTATAACGCCATCGTGTGTTGTAAAATCCATTTTACACTCATCACCATCGATGTGGGCCTTAAAAGCACCAACCAATCCATTCCTAGGATTACATCACAACCATCCATCTCAAGCATTGATTAGTTCCACACTATCTCAACCTCGCCCACAACGATACAAAATTCTCTACACAATAATGCTCGAAACTCTCTTTGAACCAGAGGAGTTTGATGTTTCAAAACTGAGGGCATCATTTCTACCCTTAAACCCAAAAAATCAACCACACGTGCAACAATAAAAGAGTGTGAAGAACCCGTATGAAACAACACATGCATCAAGGTATAATTTAAAAGAATGATACATCGCACAGTGGATGGTCCCGACTGATCACCCACCATAACCTGTTCAGCTCCAAACACATGTTTTCTTGCCACACTATACTCTTTATTTCTTTTCTGAGGCGTCATGGTATTCCGAGAATCACCATGACCCACTTTACTCTACTGATGAGGGGTATGCTACTGCCCACATCCCGTCGAAGCATACGACATCCGCGATCCATGAGGAGTGTCACGCGAACCCACCCTTGAAGAATTCCGACAATAAGCTTCATATGCCCCATATTCTTACAATTATGACAAGCTCGAAGTTGTGTCGTAAAATCCCGCTTCATGTGTCTCGTCAAACCACACTAAAAACATCCCGGCTTTTTCTGGGGATTCGGAGTAAGATTTATTGATCCTCCGGTCAGATTATATGCCATGTTCCCACACAGGGAATATGTTTCCCTCCTTTTTCTAGAACCCAATGATAGAGTTCCCAGTATTCTCCATGGGTACCACCAAGCTTCCCCCACCTGGAGCGCCTAACAGATCCCGCTCAACCACACAGTCTATATTCACCATCTCTATGTAATCATCTATAAACAACACCTCTATCTTTGTAAGGATAACATTCCTTAACCCCGCTTCATAGATCCTTGCCTTAAATGATGTGCTACCCACCACCTTGGGTGCACACCGCACTAATTTCATGAACTGAGCTGCATACTCGGTCACAGACATTAACTCTTTCTTCAAACTGAAAAAATTAGTCGTACACTGAATTATAAACATATGTGGGTAGAATTGTTTTTTAAAAAATTACTCAAAACCGTCCCACAACATACCCTGGTCCGTCCCCGCTTGGACTACCAACTCCCACCACTAAAGGGGAACATCTTCCATCATATACCTGGCCAACTTCACATTCAACTCTACCGAAATTCCCAAGAACTCAAAGATTTTTTTCATTCTATTAAACTATCCTTCTATGCTTTATGGCTTTGAATAACCCCTAAAGATGGGTGGATTATTCTTTTGAAACTAAATTTTGTGATCCACATGCCTTGGTTCATCCATTCTATTTCCACTTCCCACAGCTTGGAAAGCTTGCACTATACTTTTCACTAGCTGCAGGTTCACCAGAGGCTCAGGTGCAACCACATTCTCAGTAGACTCATCATGTTGGTCTCTACAACGCCTACACGATGCCATTTATATAACCATAAAACAAAAAAACATGAGTCGTACTTCCATATACATCTCGAAATCCCATTTCAAATCACATTACACAACATTATCACAACAAGGCTTTCCACCAGTTCACATTATTTCCACATGTTCCATGTTTCACCATTTTGAAAACCAAACCATTTTCAAAATACCAATTTATTCACATTACAATTTCACATATACATGTCACATCATAAATATTTATACCCCAATGAAATATGCATCATAGAGGGAATTCATTTCTACCATGCATGTCATGCTCATCTCATTGGCTACACCCATGATAATGATATATCCAATGCCTATAAGTGTCTCCAAAACACTTATGCATCCAACTCCATGGAAACCTGAATTTCAGAAAAAAAGAGTTAGCTACGTCCTTTTATGCTATACATTCCATATTACGACATTCCTACACCTTCCTACTATCCTAACTCAAAAAGTATACCACAACGAATGTCAACACCAAATCCGAGAATCATCTCCAAAGTACCAAACAAACTGATACCGCTTGTAACACCCCACCCATACCTCATTGGATTGAGGAGGCGGTGAGGGATACTATGCCTTAAGCGACATTCCCAAGATTCCAAAGGCTGGAAATAAATTTTGAGGTCTTCAAGATAATGTTGGGGAACAATTTTCCATTAAGAAAAAACCAACCAATCCATCCACAAATAGCCACTATATGATTCATGTCAAATTAATTACCCAACCATGCATTCCCAAAAGTCAACAAAGTTGTTCCACAACACAAATCAAAACCAATACAACAAGACATGTCCACAAAACATCAGAGTACAACTAGAAAACTAAACAACAACCACTAAGAGCCATGACACCACCACAACTCCACACCAAGCTCCAAGCTCCATGCTCCACCAATACATCACAATGTACCACTAAAGGAGGGAGATTTCATAACTTTTCCCATGTCATGGTACACAACATCTGCAAAGACACCATAGTGCCAATGCTGGGAAAGAGTACTAAAACTCAGAAGGATTTCCCCAAATGACTTCCCTACACACGCCACTAGGATGAAACTGTTTGCACACTAATATAAAATAGTTCATATAAATTAAATCATAAGTGAAACCATTTTCATAAGACAAATATTCCCTTACCAAGCCATCACAAACAAACCAAGAATCCTAGGGAAAGAAAACCAAACATTCCACAATCTGTCTCATCATTTAAACATTAGCACAAAAACTTCCATCTTGGAAAGCAATGAAAAACAAACAACCAAACATCCAAACAACCAAACAACCAAACGGTGGAGCTTTCGTCCAACCCGTTCACCCATTTACACCAAACTTCACTTATCGTCCACTAACCATTAGTGGTGGCCCTTCCGTCCACTATACATCCCCTTTTTATAGTGTTACTTCTCAAAACATCCACACAACATCCAAAACAAGCCAAGCCAAGCATATAACCCACCAAGGACACAACCACATGAAATCAACCAATTCCATTGCATATCAATTCACTTCAATAAATCACCCATTTATGGAAAACCATTTCCATACCAAACGCTAATTCAATAAAAAAACCTTTTTATTGAAAACCATTTCCATCAATCATTTTCACAAATCAACCATAGCATCCCATTTTAAAATATCCATTTTAAAATCCACAATAAAAGTAGTTCAACAAAAAACCCTCTTTTCCCGAAATCCCTAAACGGATTTTCAAAACAAATTGCACAAAAAAACACAATTAATTTTAATCAAATTATTAATTGTGACATGGAACCACTAGTTCTAACCAAGTGGAGTTGAGAGAGAAGACACTTACCTTTGGGGTTCGTGAGAAAACGACCCACAAACAACCCCACCTCCAATCCAGCGAACGCACCACTGAAACCCCTCTAGATAACCTCCCCTAACATCCACAAGAATCAATATTAACATCCAAGGAAACTACAACCCTACATCTCCACACAACAATTGTCGATCTAGAAAACCAAGAAAGAGGGGGATGTAGATCTAGAAGAAAACACAAGGAGACCAAGAGGAGAGACTTACCTGGCATAAACCACCTTGAAACAACCTTGAAACCCCTTCGAATCACTTCCAAAACTTGTGGGAGAGCCCCTCCAACCCTTGAATACAGAAAATCCTGAGTGAGGCTCGAGTGGGAGGAAGACTTGAGTGAAATGAGGCAATCCAGAGTGAGCCTAGAACATATAACCCTGACATTAAGTGGCCACACTATTAGCCCGCACGGTTTGGAAAACTGTGCGCTAACCATGCGCACGCCACTAACTCGAGAGCCAGGGTCCACACGGTTTCCTCGCATGGTTTGTAAAACCTTTCACATGCCGTGCGAGGGATACTTTCTCGAGAATAAGGGTAGGCACGGTTTCCCGGGGAATCCACACAGTTTCCACTAACTGTGTACAACCCATGCACCCATTTAAAAGCTTCAATACTCATCTTAAACCATTATAAACTCTCCCAACCTCATCCCAACTAATCCCATGCACTTTAAACACAAAAAATTGCATAAAAAAGGCCACATACCTCAATCTAGGGGTTCTACATTGGTATTCATGACACCACCCATCATTTGGTTTATCACGTAACCACCCATCAAATGTCCAAGTACCATTATAAAATCATATGACATTAAACAAATATAAATGAATGAAAACATTTCCATATTTAAATAACAATATATAACGTAAAAATATTTCTATAAAAGTTCCATTGTCAACAACATTTTCAATACCAAAATACATAATAGAGTATATGGTTATTTTTTCTTTTAAAATCATTACGTCTTGTTGAGGAAACCAACGATCAAATAATACTCGCGGCAGCGGAATGGTCGGTGTCACCAAATACGTTAAAAGAAACATTCATTTTTGTCGTTTAGTAAATCGCTTCTTAGAAAAATATTACCTTTTAATGAAATGAAATTTCAATGGTGTTTATATATCATATAAAATAAAGTTTTGTATTAGAACAAAATATGCCACAATGAAACAAGATTGAGACGAAGTCCCTTACCTCGTGTCTGACATGACACAATCATTCTTTAATCTTCTGAATAATAATCTAATGTTATGTTCTACATCATTAAGAACCCATTTAAAGTTTATTATTCCTTTTATATCACTTATTTCCATGTTATAAACATTATGTAATCATTTAAGTTATGAATGTTTGTTTTGTCGATACTTGGTACTTAAATAAAAATAGACATCTTATAATTACATGTTTTGCATGTGGTTAAAATATAATTATATGTCGAATGATATTCATGATTTGGATATCATATATATTATATATATCCAGCATATACATGAATTTATAATATTACATAACATATAGAGGTATGAAATGTAATTTACCGTTCATGGAGATGGTATGTCGTACGTACGAATGAACGCTACTTTCATTTCTATTTCCAATTTAATGGAATGAAAAAATTATTATATATAGGTACATTATAATTACATTATAATATCATATATAATATTATTAACTCCATCCTTTATACGTCCCACATATCACATTAACGATTCAAATCACTTGTAGGGGGTAGTCCGCACTTCCTAAAATGAAATTATCGCGTTTATCTATTATGGAAACCATAAATTTATTCCATAAATGAAAAATACAGAAGCATAAAAAAAACATAAACATAATACATATATAATATATAAATCCAGTGACATCTTAATGGCCACCATAAAAGGTGTTAAAAGAATATAGAACAATTATCGTTTCGTGAGGCAGTAATTTCCCACCCGTAGAAATAGCATGTTCTTTAACCATTAGACAAAGGTGTGTGTAAGTGTAGGTAGAAGATATTTCAAAACAAAATACTAGTATATTGAGGAAAATGGTTTTATTATGGGATCAAATAATAAGAAGATAGTGGTGAGTGATGAAGGAAAATAAACTGAAGAAACTCGAGAGAAGACATTACCTCTAAATCGGGTAACTATTTCGGATTTGAGCCAAGGATTCCTTGGGAAGACTTATTCCCAAAGATAGGCATCTAAGAATAAAAGAGGGGTGTGGAGAGATAATATGAGCAGATGATGGAAGATCTAAGGGATTTAGAGGTGTGGTTAAGGGGGTAGATGTGGGGGCCTTTTATAAGATGTAGGAGGGTCACTTTTGGAAAGTCTTGAAATGTTATTTTATTATAAAATGGTTTTCAGATTTTAAAGGACCCAAAATGATATATTTAGAGGATAATCTGATAAGGGATTGAAATACACCCATAAAATAGGTTTTCAACAATGTTTAAGTCTTAGATTTTATATTATCTTTTCATTTTATTTAAATCGTTCATTAATGATGTAATCACTCCATCATCATTGTGTCATAAATAAATTTATTTATTTAATGTGTACATATTATAAAACATAATACCATGAAGTAGGAAATATTTTTATCTTACCATTTAATATTTATATTCTAAGATATAATTTATGTTAACAAAATTAAAATTGTTTTACTTATGTGTAACATAGTTTGGTTTTATTTTTCTTTATTTAAAAATAATATGATAAAAGGTCACTATCACACAAAAGTTATTCCATGGGGTCTCTAACTTGGAAAAAGTAATCCAATGGTCGGCCATGACACAACCAAAATAATTTGGACATATTTTGGGGTCATTTTATATTATTATTATATTATTATATTACCCTTAACCTCCCGATTACTAATTAATCATGATAATTAAAGATAATTGTTGTCGTTGCTATTTATAATGTCCAAAAACATAAGAGTCTCAATTACATAATTTATACCTTCCGAATTGATATATGGAATCCATTTTACCAAATTCCAAACACAAAAATTTCAGTAATTAATTTAAAAATAATTCTCATTGTAAAAACAAATAGCGGGTTTTTATGAAACAATATATATCAAAATATTGATAATTGTTTATGTCCAATTTCAAAGTGAAATTAATTATAATGACCAAAATTAGATTAAATGGTAAAAATATATTCTAATTAATCATTAAAACCAATTAAAAATATAATATAACCATATAATTAAATTAGATTAAAAAATAGTTTTGAAGTAAAATGAAGTATTTTTCACTATTAATTAAAAAATGAACATTGTCAGAAAAACTAAAAACATTTATCCAAGGTAAGTTTCAATGTACCAATTCTAAATAATAAATTTATTTTGAAGTATAGAGCTTATAAAATTGTCTAAATGTTTATTTAAAATTGGTTTTCCATCAAAAGGAAGTAAAATAATCTTTTAAAAATATTAGATTATTCTATGCATAAGATTGGATTTATCCTCATTTTAAGCATCTAAAACACTATCTAATTATAAAATTGTCATATATATGAAAATATATTATTATTTAAATACATGGGATGTTACATTAGATTTCAAGAAGCAATATTTAATAAATTATGTGATAAAATGATTTATGTTATCTATATTCAAAATATTTGATTCACATGCTTATGAATATGAATCTTTTTTATGTTATGATACATGAATTTAATTTTCTTCATATTTAATTATTTTTGGTTGAATCCCTCTTCATTTTTATCCCATAATATATTTATTATATTTTTGTAGTTATAAATCTTTTTTTTGCTTTAAAAGAAACTACAATGACTTGATGTTCTATTTATATGATATTTTTACCAATCCCATGATTGATCGCAATATTTTGATCCAACATTTTAAGAATTTTTGATATGGTCTTACATAACATGTCATCTTGACATATGCCTTCTTATGGATCCATTTCATATATAATTTATTATATAATTAAGAATGATATTCTTATTATTATATTCAATGTGGAGGTTAAATATAATAGATACTGGATAAATAAATTAAAACAATACACCTATGATCATAATCTATACATTCATTGATGTTTTGGGATAAGAGATTTTGTGTTTATTTGTGAGTTCTAAAGTATAAATTATGAAACTATTGAAAAATATATGTATATTTGGATTATTTAATATCAATTTCATGTTTAGAAGAATTATAAAATGATTTATAAAAAAAACCATTAATTTATGAGTACACCATTAATTGAAGCCTATCATTTTTTCTAGCCACATTACATTTATCTTCTAATTTTTTTTAAAAAAACCATTTTTCCAAATATATATATATATATATATATATATAGACCTATTAATAATTACCCATGTTTCATTATTTCATATATGACATAGTTTTTATCTTATAGTGTAATGTGATTATTTATGCAAAAAATATTTTCTACAAGTAAATGGTAAATCATTTTTAATATCATATGTGAATGGTTTCCATTATCTTCCTTATTTTATGATTCCCATGACTTCAACCACTAATAATATTTTAAAATTTAGAATGAATAATAATTAAATATTTTTCCCATGTCAAATTTTGATCCTCATCATTATAGCTTGATTAAGAGGAATCAAGATCTTATGTTTGAATATGTTTATTTTATTTTTTGTTCAAATTGATCAGAAATGAAAAACTCATTCATATGATCATAAATTCAAAATTTCTTTAAAATTCTCTTCATTTTAGATAATATGTCATAATTTCTAAAAATTCTCATGGATTTAATGGATACAACTATTGGGGATGATTAAATAGAATTTCAAATAATTGTACATTACATATTTCATTCAAATAAATTTTTTATGTTTGTTAGCTTTATCCAAATAAAACAATGAAAGAAAAGAACCTAAATCATATTAGATATATATGGGAAAAACAATAAAATTACATAATATTTATTTTACTTTCAAGAACACATTATATTACAAATGTGGATTTTTTTTAGTTTATATTATTATATTAGCCTATAACACGTACAATAACTAACTATATAATAAAAAGTGGAAACATCCAATTAGTATCCATTTTTATGCAAATATAATAATATTAAGATAAAAATAATTTCATTTCATGAACAATCCCCAGGACATTAAAATGGATTTCTTCTTTCCCTTTCCTATCCAAAAACAATACAAAAACATTTTAAATACCATGGATGAGAGAAAAATTATTACTAAGTGATATATATACAATGAAAACAATTAGTCCAATGAAAAAATACAAACCATGAAATTATTAACCCTATAAAAATTTTCATTAAGAGATAGGAAAAAATTGTCTTCACTTAATAAGAAATTTTTTTATCAAGTAGAATATTATTATCCTATAAGATGAAAAAATAAATTATATAGGTATTTTGAGACATCAATATCTATAACAATCTTACAAATGGAATTATCATATGGTAAAATTCCAAAAAAAAAAATTGGAGGGGTATCTGAAAACCGTACATCCTTTGTTTCTAATTTTACACTACACCCTTGGTTTATAACATAGCTAATCATACATGATATAAAATGTAATCACCAATCCTTGTATTATAATTTTAACATCTATAAAATTTTATATTTTCCATGAACTATAAAGTTATAATAGCACATAAAAGGTTTCAATATTCAACATCACAGTCATAGAATAATTTATTCACCTACATACAAAAAATTTACAATATTATAATATTGATTCTAGTTATGAACCCATATTCAATAAATAAATATAAAAAAATGGAACGAGGGTTTTAATTTCGATATAAAATGAAACCATATAAAGATATACAAACATGAAATAATATTTATCATGGTAAAAATTATTTGTCACTATATATGTTAAAATAAAATGTTTTTTTAAAAATGTCGCACATTCCTTAATAAGATTTTTACATTTTTGAATGACATTTAATTAAATTTATAAATTACCTTCAATAAATAGTTATTTCTATAATAAAATCATTTTGAAAACATGCTGATGGAATAAAAATATGGTAAGAATGAAATCATTTATATGGAATTATTTTAATGAAATGTGACATAAAAAAATAAATATTATAATTAAATTTCAAAAGGAATAATAATATTGAAAATAAAATTAAAATAAAACCTTTGAACATTTTAAAAATACGGGTATTCATGAAGTGTATTTTGTTTAATAAGAATATGATATTGAAGTTAAATATATAATTTACAAAATTAATTTTACAAATAAAACTAATATTTATTGATAAATAATCACAAACTTTTATATAATTCAGAACCCATTAATTATTATGATAATTAAATAAAAAGAAGAAACATTATTCACATTTAAATAGTTTTCTGAAAATACCAATTATTAAATACAAAAACCAAAATTATACTAAGTTATAATATAACATTGATTTAAAAGTATGTATGTTGGTTAAATATTAATAAAAATAATTAGTATACTTCGAATAATTTTAAAAACATATTGTGGCTATAAAATAATATAACTAATTTGAAATAATTTTTTTAAAAATATATATATTTTTCAATAATTAATGAAAATTCATTACATTTAAAAAAATATATAAATTATTTCCAAATTAAATTTTGATTTTATTATTTGATTATGTATGTTCATTTTTTATAATTTATATTATTACATTTTTAAATTAAATAATTGAATAAAAACATATTATAAAACTATTTAGTTAAAACAATTTTCATTTTGGTTTTAAAAAACTATTATTTTTATGATTCATACAATAATAAATGTGATATATTATATCATTAACTAGGTTATTTTTTAAAGTTTGGAGCCGAAGCCTTATTTTTTTACTAATTAAATGACTTATTTTTGTCTATGTAGTGGGAAACCCAATACACAACCTGAATTCCCAAGGCCAAGTGGAATTAATACAAGGATTGAAATCCATTTTTTCCCAAAGGTCCCATTGGTGAAAATTACTACTATAGTACCTGGACTTCTATAGTACTGCCACCTCAATTTTTCGTACTTCAGTTCCTCCACCGCTACAGTTTAACCACTACTACAGTACTTCAAAGGCTATAGTATTGATACACTTCCCTAGTAGAGAACTTCTACAGTTCCCGTGAAAATTCATCCTCGTTCGGATTCAATCCTCAGTCATTTGGATGCCAAGAAGGAGCCTTTACCACTTGGGTATAGGCTGGTTGGCATAACTCGGTTGTTAAATCCGCTCCCTTTTGGAAATTTCATACTGGAAATTTTATTCACTCTTTAAAAGAGTTTTTATTTCTTTTTCAAATTGTTGTTTTTGATTCATATGATGCTATTCAATGATATTGTTTTTCCGTAAAACTATACCCTGGTGAATCACCTTATTCTTCCTAAATTATCCCTCAAAAATAAATAATATTAATTAATTAATACATATAATTAATTTTATATTACAGCTAAAATATTTGAATGTTAAAAATATGGAATGAATCTCAAACATATTTCATTAACATTAAAATATGAAATACATTGTATTCCTGATTAAAAGTGAGGGAAAATATAGTTGAGAGGGAATTAGTCCATCTTTATCTATGATTTTTGATGGTCCCATAAATGCAGTTATTTTTAAAAAAATGAGATCATAGGGTCTTTAATATATTACGAGAACTGTTAAAATATTATGAAGGAAGGAATTTTTAATTTTTCCTTCAGAAGTATTTGATGCATGTCACAAGGAATGGTTCATGATTACATAAATCCCTCTTTAGTATCACCTTTATTTGAATGACCATCAATAAGATAATTGGCATTTTGAAGGTGTGAGTGATAATGTATCGTATAGAAAATATCATATCAATACAATTTATTCATTATACCATTGTGTTTGAAATAACCTTTTACGAAACAAATAACAAATAGTCATGGAGATACATTAAGAAAAAATGAGCACCTACATCTTAAGAAACCCACTTCCTCTAGTTATCCATATTACTTTCTTGCCTAATATGATCAACGACCTCATATTACATCATCAACTACACATTATTTGATATTTATTATACTAACTGAGGTCCCATCAACTCTCATTCTACTTATTAATCCAAAAAATTTGATGTCATACACCACTTTATATATAATGCCTCAAATGGATTTTTTTTCTATACTTTATTGAAAATTATTTTTTATAAGAATTCTAAACCAATGAAATTTGTTAATAAAAAATACCATGGAAATAAATTGAACATGAATGTATCATATCATCAATTTTCTAAATCATTTATATATGTTGTCCATTTGTTTGAGGATGAAAATGTGTGCTAAAATATAATCCATTTCATGATTAATTTTGATGTTCATTGAAAAATTAGATGTGAAATTGGTATCATAGTATGATAAAATAGATATATGGACACCATGTAACCTAACAATTCCCTTTATATGAATTCTATAAATATATTATCGTGACATTGTATCTCAAATAAGAAGGAAATGTGCATATTTTATAATTAATAATCAATAACCAAAATCATATCATTACCTCATGGATTATTTGGTAATGCAAACGAAAAATAAATTGGTATATTTTTCTATTTCTCCTCCAACACATGAAATGGATGAATTATTAACATCGATAATTTTAATCATACATTAACCTACTGACCTATCAAACACTTCATATCAATTTTAGCATTACCATATTTCATACTATCCCACCAGTAATTATTCTAATGGTATTAATAAAAATTTGTGACACATTCATGAATCAAATTTGGTACTGTGAGGTTCAGTCAAAAAAATTATTCATTAAATTGGAAAAAAATGCACACATACTCATTTTTGAAATCATAAAACCCCATATTCACTAATATTAAAATATGAAACCATAATATTCATAATGGATTCTACAATTTCCTATAATGATTTATCATCCTTTTAAACATTCATATTTCTTTAAGAAAATGGTTATTTCACAAAAACCAGTTCCCTAAAAGAGTATTTACTTGTATCCATAAATTGTAGTTCAATATTTATCAAATAATTAACAAAAGGATCTCATTAAAATAGTAACAAGATAAATATATAATTATATATCAACATGACGAATAATAAAAAAAATTATATTAGAGGGAGGTAATGAATCAATAACTCATAATAATTAATTAGATATATCGATTTTCTCTTTATCATATTCAATTCTTTCTGAGTAAATATATACTAAAACCATTTTCTCATATATAAATAATGATAATTTTACACATTAAAAATTATAAATATAATGTTTTAATGAAAAAAACACATAACCATATTATTTATCTTCTGTAGCATAATAAAACTCATGATCTTTCAACTAATGTGAAGCATAAAAAATTTACATGATCATTATGCATTAGTATGCAACTAATTACTTTCAAAGAATATTCATTGAATATGATAAATTATATATTTCTAAATGATTGTATTAAAACTACACCATTCAGTATTATTATATTCTGTTTTTGAAATCAATCATCTCAATGTATTTTTTAAATTGATTTGACACATTTTTTAGTTGACTTAGTTTGTTGGCTGGAAAATTGAGTAATCATTCCCTCAAACCACTGGTAGTTACATGTTAATTGATAAAAATATGGATCTCTATGACATTTACAGATATCCCTCATTCATAAATAAATTTTATTTTAGCAGGGTTAGTAGTTATACCATCTATAGACAAAATATGTCCACCTAATTATTTTTTTCTTAAATAATTTACTTTTATTAAATTTCCCATATACCTTAACTTTTTTTAAGGATTCAAAAAAAATAATTTTGTGTGTTCCATATTCCTCCTGAATTTTAGAATGCACAAAAGTTTCATCAATAAAAACAACTATAAACATATAAAATAACTCATGACAAAATATATTCATAACGTCCATTAATAGAACATGTGCATTAGAAACACAAATTGAAAAAAAAATAAACTAATATTAATTTATGGATCATAAGAAATAGTTTATACTTTCTTTATTATGTATTAAATATATCTTAGAATTATATAATGAACCACCCATCATTGGTTTATAGCATAACCACCCATCCTTGGTTTATAACGTTTCCAGATATCCCTAGAATGTAACATAACCCCTAATCAACATAAATAATGTCCAATAACAAAAATATAATTTTAACATATAAAAGCGTCCAATTTTAACACTGATCCTATTTAATATTCTATTTCCAATAATAAATCACTTCTTGTTAAAAAATATCCATTTCTATTAAAAACCAATTTTTAAATATGATATTATTGAAAAAATAGAATAAGGGTTTTTATTTGAATAAAATTATAATTCTTGTAAATTAACCAAAACATTAAATAATGGTTATGGTGGTGGAAAATTCATTATCAATGTATTTGTTAAAATAGAACGTTCCTCTAGTCGTTCATAACGAAATTAATACATTCCTTAATAAGTCTGATTTTAAAACATTAAAATATAGAATAAAATTAAATTTATAAAAATATTTTGCCCCTAATAAAATAATTTTAATAAAATGGACATGGAATAAAAAAGAAGTTAAATAGAATACATTCAAAAATATTTTTTTTTATTAAAAGACCCTTATCCCTTAGAAAATATTTTATTTTAATGATCCAGAAAATATTAAAATTCAAAAAACATTAAATAAAAAAAATTAAATTGAGGACCTAACATTTCTAAGGTTATTTATATATAATTCATAAAAATATTTTTTCATAATATCAGAATAAGCCACAATGAATGAAAATTGAGATGATGTCCCTTACCTTGGGCTCGACACATTGTGTATGTTATTTATCTTCATGAATAGTAAGAATATATTTATTATTTAGTTTTAAAAGAAAAAAATTCATATTAATTTCTCCATTATATAAATTATTAAATCATTATATATTATTTTTGTAGTCAATTAATGTTATATTATAGGTTTCAGTGATTTTTTTCCTACCTATCAAAAATTTCTTTGATGGTTCACTCTGGTCAAAGAGGTCATTTTTTAATATTATTAAAAATAATAATACTGAAAATGTATAATATTTACACATCAATTATTGTTTTACGACCAATAATGAATGATATTTTTATTACACTAAGTATGTTATGATCATGGGCTTGGTAACTCTCACAAACCCATGACTGATATTTCCATTTTTCGATGACTGTAATGGAAAAGAGGAAAGTTTATTTTATGTTTAAATAATGATAATAATTTCATATATAATATTTTATTACATTAAATATACATATATATATCATCAATGAGGTAATGTGTTGGAAAGAGAGTCACATTGCTACCTGAAGACAACAGTCTGCACATGGACAAACGACATTAGAATTTTTTTATGAGTGAAAAGGTATGAAATAAATTGATATATTATCCTTTATGAACTATAAATATTTCATCAATATATTAATTATTTCAAGGATATCACAAATATCCATTAGATTTTTTCATATTTCCATCTATATAAATAATCTCTGAAAAATGTATCACATCGCTTCATGTGGCGATGTTCCACCATAAATAGAAGTGACGTCATCGTATCCCCATATGGAATGGAAATTAAAAAGGAATATATATATATATTATATAATGACTCATAATGTATAATTATGTTATGAATATAAATATATTATTCAAATATGTCATCATACCAAATAATGAGAATTTTTTATGGAAAATATTGTATATCGGTTCGTGAGGCGGTAGTCCACCAAACACATGAGCGATGTTATATTTTCAATTTGCACGAATAAAGAGATTGATATAGGTCATTCCATTAAATAATAAAATATATGAGTTATTTAGATAACATAGTTACTTTTTAGTAAAATAATTTAAATATTTTAATGAGTTTGAAGATGAAAGAAAATAAAAAGAAAATAGTTTCATATTTTACCTCTTCTCAAAGCATATTTATAGAGTTATTCCAAAATTATTACAAGAATTGATTTATAACCTACAAAATGATTCTAGGGAATGGGTATGTTATTCTGGAAGTGATTTGGTATGGTCTTGGTGAATCCAAAATGGTTTGATTATGTGAATATTTGAGGATATCAATGGCCTTTATAAGTGAGGTGAGTGACAGAACTGTAAAATTTTAAAAGTAAAAAATATACCATTTATTTTCTAATTAAAAAGCGTAAAAATAAATTACTATAGATACTTATACATTATAATGTATACATATTTCCATAAAATATAATTTAGACTAGCATTATAAACTTTTAACCCTTATATATTTTTGTATAACCCATGATAAGTCCATTTTTATCATCACTATTGTAATTAAGTTTTTCATCATTCAACATTCATCCTGTTTAAAATTTAAATATATATTATTAGATAATATATAATATTATTTTTAAAAATATGGAATCCAATTTAACAAAAAATCAAACATGAGAAAAACGAATGTATAAATCAAAAAATGCATATGTGACAAAAATAGAGTATTCAAGAAGCTTATTTTAAAAAAAATGATGAGTTTATATTAACTCTATAATTATTAATATTCTTTTTAGAATTATAAATTAATAATTGTGGATACATAATCAATAAAATTAAATTTACAGAATAATTCAATAATTATTATATTAAATTATTATAATGAAGAATCCTTCTGCACATTAAAACATTTTCTAGGAAAACATGTTTTTAAACACACAAGAAAAAACATATAATAAAATAATATATAATTCTAAATAAAAAGTAATTATGTAGCTTAATTGAAACTAAATAATACTTAATTTATATTTTAATCACATTAAAATCATTGGGACTTATAAGTTACCTAATTAATTTAAAACCAAATAGTTTATTAAATAAATCTGTATTTTTCTATATTCATTGGAATATTTATATTTTCAAAATAATTCAAAAACATCATCCAGAGTAACCATTAATATATTGATTTATAATAATATATTATTTTAAAAAAAAATTAATATATTTTCTTTCAAAATAAAATATTAAAATAAAACTGTATAAGAAAATATTTTATTTATATCTATTTTCATGTTTATTTGATAATTAATTAATATTTTTATAATGAAGAAAATCCTAAAAGTTATTTATTATATCATTAATTAGGTTGTTAAATGATTTATATAATATATAAAATATTATTAATAATATATAAAATATTAGATCAAAAAATTAACCAATTAAAAATGTTTAAATTTAAAGGATAAAGAAATAATATTATTTATTATTTAAATTCATTGTATTTCCAAAAATATTTGTTGTGGTATTAATAAATTTATAAAATGAAACATTTTAAATTATTCTTTTGATAATATATAATATTAAAAAATATATTATTTAAAATATAAGTTACTGTTTTATAACATTTTGAAGACATAATGTTTATAGATGTTATTTTTCATCAATTTTTTCATTTATATTTGGAATTTTAATTTAAAATTTTAATTTATTAATCTTCGATTTATAATTTTAAATAATTACTTTCTTTTCAATTCCATATTTCAATATTGTAAAAAGGTATTAATTTTATAATTTTTTTGAAATAATTTATTTTTTGGTGAGTAGTGAAGAATACCATTTTTACAAAAGTAATTATGTTTTTGACTATATAAAAAGTACGTATAAATTAACGGTAATAAAAAAATTATACTAAAATATGAATAAATTGTTTAAATATATATATATATTTAAATAATATTATGAGTTTTATGAACCTATGTGAGACAACATAAAATTTATTTTCTTATAAAATTTTATTTTTCTCATTTAATTTAATTTAATTTAATTTAATTTAATTTAATTTAATTTAATTTAATTTAATTTAATTTAATTTAATTTTAGTAAATTAATATTTTTGATTTCATTGAATGAAAAATATTGTTTATTTATTATATATTGTATTATTATTTCCACCTAGAATAAATTTAATAGTAACTATTATTTAATAGATAAATTTGGGTTGAAATGTACACATTTTATAAAAAACATGTATTAATGTGTTACCGACAATAATATTAAAATAATCTATTTTTACTCAAAATATATTATTTAATAAAATTTATCTCATATTTTCAATAATTAGGTCCAAATTAATTAATAATATTTTTGTTATTTTTATGTCAAAGGATAAATTTCTTAGTTAAATACATATTAGTACAGTAAATATAAAAAGATAAATGTAATAAATATAGTGTTAAAGGGCATGGAACTTGCTATGAAATGCTTATAAATGACTGAATGAGTAAATATAGTCTTTTTAACCTCCATAATTTCATTATTTGTCATTTTGGGATCCTTTTTAGATTAATAATGTAATTATATTGCAGTACAATAAAGGGTATTTATAAAAATTACATCTCACCAATCCTAAATGGGAACTTCCAACACCACATCATGACATTCCAAATTTCCAATTTTCTTTTAAAACTGCACACTTTAAAATTCGAACATAATCATAAATTTCATTATTGGCCCGAAGGCCATCTATTTATTATATTATGGATAATACCCCTTTTAAGTGTTGAGGGGAACATGTACATGAACCATAGGCCCAATGCACAAGGCCTGACATGACATGAATGCCAAGAGGAATACCATTCCCAATACAGGACCCATAGGCCATAACCACTAGAACTGCCCCTTCTCAGCTTCTACATCGTTGATCGCCTAGTTTCCCACCTTACATTACCGATCAGCTAGAATTACTGCATTAAAAGTTACATGGTGCCTAGTCCCAATGGGGTTTGACACAACCTCTCATTCTTCAAATCTGGTTACGACTATATATAGTGACTTCTATTCTTGTTGAAATGGTCCTCTTATGGGGTATGCTCTGTATTAATTGAGCTATTCAATGGTATCAATGTCTCTATGGACCTGTTCCCCAAAGGCCTTTGATGACCAGAAAAACCTTGAGACCCGTAGGCCCCAACCGGTGGCCTGAAGGCCCAAATCGGGTGAATAGTTCTGACTGCTATAGTAATGAACAATAACTGCTATTGTGTTTGCTACCATACTTTCTATAATACTACTATAGTGACTCAAAATTTTCCTCCACCATGTTTTGAACCTAGGTCTCTTGGATGCCATGCAAGAGACCTTACCAATCAGGTACAGGTATGCTGTAAATAGAATCATAAATAAAATACATATGCTTTGGCTCACAATAGAAATAAAATAATCCCTCTAGTTTATATAACCATCATGGAAAATTCATTGATCCCAATGTAAATATACATTTTTTAATAATGAATCATCCTTTATATATTATGTTTTCTATTAAAATGCTTACATTAAAATATAGATACATTAATATTGGTTTTACAATATTTTTTATAATTCTATTAGAGTGATCATTATCTTCAATGATTCATTTCCCTTAAAGAAAAATGAAAACACAAATAGTGAGTTTATGTGATTTACCGCCTCAACAAAGCAACATGTATCAATTTCTTGACCACCAATTGTTTGTTTAAATAATCGGGGGTTTAATGGATGAATATTTTTTTCATTAATTTATTAATGTTATGATTAGAATAATAGGTCGACCTATTAATAATATGACCCACATGAAAAAATCGTGAAAATCATTACCATATAAAATAAGCATTCAAAGAAGAAAAATATATTTTCATTCAATGTAATATATTTATATAAATTATCTTATATATATATACATATTAGATATTATAATATATCTCACCAAAAAAAACAATATATGATGTTTTTTCTTTGGGTAAATTTATATTAAAACTATCCAAATTCATAAAGATCCTCTAAATTATGAAATATTAATATCTTTAGTCGGTTTTAACAACCACATGAATAATGTAATAAAATAATAGCATAAATGAATATTAAAAATAACTAATAATTATATATTATATAAATAGAAATTAATATTTTATATTTTTTACTTGAATATAATCCATAAATTTAAACTCATTAACTAACAAACCACCTCTCATTTGTTAATAATCACTGAAACATGCTTTCCATTGATTTCATCTTTAAATATTGTAACTAAAACTAAAATAATAATGAAATGTTATATTTTTAAATAATTATTAATAATCCATTAATAAACCTATAACGATCTCATATTGTTGACCATTAAAATATTAAGCAATACAAAAAATGCTCTTATAAAACAAGGTCAAACTGATCATGATTAAACACACCCAATATGAGAAATATCTTACAACTCAAAAATGAAATTTTATAATAATATAAATGTATTATGAATGTAAGTTGTTATATTTATAAATATCTCTCTAAAATGAGTGATTATTATGGTTATACTTTTCATACATGAGGTTGGAGTTTATTCATAGATGTAAATATAAAAGTTAAGGGTGTCTTGATCTCCGTATTTTCTTCATCGATATATGAAAAATATTCACCTCTTTTTTATTTTATTTTATTTCTGTATTAGAAATGACATTCTTTATTTGATATCATTTTTATATTTTGTGTATTTTAAAATCCATCTCTTGTTATTCATTTGTGTTTAATCAATTCAAAATATAATGTTGAGTTAAATGTTATAGATAACACTATAAAATATGTAGAGTTAAAATGATTTATTATTAACTTATTCATAAAATACCAATTTTTTTACAATGACATATTTTTTTCATGTTTTTTACCTTCTATTATGGGGATAATTTCTTTCTGATTAAATGAGACATTTAGTAATTTATTTCTAAAAAATTATATATTTTTAGAAATATTTATCATCCTCATTAAATACTTTTTTAGTGCGTTATTTATAAATTACTTTAATTCCATTATTATATAATTTAATTAGATTCCTATATATGTTTTATATTGGAAATAAAATGTTCCAAACATAAATATCACATCATATAAATGTAACGTACCAGTATGAACCATGACATCAAATTATAGGTCAAGCATCTTTGGAATAATGTATAAATATAAATCTTCATCAAAAGTGTACAACATCATCCCCTAAAAATTTACTCATAAGTATAACCCATCTTGGATGTAACATACATAAAACCACTACTCATAAAATAGTGAAAGGAAACATAAAATATTGTGATATAAAATTCCTAGTAAGGGTAAAAAATGGATATATAATATATCTCATATATTTAAATGATCAATGAGAGAATGAAATGATTAAAATACATATGAATTTAGTACCAACATATGCATGAAATTTAATTTTATTACTTATGTATAATTTTTATTTTTAAGATAATGGATTGGTTTTATTCCCCATTCAATCAAATAATTAGTCATTTTTCTCTCATAAGAATATCAAAGTCGGAAAATCCCTTTAGTAAATTAGTATTGATCAGTATTTAAATCCTTATTATCTCATGAGATTTTAATAATTAAACAGTGCATTGGGGGCCTATATAATTCTGATCCACCGATAAAATTATTAAAATCATATATATTATTTTTCCGAAGGATCAAATAAATATAATTATGTCATAAACCATTTTCTTTAAATGAGTTTTATACACATTTCATCATTTTATCATAGAATAGCTCATGAAAAATAAATGATTTGCATAAAAATTACATCCTCATTAATTTACATCATAAAAATAAGTAACAAATTTTATATCCTTAAATTATATCCCTAGTAATAAAAAGATATCAACAAAAGATGTTATCATTTTTAAAAAAGTAATTAAAAATTATAAAAATTTTCATGAAGAAAAAAAATTCAATTTGAAATCACATATTAAAAATAATACAAAATCTGAAATAATTATGGAAACTTTTTATTTTCATATAACATTGTAAGCATGTAATATCATTTTCAATTAAGTATCAATCATGTGGTTGGGAAATTAATTTTAATCCCAATATGTTAAAAATGATTCAATAATTTTTTTAAAAAGACGGAAATACCAAATTCAAAAAATGACAAGGATATTCCACTTAAAAATAATTTCTTATTCTGTTTTATATTGTGTAAGAAGTAGTTTTAAATAATTATTTATAATATTTAATAATCCATGAGAATAATAATATAATACATGGAATGAAAAAAATCTATTTTCTAATGAAGAGAGAAATAATTTTTATATTCAATTAAAATAATTTTTCTATAACTATAGAACATAGGTGAGGAAAATGAAAATAAACATGTATAATCAAAAAAATAATAATAGTATAAAAAAATCATGAGAACTTTTTGAACTATTTAATGAAATTTTATCTTCAAAAATATAATCATAAACAATATTTGTAAATAATGAGACACTTATATAAGTTGTCTTCTTCATGACCGAATTACATTTAATGATCTATAAACTCTTATATAATCCAAAAAAATTTATTAATACTATATTATAGAATCATTTAAATAATTATATTTTCATATATTATCCATTTATGACATTTACACTTCAATAGTTTAATAATTCCATATTAAAATTATAATTTATTGGTGTCAACTATTTCGTTTTTCATGGGTATTTCATTTTAGTAGTTCAAATATGTATAAATTGATCAGGTTCAATAATCTCAAGACTGGTAATCTATATTAAAATATAATATATATTACTTGTATATATATTTAGATTAATAAATAAATAGATGTTATTGAGAACCAATTACATTGTTCATGGAAATGAAAATCCACATGTTGGTAGAAACACAATTTCCACTTTCGGATTGATGGAATGAATCAATGAGAAATAATTATTTACCTTTTCATTTTAATATAATACCATATTTATATCATAGATAATCCTTAAATGTGTTCTTATTTCTATCTGTATAAATTGAAAATGTTAAACAACCCATGTCACTTCGTGGAGGTGGGAGCACACATGTATGCATGAGTGAATTTTTTGTTTCCAGCATTTTGGTTGATAAGATTATATATATTATATTATAATTAAATATAATATTAATTTATTAAATATTATTTATTAACATGATTATAATATTAATACCCATTTTTAATTATAGTGATGAGAAATAATAAGTATCTTAACATTGTAGTGTTAATCTATATATACAAATGAGTGACACATTCACATACCATTTGAAAAAATAGATGGAAGATATTGGAGATTAAAAATAATTATATATTCTTACTATAACTAGTATAATGAATTAATTATTTTGTTATGAATATCAAATATTTATAAGAGGTGGGTGAAGAATTAATTCAAAATAGGTTGGCGGGTAAGATGATTATCTCTCATTGGATTACCCTTCATTAGACCATTTTAATAAGATCCATCGAATTGTATTATCATAAAATTCAATGTGTACGTCATGTATAGATCATGCAAGAATAGTTTTGGACAGGTATATTTTTAGATATATCGCTCAGTTTGGTCTATATAAGTGAAAGGATGTGTGTCCTATAACTTGTGCTGAAGTTACATTTCGAATTTTGTAAAATATTATAAAATAATAGTAATTTTTTAAGATTAAATCTTTAAAATGAAAATATACTTGAGATTTTATAGTTTGAGGGTGAAATATAGACATGGTATGTGAGTTAATAATGTTAAATATTTACATTTTTTGTTATCTCTTTATTTAACTCATGGTAAACATATTTTAACTCTAACAACAATGTTAAATTTTTATTGGATTTACTTTCGACATTGAAAAAATGTATATTTCCTCCTTACAATATTTATAGATTCCAATTCATATTATAGATTTATTTTTATCAAAATAAATATTCAATATTGTCAGAAATTACAATTATAATGAACTAAAAAACATGATAAAAAATATTTTTTCATGAAAAATAAATGTTTTCTTATCTATACAATGATTTAATACCAAAAATAAAAAATATTTAAATACAATGATCGTAATATCATTATTTTTAACATTGAATAAATTTTTAAACTATTTTATAATGTAATTGGAATTTTTAAAATCATTAAATGAAAATAAATTTTTCAATTGATATATATATTTATCACTATCCAACAAAAAATAAATATTTTCAGAAAATTTCAAAATAATCATTAAAATATTGTTTTTTATTTTTTGACTTCATATATAATAGTATGTTTGTAAAAAAAATCCAAAAATAGTAATATCTATTTAATTCATTATATCTCAAAATTAAAATAATCCATTTTCAAAAAAATATTTTTTTATGCGTATAAATACTTTTATAATTTTTGTAATCTATATATTTTATTTATCTAAAAAATTTGAAAAATTTATTAATTTTTTTATTCATATTCTATCCCATAATTGTATAGTTATGTTATAACGATGTACTATAATATGATTCTTTTAGATTTAGGGTTGAGTTTAACACAAGCTATTGAAAATTAAATTTATTTTAATAAGATAATAAAATATCAAAAAGTTAAATGTTTTCTAATATGAAATTTCTATTTAAATTATCATATTTTCAAAATTACAATTTATTATTATTTTTTAGATTTTGGATTTTAAAAAGATTAATTTTCAATAGTAAAAATTGGATATTATAAAAACCACCCTCATTACATTTGGTTTATATTTTCACTCCCTATTTTACCTCACCCTTTATCATATTATAATTTATTTCATCCATATTATTTCTATTATTCTTACATATATAAATATATTTCTATATAGTTGTTTTATTTGGAAAAATAATTGTTTTATGTTCGTTTAAAATTTTAAATTATTTTCTATACCAAATATAAGTAAACATTTTTTATATCATGATAAGTATCAACTCCATAATTTGTTTGACACTGAATATCACTTAAAAATATCCTTATTTTATAAAAAAATCCTCAATTCAATTATATTATATATAAAAATAATAATTTTTTTACTTCCTTAAAATATCATATTATTATTTCAAAAAAATTCACTTATAATGTATATTTTTTTACTTCTCCCCTATATTTCATAATTATTTTCATATATTGGAAATCAATTATAAATATCTATATATATTTAAATAATCTAAACATATAAAATGAATTTATTCTTTATTATATTTGGAATTGTTATAATATGATCTTTAGTTATTATATGAGATATCATTATGAAACCCACTTAATTATCATTGGTTTTGTTGAGAATAATCCTCATGTGTGGTTTCATTTCCCCATAATCCCCATATATGCATACACATATTATTATTTTCACTATGAGAATAGTGGATACATAATTATATATCAATTTAGTTAATTGGTATATTTTTTATCTCACAATTTACTTTATATAGTGCACTGGGGTATATCCTAAAAACACTATGATATGTAGAAAGTAAACCCATCAATATATAGCCTTCCAGAAAAAGATGTAATGCATCATATAAAGTAAGATGTTATTCAGGGGATTTGTGATTTAACAAAATCCACTACACAAATCATGTACAATTAATTTATGTGAATGGGGAGAAAAAACAATCTATTATGGTACTTTTTATATTTTGTGATGGTAGTCATGTGTGTGACCCATGAAATGTGATTCTGATGCAATTATCTATATTGATTCCAAATGATTATGATTATGATTAAAGGATATCCATATATAATTTACTTATTCTATGTTTCCATACTTATCCCACACTTTTATTTCATATTATATGTTTTCTTAAGATCACATTCATTTTATATCCGATATATAAAAAAATGTTATTATGACATTTTCTATTTAATAGGATATGTATCAAGTGTTGATGATTTCTCATATGATTTTGATCCAACCTGTCACGAACCAGGCTGGGTCGTCATCTGACCCGACACCCGACCCAGTCCGCGTCATGGCCCGAAGGGCATTCCCGATCCCCACGGGCTGGATAATAGTGTCGGGCATCCAAACAACCCAGTTAGGGAACGGTTTGGCCCATAACGAAGATAAATGAACAAAAATTGGACAAGCAGATCAACAAAGGAAAATAAAACTAAACACATAACAGCAGAAAAAGAAATAGACAAGGTAGCATACGATACCTCAGGTGACGTCGTAGATCACCACGGTACGTTAACTACAGTCTCTTCCAAAAGCAATCCAAGACTGAAGCATGCAACTGAAAAGTAATGTCGGTCTGAGCACCGAAATGCTCAGTAGGAAAGCCAAAATATAACCACATCCAATGTCCCCGCCTTTAGTATGAAATCAAATTATGCCAGTTTGAAAATAAGATATAATAAAATAATATTTCTCCTTTTCAAATTCAAGTAACGCATTTTCATTTTTTGGTAAAGCACATTACCCCCCACTACATTTTCAAAATAGGTTTTAATCATGCATTAACATTACAAAATGAAAAGAAACATGTTTGGATTAAAATATGGTTTTCTTAAACATTACATCAAGTATGAAACAACTTAAAAGAAAGTTACATCGTCAGCATCATGACAGAGATGATAACTTTGGGAAATCCCTATAGGTAGCTAGAACAAGTGGGAACCTAAAGACCTCGCACCTTAGTGAATCGTGGCTTAGAAGACCACGAGCCCCATAAAACCTGTCTTAGAAGGCCACGACCCTCAGAAAACGTGGATTAGAAGACCACAAACCTCAGAAATTCATATGTTTTGTTAGTGTTGTTGGGTCAATCTTGCTAGAAAAACCGGGACGAACCCCTGGCGTGTCCTCTAGCATACTTGTCCCGGTCACCCACCTAGATACCTAGGTTTCCCATTGTGCTCTATTTCAAGTGGTGGTCAGTTTTTTTATCATGCAAACATATATGAACATAACATTTTCTTTATCAAAAACTCATTCAACCTCTCACCACCATTCTCCCTCCTTAAGCGCATCCCCCCTCTTTCACATCACACAATGCATAAACTTCAACATTAGGCACATCATAACACTTTCAACAGGAAAATCACTTTATAAAACAAAGGGGGCGTACCTCAAGAGAGGTTTTTTTCTATTTCATTTTCATAAAAAATTCTTATAGTTCCAAACGGTCTTTACTACATAAAGAAAATAATTTTTACAATTAACCAGCCAAAATGACAAACACCTTTGGAAATACACATTACTAATTCAAAACCACTTAGGAAATCAATTTTTTAAGAAAAGGCCACTTAAGACTGATAGCATTTGAAATACACTTCAATTTACAAAACAAATGAATAATCATTTCTAGAAACCGTAACCTGATTTCATAGCATGTGTATATAGCATAAATGTAAAACATATTTTTAAAAAATAAGGAAATTATGAATCTCATATTAAAGTCATAGTCATAGAGGACCTACCTCGAACTTGTCGCTATATGCCGATGGCCACTCGAACTGACACTAGGCGCATACACGCACATGCATTTATACATATATATATATATATATATATACGCACCCCTAGTTTCATTGCACATATTCGTCGTGCCATGAGGGAATATGTACAAGGAGGGTATATATATATATATATATTCCATACCCTATGCTTGTACGTGTAGGCGTTCCTGACACCCGGAACTTGAAACCATTCTAGCGAGGTCCAACGCACTACACAAACAATTTAATAAAAAAAATTCAACACTTAAACCATCTATAAAACATTTCCAAGTTTCCCAACATGGATTTACCCTCCAGACATACTCAAATTCCTCCCTTTAACATCAAACACAAATAAAATCATTTTCAAAACATGGTCACACCTTTTTTTTATAATTGAATAAACCATTTAAAAAGTTTATAAAATGATTTCAATAACACTCCAAATCATTTCACCAAAATGCATTCAAAACCATCGTAAAAAACCAACCGCATACCAACCATACCAAAACATTATTTTCACCTCATACATAAATTAATAAACCCATTGCGTGATTTAACACAGCACTATTTAGTGATATAATACTGGTTTTCCACAAAAACACATCATATCTCATATTAAGATACCACTTTAAAATCAACCGTATAATAAATTGTCCTAAAAATATTTTTTTCCTCCAAATAACCAATTTAAATAAATTAAAGAAACACGTACTAAAACATTTTCAAGGTGAGTTTCAATGTTTTACAACAAAACTACACTAAAAAAATCATCTTGAAAACCAATGTACACGATGCTATAAAAAAACTTTTCACCGCCTGCACATATTAATAAACTAACTGCACAATTTATAAAACACTATTTAAATAGTTCAACATGGTTTCTCATAGAAAAAAGTACCTGTATCTTATAAACATAACACTAAACTCATAAACACATCAAAAATATACTAAACCTCAAGTAAAATCAAATTCGCATCAAACAAAACAATAAATAACCAAGCTAAATTAATTAAATAAGAAAATTAAGTCATCAATTATAATTTAAAATATAGAACCACTTACCACAGAGTTGTTTTCCTAAAAAATTGATTTGAATTCCTCAATTTCATGTCAAATGCACCACAAGGAAACTGAAATACACCATAATCTAGAAGATTGAACAAGAAAAACTCTAGATTAAAACCCTTACATGAACATTATACCCACTGAAAACCTAAAACTCCTAATTGAAAAAGGGTTTTTCCCAAAGGGGATTCTGGAGAGGAGAGCCCGCACAAGGGGAGGTTGTGTAGGAGGCTGGGAGGGCGGCTGGTGGTGAGAGGCGGGAGGGCGGAATGGCGGTTCTGGCGAGGCGAGCAGACGGCGCACGGGGCTGTCCAAGGGCAGGTGCGCAGTCGCCGGAGGGGGGTGCGGGACGCCGCTGTGAGGTCACTGAGCGGCTGGCCGTAGAGGGAGAAGGGAGGCGCGACAATAAGGAGGCGGGGTGGAAAAGCGTTGCAGCTCGGGTTTGGAGAAGGGGGGGAGGGGGTTGCGCGACCCAAATGGGAGGGAGGAGGAGAAAAAGAAAGAAAAAAAATAAAAATAAAAAAAATATAAGAATAAAGATAATAATAAAATAATAAAATTAAAAATAAAATAAAAACCTAATAATTAATAATAATAATAAAAGAAAGAAAGAAATAACGTATAAAATAAGGGGATAAAAGAAAAGAGTGTAAAATAAATAAAATAATAAAAAATAATAATGAACAAATAAGAATTTTAATAAACTATAATAATAATAATAATATTGTTCATAACATAAAAATAATTATAATAAACTTGATAATAATAATATTATTAACCATCATATTAATAACAATAATCACTATCATTATAATTATAATTATTAAACTAACTCATTAAAACTCACTTTATTTATTTGTCTTGTACATTAGGCAGATCGCACGGTGACCCAAGCAAAGCCGCGCGGCTTTGAACATGCCCTGCCCGTGCACCAGATGCTGTCAAGGGAAAAGCATTCGTACATCAACAAAAAAAATAAAAAATTCAAACAGGATTGGCCCGCAGCATGATAGAAAGTCTCAAAGCCTGATAAAATAATAAAATAATATTAATTTAAAAGTTCGGGTGTGACAATTCTCCCCACCACAAAAACTTTCTGCCCCCAGAAAGTCACCCAGCCGAACGAGGAATCAATCTCGAGTTTGAAACGGAACCGGACCCACAAAACCGGAACTCAGTGTGACTTTTCACTCCACCAGTCAAACCCGACAAACACTGAGGGAAACAAAAAGTAAAAGAACCATTAGGAAATAAGGAGGGTTCTCCCCACCACAAGAACCCGACTAGAACAACCAACATTGAGACTCTTAGAATGGTCTAACATTGTATTTTCTAACATGGCCCAAGAGGGAACCGCCACACAGACCAAACCTCAAAGGAGGCATGAAAAGATTCATGGTGAGTCTCCCCACCACTTAAGAACCCACCAGCTTAGACCGACATGAGAACATCCAACCCAAACCAGAAACAACTGACACATGAGAAAACCCACAAAAGAAATATACCAAATAACGGACTTAACCATGACTCATCATTTCCACAAGAGATGAGCATCTCCAAAATGAGAATTTACTAAAACAAAAAGGGGAACATTTGATGAGGCGCAACTACTAGAATTACCAAAAAGATGAGATCACCACGCCTTCTTACAACCACAGCGGGGTGTTCAAAGAACAAAGAATACAATGAGGAAAAGAGACCTTTATGCCTCTTATAGCAAAACAGAACCTTCAAAGACGGGAGAGCTGCAATAGGGAAATTCAGACCATCCCCATTTCAGCATTGGAGACAAAAATTAGACCAAGGTGCCCTACACCGAACGATTCCTGACTGCGTGAAAGGCTTCACTCCGAGACCTGTGGCTGGAGCTCTGATGTATTGAAGCATCTGATGCCCCGCAGTCAAGAGATGACATTATCCTATCGAGAATCCTCCTGAAGAAGCCGCTACCAGAACCTCTCTATGTTTCCCAAACAGCCACACTGATAGCAAGCCTTCGGAGGATGATGACAAGGCGACTTAAAGTACTCAACCCGACCACACTTGAACCAAACAAGAGGGTGACCCGACTAAGAGAAGATGGAATTGATGAGAAACCATGTCTGAGATGGCTTCCTCCGGCTCACTCTCACAGAATGGGGAACCGTCCCAATCACCAAAGGGAATCGGTCCTTGAACAATAGATGAAGACCCCACACAAGAGAAACTTTATCTGATTTCACAACGTTATCTTTAGAGAAAAGGAAACCAACATCTTGAGATGCCCAACGTAGGCCTTCACTATTCGTTGGCCTTGTTGGACACTCACGAGCCTTGTCTCTTCCCTTACATTCACATCCACAAATATAAACCATCAAACGAGAGTGGTCCTAAACACCTTCCAAGTCGTACCATCATGAAACGACCCTAGGGTTATCTCCTCCACCAATCCAAAGTTGCACCATCAAACGCACCTGAACCTACACAGACGCTCTTAGATTTGTGAGTTTCCAATTACCTAAAAACACCAATGATTTCAGCATGCCAGTCTATTACCTTTAATAGATCATGATCACTACAAAAGACGGACAACAACCGAAAATAATTCAATTCCAACACTCTGCTAAGAGTCTGGGTAGGACCAACAACTAGAAGAGGCTCACTAGGAACTTCTGGGACTTTTCTGGGAAGCATACTCAAAAACAAGAGGCACAAATCCGAATCAAAACCAATCATAAATCAAAATTCCACAGCACAATCAAAAACAAAAGCTCAAACTCAAATCACTATTCCAACCACAATTCAATATGTCAAAACCAAGAACACGTGAAAAAGAATACCCAACCGGAAAAGAGAATGCTAAAAAATTTCTCACTCACTTTTCTAAACATCTAAAAAACCCTTTTTTGAATACCATTTTTCAGAAACGAAAACCACTAAAATATCCACCAATGATATCCCATGAAGTCTCACACAAGAATATCCATGTTCTAGCTCAAGCGCCCATCCACTCACATCACCAATTTTCCCACATGCCACATGCGCACCTCAATGTATGTGATCACTCATAGAAATACCAAGGGTCAATTCAAGACACTTCTCATTTCCAAAACATACCATTAAGCACACATCACAAATTCACAACCAATTTGAGAAAGTCACTTATTGTTAATTAAACACATTTCAAAATTCCAAAACATTTTCCATTTAAAAAAGAAACCATTTTTCCACTCCAACAACCATATTCCCTTTTGAAAAAACCATCACAAAAATCCATTTTCATTTTTGAGATGTACTCACTCCAACCAAAATGAAGGTTAAACATAACTCACATTAAAACACCCAAAAATAAGGGATTAGTGGTTATACAAACCCGGTAACATGGCTTAGAAGGCCATGCTCCAAGGGAGAATCAACCACAGAAAGAATCTTGAACTGTGCACTCTGGCCTTACATGGGTCGCTACTCCATGCAGGCTCGTCGCGTAACATCAGATCACTTCCCTTGTCATCCCTCATCCACACATACCAATCCAAAGAAGAAAATTCAAATCCCAAACTACCCATGGAAACTCGAGTATGAGGAAAGGAAAGGGTTCATGACGTCCTTCCCGCACCTACCTCTCGAGTCCCAACACGCCTAATCACAAAGCTACATGACACCCCAAATAACAACCTCCCTCTGATACCATTTTTTCACGAACCAGGTCAGGTCGTCATCCGACCCGACACCCGACCCGGTCTGCGACATGGCCCAAAGGGCGTTCCCGATCCCCACAGGTTGGAAACTAGTGTCGGGCATCCAAAAAACCATGTTTGGAACGGTTTGGACCATAAAAAATATAAATGAACATAAACTGGACAAGCAGATCAACAAAGGAAAATACAACTAAAAAAATTGACAGCAGAAAAAGGAATAGACATGGTAGCGTGACATACCTCAGGTGACCCCGTAGATCACCACGGTACGTTAACTACACTCGCTTCCAAAAGCGATCCAAGACTGAAGTCTGCAACTGAAAAGTAAAGTAGGCGTTAGCACCGAAATGCTCAGTAGGAAATCCAATATATAACCACATCCAATGTCCCCTACTTTAGTAAGAAATACAATTATGCCAGTTTGAAAATTAGATATAATAAAATAATATTTGTCCTTTTCAAATTCAAGTAACGTGTTTTCATTTTTAGGTAAAGCACTTTACTCCCACTATATTTTCAAAATAGGTTTCAAGCATGCATTAACATTTCAAAATGAAAAGAAACCAGTTTGGATTAAAATATGGTTTTCACAAACATGACATCAAGTATGAAACAACTGAAAAAAAGTTACATCGTCAGCAACATGACATAGATGAGCACCATTGGAAATCCCTATAGGCAGCTAGAACAAGTGGGATCCTAATGTCCTCGCACCTTAGTGAGACATGGCTTAGAAGTCCAAGACCATCATAAAACATGGCTTAGAAGGCCACGACCCTCAGAAAACGTGGCTTAGAAGACCACGAACCTATGAAATTCATTTCTTTAGTTAGTTTTGTTGCGTCAATCCTGCTAGACAAACCGGGACAAACCCCTGTTGTGTCATCTAGCGTACTCGTCCTGGTCACCCACCTAGATACCTAGGTTTCCCATTGTGCTCTATTTCAAGTGGTGGTAAGTTTTTCTTTATCATGCAAACATATATGAACTTAACATTTTCTTTATCAAAAACTCATTCAATCTCTCACCACCGTTCTCCCTCCTTAAGAGAATTCCCCCTCTTTCATGACAGACAATGCATAAACATCAACATTAGGCACATCATAACACTTTCAACATGCAAATCATTTTCTAAAACAAAGGGGGCATGCCTCATGAGTGGTTTTATCTTTTTCATTTTCATAAAACATTCTTACGGTTCCAAACGGGCTTTACTACAAAAAGGGAATAGTTTTTACAATTATCCGGCCAAAAGGCAAAACACCATTGGAAATAAACATTACCAATTCAAAACCACTTAGGAAATTAATTTTTCAAGAAAATGTCACTTAAGACCGATAGCATTTGAAATACACATCAATTAACAAAACAAATGCATAATCATTTCTAGCAACCGTAACCTGATTTTAGAGAATGTGTATATAGCGTAAATGTAAAACATATTTTTAAAACAAGCAGACAATTATGAATCTCATATTAAAGGCATATGCATAGAGGACCTACCTCGAACTTGTCGCTATCTGATGATGGGCACTCGAACCGACACTAGGCGCATACAGACACATGCCTTTATACACACACATATATATACGCACCCCTAGCTGCATTGCACATATTACCCTCGCCTTGAGGGGATATGTATGAAGAGGGAATATATATATATATATTCCTTACCCTATGCATGTATGTGTAGGCGTTCCTGACACCCGCAACATGAAACCAACCTAGCGAGGTCCAACGCACTACACAAACAATTTAATAAAACAATTTCAACACTTAAACCATCTATAAAACTTTTCCAAGTTTCCCAATAAGGCATTACCCTCCAAACATACTAAAATTCTTCCCTTTAACATCAAACACACATTAAAATATTTTCAAAACATACTCACACCGTTTTTTTATAATTGAATAGACCATTTAAAAAGTTTATAAAATTATTTCAATAACACTCCAAATCTTTTCACCAAAATGCATTCAAAACCATCGTAAAAAACCAACCGCACACCAACCATACCAAAACATGATTTTCACCTCATATATAACTTAATAAACCCATTTTGTGATTTAACAATGCACTATTTAGTGATATAATACTTGTTTTCCTAAAAAACACATCATATCTCATATTAAGATACCACATTAAAATCAACCATATAATAAATTGTCTTTAAACTATTTTTTTCTCTACATAACCAATTTAAATAAATTAAAGAAACACTTACTAAAACATTTTCATGGTGCATTTCAAAGTTTTACCACAAAACTACACTAAAATAAATCTTCTTGAAAACCAACGCACACGACGCTATAAAAAAAACGTTGCACCGCCTGCACATATTAATAAACTAACTGCACAATTTATAAAACACTATTTAAACAGTACAACATGGATTATCCTAGAAGAAAGTTCTCGTTTCATATAAACATAACACTAAACTCATAAACACATCAAAAATATACTAAACCTCAAGTAAAATTGAATTCGCATCAAACAAAACAATCAATAACCATGCTAAATTCATTAAATAAGCAAATTAAGTCATCAATTAAAATTTAAAATACAGAACAACTTACCATAGATTCGTTTTCCCTAAAAGTTGATGTGAATTCCTCAATTGCATGTTAAACGCACCACAAGGAAACTAATATACACCCTAATCCAAGAGATTGAACATGAAAAACTCAAGATTAAAACCATAACATGAACATTATACCCGCTGAAAACCTTAAACTCCTAATCGAAAGAGGGTTTTACCCAAAGGGGCTTCCGGAGAGGAGCGCCCGTGCAAGAAGAGGTTGTGCAGGAGGCTGGGAGGGCAGCCGGTGGTGAGAAGCGGGAGGGCGGAATGGCGGTTCGGGCGAGGTGAGCAGACGATGCACGGGGCTCTCCGAGGGCAGGTGCACAGTCGCCGCAGGGGGGTGCGGGACGCCGCTGTGAGGTCGCCGAGCCGATGGCCGCAGAGGGAGAAGGGAGGCACAACAAGGAGGAGGCGAGGTGGAAAAGTGGTGCAGCTAGGGTTTCCAGAAGGGGGGAGGGGGTTGCGCGACCCAAAGGGGATGGAGGAGGAGAAAAAGAAAGAAAAAAAATATAAATATAAATATAAGAATAAAGATAAAAATTAAAGAATAAAAGTAGAAATAAAATAAAAACCTAATAATTAATAATAATTATTATAATAATAGAAAGAAATGAATAATATATAAAATAAGGGGATACAATAAAAGAGTATAAAATAAATAAAATAATACAAATAATAATGAAAAAATAAGAATTTTAATAAACTCCAATAACATTAATAATAATAATATTTTTCATAACTTAATTATAATTATAATAAACTTGATAATAATAATATTATTAACCATAATATTAATAACAATAATCACTATCATTATAATTATTAAACTAACTCATTAAAACTCACTTTATTTATTTGTCTTGTACATTAGGTAGAACGCACGGTGACCCAAGCAAAGCCGCGCGGCTTTGAACACACCCTGCCCATGCACCGGACGCTTTTAAGGGCAAAGCATTTGTTCATCAACAAAAAAAAATTCAAACAGGATTGGACCGTAGCAAGATAGAAAGTGTCAAAGTATGATAAAATAATAAAATAATTTTAATTTAAAAGTTCGGGTGTGACACTACCCAGGATGCTATATTTGTGCATATTATGATTTTAACCTCACACCTTTCTTTTTTACATCCATATCCCTTGTTATAATCATAATGATAACCTATTAAATAATTTATAATTCTATCTAAAAGAGTTTATAATGGAGGAAAAGTTACAGGTTTCTAAAATATTTTACCTATTAAACTAGTCCTCAGGGGAACAAGACCAGATGTTTCTCATAGATATGTGATATTATTATGGAATAAAATAATTAAATGATTTTAATGTTAAAAAATAATGACATTTCTAACATGGGAATAAAAGTTGGAAACAAAAGAATGTATATTTATTTTTAGGACTAGTTGAGTCATTTTCGGGGTTAAGATTATATATCATTAGTGAAAACCCAAGGGATACATAAATGCATAGGATACAATGATAACATATTGTATTTGTTTTGAGTATGTTGTTTTAATAAAATTTAATACATTATTTAGATACTAGTAGAAGATGTAGGCTCTTGTAAACATTCACTTATGGGTAATAACCCGAGAAATGTTGTGTTGGGTATTCTAATAGTCATCACATGGTTCATGAAAAATAATCCACCAAGATATTTGGCTTTAATATTTGAGATATATTATGGGGTATATAATGTTGTCTTATTACGGAATTAAAAATGAATTATTATCATAATAAATTTGGTGAAGTTGTAGGAGGGAACCCAACATAAGGAATCCTATATTGATTTTACTAGGATTTATAATAAGTTTAGTGATAATTTAATGGATATAAAATTTTAAAAAATTAGGTTTTTTTCTCATAAGATTATTTATTATTATAGTATTATAGTGTAAATTATACACCATCCATGAAAGATTGATTTATAAATGGCATGAAATATATCAAACTAATAAAAAATGAGTTTGAGTTTAATTAAGATGATTACATTCAAAACCCATCAGAATGAAATCTAGAGTGTGAAACTATTTTGAATCATATTTTACAATTATTATTTTATGATATTTTATATATAATTCATGAGACCATGAAATGAGAAATCAATAAATTATGAGTCTATATGTTCATAGAATTAATTTATGAAAATATTAAATAAATTAAGTACCATGAAAGCACAATATCCCTAAAAATTAGAATAACATCTTAATGGGTGGACATATAAAAAATATGAGGTCACCATTCAGTTAAAAATATGGGTTTCTCTCTATTAATTAAATTATATTTTTTTCAAAGGGAATTCGTAGAAAATTAATCACATGCATAAAATGAATAAAAAAATTATTTAAGATTATTTACTTTATTTTATTGACTTAATGACCTAATTAATTCCTTAAATGAATGTTTATGGGGTAATATATACATTTTGTTTCTAAAATAAAGAAACCCAAATGACTGTGAGGGAGCTGATAAATGAATCTGAGATATATGATAAGTGCATGATGAAAACAATGGATCTCACCAACGATAACATCATATCTCTAATTTTCTACAGTAATCAATCCAAATAAATAATGGATGTTTGTTTGGATTATCTTCTTCACCAATTCAATATTTCTATGATGAACAGAAAACAATTAACTAATAGATTTACATGCTAATTATGCATGGTAATATGTTTTTTTACATGAATTTTTTGGGTATTTTTACTATGATTATTAAATCTTTTCTTTTGTTTCTAATGAAAGTGAAGCAAGGTAGAAATGACCCTAGACCTAGGTTCATTCATTTAGATTATTCCTTATGCTTTTCTTCCATTATTCATTATTCATCTCAAGAATTCATATTTTGGATCGTGGTTCAACACACCCTATTAAATCCACCCTTTCAAAATAATTCCTTAGTGAAGCGATCCTATATTGTAAATATCGGATCATCATGACATGATGGTGGTCTGATAATGAAAAAAATGGTGGATCTGAAGTTGTGAGGGGCCTATTTTCATATTCATTATCAAAAAATGAAGAACACCATATGTTAGTGTTTTTATAATTAATCATATGGCTGAATTCTATTTTTCATTGATTTTAATGCCTGAATGACTTAGTTATACATAATTTAAGGAGAGTCATAACCAGAATGGGGACTAGAGAACCAATGAAGATGTGTTGAAACCAAATCTGTGAATCTATAAAAGTTATTCACTATACTGCAGGTAATGATAATCCACACACCATGTGGCATCCTCTTAACGTTAACTAGGTTTTCAGGGGGGTTGATATGTATCACATGGTATGTGATCATGTCCCATTGTTTCTAGTCCCCTTTTGTGAGCATGGATTTTACCTCAATGGGAACACCGAAACATGCATGAGTACACATGTAGGGTCACATAGTGTACACCTACATAGAGAGTTTATCAAGGTGTATACTGTTTAACCCATGTACTACTACATGTATAGAGTACATGGGTATCTGAAATGTTGTGTACAATTTCATAGACATGGTCTTGTGATATATCCAATGCATATGGGCTGGACCTGAGGTCAATTGGACAATAATAATACCCCTACTACATGCCATGTTATAAAGAAAACATTTCTTGGTGACCTTTTCCAATGTTTTTTAAAAATATTTTTTTTCGGGTGAATTCCCCATATCAATTCATTTAGGGTTGTTACAGAATCACCTCAAACACAATGTATTAAAATAACTTCTTTATTATTTCTTATATAGAGTTGTTATAATACCCTTATGAGAACTAAATTGTGATCCTATATCTCTATTCATTCCATAGGTGGAGTACATTGTATCTTCTTAACCAACACTAACCAGACGCTGAATCTAAACATAGTAGTCTAATCCAGATTGAGTTGTTGGTATACCCTATGGCCATGGGAGTTATCCTATTATATGTGTCATATCTATATAGACATACAGCATATACTTCTATTAGAGTGACCTAATGAGGATTAACTATCAGACTGACGCCATTAGTGTTATCAAAAATAGATGTGTGTTCTCCCAGACGAGTATTTTATAGAACCTTCAATGTGGAATCCTATGTCGGAACTATGGTTGTGACTTAACTTTGGACTCAATGCCTTTGTTGAGTATATCTTTATATTTTTTTCATATACACTTTATAAATATGCCTATTTATATCTAAATAAATTATTTTGTTGTATGATTTGTGATTTTGGGGTTACCTATTGAGTATTGTTATACTATCCCCTGAAAGTGATTTTTCGACACATGTCATGTCTTGGGATGATGATATTTATTTTCACCATGTCCTAGATAGACTATGACTTGAAGATTCTAAGTGAGACCAGGGATACCGAGTTGTGTTCTAGTAGTATGTCACGACTCGTCCTCGGGGTCCGTGCTGTGACTACTCCAAGCCCGCCTTCCATAGGCCAGGGGCTGGTGGCTAACACCAAGGCGTAAATCCTGGTAAAGGGAAGGCATTTCTTTTGTAAAGTAAACAATCACCATAGAGTAAGAAAGAGGAAAAAGTAAATACTAAGTAAAAACTTGTACAACAGTACGTGCGGAAAGTAAGTGGACCAGAATACAAACCCAAACTGAATGTAAAGTACAATTCAAAAGGGGAAAACAACAACTGAAAAGAAAAGCCGCAATGTCGAGCTGTCCTCTGGAAGTCACACCTGAAGGGTGGGTACAGAAAGCCTCCACTGCTCCTCGGGTCCAGCCGACCACTCCGAGAAAGTCCCGCCCAGTGGTCCCCCTCTAGGTACAGTCCTGCTCCGCAAGCCTCCACCACGATCAGCGCTGTCCATCGTCTGCAACCAACACAACGTAGTGCGGGCATAGCTCATGCATGGGTGAGTATAAGCTACTCAGTAGGGACCCCGAGACCCCCGAAGGTCTCCCAAAACCCACAAAGGATAAACCAAAAAGGAAATATACAATCACGAAGTAACATCTGACACGGCATAGGTATATTCCCATACATATACCTAAGTCATCAATTCTCGCTCGGCTCCAAAATCCGAGCTCAAGTACAACCCAGTCCACATAGGAAAGCAAAACGTAAATCCACACAGGGTAGCACAACACAATCCACAATGGAAAGTAGAACAGGATTCAGCTCACATAGGTATACTTCTTCAAATGACGATAGAGATGATCACTGATCCATCTAAGTCATCGGACCCACAAACGATCGATAGGTTCTAACCCCCACAAAGACCCACACAGGATCGGGCCCACACATGACCTGTAGGCGCTGGCCCACACAGGACCACTGAGCGCTGACCCGCTCAGGATTGGACCCACACAAGATCGGTAGCACTGACCCAAAACGGATCGCTGAGTGTAGTAGTCGTCGTCGTCGAATCCACTGAGGATCTCTGTACAGTCGTCGTCGTCACAGTAGCAGTCACAACCAGCACTAGGGTTCCCACACACAGCAATCTCGTTCGGGAGGTTCCGCTCCACGAGCCGAGAGTCTGATACATCAACTGACACCTAGTCCAGAGTTGATGTATCCAAATGTTCTGTATCATCAACAAGAACTCAACGTCGCAGACGGCGCGTCAATTGGACGCCCGGTCTGAGAGTTATTGGCTTTTTCGTCCTAGGGGCCCAATTGGTTTTTATGGAAAAACCAACCCGACCGTACTCCACCTGCGTCCAAACCACGGGCAGAGTAATCCAAAAGATTCGTCTCACTTAGAGAAATTCAACAAAGTCGACGGCACGTCAATCGGACGTCCGAAGCTCGTGATACGAGCATTTCCGCTCCGAGGGCCCGGTTGGTTTTGTGTACAAACCAACCCAGCCGAACACAAAGTATTCCAAAACCATGAGTGTGATATACCGAAACGACCGCCTGGTTCCAAGGATCTCATCGCCGCTGACGGCGCGTTGTTCGGAGGCCCGTAGCTCATGTTATGAGAAAAATACTGAAAAGGTCTGGAAACGGGGGGTCTGGGCCCGGACCGACCCGGCCCAACCCCCCCCCCCCCCCCCCCCTCCCTGGGTGGGCCCGAACCGGGTCGACCAGAACTGGGTCCAAGTATGACCATGTTGGGTGTGGCCCGGCCCGACCAGGCGGCCCGGCCTGGGCGCGACCCAGCTCGGCTCGGCCGAGCGGAGGAACCACGGGGCGTGCTGCCCCCGCGGGATGAGGTGTCGCAGACACGCATGTGGACGCCCTTGGTCAGCGTACGCAGCATTAGCGCGTCCCGTGTGTCTCCGGACCCGCGCGGTCATCACTCCGGTCGGTCGCCGCCGCCGGTGGATTCTGCGGGCCACCTGAGTTGCTCTAGTGGTCTGATTCCACTTCCGTCTGTGTCGTGGCTCCTACTGGGTCCCAATCTTCACTGCCAGGCCCTCAAATTGCCATTGCGGTCCCGTTTTTCATCGTCCGTCGTTTCGCGCACCAAGAACAAAAAAGTGCGGTGGGTTCGGATTTGTTCGTTAGTCTGCACCCACCACGTTATCAGTTTAAAAAAACATAAATCCCAGCAATTGATAAACCACGTCCCGCAATAATAATGGTCCGCAAACCAACTTGTTAATTTGGTTGGTTCGCGTTCCTTCCTTCGAGGAAAACAACATGGTAAAAACTTTTTCAAACAACCCCTACCCCGTAGCTACTATCGGACGAGAGTTCTTCGCGGAATTAACCGTCGCGGTAGGAGGTGATCGTCGTGTCGCGACAGGGTGTTTCATCGTCGTAGAAGGGCGTCGCGTCGACGATCTCCGAGGGGTAAAGAAAGCACACAATTTTAATTTACACGAATTAAATCCATGTCAAGTATAAAAGCCACAAAATAAATTTAAATGATTTTAAATCTCCTACCTCAAGAAGATGTTCAAAGATTTGTCGCAGAAGAAGGGATGTCACAGAGGAACGTCACAGGTGGAGAATCGTTGGCGTCGCGGAACACGATGTCGCGTCGTTGATCTCTGAGGGTTCGGCGTTCTTCATCACCTTTCGTCGAAGGCCGACGTTCTTCGCGTTCTTCGCATTCTTCGCGAAGGTGGATGAAGGACTTAAGGTTTCTGTCAAATCATCTCAAAGAACAACACTCAAGAAGAAAAGTGTTGGTCTTATTTTTATTAACATGCCAACAAACGAAAAAAAGATAAGTAACGAACGAAATTAATTCATAGAATTAATTTCAACGAAACTAACTGCCTAATTAAAAGAAGCGTTTAATTTTTTAAGAAACACCCCAGTTGACTTTCTTTTAATAGGGGTTTTCGCGGGTGCGTTACTTAGCGGAAAAGAAACGGTGGGGCTCGTGCGGGCCCCACCTCACAAATATCCTACCAAGAGGGTAGGATATTGTGGGTTGCACCCTATCCGCATCAACTCCGCTTAAGCAGCTTTAAGTGGATTTCAAGTGGCTTTAATTTAAATAAAATAATGTTTGTCGCACCACTTTATTTTATTTCTTAAGTTAACCCCAAAATTTAAAAACCACACCCGATCAAACGCCAACTCCGTTAGAGGGGTTTCTAAATAAATATCGGCGCTGTGATTCCATCGGTGCCCTCATAATTTGATTTCGAGCACCGGTTTAAAAGTTAGAAAAACCCACTCGTTCGTTCACTGAACATACCCGATCCAAACTTTGGAAAATGATTCCGGTCACACCGGGCCTCGAAATCAGGTGCCCTCAGAAACTGCGTTTTTGTAAAATTCCAAATAAAATTAAGAAAAACAATTTCCTTGAAATTTACGGGTTTTTACATCCCTCCAACCACAGGGACATATGTCCCCATAAAGATACATCATAAACGAGAGAAACCCATGTGGGTACTGAGCACCCATCTGAACCTCCTTCTCCCAAGTGCTCTCCTGGAGGTTCCCGTACTGCCACCTGATGCGCACTAGAGGAATCAACCGTTCATGTAGGACCCGCTCCTGTCGATCCTCGATCTCCACCAAGACCTCCACAAAAGTCTCCCCATCATCAATGTCTAGCTCCCCATGGTCAATGATGTGTGTTGGGTCGTGCACGTATCTTCTCAGCTGAGATATGTGGAAGACGTCGTGCACCCGGTGCAACTGAGGTGGTAGAGCCAGGCGATAAGCCACCTCGCCGATCCTGCTGAGGACCTGGAATGGTCCGATGAAGCGTGGAGAAAACTTGCCGCCTCAGCCAAATATCTGTAATACACATCAAGGTGAGACACGCAAGAAGACATGGTCTCCATCCTCGATCTCTAGTGGCCTCCGCCTCCTGTCAGCATAGGACTTCTGTTGGCTCTAAGCTGTCCTCATCCGCTCCTGGATGACCTGAACCTTCTCTGTTGTGGCCCGGACCATCTCTGGTCCCACAAGTGCTGACTCCCCAGGGTATGTTCAGCACAAAGGAGATCTGCAAGGTCTGCCGTACAACGCCTCATATGGTGCCATCTCGATGGTGGAGTGGTAGCTATTGTTGTACGCGAAGTCCACCAAGGGTAGGTGGTCCTACCACCTGCGACCAAAGTCAAGGACGCATGCGCGAATCATGTCCTCGAGGGTCTGAATGGTCCACTCTATCTGACCATCCGTCTGATGGTGAAAGGCAGTGCTCAAAGGAAGCTGCGTTCCAAATTCCTCCTGCAACCCCTTCCAAAGCCGGGATGTAAAGAGAGCATCTCGATCAGAGACGATAGATGATGGAACACCATGAATACATACAATATCCTGAACGTAGAGACGCCCCAAGCTCTCCATAGAGCCCTTCTCTCTGATGGGTAAGAAGTGAGCCGACATTATGAGTCGATCGAAAATCACCCAAATGGAGTCGTGTCCTCTAGAAGTGTGTGGAAGTCCAGTCACGAAGTCCATAGACATATCATTCCACTTCCACTTCATGACCTCCAAGGGTTGTACCAAGAATACTGGTATCTGATGCACTGCCTTCACCTGCTGGCAGGGGAGGCATCGAGAAACGAACTCTGCCACAGCCTTCTTCATGCCCAGCCACCAGTGCTGTCGTCTAAAATCCTGATACATCTTCGCCACTCCGGGATGTACTGCCAAGGGAGAAGTGTGAAACACTCTCACCACCTCCTATCGTAAAGCGACTGGTACTAAGGTACATCCTCTGAAAAGGACGTCGTGCTCTGCTCTAAAGGAGAAACAATTAGGTTCCTGTCCTGAGGATAACTGTGCACGTTGCGTCTCATAGTCGGCGTCCCCACTTTGTGCCTCACTGACCCGCTGCAGTAGTGGAGGAGTGACTGTGAGAGACTGAAGGAAGGATGCTCCATCTCTATCCACGAAGGATATCTGAAAAGCGGATAGCTTCCCTATCGCCTCCTCGAGTAGCTGAATGCCCGTCCCCCTGCTGAGAGCATCGACTACCACGTTCCCCTTCCCAGGAGTATAGACTATCTCAAAGTCATAGTCCTGGAGGAACTCGATCCATCGCCGATGTCTCAGGTTCAGGTCCTTCTGCGAGAAGATGTACTTGAGACTCTGATGGTCAGAAAAGATTTTAATGCGCTCGCCCATCAGATAGTGTCGTAATGTCTTCAGGGAGAAGACCACTGCTGCTAACTATAGGTCATGGGTAGCGTAGTTCTGCTCATGCGGCCTCAACTGACGTGATCCATAGGCGATCAATTCCCGCTCCTGCATCAGGACACATCTGAGTCCGGTCCCTGATGCATCACAGTAGACTACGTACCCTACTCCCCTCTCAGGAAACCTCATGATACGTGCACTGGTCAATCTCTGTCTCAGCTCCTAGAAGATATGCTGACATCTGTCTGACCACACAAAGGGTTTCCCCTTCTTCGCCAAATCTAAGAGTGGTGCCGAAACTCTGGAGAAGTCTGGCACAAATCTCTGATAGTATCCAGCTAGTCCCAAGAAACTCTGCACCTCTGTCACGCTCTTGGGTGGCTCCCAAGCTAGCACTGCCTCGGTCTTCGTGGGATCCACCGCAATTCCCGCCTCAGAAATGACGTGCCCCAATGAGTGGACCTCACGTATCCAGAACTGAAAATTCGAGAGCTTTCCATAATGCTGGTGCTCTCGGAGTGTGTCTAGTACAACCCGTAAGTGGTAGGCGTGCTCCTCCTCAATCGTCGAGTATATCAAAATGTCGTAGATGAAGACTACGACAAATCGATCGAGGAATGGCTGAAAGATCCTATTCTTGAAACCATGAACACTGTTTGAGCAATGGTTATGCCGAATGGAATAAACAAGAACTCATAGTGGTCATACCAACATCTGAATCCCGTCTTCTGCACGTCCTCATCCCGAACTCTGAGCTGCTGATAGCCTGACCTGAGGTCAATTTTCAAGAACTACTGTGTTCCCTTGAGGTGATCGATGAGGTCATCAATCCTCGATAGCGGATACTTGTTCCTTACTGTCACCTGGTTCAGGCGACAATAGTCGACACACAGTCGTAAGCTCCCATCTGCCTTCTTGGCGAACAAAATCAGGGAAGCCCAGGGTGAAACACTAGGTCAGATGAATCCCTTGCCCTGTAAGTCCTTCAATTGTACCTGTAGCTCTTGAAGCTCAGTGGGGGCCATCTGATATGCTGGAGTCGATATCGGGGCAGTCCCAGGGTACATGTCAATATACAATTCTACCTCTCTGTGAGGAGGTAGCCCTGGAACGTCGTCGGGAAAGACGTCCGCATACTGATCCACCACTGCAGGAAAACTAGGAATCTGCACGTCAACTGCTCCTAGGATGAGGCTATCCAACTGATGGGTGATGGGCTGTCCTCTCCTCTGTGGAAGTCTATCATGTGCTTCAAAGGATCCCTTCTCGCCGGTGAAGGTGAACTTTCTCCCGTCGGTGCATACACATCGCACCTTGCTCCTAATACAGTCAATCTATGCATGGACTGTAGATAACCAATTCATGCCCAAGATGACGTCGTTAGGCCTTGACGCCGCTAGAAGAAGATCCCAGCCAAAGCTCTCTCATCCTAGGGTATGCTCATACTACAGGAACCAGTGTGTAATCGTCGATTCTACTCCCGTAGGAGTCTCTAGCCGTAAGAATCGAGCCAACGGCTCTGTCAGAATCTCTGAGATCTGAACAAGGGCAGTGTCTATGAAAGAGTGACTTGCTCATGTGTCTATAAGAACTGCAACAAGGGTGGAATAGACACAGATCGTACCTCAAATCATCTCAGGTGCACTGTGGTCGTAGGACTTCGCTTCATGGAGCTGTGCCTGTCTCTGCCCGCCAGCTCCCTATGGTAGGGGTGGACCTCCTGGTGGTGGTGGTGGTAGAGCCTCAAAGCATCGCCCACCGCCTGCTGCTCGGCCAGGTCCTCTGCCTCATCCACCTCCTCCCTGCGGACCGCCACGATCGACCCTCTGCCTCTGCCTGGGTGGCCCCTCAACTGTCTGCTGCTCCTCGGCACAGTGGGTCGGGCAGTCACGAGACATGTGACCCAGTCCGCCGCAAGTGTAGCACTACCTGCCTCTCGAAAGACTGGCTCCACGATGTGTGCCCCGCACTGCTGGGCCAGTGTCCTAAGGTCGTCCGCGTGAGGGTCTGGTCTGCCTGGACCCCTGAGTCATCCGTCGACTGCCTGCTGTAGAAGACTCTGCTACGTGCCGCCCCGCAGTAGGTCTCTCCACTGGAGATGTCTCAGCAAGAAAGCTCTCGAACAAAAGGGCTCGCTCTAGTACTCTTTCCTGAGTCAGAATGCTGAAGGAGATCAGCGATGCCCTGATATCATGTCTCAATCCATGATCAAAGGTCCGGGCCCGGAAGAATGGGTCATGTACCATGTCGGTCGAGTAGCGCGAGAGATCAGTAAATCTCGCCGAGTATTGGGCGACCGTCAAACTGCCCTGCCGCAGCTAAAGAAGCTCCTGGATGCACACTGCATGGAGGGTAGCTGGGACGAACTCTGAGCGGAAGAGGTCCTCAAAGTCTGTTCAGATGAGAGTTTCCTCATCGTGCACCTGGAGCATCAAGATCCACCATCATCCCGCTGCTGCGTTGAGTAGGCTTGCTGTGAGGATCACCATGAGGTCTACTGGTGTTCTCAATAGCCTGAATACTCGTACAACTGCCTCCAGCCAGTCCTTGGCTGCCTGGGGTCCGTATCCCCGCGGAACCTGGACGGTCGCTGGTGCTAGAACTCATTCAGTGCACTATGGTGACGTGCATCGTCAGCGGCTGGGGCTGGAAGCATCGGTGGCTCGGCAGGTAGAGGTACCGCCAGTGCCTCTGCTGTCAAAGGGCCCTGTACCGAGGCCTCGTCGCTCGGTGGGCTGTCTTCACATACAACTCTCGGAACCCTTTATGGCTGCCATCGGGGGGCCATCCTGAAAAGGAAACAAGTGCGCCATGGTCAGAACAGTATACCTGGTGAGCTGATACAAAGTAATAATAAATAAAACTTGAAATACACATGCAATCAATGTTTTCGTGCATTAAGTTGGAAATCAGAAGCCAGGGTCCTGGTGTATGGATACGTCGGCCGCCGCACCAACACTGGGCTCCCTGGACTGATAACCACACTCAATACACTTAACACTATTGCTTCACATAGAAGAAAGATCAGAGTCTGCAGTAGAACCGAACTCATCGGATACCAATTTGTCACGACCCGTCCTCGGGGCCCATGTCGTGACTACCCCATGCCCGCCTTCCATAGGCCAGGGGCTAACGACTTGCACCAAGGCGTAAATCCTGGTAAAAGTAAGGCATTGCCTTTATAAAGTAAACAAGAACCACAGAGTAAGAAAGCAGAAAAAGTAAACACTAAGTAAAAATTGGTACAACAGTATGTGCGAAAATTAAGTGGGCCAGAATACAAACCCAAACTGAAAGTAAATTACAACTCAAAAGGGGAAAACAACAACTGAAAAGAAAAGCCGCAACTTCGATCCATCCTATGGAAGTCCCACCTGAAGTGTGGGTACAGAATTCCTCCACTTCTCCTCGGGTCCAGCCGAACACTCCGAGTACATCCCGCCCAGGGGTCCACCTCCAAGTACCGTCCTACTCCGCAAGCCTCCACCACGATCAGCGTTGTCCGTCGTCTGCAACCAACACAACATAGTGCGGGCATAGCCCGTGTAGGGGTGAGTATAAGCTACTCAGTAGCGACCCCGAGACCCCCGAAGGTCTCCCAAAACCCACAATGGATAAACCAAAAAGGAAAGATACAATCACAAAGTAACATTCGACATGACTTAGGTATATGCATAGACATATGCCTAAGTCATCAATTCTCGCTCGACTCCAACATCCCAGCTCAAGTACATCCCAGTCCACACAAGAAAGAAAAACGTAAATCAACACAGGATAGCACAACACAATCCCCAAAGGAAAGTAGAACATGATTCAGCTCATACAGGTATACTTCTTCAAATGACGATAGAGATGATCACTGATCCATCTAAGTCGTCGGACCCACAAAAGATCGATAGGTACTAACCCCCGCAAAGACCCACACAGGATCGGGCCCACATAGGACCTGTAGGCGCTGGCCCACACAGGACCGTTGAGCGCTGACCCAAACAGGACCGGACCCACACAGGATTGGTAACACTGACCAACAAAGGATCGCTGAGTGCTGTAGTCGTCGTCGTCGAATCCATTTTGGATCTCTGTACAGTCGTCGTCGTCATAGTAGCAGTCGCAGCCAGCACTAGGGTTCCCGCACACAGCAAGCATGTTCGGGAGGGTCCGCTCCATGAGCCGAGAGGATGATACATCAACTGACACCATGTCCAGAGATGATGTATCCAAAAGTTCTATATCGTCAATAGGAACTCAACATCGCAGATGGCTCATCAATCGGACGCCTGATCTGAGAGTTATTGGCTTTTTCGTCCTAGGGGCCCGGTTGGTATTTAAGGAAAAACCAACACGACCGTACTCCACCTTCGTACCAACCTCGAGCGGAGTAAGCCAATAGATCGGTCTCACTTATAGGAATTCAAAAAAGTGACGGCACGTCAATCGGACGTCTGATGCTCAAGATACGAGCGTTTCCGCTCCGAGGGCCCGGTTGGTTTCGTGTACGAACCAACTCGGCCGAACCCAAAGTATTCTGAAACCATGAGTGTGATGTACCGAAACGACCATCTCGTTCCAAGGATCGCATCTCCGCTGACCGTGCGTCTTTCGGAGTCTTGTAGCTCATGTTATGAGCAAAAGACCGAAAAGGTCTGGAAAAGGGGGTCTGGGCCCGGACCGACCCGACCCCACCCCCCTGGGTCTGCCCGACCCGGGTCGACCCGGCCTGGGCAGGGGGCCCGGCCCGGCCTGGGCAAGACCCGGCCCGACGGGTAGGCCCGCCTCGGCTCGGCCGAGCGGCCGAGCGGAGGAACCGCGGGCCGCGCTGCCCCTGCGGGATGAGGTGCCGCGGCCCTGCGTGGGGCCGTGCTTGGTCAGCGGACGTGGCTTGGCCGCGTCCCGTGTGTCGCCGGACCCACACGGTGGCGGTTCCGGTCGGCCACCGCCGCCGCCGCTTCAGCCGCGGCGGCTCCATCCGGCGGCGCACCAGGGCGCCGTCGGTGGATTTCACGGGCCACCAGAGTTTCTCTGGTGGTCTGATTCCACTTACGCCTGTGCCGTGGCTCCTCTTGGGTCCCAATCTTCACTGCCAGGCCCTCAAATCGCCATTGCGGCCCCGTTTGTCATCGTCCGTCGTTTCACGCACCAAGAACAAAAAAGTGAGGTGGGTTCGGATTTATTCGTTAGTCCGTACCAACCGCGTTAGCAGTTTAAAAAAAACATAAATCCTAGCAATTGATAAACCACGTCCCGCAATAATAATGGTCCGCGAACCAACTTGTTGATTTGGTTGGTTCGCTTTCCTGCCTTGGAGGAAAACAACATGGTAAAAACATTTTCAAACGACCCCTACCTCTTAGCTACCGTCGGACGAGAGTTCTTCGTGGAATTGACTGTCACGGTAGAAGGTGATCGTCACGTCGCGGAACGGTGTCGCGTCGTCACAGAAGGGCGTCCTGTCGACGATCTCCGAGGGGTAAAGAAAGAACACGGATTTAATTTACACGAATTATATCCATGTCAAGTATAGAAGCCACAAAGGAAATTTAAAAGATTTTAAATCTCCTACCTCAAGCAGATGTTTGAAGATTTGTCGTGTAATAAGGGATGTCGCAGAAGAACGTCGTAGGTGGAGAATCGTTGGCATCATGGAACACGGCGTTGCGTCGTCGATCTCCGAGGGTTCGGCGTTCTTCGTCACCTTTCATCGAAGGCCGATGTTCTTCGCGTTCTTTGCGTTCTTCACGAAGGAGGTTGAAGGACTTAAGGTTTCTGTCAAATCCTCTCAAAAAACAACACTCAAGAAGAAAATTGTTGGTCTTATTTTTATTAACATGCCAACAAACGAAAAAAACGATAAGTAACGAACGAAATTAATTCATAGAATTAATTTCAACGAAACTAACCGCACAATTAAAAGGAGCGTTTAATTATTTAAGAAACACCCCAGTTGACTTTCATTTAATAGGGGTTTTCGCAGGTGCGTTACTTAGCGAAAACGAAACAGTGGGGGCTCGTGCGGGCCCCACCTCACAAATATCCTACCAGGAGGGTAGGATATTTTGGGTTGCACCCTATCCGCATCAACTCAGCTTAAGAAGATTTAAGTGGATTTCAAGTGGCATTAAGTGAAATAAAATAAAGTATTTCACACCACATTATTTTATTTCTTAAGTTAACCCCAAAATTAAAAAACCACACCCGAGAAAACGCAACTCCGGAAGAGGCGTTTCTAAGCAAATACCGGCGCTGCGATTCCATCGGTGCCCTCAGAATTTTATTCCAAGCACCGATTCAAAAGTTAGAAAAACCCGCTCGTTCGTTCACTGATCGTACCCGGTCTAAACTTTGTAAAATGATTCCGGGCACACCGGGCCTCGGAATCAGGTGCAATCATAAACTGCGTTATTGTAAAATTTCAAAGAAAATTAAGAACAAAAATTTCCTTGAAATTTACAGGTCTTTACATAGTATATTTATATTGGTCCCCAGAATTTATTTAGGATGGGAATATTTTTAGACTCATTGTTGTTGTCCTAAATTTTGGCCATTTTACATTCATCTGCATACTATTTTACTCTACTTATGGTATTTTTATTTCTTTATGTATTGTTCTTTAGATGTTTTTATATTTCATAATTTCATAATCTCACACATGTGTGTGTGTGTTTGTACAAGTACATAGGATAACACCTCCAATGTTATTGATTTTCCTACTCGACGCTATTCATCACCTCGTAGATTATTAGAGGTTGTTATTGGAAGGCACGTCATGGGACCCCATAGTAAAGTCCATGAATGATTTTTATCAGGGAATTATGTTTTAATTTATGGCCGGAGTGTGTGAGAATGGTTGGGGAAACACTATTATGTTTTTAGGGTTCTAATTTTTGGATGAGGACTCTAGTGTCTGTACAACTGCCAACATATCCACACACTTGGACCATGATCACAAAATTTTCTAATTGGTACATGATAACATTGATTTCATGGAAAATTATGGTACAAAAGTAACATGTGAATGGGTTTTTTATTCCCATTCCATATTGATTAATCTCTCTAGATAAAAATGTTATCTATGGTACATATTGTTTATTTTTAGGATACATCCATGATGTATTCTAGAAAATTACATTAATTAAAATAATATGAGTGACCCCCTTAGCGATGAGACATTTATACATGGACTAGAATAATAGATGTTACCTCTAGGTGCTTCGTCAATTATAATACCACATATAGATTAGAACATGATTCTTACAGTATCAGTGGAGGAGGTACGTAGGTAGAGCACAATTAATATGTTTCATCAAAAAATACCTCTTAGGGTTTAAGGAGATCCTGACCCAGAGCATGATTTTGATTATATTTATGTTTTTATATGATATTTCAACTATGTTAGGATACCATCAGATCATATGGTCATCAGGATTGTTAGAAATCTCTTTCGATCAATATGAAGATGACATGGGATGATGAACTTGTATTATGAGATGTAATTTCTACTATGGTAAGAGTTTTAGAACTCTTTCAGAGAAGACTTTTCTTCTTCTTCACTGAGTTATATACGTATAAAAGAGATTATAAATCACCAAATATGGGGCATGATAGTATATGAGTGTTTATCGAGTTTTACCATCCCTTCTAGGTATATGATGTATATGGTTTGTCAGTTGTTCTTATGGGCATGGATCATCAAAAAAAGAATTCATATATACATTTTTATCAATGTAATCCCAATATGAAGTACTACGTATGCTTATGACATAGAGATAGCCTTGCAAGTTCAAAGATTCTAGGTTGAAAAAACACTATCAAATATCGCTAGTAGCGGGATAACAAGAGTTGATACATCAATGGGAGGGATGTGATAATTTTATTAAGGTGCATAGTGTGTGAGATGATTTAGTTGGTGGTCCCAAGATATAAGATTTGTGTTTTAAGCAATACATCTTCAGTCATATATTCCCAGAGTGAGGTAGTGCTACTCCTTGGATACTAGTATAAATTATAATTGATTTTTCTAATATGTTATGTGGATGATTGGGATATAGTGGATGGGACGCCAAGGTAGAGTTAATGGCATGAATAGATATTTTGATCGGGATAAAGACATTGAATATCAGTTGGGAAAGTATAAGGATGTTGTAGATATATAATCATATTTTTAAACCCATACCTAGGTGATCATACCAGGCTCAGGGATCTTAATGACAGGGGATGGGACAATATTTTGTGGTAAAAGATTAATATATAGGTGATTTTTAAAGATTTCTAGTAAGATATTTGTCTTTTCCTCTTTATATTCCATTGGATATCAGTTCCCTGGAATGGTTTGAACATGAAGGGGAAACCATTTTTTTGTATATAGATTTACAAAAAATATTTTCAGCAGTTTAATTAGAAATTGATGAGCAATACCATGTTGAGATATCAATAAGAGGGTGTCGAGTGCATAGTGTAGTGAATTTATATAGTAATGGAGCTTGGATGTATTATGATGTAGTGGTAGGTGGTGATTTCCTATGGTTCATTTTTGTTGAAATCATATGAGAAAAACAATGTGACCCATGATATTCAATTAGCACTAGAATTCTTCACATTAAAGATATTGTGACAAATGCTAATGGGAAAGCAATTTATCATTTATTCTGATATCAATAATCTCATGAATATATTATCTTCTATGTAACATAACATCAGATAATGGTTATATCAAGATTTCATGTTATACTATGAATTCAATACTTTTTATACTAATATGAAAGGGAACATGGAATAAGATTATCTCATAAGAAGATCATATTTGTAGTTTCTAAATGAGTTTTTTATGTAGTTTTCCTCATTATTAATATACCGTATAGATGTAGTAGGACCAACAGATATTCAGTTTGTGGTTTTCACCCATTTTCTATTGAATCGATTCAGAGAGGAAAAACTTGGGGATCGCCACTATGAGACCCTTTATACACAAACATCCACCAAACATTATCCTGATGAATTTTTTATGGTTGGGACTATATTTTTATTTTTACATGATGCACAATACTACCCATGACATTATGGTTGTAGGTTCTAATAGATTTTCCTTCATCTCCATTTATGATAAATACTGTGCAGAAAATATGTACCAATACATCTAACATCATTTTTGGGAGCCAGTGATGAAAAATGGAGTTACAGATCTTGTATCATGATTCCGTACAAGTCCACATGTAAAGGATGATAAACATGTTCCAATGGTTTTAACCCAACATCATGAGATTCTATAATGTATGTGAGATATGAAATACATGGAATTTGTGATGGGAATACCATATAATTCTAGGGGGAACAATTCCACATCGGTGATCATGATACGACTCACCATGTTTTCCCACATCATATTTATTCAGATCCAGAGTTTGGTAGAGATCGGTGGAGGACACTATGTGTATGTGATAATATAAACCCATTTATTTCTATAAATTATAGTTTCTAACCATGATTCATGTTTCACATAACATTTTCTGAATGGATTAATAGAGGTGTTTTTCACTCAGTTACACTTGAGCATAGTATTTCACCCCTAAATTGATGACAACACTAAGAAGAACAACTATGATTTGGAGGATACGGTGAATTCATTCATGTTGTACATTGTTTATAATTTTTTGGATCCCTTACAAGTGGTTGAGTCTTCATTCAACAACAACTATCATTCCACCATCGGTATGGCATCATTCGAGTATTTTCACAGGTGACCATGCATGTCATCAAATTGATCAACTGATTTAGGGGTGTTGACACTTTTGGAGATAATGATAGTGAATGCGACTAATGAAAAGGTATAGAATATCCCGAACTGATTGAGGTCCAAAAAAATCTATCAGAATTCTTATTTTGATAGATGACGGAGCCATTTGGGGTTTGACGAGGGACATTATATGTTCAAATTGGTTTCAATATGACATGGAATACAAATATATTTCTAGGTTTACATGCTTTCTCTAAGATTTATAATCTCATTCCAATTACAACAAAGAGTTAGTGAGGTGGACTACCACATAGATCTACATCAATAGTTAGACAATGTACATGAACACTTCCACATATAGTAGTTAAGGATTTACATGCTTGACTCATACCACATTACTGACTTGGGATAGATAAACAATGAGTATAGATATACCATTGCGGAGTACATGGTAAATATCAAAGATCAACATGAGAGGATCCTTTGTGGTTGAGTGATTCTTTTATTGTTTGTTTGGTGTTAGAAATAGAATCTTTATGAGAGTACATGGTATTGAGAAATTCAAATTTATTCTGAGTACCCATATCTATTTTTATATCCTTTATTTATTTTCACGATAAAAATCCATATGGTGATTAGAATTTAGTAACTTATGTTTTCCATGTTCTATTTTCATTTATCAAATAGTTTATTTTCAATTGTAGGCATTAAGATGGAATGATATTATGAGGCCTGATGTTCCCAATATAAATATTTCAAATTTATCATATATATTAAATAGTGCACTCGAAGAATTTTCATAAAAGATTGGAATAACATATATATGTTGGAATGGAATCAAAATTTTAGGAAACCTATGAGTTCATAATGTGGTTTTTACTATATACATGACATAAACTTTTGTAGTAATGTTCATAAAGAGAAAAACTCCTACTAAAATGAAATTAATGGGTGAAGTAATTAAATTACGTTACATTATTTATTTGAACTAAAAAAATAATCAATTCACTAGAAATGGTTATAGGGGGTTCCAAGGATTATCTACTAAAACCTAGAGATTGAAAGGTTCATTGGATATTCAATGAATAAGTTTTTGTTGGGAGATGATGAAAATATTGGAGATCTATGAAAGGTGCGAGACTTAATTGAATGATCAAACCAATGATTATGGCATATATCCATTTTTTGGTGATAAATCCAAATTGAGGTATAACATTTGTTTTAATATATTCATTCCACATTATATGTTTCTATGATGAATATGGATAATTTGACTAGAGGACTGATTTTTGGATAATGTGTTATGTAATATTTTTAGTTTTTGGGATTTATTGGATTTTTTTCTATGATTGTTAATTCATAAATTTTCATTATAATGAAAATTATTTGGGGTCCACAATACCAATATCTATGGATTATTTCTCTTGATTTGCTTGTGATATTCTCCATTGATTATCGATTTATCATGAAAAATATTTTCTTATTCGTCAGTTTGACACATCCCAATGAATCAACCAATGTGCCATAATTCTATGGAACACAATATGATATTTTATAACTTTGATCCGCATAACACATAGGTTGTGAAATGAATGAAACTCTATTAAATCATATGACAACGGTAACTGGTTTTTGTGTTCATTGGAACACAATGAAGAACACTGTTTGATGGTGTTTTATGAATAAATCAAAGAGAAATCTATTGTTGTTCATCGATGAAATGGTTTGGAAAACAAAGTTCCTCAGCTTTCTTGGTGATGTGAAGTGGAAATGGAGGCTGGAGAACCATATAAGACAAACATACCTATGATTTGAAAATCTATAAATTTCTAATATTTAAGATGTGTAATGTAGAACCAGACACTATGAGGTCCCCTACCAGTGTCAGCTAGTGATTCTAGAGGAAGATAAGTATCACAATTTTTGTTACCCTATCACACAACATGTGTACCTTTTTTGTTAGCTCAATGTGAACCTCATAGGGATAAATGAAATACAATGAGGTACACACACCTGCACACTACTTATTACCACACTTACATGGACTAACCTATTGTACATATGAATACAGGTGTACTAGTACATGGGAGGAGTACATGATAATTTGAAATGCCCTAAAATATTACATGAAGAAGAACATATGACACGAGATATTTACACGAGTTGGAATCTAGGTCTAAGAGAAAAGACATGTCCCCTACTACATAACAATTACTACTAATGACATAACATGCAGATCTTGTCCCGAGTATTTTGGTCATGTCTCTTTTTTCTATAGTCCCAATATCCATTCCCCAATGATTAGTATTGAATAAACTCCTACATATATTACATTAATCACTTTAGAGTGAATCTGGGATATTCTTCTTTGAATCCTTATGTGAGGCCTAGAGTAAAATCATGTACTCATATTTATGCCCTAGGTGATGTGATTGGTGTCTTCTTAACCATAATTATATAAGTTACAATCATCTACATCGAAGTTTAATCTAGATTTATTTGATGGTATACCACATGGCCTTTGGAGTAATCAAATTTTGATTATCAATTCTCTTTCAACATGTATCATGTAATTCTAACGGTAACACCTGGAGATAGTTCCCACTCATAAATAAATCACTATTGTTATCTTGATCATTAGTGTATTTTCCCTGATGAGTTCTATGAAGAGACTTCGATCTGAATTCCTTGGTTGGAAAAATGGTTATGTCTTACCTTTAGACAATATTTATGTTTTTTCTATATCTAGATATTATCGTTATAAGTGTTGTAGACATAAAATTGGGCATTGGAGATAACAATCTATTTTTCAATTATTTGGGGTTTCGGGGAGTCTTAATCTATATTTTTATATTCCCCCATACAATTACTTTTTTGGAATATGTCATGTCTTGTGCTGATGATCAAGCATTGGATAAATTCTTAGATGGATTTGGAATAGACATTTTTTAGTGAGATCACATAGACTATGGTATGTTGCTATTGTATGTTGATAATAGTCTCAAGTATTGCATTCAAGTTGGGATTTTTTAAGATCTTTTTTTGGGATTGTATATGTCTTTGTTTACATTCCATTACATTTTTTCGTACACTAGTAATGGGATTTAGATTAATTAACTTTATCTTGTTCAGTTGTTTTTATACTTATTCATTTTATAGTCTAGGATATGTGTTTGTATAGGTGCATAAACTATGTCCAACCATGTTAGTGATATGAATACTTGATGCGAGTTTCCAACCCCCAACCTATTGGAGGTAGTATGGTTGTGTCGTGAAATGGGCCCCTTTAGGATGGGTCATTATAGAAAAAATATGTTTATACCGAAAAGCATACCATGATATATGATCATCATATTATAGATATTTTAAATCCTATGAAATCCAAATAATAAGAATATACAGTCTCATAAAATATAATGATGGAAAGAATGTTCAATTTAATTCATCAAAAAAATGTTGGTGAACACCTTTTATCTTTTAAGTGAAACTAAAGTATAATTACTCTAGGGTAGAGGGAATCTAGGAACAAGTTTCAATGGATAAAATTATGTCTTTATTTATAATGATAAGAATAATCAAGATCTCCATATGTGTCAAATAGTAATTTGATGTTTTTGTTGGGATAAATTTTGGAACTACAAAAAGTATAGTAGTAATCCAATTTTTTGGGAGCCATTTATTCCTCCAACCCCTTAGATCATGGAAACATATAAAATATAATACAATGAATTAAAATTATTTTTCACTATATGTTTCCGTAACTATTATTTCATATAAATATTGTCTAATTAGATATCTATTTATAATTGAAAAACATTTTTCTTATAATTAATATATCAATTGAATAATAATATTAATCAATGATAGTGGGAATTTACTTCACATGTATTTACCTCTTCTTCAATCAATAATAATATATTGGGTGTGAATTATCTCATTTTACAATGGGCTCATATGAAATAGAATACAAGAAAATCTACCATCATGTCCTATATAAACTAATGACCAAGTAGTATAGTATAGTTAATTAAGAGATTGATAATTAAAACACTCTATTCAGATGAAATTTTATATTTTTTGGACAAAATTTCATTAGTTGGAAGACTATAAAGCACATGGTTTCACTACAGATTTTTTCTGTTAATAAATATAATATTTATATATCATTCTCAATGAGAAACGCAAAACTTAAATGTTAAAAAAAATATTCGATTTCTGTTTTCAATAATATTATGACATGAATATAAAAAATAAAAAATAAAAAATTAACAAATTAAAATGAATACATTAAGAGTATATGTAATTAAATTTTTTTAATATCTAAAAAGAAAATATATTATAAAATAATATTTTAAATAAATAATATACAAATAATTAAAAATAATTAATTATTATTATTATAATATATAATCAGTCAAAAATATCATTCATAAAATTAGAAATTATTTTAAAATTATATTGAGAACACATAATGTTTATAAAGAACATTATTCAATACTATATTATATTTTTTGTATTCTGAAATTTAATTAATATTAATATTTATGAATTAAATAATATTAAATATACAAAATTATTTGCAATTTAAAATTCTGTATTTCAATATAATCATATGTTTAATGTTTGGTATTTTTCTAATTTATATTATTCTTTGTTAAATAATGAAAAAATATGATTTCTTAACATCATAATGATTATAACTATATCATCAAGTAAGAATAAATTAAAAATATCTATTTTTACCAACAAATATATAAAAAATGGTTAAAATTACATTCTTAAATAATACAGTTAAGAATTTATAAAACATGTTTTTAACAACATAATTATTATTATCCCATAAAAATTTATTTTGTTCTTTCTATTTATATAAATAATATTATTGTAAAATTTTGTTTTTTCTTGATTTAAATTACATAAAAAAATTAATTATTTATTTTTTAAAAAAAAAACTTATCTGGGGAAAATAAATGAATTCATAATTTTATTCTATATTTAAATTATAATTTTAAATTTTTTAATTTGAAACATAGGTATTTAAGATTGATATATTCTAATGGAAAATAATTATTTTTACAAATAAAAATTTTATATTATAAAATGGATGTCATATTTGTAATCATTATTTTAATTTTTTCATTATGGGACACTTTTTAGGCATAATTTGAAAATATTTTGTGTAAAAACATGTCACCCTGGTAAAATCTAAAATTTTGGAAAATTATAAATTTAATTTTAAATGAAATGGAACACAAAAAAATGTGGTTCTAATTTCATGGTTGATGTATTACTAAAATTACCCCCACCACCAATCTAATATTTCTCATTTATTATTTTTAACATTCATATGGTAATAAAATTATTGTATTGTAATGGATATTCACAAAACATTCTATATCAACAAATATAATGTTGGAAAATTTCCACCCATTAATGGATCTTTAATCGTTTATTTATCTATTCAACCCCTGAAATTTTACCATCCCCAATAATCTTTCTTTTCTGGAATAAGATTTTGGTGAAAAGGAATTTTCTGAATCCCTCAACATATATAGAATCCATTAAAAATCAACGTATTCCATGTGAAAACTCATTTTTCCTCAAAGTTTATATTTTTTCCCTATTAAATTCTCAATTATAATTTTATCATTTAAATATAATATCATATGTACTCGTAATATAATAAATTTTCCATTCTATGTAAATGATCATTAACTACCATTCATCATTCCCCATAAAAGAAAATAAAAATATTAAATCCTATGTTTGGGTAGACTATAGACACCATAATAAAAAATAATTATTTCTCAATAGAAAATTTTAAGTATTACTTTAATAATGGTATTATTTATAACAATTATGATTATGAATTAATAATTGTTTATAATATAAATGGGATGAACAATTAAAAATATTAACACTAAATAAAAATATGAATTTTTAATAACTAAATAAATAATATTTTGAATAAATCTATCTATTTTTTATAAGTAATTGAATTACATGTATTATCATAATCAACATCATTAATATTACAATATATCAAATTATTAATAACTACATAATTTTTTTTATTATTTTAAAATTATATTAAAACTAATTTACTTCCTAACCATACATTATATTACGATATATTCTTATTTTAGTCAAATTTACCACACACTTGAATAATGATATAAAATATTATCATGGATGAATAAGAAAAAATGAATATGTATAATATTAAATTTAAATGACAATATAATTTTTTATTTTGGTTATATATTTATAAAACTATAATTATACACATTCAATAAAATAAAACTTTTTTTTGTTAAGGATTCATAAAACATGATCATCACCGAGTTCTACATCAACAATTGTAACTAAAAATCAAATTACAATGAAATCATATCAATATAAATTTTTTTGAATACTAAATTATATCTCCTTGAATGGTCTCATAATACTGAATTTTTTTCAACAATGAATATTTTAAATAATATTACAAAACTATTTTAAAATTATCAAGATTACTCACAATACAAATTGAATTTATGAATAAAAACTAACTGATGCACTTGAAGGGAATGCATATGAACGAAATTAAAATCGATATATTTATCAATTTTTCCCCAAATAGTTATTAATAAATTATTTTTATATATGAAGTCATTGCACTTCTGTGCAAATCAAGATAAAAGTATATGGTTATTTTTCTCATAATTCTTTATATGTTGATATATGATTGATGTTCTCCACTAATTTCTTCTTGTAGTTTAAATATTGATAATGGATTTAAATTTTAAATAACATTAATTAAATAATGTTTAATTAAATTTATATGTTTGGTAATACATTTAACAGGATTTAATTCCATAGAGAATAATGATATAAAGTTCCTTATTAAATCTACTCTATTTTTTTGTTAAATTGATTGCTTTTGAACATCTTTCTTTTAATCTCTGTTATTATACACCATAACATTTTATTAATATTCTATAACAAATACACAATTTTGAGACTTTATTTTTAAATCAAAAATATTTCCTTAATTAATTTATTTCTCAAATATACATAATTATGGAGAATAATCCTCATCCAGTTTAATAATGGTATCCCCACCTTTCACACAATTTAAATTCATACCAATGTTATACATTTAAATGAAAACATTATTCTACTATATCTCAGGTGAAATTTATATTTACCATATAAAAATTTAAAAAAATACTTTTTTTTTGATTTCTTGTTTTGGCAAAAGGCAGGATAAAACCTAAAATGGGTATTCTGAAACTGACCACATTAATTATGGGTAAATAATATTATTTATTTTTATACCATTTTCACTATCTAATTATCATGTATTTCATCCAAATTCTCTATAAATATTGGATTTTCACCATTTTTCATATTACTGTATGTGTTCAATATAGATTAAAAAACATTTTTTCTATTCGATATGTTATTTATGCTGTTTTAATGCTTCATTTAGGTGTTCAAGGATGAATTTCAAGTGATTTTATAGTAATGAACAAAAAAACAACGATTAATTGTTAATATTATACATAAATGGTGTTTATTTATAAATCAAATTCCATGTAAATTTGAATGAGACACAACTTGACCAACCTTAGTACATGCCGATGTCATAAAGTAGGGGCCAACACAATATATAATTCATTGAACAAATAGTGATTTTTAATTTCAGAAGTGGTTGGTGGATTAAAATGATGATTTTTTAAATTCACATTAGCACAACATAAAATTTATGCCCAATTATAGACATATTAAACATGTAATTTAAAGGGTATCACATTTGGCCACCCATCGGTGGAGAAAATAGAGAAATGAATGTTAAAATATGTACATGAAGTTAATTTTTAGTGTTTGTTGGGTTATATGGTATTATATAAATAAAAATTATGTGATACATGTTTAGGAATGACTATCCAAGGGGGTCAACTATTACTCAATAGAATTTATCCTCCCTTGAAGCCAATAGTATTTTGACATTTTTTTATCAAATTAAATTGATCATATTCATTACCTCTATTTTACTCCCTTATCAAGGGATGGGGTTGAGTTTCTACTCAATAAAAACATTATAATAATGATCACAAGAGTTTAGGTTCTCTATGTTAGGGTTTTATTGATTCAATGTGTTAATTTTGATAGATATTCTAGGTTATTTTCATTAATTGTTATTTTTTATAATTGCATAAATGATTAATTAAAAAATCAATATTGGTGTCTTGAAAAACCAATAACGATACCATTACAGAAAACTAATTTAGTTATAATAGGAAAAACCAATGAAACTTGCAGATCTTATTTCCACATTAATTTTTGGGTGTTGAAAAAAATATGCTTGAAATTATTAATTATCGGTACAATGAATTTATTTCGAAAAAGAATAGTTATTGGTTATCAGATAAAGAATCTATAAAATAATTTTATGTTTTTTGAAAAATATTTCATAAATAATTTTATATGATGAAGAATAATTTTTTAGTTAAATATTATTTCAAAATAGCCATGACATGTTTTTCTCTAGTTTTCTCAACATCAAATGTTTCTCCCATCAATTATAAATAATTGTTTGACACTTCAATTTCCCCACATACTATTTTTTTCTAATTAATTAACCTATACCTAGTAGCATGTGAAGAACTTATCTTTTATTCATTCCCCATTAAATTGATGCTTAAATATACTAGCTACCTATTTTATTGGATCTGAAAATTAATTTCTAAATTTTCTTAATGGGAAGGTCATGTATTTATAATATTTTTCAGGGAATAATTGAAAATATGTAGTGTGGGTATTGGATCCACGGTTTCATAAATCATATTTTTTATTTGAAGTTTTTATTTAAATTTTTTGATACCTCGGCCTCACATCTGAATTGATGTGTATTCAAATGGTTGTCTAAATTCCTCTCTAGTATATTATTATTATATATATAATCCATCATTTATTTAAATTGATATGAGAGAATATTTACAATATATGTATGATGAGTTCTATTATAAGGACTATTAATGTATATTTTATACACCACCTACCACTTCATTTTGGGAATCATACTTAGATAGCTCTAAAATATTATTATTAAGGATGGAATTCTCTTCCATTCTCTAGTTGTAACCGGCTGATAGTGAAGATAAACTTTAAACTCTTGTAATGAGATGTTCTAAGATAATTAATCATATAAATGATTCAGTTCAGTTCGTGAATGTGTTTTATGATTTTTAATTAACCAATCTATTATTAAACATGCATACCCAACTTATATTGAATTAAATATTATTGAACATGAATTTTTAAATAGAGAAATTATGAAAAGTGATACATATTGTGTTATTTTTGTGTAAATTGTTCAATTCTTTCAATTTGATGTTTGATGTATTTAGTTAAACACTGTAATATATTCTTTCTACTTTTTTTTGTTTTTAATTATTTTAGAGTATGAGTCCATATATGTGTGGATGTAAATTACTAATAAAAAAAGTCTTACATGATCATATTTTGGGCATAGAAAAAATTAACCATAACCCACTACCAATATGACGTACACATCAATGATTTGTTTTGGAAGATTAAGGGTTTGAGAAGATCTAGTTGCTCAACATCCCTTTGGACTTTTGTTTCTCTACATTAACATTCTTACATATAAACCACCATGAGAAATATTATGAAATCTCTTTCTCCATGTGATCCCACAAAAAGTTTTCTCATAGATCACATTCATCTTGGTACTCCAATAATGGATAGAGAATATTGAGATATTAAAATATTCCATTAACTACATATTTATCATATGTTATGAAGTAACACAACACCTCCTTAAAAACCAATTCACACGATCATTGTTGATATGTAATTATTGTGTATTCCCTTCCTTTACTGCATTTACATTATTTTGCAACAATATATCATCATATTCTTCAACCATAATTTCTTCATGGATATATCATTGGGAAATAATTTTTTAACAGTATGATTTACACCTAGCCATTATTATTTCAAAATCAATCCATTTTATGTCCTTTAAGATAGAGACTCTCTCATTCTGCAACATGTATATTGTAGTTGGTTACTTTATGATTAGAGCGTCAGCTAAACTGTTCACCTTACTAGAATGATAGTGAAGAGGGAAATCATAGTATATTATTAGTTTAAACCATATCATTTTATGAATTGTGATTTGTTTTAATATATACTTTAGCCTCTTGTGATCACTATATATCATACACTTCTCACTATAGAGGTAGTGCCGCTACATATTCATAGAAAAAATATCAGTTTCTTTCTAAAGATATTTTTCAGTTATATCAGGTCCACAATCTTCATCTACCATAAAGAATATTCCATAACATTATCATTTTTAAAAGTTACATATCACACTACATTCATGTAATCATCATTTTATATCTAAAATAATTATATACATTTTTTTAATGGGAGTATATGTGTAGTTTATAGCTATCACTTTATCTCCTTGATTCTTTCTTCACATTCTTCAATCTGGACATACTATAATCCTTTATTTATTTTATTTAGTTTGTAGGATTGTAAATCAAGAAAAATTTATCATAAAACATCAATATTACCCTTATTAGATAAAAGAATTTTGGATTTCCATGAAACTACAGGGTTTGAGCCATTCGTTGATAATATTTTTAGGGGTCCCCATAAATTCCCTCAGTTGTGATCAAATTTCCCTAGAATTTGACTTTTTAGGTCCTAAAGTCACTCTTTCTAAAAATGGAATAAAAAATACCCTTCAATATTGTATCTAAAACAATCTATAGATGATCTTGATATTCCTCTATTCTCATAGAGTAGGTAATAATAGCATTGATAAACATTATCAAAAATTTGTTGAGGTAATGCCTAAAGACATTATTCTTCAAAACCATGATGACTGTAGAAGAATAATTATGTCCAATTTTCAGAATCCAAATACTCATAGTTAACATATCTTATACTGACAGAATTATTCTAAATATAATCCATATTCTCCTTAACCTGATGATACGTAGAACATATATACAACGTCGAGAAGAAACCATTTCTTCTCAATAGATCAAACAAGTCATAAATCCATGGAAGGGGATACTTATTATGTATGGTGATATTTTTGAGCTCCCATTGACCAATACACATCCTCATTGATACATCCCCCTTCTTGATAAGTAGCACTGGAAAATCCTATGCTGAAACACAAGGGAATATAAATCCATTATCTAAATTCTCTTGAACTAGCTTCTATAACATCTATAGTTTTATAAGATCAATCCAAAAGGGACACATTGTTCAAGGAGAATACATAGCTCTATGTTCCATTGATAACTCCACCTTAGGATCCAGTGGTATTCAAGGTAACACTTTAGAAAAAAACATCAATGTATTCCCTCGCAATGAAAATTTCCATTAGGTTGACAGTTTCTTTTGACTCAACCATTTGAGCGATGCATTCTTATTCACTAAGAATCAACATGATCACCATTGAAGGATATTCAGAATATGATTCATGACCATTCATACATTGATAGACGATCATGGGATAGTTCAAAAAATAAAAATATATTTTCTTTTCCCTACAGTTTATATGTGCGCTATATAACGATAATAAATCCATTCCCAATATAGGATTGAATTCCACCAAGGGATGTATTATGTGATTAACTAAAATAATAATCCCACATTTGATAATATGAGATGATTCTAACTATTGGGATTAAATGATTACAACACATCAGTTTTTATAGATATCACTACATCAAGTTTGTGGGGATTCAATTCAATAATTCTAGAAAACATTCATGTTAAAATGGAATGCGTAGAACCGTAATCAAATAAGACATTTTACATTATTCATTGAATACAGTTTTTACCTATTATGACATCATTTTATATCTCCACTTTAGTAGAATGGATGAATTAAGAAATCGCTTTCTCCTTTGGATTTGGTAGTTGATGATGATGATAACCCTCGAGGACATGAGGTTTAGTACACTGTCTTTCATAATGCCATCACACCCTATAGTAGTAACATTGGACCATGTGTTGTTCTCTTCTTTCCTATCCAAAATTATTATACATAGTATTGAATTTTTGAATTTCCTAAACTATGTGTCCTTCTCTGCCACACATTATCTATTTTCTTATCCTTTTGAGGAAATTTTCATGATTATTCTTCCCACATTTTTGACATGTATGTGGTTCAATATTCATTCCACATTTATTGTGATATCTACCTTCTTGAGACTCCAAATTCAATTTCTTATCACCATATCCATAATACCATAATCCTTACATAATCTATATATTAATATCACATCAAAGAATTCGTTATAACTCCCAATGTCGCTAATTGCAAGATCCTTCTGATGGTGTGGTTTTAGACCACTGATAAATCTATCAATTTTTTTATCATTGTAGATAAAAAACCCTATAGAGAACCTTACTAGCATTGTGAAATTTTATTCGTAAGATATAAATAAAAATTTGGTGAGATAAAATGGAAATAAGTCTATAGATAGGAATAAAAAAATATAATATGGGGGAGAATATTCATTGTATTCATTAAATATACATATGATCATAAAATTGAGAGAAAGAATTAGAAAATTTATTGGAATGTGGAAATGCATAAAAATAAAATATAACTTCATTAAGGTCAACAACAACACATAGTTGGGAACAATGAAAACATCTTGTCCAAGAATATTTCACATTACTCATGAGTTTATTCACATTACAAAATTAATTTGAGAATTATATAATTCCAGACACACCAATCACAACATAAAATTTACATTATATTAAATAATTCAGGGTGCACCCATCACTTCACAACATATACATTATCATGAATTCCACATAGAAATTATATCACTATAAAACATCTAATAATCCATTTAAATCAATGGTTTTCATTTATTAATAATAAATTTCTTAAATTTGGGATATCAAATGAAAATTGGATTATGAAACATTATATAAAATTCATCATCATTAATTGAAGGAATCAATCTTGAGAAGTAAAAGGTGTTTCTCAATTAAGTGTTTTTTGGAAGTCATTTTGTTTGTCAAAAACTCTGGAAAAAAACATGTATATCCTGGAAAGGTAAGATACTGACGATGAAATGATATATAAATACTAATCATACTGAACATGGGGTGAAAGAGGGAAAATCAAATAATGGGAGTTAATTTTGTCAATTCCCATTAACTATTGTCTGAAATCTTCCTTCAATTTAATATCATCATGAATTCTCTTCTTGAGAACCTCTTAAAAGGACTTAGTCGTGGTATTTTGATTAGAACAAAAGCTCATAGATGATGGTTAGGTACTAGGATAGATTATTGGTTAGAATATAGGGAATTCTAAAATATTTATAGGTGTGAGGAGAAGAGGGTGTGAGTAGTGGTATTTATAGTGGAGGAGAGGGGTGTTTTATTATTATTTTAATCATTATTTTATTATTTTTTACAAGACAATATATAGTGGTAATTATTAGGACTAAATAATGAAATTATTCCATGTGTGTTAAATGAAATTGTAACATACATTATCCATGACGTAATATTGAAAAAACAATTATGGTTTCTAGCATTTATCATAAATTATCACAGTTTACTGTTCACAAAATTGAAGTATTTCTATGAAATCCCAAAAATAAAACCTAATAATATTTTGATTTGTATAATTTAAAAATGTATTCCATTTTATGAAAATAAATTTCCAAATATTTTTAATTACATTTTCATTAAAAATAATCATTTAAATGAAACATACATTTTTTAAATTTATAACAAATTTTATACCACTTTTATAAACTATTTATGTCTCAAAAAATTATCTTATAATCATAAGACGAAAAATTATTCACTTATGACCAAATTTTATTTAAATATATATTATTTTAAATTATTAAATTGATCAAAAAAATTATAATTAAGTATTTAAAAAATACCATTTTTTTAATATATGTTAATATAATATTTTTATTTCTATACTACAATATAATTATATAATATTTTCACGTATAATATGGGTAATGCTTATTTATAATTTCATTAGTATGATTACTATTCATATGGATGATTTAATATTCAAAAGGGTCATATTACTATTCATATGTGTAACATTAATATTCATAAGTTTTAGGTATTATTCACAAATAATTATGTTTTTCCTATCAAAATCTAAATATATTACTGATTGCAACCATGTATGCCAAATGTTTTTAAATTCAAAACCCAGAAGAGGAAAAATTATATTTAATGACTATGAAATAGTAGTCACATGGAATTTAGTAGTTCATTTATTAATGATGTGGCATTGTATTTCATAATTTGATATTTTGTGACATAATTATAAGAAGAAAATTTCCATTGATAAAACATTTTGTTGCAATATTGTAGAAATAAATTATTCCATTAGAACTAAATATAAAGAATTATATGTTTATACTTCACTAATACATTGAAATTAGATTTATGCAACAAACCATATTGACAAGGTAATTATGTTTTGAAGAATCTAATCTATGATTCGATAGATGAATGAAAAGTCTCATTTTATTCATATTGCATACATATATGAGGATATATTGTGCTATATTTTTATTTCATAAAAATGTTGGATATTTTATTTCACTAACGCATAGTACATATTTAGTTCATATATATTCAATGATTTGTGGGTATACATTCTCATAGTGGAGGGTAGATAGAATGAATATATCCTTGGAAATTTCTACTACACATTTATTATCCCAAAAATTCATAAGGTAAACACAATCACATTATTAAATTATACTTATATTGTTGTGATTAAGACCATAAATAGATAAAACATTTTAAATTAATCATTTAAAATATTAAAAATATTTCCTATATAGATAATTTCTTGTAACACCCCAAGCTTCTACGGTACGCTTCTCTTTGAATAATGTGATAGCGTGTGTTGTACGCAACACCGAGTTCTAACACACCATAACTAATCAAACTAGCCGTTATGAATAGTAATACCTACTTTTTGAAATCATATATATTCTATATTTCAAAATGGAGTTCATTTTTGGATTCGGAATATCGAAATTATCCTAGGGTGAAATTTTGGTACTTTTCGGATAACTTTTATATTTTGATGAATAGTGAAAATTACTAAATTTTAATTAAAAACAACTTTTTTAATCAAAATAATTAATAGTGATAAATTATGAATTTGAGTGGTTTTAAAGTATATTTAAAATATATTTTTACCATTTAATATAATGTTGGTCATTGGACATAATTTTACAATTAAACTGAACATAAACAAGTGTCAATCTTTTGATAGTTATTATCTCTTAAAAACACGCTTTTTGTTTTGACAGCGGGAATTAATTTTAAATTAATTTCTGCCACTTCTGTGTTTTGAATTTAGAAAAATGGATTCCATATTTGGAATCAGGATGTTCAAATTGTGTAAATAGGTAACTTTTATTTTTAGACATTTTGAATAATTACTGCGGTAAATATTTTATTTACCATGGTTAAGGGTAAATCCGGTAAATAAGGGTTAAAAAAATAATATAATAATAATACTAAATTACCCTAAAACGTGTCTTAACCCTATTGGTTGATACATGGTCTACCATGGGAATCTTTGGGTCTATTTTGGGACCCCATGGATCCACTTGTAAGTGATAATGACACATTATATTAATAAAGCTAAAATAAAAATAAAAATGGCATAAGCTTACATCTTTTAGAAGGAAAATTTTTACATAGGGTTATACATGTTGGATTTTCGATTATAAATATTCATTAGAAAGATAAAAATATTTCCTACATAATGATATTTTATTTATAATTTTTAGACATTAGATAATTTATTTTATTTATGACACAATGATGATGCAGTAATTACTATAATAGTGAAAAATTAAAATAATTGATATTATAAATACCCAAATAAATATAATATGAAACTTTTAATGAATTAAACTAATTTTCTAGGCTAATATTATATATTAGGATTGATTTAATGGACTTTGTTTGAAGTAATCAATCTTTTATGAGTTTCAAAAAAATCAACTATTGAATAGTGTCAAAATTGACACAAAAGAGTTCTTAAAACAAATATTATATTATTAATTGATATTAAATTCCTAAAAATCTAAGGTTCGGCCAAGAGACTTATATTATGATAGGTTAATCATTAATGGACCACTTGCGGGTCGCTTGGATGTATATAGTAATTTTATTAACCATATTATATAAAAATACAAAGAGACATTGTAAAAGTGAAACTAATTAACTTAGAGTTAATACTTAAAGATAAGGTTAATATAAGTACCCAAACCTGTCTAAATTCTATTGGATGAGTTGTTTTCGACCTATCCCCACCTCAACCTTTGAATAGTCAACTTTGGATCCATTGGAAACCGAATATGAATTTATTATAAATTAATATTTCTAGCTTTTCCAAAGGTGCCCCTCACCCCTCTTATAAAAGGGCACTCCTCCTTCTCATTTCCTCACACCTCTCAAGCCACTTGGCTCGTCCAAACTCTGCCCAACTAAGCTCCCCACATCCCTCTCCTACTCCTTGAAGCTTCCCCTTAGGCAGAGAGCATTTCAAGAAGTCCTTTGGTTCCAACCAAAGTGAGTTACCTAAATTAAAGTTAACGATTTCTCTTAAATTATTTTCATTTATTTTGCTTCTTCAACCCCCAAAATCTTTTTATTTACTTTCTTTTGTAACAACACCAGTATCCTCAATATACTAAGATGTTGTTATAAGAAGGATTAAAACTACACATACACACAACTCCATCTAATGGATGATGAACATAATGTTTCTGTGGATGGAAAACTAACGCCTCACGAAACGATGATTGTTCAAAAACATCTTACCGCCTCTCATGGTGGCCATTATGATGGCACTGTAATTAAATATGATATTAATGATATATATTTTATATATAAGCTTCTTTAATTCCATTTTATTTCATACCATTATTCGTTTCATGTTGTATATACATACGATAATTTCATTTGAGGAAGTGCGGACTACCGCCCCCTTAAAATGATATGACTCATTCATACCACACATGGAACGTATAAAGGATGGTGTTAATGAACTTAAGTAACATATATAAAATATTATATTATACTGGAATAGTAATATACCTATTTATCATTTGGATTTGATTCTTTTAAAATAAAAATTAAATGGAAGTAGCGTCCGTGCGTACGTACGGACTACCGTCTCCACGAACGCGATAAGATTCATTCTCCATCATATCCATTCAAGTATTATTCTCATTTTAGGGTTAAAAATAATGTTAATATCATTCTAATTATGAATAAGATATAATCCATCCATTACAAACATGTCTTACGTAACCAAACAATTAAGAAGAACGAATCGATTATCACCCGAAACGACGATAATACTAAGATATTATTAATAAAGCAATGTTAAAAGATCATATATTATATCATACTAATGTTTATGATTCTTGTATAATTTAATAACAATTATTTCACCATTATACAGGAGGTTAACCTACCCCAACAAAGGAAAAGTACAAGGTAAGGGTTATTTCACAATCTCTTCATTATCCGAGGTTATATTATACGTAATAATCTACTGGGATCTCTTTATCATCCACATCCATGTTTCTTCGAAATGTATTTCAAAACATTTTTACTATTTACAAGAATATGGGTTAAAGTCATTTATACCCTTGTTTGACTTTTTATAAGAGGTTTATAAAGGAATCATTCCGTCGTTTTCAAAACAAGGTCCTTTTTAACCTTTTCGACAGAATTGAGGTAAGAATGTTTTTTTTAACTTATACGGCGGGTGCGGCTATTTTCTGCCGTTATAAAATCGTCGAAGCTTTACATACAAGCTTATAAGAATATTTTCAAAGAAAATGTTTTATTTTATATGGATCTTAAATGATTTCAAATTAAAAGGAGATACTTCTTTAAAAAGAATTTTGATTTCATCTATGTCAACATCCTTTGATGGATTTTAAGATTATTTGAAGTTGATTTATTATGATACAAAAATTCTATATTGTATTGAAGGTTTTGTGATATGTTTGATTGTGGATGTGCTATTTTTATACCATTCATAGTTTATGGTGAAATTATTGACATTTCGTATGCTAGTTTTAATACGAATGTTTATGTTATGTTTAAACCATTTCATATGGGAATGCATTGGACTTAATAAGTGACGGGTGGATCCCGCTATAGCTCCTCGATGCATCGGTACGTCTCATGAGGCAAACTAGTGTCTTGGCACAAGGCCTTGACAAAATATTATTTGTATTCTTGGCACGAGGCCTTGGCTATGTGGTTATGATAGTCTGGCATTATGCATTCCATAATTATGAAAGTGGTTATTGATATTGCATGTGATTATTCGATTAGTAGAATATCCATGTGAACAACTAAATGGCAATTTTTTTCATTTTATTTATGCCATACCATGTTGAAAGTTCATGTTTAAAAGGCTTTTGTTTTAGTTATACATTGCCTTAAATGTTGATTCTTATTTATGAAAGTTTCCGCTATATTGTTATCCTTACTGGGCATTTGAGCTCACCCCTTTCCTATGCTTTATTTTTCCCAGGAAGTGAAGATGTAAGTTATGAATGACCTGCAGGGATATTATGAGGGGATTATAGTGTGGACTGTGGAAACATTATGTTGTTGTAGTAGTTTTTCATTTTATGATGTAATGTAAAACTTATGAATATATCTAGTGTTTCCAAGGCTACTAAACCAATCGGTGTTTCGAGATTTGATCTTCTTGTGATCATGCCAATGTTACGAAGTAATGCACCGACTCTGGGTAGCTGGGGTCGGGGCGTTACAGTTGGTATCAGAGAAAGTTTAGTACAAACCTTGGAATCTAGATTTAGATAAACTCTGATTAGAGCACGTAGACCTAAGATGAACTTTGAGGATTAGTATAGAAGAACTTCCTAGAATTTTGGTATTGTAGAGACTTTGTGAGTTTTCCGATCAATACATCCCTGTCTGGATACGAGCAGGTAGAGGTGGCTCTGGCACAGATGTACCTAGGGGTAAAACCCGAAAACACCGCTTTGAGCTAGACTCGAACGGGAACTGGTGCACGACAACGGGTCTTGCTGCACTCTTGGTTACGACACTCCCGGGGGATATGCTTAGGATAACTCTCACTTTCTTTACAAATCATTATGAAGGGTTTATGAGTATATACTTCCTCAAAGAAAACATATTTATGATTATGGATTATATCCATAGATAGTTCAATTTATGTTTAGTGTTTTATAATTATGGGATTATGTATTTTGATTCATAAACTGATCTAGTTTATGCCATTGTTTAGAAATGGCGCCTAGTGGAAGAAATGGAAACCGTATCAATGCACGCACTCCATGTAGGGATTTCCCTCCTGCTCAAGATAATTATAGTGGGGCTGGTGATGCAACTGGTGCTGATCAGCTAATCACCATACTGGGACAACTTACTCAGGTTATGAATAATAACCTTACCCGTATGGAGCACCCTGATCCGCAGCGTGGAGGATCAATGTTAGATCGATTCATGAGGCAACAACCACCAACGTTCAATGGGAATACAAATCCCTTAGTAGCTGAGCAATGGATATTTTCCCTAGAGAAAATATTTCAGGCTTTGGGGAGCAGTGAAAGGGAAAAAGTTATCATGGCAGTTTACCGCCTCACTGGAGATGCTGATCAATGGTGGTCATTGATTCAAAATACGAAGGAAGATGATGAAGTATAAAATATGGAATGGAGGGAGTTCAAAGATCTGTTTTTAGAAAAATACTTCCCTCGCGACCATCGAGCAGATATGGAAAGGCAATTTCTGAGTCTGAGACAAAAGGAGGACGAGAATGTCACAAAGTATGAGGCTAACTTTACAAGGTTAGCGAGGTACGCTGGTGATTATATTTGTAACCCAAGAAGTAAGATTGATCGTTTCTTTGATGGATTAAAACCATTTCTCCGTCGAGCGTTAGTCTCACAATCCTCTTCATCGTACGAAGACATTGTCTCATGTGCTATCAAGACCGAAAAGGAATTCTATAAGTCTTATGACTTTAAAGAAAAGCAAGAGAAGAAGAGACCTGCTGATCAATCTGGTAATGGAAATAAGGGGAAGAAGGGAAAGGTTGAATATCCATCTTGTGGTAAATGCGGGAAGAAACATCCTGGTACTTGCTTGAAGGGAATGGGAGTCTGTTACAAGTGTGGTGAAAAAGGCCACCAAGCTCATGATTGCAAGGGGAAGAAGGAAGCTACCAACGTTCAGTACTACAATTGCAGGGAGATGGGGCATTATGCAAATGCATGTCGTAAGCGTCAGGAGAACTTACCTCAGAAAAGGCCAAGGGATCAAGGCCAGGCTTATGCTATCACTACTGCTGAGGTAGAAGCTCCGAAAGATGTGGTGGCAGGTAATTTAATGGTTTCCTCAAGTTTAGCAAATGCATTATTTGATTCTGGATCATCGCATTGTTTCATATCTTCCCAGTTTGCTAAGAAAATTAGATATTTCCAATTTGATTTAATAAGGGAGTTGTCAGTTAAAACTCCTAAGGGAAGTATCGTTGCAACAAAGTTTTTTGAATCAGTCCCCATTAGAGCACATAAATTTTCTTTATCTGCTGATTTCATCGTCATACCTATGATTGAGTTTGATATAATCCTCGGTATGGACTGGCTTTCGGACTATGATGCGAAGATTTATTGTAAGAAGAAAGAGGTTATGATTCTTGATGATAATGATAAGGAGCACCTTATTTTTAGAGCAGAATCGTCACCACCTAATTCTTATTTAGATCCACCCCCAATAGCTCAACTTAATTCAATTATTGGGGAGGAAGAAAATGAAATAACTGTCGGTGAGGAAATGAATGTTCAAATAGAGGATGTACCTGTTGTGAAAGAATTTGTAGATGTATTTCCGGAAGATTTACCTGGACATCTTCCAGAACGAGAAGTTGAGTTTTCTATTGATTTGATTCCTGGATCAAGGCCTATATCGAAGACCCCTTATAGAATGGCCACTGTAGAGCTAGTCGAACTAAAGAAACAACTATAGGAATTAAGTAATAAGGGATTTATTCACCCTAGTGTTTCTCCATGGGGAGCCCCTGTTCTTTTTGTTAAAAAGAATGATGGATCTATGAGGTTATGTATCGATTACAGGGAGATCAATGCTATAACGATAAAGAACAAGTATCCCCTACCTCGTATTGATGATTTATTTGACCAACTGCATGGAGCTCAATACTTTTCAAAGATTGACCTTCGATCTGGATACCATCAGTTGTGTGTGAAGAAGGAAGACATTCCGAAAACAGCATTTCGAACCAGGTACGGGCATTACGAGTTTACTGTAATGCCGTTTGGATTGACTAATGCACCCTCTGTATTCATGGATCTAATGAATAGAGTTTTCAAGGAGTATCTCGATGAATTTGTGGTGGTATTTATTGATGATATCTTGGTATACTCCAAAACCTATAATGATCATGAAAATCACTTGCGCATTATCTTGAAGACTCTGAGGAGGCATGAATTATATGGGAAGTTTAGCAAGTGTGAATTCTGGCTTCAGGAGATTTCTTTTCTTGGCCATATTGTCTCAAAAGATGGAATCTCTGTTGATCCTTCTAAGACCAAGGCAATCCAAGAATGGCCAGCACCTACGAGTATAACTGAGGTACGTAGTTTTATTGGCTTGGAAGGTTATTATCGACGTTTTGTCCAGAATTTTGCCCGATTGGCTAACCCATTAACGAAGCTCACACGTAAAGGGGTTAAATTTGTTTGGACAAAAGAGTGTGAGGAATGTTTCGAAGAACTGAAGAGAATATTAGTCAATGCTCCTATATTGACTCTACCATCGGGGAATGATGAGTTCGTTATTTATAGTGATGCATCAAAGAAAGGACTTGGTTGTGTCCTTATGCAGAATGATAGAGTTATTGCCTATGCATCACGACAGTTGAAAATTCATGAACAAAACTATCCTACTCATGATCTCGAGTTAGCAGCAGTGATCTTTGCTTTGAAGATATGGAGGCACTACCTCTATGGTGAAAAATGTGAGATTTATACTGATCACAAGAGTTTGAAGTATATTTTATCACAAAAAGAACTCAACATGAGGCAAAGGAGATGGCTTGAATTACTCAAGGATTATGATTGTACGATACACTACCACCCAGGGAAGGAAAACAAGGTGGCAGATGCTTTGAGTAGAAAAGACCATGGAGTTTTGAACATGATGAGAATTGAAAGGGATCCAATTTTCATGGATCTAGAGAAGATGGACATGGGAATAACCAGGGAAGGTGAAACATCAATGCTTTTTCAAATGGTTGCCAAACCATCTTTACTAGAAAGGATTAAGAGTTCCCAGACCGATGATGAAGAATTTCAGAAGAAGATTAATGCAGTGAATGATGGGAGATTGAGAGACTTTGTGTATGAAGATGGAATTTTGAAATTCGGGAAGAGACTTTGTGTTCCCAATATACCAGATCTAAAAAGGGAATTGTTGGATGACGCTCATAGTTCCAATTCTCTATACACCCTGGGAGCACCAAAATGTATAGAGATTTGAAGGAACATTTTTGGTGGGACAACATTAAGAGGGAGATTGCTAATTTTGTGTTAGGATGTATGGTTTGTCAACAAGTGAAAGCTGGAAGGCAACAGCCTGGAGGAGTCATGCAACCTCTTCCCATACCGGAGTGGAAATGGGACAATGTTACGATGGACTTTGTCATGGGGCTACCAAAGACTCCTAGAAGGAACGATGCAATATGGGTTATTTTTGATCGTCTTAGCAAGACAGCACATTTTCTTGCTATAAGAGAAGATCTACCCCTGGAACGTCTAGCAAGACTATATATTAATGAAGTTGTGAGACTTCATGGAGTACCCCTATCGATTGTTTCTGATCGTGATCCCCGTTTTACTTCAAGACTCTGGAAAAGTCTTCAGAAATCCCTGGATACTGATCTTCATTTGAGCACTGCTTACCACCCTCAGACAGACGGACAATCAGAACGGACTATTCAAACCTTAGAAGACATGTTGAGATCTTTCTCACTTGATTTTCAGGGTATGTGGGATCAATATTTACCACTAGTAGAATTTTCCTATAACAATAGCTTCCATTCGAGTATTCAGATGGCACCATATGAAGCATTATACGGAAAGAGATGTCGTACACCAACCTGTTGGGATGACGTTGGTGAATGAAAACTTGTAGGCCCAGAACTGGTGGAGGAAACGGTGGAAAAGGTGAAGGTAATCCAAAATCACATCAAAGCAGCTCAAAGTAGGCAGAAGAGCTATGCCGATAATCGAAGGAAGGATTTGGAATTTCAAGTCGGTGATCATGTTTTCCTAAAGGTATCTCCGTGGAAGGGAGTCATACGTTTTGGTAAGAAAGGTAAATTGAGTCCCAGGTACATCGGACCTTTCGAAATTCTAGAACGAATTGGGGCTGTAGCTTACCGATTGGCAATGCCTCCAAGTCTCTCCAAAGTTCACGATGTGTTCCACGTATCTCTGTTGAGGAAATACATGCCTGACCCAACGCATGTACTCACCTATGAAGACTTAGAACTGGAACCCGATCTGTCTTATTGCGAAGAGCCCATCAAGATTCTTGATACGAGAGAACAAGTGCTGGGAAACCGGACGACGCGTCTGGTAAAAGTTTTGTGGAGGAATCATAAGATGGAAGAGGCAACGTGGGATCCCGAGGAACTTATGATGAAGAACCACCCGAGTCTTTTTATACAGTAATACCCTAGAAATTGCGAGGACGCAATTATTTGAAGGACGGGAGAATGTAACACCCCAAGATTCTACGGTACGCTTCTCTTTGAATAATGTGATAGCGTGTGTTGTACGCAACACCGAGTTCTAACACACCATAACTAATCAAACTGGCTGTTATGAATAGTAATACCTACTTTTGGAAATCATATATATTCTATATTTCAAAATGGACTTCATTTTTGGGTTCGGAATATCGAAATTATCCTAGGGTGAAATTTTGGTACTTTTCGGATAACTTTTATATTTTGATGAATAGTGAAAATTACTAAATTTTAATTAAAAACAACTTTTTTAATCAAAATAATTAATAGTGATAAATTATGAATTTGAGTGGTTTTAAAGTATATTTAAAATATATTTTTACCATTTAATATAATTTTGGTCATTGGGCATAATTTTACAATTAAACCGAACATAAACAAGTGTCAATCTTTTGATAGTTATTATCTCTTAAAAACACGCTTTTTGTTTTGACAGCGGGAATTAATTTTAAATTAATTTCTGCCACTTCTGTGTTTTGAATTTAGAAAAATGGATTCCATATTTGGAATCATGATGTTCAAATTGTGTAAATAGGTAGCTTTTATTTTTAGACATTTTGAATAATTACTGCGGTAAATATTTTATTTACCATGGTTAAGGGTAAATCCGGTAAATAAGGGTTAAAAAAATAATATAATAATAATACTAAATTACCCTAAAACGTGTCTTAACCCTATTGGTTGATACATGGTCGAACATGGGCATCTTTGGGTCTATTTTGGGACCCCATGGATCCACTTGTAAGTGATAATGACACATTATATTAATAAAGCTAAAATAAAAATAAAAATGGCATAAGCTTACATCTTTTAGAAGGAAAATTTTTACATAGGTTTATACATGTTGGATTTTTGATTATAAATATTCATTAGAAAGATAAAAAGATTTCCTACATAATGATATTTTATTTATAATTTTTAGACATTAAATAATTTATTTTATTTATGACACAATGATGATGCAGTAATTACAACAATAGTGAAAAATTCAAATAATTGATATTATAAATACCCAAATAAATATAATATGAAACCTTTAATGAATTAAACTAATTTTCTAGGCTAATATGATATATTAGGATTTATTTAATGGACTTTGTTCGAAGTAATCAATCTTTTATGAGTTTCACAAAAATCAACTATTGAATAGTGTCAAAATTGACATAAAAGAGTTCTTAAAACAAATATTATATTATTAATTGATATTAAATTCCTAAAAATCTAATGTTCGGCCAAGAGACTTATATTATGATAGGTTAATCATTAATGGACCACTTGGGGGTCGCTTGGATGTATATAGTAAGTTTATTAACCATATTATATAAAAATACAAAGAGACATTGTAAAAGTGAAACTAATTAACTTAGAGTTAATACTTAAAGATAAGGTTAATATAAGTACCCAAACCTGTCTAAATTCTATTGGATGAGTTGTTTTCGACCTATCCCCACCTCAACCTTTGAATAGTCAACTTTGGATCCACTGGAAACCGAATATGAATTTATTATAAATTAATATTTCTAGCTTTTCCAAAGGTGCCCCTCACCCCTCTTATAAAAGGGCACTCCTCCTTCTCATTTCCTCACACCTCTCAAGCCACTTGGCTCGTCCAAACTCTGCCCAACTAAGCTCCCCACATCCCTCTCCTACTCCTTGAAGCTTCCCCTTAGGCAGAAAGCATTTCAAGAAGTCCTTTGGTTCCAACCAAAGTGAGTTACCTAAATTAAAGGTAACGATTTCTCTTAAATTATTTTCATTTATTTTGCTTCTTCAACCCCCAAAATCTTTTTATTTCCTTTCTTTTGTAACAACACCAGTATCCTCAATATACTAAGATGTTGTTATAAGAAGGATTCAAACTACACATACACACAACTCCATCTAATGGATGATGAACATAATGTTTCTGTGGATGGCAAACTAACGCCTCACGAAACGATGATTGTTCAAAAACATCTTACCGCCTCTCATGGTGGCCATTATGATGGCACTGTAATTAAATATGATATTAATGATATATATTTTATATATAAGCTTCTTTAATTCCATTTTATTTCATACCATTATTCGTTTCATGTTGTATATACATACGATAATTTATTTGAGGAAGTGCGGACTACCGCCCCCTTAAAATGATATGACTCATTCATACCACACATGGAACGTATAAAGGATGGTGTTAATGAACTTAAGTAACATATATAAAATATTATATTATACTGGAATAGTAATATACCTATTTATCATTTGGATTTGATTTTTTTAAAATAAAAATTAAATGGAAGTAGCGTTCGTGCCTACGTACGGACTACCGTCTCCACGAACGCGATAAGATTCATTCTCCATCATATCCATTCAAGTATTATTCTCATTTTAGGGTTAAAAATAATGTTAATATCATTATAATTATGAATAAGATATAATCCATCCATTACAAACATGTCTTACGTAACCAAACATTTAAGAAGAACGAATCGATTATCACCCGAAACGACGATAATACTAAGATATTATTAATAAAGCAATGTTAAAAGATCATATATTATATCATACTAATGTTTATGATTCTTGTATAATTTAATAACAATTATTTCACCATTATACAGGAGGTTAACCTACCCCAACAAAGGAAAAGTACAAGGTAAGGGTTATTTCACAATCTCTTCATTATCCGAGGTTGTATTATACGTAATAATCTACTGGGATCTCTTTATCATCCACATCCATGTTTCTTCGAAATGTATTTCAAAACATTTTTACTATTTACAAGAATATGGGTTAAAGTCATTTATACCCTTGTTTGACTTTTTATAAGAGGTTTATAAAGGAATCTTTCCTTCGTTTTCAAAACAAGGTCCTTTTTAACCTTTTCGACAGAATTGAGGTAAGAATGTTTTTTTTAACTTATACGGCGGGTGCGGCTATTTTCCGCCGTTATAAAATCGTCGAAGCTTTCCATACAAGCTTATAAGAATATTTTCAAAGAAAATGTTTTATTTTATATGGATCTTAAATGATTTCAAATTAAAAGGAGATACTTCTTTAAAAAGAATTTTGATTTCATCTATGTCAACATCCTTTGATGGATTTTAAGATTATTTGTAGTTGATTTATTATGATACAAAACTTCTATATTGTATTGAAGGTTTTGTGATATGTTTGACTGTGGATGTGATATTTTTATACCATTCATAGTTTATGGTGAAATTATTGACATTTCGTATGCTAGTTTTAATACGAATGTTTATGTTATGTTTAAACCTTTTCATATGGGAATGCATTGGACTTAATAAGTGACGGGTGGAGCCCGCTATAGCTCCTCGATGCATCGGTAGGTCTCATGAGGCAAACTAGTGTCTTGGCACAAGGCCTTGACAAAATATTATTTGTAGTCTTGGCACGAGGCCTTGGCTATGTGGTTATGATAGTCTGGCATTATGCATTCCATAATTATGAAAGTGGTTATTGATATTGCATGTGATTATTCGATTAGTAGAATATCCATGTGAACAAGTAAATGGCAATTTTTTTCATTTTATTTATGCCATACCATGTTGAAAGTTCATGTTTAAAAGGCTTTTGTTTTAGTTATACATTGCCTTAAATGTTGATTCTTATTTATGAAAGTTTCCGCTATATTGTTATCCTTACTGGGCATTTGAGCTCACCCCTTTCCTATGTTTTATTTTTCCCAAGAAGTGAAGATGTAAGTTATGAATGACCTGTAGGGATATTATGAGGGGATTATAGTGTGGACTGTGGAAACATTATGTTGTTGTAGTAGTTTTTCATTTTATGATGTAATGTAAAACTTATGAATATATCTAGTGTTTCCAAGGCTACTAAACCAATCGGTCTTTTGAGATTTGATCTTCTTGTGATCATGCCAATGTTACGAAGTAATGCACCGACTCTGGGTAGCTGGGGTCGGGGCGTTACATTTCTCCTTGAGCATTATATCAAAATACAAATTTTCCAAAAATCATATTGATATTATTTTCAGTGAAAGATTTTTTAATGTAATATATCAAAAATCCACACTATTAATGTAAAATTTAACCTGGTTGTTTTTACTATAATTGATTTCGAAAAAAACAAAACAATTAGTCTTTCAGAACTCATTCTATTATATGTCAAAATATTAAAGAAAAAATAATTAGGAGTCAAAATCTATTTTAAAAAAAATTCATTATGGAATCCTAAGGATTGAATTTTATTTAAGGAAAATTTATTTTACCAATGATTTCCTCATTGAAATTCATTACATATTGTTTTATTTTTATGAATAACAATGTTTTTACAGTAAACGTGTTTTTATAAGTATATCTAATTCTTGAACTAGGGCCACATGGAAGGAATTGTTCATTCATTTTATCGAAACATTCCATACCAGTAGTAATATTATATTAATGTTAGTTATGTGAAGTAATTTCATATTTGAGTATTAAAACTAAATTATTATCCATATCATTATTATTTTTATAACTAAGTTTCTCAAAACAATTATTCAATATATATTTATAAAAAAATAATTTTTATAAATCATTAGAAATTTTTTCTTTTTCTGAATTGGATTTATAATGATGTGTTGATAGATTTGATATAAAATTTTTAAAAATATATATTCTTGAGTGATATTTTTAATGCTTTCATTATCCTTGTCACAACTTTTGCACATTTCTCCATTTTAATTGTCTAATATTTTGAAAAGGGAGAGCCATATTCAAGTGATGGTAAAAAATTAAAATCACGTAGTAATAAGGATTCATCATCCAAAGATTTATATTTATTATCATCTGAGTGATTATATTTTAATGTCATATTATAAAAATAATCATATATATATATTTGTCTATAAAACATTGATTTGTAATAGTTTTTTATAATGAACACCAATATTACTTTGATATAGACATTCATTATTTGGGGAATTTTTTGATGAACCGCATCCAGTAGTACTCAATTTTTCAAAATGTTAAGAATAATATTTCCCTTTGTCTTGTAAAATGTATTTGGATTATTTTTAACATGTATATCATTTATCTATTTTCTATTTAAACTATGAAAATTAAGTAAAATATGTGTAGCAATTTTCACTCATAACCATTAACATTGAATTATTTTTTTCATTATTGTCCTAATTTATTTTCTTATAATGGTTGTAATTTTGTTCAACAATATTATTCATTATTTGAGATATAATAATCAGTTACATCAATGAATATTCATAACAACATGAATCATGTTGAAAAATAATATTTTTTACATAACAAAATTATCCAAAAAATGAACTTTTATCAGATTTGAATTAGTAGTATAAGAAACACAACTATTCTATTTCATTTGTTCCTATATATCACTTTTCAACCTACAATTGTATTGAAATAGAGTTACAAAAAATCATTAAGAATGATATTTCTTATCATCTATGATTCATCATCAACTATTCTCAAAGATTCTCAATAATTGGGAATTATTTTAATTATCATTTCCATAATTATTCATCATATAATAATTTATCTCTCATAGATTGTAGACCATATAATATTTCCATAAAACATTATTGTAAATATCTAATAAGTTCACCTAAAGGAAATTCAAATGCATGATAGTAATCTCTAATCATGGCTCTTCTATTTTCAAAAACCAATTACGTTCAAAAAATATTAGTCTATAAATTTTTCAAAATACGATTAGAAAATCACATTACAAAATACAATTATGAGAGATGTTATTCATAGACCATAATAAAGTGTATCTGACTATACAATTCAACTGATTCTCTTTTATTTCTGTATTTTTAGAAGCAACTAATTCCTCTTGAGGAATCATGTAATCAAAAGTTAAAATTTATAAATTGTCAAATCTAGTATTTATAACGAATTTGTTCATTCTATCTGTCTAATTATCATAATAAAATCCATCAATGTAGGGGTATATTTGGATTGAGGTAATTTATGGAACCAACATTGAGTCATTTCATCAATAAAACAAATACAAAAATTCTATTATAAAATACATATTAGTGTAATAAATATACAAAAAAAATATCTAAAAAAAAATAAACCCACATGAAAAACTCAAAAAGATAATGCTAGAAAGTATGATTTGTGTATATATCCTTGAATACCAAATTTAATTACCAATATTACAGATAATTCCATCTTATACTAATTATTTTATCCAAATGTATATTAATATTCATAAATATAATAGGGCTATAAATTATATGATTAAGGACATTCATTTTTATCATAAAAGAGGTTATTTTCAATAATGTTAAAAAAAATTGTTTTCACAAAAACTCTTTAGTATTTAAAAGATATTCAGAAATGGCACTGATTTTGATAACCAATTTATCATACACGTGTATATTTGAAAAATTATTCTATAGGCTATAATAAAATATTGATTCTATCTAAACAACATATATAATTGTATTTAAGAATCAGTGGTAATGTAATCTAATTTTTATCATTTTCATGAATACACAATGAAGCATAATCACATTGTTTACGATATATTATATTTATACATACATAATCATAATCACAATAGCTATCAAAAATTAGTGTTTTAAAAAATATTTTTTTAATCGTAAAGGGTATAGAATCATAATCAAATTAATAACGTATATAAACAACAATATAGGGAAAAAAATTATTCTAAATCACACATATTAAGATCTAAAATATTCAAATCAAATGATTAATATAAAAGGATTCATATTATATTATAATTATAGTGTAAATAAATTAATTTAAATAAAAACATTATTTCAAATGAATATAATTATTTTAACCAAAATAGTATTTATTCAAATCACCAAGGAATGTGGTACCATGTTTTATAAATACAGAAAATATTTCATTTCCCTTAATAGAGAAAACCCTTACAATGAGGATTGGTCTATCTCACTATCCTAATTATCCCTTGATATGAAGAGATGTCCATTTTATTTTATTCTAGGTCATTACTGATAGTTTGGTGATTAAGAATTGACAATGGGTGTTTATATAATGGTCTCCATGATATTGTTGGGATTTTCATCCAGGTCATACTGGGCGAATGGTCCTAGATGGATCTCCATATGGATGGTGTGTTGATTATATAGCCACCAACCATATGGTCAACTCACCAACCAAAAATAGATCCCTCTTTAGGGTCTCCATCAATTTTCTTAATTTTATAAATTTCAATGCAAATAATTTTTTGAGAATTGTGAAAACTAGGATTTAGTAGAATGGTTAGATTTTAAAAAAGATGTGGAAAATTGATTTTCAAGGGCCACTTTAATATATGATTTTAATGTTGTGTTTTTGTGAATATACTCATTGGTAAAAGTATTAATTTTTTATTAGGATTGGATATCCTTATAATAAATTTAAGGATTTTTGAAATAAAAAGTTTGGACATCATGGGTTATTTTAAAAAAGCATGATTTGCTGAAGTGTGATTGAATCAAAAGAATTGATTTTGTAAATTGGTTTTTAATTTCTTGTGTTTTTCTAAAGAGCCTTTTATCAATTTGAAATGTGTTTTTTATATTTTTGGCTATATGGTTATGAATATATGATCAGGTGAATTTTTGAAATTGATTCTCAAAATTCCATGAATTATTTAACAATTGTTATAAATGAAATTGAATGGGTTTTATAAAAATGTTTTTGTTGAAATGATATATTATTAATTTCGGAAAAGAAAAATTGAATGAGGTGAAAATGATATATGATGGAAGACTATGGGACATCCTTTTTCAATCATGGTAAAATGGCTTTATTTGTAGAATATGAAATTTATTTTTGAAGTGGTGGTTAACATGCCTTAGGAAGGTACATGAATTTTAAATTGAGTTTAAATGATTTTTTTTTTAAAATGAGTTATTTTTGATTTAGCCGTTGGTGTTTTCATGAGTACTCACATGTATGGTTTTATATGCAAAGGTGGATGGATGCCAAATATAGAATGGTGTATAGGTTCTTGATGTGTCACAAAAATGTATATTTGAGTGAGACACAATGAAATACCATTAGTGAGTGTGAATATCCACAAGGATTGTTCTGTTCTATTCGTCAAAATTATTTTATGAAATAAATATCAAGGATAGATGTGTATCACCATAAAGGGATTTTCGTGATGTGCTTTGGTGAACCCTTGGAAATCATCTCCCCTCCATGATGGTAACGACCTTAGTGCAGTTCCCACCCCCATCGATGGGGGAGATACCCTCTTCACCCTCGAAGAAGGCGTTTTTCCCCTTCACTTATTTCTTTGATCCTTATTTCCTTCCCCTTATACCTAATGTTTTTCTTGGAACAATGGTTTTATACATGCTTGATGGGTTCCCTAATCTTCCATTATCAACTGCAGAGTTCTCAGAGTCCTTGAATCAACTAAATAACACCTTGATTTCCATGTTTAAACAACGTCACCATTCCGTTGATTCATTCAACAAGCCCATCTTCGGCACATGGGAGTGCAAGATAGGGTGACAGTGGGTCTCTTGGATAACATTCACATAATGATTCATTTTTTTCAGAGTCAGACCACATCATTTATTGGGCATATTCTCCTCATAGATTCAACAACGTCATATTTTACATAATTCGGTGTTCATTCGATATACATATGAACCATGATTCTCCTGCAACGACGACGTGGGTAAGTTTTCCCAATATTCCCCCAACGGGTCCAAAATCTATCTATTATGCTAATTTTAGGGAATCTAGTTGGTAGATATATTTTCTCGGATAGTCAGACCGAGTCTCTTTGTCACCCAGTTAATCTGCGTGTTTGCATTGTAGTGGATGTGTCCAAAATTCCGTTCGAAAGAGTGGTGGTCATAATGGCTGAGGAGTATGGCTATAAGAAGCGGGTGGTATATGAATCATTGACAAATTTTTGTTCTAGATGAAAACACCTGGGACATTCACTGGACGTCTGATGGAGGGGGTCACGGATGGTTGCGATGAGGTGGTAATGTGGCATGGAATATGAGCCTCTTGATAAAGAGGTGGTGGAGCAACGACATATTTTTTTTGATGTTAATAGAGTCAATTTTGCATAGGGGGGATCTGAAAACATCCCATGGATTGGAAATGTGACCCCTTAGGTCGATATTGGCTTAGCCCAGCTTATGAAGAGGGTTGTGGTGCATCAGAACAACCTGACTATATCTCTGGTCTTTAGCAGATTAAGGCAGGACCTTCCTGAACCATATGCTTGTAGTGAGTGGATTCACAATGGTAGTACGAGGGGAAATAATTTGGTTTTTCATGAGGAGAATAGAGTAGAAAATAAGGAGTATGCACCTAAAGATATGGGGGAGGAGAGGATGGATCAATGGATTAAAAGTCATGAAGAGGTTGTTTAGGGGTCAGGGGGTACTGGTGTAATAGAGTCTCTAAGTAATACTTCTTATGGAGATGTAGCTATGGCATGCAATGATATGGAGGCCACAAAAAAATAGATAGGATCATAAAGATGCAGAGAGTACCAGGGGAAATAGAAGCAATGGGTGAACTGGATAAGTGGATAAAGGATGGGGGAAGAGATAATTATAACCTCAACATACAATTGGTTAACATTTGTGTTCGTATTGAGGGACTTGAATAAAACTTTTTAGATACTGTGTCCAGTAGGGAGGACAACCCCTTAGGGAAGAAGTCTGGGGAGGGGGAAGAAGAACTTACATCGAAGGAAAGCTCATAGGGAGGATCTAGAAGAGGGTGCCACATCCCAAGGACGATGGATTACAATATACACAAGAGGAGAAATTCCAAATGCTATAAGGATTACTCATATCTCCCAAATCCTATGGAGACTAGATCGACTAAGAAGGGCTGGAACAAAGAACTCATTATAGAGGCTGTTAAAAAATCACAGGAAAGGGAGGTTGACCTAGTGTGTGGATTTGTATTGGATGAGGATCCAAGGCCAAAGAAGCAAGGACGGGATAATAAGGATGATGAAATGGTAGACCATCCTCAGAAATAGGATTCCCAGGTGGTCTATGTTTCCCCTCCGCATGCACCTCAGGAGGGTAAGGAAGCTGATGAGGGATAAATGGTTGTTACCATGGCTGGAACAGTGCGGGGTGCTGTCGCAAAGGACATGGAGGAGCCATTGGACATTCTTATGCACTCTGAGGAAGAGATTCTTGATAAGGTCATGTATTTTAATGCTTCTAAAGAGGATTCAGTAATGATGAATGGTGAACTAATTAAAGTGGAAACTAACGAGGAGCAAGAAGACTGGATCATCAAGAAATTCATAATCATGACCATAAGCTTCAGTTGTAAAAGGATAATGGTTGAAGAGTTTGTGAAAACGTGGGCCAAATTGATCTATCATTTTGAAGATAAAACCAGAGCCGACCCCGATAAAAATGTATCTGTACATTCCTAAATTTGATGTAGAGAGGATGATTCTAATATATTAATATGTTTCATTAAGTATCTCATTGGGCCTGATGCTACTGGTTTGACTTGATGGTTTCTTATTTTCTTCCACAAAAGTGTTATTTATAATAAAAAAATCTATTTTAGATAGAAGATGGAAATTTTGGTGTTTTTGAAAAATATTGGTTTTGTAGCGTGTTTTCCTATGTATTTAAAGTGTAGTTTTTCAGGTATTATTCCTCAAGAATAAGAAGTGATACTCATATAATGTTTTGAGATGAAATATTGTTGGTGGAAAATTATTGGAGAAGTGTTCCGTGGGTTTATATATATGTCGTGAGATATTTGTGCCAGTTTCCCTCTCGGTTGGTGTTTGTTCTGTGTGATGATTTTGGTTTATGTGATGGTTTTGATGGAGCTTGTGGATTCATTGTTCCCTTGTGATTGACCACATATAAGCATCATGGTTTTTATAGTATATCTATTGGTGGTTATATATTGGAATTCAGTCAAGTTGATCAACCTAAGGATTTCAATTATGAGTTTTTGATGTTAAATGCACTTCTTTCAAGTATGCCCCAAACCATCAGTTGGAACCCGGAGCAGTTTGGGCTCCATATAAGTGTATTTCTTTATGCAGTGAGTCCTCCTGTTATAGAAATTGTTCTCGATGGTGTTTTATGGGTATTATTATAAGTCTTATTTATTATTATACTCATTTCGAGTGGGAGAAAATGGTGCTTTATATCATTGAGTTCCTATTTTGGTGAAGGATGTGTTGGTTATGGAAGTCTGTTTCATGGAGTTTCATAATTATTTATTTCATATTGGGTGTGTTATGTTGATTTTTGGGGTGCTAAATGGAGGTTTTTTAGTTAAAGAATTATTATCTTCATACTTTGAGGTAGTAGAAGCTTCATGAATTAGTGATCCAACCATAGGTCACATAGTGAAGTAGGTTCATAGTTCGGAATCCTATGGGTTGAAGATGATTTTTTGAGATTGTGGTTTTACCATTGTGTTGAGTAAGTTATAATGTTTTTACTATGCCTTATAACTATAGTTATTTTCATCTTTTTTTAATGAGTTTGGTGGACATACCCCTAATTCATTGACTACTGTTATTCCTTCTCAAATGCTACTTCCTGATCTATATTCTTGTAGAGACCACCCATGTGAATTATTCGTGGTCATGTGTTTTATCAATATAATGGATAAAATTGGTGGGTATTTTTTTGTTTTAATTTCTATGGTCTTGCAATCAGGTATCCCTCATCTCCAGGTTGGTGGGATTACTGGGTCCATGTGGGGAGTTTCAGTTTACTTATATTCCATCCCATTATAGATTGGTAGAATAAAATGTTGTTGTTCACATCCTATTAGCTTGGGTTGTTAGTTTGTTATGGGAGATTTTTTGTTGGCCGGTGTGGGAATGGACTGGTACAAGTTCTTGTGGAGTCATCATTTTGTTATTTATAGTTGATTCTTAATAGCGGGGATACCCATCGTGTGTCTTATTGTGATTTATTTTAAGAGATTTTTGGGTTCCAGTGGATTTCTAAAGTTGGGAAATCCCTAATGAATACCCTTCTATCTGGGGTAAATTTAAATTTTCAGATTTTATGATTTAAATTATGTAATTTTTTATGATTTCATTGTTTTCTTTTCTGCTTTCGTTGAGTTATGTTTATCTTGGGAGAAGGCCCGAAAGCCTGGTATAGGATTGGATGTGGTTGTGGTTGTTTGATCTTTCTCGTAGTTATCAAGAAGTGGTTATGGGTTGTTGTTTTGTTTTCCAAAAGAGGATTAGGTTCCATTTTGCTTAGTAAAATTTTCCTGGATTAGGTGGTGGGATCATGTTGATATGGAATCCCTACGCATTGATCAATCAGCTGGAAATTGAGAAGGTTTTTTGGGAACATAAAGCATAAGTCATTGGGAGAATTATCATATAAGGTTTTCATGTTTTGGTTTTTGAATTGGTTCATTGGGAATTTATGTGATTTTATCAGGTTTCATGTATGATGGGTGTTGAGTTATGAATTGTTCATTTTTATAATATATGTTCTTTGGTTGATCCTTTTTTTTGTTTGGGTGTTCTTGGTGAAAACATATAATTTGGGATTAAAAAAGACATACGCACGGGATGACACACATAATGAAAACAATGCGGTCAAACACACATAACCATGAAGTCGGTATAAAACCTACCACACATTTTCCCCATGGCCATGTATCTGATAAGGCGTGACCATGGAGTTAGTCCCCATGGTTCAGTTAACCATGCAGCTTAACCGTGTGACTCTGCCAAAAATCTCAATTTTCAAATTTCCATCATCCCCCTCCCCCAAAGTAATTTTAGACCTAAATCCTCCCAATAAACCTTTTCTTTGTTCTTCCAGATCTAGGGAGGTATATCCCCAACACTCAAAGCCTATCCACTTTCTCCTTTTATTTAGATCTATGAATCTATCATGATAGGGATATTTTACCAAAGGAAATTTCTTCTCCTTTATCCTCCATCATCATTATTCTTCCACTTATTATTTTTTTCCCTAACCCAAAGTTGCACTCGACCTCAGGTTCTATTTTTTCCAAGATCATTATATTTTTTGTTTGATCTTGTTTATTATGGTTCGTGGTTGGTTTCTTCATGTGTGGTTATGGTGTTAATGGATATCACACCGGTTTCTCATATGCTTCTTGTTTCGTGGTAGGATATTTCATGCATAAACATTATTTGATGAGTTAATTATTCTTGAGTTTATATTTTTTTCTTTTATAGGATTAATATTAGTGGTGAGAAACTAGTTTTAGAGGAATTTGTAAATGAATTTCGTATGATAGATGACTTTTTATTTGGATTGGGGGGTACTTCATGTGTAAAACCTTATTATGACATTTTAGTGTGTTTTATAAATTATTAAAATGGTATTCTTTTTTTTTTGTGAGAGTTATTTTTTTGATATGGTTTTGATATGATGTTGGTTTTAATGTGTCATTGTGATATCAAATCTTGTATTTTTTGTAATCTCTTGTTTAGATAATTTGATGTGTTTATAAATAGTTTTATTTATTCATTAAATCACTTGCGTGGTTTGAAAGTGGTATTTGACATTATTATGAAATAATTTGATTTCTAAAGTGGATGTTATATTGGAACCTATGTATTTTTCTTGTGAGACATGTTGTGTTCCATTTGATTTTATTTTATAAACTATGAAATTTATTTATTATACAATGATTGGGCTGAAAATTTTGTGATGATATATCATTGATGTGCAATTGATTTTCAAAGGGGGATTTCAGTGCACTCATGGTGTAAAATAATTTGTCTGTCTTTATTGAAATTGTCTCGTAAATCATTATAATGTATTATTATATTATAGAAAACATGTGAAACATATTTGATAATTATTTTGTTCTGAAATTTATTTCAAAAAATGTATTTTAATTTAATGTGGTTTCTCATGATAAGTAGTGATTGTATTGGTTGATGAATTATGTATGTGATATTATGTGACATGTGAAATTTGATTGAGATTAAAATTTCAAGCCCATGTATATAGGTGGGAGGAATAGGACTAGTATTCTAGTGATTCAGAAGTGTCTTTGAATTGGATTCACGGTGTGGGATTGATGATTAAAACACTGACTAAATATGAATTATGATTTCAGAATACTATTTTTTTTATGATTCCCCCCTATGTTGGCTCATGTATGGGATCCTATTTGTCATGATTTCTATGCCACATTCCAATGAAAAATGAGGTACCTTGGGCTGTACAATATACAGTTCCTAGGGTTATTTCCGGTGACTACTATCCAATTTCATGTAACAATTACCGTCGACATATGGTATGGTTTGGTCATAATTTCAATATCAAAAGTTTTTCCTTTAATGGTTATTTATCTACATTTACATTCCTTTTAAAAATTAATTTTTTCATTGTTTTTACGCTTTAATGATATTTTCCATACAAAATATCTAACATTAATTTCATTATACAACATGTAGGTTTAATCATCATTTAATGTTTAGTGAATGGAATGATTTAAATTAGTGGAATCCAACAAGTATTTGTATCACACCTAGCGTACACCATTGGGTGTATGCAGACCCTATTGTCTACTTTTTTTAGGATAAGGCATGTTGTGATGTGTAGGATGATTGTCTTTCTAGTGGATCATATTGTGGATCATAGTGGTGGAGTCTTGAAGATGTTGATACTTTTATTACAAGTTGGATTGTTATGATTTTTTTGTTTCCCTTTGTGTCGTTGTCCTTTTTATTTTTTATTTTAGTTATAAAAATAATATCTGGAAATTGTTAATGAAACTATTTTTTTTCATATATGGGTTTTTTGTTCATATTGGTTATTTCAATATAATTAAATTGGGTAAATCATTTAGTATTGTTTTATTTCATACCTCGGAACTTGTTTCATCATATGGGGATCATAAATGCACATATATAATTGTTACAGGGTGAGTCCGGTTCCAGTTCGGATGAAGAAAAAGCTTCGTTAATAACATAGTGGATAAAATACCCACTACGTGTTTTTTGTTTTTTCCATATAAAACACTTGATAGACAGTTTCTTCCACTATGATGGAGGAAGACATTCCACATTATTCTGATTATTTTTCATAACCATATATTGGTGTTTATGAATCACCATGAAATTTTTAGCTCCAAAACCAAATTCAATGGGAATTCATTCAATAAATCCCTACATTGTCCCTTGAATGGTCTTAATACCTTGTTTCACCTTGTTCCCACCATTTTCTCAAAAAAGAAAATGTTAGAACAAAACATAATTCCTTACATCATGGATACTTTATTCCCTTATTATGGAGGCATATCTTGTGGTATCCCTAAGATTATAAAATATACATAGTCTCCTTCTATGAATTTCATTATAGTTATCCTATCCTGATTCCCAAACTAACTAAACAGTCCTCTGATACCAATTATAGTGACCCTTATTTTTCATACACTACTATTATATCATTTTAATGATAATCAACATGAAAACATTACACATGGAGGATCCAAAGGATTAGGGTCCTGAATAAACTAAGACCATACATAACATTTACAAAATAAAACAAAAAATATATTTAATTCCTTCTTATATAGATTCTTTTTGGCCATTGAATTGTCATTAGTTTGAGTAGTCCCCTAAGGATATACATTAAAAGGGGGTGATCAAAAATCCTAATAAAAGGATATATAAGAACATGAACTAATATTACATGGGTTTAGAATAACAATTATCATAACAAAAAAATTCATATGATCTATAAAAATGGAGGAATGATTTATAAAATTCAGGGAATGTGGAAATAAATAAAAATTAAAAATCATGTGATAGTTTTCAACTACAAGGAATAGTATTTCAAAAAGATAGTATCATGTTCACACATATTTTAATATAATCATGATGTAATTTTCATTACCCAATGCATTATAGAACTATACAAATCTGTGGGCAAACATCAAATCCCCACATTTACATTATGCTATATAATTCAGGGTGCACCCACTATATCACAACATTTTCGTTATAATACATGCCACAAAAAACATATATGAATCATGAACATAAATAAACCCATGAAAATGAATGGGTTTCATTTCATAATCATACATTGATAAAAAATGGATTCCAAAAAGAAAAAGGGAAAAACATACTTGATATAAAATCATCATACTTGAGTGAAGGAAAAAATATTGGGATTTAAAACGTGTTTTTTGAAAAAAGGGTTTTTTGGATAACATTGTGTTTATCCTAAACTGAAGTAGAAAAAAAGTATATCCTTGAAAAGTTATGAAAATAAAGATGAAATTATTTGTAGGTTATAACCACAATGAACATGGGGTGAAAGAGGTAAATCACAATAAAGGAAAGTTTTGATTGAGAATTACCCTTACCTTTTGTCTGAATGCTTTTTTAATGATAATATTCTCTTGAATTATCCTCCTGTTATCTTCCTCAAGGAATATATGACTGGTATTTAGATGAGACCAATATCTCTTGGATGCCGGGTAGGTATTAGAGAAGAGTCTTTTACATAATATAAGCATGTATCAAATCTTTAGTTGTGTGACGAGAAGAGGGTGTGAGGTGTTGTATTAGTATTGGAGGACAATTTTGTTTTTTAATCATTATAATATTTTTTTCAAGAAAATTAATATTGAGGATTGTTGTGAGTAAAAAAAATTATTTTATGTGAGTTTGAATCAATGATCACATAGTAAATCTATATCTCAAGAATGACTAAAAAATTCAGTTTTTTAGCATTTATTATAAAATATCAGGTTTTACTGTTCACTAAAAATTAATGTATGTTAGAAATATCAAAAAAATTAACTATAAATATTTATCAATGTGTTTATTTCTTAAATTAGGATCATTTTTTTAAAAAAAATCCCAAAATATGAGTAATTTAATTTTTTAATTAAATCATCATTTACATAGAAAGTACAATTTTGAATGTTATAATAGATATAATCACACATTGAAAAATTACGTAAGATCTCCAAAAATTATCATAAATTAATAAGACAACAAAATATTAATTTATGAATACATTTTATTATAATATATTTTCTTTCAAATTTTTAAATTGACCATTAAATATAAACTGTATATTCAAAAAATACAAATATATAATCAATAATTTTTTTAAAATATTTATTTACATAAAAATTCATATAATTATATCATATTGTCACATATAATAAGGATAAATTTTATTTATACATTCATTGGTATGGTTACTACTCAAATATCTGATTTACTATTCATTAGTGTCATATTACTATTTAAATGTTTTACATTACTATTCATAAGGGTAAGTTAATACTCACTAAAATATATTTCTATCTTATCAAACTGAAAATATCATACTAATCACAACTATGTATGTTATGTTTTTTTAAATTCAAATCACAAAATTGAAAAAGTATTTTTAACTGCTTGGCTATAATGGTCAAATAATATTTAGTTGATCAGGTGTGTGTGATGTGGCATTGTGTTCTCTAATGTGATTTTATATGAAATAATTAAATGAATTTAATTTCCCTTAATAAATGATGGGGTCATTAAATTATCCCCCATTTTTAAAATTTCTCCCTCGATATTTTGTTTTACAAAAAAAATGGTATTTCTCCTTCATCACATCCTTTGGTTCCCTGGTTTCTTGTTCATTCATATGGTTCATCCATAACACAATAACAAGGTGTGTTGTCTTTTTTTTTGCGTAAAAGCTTATCTCTTCGGTCCAGAATAGTTATTAGCTACTCCTCATAAGAGATGTTATCTTTCAGTTTTACCAAATATGAGTTCAGTATATGTTAGTTATATTGTATGTAATTCCTTATGATAGATTCATGGAACACATCTTGAAGGTGAGCTATATTATGTATTATTTTAGGCCAATACGACAAGAATCCAACGAAATCAAGGATCTCAATTAGGCTAATGTACTTTGGTCATAGAATCCATTTCATTACACACATCATGACCCTATTCCATGGTGGTATTATAAATAAGATTGTATCTCAATCATCGAAATTTAGGTCCCTTCGACGGTTATCAACAAAACTAATTTTCTCACTTTGAGAATATCTGATATGTTGTTATATGGATTGAAAATTTACTATCCCCTATTTCAAAATATCTATTCCATGTATATTTCCTTGATCAACCTCATCCAAACCGATTAGAGTTCATGATCACTTTCTATATAGAGAATCATATGGGTTTATCTGAATACTCATGTTGAAGGTATTATTCTAGGATAACTAAACAAATGGGAGATACTGATCCCATAAACCATTGAATTTTATATTGTATTACTTTAGCATATATTCTAGCATCAAAAATTTTCCTTACAGATTGGCTATCAGCTTTGGGTGGTAGGATGTTTTAAAATTAAATTCATTACTCAAGGCATGATGAATAATCCTCTAGAATTTATATGTGAACCCATGATCATAGTAAGATAGAATCTAGATCAAACCCAATGTAGTATTAATAAATTGTTAACGTAAACATTGAATGTTGTTCAAGTGATACGTCATCCAAAATAGCTATAATGTCAGTAGTATTGGTGAGTCCGTCCAAAAGATCACATATTTCATTATTTGTTTTTGATGTCTTTAACATATCCATGACAAATCCATGATGACATTATCCAATTTATATATGGGTATAAGAAATGGTTTCATCATCCTTTTAGAGTTTTGTTTCTCTACACTAACTCTCTTACATATCAAGAACCATGAGATTTATTCTGCATTCTCTTTTTTCATGTGATCCCACCAAAAGTATTCTCAAAGATCACATAAAACATGGATCTCCATGAGTGTAATGAGAATATTGATATATGCACATTTTCAAAATTCTCATTATTAATCATATGTGATGAAGGATCAAAATTCTTCATTCCAAACCAATAGAAACAATGATTATTGATATGTAAATATTGCAGTTTCCCTTCCATTTCTATGTTCACCTTCCTTTGAAACTATGTATCATTCCTTTGTGCATCCACAATTTTTTCTTGCATATATGGTTGGGAAATAAATTTTTCTACATAGGATTTATTATCTTCCATTATTAATTATAAATCCATCATTTTAATATCCCTGAAGATAGATACTATCTCGATATGCAACATGTATAGTGTAGTAGGTTCGTTTCTGCTTAGAGCATAAGTTAACTTGTTCGCCTGGCTGGAATGATATTGAATAGAGAAATCGTACTCTATAATTAGTTTTCAAAATCTCATTTGATTATTTGGGATTTTTTTTTTCAATATATACTTTAGGCTCTTCTGATCAGTATATATTCCACACTTCTCACTATAGAGGTAGTGCAACTAGATATTAGAGAAAATAATATATAAAGAATTCTCTAGATATTGTGTCAGTTAGTTTTAGTCAACAATCTTCAACTACCATGATGAGTTGGCTATCACGTTATCATTTTTCATGAGTACACAATGAAATCCATTCATGGAATCAACACAATATATCAAAAATAAATATCTACATTTTTGTAACGTGATTATAGGTTTAGTTATTAGTCGTCTCTTTAACTCTGTGATGATTGCTTCAAATTCTTCAATTTCAACATACTTTAACTCTTTCTTTTTTTTATATTAAAGGATTAAAAATCCTGATATATTTTTCATAAAACATAAATAGTACAATTATAAGATTTTTTTGTCTATCATTGAAACTAGAGGGTCTTAGCCATTATTTAATCACTATTTTTAGTGGTCCACATACATTCCATCAGTTGCGGTCACATGTCCCTGGAATGTGACATTTAGCATCCAAAATTCACTCTTTCTAAACCTGTACTAAAACATCTCCTTAAAAATTCTATCCAACACAATCCATAGATGATATTAATTTTCCTCCTTTCTCTTAGAGTAGATAATAATTTAATTAATAAATACGACCCCAAAAATGATGTGGTAATTTACCATGACTCTACTAATCAAATCCATGATGAATGGAACCGAATAATTATGTCCCATGAGAACAAAACATAATCCTCATTGTTAACATATCTTATAATGAATAAATTATTCTAAATATGTTCTTTCATCACCTTTATCTGATGATATGTAGAACAATGATACACCTTTGAAAATTATCAATCTCCTCTCAATAGATTAAAGAAGTCATCAATCCTTAGGAGAGGATAATGGTTTTTTATGGTGATATTTATGAGTTCCTGATAGTAAATACACATCCACATTAATACATCATTTTTATTGACAAGGATCACGAGCGAATCCCAAGGTGAGGCAGATGGGTGTACGAACCCTTTTTCTAAATTCTCATACATAATTTTCTATAACATTTTTTTTTGAGAGCCATCATATAGGGACGAATTGTTCCTGGAGTATATCTAGATATTTCTTCTTCTGAGAACACTACCTCAGGATCTAGGGGTAGTCATGGTAACTCGTCAAAAAAAAACATAACAATATTCCCTCACATTGGGCATTTATTATAGGTTGACAATTTCCTTTGAATCAACCATTTGAGTGATGTATTATTCTTCATTGGGAATAAACATCCACACCATTGAAGGATGTTCAAAATTAGATTCATGATTATCCTTACATTTATAGAGGATCATGGTATGGTTCAGAAGATGAAAATATATTTCCATTTCCATAATATTTATTTGTGCTCTATATAATGAGAGAAAATCCATTCCCATTATCGAATCAAATTACACCAAGGGATGTATTATGTGATTAATAAGAATCATCCCACATACGTGAATATAAGACGATTCCAACTATTGGGATGGAATTATTACAAAACATAGTATTTTTATTGATATGTAGACTTTAATGTTGTGGGAATTTTATTCAATTACTCTAGAAAACATGCACATTATAAAAAAATGTGTAGAACTAGAATAGATTAAAGAATTTTACATTATTGAGTGAATATGATGTGTAACTTGTATGAAATAATTTTCTTTATACACTTCAGTAATAGTGACTACATAATCCTTCCCTTTCACCATTGGATTTGGTGGTTGATGATGCTGAAAAACATTGAAGACTAGAGGTTTTGTACACTGACTTTCATAATATCAATGGTTCTTTTAACCGTAACATTGGACCATGGATGGTTCTCTTCTTCCCTTTACTAAATTATCCTACTTACACATGAAAATTTTACATTCTGATCATTGTGGCATTCACTCCCACACATTTACCATTTCCTTATCCCATTGAGGCAATTCCCTTGATGCTTCTTCCCACAATATTGACAAGTTATTGGTTCAATTTTTAGTACTACTTTATCGTGGGATCATTGATTTTGACACTCCATATTTCATTTCTTGTAACCATATCCATGAGAACATAATATTAACTTCATCTCCACATTAATATCATTTCAAACAAATTCTTCATAACTCCCAATGACTCTAATTGAATGATCCTTTTGAAGGTGTGATTTTAGACCACCAATGAATTTATCAATTTTTATATCATTTTTGTTAACAAACCCTAGAGATTACCTTACATGTCTTGACATTTTCATCATTGGATAAAAATCCAAATGGGGTGACCTAAAATCCTTGTAAGGGTTTAGATAAGAACAAGAACCAATATTAAATGTTTCAAGAATTATCATTGTCCAAAAAAATAGTCATAGGATCATAAAATTGAGAGGAAGAATTGTGAAATGTCTTGTAAAGTGTCATTGAATAAAAATTAAATATTAGGGAATTGTGGTAAACTACAACACATTGTTTTGAACAATGATATCATCTTGTCCACGCATATTCCACATTAATAATGAGGTTATTCATATTACCTAATTCATTAAATAATTATATAATTCTGGGCACACCTATAACATTATAAAATTTATACTGTGGTAGATAATTGAGGGCGCACCCAACACATTACTACATTTACATTATCATGCATGAAAAATAAAAAATATATCAATATTGAACATCTAATAACCCATATAAATGAATGTGTTTCATTTCATAATCACACATTCATAAATTCGGGATCCCAAATGAAAAAGGGAATATGAATCTTGATATTAAATCATCAAGATTGACTGAAGGAACGTATCCTGATAATTAAAAGGTGTTTTTTAAAAGTAGCATTACTTTTTAATGCATTTATTTTTATCATAAAATCATGTAGAAAACATCTAAATCCAAGAAAAGATAAGATAATGATGCTAAACTTATTTTTAAGGAAAAAACATACTGAACATGTGGTGTAAGAGGGAAAATTAAATAATATGATTTTTGTTTGAGAAATACCCTTATCTTTTGTCTGAATGCTTCTAGAAATTTATTATCCTCTTGATTTCTCTTCTTGATATCCTCCTCATGGCTTCGTGACATGGTCTTTTAATAAGGCCAATAGTTCTTAAATTTTGGGTAGAATCTATTAAAGATTATTGGGAAGAATATAAGAATTTCCAAAATCTTTAGAGGTGTTAGGAGAAAAGGGTGTGAGTAGTGGTATTTATAGATGAGGAGAGGAGAATTTTTTTATTATTTTAATCGTTAGTTTATTACTTTTCTAATAAAAAGAAACTGTGGTAATAATTATCACTAAATAATGAAATTAGTGCATGTGTGTTTGATGATATTGTAACTTACATTATCAATGGCTCAATCATGACTAAATAATTCTGGTTTTTAGCATTTATCATAAATTATCATAATTTACTATTTGAATATTTGAAGTATTTCAAAAAAACCAATAAATCCAACCAAAACAATTTTCAAAATGTAGAATTAAAAAAAACTCCATTTTATAAAATTAAATTTCAAAATTTGTTTAATTTAATTTTTAATTAAAATAATCATTTAAATAAAAAATAAATATTTTAAAATTATAACTAATTTTATAACCCATTAAAAAAAATTTACGTTTCAAAAATTTATCTTAAAATCCTAAGAGAAAATATAATAACATATGAAAATTTTTATTAAAATATATTTTCTATTATATTATTAAATTGATCATAAAATTTATAATTAAATAATTTAAAAATAAAAAAAAGTAATTAATACTTTTTATTAAAAGATTTTCTCTTCTTATTCTACTATATAAAAATATAATATATTCACATATATGATGGGAAATTTTATTTATACTTTTATAAGTAATGTTACTATTCACATGGATGGTTTGATATTCAAAATTTTCATATTACTATTCCCATGTGTAACATTAATATTCATAAATTTAAGTTACTATTCATCAAAAATTATGTTTTCCCTATCAGACTCCAAATATTTTACTTATTGAAACCATGTATGCCAGGTTATTTTAATTTCAAAACACAAAAGAGAAAACATTATGTTTATGTGCTAGAAAATATTGGACACATAGTATTTTTTAGTTCATTTATGCATGATGTGGCATTGTGTTTCCTAATGTAATTTTATGTGACATAATTTTAATAGACAATTTCCATTGAAAATAAATTTGGTTTTTATTTTTTAGAATTAAATAAATCCGCGACCACTAGAAATAAATAATCACATGTTGAGACCTCACAAATATATTGAAAACTAGAATTATGGAACATACCATATTGACAATTTCACATTGTTTTGACGAATCTAATCTATTCTCTGATATATGCATGACAAGTCCCATTTTATTCATATTACATAAGTATCTGAGGTTATAGTGTCCAAAAAATTTATGTCGTAAACATGTTAAATTTTCTATATCAATAAGGTAAGGTATATCTGGGATTATTAGATTTTAAATATTTTAAGGGTATACATTCTCATGATGAAGGGTAGAAATAATTAATTCATCCTTATAATTGTCTGCTACATATTTCTTATTACAAAAATTCATAAAAAATCATCATAAAATAATTGAATTATACTCATATGGTTCAGATTATGTCCTTTAAGAGATAATACATTTGAAATTAACCATTTTCAAAGACTAACAATATTGCATTTGTTGACAATTTCTCATAAAGGAATATATCAAAAGGTATCATTCCCAAAATTCATATTGATAATATTTTCAATGAATTATTTTTGTGATGTAATCTATCTAATATTCCCACTATCCTAGTACCGAAAATTTTGGTTGCCTATACTATCATTATTTTCCAAAGAAACAATACAAATTAACATTCCTAACCAAATACTTTTTATGATAAGAAATGTTATAAATTAAAATATTACGAATCTAAATATTTTTTTAAAAATGATTTATGTGTAACCCTAACGATTGAATTTTATTTAAAGATAATTTCTGTTCCTAATTAAATTCTCATTGAAATTCATTAAAAATGGTTTCATTTTTGAGAAAAAAAATGTTTTTACTAAAAAATATGTCTTTATAAGTATATATTATTAGTGAACTAGTACTATGTAGAAGGATCTCATTATTAATTTTATAAAAACCTTCCATACCAGTAGTAATATTATATAAATGTTATTTATTACATAAATTCCATATTTTATTTTTTACTACTACATTTTTATCCACTTCTGCATTAGTTTTATAATTGAGTTTATCAAAAAAACGTTTTCAATATATCTTTTTCATAAATTAATTTTTATATGTCATTAGAAAATGATTCTTTTTCAAATTTATATTTATCATATATATTTTTGAAAGATTTGATATTTAATTTTTTAAAATATATATTCTTGAATGATATTTTTCGTGTTTTTTATTATCATTATAAAATTTTAAATGCATTTTTCATTTTTCATTTTCTAATATTTGGGAAAGAGAGAAACATATTCATATGATGGTAATGACTTAAAATCACTAGATGAAGAGGATTCATCATTTGAAGATATATACTTATTATCATTGGGGTGAGTAGAATATAATATCATATTATATAAATAATCAGTTATATATATATATATATTACCATAATACATTGATTTTCAATATTTTTTTTAAAAAAAGACCATAATTTCTCTCAAATAGACATTCATTATTTGAAAAAATTTTTGAAGGTACACATCTATTATAGCTCAAAATTTGTTAAAAATTTAAGAAAATACTTTCCCATTGACTTGTAAAACATATTTTTATTATTTTTTAAATCTATATCCTTTATGTCTTTAATATTCCACCTACACAATTATGTAAAATATTCCTAGCTATTTTTTACTCATAACAAGTAACGTAGAAATATTTTTCATTATTGGTATTATTTATTTTCTTATAATGATAATAATTTTTACCAAAAATATTATTCATTAATTGAAAAATATTAGTCAATTGATTCTCAAAATGTTTATAATCACATTAATGGGATTGAATAATAACATTATTTTTCCTTTTCGACATAACGACCTAATCACAAGAATAATCTTTTATCAGATTTAATGTAGTATTAGAAAATACCCCACTATTCTATTTCATTTTTCCCTCTATATCACATTCAAACTAACCTCATATTAAAATAGATTTACAAATAAAACATTAAGATGTAGATTTCGTATTATCTATGATTCATCAATAACTATTCTTGTAGATTCCCACTAGTTGGGAATGATGTCAATTATGTTTTCCATATGGATTTCATCTATTAATAATCTATCTCCCATAGATTGTAGAATATTGAATATTATCATTAAACATTTTTGTAAATTTGTAATTGGTTCACACTATGTAAATTAAAATTCTTAAAATTATTCTCTAATAACAGATCCTCTAGTTTCAAGAACCTTTTTTGTTCCAAAAGAACAATGTATAACATTTTTTCAATACGATTAGCTACATCTCATTATGAAATACAACATTAAAATATCCTAGTCATAGACTATAAAAAGGGTTTATAACTCTATTATTCTATAGATACTCTTCTATTTCCTGATTTGTGGAAGTATTTAATTCTTTCTTTAAGAATCATGTAATCTCTAGATTATGTGAGGAATTTGTCAAATCTAGTGTTTAATGAAATTTTTAAATTTATCACTATAATGCTCATAATAACCGTCATCATTGTAGGGGTATATTTTTATTGAGGTTATCTATTGAACTGACATTTATTCGTTTCATCAATACAAAAATACAAAAAGTTATATTATAAAATACTTATTAGAGTAATAAATATTCATAAAAAATTATTAAAATAAATTGAAACCAACCTGAAATTTTCAAAAATATAATGTTAGCGAGTATGATCTATGGAAATATCCTATAATACCAAATGTTATTAAAAGTATTATACATTATTTTCTATAATACTGATTTTTTATTCAAATTTTATATAAATTTTACTAAATATAAGAGGGATATAAATTGAATGTTTAAATATATTAATTTTTAATCATAAAAGAATTTTTTTCAGTAATGTTTTAATATAGTATTCATAAAACTTATTTAGTATTTAAAAGATAATTAGACATGGCCCTTATGAATGATAAAAAAATGTATCATAAACATGTATATTTCAATATGTATTTGACAAGCCGTACTAATATATTGATTCTATCTAAACAACATATATAACTATTTTTGGAAGCAGTGGTAATGTAATCCAAGTATAATCATTTTCAAGAATACACGATGAATAATAATAATAATTTTTAGGATATATTAGGGTAGAAAATAAATAATAAAAATCAAAATGGTTATCATATATCAGTGTTTTAAAAAAATAATTATTTTATCATAAAGGGTATATAATCTTAATATAATAAATAACATATATAAGAAGTAAGATAAGTATAAAAATTGTTTCGAAATCAAACCTAATACGATAAAAAAGAATAAAATAAAATGATGAATATAAAAGTATTCACATTCATTTATAATTATAGTGTAAATAAATGAATTCTAATAAAACATTATTCCAATTAAAAATAATTATTCTAACCAAAAGTGTATGGATTCAATTCAACAAGGATAATGGTACTATGTTTTATACTGTACAAAAAATATTTTATTTCCCATACTAGAGAAACCCCATAATTTGAGGATTGTTATATCTCACTATCCTAATGATCCTTCGATATGATGATCAGTTAATGTCACAATCCCTATTGTCCTTGTGTACAACAATCATCATCTTAGTATTGTAATATAGAAGATCCCTCAATACGATGACTAGTCTATCTCACTATCCTATTAATCATTTCATAAAATTATTTTTTTATCTCACTACCCCCCTAATATATTTATATGATAATCAACTTCTCAATATCAATATCTCAATGATACCTCTATCATATTGAAAATAAGATGCACAAATAAAATACAAACTCAATAATATTACATATACTTGGAAGAAATAGTTAATTCCTATAAACATCATATATCACACACAATGATCTTTTTTCAAATCATAACAATCAAAACGATGATAATAACTCATTAAATTATTGGGTATTTATTTGAAATAGTAGAACCGTCATCTTGATCTCCTCATAGTCATATTTTATTTAACTTTTTTCATGATGAATTGGGAAGTTGGAAATACAATAGTTAAATTATAAAAGAATATTTGATGCATTCTAATACACACCATTTTCTATGAAAAAAATATTTATTATTCCATAGACAGTAATTTTTTTCAATCAAAAAATTCATTATGAAAAATTTATCGAGCATAAGAACGATTTTAATATAAAAAATTATCAACAAAAATAATAATATTTTAATAGTAATGAATAATACATAGGAGATATTATATTTGATTTGATTAATATGGGAATGATGAAGTTGAGTACGAATTTAATAATATGATGTGTCATTACAATGAACATATCATATCCAGTCTCATTAAAAAATCATAATGAAAGAGATATTTTTTAAAAATATTTAAATTTAATTCTAAGTAAGATAAAGAGAATATTTATTCCCTTTAAAACATTTTAAATGATTTTTAAAAAATTATGATAAAAATAAAAATAGGTTGTTTGATATTTCAAAAACAAAATAACATGAATGGTTATAAGAAAATGTTTTCACTGAATAATACCTTCAAGTTGATTAGTATGTGAATATGTCTATGAAAAAGTATGAATGTTTTTGTGTGAAAATTTCTTGATAGATGGTGTGTCACCAACATGTTGTCATGTTTTTAAAAATTAATTAATTCTAGGATACTATTTAATTTTCAGAGTTTTCAGGTTCACCTTTTTTGTTTTTTGGAATTTTTAGTTTGTTTTATTACATGTATTAATTTTTAATGGGAAGCCATAAGAAATCTATTACACATGGGATTTTATTGTTTAATCTTTTTGTTCGCAATTATTTTATATATGTAGTTCAATGTTCAGTTTATGTATGTGATGTCTAATGTAATCTTTTCAAGACCATTAATGTTTTGGGTGTCTTCCCATGGATTATGTATAGTTTGGTGAAACCATGAAAGGAAACCATTAAAATTTATTTAGTTTTTAATAGTGGTTTTAATATGTTGTGTTCATAGTTTGGTAAACTGAGTTTCTAGTCAGTGTTTTGGAATCATGATAATTCTAGTTTATCCTACATGGATTGTCCATTTTTTGTAAAATAGTAATGCTAAAAAATAAATCCATTCTATAATCAATTGAAATGTGAAATGAATATTATTCACTCTTTGTTATTATATTTTACTCCCCTTTGAATCTATAATTCAAATATTCTATTCTCATCTGATTGATATGGTGATATCCCTCCATCAATCATCATGATTTTTATCACTCTATTCATGAAAATGAAAAATAACTCCAAGGTAAACATATATTTTATTTATTTTTATCGTTTCTTCTCCTCAACCAATTATTTCTCTTATATTTTTTATTTTCCATAGAAAAATACTAATTTTAAAATTTTGAATAATCTTTTATGATTTTTCTTGTCTAAATTATTAGTCATTTATAAGAAAGTTATTTTTATTTCATGCATAGATCATTCATTCTGTTAAAGAATATTTATTTATTCTTGAATTTTATATAGAATTTATATGAACATCCACTTTTTTAATTCATGAAATTAGTGTAATTGATAATATAATTTTCAATTAATTTATTATAATATTGGATATTTTTTATAGGTTTTTAAAATATTATAATTAGTATTATATATTTCTACATATTATTTTCTAATGATTTTTAAATATTTCAATTAAATATAGTAATATGAATACCGAGCCCCTTCTGAAAATTCTTATAAGGTTCATCAATGAAATTTTGATGGAAAATAGAAGGCCATTTAATTGTTTATATTTTAAAAATTATAAAAATTTGTTATGGTTGTTGGGTTTACGAAAGAAGTGAAATAATTCAGTAAATTATTTTTATATGTTAATTGAAATGATTAGAATTAAAAGAAATTAGAATAAATTTGAAATTGTAGAAATATTTCATATAAACAAGCGTTTTTACCTATTGAAATAATTTATATAACTATTGAGATACCATAACTTGTTCTTTTATGTATTTTCATCAACATATGATTCTAATAATAATGTTATGATTTTATATTGTTATGTTGTAATGTATTAGGGGGGTTGTTGAATATGTGGTGAAATTTTTTTATTATTATTTATTGGTGTATGTGTTGGTCATTTAAATATTTTTTTTATCTCACATCCATATTAGTTTGTTAATGGAATCCTATGAAATTCGGGGCATGAATATGATTTATAAAACACTAGATTACAACACACACTATTTTGTGGACCATTGTTGAATTACATTATTATGAAATGGGAATGTCCATGAAGATTATACTGAGGGAAATTCGGTGGATTTTGAAATTTAGGATTAAATATGGGTAATATTTTTTCCCATTAATTCATATAAATATTTTTATAGTATAAAATTGTGTCCTGGGGTGTAGCTCAGGATCCATATTCATTCATAGGGTATCAATGGAGGGTAATACTACTTCATTCCTATTTGTGTACTATTTTGGATTCTTCATTATAAAATTAAATAATCATCATTATTTCATTAGTTATACCCCCTTTATTGTGGTAGTACCACCATTACCAGTTTTCTACTATTTTATGTGCAGGGTTCTCTAAAATTATTTCTATTGATGGTTTCAGAATGTGTTTTTAAACATAAGTAGAACAGATTTGTGGATGTAATATTTAGAAATGATATACAACAAGGAAAATATTTTGTTGTATTAATCTAAAGGGCCTCAATCTAATTTTTTTTAACTACCTTAAATATTTAAGTATTTATTGGTCATGAATTTATATGAATAGGATGTACCTATTATTTATCCCTAAAAACATAATTATTTAGTTCATTTTTGTTTAATTGAAATGGAAATCCATTTATATATTTTATTTATAAATGACATTTTGAAGCTACTTCATGAATGAAATTTCATAAAATCCCCATTGTGATCTAATTATTATTGTTCATGTATGCCCTACATACACACTATTGTGTGTCTGTGTGTAGGTGTTATGCTTTTATAAGTTCTTGGCTTTTCCTTCAGATATGATTTATTTCTTTAGGGCCACTAATGAATGTGTTTGAAGAGGATGAGTTATTATAGTCACATAGTGATACATGTGCATTATAGATTGTGATTTATTTAATTTTTGTGATGATTTATATATCATAAAATACATTAATTTATTTTATTTATTTTATTTATTTTAAATATGTTTGTGTGCTTATTATATATGTTAATATTATTTTTTTGATTAATTTTTATTAGTTATGGATCATTTATTCACTTTATTAAGATCAATATGATTATGAAAATATTCATGGTCTGCCAATATGTTGAAATATTGTTTCATAATTTCATTAATATGTTCTTTTTGAATTTATTATATTTTATTTAATATCCAATCCCATATTTTTTATATTGGGTGACCTAGAACTCGATTCTAGCCCATAGTTATCATGAATGACCATTGGTGCATTAGATGGATCGATATTGATTCTAGTTTTGACGTGTTTTTTTTAGTTCATCAAAAAAGTTTATCATAGGTCCCTCTATTTTTTTGGTTTTTTGGATGAATAATTATATTAATATCAAAAGTAGATAAGTAAGGGAGGGGGAGTGTTACTAAGTTCCTCATCTTGAGAGACACCATATTTCAATGGCGGTATCTGATTTGAATATTGGACATTAACATTATTCATTATGTCTTATTGAGTTTTATATCCAGGAAAGATTTATTAGAATTATTGAAGAGTAATTAATGTGATATTAGGTTTCTTAGTAAATTTTTATTGAAAATAGAAATTTGAAGTCAAGATGCATTACTATCTCACTCATTCTGGTTGACCATGTGGATCCAATGAGGATAGTTCCATAGAATATATAGACCCCGTCATGCAGTTATCACACTACATAATAATAAACATGGCTAAACACTACACACCTCATAATTTAATGTTTTTCAATATTTCTATTTAGTATTTCTCCAAATTTTATTATCACATACATGAGAGGAATTAATTAATTTTTTATAACGTTTTTATATTGTTAAAATAAATATTCATGACTTATTATTCTTTGTTTTGGTAATTTTTAGTTTTCCAAATACATTTATTGGTGAAAAATGGAAATGTAATTAAATATTTTGATTGTAAAATAATTTTTATGGTTCTTTTGAAATGAAATTCATTTTTTTAAGCAATGATTTAATGTGTTTTATTTCATCATGTAATATGGAATTTTTTTAATATAGATGTACTAAATTAATTATATTAATTTAAATAATAATAATTAAATTATAAATGATTTCACGTTATAATAAATATTATCATTATTTTTTTATTTTATATATTAGACTAGGAGGACCTACGAATGTATGTTTGGTATTAAATTAGTGGATTATAATTCTATATATACAGTAGTATAAGGGTGTTCAAGAATTGTTTATTATGTGTAAATGATTTTAAATAAAATAAGTTTTATCTTGTGTAAATAATATGTTTTTATTTTATGGTCAAATTATTTATTATTATATTGCATTGTTTTTAAGAATAATTTTTTAGATTTTCCTTAATTAATTAATTGTGTTCATTTATTATATTATTTATAAAATTTCAATAATAAGGTAAATTAATTAATTATACAGGAAATTTAAATGTATGATCATCTTGAAGATTAATCCAATTATTAACTGAATATCCAATTTTTATAGACTCAAACAAGGCAATGAATAGAGTGGTGGACATGGAAAAATCTCTAATTTGGGACCTTACATTAGAATTCGTGAGTTCTTATCCTCCTCCATTGTACTAAGATCAATGTTTTTTGAAGTTGTGGTGTGTTTTTATGATTAAAGGAATTATCAATTCCCTTGAGATTCCAAAATACATAAGAGTAACATGTACATTGGTTTTTATTTTTTTATCAAGTAGAGTGTGGGGGAGGTATAGGGTTTCTTCCCTATTTCATGAGTACATGTCATTAATGTTTTTCATGATGATAATAATTTTGATTTTTATCCTAATATATTAAAAATAGATAAATATATTGATTACCCGTTACATAATTTTTCTCATTGATCTATGAAGAAGTATATTAATCTTTTTTTAGAGTCATATATCATTTATCAAAAATCTATTATTAATGAATAGTGAAAATATCATTTCATTAGTGGAGGTATTCAAACAGAAAATAGATTAGTTGTTCCTGGATCTATTATATAATTCTTTAATTTTGTGTAGAATAAGTCCACTCATGATTAATTTAAAATGTAAAGGAAAACTATGATGAATTATGATCTTATCTTATAAAATATAACTAAGGGTGTTCCTTCTGTAGTATTGAAAAAGATGGATGTGTCCATTTTTTATGAAACAGATTAAAAGGATCAATATTTTCTAGGCCCTGATTATTAATTAATGAGGAAGAGACCTCCCATGTTTTTTAGTGTGTGGATATATGTAACTCTACTTCATTTTAATTGATAGATCTATATAATTTACTTTAATAGGGTTTTTTATCTTATCTTTATGAATTTTTATATTGCTTTATCAGAATATGACAATGATCTTATAATTTTAAGGTCATTATCATTCATTTTGTTTACATTTTTTTCTTTTTTTTAAAATATTCTCCTAATTTATGATGATTCTCATTATACATTTTCAATGGAAGTCTCTTTAATCCCACTTTATGAGTTGTTTGAAATATTGTTGTTATGATAATTTATGGTCAATGTAATCATATTTTTTGAAGCTTATGTGTGTACTGATTATTGTCATTAATATTTAATATTGGTGGGAGGATAAATAAGCATTAGTTTGTGTTAAGTATACTAGAATGAGGACAAAATTCAATGGAACATCATATATGGCGTCTTAAGCTACCCACCAATTTTATCATTTTACTTGATGTGAGAACCCTGATTTATCTAGTTGAAGAATATATTGGTTGTTTTTTGTTTTTAATTTTTTTTATGTTTTTATTTTTAAATAAATTTTAATAATGTTATTTTTTGTACTTTATTAGATGTTCATATATACATTTTACCTTTGGGGAATTACAGTTTGTTTTATTTTTATAGGTCCATAGGGACTATAAAATATTTCTTTTTTCCCTTGGGTACATTGTGGAGATTGTGACTTTCTATTGGGGATATTTCCTCATAAGTTTGGTTTTTCCAATTACTAATATATTTAAAAATTAAAAATATTCTGACTATATATAATATATCACCAAAATCATATAGATTCATGTTATTTAGTTATGACTATATGTTTCTAGAGATCATTGATGATATTGATTTATTATGTTGTTTGATTTGGTGATTTTTGAGTTCATTTTATTTGTAAAGGATCTTAATTTATGGTGTTTTATTCCCATTAGAATATCATTATATTTTACAATATCTATAAAGAATATTTCATTAGGGTGGCATGGATTATGTTATATATTACTATTAATTTCTTACATAATAATTCCATGTGGAATAAAGTTTTTTAATGATGATAAATATACCACCCATATGTCATTGTTTTTATAAATATTATTTATTTATCTATTAATATATTATTTTTGGAGTTATGAGTTTATATTTTTAATATTTTAAGATTTAATTATTTGATCTATAGTTAATACACACACTTAAGGGGAAACTATACGGGTTTTTTCCAAAGGTTTTTAAAGAGTTCAATTATTTTCTTTGTTGATAGTGTTAAAGGATAACATGTGGTTAGGTCTAAACAACATGATTTCCAATGAAAAAATCAATATTTATTTTATGTTTTTGGGGGTTTAATTTAACTTTGTCAAGAATATTTTATATTGTAGTAGGAAACCATTCATATAATGATATTTTAAAGTTGTGGGTGTAAAATGGATCATTTTTTAGTTACTGAACTAGATCCAACATCTATGTACATTTTTCTAACATATATTCATATATATTAATATTACTAAAATTACTTATAAATCATGATTTATCATCTATGTAACATAGTGTGGGATAATTTTCATTTAGTATTTACTCACATAAGGGTTATAACAGCACCCCACAACGATTAGAAATTGGACGTGTTATGAAAATATTATTAAATATACGTTCTATAATCATATTATATCATTTTAGAGACACAAATGATACCTGATGTCAGGGGAATATATTCAGTGGAAATTAAAGAAGATTTTCATGGTGTATTACCTTAGTAGTATCTAGTATAGTTTATTTGGAAAAATAAAACCAATAAGGATAAAATCAATATTCATATGTTTCATTGGAGGTTTCTATTTAGGAATGATAGTATTGATCCATACACAATAATATTATTATTAATGTGATATATAATTATCTTATATTGATTTAATGATGAAAAGTGGTATGCATATGTTTTCGATGACATATGATATATTGGGTTAATCAGAAGTAATAATACATTAATGAATAATGAGAGAAAAAGTATTTTCCTTTAATTATCATACAATATTTGATATCTAATTCTATTTTATGAATATTATATACTCTAAATAAATAAATGGACATAGTGTTCTATAGGAAATTTAAATTTCTAATATCTCAAAAAAAATAGACATCGATAAAGTATATTGATAGCCCCATCATGCAACATGCTTGATTGGAGATAAAATGAAAACATATTATATTAAACAATAAGAGTATGTGAGAGGTATTATATCAATTTTGGATTATCTTCAATATCAATGGGCACCTCCACGGGTTTATATACTCTAACATTGGACTTATGGTGTTTCACTTAATTTCACTATGAATGATTCCCAGAGGTCCCCTGTATAAGTGTTTCCATATTCTCATTTAAATAATATATCATTATTTTTTATTTAACATGTTTAATATATATTTTTAAAATGTATTGTTTAATAATTATTCATCTTTTTTTTATTCACATATATTCCACGACATGTTATTTGAGCTTCTATAATATGATTAGAATATGTAATAAATATTTACCTTATATTTTCTGCAGTAGAAAACCCTCTGTCCCTCATCCACTCCATGTGTTGTCCATCATGTCATATACAGTCCATGTATCTAGATACATGGCCTACATTACTGGTTACCTTGTAACTCAGAGACCACACACCTTGTAACCCATTTTACATCAAATTTACTCAAAATTATATGCAGCATGGTGTCCACACTGAGTCCATCGACATGTTCCTGAAATAGATTTTGAGAGACACAAATTATGGGTATATCAGTTCTAATTTTTGTGTACGTATACCCAATTAAACATAATTAGAATTTATTTATTATACCATGTAAACCTATTCAACAGGTTCTTTCATGTTTTCATTATGTTCATATGACATTCCTTATAATGAGTTTTAATATGAATATATAAATTTTAATTAATTTAAGTGTAATTTTAAGATCTTTATATCATCTTTGATTCATATGAATGATATTATACTACGAGCAATGAATAATAATATGTTATAGAAAAAATATTTAATTAGTTTAATCATTGAGTATATTTTACATATCATGATTGTTTGTGATAAGTCATGTAGGCCATATGTTAAAAGAGTAAACATTATATGAGTATAACAAATGTTGTGTAGATTCAGATAAGAGATCACCATGATTATTAAAATGTACATTTATGTACAAACTTAATGTTAAATAAATTTATTTTATTTTTATAAAATAACGAAGGATGATAATCTCAAGGAATAATTTATGACAATTAAGATAAAATAATTTACTAATTGATGAAGATAATTATATTTTTTGATAGAAAAGTTTTCCTAAATAATAATAATTATCATTTTAATTCTAGTTTTTATTTTAAATTCATAAATCATTTCCTAAATGTATATGATCATAAGTGTAGAATAGACCATTTTATGTTATTGGTTTTATTTATATTATCATAGAAATAAATTCATTCCATGCTTTTCCTATATCCACATAATATGTAAGGGACGTTGTGACCATGGTTTCATTTATGCAATCTCAATATTCCCACATGTGTGTGAGTAAATAAATATGTAATGAATGGATATACCAAACTAGTCGATGTGGTTCATGTTTGGGTGGAAGAGAAACCAATATAAGAGGGATACATTGGTGGGTAGGTGGAAAGCGGTAACTCAAACATTTATCTGTACAAGGTGTTTTCACATTGGTAAATGGTTAGTTTATCAAAATCTTGATAAACTAAACATTAGTAAGAGATCATGATCAGACCACATTATTCTTTTATTTATTTTAAGATTCCTTGTTATTTTTGATCATCAGTGTTTTTTTCAATCATAGGAATTAATGAATTAACATACAAGAACAATTAAAAAAATATAATGGCTTATAAATAATTATTATCTATGAAATGGCTAATCAATTATATAACACTACATAATATTAAAAATCATGTGATAATGAAAATAATCATAAATTCACACATAAACAATAAAATCACCCAATTATATATTATGTCATTATATCCATCCACTACATTAGTTAAAATATAATTGTAGTTAAAAGTGCACAACCAATAAAATTTGGGGTTATTGCAATTATTAACCAATAATAACATGAAGTTTTTGGTTGAATAAATAGTGATCACATTAATGGCTAACTAAAATATAATTATTTTGTGTATCTAAGAGGAAGGGATTGAAAAATCCAATTTATTTGGTTTAGGATTGTGGAGTCCACACAATAGATCAAGTAACGCATATTTAATTCAGTTGGTATTTGGAATACACTTTTTAAACCTTTCATTTTTTGAGCATCCATAGTTATGGTAATGATAAGGGGGTATGGATAATTGAAACTATAACATCTAAGAAACATGATATTTTAATTCCAACGGTGAGGTATATTAGGTTCTGATAAATTACATAGCGATTAATAAATATATATTTTTTTATAAACAATATCATGTAAAGAACATAATTAATTCCCATCTTATTTGGTCAGACATCAATAAACCAACATTAATAATTTCACAATTATCTAAAAATGAGAGATAAAACCTTTTCATCAACACAAATTTTAATGAGTAGAGATGGAAAATACATGTTATCATTCCCCAAAAATAGAAATAGTATGTGATGGATGAATTATTTCTGGATTTTCCTCTAAATGAGGATAGTAACAAAGAGTTTTTCCTCTATGAAAAATATATTATAGATGATAATAATGTTAAATGTTTAATTTTTTCCTCCATGATTGATGAGACTTTAAGGATACATTAAAACATTGATTTATATAGTATGATGTCTCACTATTTATATCACTATCATGGGATGGATAGATAAGAGAGATACACGATCTCCAATTCATTCGTGAATACTATTTTTGGAGAGACTGTGGCAACCGATCCTTATTTAGTCATTCTTATTGTTGACATTGAATTATTATACATATTAGGGGTAAAATTATATGATATGTTCTATGAAAATATAAATAATTCATAACTTCCAAGTACCATTAAAATATATATTATTAATTTCAAAATAATAAACAAAGATTATAGATGCTTGTATCTTCTTATGTTGATTCCCCAAGTGGATAAGAATGTAGGGTGTGGTAAAATAATATTCCTTATATAAAATAATAAATGGAAGATAAGGAGAAGGGTCCTAAGACTCATAAAATTTCAAAATATTCTAAAATCATCCATCCATGAGGAGGAATATCCATAGGTAGGTAAAGGGAACTGAGGATGTATGTATCACATGTGAAATATTAGGCCACTAGAAATTTAACCAAAACCAAAATAAAGGCGAAGCTAAATCTGAAATTTTTTATCAATTGTAATCATTGAATATATATAAATTGGGTGTTATATACCAATTTTTCTACTAACATTTATATCCAAAAGAATGACTCAAGTGAATTCTGATTGATTTCTATCAGCGTGGTGGATATATGAGAAGCCGATGATTTACAAATGTATAGTCTTGGAATTGTTGACTACCACCTTAATTTTCCAATAATAATTAATTTGGTTTAAAATTACTATTATAAAGTGACAACAGTTACCTATAATATAATTTATGTATCACGCCTCGATAAAGATGGGATTATTTTTCTCTTTGCAAATAATAGATTTTATTTTTCAAAGAAAACAAATGTTATGGTATGGCTCATTAAAATAAATGTAATTATGTATTAAATTATGAAAAAAAGTATGTTAAATAGAAAATGATTCATTTTATGACGACTCATGTAATAACTATATATTATATCATTGTATTGGTCATTTAAATTGGAAGAATTTTACAATTCTCTCCCAAGATGGTTATTTATGCTCAACTGAGATTTAAAACACATGAAATTATCCATGTTTTATATCATATATTTATTTTAAACAACCATTTAGTAGATAGTGTGAATGGTAAATAGTGGTACTATGATTAATATACACTGATGTGTATAGATTATTTCTAGTAGATGTATAGGTTTGGTATTGTTACATCATTACTGTTATAAATGAAATTAGTAGATATAAATTATCTTGTTGATATGGTATTAGTTCATGTTCATTGAGAATTCAAGGAATTCAATAATTTATTTGATTATCAACATGGATAGATGATTGGGAATCATTAATTGGATTGAGGTGGTGAATATCCTAACTAATGGTTTTTAAAACTTTTTATGGGATTTTGAGATTCTATCTCAACACACTCAACCTTTTACATCGTATTGGAATGTTTTTTATAGACGGAGGAATCATATAGTGATAGGATTGTTATGGAATATTATGGTTCATTCAGATCATCCATTATCCATTTTAGGATATGAATTAAAAAATGCATCATAGAAATTTAATTTAAATCTAACTAAATAGGAAATTGAAATGAATTTTCCCTAGAGTTATTGGGTGGAAAGGAACAAATATATCATGCATAATTGTGTTTTATGTTGTGAAGAATTTCTAAGGAATTCTTAGGACAAAAACTATATTCCTGAGACCCTACATATATCCTTATAGGGAATCCAAAGGATAAATGGGATAAAACCTATAAAACACCTTGCACATGACTGTGAATATTTCTAGATATTGAATCATTCTTGATAGGTAAAACATCATCCAAAATGATAGATAGATAAAAATTGACATCGATTATGTGGATGGTCATGATACACAAGTGTTGGTACATAATGTGTTTCAATAGGTCATCATGGATGTATTAGTTCCTAAAACAAAAGTATTAAATTATAGAATAATATATCTAAGAGCACTAGATATATATGGTTTTCTCATCACTAAATATGGTGAATAATTATTAATTGATAATGATGATCATAATTAAAAAAAAGAGGTATTAGAGAGCTCAGAAGATCCAAAATTTAATGAATCCATGAGTATTTAAAAGGAATCTACGAATCAAAACCATATATGGGTTTTGTTCAATTAACTTGTTGCTAAAAATCCCATAGGCTTAAAATGTGCAATTTAAGATAAAATTTGATATATATAGTATTGTAAATACCTATAAATAATTGATGGTGGATAAAAGGATTAAAAATAATTAATGAATTGAGTATGATGAACTATTTTTAGTAGTTTCTGTTAATATGTCCATTTAAATTTTAATTTTTATTAAAAAATTCAATGATAATGAGATTTTGAATGTGGATTTCGAGACTGCATCCCCTAATAGGTACCTTCAGGAAGATATATGTATGTCCCAAATAAAAGGGTTTGCAACTCCAAGTGATGAAAATTGATTTTTATTTTGTAGAGATACATATATGGATTGAAGTAATAATCTAGTTCAATGAACATTAAAATCGGTTATTCTATAATATAATTCAGTTTAAATCCAATTGAATGTGATTAATATATTTAAAATACATTTAGTGGAAAATATGCCATTTTTCCTAGTAATATATGTTGATGAAATATTACATATCAAAAATGAAATTGGAGTCTTACATTCAATTACATTATTGTTAAAAAATGTTTTTGGATGATGGAAATTGATTATGAAGACAATATTCATGGAATCGAGATCATTTTTGATAAATTCAAGATGGATTATGGGCTTACTAAATGTATACATATGGTCCATCAACTAAAGATATTTAATTTGGAACAATCTAAAAGGGTATTGGTTCTTGTTTAAAATGGAATACATCATTATAAGAAAATGTTTCCTAAAAATAAGAAAAGACGATTATAAGGAGAAAGATCCCATAAGATTCAGTGATAGGATCTAGCATGTATTCCATTTTATATTTTAAAAATAAGGTTTATTATTTATAGATAATGGTAGGAAGATGTCAAGATGATCCGGGGAAACATCATATGTATTAAATTATTGTTATCATCAATTGTGTGAGATGAACAAAATATATGTTTTAGTGTATGGATTATGTGAGGAGCTAGTAATAATGGTTTACCAAGATGTTAGACTTCATTCAAGAATAATGACCTAAAGATGCAGTAAAATTTTTTTTTGTATACCAATAAAGTATTAATGATCTAGAAGATTTCAATGTGTCTAGTTTTTGGAAAATTTAATGTGTGTTGTAACTATAGAGCTTCTTCTGATGCTTCTGGGGAGGTGTTTTGATTCACATATTTGTCTAAGAGCATGATTTTTTACATATAATTAAATACCCTAGCACATTTTACTATGATAATACTAGAGTGGTGGCTTCAATAAAAGAGAAAAGGTCACACCAATAGACTGAGAATGTACTGTAAAAGTATCAACTGTTGAATTTTTTTATCAAAGGGTTGATTTTGTATTACGAATTTTTCCAATAGAATATAATGTCGTTGAAACCTTGAAAAAATTTATAACTAATGATAATAATGAGTATCATGTGAGGGCTAAAAGGCTCATGGTTTCTAGAAGTTTTCTCTAGTGAAAGTGAGAATATTTGAGTTGGTTATTTATAACAAACTTATTTTTAATATTAATAAAATTAATAAAACAACATGAATTTTTTTATGAATAATATTTTATGAGCTAAATGTATATTTTTAGTTGTCTAACTAAAGGGTAATAGTAATTCCCATCTATAATGAAAATGTAGAAGTGTTAAGAAACTATTCTTAAATATTTTTTATATAGTCTGATGATATCATTTGATGGACACAAATGATAACTTATATCAGGGGTTAAGACTCATAGGTCTCTAAGAATCCTACTCAGGATATACTCCCTTGGTGATACCCAATATCATATATTATTTGAATGAGACCTACCAGTAGGATATACACATTCATATGTGTCATTTGAATTTCATGGTGAGTATTGTATGCAATGTTCAATGTTGTATTGATGAAAAAGATGTTGGCATAGGTTCTAAGAGTGGTAATAAACATTGGGTGTTTCATGATAAATATTATATTAATGAATAATTTGAGAATTCATATACACATTGGAAATTTAATGGAAGTTGATTTCTAATCCCCATTGATGGAAATTATATATCCTAAATAATTATATAGACATGGTGTTATGTAGGCATGTTTAATTTCACGGATGAAAAAGAACAATACATCGGGTATATAGTTTGATGAAACTGACATGCAACCTTTTCTATCAGATATTACGTGATAAAGGGATTATATTTCATAGTTAGTGTACATATGAGGTACTATATAATTATGGAACTAAATTCATGCCAATATGGGTTCCTTTAAATGTTTCTAGATACATACCTTGGACATTTGGCTTTTTTTCATTATTCCACTAAGAAAGAGGACTACTAGGTCACATACTAAGTGTATGCAGAGCCTAAGTTAAATAATATATTATTATTTATTATCTATCATGTTTAATAAACATTATCCCCACAAAATTTTTAATAATTATTCATGCTTACATGATCAGATATATATTACATCCCAAGTTATTCGAATTAATATAATGTGATAAAACTATTTAACAAATATTTATTTTTTATTAGTGAAATAATATTTATTTATTTATTTCAGAATAATGAAGTGATATAAATTATCTAAATAAATAGTAATTATTCCAAGCCTACAAAATATTATCGATGAGAGGCATGTTGAGGATTTTGATCTGGTGTTGATTATCATATAACGAAAATCATTTTAATACATAATATATAATGTAATTAGATTGTTAAGCGCATTCCTATGAAATAATAAAAATTATATTATTTTAGACATGGGGATTCAGAAGGGATTAAATATATGTTAAATGGTACTTTTGAAAATATTTATTTTCAAAACCTAGCTGTATTTATACCCAATTATGTAAATTTCCAATAGATCCAATTCATTTTTTGTTATCTATAATGATAGCTTAAGATAATCCTCTCAAAACCAAGATTTCTCCCTCACTAAGAACACATCCATGAATATAGAGAGATATTCTTCCAACAACCATTATCAAGAATAGAGAGATTAAATAGAACACATTGGAAGAGATAATTATGTAGATAAAAGGAGAATTATTAAGGTGATTTGATATGTCATTCTATAACTTGGTGATTCATATGGAGATGCTCATATATTTGAGGAACATGTGTAGATCACATCTAGAGAAAATCGTCTCTTGATTCCTATAATACAATGACCGTAAAATGTAGATCTATTATTATATCCATAAACTATAGATGTACTTAAACAAGGAAAATCATTAATTTAAAAAATTAATTGTAAATAATATGTAATGATCCACTGTCTAGTTTTTTATTTTATTTTATTTTTTAATTTTTTTATTCTAATTATCAAAATAGTTATCATTATGTTGATATACGATTTATCATCAATGATTACAAAAAAAATGTTGGGCACAAACTAACACACACATCAACTATTACATGAAAAAATAGTTGGAAAATAATTTTGTAAAATGTTTTGATGAACCACATTGTCTATGATGATACCACTCATAGGATTCTAGAATATTATTTAATTGTTTTGAAAACCATATAATAAAACATTTCAGCCAATATATATTTACATTTTATGTAATACAACACTTAATCCTGCTATTATTTTCTCTATTTTTTTCATTTTCTTATCCCAATTTACATGGGTGACTTTCCTTAGAGCCCTATGAATATCTCCCTCCTCCTTACTCTTGATTTTGAGCATCGCCTTAATGTTTTTATGATGTACCTACACATTAAAGAATAATTTTTTTATCATTATTACCTCCCTTTCATTCTTTTAACTTTTGTTTTCATATATCCCTATGTCCCAAATAACATTTGTATGTATATTTATGGATTTCAATGGTCTTAACATTATGATTTTCCATTTTGGACTTTTAAAGTGTGAAACATATTTTAGTACCTCCTTCGACAACGAAGGTGATTGATTTCATTTTGGGTTGTGGAAGATGCATCTATTACCTTAATTGTTTTTAAAATTGAAGAATATCATAGGTTTTCTAAATTTCTTTTCTAGTAATCTATTAATATTTATTATATAACTAAAAGAAATTAATTTTATTATGGTATGATGTTTTGGAATAAAATATTTTCTGTTGAATCATTTAAAAATATTTGAACAAAAAATTCAATCATGCAACCCCATTTGAAAAATTCTTATGTGTTATTGTAATGGATTATACATTTTATGTAGTAGGGTTTATATATATATTTATTTTAATTTATGGATATCTATGTTTTAAATGAGTGTTCAGTGAAAGAAGAGATGGTGTTTTCTTATAGATTTATAAAGCGTGTTTTAAACTCTGATATAGAATGTAATTGAAAATGAATTAGTAATCTGAGTTTTAATTCTTATGAAACACTATTTAGCACCTTTTGAATTAATGTTCACGATGATTGAGAGATCCTAAATTTCTCTATTTTTTTACTCTAAATTAATGTAACAATATTATAAGATGAGTATGTAATATAAAATGGATATTTTTGTTTTATCTTGTTAGAGCTCAGGTGGGATTAATTTTTAATAATAAATTAATGTCTAATGTGACAATTACTTGATTGGTCACTAACTTCCACTTCAAGTTTCATTGGAACCTAAGAAACAATGTGAGATATATGGATTTGTTCTATATAATATTGGGTAACACAGTTCCATGATTCCCCAATATTGATGATTTACATTGCCTTGGAGAGTTCCCATTAGGTGTCTACTATAGGAAATTTTATTTCTTATGATGATTTTGATAGAACTTCAATTTTTGTATGACTAAGGGGAATAAAATTATTTATATGTATTATATAAGGTAATAAATACACTATGTCTACTTTTAGTAAAAACAAATATTCATAAATAAAACTCTATATAATCCATATATATTGAGTTCCTCATGAGGCTATTTGGAATTTTAGATTTGGACGATAAATCTAAATGAAACTACCATATCATGAGTACTTTTATAGTAGGGGTTTTATTGCTTTGAAAAATAAAACAATATATCTGGGAGTCCCCAATAAGATAATATATTTGGATAAGTGGTGGTATGATCACATATGTGGTAACAAATCCCCAGAGACAACTTAAAACCACTATAGTAATACTACGATAGAGATGCATACATTATTTTTTATCTACTGATCATTGAATTTTGTCATTAGGAACTGATCACCCTTCATGTACTTTAAAAACTTTTAAAAATATCTTAAATATGTATTTAAATGTATTCTATATCCCATGTATCACATATTTTTATAGGGAGTTTCAGATAAAATTGAAAATGTGAAAGAAAATCACCCTATCATGTTGCATTTTAAATATGTGATCTGAATATTAGGAAAGAAAATAAATTACAAGTGAACATCATAGTATAGAATATATCATGGGAAAATGGGTGAAATGTTTTTATAAAATTTAACCATTGGAATGGGAATATGTATTATTTTAATTTTTTATCAATAACTATAGAAAATTAAGTTGATATATATTCATAGGAATCAAATTTAATTATTTATTTGAGTGTTATTAAAGTAAATATAGTAGAATTTTGAATCATTAGTGAGATCCTAAAATGAAGGGATACAATAAGATTATTTTTTTCTATATAATGTTACCCACTAATTAGTGAAAGATAACATTCTCTAATCATTGACGGGTCTAGTAATTGGATGTATGGAACCATGAAATAACTATGTTCTACTAATGGATGATGAAAAAGTACACTGAATGAATAATTAATAAACATGTAAAACAAAAAAAAATTTATTTCCCAAATAATATTCAATATATTAATGAAATGTACTGAATGATGAAAAATATCTGTCAACAATATATTTATTTGAATAATTACATTACCTAGATGTGTAGATCTAAAAGATAGGGAAAATCTAATGATTGTTGAATTATTCCACATGTGATAAAAAACTATTTATGATAATGTGGATTGATGTATGTAATAATCATTTTGAATGGGTTTTCAAAGGGGAGATAGATGAACCCATTAAATACTAAATCCGAATGATGTAGAGGATGATGAATAAATGTATATGATATATGATCAATTTTAAATATAGATGTTATATGTTGATTAAAATATTTATAATGACATTCTGAAGAAGAAAAGTTTCAAAAAAATTGAGGTTACAGGAAAAGGACGAAGCTAATATGATTAGCATGATGAACCAAAATGAAAAAAATGATTAATTTCTCTTGTAATGAGATCCAACATAATGAAACATATGTAAAGGGAATGAAGTAATGTGTGATTATTCAAAATGGATTTAAGTTAGTCTCATTGATTTATATATGACTAATGTAAAATTGTTACTCAATGTAATAATTATTATTTTAGGAGATCCACATGAAATAGGAATCAATGTACAAATACGTGTATCTGTGTCATCCATTTGAAGAGGGTAATACTGAATAAAAATCCATAGCTGGGTTAACAATATATTGATAATATGGGTTTTATATTCTTCGAATAATTTATAGAGAATTATGAATTTTAAATTTTAATGAGATTAAGAGAAACATGGGTTAGTTATGTGTTGTAATATTTAAAACAGAACACCACATTAAGAAAATGAAAAAAATATTTAAGATTAGTCAATAAGAAGATATATTATACAAGGATAATAATAATGAATTTTAAAAATGATGAAAAATAATAGAACAATTTTTTGATTATAGTTAGTATAGAATCTATATAAGGATTGGATGATATTATTTAAGTAGAATATTTGATGGTTCATAATATGACTAAAACTAAATTCGATGATTAGAATAACAATATAGTGAAAAAGCATTTGATGTTAAGGGTGTAAAAAATTCTTATCGTCCTACGTAATGATAATCATTTGATTCAATGGGATGGAAGAAAATGTAAAATAACTAGAGAAAGAAAATATGAAATCCCAAACTCATAATAGTTGAAATTATAGGAAGCATTATTGTATGGGTGATTAGAAGTTGATGTCTGATATTGAGTGGTGATAATGTCACCAAAAGATAAAGAAGTTAAATATGTTGAGAAATTTAGTAGATAATAACGCAATGTAGTCAATGTGAAAATGATTGTATGTGTTTTTTATGTTTATATGTTAAATATTTGAAATGAAAATTTTCGATGAACATTAGTTATAGTAACATTTAATACCAATGGATGCTAAATAATAAAATCTAATTTCTGAAGCTTTAGTTCCATAATTATGGAACCATGGGATTCAATTTAGTAAACTATAATTATACGGATGGTCTAGATTTGTGTGGAAAAATGTAAAAACTGAATATAAATATAAGTAAGAAAAACTACAATTACAAATGTTATTGCAGTTAGTAAAGAAAAGTATATTGAGTGACATCACATAATCATTATAGTGTCAAAAGAACTGTGATGTTGTAGAGATATCCATTGAAAGTTTAATAATGTAAAATTAAATATTGTAATTATAACTGTAATAAATTTATGATTTTTAATGAGGATTGATGTTATATTTTTTTGGAGATATGAGTTGACTATCAAATCATAGATTAATATATAAGGTGTTTAAAATGTAATAGTTTACGCCTTAATGTATGGAGATTTAATACATTAAAAATAATAAGAAATATTAGGCCTATCAAACACCCTAATAGCATTCAGAAAAAGACAATGAGAACATGTAAATGATATAATTTTTTATCATAAGATAGTATAATTTCAAGTGTTTCCAAATAGTGATAAATAGACATATAGTTTGGTTTAAAAAGATAAAATACTATAATGATATGTTTTGAGTAATTTAAAGATATCTATAAATATTGTTTACTAGACTAAGAGTACATTATTAAATTTATATGATTCTAGTGGAATCATATGATAAAATATACAATCTATCAATTAGGATGTTCATAAATAACAGATGGATAATTGTTGTTCTAGTATTATTAGTGAACCAACTCTTATCGAATGACTGAAATAGATTTTTAGAGGTTTCTTAAACACATGAGTAATATTATTGTTTCTATGTTAAATATAATAAATATACTCTATATTTTGGTATAATTGTAGTCCTCATTATAAAAAATTGATGAATGATGAAATTATTTATATTAGGGAAATAATATTACAAAATAAGAAGTAGGTTTCCCCTATTTGTACCAAACCCTACAAAATAGTAATGTTCCATTTCCATTACATTAATTATATTTCTTGATGGATTATATTTTGAGGGATCATATAAAATATCAATATCCACTGAAATATAAAATTTCTCTGGGTCAACAAAGGAAAATTACGATGATTTAAAGCAATAAATGTTTGTGAACATTGATTTATAAATGCTATCTAGGTGTCTACACTATCCTTTGCTAATGAAAATTGTTTTTAGAACCAATAACATTTTTTAAATAATATTTTTTTTTAGTTTTTTTAATGATTCAAATGATTTTTAATTTTTTATAATATATAATAATCCATATATCAAAATATAATAATGGGTTTCAAGTGATAAAGATATTAAAATTTACTAAATCTATTAGACACGTTGTTGGTTTGACCAAAAAATTGAAAACCAAAAAGATTAACGGATCATAAAATGTAATAAAATATATCCTATAAAAAATAATATAAAAATTTATCCATAATTCATGAAATAATATAAGGGTGTAAGCTTATATATTAATTTTATTTTAGATAATCCCATTAATGAACATAGCTAAAGTAGTGAAGAGTATGAATCTACTTAAATACTTGAGTATTTTCACTCTAAAGTTATATAATGTATGTAAAATTTATCCATTGAAGTTATCAGATACATATTGTTGTTTCCCAAGAGGCTATAGGATGAAACTGAAAATCTTGAAATAGAATTTGATAAAATTGAAAGGTATTAAATAATATATATATATATATATAAGCATAATTATTTAAAGAAACATATTGATACAATGATCATTCAAAATCAGCATTCATGGAATGAAGTTTTTCCTCAAATTATAATATTTTCAATGAGTTTTTATGAAAATTTTTTATTTTGAAATTATTCTCACGAAGTTTCTAATATATATAGATCATCTATAGATGTCAATGACTATCTGTTAGATGTCAAATTATAAAAAATAAAAGATACTGAAAAGTTTTCATTAAATTAATGGATGATGAATAAGGAAAATATTTGGAATTTAAATTATGAAGTGATACCCTTCCATTGATTCTAATGGGATTATTATATAGTTGAATACTAAAATATATTTTAAGATGAATTTTGAAACCATTGGAAGCAAATAATTCAACAGGATATAAAAAGAGGGAAAACCCTAATCGGGTGAATCTAAATAGACTAATTCAAATAGATTAATAAAATAATATATCATTATAGATTTATATGGTAGAAAAAATGTGATAAAAAATACACTAATTCTTCAATGGTGGATGAATAGATGAAAAATAGAGTATTCTCCCCACAATGTGGTGAGAATAAGAAAGAACATATCGACAAACTAGAAGAACCGTCCTCACATAACGGTTACATCCAATTGAAAATGAAATGATTTTTTACCTTTTTACTATTTTTTGAAATTTTGGGCACTAATATGTAAATTATTTGAATACTAATAAAAGTTATGAAAAATAGTGAATCCCCCAAAAAGGGAGAAAAACACAAAATATTATGAAATATCATTTATGTACAACTTGATTATATAGGAGAATCAAATTATATAATCATCTAAAAGATAAAAATTTCAGGAAAGATTATATTCATTTTTTGTAGAATTTCTAAATGTGATCATAATTTTTGGTCCACATATGAAAAAATAATTCAATATAAATTAATATACGAAGGGAAACAAATATCATTATATGAAAAGTGAATTGATACATAATAATTTAAACAAATAAATAAATCATAGAAAGAAAAAAATAAATGACAATAGATGAAAACATATAATATAATGATGTTTAGGTCACCAGAATTTAATATAGAAGGGAAACATATTGGGATATAAAAATCTATATATACGGTTTAAGAACGGTGGCCACACAGATAAAAATTAAATGAAAATAATATATGGAAAAAGTGGATTTCTGAAAAGGGTAATAAAACATGTTATAATAATTTTAGTTTATAGATAATAAATAAAAGTGAACAATATGCTATGCTTTTGGTGAAAAAAGTTCCAAATTTGTTGGAAGAGTCATGTAAATCAGAAGAAAAGGAAAAATTAATATAATAGTTCAAATTCTTTTAACAAAGTTATAAAAAAAAAGCTCCGCAAAAAGAGAATAATTATGTTTAAAAAAATATGATGGTTTACCACTAATATGTAAGGATGTAAAAAAAGTTAAGGTGTGTTTAAAAATGAAATCAAATTTTTTGAGAGTCACTATATTGAGAATCACATCTCAATACTATTGATTTGAATAAATAGGAAAATGATGATTCAAAATTCTCACTTATATATTCTATGCTTTGTTATTATGTTGATTACAATGTGAAGGTACAACATTAAAAATGGGGGTTCAAAACCCATTGGGCGCAGGTACTATAGCGATATTGTAGCAGTGGCGGTACTGTTGATAGGTGGGTACTATAGCGGCAGCAGGGCACTGTAGTAGCGGTGGTACTGTGTGGTACTGTAGCAGTCAGGTTACTAATCATAGAATGGGAATTAGGCCAAAAATTTGAGAATTAGGGCTATGTAATGGGCTACAAGCTCACTGGGCCTTCGGGCTATGTAATGGTTCACTCTCTACCTAATTAAAAGAGGGATTTCCATATATTTATTAATAAAAATGAGGCTTCGGCCCGAACCTTTTAAAAAATGAAAAACATATGGATTATGATAAATATTTAGATTCAACAGATCATGGTATTATAGTAATTTTATTCTTATAGGTAAATTGATATTATCTACAATCATTTTACAAAAAAATTATTCTAATTGAATGGGTTATAATATTATATTTTTATTCAAAAAATAGTAAGATTCTAGAATAATATAGGGAAACATATATTTTTTCTGAATTTATTTTAATTCAATTTTTGATCTAGATACATGAATTAGGTTTTGGGAATAATTAATTTAAAAACCCTTCTATGATTAGTGGTCAAATGTGAACATCAAAGTAATTGTTTTCTGAAAACATTAATGTATAGGTTAGTCACATTATTCATCTATAGAAAACCTGGAACATACAAGTTTACCATATTTTATATCCTTGATTATTACTTTATAAAATTTATTAAATATTTATATAATGGAATCCAAGATTTATTTTTAGTTTAATTATAGATATTTGAATAAAATTGAATAGTTTCCCCACAAAAAATAATGTCTTTTAGTTTTTTATCATTAAGAGTTATTATAAATCATTATGTTAAATATGAGGTTGATATTATATAGAAATCCAAATGGGTGGACTGAATAAATTTTGAATTATGATGAATGATAAGTGTAGTTTTTTAAATCACGATCATTCTTTTAGGTAAAGGATATTTGATAAAATTATATTGAATATACACATGAGTATTCTATAAGTAAACCAACTGGATGTTGTAATAAATAGTGAGACCAGAGATGATGACAAAATAAGGTATTATTATTCCATAATCATAATAAACCAACTATTAAAGGAAACTAATCTATATATCTGATATAAGGGAAAATTATTTGGATGTTAAGAATCATTTTGGAGTATGTATTTCAGATGGATGAATACAAGTTCATTAAATACAAACCTATAAAAAATATTATGACTGAGAAAATTATACTTAATGTAGTCTTTAAAAGTTATAAAATATGAAGATGCATTTCTTAGAAAATTATTATGTCAGTGACGTATGCCTACTATATCTATAGATTTTTTTATATAGAAATAATATGATTATTATTGAATAGATCCCCATATTAAAGACATGAATGGATGATGTTGAATAATACAATTTACAAAATTTAATTTAAATGAGATTTAAAATGATATGTTAAAGAAATAATTGGGTGGTTATATATTATGATGTGGAGGATGAACACCCAAATATATATATTCTTGATATTAGTAAATTTTGGGTGAAATTAGTTAACTGATGGTCAAACAGTGTAAATCTAAATAAAAAGTGGTTTCATGAATACAATTTTTATATGAAGAAGATGAATACGACATCATAAGATGAAAAAAAGACAACTGAAAAATGTATAATATCTCATATAATGATATTCAAAATACATACAATTATTTCTATGCTTCCACAATAAGAATGCTCAATCTAACTACATTTACATTATAGTTATTTATATAAGGATTCACAATGTAGGAGTGGTTGTCGATGTAATCTGAAAATGTTAGGAGAAAATAAAAAATAAGATTCAAAATATAAATATATGTGACATATTAATAGAATAATAATATTTAATAAAGTATAATGATTTATTAATATTTTATTAATGTATGTAAATTTAGAGTTCTATATTATTTAATGGATTTATCAATAATAAAAAATTATATATTTGGAGTAAATAACGAAAAAATAATTGATGCATGTGCATCATTCATTACTACGGGACATCACATTAGTGAAAAAATTATTTGAGTAATTTCAATCATTTTTTAAGATAATTTTTTGTTAATATATTCATATTTGATACTAACGGATTTAAAAAAATGTGAAATGTGAAGAATGGTTTACGACTACCCCAGATTTCAGGTCAAAGGAAGGATTGGGTGAAATCAATGAATTATAAAATGAGATGGGTCAAAAGATGAATAAACTAGAGATATATCACTATATGAATAATAATGATTAAAAGCGTATAATTTCATGATATCATTTATATTCAAGACATAGAGTGATTATATATTGAATTTTTAATGGGTTGGAATATCGATATACAAATCTATTATGTTGAAATAATGAAACCAAACTTCATTGAAACTAAATGCATGAGAAAATGTATGATGTACCCGATTTAATGTTGATGATAGGTCCTGTGTGAAGATAAAATCACCAATAAATAAATTACTAATTTATTTTGGAATATTTTGTATTTGAAAATGTATATTAATTAATCTATGCATAGCTATTTTTGTATTATAAGTTGAGAAGATAAAAATTTGATCTATTGAACGTTTTGATTTTTTAGTTTAAACTATATATAAGATAAACTAATGGAAAATAGATAAATAATTGAATTAATATTATATTTTAAATAATAAGTATCAATGAATTTTCTTTTCCTATTATAAAATATAAAAATGGTTGAGAGTTGAGCAGATGTATAAACAGAACTAGTTGACAAAAAAAATGAAGTCCATTTCTAATCAAAAAATGTCTATTATAGTTAAGAGACCAAAATAAGTTTATAAGAAATAAAATAAATATTTTATAGTCCCATAAATTTTTTGATGATGAGCTAGATGTTGAATGGTTTCTGTTATATTTTTTTCATTCTATATATAATTGGTTTAATATATGAATAGATAATTAATACTTTATTTTTAAGAGATACAAATTGACCCCATATCATATAATATTTTTAATGGAATTTATAATAGAATGTAGTATATACAGAGAGGTATGATATTTCACATCAAAAAACGTATAGGGATTGTTTATGATTGTAAAATGGGCAGATCTAATCTATATAATTCTAATGAGAAACTTGTATATGAGATAGTTATCTGGAATATGAGATAAAATATAGGTGTATTTTTTGACCCAATATCAATGAATGTTTATTATGGGGTAATAAGTATAATGCCCCAGCCTAAACCTTACTTAATATTGAATTAAATGAGTAATTCACATTGAGGATCTTTTCAGGTTTAGAGTTTTAGAGAATTAGGACTTAACTATTACATCTCAAAAGAGTACAAAGTAGTCGCTTCTACTAAATTTCCATAAAATAAAAACTCGTAAAAAGAAACATGTATAGGTCCATGTTTTAGGTAGCATGACTTTCCCTTGATCCCATCCTTGTCCCTATTCCACGGTAAGTCCTGTGAAAAACATTTCAAAAACTTGGGATGAGCATAAAAAGCTCAGTAAGGGATACACAAAGAATGAAAACTGTTAGTTTTTCAAAACAAAAAGTAAACCATGTATACTTTATCAAAGTAATACTTTTCACCTTCATGAAGTAGTAAAAAATCTTCACTGAAAAAAAATATCATTACATACCTTTTTGTAACCAAAGAATTAACATAAAACCCATATAAAGAACACGTAACATATATAAAGGTAACTTGGGACATAAACATACTTAAGTGGAATAACCATACGGTCGACTTCCACACATATAAATTAATGGAATAACCATACAGCAAATTTCCATACATACTTAATGGAATATCCATACGGCCGACTTCCATACCCAATGCATTGGAGTTTATAACGTAACCACCCATCCTGGTATTCATGGCACCACCCGTCATATGGTTTATCACGTAACCACCCGTAAAATGTCCAAGTACCATTATAAAATTATAACACATAAAACCAACATAAAGGAATGATAAAATTTCCACATTTCAATCACAATATATCATTTCAATATATTGACATAATAGAATCCTTTATCAAAACCATTTTCAATACCAAAATACAAAAAAAGTATATGGTATTTATTTTATTTTAAAAACATTATGACTTGTTGAGTAAGCCGAATATCAAATAATACTCGCGGCGGCGGAAAAGGTCGTTGTCACCGCGTACGTAAAAAGAAACATTCCTTTTTGTCGTTTAGTAAAACGCTTCGTAGAAAAAAGATTCCTTTTGAATAAACATAAAAGTCAAAGGTGTTTATACACTACATAAAATAAGGTTTTCTATAAAACAAAATATGCCTCAATGAATGGAGATTGAGACGAAGACCCTTACAGAGACGGTATCCTTGTTTTAAGGATAAATCAATTACATAATTATGTGTGACAAACGAAGACACAAAATATAAGTGGATATTAAGTGTAAAACAATCAGAAGTGATTCACACATATTCATAGAACAACATATTCAAGGAGTACAAGTTTATCCCAAAGAATCAAATTTGTGTTTAGAAGTTCCGTTGCAAAAATTTGACAGCCTAACGACGTCAATTCAAAATTCAGAAAAAGAGTTTATGAGAGATAAAAATGGGATCTCATCACTTGGACATAAAATTTACATCAATAAGTATATATGAGAACATATCCCAACATAACAATAAGTGAATTAAATGACCAAACAAAAGAAGTCTTTTAAAAATAGGAGGGTGAAAGGTTCCCTTACTGACTTGGGTATCTTTCGAGACATACACCTCATGAAAGAAAGACAATACACCATTGATGTAAATACTCATAAACGAAAGTATATTACACAAAGAGTATAATAATGGTAAGTACATACACCACTCAAAGGAAATTGTGGCAAATGTAGCATAAATCTCACGATAATAAATGTGTGATGAAAAATCCCTTACGAAAACTCGGCAGCCTAACGGCGCCACTTAAAACTTCCAAAATGGATTGATGAGAGAAAGTAGGGTCTCTAATCATATCAACATAATGTTTACAGAAAGATTAATACAATATAACATCCCCCAACATAACAAATAGGAGCTTAAAATAAGTTACATAAAGGAGGGTACTTAAAATGAAAGACACGGGTTGGATCTCTTACGAAAATTCGGCAGCCTAACGACACCACTCAAAACATCCAAAATGGATTGATGAGAGAGAATATGGTCTCTCATCATATGAACATAAAAATTACAGTAAGAGTAATATAAAATAGCATCCCAATAACAAGAAAGATGAGCTTAGAAGGAATGACATAAAAGAGTGTACTTAAAAAGAAAGAGAGGAGTAGGACCCCTTACCTCGGGTCCGACTTGACTCGATCGTGCTTTAACGTCCTGAATAGTAAACTTGAGTTAATTTATACTTTCATAATAACCTTTATCAAGTTCATTATTCCTTTTATATCAATTATTGACTTGTTATAAACATTATGTAATCATTTAAGTTAATAATGTTTGTTTTGTCGATATTTGGTTCTTAAGTCAAAAGTGGACTTTTTACAATTACATGTTGTTCGTGTGGTCAATGGTTCATTATATCCAAAATGATATTAATGATTTGGATATCATATATATCATATATATCCAGCATATATATATGTATTTATAATATTACATAATCATTTAGAGGTAAGAAATGAAATGCACCGTTCCTGGAGACGGTAAGTCGTAGGTACGCATGAACCCTACATTCATTTTTATGTCATATTAATGGAATTAAAACTAAATGAGAGGTATGTATATTTTAATTCCAGAATTATATTAATCATTTATATGTATCATTAATCATATATATCCATTATATAAATGTACATATAATAGTATATTACATTTGGGGATAAGAAATGAAATGCACCGTTCATGGAGATGGTAAGTCGTACGTACGCGTGAACGCTACTTTCAATTCTATTTAATATTTTTATGGAATGGAATAATAATGATATAGAGGTATATTAGAATTCTAGTATAACTATAAGTCCCCTGCCTTAAAACTTACTTAATCTTGAGTTATTACCAGATTACACATTGAGGATCTTTTCGGGTTTAGAGTTTTAGAGAATTAGATCATAAAACTTGAATTACATTCCACATATAAAAAAAAGTGGTTAAATAAAGATAACATTCTTCATTCCCATCAATGGAAACATATTTAAAATAAAACATGGATTATTTCTTGACACTTCCTTGACACTATCATCATATCATGTACCTTTCCCTTGACCTGTGAAAAACATTTCAAAAAAACTTGGGATGAGCATAAAAAGCTCAGTAAGGGATATAAAAATATGGAAAGGAAACATGGGTACATATATACATAAGGATGAGATCATACTTTACCCATAAAACATAAGCACTTTAACATACCTCCTAAAATCATGAATAAATCATAGAAATCATAAGACATAAAGGTAACTTGAGGAATTCATAACATTCTTACGTAGGGAGTAACCCTCTTGGTTACGTTTGGAATACCCATCACAGTATATTGCCTAAATATCTTCGGAGAAACCTTAACGTTTCACTCCTTCGCATTACCCAATGCATTGGAGAGCTATATCGGGCTCACCCGCCCTTAGTTTATCACAGAACCACCCATTTTCATAATAATTCCCAAGAACCTCAACATAATCATATCACATAAAACATGCATAAAGAAAACATAACATTCCCACCAATCAATCACAAGATATCAATACAAAACATTGATATAAAAACATTATGAAAACCTTTTTCGACACCAAAATAAAAGAAAAGTAAAACATGGGATTTATTTTCCTTTTAAAAAAAGGTATGGCTTGTAGAGGAAGTCGAAACTCAAATAATGGTTACGGCGGCGGAGAAGTGGTTGTCGCCGCATAAGTACGAAAAAAACATTCCTTTTTGTCGTTTATTAAATGCTTAGTATAAAAAAGATTCCTTTTGAATAAACGTAAAACTCAAAGGGGTTTATACACCGTATAAAAGAAAGTTGTGTATAATATAAAATATGCCACAATGAAAGGAGATTGAGACGAAGTCCCATACAAAGATCATTTTTTTAAATAAAGTAGATCTATTATGTGTATTCAATACAAGTACACATTAATAAAGTACAAATACAATATATGATTTAATAATATCATGACATAATTTGAAAGTAGGAGATTAACCCAATGAATAGAAATTGGGTTAAGAAGTTCTCGTACCTCGTATCCGACTTGACCCGACCGTTCTTTAATCTCCTGAATGATAAACTTGAGTTAATCTCTACTTGATTAAGAACCTTTTTCAAGTTCATTATTCCTTTTATACCATGTGTATGAACATCATGTAATCATTTATGTTAATAATGTTCATTTTGTCGGTATTTGGTTCTTAAGTCAAAAATAGACTTCTTACACTTACATGTTGTTAACATGGTCAAAGGTTAATTATATCCAGAATGATATTAATTATCTGGATAAAATATATATCATATATATTCAGCATATACATTTATTTATAATATTACATCACATTTAGAGGTATGAAATGAAATGCACCGTTCATGGAGACGGTAAGCCGTACGTACGCATGAACGCTACTTCCATTTCTATTTCGTATTTTCTGGAATGGAATCATAATGATATAAGAGTATATTATAATCCAGTATAATAACATATATAATATCATTAACTTTATCCTTTACACGTCCAACATATTTTATTAATGAATCAAATCACTTTCAGGGGCAGTAGTCCGCACTTCCTAAAATGAAGATATCGTGTTTACCCAAAATGGAAACAATAGTGGTATGCCATAAATGAAAAATACAGAAGCTTAAGGAAATAATAAACATATTATATATCATATATTAAAATAGTGACATCATAATGGCCACCTTTGAAGGTTTTAAATGAGTATTGAACAATCATCGTTTCGGGAATCAGAATTTCGCCATCCACGGAAACCGTATGTTCTTTAACCATTTGATGTAGTTGTGTGAGATTTTAGCTCGAATAAATATTATAACAACATACTAGTATATTGAAGATACTTTTTTTGTTACAAAAGATGTAAATAAAAAGAGTTTAGGGGGTTGGAGAATCAAAATAAAACAAATGAACATGATAGAATGAATTAGCTTTAAAAGTGTAACTCCTTTTGATTTTAGCCTAAAGGCTTCCTTTGAAAGGATTATGCCCAAAGGTAATCCTCTAGTATGAGGAGAGGGATTTTTAAAGATCAAATGGGAAGGGGATGGCCTAGCCAAAGGCTTGAGGAGTGTGTGAAATGAGGTAGAGGTGGGGGCCTTTTATAAGAGGAGAGGAGGGGCACTTTTGGAAATCATGAAACAATTATTTTATTTTCAAAAGTGTTTCGAATTTCTAAGGTCCCACATTGATATATTTCGAAGATAATATTATAAGGCTTCGAAATATTCCCATCCAATAGTTTTTGGACAAGTGTAGGTCTTAGATTTCATATTATCTTTTCATTTTATTTAAACTGTTCATTAATGAGGTCATCGTTGCATCGTCATGATGTCATAATTAAATTAATTTATTTAATATCTAAAAATTATAACAAAAATATCCTGATGTAGGAAATATTTTTATCTTTCCAAAGAGTATTTATAGACAAAAATATGATTAGTATAACCCCTTCTAAATTTTTTTTTAGTAAAACAATTTATGTTAGTGTCATTTTCACGTTTATTTAAAAAAAGGGCATTAAATTCATTATCTCACCCAAGAGGCTCCATAGGGTCTCCTAAATCGACCCATGGGTTGTCTTGGTCTGTCATGACTCATCCAATAGGGGTAGGACAAGTTTCATTGTGTTTTCATATTTTTATAATATCATTTTTACCTTAAATTACACTAATTACCTCTAATCGCGATTAATGAAAAAAAGTTTCTATTCACCAAAAAAATATTTTCATCCCATTGAACAAAATTTTACATACTAATGACAACCATGTATGTCGGATTTTAAAAATACAATACACATTAGTGGTAAACTTTCATTTAACTGAAAAATCAGTTTTCTTGATTACCACTTAGTGGTTTCACTATTCATAAAAAATTGGAGTTTTTCAGAAAATTACCAAAAATTCACCCTAAGCTATATTTGATATTCCTAATTCAAAAATTAAGTCTATTTTACAAAATTCAAAACATATAAGTCACATTAATTAATTTAATAATAAATTCTCATTGTCAGAGTAAATAGCGTGTTTTTATAAAACAATAAGTATCAAAAGATTGACACCAGTTTAAGTCCAATTTCAAAGTAAAATTTTTTCCAATGAACACCATGGGATTAAATGGTAAAAATATATTCTAATTTCACCTCAAAACCATTTCAAAATATAATCTAATCATAAAAAAAATTATATTAAAAAGTAGTTTTGATGTAAAATGCATTATTTTTCACTATCCATTAAAGAATGAACTTTATCGAAAAAATACCAAAAATTCACACAAAGTAAATTTTGATGTCCCAATCATAAATAATAATTTTATTTTTACAAAAATATCTTATAAAATTGTCAAAATATAGATTTAAAAAGGGTTTTCCATCAAAAGGCAGTAAAACAATCTTTTAAGAATGTTAGTGTATTCCATGCATAAGATTGTTTTTCATTTAATTTTAAGACTCTAAAACACTATCTTAATCATTAATAGACAAAGATAAAAAATATATATTATTCATTACTTACTTGGGATGTTACATCCTTCCCCCCTTTAGAAAATTGCGTCCCCACAATTTATTTACTTATCAAATAAATGGGGGTACTTATCCCTCATTGCATTTTCAGATTCCCATGTTGCCTCTTCCATCATGTGCTTTTTCCACAAAACCTTTACCTGGTGAATCACCTTATTTCGTAACACTTGCTCACTGTGGTCAAGAATCTGGACCGGTTGTTCCTCATAATATAGGTTCTCTTCCAGCTGAACTACCTCTGGACTCAAAACATGAGATGGATCTGGCATATAATTTATCAACATCGAAACGTGAGAAACATTGTGTACCTGAGATAAACTCGGAGGTAAAGCCACTCGGTATGCAACTAATCCAACTCTCTCCAGAATTTCATATGGTCCAATAAACCTTGGACTCAGCTTTCCTTTCTTACCAAATCTCATCACACTTTTCCAAGGAGAAACCTTGAGAAAAACATGATCACCTACCTCAAAAGAGAGATCCCTCCTCCTGTTGTCTGCATAACTCTTCTGCCTGCTCTAAGCTGTTCTCATGTGCTTCTGAATCATATGAACTTGTTCAGCCATCGCTTTTACCAATTTGGGTCCCATCAACTTCCTTTCACCCACTTCATCCTAGAAAGCTGGAGTTCGACACCGCTTCCCATATAATGCCTGAAATGGTGCCATCTGTATACTAGAATAAAAACTGTTATTATATGAAAATTCAACCAAATAATGATGTTGGTCCCAACTTCCCTGATAATCCATAGAGAAAGAACGTAGCATATCCTCCAATGTCTTAATTGATCATTCTGACTGCCCATCTGATTGAGGATGAAAAGTTGTACTATAATTTAATTCAGTACCCAACGACTTCTGAAGGCCTTTACAAAAGTTAGAAGTGAACCTGGGATCACGATCAGATACAATGGAGAGAGGAACTCCATGTAACCTGACTATCTCTTTAAGATACAAACGGGAAAGTTGATCCAGGGAAAAAGTATCTCGTATAGCAAGGAAATGAACAGACTTGGTCAAGCGATCAACAATAACCCAGATTGCATTATTACCTCGAGATGTCTTCGGTAATCCCACAAAAAAGTCCATGGATATGTTTTCTCATTTCCACTCTGGCACTGGTAAAGGCTGAATAATCCCTTTAGGTAACTGCCGCTCTACTTTAACCTGTTGACATGTCAAACACTTCACAGTAAAATCAGCAATATCTCTTTTCATTCCATCCCACCAGTAATACTCCCGCAGATCTATGTACATCTTAGTACTGCCAGGATGAACTGAAAACGGAGAGATATGAGCTTCACATAACAACTCTCTCTTCAACTATGAATTACAAGGCACACAAAATCTCTTCCCAAATCTCAAAACGCAATCATTATCAATGTTGAATTCTGGCAACTTAACTTTCTGAACCAGCTCTACCTTTTTCTGCAACTCACTGTCTTGCTCCTGTGCTTGCTTGATTCTATCTGATAGAGATGATCTCACTGATACCTGAAACAAAACAGAAGAACTTCCTATACCAAAAAATTCTATGCCAAAGTTCATCAAATCCTTAACCAAAGGATCACGTTCCAAACACAACATTGCTAATAAAGCCTTACTTTTTCGACTCAAAGCATCATCCACTTTATTTTCTTTTCCTGGATGTTAATGAATTGTACAATAATAATCCGTGATTAATTCTAGCCATCTCCTTTGTCTCATGTTCAATTCTTTCTGAGTGAATATATACTTTAAACATTTGTGATCGGTATATATTTCACACTTTACTCCATACAAAGGATGCCTCCAAATTTTTAAAGCAAAAACAATAGCAGCTAATTCCAAATCATGTGTAGGTTAATTTACCTCATGAGTCTTCAACTGTCGTGAAGCATAAGCAATTACCTGATCATTCTGCATTAGGACGCAACCATGTCCTTTCAATGAAGTATCACTGTATATAACAAACTCACCATTCCTGGAAGGTAGTGCCAAAACTGGAGCATTCACCAATCTTCTTTTCAATTCCTGAAAACAATCATCACATTCTTTTGTCCAGATAAACTTAACACCCTTCCGAGTTAGCTTAGTCATTGGACTAGATAACCGTGAAAAATTTCTAACAAACCGTCAGTAATAGCCTACCAAACGAAGGAAACTACGAATCTCGGTTACATTTGGGGGTCTTGGCCATTCTTCCACAACTTTTGTTTTTGAAGGATCAACAGTTATCCCATCTTTAGATACAATGTGACCAAGGAATGAAATTTGTTGCAACCAAAACTCACACTTGCTGAATTTCCCATACAATTTATTTTCTTTTAAGGTTTTCAAAACAACCCTTAATAGACTTTCATGCTCCTCTTTACTTTTAGAAAACACCAAAATATCATCAATGAAAACCACCACAAACTTATCCAAGAACTCGTGGAGAATTCTATTCATTAAGTCCATGAATACAGCAGGTGCATTGGTTAGCCCAAAAGGCATTACTACAAATTCATAATGGCCATATCTAGTACGAAAAGCAGTCTTCGGAACATCTGCTTCCTTTACCTTCAGCTGATGGTACCCCGACCTCAAGTCAATCTTCGAAAAATACTGAGCTCCCTGGAGATGATCAAACAAATCATCGATATGAGGCAAAGGATATTTGTTCTTAACAGTGATATTATTCAAGGCCCTATAATCAATGCAAATTCTCATAGAACCATATTTCTTTTTAACAAATAAAACAGGAGCACCCCATGGTGATGTGCTAGGTCGAACAAAACCTTTCTCTAATAAAACTTGCAATTTCTCCTTCAACTCTAAAAGTTCAATTTGAGCCATTCGATAAGGGGGTTTTGAAATTGGATTAGCATCAAGAACTAAGTCAACAGTAAACTCAACTTCCTGATCTGGTATTATTCTAGGAAACTCATTAGGAAAAACATCAGGATACTTATTTACCACTGGCACATCATTAATCTGAACAATTTCATTATTTTCAACGACGTTTGCAAGGTAACATTCATTTCCATCTTTTACATGTTTCTTGGCCTCTTGATAATTTATCAACAGTAAGGGTTCATTCTTGTACACAAACTGAAAGTCTTTCTGAAAAGAAACTTATTTAGCTCTACAGTCAATCTTAGCATGGTAAATAGAGAGCCAATCCATACCCAGGATAACATCAAACAGTACTAGAGGTAGAACAATAAGGTTTGCAAGTTAGTTCTTTCCACAGATAAGGATAGGAAGATTCTTATAAATTCTTTTTGCCTCAACATTTCCCCCAGGTGTTTTTACCACAAGTTGAGGAGTCATTTCTTGAGATGGTATTCCCATTTTACTAGAAAAGGTTTCAGATATGAAAGAATGTATAGACCCCGAATCAAAAAACACACTTGAATAATCTGAAAAAACAAACAATGTACCTGATACAACTTCATTTGACTGCCCGACATCTGCTGAAGTAGTTGCAAAGGATTTCACCACCCCTTTCTTCTTGTAGTCTAACTACTTCCCATCACTCAAGCTCTTTGTCGGACACTCATTTTCATAGTGACCCATCTCATTGCACTTATAACATTTCACTAACTATAAATCAAATTTGTTCTTACCTTCACCTTGATCCTTTTCAGTGCAATCATGAGCCTTATGTCCCATCTTACGACATCAGTAGCACTTTCCAGAATTTAGAAGACATTCCCCAGCATGCCTTTTCCCACATTTATCACAAACTGGAAACCTAGTTTTCTTACCATCAGACATTTTTGAAGAATTCTTCCCTTTCTCCTGCCACCTCGGTCTCTTCTTCTGTTGGTTGTTATATAAAACTTGATCATCAGAAAACTCCATTTCCACCTTCTCAGCACATCGAACAAGCTTTTCATAACTTCTAAACTCACGAGAAGCTAATGCCCTTCGATATTTTGGCTTTAATCCTGAGTAAAAACGATTGATTTTACTATCAAGGTCTCGGATTAAATTTGGAGCATAACATTCCAATCGAGTGAACATTTATTCATAGGAAGCCACTAAGTCTTCCTCTTGCCTCACTTCCAAGAATTTTTTTTCCATCCTAAGTCGAACAGCCTTAGGAAAATACTTCTCAAGAAACATACCTTTGAATTCATCCCAGTCAAGAGCATCAATCTCATCGGCGTCCATGATATTTTTAACCATAGACCACCACTGATCTGCCTCACCCTCCAAACGGTAAATAACAAGACTAACGTTTTGATTGTCTGAACACCCCATGACATCAAAAATCTTCTCCAGTTCTTTAATCCACCCTTCAGCTAGCACATGGTCAGATGATCCTCTGAATGATGGGGGATGTTGCCTGATGAAATGTTCCACCACTGACATGTTCCTCTGCGGTTGATCTAGCTGATCTCGTGTATGGATACCACCGCCATTTATCGCTTGAGTCAACTGTGCCATTACTGCAACAAACTGTTCAGTTCCAATTCCGACCATCTCGGGATGCTGATTCGGAAGGTTATTTCCTTCTGTATGCCTTCCTAGAACTGCTTCCCTATTTCCTCTACGGAAAACCATTATGAACAAACATGTCTTAGATGAAGCAACATGGTAATCTTCAAATGCTATATCACATCAATTTGACCATAAAAAAAATATCTTTAGATAATCATTTAATATAATTCTAACTCCTAAAGTTATCTAAACCGACCATTGATACCAACTATAAGACCCCAGCCTTAAAACTTACTTAATCTTGAGTTATTACCAGATTACACATTGAGGATCTTTTTTGGTTTAGAGTTTTAGAGAATTAGATCATAAAACTTTCATTACATTCCACATATAAAAAAAGCGGTTACATAAAGATATCATTCTTCATTCCCATCAATGGAAACATATTTAAAATAAAACATGTATTATTTCTTGACACTTCCTTGACACTATCATCATATCATGTACCTTTCCCTTGACCTGTGAAAAACATTTTTAAAAAAACGTGGGATGAGCATAAAAAGCTCAATAAGGGATATAAAAATATGGAAAGGAAACATGGGTACATATATACATAAGGATGAGATCATACTTTACACATAAAACAAAAGAACTTTAACATACCTCATCAAAACATGAATAAATCATAGAAATCATAATACATAAAGGTAACTTGAGGCATTCATAACATTCTTACGTAGGGAGTAACCCTCTTGGTTACGTTTGGAATACCCATCACAGTATATTCCCTAAATCTCTTCGGAGAAACCTTAATGTTTCACTCCTTCGCGTTACCCAATGCATTGGAGAGCTATATCAGGCTCACCCGCACATTGTTTATCATGGAACCACCCGTTTTCATAATAATGCCCAAGAACCTCAACATAATCTTATCCCATAAAACATGCATAAATGAATCATAACATTCCCACATTTCAATCACAATATATCAATACAACACATTGATATGAAAACATTATGAAAACCATTTTCGACACCAAAATAAAAGAAAAGTAAAACATGGGATTTATTTTTCTTTTAAAAAAAGGTATGGCTTGTAGAGGAAGCTGAAACTCAAATAATGGTTACGGCGGCGGAGAAGTCGTTGTCGCCGCATATGTACGACAAAAACATTCCCTTTTGTCGTTTAGTAAACTCATTGTATAAAAAATATTCCTTTTGAATAAACGTAAAAGTCAAAGGGGTTTATACATCGTATAAAAGAAAGTTGTGTATAAAATAAAATATGCCACAATGAAAGGAGGTTGAGATGAAGTCCCATACAAAGATCATTTTTTTAAATAAAGTAGATATATTATGTGTATTCAATATAAGTACACATTAATAAAGTACAAATACAATATATGACTTAATAATATCATGACATAATTTGAAAGTAGGAGATTAACCCAAAGAATAGAAATTGGGTTAAGAAGTTCCCTTACCTCATGTCCGACTTGACCCGACCGTTCTTTAATCTCCTGAATAATAAACATGAGTTAATCTCTACTTGCTTAAGAACATTTTAAAGTTCATTATTCCTTTTATACCATGTTATGAACATCATGTAATCATTTAAGTTAATAATGTTCATTTTTTCGGTATTTGGTTCTTAAGTCAAAAATAGACTTCTTACACATACATGTTGTTAATTTGGTCAAAGGTTCATTATATCCAGAATGATATTAATTATTTGGATAACATATATATCATATATATTCATAATATACATGTATTTATAATATTACATCACATTTAGAGGTAAGAAATGAAATGCACCGTTCATGGAGATGGTAAGTCGTAAGTATGCATAAACGCTACTTCCATTTCTATTTCGTATTTTCTGGAATGGAATCATAATTATATAAGAGTATATTATAATTCTAGTATAATAACATATATAATATCATTAACTATATCCCTTACACATCCCACATATGGTATTAACGAATCAAATCACTTTCAGGGGGCGGTAGTCCGCACTTCCTAAAATGAAGATATCGTGTTTACCCATAATGGAAACAATAGTGGTATGCCATAAATGAAAAATACAGATGATTAAGGAAATAATAAACATATTATATATCATATATAAAAATAGTGACATCATAATGGCCACCTTTGAATGTGTTAAATGAGTATTGAACAATCATCGTTTCGGGAGGCAGAATTTCGCCATCCACGGAAACCGTATGTTCTTTAACCATTTGATGTAGTTGTGTGAGAGTTTAGCTCGAATAAATCTTATAACAACATCCTAGTATATTTAAGATACTGGTGTTGTTACAAAATAAGTAAATAAAAAGAGTTTAGGGTGTTGGAGAAGCAAAATAAAACAAATGAAATGAGAGAATGAATTACCTTTAAAAAAGTAACACCTTTTGATTTGATCCTAAAGGCTTCCTTTGAAAGGATTCTGCCCAAAGTTAATCCTCTAGTATGAGAAGAGGTATGTGGAGAGAGTAAATGGTCAGGGTATGGCCGAGCCAAAGGCTTGAGGAGTGTGTGAAATGAGGTAGAGGTGGGGGCCTTTTATAAGAGGAGAGGAGGGGCACTTTTGGAAATCATGAAAATATTATTTTATTTTCAAAAGTGTTTCGAATTTATAAGGTCCCACATTGATATATTTCGAAGATAAGAATCTAAGGCTTCGAAATATTCCCATCCAATAGTTTTTGGACAAGTTTAGGTCTTAGATTTTATATTATCTTTTCATTTTATTTAAACTGTTTATTAATGAGGTCATCGTTGCATCGTGATGATGTCATAATTAAATTAATATATTTAATGTCTAAAAATTAAAAAAAAAATATAATGATATAGGAAATCGTTTTATCTTTCCAAATAGTATTTATAGACAAAAATATGATTAGTATAACCCCTTCTAAAAATTGTATGAGTAAAACAATTTATGTTAGTGTCATTTTCACCTTTATTTAAAAAAAAGGGCATTAAAGTCATTATCTCACCCAAGAGGCTCCATAGGGTCCCCTAAATCGACCCATGGGTTGTATTGGTCGGCCATGACTCATCAAATAGTGTTAGGACAAATGTCATGGTGTTTTCATATTTTTATAATATCATTTTTACCTTAGATTACACTAATTACCTCTAATCGCGATTAATGAAAAAAAGTTACTATTCACCAAAAAATTATTTTCAACCCATTGAACCACATTTTACATACTAATGACAACCATGTATGTCGGATTATCAAAATTCAATACACATTAGTGGTAAACTTTCATTTAACTGAAAAATCAGTTTGCTTGATTACCACTTAGTGGTTTCACTATTCATCAAAAATTGGAGTTTTTCAGAAAATTAACAAAAATTCACCCTAAGCTATATTTGATATTATGAATTCAAAAATGAAGTCTATTTTAAAAAATTGAAAACATATAAGTCACATTAATTAATTTAATAATAAATTCCCGTTGTCAGAGAAAATAGCGTGTTTTTATAAAACAATAAGTATCAAAAGATTGACATGAGTTTAAGTCCAATTTCAAAGTGAAATTTATTCCAATGAACACCATTGGATTAAATGGTAAAAATATATTCTAATTTCCCTTCAAAACCAATTCAAAATATAATCTAATCATATAAATAAATTATATTAAAAAGCATTTTTGATGTAAAATGCCTTATTTTTCACTATCCATTAAAGAATGAACTTTATTGGAAAAATACCAAAAATTCACACAAAGTAAATTTTGATGTCTCAATCATAAATAATAATTTTATATTGACACACATAGCTTATAGAATTGTCAAAAGATATATTTAAAAAGGGTTTGCCATCAAAAGGCAGTAAAACAATCTTTTAAGAATGTTAGTGTATTCCATGCATAAGATTGTATTTATTTTCATTTTAAGACTCTAAAACACTATCTTAATCATTAATAGACATAGATAAAAAATATCTATTATTCATTACTTACTTGGGATGTTACATACTCCCCCCCTTTATAAAATTTTGTCCCTGCAATTTATTTACTTATCAAATAAATGGGGGTACTTATCCCTCATTTCATTTTCAGATTCCCATGTTGCCTCTTCCATCATGTGGTTTTTCCACAAAACCATTACCTGGTGAATCACCTTATTTCGTAACACCTGCTCCATGTGGTCAAAAATCTGGACCGGTTGTTCCTCATAATATAGGTTCTCTTCTAGCTGAACTACCTTTGGACTCAAAACATGAGATGGATCTGGCATATACTTTCTCCACATAAAAACGTGCGAAACATTGTGTACCTGAGATAAACTCTGAGGTAAAGCCACTCGGTATGAAACTGATCCAACTCTCTCCAGAATTTCATATGGTCCAATAAACCTTGGACTCATCTTTCCTTTATTACCAAATCTCATCACACTTTTCCAAGGAGAATCCTTGAGAAAAACATGATCACCTACCTCAAAAGAGAGATCCCTCCTCCTGTTGTCTGCGTAACTCTTCTGCCTGCTCTGAGCTGTTCTCATGTGCTTTTGAATCAGCTGAACTTGTTCTGCCATCTCCTCTACCAATTTGGGTCCCATCAACATCCTTTCACCCACTTCATCCTAGAAATCTGGAGTTCGACACCGCTTCCCATATAATGCCTGAAATGGTGCCATCTGTATACTAGAATGAAAACTGTTATTATTTGAAAATTCAACCAAAGAATGATGTTGGTCCCAACTTCCCTGATAATCCATAGAGAAAGGACGTAGAATATCCTCCAATGCCTGAATTGTTCGTTCTGAATTCCCATCTGATTGAGGATGAAAAGTTGTACTATAATTTAATTCAGTACCCAACGACTTCTGAAGGCCTTTACAAAAGTTAGAAGTGAACCTGGGATCACGATCAGATACAATGGAGAGAGGAACTCCATGTAACCTGACTATCTCTTTAAGATAAAAACGGGAAAGTTTATCCAAGGAAAAAGTATCTTGTATTGCAAGGAAATGAGCAGACTTGGTTAAGGGATCAACAATAACCGAGATTGCATTATTACCTCGAGATGTCTTCGGTAATCCCACAACAATGTCCATGGATATGTTTTCCCATTTCCACTCTGGCACTGGTAAAGGCTGAAGCATCCCTTTATGTAACTGCCACTCTGCTTTAACCTGTTGACATGTCAAACACTTCACAGTAAAATCAGCAATATCTCTTTTCATTCCATCCCACCAGTAATACTCCCGCAGATCTCTGTACATCATAGTACTGCCAGGATGAACTGAAAACGGAGAAATATGAGCTTCACATAACAACTCTCTCTTCAACTGTCAATCACAAGGCACACACAATCTCTTCCCAAATCTCAAAACGCAATCATTATCAATGTTGAATTCTGGAAACTTACCTTTCTGAACTAGCTCTACCTTTTTATGCAACTCACTGTCTTGATCCTGTGCTTGCTTGATTCTATCTGATAGAGATGATCTCATTGATACCTGAAACAAAACAGAAGAACTTCCTATACCAACAAATTCTATGCCAAAGTTCATCAAATCCTTAACCAAAGGATCATGTTCCAAACGCAACATTTCTAATAAAGCATTACTTTTTCGACTCAAAGAATCAGCCACTTTATTTGCTTTTCCCGAATGGTAATGAATTGTACAATCATAATCCTTGATTAATTCTAGCCATCTCCTTTGTCTCATGTTCAATTCTTTCTGAGTGAATATATACTTTAAAAATTTGTGATCGGTATATATTTCACACTTTACTCCATACAAATGATGCCTCCAAATTTTTAAAGCAAAAACAACAGCATCTAATTCCAAATCATGTGTAGGGTAATTTACCTCACGAGACTTCAACTATCGTGAAGCATAAGCAATTACCTGATCATTCTGCATTAGGATGCAACCAAGTCCTTTCAATGAAGCATCACTGTATATAACAAACTCACCATTCCTAGAAGGTAGTGCCAAAACTGGAGCATTCACCAATCTTCTTTTCAATTCCCGAAAACAATCATCACATTCTTTTATCCAGATAAACTTAACACCCTTCCGAGTTAGCTTAGTCATTGGACTAGATAACCGTGAAAAATTTCTAACAAACCTTCAGTAATAGCCTTCCAAACCATGGAAACTACGAATCTCGGTTACATTTGGGGATCTTGGCCATTCATCCACAACTTTTGTTTTTGCAGGATCAACGGTTATCCCATCTTTAGAAACAATTTGACCAAGGAAAGAAATTTTTTGCAACCAAAACTCACACTTGCTGAATTTCCCATACAATTTCTTTTCTTTTAAGGTTTGAAAAACAACCCTTAAATGACTTTCATTCTCCTCTTTACTTTTAGAAAACACCAAAATATCATCAATGAAAACCACCACAAACTTATCCAAGGACTCATGGAAAATTCTATTCATTAAGTCCATGAATACAGCAGGTGCATTGGATAGCCCAAAAGGCATTACTACAAATTCATAATGGCCATATCTAGTACGAAAAGCAGTCTTCGGAACATCTACTTCCTTTACCTTCACCTGATGGTACCCTGACCTCAAGTCAATCTTCGAAAAATACTGAGCTCCCTGGAGCTGATCAAACAAATCATTGATATGAGGCAAAGGATATTTGTTCTTAAAATTGATATTATTCAAGGCCCTATAATCAATGCAAATTCTCGTAGAACCATATTTCTTTTTAACAAATAAAACAGGAGCACCCCATGGTGATGTGCTATGTCGAATGAAACCTTTCTCTAATAAATCTTGCAATTTATCCCTCAACACTAAAAGTTCAATTTGAGCCATTCGATAAGGGGGTTTTGAAATTGGCTTAGCATCAGGAACTAAGTCAACAGTAAACTCAACATCCCGATCTGGTATTATTCTAGGAAACTCATCATGAAAAACATCAGGATACTCATTTACCACTGGAACATCATTAATCTGAACAATTTCATTATTTTCAACGACGTGTGCAAGGTAACATTCATTTCCATCTTTTACAAGTTTTCTTGGCCTCTTGATAAGTTATGAACAGTAAGGGTTCATTCTTGTACACAAACTGAAAGACTTTCTGAAAAGAAACTTTTTTAGCTCTACAATCAATCTTAGCATGGTAAATAGAGAGCCAATCCATACCCATGATAACATCAAACTCTACTAGAGGTAGAACAAAAAGGTTTGCAAGTTAGTTCTTTCCACAGATATGGATAGGAAGATTCTTATAAATTCTTTTTGCCTCATCATTTCCCCCAGGTGTTTTTTACACAAGTTCAGGAGTCATTTCTTGAGATGGTATTCCCATTTTACTAGAAAAGGATTCAGAGATAAAAGAATGTGTAGACCCCGAATCAAACAACACGCTGGAATAATCTGAAAAAACAAACAAAGTACCTGCTATAACTTCATTTGACTGCCCGACATCTATTGAAGTAGTTGAAAAGGATTTCACCACCCCTTTCTTCTTGTAGTCTAACTGCTTCCCATCACTCAAGCTCTTTGTCAGACACTCATTTGCATAATGACCCATCTCATTGCACTTATAAAATTTCACTAACTATAAATCAAATTTGTTCTTACCTTCAACTTGATCCTTTTCAGTGCAATCACGAGCCTTATGTCCCATCTTACGACATCGGTAGCACTTTCTAGAATTTAGAAGACATTCCCCAGCATGATATTTTCCACATTTATCACAAACTGGAAACCTAGTTTTCTTACCATCAGACTTTTTTGAAGAATTCTTACCTTTCTCCTACCACCTCGGTCTCTTCTTCTGTTGGTTGTTATAGAACACTTGATCATCGACAAACTCCATTTCCACCTTCTCAGCACATAGAACAAGATTTTCATAACTTTTAAACTCACGAGAAGCTAATTCCCTTCTATATTTTGGCTATAATCCTGAGTAAAAACGATTGATTTTATTATCAAGGTCTCGGATAAAATTTGGAGCATACCTTGCCAATCGAGTGAACCTTTCTTCATAGGCAGCCACTGAGTCTTCCTCTTGCCTCAATTCCATGAATTTATTTTCCATCCTAAGTCGAACATCCTTAGGAAAATACTTCTCAAGAAACATACCTTTGAATTCATCCCAGTCAAGAGAATCAATCTCATCGGTGTCCCTGATATTTTTAACCATAGACCACCACTGATCTGCCTCCCCCTCCAAACTGTAAATAGAAAGACTAACCTTTTGATTGTTTGAACACCCCATGACATCAAAAATCTTCTCCAGTTATTTAATCCACCTTTCAGCTAGGACAGGGTCAGATGATCCTCTGAATGATGGGGGTTTTTGCCTCATGAAATGTTCCACCACTGACATGTTCCTCTGCGGTTGATCTAGCTGATCTCATGTATGGATACCACCGCCATTTATCGCTTGAGTCAACTGTGCCATTACTACAACAAACTGTTTAGTTCCAATTCCAACCATCTCGGGATGCTGATTCGGAAGGTTATTTCCTTCTGTATGCCTTCCTAGCACTTCTTCCCTATTTCCTCTGCGGAAAACAATTCTGAACAAACATGTATTAGATGAAGCAACATGGTAATCTTTAAATGCTATATCACTTCAATTTGACCATAAAAAAATATCTTTAGATAATCATTTAATATAATTCTAACTCCTAAAGTTATCTAAACCGACCATTGATACCAACTATAAGGCCCCAGCCTTAAAACTTGCTTAATCATGAGTTATTACCAGATTACACATTGAGGATCTTTTCGGGTTTAGAGTTTTAGAGAATTAGATCATAAAACTTGCATTACATTCCACATATAAAAAAAGTGGTTACATAAAGATAGCATTCTTCATTCCCATCAATGGAAACATATTTAAAATAAAACATGGATTATTTCTTGACACTTCCTTGACACTATCATCATATCATGTACGTTTCCCTTGATCTCTGAAAAACATTTCAAAAAACTTGGGATGATCATAAAAAGCTCAATAAGGGATATAAAAATATTGAAAGGAAACATGGGTACATATATACATAAGGATGAGATCATACTTTACCCATAAAACATAAGCACTTTAACATACCTCATCAAATCATGAATAAATCATAGAAATCATAAGACATAAAGGTAACTTGAGGCATTCATAACATTCTTACGTAGGGAGTAACCCTCTTGGTTATGTTTGGAATACCCATCACTTCCCTAAATCTCTTCGGAGAAACCTTAAAATTTCACTCCTTCGCGTTACCCAATGCATTGGAGAGTTATATCGGGCTCACCCGCCGATAGTTTATCACGGAACCACCTGTTTTCATAATAATGCCCAAGAACCTCAACATAATCATATCACATAAAACATGCATAAAGGAAACATAACATTCCCACCTTTCAATCACAAGATATCAATACAACACATTGATATAAAAACATTATGAAAACCAGTTTCGACGCCAAAATAAAAGAAACGTAAAACATGGGATTTATTTTGCATTTAAAAAAAGGTATGGCTTGTAGAGGAAGCCGAAACTCAAATAATGGTTACGGCGGCGGAGAAGTCATTGTCGCCGCATACGTACGACAAAAACATTCCCTTTTGTCATTTAGTAAACGATTCGTATAAAAAATATTCCTTTTGAATAAACGTAAAAGTCAAAGGGGTTTATACACCGTATAAAATAAAGTTGTGTATAAAATAAAATATGCCACAATGAAAGGAGATTGAGACGAAGACCCATACAAAGATCATTTTTTTAAAATAAAGTAGATCTATTATGTGTATTCAATATAAGTACACATTAATAAAGTAAAAAATACAATATATGACTTAATAATATCATGACATAATTTGAAAGTAGGAGATTAACCCAAAGAATAGAAATTGGGTTAAGAAGTTCCCTAACCTCGTATCCGACTTGACCCGACCGTTCTTTAATCTCCTGAATAATAAACTTGAGTTAATCCCTACTTTCTTAAGAACCTTTTTCAAGTTCATTATTCCTTTTATACCATGTTATGAACATCATGTAATCATTTATGTTAATAATGTTCATTTTGTCTGTATTTGGTTCTTAAGTCAAAAATAGACTCCTTACACTTACATGTTGTTAATTTGGTCAATGGTTCGTTATATCCCGAATGATATTAATGATTTGGATAACATATATATCATATATATTCATCATATACATGTATTTATAATATTACATCACATTTAGAGGTATGAAATGAAATGCACCGTTCATGGAGATGGTAAGCCGTACGTACGCATGAACGCTACTTCCATTTCTATTTCGTACTTTCTGGAATGAAATCATAATGATATAAGAGTATATTATAATTCCAGTATAATAACATATATAATATCATTAACTTTATCCTTTACACATCCCACATATGGTATAAACGAATCAAATCACTTTCAGGGGGCGGTAGTCCGCACTTCCTAAAATGAAGATATCGTGTTTACCCATAATGGAAACAATAGTGGTATACCATAAATGAAAAATACAGAAGCTTAATGAAAGAATAAACATATTATATATCATATATAAAAATAGTGACATCATAATGGCCACCTTTGAAGGTGTTAAATGCGTATTGAACAATCATCATTTCGGGAGGCAGAATTTCGCCATGCACGGAAACCGTATGTTCTTTAACCATTTGATGTAGTTGTGTGAGAGTGTAGCTCGCATAAATCTTATAACAACATCCTAGTATATTGAAGATACTGGTGTAGTTACAAATGAAGTAAATAAAATGATTTTAGGGGGTTGGAGAAGAAAAATAAAACAAATGAACATGAGAGAATGAATTACCTTTAAAAGTGTAACTCCTTTTGATTTGAGCCTAAAGGCTTCCTTTGAAAGGTTTCTTCCCAAAGGTAATCCTCTAGTATGAGTATTGGGATTTTGAGAGAGTAAATGGGCAGGGTATGGCCGATCCAAAGGCTTGAGGATTGTGTGAAATGAGGTAGAGATGGGGGCCTTTTATAAGAGGAGAGGAGGGGCACTTTTGGAAATCATGAAACTATTATTTTATTTTCAAAAGTGTTTCGAATATCTAGGGTCCCAAATTGATATATTTATAAGATAAGATGATAAGGCTTCGAAATATTTCCATCCAATAGTTTTTGGACAAGTGTAGGTCTTACATTTTATATTATCTTTTCATTTTATTTAAATTGTTCATTAATGAGGTCATCATTGCATCGTCATGATGTCATATTTAAATTAATTTATTTAATGTCTAAAAATTATAACAAAACTATCCTGATGTAGGAAATCTTTTTATCTTTCCAAATAGTATTTATAGGCAAAAATATTATTAGTATAACCCCTTCTAAAAATTGTTTTAGTAAAACAATTTATGTTAGTGTCATTTTCACCTTTATTTAAAAAAAGGGAATTAAAGTCATTATCTCACCCAAGAGGCTCCATAGGGTCCCCTAAATCGACCCATGGGTTTTCTTGGATGTCCATTACTCATCCAATAGGGGTAGAACAAGTGTCATGGTGTTTTCATATTTTTATAATATCATTTTTACCTTAAATTACACTAATTACCTATAATCTCGATTAATGAAAAAAAGTTACTATTCACCAAAAAATTATTTTCATCCCATTGAACCAAATTTTACATACTAATGACAACCATGTATGTCGGATTTTCAAAATTCAATACACATTAGTGGTAAAAATTCATTTAACTGAAAAATCAGTTTGCTTGATTACCACATTGTGGTTTCACTATTCATAAAAAATTGAAGTTTTTCAGAAAATTACCAAAACTTCACCCTAAGCTATATTTGATACTCAAAATTAAAAAATGAAGTCTATTTTACAAAATTCAAAACATATAAGTCACATTAATTAATTTAATAATTAATTTCCGTTATCAGAGCAGATAGCGTGTTTTTATAAAACAATAAGTATCAAAAGATTGACACCAGTTTAAGTCCAATTTCAAAGTGAAATTTATTCCAATGACCACCATTGGATTAAATGGTCAAAATATATTCTAACATCACTTCAAAACCAATTCAATAGATAATCTAATCATATAAATAAATTAGATTAAAAAGCAGTTTTGATGTAAAATGCAGTATTTTTCACTATCCATTAAAAAATGAACTTTATCAGAAAAATAAAAAAATTCACACAATGTAAATTTTGATGCCCCAATCATAAATAATAATTTTCTTTTGACAAAAACAGCTTCTAAAATTGTCAAAAGATAGATTTAAAAAGGGTTTTCCATCAAAAGGCAGTAAAACAATCATTTAAGAATGTTAGTGTATTCCATGCATAAGATTGTATGTATTTTCATTTTAAGACTCTAAAACACTATCTTAATCATTAATAGACATAGATAAAAAATATCTATTATTCATTACTTACTTGTGATGTTACAATAACATCATATATAATAACTTTAAATCCATCCTTTATACGTCCCACGTATGGCATTAACGAATCGCATCAATTTGAGGGGGCGGTAGTCCGCACTTCCTAAAATGAAGATATCGCGTATACCCATAATGGAAGCCATAAAGGTAAGCCACAAATGAAAAATAAATAAGCTTAAGTAAAACATAAACATATTATATATCATTTATAAATATAGTGACATCTTAATGTCCACCTTTGAAGGTGTTAAAAGTATGTTGAACAAACATCGTTTCGGGAGGCATAAATTCTACATCCACGGAAATTGTATGTTCGTTAACCATTAGATGGAGGTGTGTGTAATTTTAACCCTAATACTTATTATAACAACATCCTAGTATATTGAGGATACTGGAGTTGTTACAAAAGAAAATAATAAAAAGATTTTAGGGGGTTGGAGAAGCAAAATAAAACAAATGGACTCAAAAGAAGACATTACCTTAAAATCGGGTAACTCCCTTTAGTTTGAGCTCAAAGGATTCCTTGGGAAGACTTCTGACCAAAGTGAGGCTTCAAGGAGTAATAGAGGGAAGTGGAGAGACAAAATGGGTAGGGGTTTTCCGAGCCAAAGGCTTTGGGAGTGTGGGTAAGGAGGTTGAGGTGGGGGACTTTTATAAGAGGAGAGGAGGGGAACTCTTGGAAGGTAAAGAAAAGTCACTTAATTTTAAAATGGTATTCGAATTTAAGAGGTCCCACATTGATGTGTTTCGAGGATAAGGTGATAAGGGTTATAAATCCACTCATCCAATTTGTTTTGGACATGTGTAGGTATTAGATATTACATTATCTTTCCATTTTATTTAAATCGTAAAATAATGAGGTCATCGCTCCATCATCATGATGTCATAAATAATTTAATTTATATAACGTCTAAAAATTATACAAAAATTACTATGATTTATGAAATCTTATTAGATTTCCAATGAATATTTATAGTCAAAATTATTACTTGTATAACCCCATGTAGAAATTGTTTCAGTAAAACATCTCATGTGTGTGTCATTTTTACATTAACATTAAATAAAAAGTTATTTATGTCATTTCCCAACCAAAGTGGCTCCATGGGGTCCCCAAGATGACTCATGGCTTTTCTTGGTCGGAAATGACACATCAAATGATGTTAGGACATGTGTCATGTTCATTCAATATTATTAAAACATTATTTTTACCTTAAACTAAACTAATTACCTCTAATCGCGATTAAAAACATAATAAGTTACTATTCAACAAAAAATTATTTTAATCCCATTGAACCACATTTTAATTCTTAATGACAACCATGTATGTCGGATTTTTGAAATTCAAACCACAAAGGTGGAAATATTTCATTTAAACGGAAAATCAGTTTTTATAAGTACCACTTAGTGGTTTCACAATTCATTAAAAATTGAAGTTTTTCAGAAAATTATCAAAAATTCACCCTAAGATATATTTGATATTCCGAATTCAAAAATGAATTCTATTTTAAAAAATTCAAAACATATAAGTCACATTAATTAATTTAATAATTAATTCCCGTTGTCATGACAAATAGCGTGTTTTTATGAAACAATAAGTATCAAAAGATTGACACTAGTTTAAGTCTGATTTCAATGTGAAATTAATTCCAACGACCACTATTGGATTTAATGGTAAAAATATATTCTAATTTCACATTAAAACCAATTAAAAATATAATCTAATCATATAAATAAATTAGATTAAAAAGAGGTTTTGAATTAAAATACAACATTTTACACTATTCATTAAAAAAAATGAACTTTATCGGAAAGATACAAAAAAATTACACAAAGTAAATTTTGATGTCCCGATTCTAAAGAAGAGTTTTATTTGGTCCAATAGAATGTATAAGAGTGAACAAAACTATATTTAATGATGGTTCGCCATCAAAAGGCGATAAGTGAACCTTTAGTGAAAACTAGGGCATATACGCCTAAAATTGAATTCTTTCCGTATTTTAAGCCTTTATCATTTATTGGATAAATGTAAAAACATTTAAAAACATATATAATCATATTTTAGTTATTTATATCAATTCCCGTCAATAAAACGGCTACATGTTAACTTCCATTTAAAATAATATTATTTTATTATTAGAGTGCAACGTAAGATTCCCAAGAAACTCGTTGTTGCGTGTTGGGTACACCATCGAGCATAGCGTCCCCTTTAAAGTCATATTAATATTTTATTCAAAAATATGGATAAATATTAAAATATTATATTCTTTATTTACCTGGGGTGTTACATCCTTCCCCCCTTTTGGGAATTGCGTCCTCGCAATTTTAAAATTGGGCTTGGAAACATCCTTGAAAGTCCCACATCGAAAGAAGAGTCGGTAAAACAATCACTTTAAAATAATGAAAGATAAGTACAAAGGTCACCCGAGTTAACCCATACTAGGATTCCAAGTATGAAAACATGGGGATGGAAGAAAAAGAAAAGGGTCATGTTCTGATGGAGAGTGATAGAAAACATGTTGAGGAGAAAGTTAACCATGAGAAAATCACAAACTTGTGATGGGTTAAATGGTATTTGATTCCCCAGCAGGAAAAGTTAATAGACAACATTTTTGTTTTAAGTTAAATTTTATTGAGGAATTTATTCATAAGGAAACATAATCACTTATCATGTTGACTTTCAACTTTTATTAGATTCCTTACACAAACTCATATTTTCTCCAAAAGACGAGTATTTAGGAAGACTTGTTCACATTAAGAGTACTATAATCAACTTCTAGAGAATCACCTAACCCAAAAAAAGGGAACTATATACTTCCCATGTATTTAGATTTTAACCAAAACCAAATCCCAAAAGGTTAGTACAAGATCAGATAATCCAGAAAATGATGACACTTTATAAAAAGAAAATCTATTCTTAATCTCCAAAATTTGTCCAACAAAACCCAAATTTCAAAGAGGACCATTCGATAAACAATTTTCCCAAGAAATTATTCAAAGTAAACCAAACTAATATTGAAACCCAAATATTTGAAGGATTTAGTCACATAGTCTTCCAAGTTAAATCGTAACATTTATCTCCAAACAAAAACAGTTGCTCTTAATGTCTCGTATTGAAAAGTAAATAACCTAATCACATATCCTTGATGATAGATTAATCATTTCCATAGAAAACCCAAAATAAACTTACTATTGATTCCTAAAATCATCCAACTAAAAGGAATTAGTCAAACTAACCAGGGACTTCACGTAGTCCAGTGGTAGGTGATAAATACCAGTTGCACTTTGGTTGTGGGTTCGATTCCCGCAGCTTTGTCCGACGCGACGGGTTTCCACACGGTCTGCGTGTTGTCCTTTTTCCAAAACTATATAATTATTAAAACATTCCCCAAAATGAGATAAAATCTTCAAAAATAATCATAACATATTTTAACCTCAATTTTATCACATGCCCTTCATTTTCCATCATATCATATAATAACCCATAATTACCTCAAAAGTAAGGATCATATAAACTCTAATGGTTACCTAAATAATTATTACCTGAACTTCCACATAGATTGGTAATCTTGTACATGATGCATTACAGAACATACCAAGGTTCATGTGGTTGATCATGACTCCTTGATTGTTGGTTTAGAACAACCACGAGTTTCCTCATTGAATCCCCCATATTATCTAGTATCTTAATCAGAGAACCACCACAGTTTCCTTCAAACCTGTTGTCTCTTTGGAGCCTAGTAGATCAATCCATTCATTAAAAACAGAAATGTCAGTGTGTGTATATCAACAAAACCATCATGTACTAATGAGGAAGGTAAACACTAAGATATACTTACTCATTCACTTTATCTAAAACTAGGACTCTTTCTGAAATCATAACCATTATGGTAATGTCACTTGTGCTTAGAGAACACCCTAACCTCTAATGTTATCTAAACCGACCTTTGATACCAACTATAAGGCCCCAGCCTTAAACCTTACTTAATATTGAATTAAATGAGTAATTCACATTGAGGATTTTTTCAGGTTTAGAGTTTTAGAGAAATAGGACATAACTATTACATCTCAAAAGATTACAAAGTAGTCGCTTCTACTAAATTTCCATAAAATAAAAACTCTTAAAAAGAAACATGTATATTTCCATGTTTTAGGTAGCATGACTTTCCCTTGATCCCATCCTTGACCCTATTCCACGCTATGTCCTGTGAAAAACATTTCAAAAACTTGGGATGAGCATAAAAAGCTCAGTAAGGGATACACAAAGAATGAAAACTGTTAGTTTTTCAAAACAACAAGTAAACCATGTATACTTTATCAAAGTAATACTTTTCACCTTCATGTAGTAGTAAAAACTATTCACTGGAAAAAATATCATTACTTACCTTTTTGTAACCAAAGGATTACCATAAAACCCATATAAAGAACACGTAACATATATAAAGGTAACTTGGGACATAAATATACTTAAGTGGAATAACCATACGGTCGACTTCCACACATATTAGTTAATGGAATAGCCATACGGCCAATTTCCATACATACTTAAAGGAATAGCCAAACGGCCGACTTCCATACCCAATGCATTGGAGGTTATAACGTAACCACTCGTCCTGGTATTCACGGCACCACCCGTCATATGGTTTATCACATAACCACCAGTAAAATGTCCAAGTACCATTATAAAATTATAACACATAAAACCAACATAAAGGAATGATAAAATTTCCACATTTCAATCACAATATATCATTTAAATATATTGACATAATAGAATCCTTTATCAAAACCATTTTCAATACCAAAATACAAAAAAAAGTATATCGTATTTATTTTATTTTAAAAACATTACGGCTTGTTGAGTAAGCCAAATATCAAATAATACTCACGGTGGCGGAAAAGGTCGTTGTCACCGCGTACATAAAAAGAAACAGTCCTTTTTGTCATTTAGTAAAACACGTTGTAGAAAAAAGATTCCTTTTGAATAAACATAAAAGTCAATGGGGTTTATACACATCATAAAATAAGGTTTTGTATAAAACAAAATATGCCTCAATGAATAGAGATTGAGACGAAGACCCATACAAATACGGTATCCTTGGTTTAAGTATAAATCAATTACATAATTATGTGTGACAAATGAATACACCAAATATAAGTGGATATTAAGTGTAAAACAATCAGAGGTGATTCACACATATTCATAGAACAACATATTCAAGGAGTACAAGTTTATCCCAAAGAATCAAATTTGGGTTAAGAAGTTCCCTTGCAAAAATTTGACAGCCTAACGGCGTCACTTCAAAATTCAGAAAAAGAGTTGATGAGAGTTAAAAATGGGTATCTCATCACTTGGACATAAAATTTACATCAATAAGGATATATGAGAACATATCCCAACATAACAATAAGTGAATTAAAAGACCCAACAAAAGAAGACTTTTAAAAAAAGGAGGGTGAAAGGTTCCCTTACCGACTTTGGTATCTTTCGAAACATACACCTCATGAAAGAAAGACATTACATCATTGATGTAAATACTCATAAACGAAATTATATTACACAAAGAGTAGAATAATGGGAAGTACATACACCACTCAAAGGAAATTGTGGAAAACGTAGCATAAATCTCTCGGGAATAAAAGTGAGATGAAAAATCCCTTACGAAAACTCGGCAGCCTAACGGCACCACTTAAAACATCCAAAATGGATTGATGATAGAAAGTAGGGTCTCTAATCATATCAACATAAAGTTTACAGAAAGATTAATACAAAATAACATCCCCCAACATAACAAGTAGGATCATAAAAGATTTTAAATAAAGTAGGGTACTTAAAAAGAAAGAGACAGGTTGGATCTCTTATGAAAATTCGGCAGCCTAACGGCGCCACTCAAAACTTCCAAAATGGATTGATGAGAGAGAATAGGGTCTCTCATCATATGAACAGAAACATTACAGTAAGAGTAATATAAAAGAACATACCAATAACAAGAAAGATGATCTTATAAGGAATGACATAAAATAGTGTACTTAAAAAGAAAGATAAGAGTATGATCCCTTACCTCGGGTCCGACTTGACTCGATTGTGCTTTAACGTCCTGAATAATAAACTTGAGTTAATTTCTACTTTCTTAAGAAAACTTTTTCAAGTTCATTATTCCTTTTATATCAATTATTGACATGTTATAAACATTATGTAAAAATTTAAGTTAATAATGTTTTTTTTGTCGATATTTGGTTCTTAAGTCAAAAGTGGACTTCTTACAATTACATGTTATTCGTGTGGTAAATGGTTCATTATATCCAAAATTATATTCATGATTTGGATATCATATATATCATATATATCCAGAATATATATTTATTTATAATATTACATAATCATTTAGAGGTAATAAATGAAATGCACCGTTAATGGAGACAGTAAGCCGTACGTACGCATGAACGCTACTTTCATTTTTATGTCATATTAATGGAATTAAAACTAAATGAGAGGTACGTATATTTTAATTCCAGAATTATATTCATCATTTATATGTATCATTCATCATATATATCCATTATATACATGTACTTATAATAGTATATTACATTTGAGGATAAGAAATTAAATGCACCGTTCATGGAGACGGTAAGTCGTACGTACGCATGAACGCTACTTTCATTTCTATTTCATATTTTTATGCAATGGAATAATAATTATATAGAAGTATATTGAAATTACACTATAACATCATATATAATAATTTTAAATCCATCCTTTATACGTCCCACATATGGCATTAACGAATCACATCACTTTGAGGGGGTGGTAGTCCGCACATCCTAAAATGAAGATATCACGTATACCCATAATGGAAGAAATAAAGGTAATCCACAAATTAAAAATAAAGAAGCTTAAGTAAAACATAAACATATTATATATCATATATAAATATAGTGACATCTTAATGGCCACCATTGAAGGTGTTAAAAGTATGTTGAACAACCATCGTTTCGGGAGGCATAAAATCGCCATCCACGGAAACAGTAACTTCGTTAACCATTAGATGTAGGTGTGTGTAATTGTATCTGGAATCCATATAAGAAAAACATCCTAGTATATTGAGGATACTGTAGTTGTTACAAAAGAACAGAATAAAAGGTGTTTAGGGGGTTGGAGAAGCAAAATAAAACAAAAGGACTCAAAAGAAGACATTACCTCAAAATCGGGTAACTCCCGTTGGTCTGATCTCAAAGGCTTCTTTGGGAAAACTTCTTCCCAAAGTGAGGCTACAAAGAGTAATAGAAAGAAGTGGAGAGACAAAATGGGCAGGGTTTTTCCGAGTCAAAGGCTTTGGGAGTGTGGGTAAGGAGGTTGAGGTGGGGGCCTTTTATAAGTGGAGAGGAGGGGCACTCTTGGAAGGTAATGAAAAGTCACTTTATTTTAAACTTTTATTCGGATTTTAGAGGTCCCACATTGATATTTTTCAATGGTAAGGTGGTAAGGGTTCTAAATCCACTCATCCAATAGGTTTTGGACATGTTTATGTCTTAGATATTACATTATCTTTCCATTTTATTTAAATCGTTAAATAACGAGGTCATCGCTTCATCATCATGATGACATAAATAATTTACTTTATTTAACGTTTAAAAATTATAAAAAAACTACTATGATTTAGGAAATCTTTTTAGCTTTCCAATGAATATTTATAGTCAAAATTCTGACTTTTATAACCCCATGTAAAAATTGTTTTAGTAAAACATCTCATGTGTGTGTCATTTTGACTTTAACATTAAATAAAAAGTTATTTATTTAATTTCCCAACCAAAGTGGCTCCATGGGGTCCCCAAGTTGACCCATGGCTTGTCTTGGTCGGAAATGACACATCCAATGAGGTTAGGAAATGTTTCATGTTCATTCAATATTATTAAAACTTTATTTTTACATTAAACTACACTAATTACCTCCAATCGCGATTAAAAACTTAATAAGTTACTATTCACCAAAAAATTATTTTAATCCCATTGAACCACATTTTACTTCTTAATGACGACCATTTATGTAGTATTTTTGAAATTCAAGATAGAAAGGTGGAAAAATTTCATTTAAATGGAAAATCAGTTTTTATAAGTACCACTTAGTGGTTTTACTATTCATCAAAAATTGAAGTTTTTCAGAAAATTATCAAAAATTCACCCTAAGCTATATTTGATATTCTGAATTCAAAAATGAATTATATTTTAAAAAATTAAAAACATATAAGTCACATTAATTAATTTAATAATTAATTCCCGTTGTCATGAGAAATAGCTAGTTTTTATGAAAAAATAAGTATCAAAAGATTGACACTAGTTTATGTCCGATTTCAAAGTGAAATTAATTCCAACGACCACTATTGGATTTAATGGTAAAAATATATTCTAATTTCACTTTAAAACCAATTAAAAAGATAATCTAATCATATAAATAAATTAGATTAAAAAGAGGTTTTGAATTAAAATACAACATTTTACACTATTCATTAAAAAAAATGAACTTTATCGGAAAGATACCAAAAATTTACACAAAGTAAATTTTGATGTCCCGATCCTAAAGAAGAGTTTTATTTGGTAAAATAGAATGAATAAGAGTGAAAAAACTATATTTAATGACAGGTCACCATCAAAAGGCGATAAGTGAACCTTTAGTGAAAACTAGGGCATATACGCTTAAAATTAAATTCTCTCCGTATTTTAAGCCTTTATCATTTATTGGATAAATCTAAAAACATTTAAAAACATATATAATCATATTTTAGTTATTTCTATCCATTCCTGCCAATACAACGGCTACATGTTAACTTCTCTTTAAAATAATATTATTTTATTATTAGAGTGCAACGTAAGATTCCCAAGAAACTTGTTGTTGTGTGTTGGGTACGCCATCGAGCATAGCGTCCCCTTTAAAGTCATATTAATATTTTATTCACAAATATGGATAAATATGAAAATTTCATATTATTTATTTACCTGGGGTGTTACAACAAGTATAAAAACCCATTCTATAAGTTAATTATAATTTGGGAGAGATGAATATTTTTATAACCCAAAGAAAAGTATTGGCTGAATAAAATCTGATGGGTAGTTCATGAATCCCAGAATGTATTATCCATGACAATGTTTATAAATAAATCATAAAGACTATTGGATCTGGTATAAAAAGTAAAACCATTCCAACTAGTAAGTTGAATAATAATTTTTGGATATATAGAAAGGACATGCATAATATTATCCTTTTTTACATTATGAGAGTAATTTAAATCCTGGTCTAAGGATAGTAAAATTATACATTTTAACCCTTATAATAATTGTGAAATAATATGAATATTGATAAAAAAAATGTTGAAAAGGGTACAGTTTCCACTCAAGGACAAAAAAAATCACAAATCCATTTGTGTCATTTCATTTACGTTATATACATTTAATTATGGAGTATGTGTTTATGGATAATGATAAAGATAAATAAATCTTGATTTATGATATAGGATTTATCAACATAAATTAATAAAAATTATGTTCATTTTAATTGGAAATCATGGAAACCCCTATTAGATTTATGAATGACCCCCAAGGTATAATATAAGGTATTTTCTCCCATTTTTTCAATGTGTGTTTAATATAACATCACAAAAACAACAATAGGTTCTCACATCAATTTTTTTCTCAGACTTGTGCAATATTTAGAGGATTCCTAATTTTTTTTCCTATATACAATATTCTTGTTTTCCTAGGGCACCTCCAACATCAAAATTATATCCTTTTTTATATAACATTGACTATGTTTTTTCCCTAAGTGTTTTGTTTTAAATGATTATAGTAAGGTTTATTCCTATTATTTATGTAAAAATGTGTTTTTTTGGAAACTAATTATCAAATAAATGATATTTTTGGGGTTTCTATTTAAGAATTATTTTTAAATCAATAAAATAATTTTTAAATAATTTATAAATTTGTGATCCTTAATTTAGAGGATGCATCCCATAATTTACATAGATTTTTTTGACCCTTTATAAAAGGATATGAAATATTTATTTTGTTTGAAATCATTAATTATTGAGTTTTTTTATAATAATAGAAATCTCTATATTCAATTGAGTTTACAAATAATATTTTTATTCTCATATGTAATTGAATTTTATTGTTTTTTAGGTCCTATTATGAATATTTTCTCACACCCATCATGTATTCTCTTATGAATTTTTTGAGTAGTTATTATGTTTATTACCAGTTCCATCACTAACCATCATATTACATTTTAGTGATGTGACGTAACCCCAGAAATCCTAGAGACCAAGTCTGTAATCAAATACATTTCCATTTTTACAAGGAATCAAACCCCAAAGGACTAATCATTTTAGTTGACTTGGTACACCATATTCATACATGAGACATTTCATCCAAAGAATAGAGTATTTAAAACATACTTTTATTCATCAAAATAAATAAATATCATCAATGATAACTTTCATTCATCAATTAAATCCATGAATATATATTATAGTATAATTCATTGATTCCTATGAGAATAATCATAGTTATGGTGAGATTAAATGGTAATTAATGGAAAAATATAGTGAAGATATAATATATTAATGATTATAATAATTATAACACTGTATATTAGAAAACACACATTCCATATAATCTATAAATTGAGTTGGATGTGTAAAAACAAAATGGAAGTTAAAAAATGGATGTAGATTCCTTACAATAACTACACAAGGTAATGTATATATGGAAAGGTAAGAAACTAAAATACATAAAATTTAATCAATGAAGTAAAAATTAAATGTATTCATTGATAAATCGAGTAAAAATATCATCAATGAATAATAACATAAACTGAATGATGGAAATGATTTTTAATGGACGTGATGTCTAAGGAACATGAAAACATATACCATAAAAAACATTCACAATATAGTATAAAAGTGAAGATAAAGACATTTTTAATTAAATTAACTATATTTTCTAATTAGAACCTATTGATGCATCTATGAGCAATTTAATCTTCAGGTTATACCAATCATTACCATCCCAAATAATTCTTCATATCTAGTAATCAAAATAAATAATATTCCTTTTAAAATATTTATATTAAATAAATAAATTATAATTATAAATATTTTAACATGTAACAAAATAAATATCAAAAGATACATTGTATGTGAAATGGTATACAATTTGTATATAAATATTATCCAAGAAATATAAAATAGATAATTATGTGGAAATTAGAGGATAAATGGTCATAGAATGTTGAATATTTTATAGGGACTAAGATATTAATCTAGGAAGTTAATGTTAATATTAAACATTAAAAATTAATTAATTAACCACCTAGGGGAAACATAATACTTTTTTAGATAAATAAAATTCTAAGTGGAGTAATATAAATGTTTTTGGTCCTTGATTAATGAAGATATTATAAAATATATTATAATTAATCTAGAGGAAAATATCCATTTTCTGAAAACCCTTTTTAAAAAATTTTTACATGAAAATAACTTTTGAGAACATTTTATTTTTAAAAAATCCAGATTTAGATATGAAAAAAGATGTATTGAAATTATGGAAATAAAATCCTTAATTTACAAATAAGGATAATTCATTCCTTTTTCATTGTACAAAGGTTTGATATATTTCTTGACAGCAAAGCGATAAAAATATTATTTAAAAAACATTCTCAAAAGGGAAAAAATAAAAAAATGTATTTACCTAATATTTTTCAAATAAATATTTAAAAAAATTTAATAAACCATGTTATTTATAAGAAAATAGGTTCTCTGAATAAAGATTTAAGTAATGGTAGTTTTTCAAAAACCCATTTTTCCAAATAATTTGAGTGCCAATTAGTGGATAAATTTTCCTAATATATTATAGTTGTAATAAATATTTATATTAGAGATAAATAAAAGATATATTGAAATCTTATTGTTATGAAAAATAATCACTAATCATTCAAAAATGTCTCATACCACTTTGAAACAGTGTAAATCATAAACCTAAGGAAGGAAAAATATTAAATCTATGTTTTTAATACAATTAGTGTATCATAATTCATAATATCATATATATATTTCATAGTAAATACACAAAAACAAAAAAATTAATCATAGAACATTAAATTTATGTCTCAAAGTATAAATATAAGATGAAAATTTATTAAAGTATGTTTTTTAAGGTTGAATATCCTTTAACCTCCTATATGATAATATTATATTAATTATTAAATTTCTATATAAGTTTTTTTTATTTTTATCATTACACTAGTTTCAATTTTTACAACATTTTATTCAACAACTAAAACAATTCTATTTATGTTGGTTAATGAGACCAAATTCAGAATATGTGACGAAAACAACTTTTGTGGGTCAACTACAGTAGAATGGGTAAATATATAACATCTCTAGAAAGATAACCTTGAAATAATTAATTCATTAATAAATTAATAATACTTTTAAAATGAATCATAAATATATTTATGATCAAAGAATAAACATTAAAATAATTGTGACTATAGGTCATACATACGAATAAGAAACTCTCCCATTTTTAATGATACTTATGTAAATAATTTATGTATCATTATATATTTCCATACTTATAATAATATCATAAATACCATGTGAATCTATAATATATAGTTATATATATAAATATTTTGACTAACAAAGAGTCGCCTCATGTTGAAGATGTTATAGCCCACACGAATTTGAGTCATGTTAGCACTTTGTATGTGTGTGAAAGGGTAAAAAATAAGATGCTATATAAATACATACATACATGAATATATATATATATAATTTAATTAGGTCCAAAATATCATACATATGTTTTTATGTATTATATGGTAAATTATATTCACCTTTTATACATTACATGTATCATGTGAATAAATCACATCTCTTTGATGGTGATAAAGTCCACACATCCAAAAACAATGTTAATGTATTAACACTAAATGTAATATTTAGTGGTATGTGTAATAAAATGATTACATGGGTAAAAATACAAAATAAATATCATAAATATCATATATAAGTAGATTTTACTTCTTATTGTCCACTATGAGTTGTGGTAATGTATAAATGAACCATCAATTTTTCATGAGCCAACAGTTCACTGTACATAGAAACAATATTTTCATTACCCATTAGATGGAAGTGTGCATATGTGTAGTTAGAACCATTAGTGTAAAAATATCATACCATATTGATTATAATGGTTTTTATACCTGTATTTAACAATTAATTTATAGGAATTGTATAATTTATATAAAATAAAAAATCATGAGGGAATACATTACGACTTAATCGGGTAACTACGTTGGGATTCAAAATAACGGACTTCTTGAAAGTATTTATACAAAAAAGAGGGATTTAAAATTTATGGGTGGTATTTTTGGAATCTATATGTGAAGAATGATTCTATACATAAGTGGTTGTAGAGGTAGGAGTAATTGGGGAGAGGTGGTGCCCTTTGATTGTGGAGGAAAAGGGGTCTCTTTGTATTTTAGAAATAATATTCGGTGTACACTAGTTTTTAACTAAAAAATGTATTCAAAAAAATCAAGTAGAAAAATTTAATGTTCAAGTACAATTCATGGACATCAAAATGATTTCGTAGAGATTTATGGTTATTAAGTTTTTTTTTGAAAAAGGACTAGTCATTTATTATACTCAATTTAACCATAATAATTATTTAACAATAATTAATTTTACTAATACTATTGGTGAAAAAACATTTTACATTATTAGAAATATATATATATTTGTATTACAAATATGGATTATATTTTTTAAAATACAATTCATACAAGTTGAATAAATTAATTTAAAATTCATCCCATAAGTTGGACGAAACTGCAGGTTTTGGAAATAAAAACAATCGAAATTATGATATGTATTTATAATCAATTTCAAATCAAAATTGATAAGAATTAAATAAACTGTATTAATTGATAAAAATATTATATAATTATTCTTTAAAATCAATCTAAATATTATTTTATCATTATCATTAAATAATTTGAAATAACGCCTTTGAACTAAATTTCAGTCTTTTTGACTATTAATTAAAAATATTAAATGTTACAGAAATTTATCAAAATTTCACATTAAATTAATAATTATGTCTCTATTATCAATATGAATTAAATTTTTATGTATTAAATTAATTAAAGAGTCATAATTAATATTTAAAATGGGTTCACCAAAAAAGGCAACAAAATTGCCTTTATAGGTTTTTATGTGTAAAATAGAGTTTGTTCATAGCTTATGAATATCAAATCTATTGTATGAATTTCAAAAATATTATATTGAATATGTAAAATAAGTATTTTATTTAAATAATTAAATATATGTGATAATTTAATATAATAATGATGAAACTCATTTTGAATCATAATATAAAAATACTTCTTTTTATATCCAATTGGTTCTAATATTCACTTCTCATAAATTCATAACCAATGTATTAAATATATAATTATATATTATATAATTTTTCATAATTTATAATATTATATTCATAAACACACTGTAAATTATATAATATATGATATCATTTAAAAAAAATATTTTATTAATACAATATAGTTTGGTTAAACTCATACTTTCATGTACCGTAGGACATCGAAGAAGGCCTCTATTACATCTGTGCACACTAATTAAGTTTTTCATTCATTAAAATATATAGAATCAACATTAAATAGTAAATACTAAAAATTTTCTAGATATTATAATACCTCACATGCTTGGTGTCACATGTCACACACATTATTGAATACAATGTTCTTAATTTAGATTTTGGGTACGTCACATTCTCCCCAAAATATTTGAATTGCATCCCCCAAATTTAATCTTGATCATTGTGATATATTTTTTGAACATTTTATGTTTGAAATTCCACATATTGAGATGGGATCATAAGACATATTCTATATAATATTGAATCAAAAGGAAAAATGTCATATAGACTATCATGTAACTGGTTATCTTAGTAGGATAAATCCAGTGGAAATTAGAGATATATAATTGGATAGAAATTATAAATATTTATTAGAAGTGAATGAAATCATAAATCATAAAAAACTAAACGATTAATAGAATTTTTAAGGCCTTAATGACATAAATCATTTATGATTTAGAACACCATTAGTTCGAGTGAAAATAATGTTTTAGCACAAAATATTATTTCAAATTCATTTTCCTATTTTTGGGTAATATTTAAACTTGGATAGTTTAAATTTCATATGAACAATTATAAATTTTGGTTTTTAGCCTATAAAATTATAATTCATATCCTTAGTCTCAAATATTAATTACGAATAATGAAATTTTAAGGCTGGAAGCACTAAATGATACTTATAATGGTTTTCAAGGCCTATAAAAGTTTCAGATTTCTAACAATATTTCATTAGATATCATATGAAACAAATAAGGCTAATCGATTTATCTCTTATAATCAAAAGTAACACTACTACTTCTAAATTGTGATTTTTTCATCAAATTGATTAAATAAAAACAATGAAAATTTTATCAAGACATTATGCGAGTCAACGGTTGGTGTGAAAACATGATATACATTCTGTCATGGGTTAGAGACCCATGTCCATGTTATATATTACTGGTTTTCACCTAGAATAGTGATTATCCATTTATAAAAACAAATTAATATAATTTCCAAACTTAATATTATGAACATACATGAAATATGTATAATCACTAAATATAATTTTAACTATGGTTTTCCAAACACCAATAATACATAAATACATCAACCATTTACTTCCATATAGGTCATTCATTGTTCTAAGGTTTATCTAAAATATCATTTCATGGAATTATAAATCATTAAACATTATATTTAAAGTGAATATCCTTTGGTTTAACGTATGATTTTTATTATCGTCATCTATTCAAATCAATAATAATTGTTTCTAATGAAGATTTGAATTATTTTAATCATATCCCCTAGTAGAGTCAAACTATGGGTAGAGAAAAACCAATTTTCAGGTATCAGGTTACCCTGATTCAAGACCAGAACGCCTTGTATGAGTTATCACACCTAGGTATATATGGAAAAGAACCATGTGCACTTATAGTATCAGGAGAGATATTTATTTCAATTAAGATCTATAAATCTACATATTATAAAAATCTATGATGTTCTTCTATACTTATACCCAAATTATATATTTGGGTTATGTTCTCTAACCTATATCTACTTAAATCAAATTCTCTTGGTTACTATATAACATTATCTAATACCGACCATAGGAACACGACCCATGAAATTTTGAAGACAAAGTCTAATTTCAATTAAAGTATCATGATTACTAGGAATCAAGACCCAAAGGACTAATCAGTTTAGTAGTATTGGTAAACCAAATATATACATGAGTCATTTATAGAAAAAGAAGAAACTAATTGAAACATATTGTTTTATATAAATAAATAAATAACATTGGGGATAAAAATATTCCCTCTATTATATCTATACATATCCTTCATAGTACACCAATTGGATTCAGGTGGGTTGAATCATAATAAGGGTGAGCTTAAAATATCGGTAATGTAAAAGCATATTAGAATTAATAATTAATCATATTGAATAATAGTAATGGCATTGTAATTAACTGAACCCACATTGAATATAATCAGTAAACTAGGATCGATGTTCATAAACAATATATAAAAGTAACAAATATAAAATATTTCCTTTGAAAATAATAGAAAACGCAAAATAAATATGCAAATGTATGAAAATTAAACACAATCCATCTAGTAAATGAAATAACAATGAATTTATACATAGATTTGTTGATGAAAAATCTCATGGATGAATAATAACAAAAACTAAAATATGGATGTGAATTCTTAATGTATATTATGTAAAAGGAACATTGAATCATATACATTGAAGACCTTTCACGTTATGGATTAAAATTATGGATAGAGACATATTTAATTTTCTTAACATGTTTGTCTCATGAGAAACAATCGATAGTTCGAGGAGATATATAATATCTGGGAACCACCCATAATTAGAAGTATAAATAATTCATCATATTAAATATTGAATATAAATAATATTCCATATCAAATATCCAAATTGAATAGATTAGATATAATTATATATTTTTCACCAAATAATAAAATGACTATAAATGTAGTCAATATATGTGGAATGTTATACATTTGAGGAAATAATAATATAAATGGGGAATAAATTGGATAATTAGGGGGAAATTAAATGATCAAGGATCATAGAATATTTAATATTTCATGGGGAATATAAATTGAATCATGAAATTGTATGTGAATACTATCCTTGTACAAATCAATAATTAATCATCTGATGTAAAAAATAAGGATGATATATGCACAACAAATCCCAATTGGTGTAATATAAAGGTTTCTTGACATTGATGAATAAAAATATTATAAAATGACTATAATCTCATGTTTGAGGAAAATATGTTTTTGTTTTTAAAAATCATTTCAAATAAAATTTTCTTTTAAAATCAATTTTGAAAAGAAAATCATAAAAATTATATTTTTATAGATATTCTAGATGCTTCTGTGAAATGATGACATGTGAATCTATACATTCCGTATGAGGTAAAAACATTGAATTTTCATGATAATAATGATTGAAAATTTTCTTATTAGGAAAGATACAAAAATAATTCAATTAAATAATTTGAAAAATAAAAACTACTATAAATTTATATTCAAAATATGTTTAAAAGAACATTTGAAAAATATTTAATAATACATGGTTTTTTGAAGAACACGGGTTCTATAACTAGAGAGGTCATAATGTATAATTTTATTTAAAATATTCTATTTGATGTTTAATTAAAAAGGAGTGGAAAATGGATATAATACTTTATTATTCTCTTATGTAAAAATATTAAAAAAATACTATTTTATAAAATAATGGTCATATATTTTCTTGAAATAGAAAATCGCATTGAAAGACTATTAATGTTATTATTTATTTAAATAATATTTACCCATTCCAAAGTATCCCAATCCACATTGAATAATTTTATATCAAAATCTTTATAAAGGATAATTATTAAAATCATATTTTAAATACCATGAATGAAATGTAATTAATTATATTATTTATCAAAATGTGCAATACATACACCATAAAAAAGTATGTGGTGAACATCATATTTATCAAAAATAATTAAAAAGTGAGATAAAAATATATTACACCACATTTCATTTCGAGTGAACATCCTATATAAAAAAATTATAATTATATTATTTCTTGAGAACGTTTTTCATTTTTATTTTAAATTATATTTAACTTGTTTCTATTTTTAATAAATGTACTTAAAAAAATATGTTTACATTGGATGTTTAAACCAACTTCGGTTTAGGTGTTGTGAAGTGCACTATGTTGCATTTGTTGTCAATGATGTCTGTTGTTGTCAAGGAATGGATGGATGTCAAGGAGTTTCAATATGTGAATGACAAAGGATGTGATGGTGTTGGTGATGAATGGAGAATGTCCATGGTACTAAGATGCATGTCACTTAGGAGATTCACTAAGTGGCATAGGAGATGATGGTTTGAAACATTCTCTCAAAAATCAGACGATTGTAGAACTGATATTAATGGTTCAATAATTGTATCAAGGTGATACTAAGTGACAACACTTGAAGAATGATGATGGAGCATCATAACATCTGAAGATTGTTGAGATGATCTTCAAGTTCAAAGAACTTGTATCACGTGGATACAATGTCACAACAATGTTAGAAGACCATGCATTGTCTTCACAATGCATGAGGAGTTGAAGATGATCCATCCACAAGTTCTAAGTGGATAAAGTGGTTTAATGAAGTCCATGCACTATCACTGAGTGCATGTGAATTAGAAGATGATCCAACTTAATCTCTGATTGGATCACTGAAGAACATTGAAGAATTATGTGATTCAGGAGCTTCGGTTGATGAAGAACCTTCTACAAATGTCTCATAAGTCTAGAATACATGATTGGAAGGAGTTGAGGAAGTTTGTGGTAGAAGAATGAAGAAGAAATGGAAAGAATGGCTTTGAAGAAGAAGAAGTGGCATTTGGCATTTGAAATTTGTTACTTTGTTTTTAAACAAAGTACTTGTTCTATACTTAAGAAAAAAGAGACCCACCAAGGTGACCAGCCGAGGGTCATCACCCAAGGCTCTTGTGGGACTCAAGGTCACCACGCCCGTGGGGAACCCTCAAGGCCAAGGCAGCAGCCCTGAGGCAGGGGCGCACCCGCAGGACGCAGCGTAGGTGCCAGGGGCATGCCCGGAGGAGCGCATGGTGGGCGCATAGCGCGCCCGTGTGTGCATAGTGGACTCCAGTGGCGCGCCCGAGTGGCAGGACTGGGCGCAAGAGCACGGCCGCAGAGTGAACACGGTGCGGGGCGGCACCGTGAGGGGGGAAGTTCAACTGAGCGGCTGTAGGGAGCGCTTGGGTGATAAACCGCGGAAAAATCGGCCGCCAATTCGATGTGGGACGCACATTTTTTCCGCGGAGCAAATCGTGGCCATCCATCTGATCTCTCGAACAATCTGCACCGCACATCTCATCACGCCGCTCCCGTTCAGATCCAGGCCATTGAAGATTATTTGATCGCCTGATCCGACGGCTCCCCGTCCGTCTCCTTCCTCGAGCTCAGCCGAAGTCCACCCGACGTCCCCGCTGAAGCAGTGGCGCCTCCGAGCGATGTTTTTGAGTTCCCAGCCACCTTCGATCAAACCGAAGGCCCCATTCGATTCGTCTGGCCCTACTGAACTCGTCCATGCTTTAAAATATACTTTCATGCAATGTTTGGAGAATTTATAGGTTGGCCGAGGCAAACGAAGTTCCGAGGCCATAAGGTTTATATTTTTCATGGTTTGGGCCGAAGGAAGGCCGTGCATGCATTCTAAGTCACTTGAACGTGGAGGAGAAAAATAAATCAGAAATGACTCGCGTGGGACAGTAGAGAAAATCAAGATTTGTAAAATCTTGAAATACTCTAAATCTTTGGGAGATCAAAAAATTCTCACGCGGAAGATTTGGCATCCCACCGCCTATATAAAGAGAGGCCGAGCCCTCGAGGAGGCTTGCTGAAACTTTGTGGAGTCCCGCATGTTCCTTACCTTACGAAGAATTGAGCTGCACGTCCCCTGCGCGATAGAGAAGCCCATAGCCATTTTTTGGCTTCGTGAAGTCCCTTTTGCGCATCCCTTGCACGAAAGAGGTGAAGGGAAGTTCCCTGCGCGCACCCCTTGTGCGACAGGAAGGAGCCGAGCCGCATACTTGCGCGCTCGAGTCTCTTGCCACCCTCTCTGCTCGCACACTTGCGTGACAGGAGGAAGGAGCCCGCGGTGTTGCACCATGCACACTTGTGCGGCAGTTGAGAAGAGGAGGAGGCCCTTGCACCTCACACCTTTCCAGTGCACCTTGTGCGGCTGTGAAGAGAAGAAGGGCACACCACTTGCGCGCCTCCCATGCGGCAGTGGTTCGGGTGAAGACAAGGCACACCTAGTGTGTGTGTGAAAGTAGAGGAGGAAGACCCGAGCCTTGTGTGTGTGCTTAAAAGAAGTGAAGTGCATATTATTGGGTGTGTGCAAGAAGGAGAGGTCGAGAACAACACCAAGTTGTGTGTGGAAAGTGAAGAGGATGGCCGAGGCCTTAGTGCCATGTGTGCAAAGTGAAGACCTCACATTGTGTGTGTTTAAGAAGTGAAGAGGCTGAACCTAGGTGTGTGAAAAGTGTACACATTTAGAAGAAGAAAGAAGAGGACATCCACACTAATGTATAACACACTTTTAAGTGTGTGAAGAAATTGAACAATGTGTGTGAGTGAAGAAGGTGTGTGTGCTTAAGGAGAAATTACACTCTTTGAGTGTTTATCACACCAAGGAAGAGAAGAAGGGGAGTTCATGCTTGCATGCATGCACATGCACACGTGAACAAAGCTAAATCAGGCTGTGTGCAATTGAGAAGCCCAAGACCAGAAGTTCTTGAAGATTTTTAAGAATCCATGCAATCAGTGCATGAAGCTGAAGAGTTACCATGCACTTAGTGCATGAAGTTGATGTGAAGTCAGACTGAAGACAAACTGAATTTAGAGATATCAGTTGTCTGAGTTTTCAGTAATTGAGAAGATCCTGATCAACAGAAGTGATCAGAAGTGAAGAGCAAGACCAAAATACCTTTTCAGAGGCTGTTGAAGATTCTTGAAGAGAGAGGCCAGGTCATCCTAAGAGAAAGGAGATAAATCCTGAGCAAGACGAGAAGACTTGTTCATCACAAGTGAGCAGAGGTACAGATCAAGGCCAGCAGCCTTTATCCTAGGCTGTTGAGGATACTTGAAGAAGCTTAAAGTGAAGAAGAGCTACTCGTGTGACTCGAGGAGCTAGGAGAAGCCCCCTGTGAGACTCAGGGTGGAAGAAGTCTTCAGTGGGATTCTGGAGCAGGCCAGTGGGACTCTGGTAACACTGTGGGATGCAGTATAAAGAACCTCATCTGGGACTCAGGAGAGATACAGTGGGACTCTGTATCGACCATTGTAATACTAACAGATTATAATGGAAGAAACCATGTTGGGGTGTATAACCAACATGGCAAGGACGTAGGCCTTTGGTGCCGAACCTTGTAAATCCTTGTGTCCAGTGCCTTTACATTTACTGCATCATTCGAGGAAAGGTGAGAGATACATGAAGAGTGGATCGAGGCTTTAACCAGCCATAGAGGTTTAATTGATAAAGAATAAATTAGTAAAAAGTTTTAAGGGATCACTGATTCACCCCCTCCCCCTCTCAGTGATTCACACTGATCTGGGCACTTCAATTGGTATCAGAGCGAAGGTTACCTCTAAAAGATCCAAGGGAGTCTATATGGAGTGCAGATTTGAGGAAATGAAAGAACAGCCTCCAATGGAGATATCTGCCAAGACTCTGAAAAACAGAATGAAGAAACAGGCAAAGAAGACGAGGAAGAAGGTTGTTGCAATCAGAGAAACTCCTTCTAAGGAAAGAAATTTGAAAGTCACATCAGATGACAATTACTTTTATCATTCTTCTGCTGAAACTTGCTCTAGCTGTGATGAATATGGAAGAAACAATGATCTTATAAATGCAATCAAATATCTTCAGAAGACAGTCCCCAAGGAAGTGGCAATGTGTATAGCTACAGGCGTCCTTGATCTTCAAGAAAAAAAATTACAGCTAGAAGAAGAATCCAATTCAATGGAAGATCAGTTGGAAAAAAGGGTTGGCATAACCAACACTCTCAGAAAGCTGGTGAAATCCAAATATGAAACAATATTCCTTTGCAATGAAAGATATGAAGACACTACCGAAGAATTGAAAAGAAGCCTTTCTGAGAAATAATTCTTTATGATAATGGTTAAAGAAGTTTTTCATGCACTGGAAAAGAGGCACAATGTTTTAATGATTGTCAGAGAGGCTCAAATTGAAGACAAAGTCAAAATGGTGAAGGAGCATGACAACTCATTTCATGAAATAAAGAAGGTGCATGATGACCAGATGGAACAGCTGAAACAGAATTGGGAAGGTAGGCTATGATTGGTTGAGGATGATAAGAACTCCCTCAACATGAAATGCTTTGAACTGGAGGTGATATTGAAAAATCTGCAATCACCCAAAGATGAAGCCTCCAAGTCAACTGAAAGAAGAAATGTTGCTACTCAAGTGAGCTTTGAGAAGGATGATTCTAAAAGAAAGACATCCTCTAATGAAAGGGAAACATCTTCTAAAAAGAAGGTACCATCCATACCATCTTGTACTCATGCTTCCAATTGTGTTTCCACAAATAGTGCAGGATGGAAGAGAAACTCCAAACAAGTATGGATGAAGACAATGAAGAATGAGAGCTCTCCTGAAACAACACAGCAAGTCAAGAAAATTACCCAACAATCAGAAGGACTGAAGAGGTCAAGATTTGTGGGTCAGTGTTGGTGTTGTAATAAGTATGGGCACTGTGAAAAAGATTGTTGGTACAATCCACTGAATGTAAAAGCACAAAGGAAGCCCATGCCAAGGGGGAGCAAGCCAGAAGGAAAGAAGAAACATCCACAGGTCCAGAGACATATGTTTACTGCAAATAGATTTGGATTGCTTGATAACATCTAGGATGTTTGCAAAAGTGGTCAAAAAGGTATATTTCAATCTCCAACTGTATTTAGAGCTCAAAAGAAGAAAAGTTCACAGAACCTGGCTCAGAAAGAATCCTTTGTAAGCAAGAAGAAAGTTGAAGATGCTCTCAAGAAGGTTTTGAAAATGGAAAAGAAGTCCTTGGAGTCTAAATCCAAGAAGGGTGATGCATCCAGAAGGACCAACAAGAAAACATGCTTCTACTGTGGAAAGAAAGGACACACCATGGATCTTTGTGAACAAGCCATGGAACTGAATAGAAGCAGACTAGACTCAAAAAGTCAATCAATCCACAAGAAGCAGAAGGGATTGATTGAATATAAGTTTCCTAAGAACGGTAGCTTAATATCATCAAAAGAACCATGTGGAACTTCCAGAACTGAGGCCACACTTCCAAGTGACTTACTTGTCATATGGCCAAATCAGTTGCAACTTTCCAGAGAACTACAAAGATCTGAAGATAAAGTTCTAGCAATTTCTAAGGAAAAAGGGAAGAAGAATATTTCACATGAAGATCAAGTTCTGTGTGTGAGGTGAAATCAAGATGGACATACTAGTGATAAATGCATGATATTCATTCCAGCTCATAAGGGATTCTTCAAAAGAATGAAGATTTCACCAGGTGACTCTAGTGCTCAGAAGGCACCTAGAAATAGAGGAGTCACACACAAAGAAGTTAAAGAGGTGTTGAGATCCACACCAGCACAAACATCATTGAAGATCAAATGTGCAAGTGTGAAGAATGGTGAAAATGGGACATCTCGGTTGAGAGAATCTTCTCAACCTTGTTGTTCATATTGATGAACCAAGGAGGTTCCATCTTATTCCCTTATACTTCTGGTATTTACATGTGCTAACATTGCAGGGAATTGAAGATGATGATCATTCTCATATGGAGAGTGTTTTGGAATGAATGGAGTGCACCCCTTGAGGGGGACCCAATCTGGAGATGATGATATTTTGGGATTTAATATCATCTTCAGAAAATTGAAGGTATTCCAATCATACTTTCATCTCTTATTTCTTAATTGTATTCATCATGAAAATTAATGGAGAGAATTGATTGAAGTCAAATGGTTGAAAGGGGGAGCTTTATCTTTTCACTGAACGTTCTAATGAGTTTTGTGGAGTATGTGCAGGATTTAGCAATTCATTGATATCTCTGAAAAATTTCAAACCCCTTGAATCATGATCTCACATGTATAGTGAAATTTTGGACAGCATTGAGTTCCTTTGTTACATCACTCTTGTTTTCTACAGCTGGTTGGCCCACGTAGACTTAGAGTTGATCTACTAAAGGTTATTTGCTAAAGAGAACTTGTGACATCATCCCTCTCTCGGTGTTTTTCAAGAAAATAATTTTCAAAGGGAGGAAGAGATTTTTGAAAGAGAACCACACCACACCTTTTCATTTCATTTCTAATAAGGGGGAGAAAAGATTGGCACACATATTGACCCATTAATATGTGCTGAAGAAGTGTATTGACAACAAATACAAAGGGGGAGATTGAAGTTCACTATGTTGTATTTGTTGTCAATGAGGTATGTTGTTGTCAAGGAATGGATGGATGTCAAGGAGTTTCAATATGTGAATTACAAAGGATGTGATGGTGTTGGTGATGAATGGAGAATGGCCATGGTACTAAGATGCATGTCACATAGGAGATTCAGTAAGTGGCATAGGAGATGATGGTTTCAAACGTTCTCTCAAATAACAGATGATTGTAGAACTGATCTTAATGGTTCAATACTTGTATCAAGGTGATACTAAGTGACAACACTTGAAGAATGATGATGGAGCATCATAACATCTGACGATTGTTGAGCTGATCTTCAAGTTCAAAGAACTTGTATCACGGGGATACAATGTCACAACAATTTTAGAAGACCATGCATTGTCTTCACAATGCATGAGGAGTTGAAGATGATCTATCCACAAGTTCTAAGTGGATGAAGTGGTTTAATGAAGTCCATGCACTATCACTGAGTGCATGTGAATTAGAAGATGATCCAACTTAATCTCTGATTGGATCAATGAAGAACATTGAAGAATTATGTGATTCAGGAGCTTCGGTTGATGAATAACCTTCTACAAATGTCTCATAAGTCTAGAATACATGATTGAAAGGAGTTGAGGAAGTTTGTGGAAGAATAATGAAGAAGAAATGGAATGAATGGCTTTGAAGAAGAAGAAGTGTCATTTGGCATTTGAACCTTGTTACATTGTTTTTAAACAAAGTACTTGTTCTATACTTAAGAAAAAAGAGAGCCACCAAGGAGGCCAGCCGAGGGTCATCACCCAAGGCTCTTTTGGGACTCAAGGTCACCACGCCCGTGGGGAACCCTCAAAGCCAAGGCAGCAGCCCTCAGGCAGGGGCGCACCCGCAGGACGCAGCGTAGGTGCCAGGGGCACGACCGGAGGAGCGCATGGTGGGCGCATAGTGCGCCCGTGTGTGCATAGTGGGCGCCAGTGGCGCGCCCGAGTGGCAGGACTGGGCGCAAGAGCGCGCCCGCAGAGTGAACACGGTACGGGGCAGCACCGTGAGGGGGGAAGTTCAACTGAGCGGCTGTAGGGAGCGCTTGGCTGATAAACCGCGGAAAAATCAGCCGCCAATTCGATGTGGGGCGCGCATTTTTACCGCGGAGCAAATCGTGGCCATCCATCTGATCTCGCGGACGATCTGCGCCGCACATCTCATCGCGCCGCTCCCGTTCTGATCTAGGCCGTTGAAGATTATTTGATCGCCTGATCCGACGGCTCCCCATCCATCTCCTTCCTCGAGCTCAGCAGAAGGCCACCCGACGTCCCCGTTGAACCAGTGGCGCCTCCGAGTGATGTTTTTGAGTTCCCAGCCACCTTCGATCAAATCGAAGGCTCCATTCGGTTCGTCTGGCCCTACTGAACTCGTCCATGCTTTAAAATATACTTGCATACAATGTTTGGAGAATATAGAGGTTGTCCGAGGAAAACAAAGTGTCGAGGCCATGAGGTTTATATTTTTCATGGTTTGGACCGAAGGAAGGTCGTGCATGCGTTTTAAGACGCATGCACGTGGAGGAGAAAAATAAAGCAGAAAGAACTCGCGTGGGACAGTAGAGAAAATCAAGATTTGTAAAATCTTGAAATACCCGAAATCTTCGGGAGATCAAAAAATTCTCACGCGGAAGATTTGGCATCCCACTGCCTATATAAAGAGAGGCTGATCCCTCGAGGAGGCTTGCTGAAACTTTGTGGAGTCCCACGAGTGCCTTACCTCGCGAAGAATTGAGCTGTGCGTCCCCTACGCGGCAGAGAAGCCTGGAGCCATTTTTTGGCTTCGTGAAGTCCCTTTTGCGCATCCCTTTCGCGAAAGAGGTGAAGGGAAGTTCCCTGCGCGCACCCCTTGCGCGAAAGGAAGGAGCCGAGCCGCATACTTGCGCGCTCGAGTCTCTTCCCACCCTCTCTGCTCGCACACTTGCGTGGCAGGAGGAAGGAGCCTGCGGTGTTGCACCTTGCACACTTGCGCTGCGGTTGAGAAGAGTAGGAGTCCCTTGCACCTCACACCTTGCCAGTGCACCTTGTGCAGCTGTGAAGAGAAGAAGGGCACCCCACTTGCACGCCTCCCATGCGGGAGTGGTTCGGGTGAAGACAAGGCACACCTAGTGTGTGTGTGAAAGCAGAGGAGGAAGACCCGAGCCTTGTGTGTGTGCTTAAAAGAAGTGAAGTGCATATTCTTGGGTGTGTGCAAGAAGGAGAGGCCGAGAACAACACCAAGTTGTGTGTGGCAAGTGAAGAGGATGGCCGAGGCCTTAGTGCCATGTGTGCAAAGTGAAGACCTCACATTGTGTGTGTCTAAGAAGTGAAGAGGCTGAACCTAGGTGTGTGCAAAGTGTAAACATTTAGAAGAAGAAATAAGAGGACATCCACACTAAAGTATAACACACTTTTAAGTGTGTGAACAAATTGAACAAAGTGTGTTAGTGAAGAAGGTGTGGGTGCTTAAGGAGAAAATACACTATTTGAGTGTTTATCACACCAAGGAAGAGAAGAAGTGGAGTGCATGCTTATATGCATGCACATGCACACGTGAACAAAGCTAAATCAGGCTGTGTGCAATTGAGAAGCCCAAGACCAGAAGTTCTTGAAGATTTTTAAGAAGCCATGCAATCAGTGCATGAAGATGCAGAGTTACCATGCACTTAGTGCATGAAGTTGATGTGAAGTCAGACTGAAGCCAGACTGAAGTTAGAGATATCAGTTGTCTGAGTTTTCTGTAATTGAGAAGAGCCTGATCAACAGAAGTGATCAGAAATGAATAGAAAGACCAACAGACCTTTTCAGAGGCTGTTGAAGATTCTTGAAGAGAGAGGCCAGGTCATCCTAAGAGAAAGGTGATAAATCCTGAGCAAGACGAGAAGACATGTTCATCACAAGTGAGCAGAGGTACAGAGCAAGTCCAGCAGCCTTTATCCCAGGCTGTTGAGGATACTTGAAGAAGCTTAAAGTGAAGAAGAGCTACTCGTGTGACTCGAGGAGCTAGGAGAAGCCCCCTGTGAGACTCAGGGTGGAAAAAGTCTTCAGTGGGATTCTGGAGCAGGCCAGTGGGACTCTGGTAACACTGTGGGACACAGTATAAAGAACCTCATGTGGGACTCAGGAGAGATACATTGGGACTCTGTATCAACCATTGTAATACTAACAGATTATAATGGAAGAAACCATGTTGGGGTGTATAACCAACATGGCAAGGACGTAGGCCTTTGGTGCCGAACCTTGTAAATCCTTGTGTCCAGTGCCTTTACATTTACTACATCATTCGAGGAAAGGTGAGATAGACAAGAAGAGTGGATCGAGTCTTTAACCATCCATAGAGGTTTAATTGATAAAGAATCAATTAGTAAAAAGTTTTAAGGGATCACTGATTCACCCCCTCCCCCTCTCAGTGATTCACACTGATCTGGGAACTTCATGTTGATATCAACATTAGTATGTAAACTATGTTTAATGGGGTCATTATAAAACATCTCCATAATAATAAACATGAAATAATATTAATATTTAATCGTTAATTATTCTTTTAAAATCATTTATTTAATTTGGTTTTGAAAAATTAATCAGTGTTACAATTATGAAGACGGTAGGACGTAATTACACTTGAGTAATGTTATCATTTCTCAATAATAGTTATGGATATAATGTAAGTAACATCATATCATTACCTAATGATAATTAATTAATAATTACAATATTATTTTAACACATCTACTTATATATATATATCATGTATTGAAAAAGTAATCACATCATGTCGAAGAGGTGATATTCCACATATCCAAGAATGATGTTCTCACTTTTTAGTTATGTGAAAGGGTAATTAGTAAAATGATATATATAAATATATATAATGGGAATTATTTCAAGAATAATATTAAAAAATTTTTAATGTAGAATATTTTTATTTATAATAATAATTTATGCATTCCATGTATTGTGTGAATGAATCACCTAAATTTATAGTGGTGGTAGTCCACACTTATCTCAAATAATGTATTAATATTAAAGAAATATAGGAATTTTTAATGTTTTGTGTTATAAGAGGATTAAAAAATTATAATAAGAAAATCAATATAAAAATTATCATATATTAACTTATTGTTCATCATAATATCCATCATAAGAGGTGGTAATGAAAAAATGAACAATCATCATTTCATTAGTTAGTACTTTTCGGTACACCGAAATAGAATGTTCATTACCCATTAGATGGATGTGAGTGTAATTGAATGTTAAAAAAATAAGAATAATAAAAATCATAATATCTTTAGTATACAATATTTTTATACAATAATGAAATGAGGTGAGTTTCTGGAGTGGATAATGAAAATAAAATTAAAAAACCTGATAGAATATGTTACCTCATAATTGGGTAACTACTTTTGTTTTGAAAAAAAATGATTATATGGAAGCATTTTTTAAAAACATGATTCATAAAGGTATATGTATGGGGGTATTTTTGGACACAAAATAGGAATATCATGAAAAAAATTTATTTTAGAAGTGTGAGGAATAGAGTGAGGTGGTGGCATTTTATAATGGTTGAAAAAGACTCGCTTCTTATTTTCCAAATGTAGTTCGGTGTACCCATGTTTATATATAAACAAATTGTGAAAACGAACTAAAAACCACAATGAGAGGTTCAAGGATGATGTATGGAAATATAATGGGTGTCAGAAAGTGGATAGGTCATTTGGGAGCATATGTTAATGGTTTTGTGCTCTATTATACTTATTTTACCTTTATAACTACAAGTAATTTTAATTAATTTCACTAATAATTTTGGACAAAAAATTTGGTATTATTTGACATTATAAATTATTCGCCTTCTCAATATGAAAACGTGTTTTCTAAATTTCAATAATAGTATTGGCATAAAATAATTTAAAAATCATCCCATAGGCGAGACAAAAATGCCGGTTTTTAATGTTAAAAGTACAAATGATTGAAATGTTTTTAAAAAAAATTCATATTGAAATTTATTACTATTAAAAAATATTATAAGTTAAAAATATTATATAATTATACTTTAAACAAAACTGAATCATAATTTATCTTTATAATACAATTAGTTGAAAATTCAGTTTTGATTAAAAATCTTGTATTTTATATTAATAAAAAAATTTAATGTTTTAGAAAAATATAAAACCCCAACATAACCTAATTAATATTTTTATCACTCAATTATTATGAATTTTTGACATAATAAATTTATTAATGAGTAAAAATTATTATTTAGAATGTGTTTACCATTAAAAAGGCATAAACATTTCTTTTACAAGTTTTTATGTGTAAAATAACATTTGTTATAATCCTATGCATATCAATCCTAGTTGATTAATATGAAAAATATTCTATTGAATATATGAAATACATATTTTATTTAATTAATTAAATTATTTTAATTAATTATTTTGTTATGAAAAAACTCATTTTGAAGCATAAATATAATAATATTTTTGTTTATATCTAATTGGTTTTTATTTTTGTTTCTCGTGAATTCGTAACTGATGTATTAATATTATATTTATATCAAAAATTATCATAAATTAGTTAATAATATTCATAACCTCTAGCCTAATGGGTATGTTACAACATATTAAAATAAATTATATTATTCTAATAATGTATTATTGGTCAGTAAAACATAGTGTTGCATGTAAGGAAAGTCATTAAAAATTTAATATCTTACCTGCAACACATTTTTGCACCGTATTTCATGATTTTAAATATAAGGAAAATATTTTATATAATATATATGTTATATATTATTCAGCTATTATATTACTATATGTACTTGGTGTCACGTGTCATACATGTTATCAAATACAATGTTATTAATTGATATTTTGGGGTGTCTCATTCAATAAATTAGGTTATCGATGGGTGGGATGGGATAAGTTGAGAGAATTTGTTCATGTGGATATAACTAGGATATTTTTTTATTTTTTTTATTTTGGGTATGACTTATATATCATCTAGTTTTTTAAATTTTTGTATGTATTTTGAATTGGTATGTTTCTTTGTTATTCCTGTTGATATAAATGATTTGGTTCATTTTTATTAGTTATACCTCGTGTTTTTGTTTCATATAGATTTTTTTTAATTTTTAATTGAATTTGTTTGTATTGAAATTTAATGTATAATTTCCAATAATGATATAATTCTTAGTCTACTCACGTTTGGGGGTAAAATCAATCCCAATGGGTCTATGCTTGGTTCTTTGGAAATAGTTTCCATCCCCTAGTGATCTCATATAATATTTTGGAATTATTGATAAATTAGCTTAGGATAAAGTTATTCTGTAGCATGTTCTATTTCATTATAGTAATACATCATTAATGACACATCATATTTTGGTATGTAGATCCACTATCATGTGTTTTGGAGAATATTTCCATGGAATCTCTATGATATTATTATTTTATCCAGTTTTCCTAGAAATATAAATAATATTATATAGAAATTATCATATTAATTTTATGTTGAAGAATAATAAATATTTACTCTTAATATATTCCTCAAATATTATACCTAAAGTGTTAACAAAATGTTTTAAAATCACTATTTAGGGCACCAACTCCAACACTAGTTTTTTTCAACCTCTACAACTCTTGATTATATTAGAGTCCTTATTATATATTATATCATGTCTTAATTGATTCACTTCATTTCCAATAACTGTATAATCAAATTTAATATACATAAATAGTTTATTATTATATTAATATTTCACTTTAGGTTGAAATATATTTAAAACGTCGAAATTTATTTTCCAAAAATAACAAAAAATTATTTAATTTACATAAATTTAAGATTGATTCATTTATAATATCACTTTCCACGAAATAGTGATATTACCATTGCCATATGTGTTGTTTTCTAGAGTGATTAAATCCTGAAATCCAATAATAATTATAAATTTCATAAAAACAATTATCTATCATTACAATCATACCTAAATATTTAATGAGTATCTTCTGTGAATAAATAAAAAGTGTCAAACTATTATACATGTACTCTTAAAAAAATTATTTTCCATAAAACATCATGTAAAACACATTTTTTGAAAGTAATTTTTTTTTTAATTTCAAATAATCCATTTATATTATTCTATTTATCAAATTGGGATAAATATCCAATTTTTAATTTATATGTTATATTTTAACTTTATCTAAAGATGCATAAATTTTTTTTATATATATTTGAATTATTATATTTTTTAATAGTGAATCTACAACTATTTTATGTTATTATATATTCTATAAAGTAATTTTCATAAACATATAGTCATCTGTTTTACTCAAATTCATTGGCCATTGAAAACTATATAGTGTGAAAAAATGTGTACAATATTATTAAATAAAGATTTATTCCATTTTAATTACATTATATAATATTTTCTTTACTAAATTGAAAATTCTTTACATGTGTTCATTTAAATGAATTTATATTCTATATAGTAAAGTTAAAATTATAGTGTACAGAAAAGGAATTTCAAATAATAAAAATTTAAATTATAGTGAGTCAAAATTTCACTGAATAATGCTTTGAATTTATATATTAAAAATTTATTCGTTCAAATTTTGTAAATTTAATTATAAATTTATAAATTTATTCACTATAAAATATATATATAAAATATTTTCTAATATAAATATTCTGTTTCTAAATTTTTAACACATTATTTAATGAGTTTTTAGCCTTTCTAAACTAACAATGATCAATTAATCATTCATGGTTAATTTTTCTTATTATAAAACTCATTCATTTTTTTATTATTTGTTTACTTGTTTTCCAAGATAATTCCATGTTTATATTAAAGTATATTTGATATAAATGTGTCTTTAATAATTTTTAATGAGATTAGTATTAAATATATTATCTTTAGTATGAGATAAATAAGAATAACAAGTCAATAAACAATGGAAAGGTAATAAAAATCTCATGAGTGTTAAATATATCTCAAAGAATATATCTAAATTGATAGTTAATTTTTTTAATGTTTGGAAACTAGGGAATGTAATTTTATTAAAAACTCATTATATCATATAATATAGGTTAAAATATATCTTGTTGAGAGTTTTTAATATATGTGATTCTATAGAAAATTATGGGAGTTCATAAAAAGGTAGTTCTAATGATAAGTTATAGTGATTACTTATTAAATAACGTTTCAATGATTAATAAATAATTTTTATCAATTTATCATTGAATATTGAAAATTCCTTATAAAATACATGGAATTTAATTATTTAATATTTTATTAATTATATTTTAAATTGAATAAATTCAATGAATAATAGAGTTGTTATAATATTTTTTCAAGATATAAAATTTCAATACCAGAATATTTGATATTATTAAAAGGATAGTAAAACATCTAAAAATAATTTATCACACATAGATATTCACTTGATCGGCCATTGTTAAAAATTACCTGTTTTACCTTACATGAAATTTAGTGTTCCGAATTAAATATTCTATGAGTAAATTTTAATTTCCCAGAAGTATGTGCGTGAGGTTAATAATATTTTTATAAATATTACAATTATTATCTAAAGAAATTAACTAATTTGATTATTATTTTTAATATGAAAAATAACTGATATATTATATGTTGTTAGATTTAGGGTGTTTAAATTTAAATATTCATTATATCATATTACTTTAATGTCACATGAATTCATTGTGTATTTATTTTGTTTGATATACATGAATATCCATGATTTGTGGAAAAAGAGGAATACAATGATTGTTCAGGGTCAATAACAATAATTATGGGAAGAATATTAAAACATATTTATTTTTATTAGAAAATATTTTTTAAGCATTATAACTATAATTTTATTCACACATCAGATATCATTGGATTTGAATAATGAAATAAATTACCGAACTTCGTTAGATGATGTCGGTTTTCTTGGGCCCCAAGGTTGTTCATGCATCAAAAAAGATATTCTATAAATAAAATATATCTATGAGTTACATTAATTTTATATAATTTTGAAATAATATTGTATAATTTTATTAAAATCTTCTTAATTATTATTGTCATACATATTAAAATAATTTTTCTATGGGATATTATTTTGAAAAAGGAAAATAAGTGCTTAGTATTTTGGCTATTTATATTAAATATGTGTCACACATGAACCATAATTTTTTATAATACAAATATAATATTTAATATATATTATGATGAAATAATAAATTTTATAATATAAATTTCAAAAATGGGGTTTTTTTACATATTAAGATTGGAATCATCAGTTTGTATCCCTTATGAGAAAGTACATGAGAAATCATGGTTATATGAATGAACACCCTACACATAAATAATCAACTTTTAACCATTTGTTCAATTAATATTAACTTATCATTTTAAATAAATGTATTATAGTTTAATGATATACTTGATGTTCATGGATTTCATAATTCAAATTTGATATAAATATCATATTTAATTTGTATCAAAATTTAACATTTAAATTGTTTTTAGATATTATTTTTTTTAACACTATTTTAAATATCTTGAATTTATTTAATTATAATAAAATTTTAATGAATTCATATTTAGGATTTCTATTTAATAAATCATGTGATTAATTTTACTATTATATATTATTTTAGAATGAATTTTTATCTAATAATATAAATATAGAAATTCAATAATATATAATACATGATTATATGTGAAAATATAAATTTCTTTATAGTATGAAGATATAGGAAATTAATTTTTCTTTAAAATTATAATTATTGTATTACGTGGTTTTACAAAATCTATCCATTTTTATGATGATTTTCTGATATCCCTAAGTTAAAAAATGGTATATAAATATTTAAGAAAATATTATTATAATATTATTTTTATTTCAAGTATCTCTAATAAAAATACGCAATTGAATTTTCAATTATAGGGATTTATGGTTTATAATTTTCAAAATGTTACCAATTATTATTAAATTAAATTCATGAAAGATAAATAATTCCAATGTATCTAAAATAATTGTTAAATTTGAAGTAATAAGTAGTTACATCAATTATTTATTAATAAGAATACTTATATACCTAAAAAATGATCTCATTTTAGAGAATTGTAAATTAATATTTATTGTTAATAATGTATAAAATTTCAATATTCTATATTCAAAATCAATCTGACCAAGTAAATGTTAGATAATGTATATTATTAATTATCAATATTTCATTTCTACGTGGAGAGTAAAACTTGTAGTAAATAATTTTTATCTGGATAAAAAATATTATTATTTTATTATATATTTTTTTGGTTATTTTGTTTATTTTAAAAAATATTACAATAATATTGAATATATGAATTGTAAGAAATTATTATAGTTTAATTATTATTTATTCAACTAATGTTACTAACATTACTACAAATATTAATTCTCTCTAAATATGTAATGGTAATAATTAAATGATTTGGAAGAAGAATGTAAATATTGTTCTTTGTTATATGAAAAAAACAATTTAATATGGATGAAATATCAATATTATCATGAAGATGATAGTTCCATTTATTATAAATGAAAATTAATGATGTGGAAATGTTTTAATACATGTGTTCTATGATCCCTAATTTTTCATTTCCTAAAAAATTATGTGGTAATATTCATAATAGTAGAGATTACAATATGTATATAGATACTCATGAATTATTAAGAAAAAATACACACATAATTTATCTGAAAGGGACAAAAATGATGATTCATTACAAAAATATTATTTATTATGAACATAAATGAATATAGATTTTCCGTTTTATAAAAATTGAAATGTAATTAAAGTAACACTTATTGGTTAACTTATTTATCAAAATAATTTTACTTCTATAAATAAATATTTTTAATTGTTATCATTTTTGGGCACAACACCCATAAGTGTATCATTGTAGGCTTGTCCACTGAGTCTATGTCTATGTAATGCTAAAAGATTTATATTTTTTGTGAAATGAAAAATATTTTTTGGTTAATGAAATAATGAAATTTAGGTTTTCATTAAATAATTTCTTACTTTATTTTATTAAATAAATTCATAGTGCCGTAATTTATAGAGAACTCTATTTTTATTACGTCATTTCATAAATATGGTATCACTTTTCCATTTAGAAATTTTAATTTTTTTCTTCCTCAAAATTCTAATATTATTGTTACATGATTTATATATTTGAAACATAATATATATTAATTGGAAACCCATGATTCATATTTTTAATCCTTTCATATTGGGACTTCCAATATAAAATTACAATAAACAAATAAAAATTTCACTATGTTATGGTATAATAATTTTTGGTATTCTCGAAACATAGAATTAAAGGAATATATCTAAGGAGATAATTGATCCATTTTTACTCAGTAAAATCATCCACTCTATCTATCCCACCACTAACTCAAGGGGAATTCCCAATACCCATGTGATGTAGTTATGTTTTATGGAATTATGTATATATATATATATATGAAGTGGGAATTATTTTTAAATTAAATAATATAATGCAATCAATTGATTTCTACCAAAAATGTAAAATGGGTCATCTATAGTTAATGTGTCTAATATATAAAAAATAATACATATAAACCAAACATGTGAATTAAAAATATATAAATAATCAAAAAATTTATCCCATGGGTCACTATAAATAAATTATATTGTTTGATCCAAGGTATGATTTTGATTTTTCATATAAGTAAATTCTACCTGCAACGACAGCATGTTGATGTGGAGTCATGGAAAGTTAATTTTAGATGGCAGTGGATTTAAGAGAAAATTGGAAGGTATATGGGAATAAATTTTTTAATGTTGTGACTGGGATGAGAAATCAGGGTGTATCATATGATCATTATTTCAAAAACGTTATGAAACTTGATACTCTAGAGGGTAAAACGTTTGTAACATATATAAATAGTTTACAAGGGGAGGACATTTGTATTACCTTACACTATGTGAAAGGTATTTTAGGAATATTGGGAAATGATTCTGATTGTTTTGCTTTAGGAGGTGATTTAGATTCTATAACAATTGAATATTCAATGGTTCAGGTTGTTATTGGCATCAACTATAATGTGGAAACATGAAAGGTGGATAAGGAAGTCTCAAAGGCCAAAAATATTATTTATATGTAGAGTTATTTCTTACAGGGCTCGGTAACACTATTTGAGAGGGATTCAAGGAGAATAGTCAACATCAAGTTATTATGTCATGTCCAAGGAGGGAGTTTCATTATTTTAAGCTGGGTTAATGCTTTGAGGGATTGAGGAATGAATGGACTGTCTAAGAGTTTAATGTAAATTAGTAAATGAATTCCAATGAGGAGTAGGGAATACTTGAGGATAAGTCTAGTGATAAGTCATCATGTCAGTTCATTGGAGACAATGTACAAGGATTTCAAGGTAGAGGCATCTTACTTTGGAAGAAGAAGAAGGGTCAAGGAGACTGCATGAACGACGAAAAAGAATATTCACATTCAATATTACCAATGGAGATATAATTGTCCAAATTTTTGAATCTAAATGCAATGGGAGGTGTATTTTATAGTATTAGAAATACTAAATTATTTGATGTTGAAGAATGCAGGGATGTTCACCTGATGGGTAAATTTTATTACCACCAGTACGAGGAAGTTATGGGAGCTATGAAAACTATGGAGCAAAAAATGCATTTCACAAATGAAATGAGATCGGAATTTATTTTGATAAATTCCTCAATTGATGAAGCAGATATGATGATGTAATCATCTATTATTATAATGCCCCAACCCCTATTACCTAGATTCGATGCATTATTACATAACATTGGCATGATCAATAGGGATCAAATACTGAAAGACTGATCTATTTAGTATCCTTGGATGTACTAGATACATTCAATAGTTTTACATTACTTTAGTAAAAAACATAAAAAAAATTATCCCCTTTTGAACAAACATATATCCTTAGCCTATCCTTACAGGTTAACCATAAAATAATTTTTCAAATCCTAGGTAAAATTAAACATTGAAAGTGGTGAGCTCAGATGCGCAGTAAGGACAACAATATAGAAGAAACTATTATAAATAATAATAAACATTTAAGGAAATGTATTATACTAAATAAAAATCCTTTTAAACATAAACATTAGTATAATATGGAAAATTTAAAATCATATTATTCTATTTAAATATTCACATGAATATTTTACTAATCGTATAAATAAATGCAATATCAATATCCACAATCATAATGATGGAATGCAAAATTCCAAACATCATTACCACATAGTCAAGGCCTTGTGAAAAGGCAACAAATAAGATTTTGTCAAGACCTTATGTAAAGACACTAGACTGTCTCATGAGATCTACAAATGCATCATGAAGCTATAGCAGGATCCACCCTTCACTTACTAAGTCCAATACATTCCTCATATGAGAAGGTTCAAACAAAACATAAACATTCATATTAAAACTAACATACGAAATGTCAATACATTAACCATATACCATGAATGGTGTAAAAACAACACATCCACAGTCAAACATATCACAAAAACTTCAATACAATATGGAATATTTATATCATACAAAATCAACTTCAAACAAGTTTAAAACCCATCAATGGATGTTGACATAGATGAAATCAAAACTTTTTGAGAGAAATACCCCTTTTATTTTGAAATCATTTAGAAATCATATATTTATAAAAAATATTTATTTTGAAAATATTATTATAATAATTTAAGGGAATATTCGATGGTTTTATAATGGGGTAAAATAGCCACAACCTCCATATAACTTAGAAAAACATTATTTCCTTACTTTTGTTGAAAAAGTCGTAAAGGACCCTATTTGGAAAATGATGGAATGATTCATCTATAAACATTTTATAAAAATTCAAATAAGTGTATAAATTACATTAATCATTTATCTAGTAAATATTAAAAAAATGAAATATATTTTTATGAAACACGGATGTGGATGACAAAGAGGTCCCAGTAAGCAGTTACGGAAAAACAACCTCGGATAATAAAGTGATTGTGAAATTAACCCTTACATTGCACTATCATTCGTCTGAGGGTACATTTAACTGCCTGTATAATGGCCACAATATGTTATTAAGTTATACTATAAACATATTCATATTTATTATATCATACATTATTCATTTATGACTTTATACTAACCATTTAATAATTATTTCCATATAAAATTAACATTTCTGTAACAATCTATTTCTTTACACTTTGTGTTTTAACTTATTATTATTGATCGTATCATTTATATCATGATTTTAATACATTTTGAATATAAACTACGATTAATATATAATATTTATTTAGAATATAATTATTTATAATAGATAGATATATGAAATTTAACTCACTGTTTATGGATATGGATGGTTGTACATACGCATAAACGATGTTTCCGTTTTCATATCATATTGAACAGAAGTAAGTGAATAAGATATATATATATATATATAAATATATATATATATATATTTCTCCCATAGAATTATTATTTCATATATTAAGTAATTATTAATTATAAATATTATTATAATCATCGTTGAATGTTTAACGTGGGAATGAATCTCATCTCGTCATGGTGACTGTAATCCGTATTACGCCCGAGCGACAATATCATTATATTGATGGTGAAAAAATATTTAATTGGTTGTTATATCATATATAAAGAATAATTAACATTATATATTTGTTATTTACATCTTTTATACTCATTATTATACTCATCCAAATAATTAAGAGTTTGAATAACAAACTACACCACGACGTGGAGATGGTAAGCCGTATGTACGCACATATGGTGACTTTGTCATTTAGAGGATGGATAGAATATCAAATATAGATGTACCATATTTATAATAATATCAAAAAAAATTATTAGATACTGGAGATTTTTTTTTTTATGTAAACAATAAAGAAAGAAGAAGTGTAAGATGAAAATAAATTAAAAGAGGGTGGTGAAATTATTACGTCTTCTTCGGGTGTTTCAATTTGAGTTGATAAAAAGGGATCCATAGGTCTGAATTCTGATAAATTTCATGACTCTTGGTTGATTTGAGTATTTTTGGGAGAAGATTTGGGTAGGGGTTGGCCGAGCCAAATGGCTTTGGAGGAGTGATTTTGAGAGAATGGGAAGTACCCTTTAATATAATAGGCGAGGGTCACTTTAGGAATAGCTTGAAACATTATTTTATAATAAAATTATTTTCGATTTATAATTGATGAGAAATTATTTATTTCTAGGATAAGGTAGGGATGGGTCTAAATCCTCTCAATCAATACGATTTAGATAGGGTTAGGTCACAATATTAACCTTATCTTTTAGATTTTACTCTTAGTTAAATAGTTTAACTTTTACCGTGTATTCATGTATTCTTAAAATATATGGTTAAAAACATACTATAAACATTCAAAAGAAGATCATGTGGTTCATTAATGACATATATATTATTATTTAATCCCTTTGAAAAAACCATAGATTTTTAGAAATATTATATCAACCAATAATATAGTATTTGTTTTAAAAATTAATTTATGTCAATTTTGAACTTATTTGTTATTTGGTTTTTGTGAAAGTCATCACAACTTGATTTTCTAAGAACATACATTGAATCAACCCTAACATTTTATATACAACATGAAAATTTCTGGATGTCATAAAAACATTGAAATTATATTTATTTTATCATTTATTATACAATTTATTTAATTCATTCATTAATATGGTAAATACTGCATCATCATTGTGTCATATATTAATTAAATTATATAATTTCAAAAAATTATAAATAAAATTCGATTATATAGGAAATCATTTTGTCTTTCTAATTAATATTTATAGCTGAATTTATATTGTGTGTAACCCAATATTAAAAAGGGTTTAGTTATTAAACATAAAATTTAACACTTTTTACTCTTCTTTAAATAAAATAATAATTAATGTCCTAATCTAATCCAAGTGTAATTGAAGGATCATATTTTATTCCAAAAATTTTTGTTGGTCAAAATACACTTATAAAATAGAGTTAGGACGTGTTTTTGGGAAATTATAATATCATTTCGACCTATAATTACCCAATCTACTTTTAACCGTGGTAAATAAAAGTCAAAAGATACTATTCACCAAAAAAATATTTTCTTTTATTGAAAAAAATCTTACTTAATGATATCAACTATTTCTGATGGGTTTTTGGAATTCAAGTCACAGAAGTGGTAAAATTATTTTTTATGCAAATTTGCAAATTTTCCTTGAAGATGGGTAAAAGAGTTTAAAAAGTTGAATAAAATTTTATACATCTAAATTTATTATAAAATGACTCTAATTAATTAAATTTATTTTGAATATGTATTATATATATATTTTTACATAATATAAATTTAAATAAAATAAATAAATATTGAATTAGAATGTCAGTTTTAAATAATAATGCAATGTTTTTCACTATTCATCAAAAATTGAATGTTTTCAACAAAATACCAAAAATTCACCCAAAGATAATTTTGATATTCTGAATTCAAAAATGAGGTCTATTTTAACAAATTAAAAACATGAACGTTTCATTTATTAATTTTAAATTAATTCCCATCGTCAAAACCAAAAAACGGGTTTTTAAAAATTAAAAACTATCAAAAGATTGACATTTTTTTATTTCAAATTTAAATGGAAAATTACTTATAATGACCTTAAATGTATTAAATTTTGAAAATATAATGTAATTATATTTCAAAACCATTAAAATTAATAATTTAACACTATATATTATTTTGAATAAAAAATTTTTTTCCACTAAAACATAGTATTTTGCACTATTTGTCAAAATATGAAAGTTATCAGAAATATAAAAAAAATTATCCAAACTAAAAATTAAAGTCCCTATTATAAAAAATTAATCTATTTCATTAAATTTAATAAATAAATGTGACAAATATTGAATTTAAAAAGGGTTCTCTCTTAAAAGGCGATAAAATTTCATTTTTTGTAAAAATAGATCTTTTATCGGAAAAAAATGAATTTTTTCTTATACTATGTCTAATAAACACATAATATAGATGTTAAAATTATATAGAGTATATATGTTTTAAAATGAAGTTAATACTATTCATAACCGATTTTTTAACGACAAGTTTGTTAAGTTGTGGTTCACTCTAACTTGGTGTTGCGTGTAACAAAAGATATTGAATTACTTTAATGAGATAACATACTATGAATTAATGGGGTGTTTCGTTCACCCAACCATCAATAAATTGCATCCTCGCAATTTGAGAATTTTCTTCAAAAATAAAGGGTTAAAAATATAAAAATACTTTTGTGGAGAACCCACATCCGAAATTTGGTATATAAAATTTATTATTAATAAGTGAAAAGGGGAATGAATAAGTTACCACCAAATTATGTTCTAGATTAGGAGAATATTTTTGGAAATTAGAGACAAATAATTAGGGGAAATGTAAATATTTATATGGATTGATTGAGGACATCAATCCAAAAAAAATGGGAAATTGAGGGCCTCAATGCCTTTAATCTATGATGATTTAAAATAGTGTTAGATCAACAAAACATAAGGTATTAGGATAAATAAATTTTTTTCAGATATCTTCTGTAAAATTTATGAATTGATTTATTCATAGAATAAGAGGAAAAAAATATACTTAACATGTTGTGTTTCATGATTCAACAAATTCCAAACACAAACTCATATTTTATTTCAAAAGATAATAGAATTCGATAATATTCAATTTATCTTAATGGTATAGGGTTCAAAAAATAATGAATTTATAATTAATTTTTCATAATATTTAGAAAATTCTACATTATACAAACTAGGACATCACAAATGTAAAGACCTGGAAATATCAAGGAATTTTTTTTTGAAATAATTTTCTTTGGAATTTTACAAGAGCGCAGTTTCTGACGGAACCTGATTCCGAGGCCCGGTGTGCCCGGAATCATGTTTCGAAGTTTGGCTTGGGTACGTTCAGTGAACGGACGAGCGGGTTTTTCTAACTTTTGAACAGGTGCCCGGAATCGAATTCTGAGGGCACCGATGGAATCTCAGCGCCGGTGTTTGCTTAAAAACTCCTCTTCTGAAAGTTGTGTTTGCTTGGTTGTGGTTTTTAATTTTTTGGTTTAAAGTTATGAAATAAAATAAAGCTGTGCGACAATTTTATTTTTTGTTTCACTTAAGCCATATAAAAGCCACTTAAAGCCACTTAAGCTAAGTTGATGCGGATAAGGTGCTATCCAAAAATATCCTACCCTCTTGGTAGGATATTTGTGAGGTGGGGCCCGCACGAGCCCCGCCGTTTCTTTTCCGCTAGGTAATGCACCCGCGAAAACATGTCATTATGAATGTCAACTGACGCTTTTTCTTAAATTCTTAACACAAAATTTAATTGGTCGGTTTTATTCGTTGAATTAATTCTATGAATTAATTTAATCGTTTCTTAACCTGTTTTTCAATCCGTTGGCGTAATAATAAAATATGACCAACGCACGACTTCTGGAAAAATGTTCATTGAGAGGATTTGACAGAAACCAAGAGTTTTTCATCCTCCTTCGCGAAGAACGCGAAGAACGCGAAGAACGCGAAGAATGCCGGCCTCCGACTAAGAACACTGAACCCGTGGAAATCGACGACACGACGTCGTGTGCCGCGTCGCCGATGTTTCCTCTCCCATGACATTCTTCTGCGACGTTCCTTCATCCGCAACGAAAATCTTCGATCACCCGTTGAGGTGAGAGATTGTGGTTCTTTAATTTTACTTTGTGGACTAAAACAACAATATGGATTTAATTATTATTAATTAAATCTGTTTTTCTTGAACCTCTATGTTCGTCGACGCATCACCGTATTCCGCGATGACGCGACGACCTTCCGCGACGACGCAACGCCTATACGCGACGACGCGACGCCCTTCCGCGACGCGACGATCGGCTCCTTTCGCGGCGATCAACTCCGCGAAGAACGTGTGTGCGACGACTTGATGGGGTAGGGGTTATTTGTGAAATAATTGATATTTCCCATGATCGTTTCTTTTAATATAAAGAACCCGGTTTCATAAGAACAATTTTAATTGATTAAAATTGTTGTTTGATATATTGATTATTCTTCCCTGTTGTTATCGCCTAACGCGGAGGGTGCGGGCCAAACAAACACGGCCCGACAACCCACCACTATTCTTCGTTGTTGTGCGGATTTGGAGGGTGATGAGAAAGCATTCCGTAGAGGCGTTTTGATGATTCCGCAGTTAAGAACGGAACCCTCGATGAACAGCGGCGCAGGCGGGAAGGGAATCGGACCACCGGAGCAACTCTGGTGGCCCGCAGAAGCCACTAGCGTCGCGGGTCGCCGGTGCGGCGGCACTGGCGGCCAGTGGCGGAGGAGGCAGCGGCGCAAGTGGACCTGCGGCCACGCGGGTCCGACGCTCTAGGGACGCGGCATCACCGCGTCCGATGACCAGGGCGGCCCCCCGCGGGGGCTACGGGGTTGTCACGCGGGGGCAGCATGCCCCCCGCGTTTTCTCGGCCGCTCGGCTGAGCCGAGCCGGGCCAGCCGGCCAGGCCGGACTGTGCCCAGGTCGGACTGGACCGGGTCCAGCCGGGTCAGACCAGGTCGGGTTGACCCGGTTCAGGTCGACCCAGGGGGGGTCGGGCCGGGTCGGCCCGGGCCCTGATCCCCCGTCTTCGGACTGTTTTCATTCTTTTTCCCGTAACATGAGCTACGGGCCTCCGAACGATGCGCCGTCAGCGACAACACGATCCTTGGATCGAGACGGTCGTTTCGGTATAAATCACTCAAGGTTTTGGGATACTTTGTGTTCGGCCGGGTTGGTTCGTACACGAAACTAATCGGGCCCTCGGAGCGGAAATGCTCATATCTTCAGTTCCGGACGTCCGATTGACATTCCGTTGACTTTGTTGAATTCCTCTATGTGAGACAAATCTTTTGGCTTACTCTGCCCGAGGTTTGGACGTAGGTGGTGTACGTTCGGGTTGGTTGTTTCTTAAAAACCAACAGGGCCCCTGGAACGAAAAGGCCAATAATTCTCAGACCGGGCGTCTGATTGACGCACCGTCTGCGAAGTTGAGTTCCGGTTGGCGATACAGAACTTTTGGATACATCAAATCTGGACTAGGTGGCAGTTGATGTATCAGCCTCTTAGCTCGGGGAGTGGACCCTCTAGGAACGAGCATGTTGTGTGCGGAAACCCTAGAGCCGGTTGAGATTTGGCGACTGCTGATCGAACGACTCGGTGTGTTACGGATAGCCCATTGGGGAGCGCTTGGTTGTAGCGGAAGATCCACGACGGAGGTGCTCGTGGTTTTAGCGGGACATGGGAGCACTTGGTTGTAGCGGAAGACCCACGACAGAGGTGCGCTTGGTTGTAGCGGCACAGGAGAGCGCTTGGTTATAGCGGTAGACCCACGACAGAGGTGCGCTTGGTTGTAGCGGCAGAGGGGAGCGCTTGGTTGTAGCGGAAGACCCACGACAGAGGTGCGCTTGGTTGTAGTGGCACATGGGAGTGCATGGTTGTAGCGGCAGACCCACGACAGAGGTGTGCTTGGTTGTAATGGCACATGGGAGCGCTTGGTTGTAGCGGCAGACCCACGACGGAGGAGCGCTTGGTTGTAGCGGCACAGGGGAGCGCTTGGTTGTAGCAGCAGGCCCACAGTACCCGATAGGTGGAGTACTACAACAGTCCAAGGTAAGAGGGAAGTGCTTGGTTGTAGCATCATAACCACTGTATTTGATGGAGAAGGAGTTTCCCAATAGCTTTGTGTCCAACTACATGATCGATCCTATGTGGGTCATTGCGGGGGTTAGTACCTTCCGATCCTTTATGGGTCGGATGGATTAGATGAATCAGTGGCTACATCTGATCATATATATCGTTATTTGAAGAAGTATACCTGTGTGAGTTGAATCTTGTGTTACCTTCTTTTCTGGATTGTGTTGTGCTATACTGTGTGGATTTGCGTTTTGCTTTTCTGTGTGAATTGGGTTGTGCTTGGGCTCGGAAGTTGGAGCCGAAAAGGAATTGATGACTTAGGTATATGTATGGGCATATACCTAAGCAGTGTCGGATGTTACTTCGTGATTGTATATTTCCTTGGTGTATTATCCCTTATGGATTCTGGGAGACCTTCGGGGTCTCGGGGTCCCTACTGAGTAGCTTATACTCACCCCTGCATGGGCTATGCCCGCACTACGTTGTGTTGGTTACAGACGACGGACATCGCTGATCCTGGTGGAGGCATGCGGAGCAGGACGGTACCTCGTGGTGGACCACTGGGCGGGACGTACTCAGAGCGGTCAGGTGGACCCGAGGAGCAGTGGAGGCTATCTGTACCCACCCTTCAGGTGGGACTTCCAGAGGACGGATCGACGCTGCGGCTTTTCTTTTTAGTTTCTGTTTTCCCCTTTCAGTTGTACTTTATAGTTGGGCTTGTATTTCTAGACCCTTTTACTTTCAGCACAGCCTGTTACGGTTTTTACTTAGTGTTTACTCTTCTGCTTGCTTACTCTGTGGTACTTGTTTACTTTTCAAAGGCAATGCCTTCCCTTTTTCCGGGATTTACGCCTTGGTGCTAGTCGCCAGCCCCTGCCCTATGGAAGGCGGGCTTGGGGTAGTCACAGAATAGGCCCCGAGGACAGGTCATGACAAAAAATGCTAGTGGTAGGTGATCCACCCTTGCCGCCATTCGGTTGCGGGTTCATGTCTCGCAGCATAGGCAGACGCGATAGGTTATCACCCAACATCTAGGTTGTCCTTTTTATGGAAATCCAAAAATTATCTCAAGAAATCATTTTACCTTAACAATAGTATCCAATACCATACGTAATCGATTCAAACCTTTAGACTTATCAAAAATACATCTCTCCAAAACCCACAGTCCAAAATTTATAAGGATGGTAAACACAATGAAGATCATTTTTCCCATGTAATACCACGTGAATACCTTTATCATGTATTATGTTAAAACCCTATAACATACTATGCTACTATAAAACATTATTTATTACATTCATTCTCCCTTATTCCTTATAGAATACTGGATATACTCCTTCTATCATAAAATTTCGTAATCTCCAACAATAATGAAATATACAAATCATTAATCAGTTTCACGGTAGTCACGAATATCCAATGTAATATAGCCGAATAAATTATATATTATTCCAAAATCACTACATCAACAGCAGAACCATATTATTTTTTGTCATTCTCTAATCCATATATTTTCCAAAAAAATAACCTGTTATTTAGTCACTTTTCTTGGTTCCACACAATCTCATTCCCTTAATGAAATAGTACTGCAATACAATCCATTTATACTCTATAATTATTATAATAGTTACATCATTAATAAAATACTCAAATGACACAATATGTAATTAAGAATATAATAAATCAAATCATTCCCCTTCATCTTTAATAGTATCATAACTTGATTATTATTCAATAGCATCATTTGGGGTATTCTCTGATGATATGGACATTGCTTCGTGTAGTGTCTCAACTCCTTGAAGATTAAGAATTGAACATTTTTAACCATTTTATTACCCTTTCAATCACATACATGGTGACCTTTTTCTCCAAACTTATAACAAACACTCTTTCCCTTAAAAAATTTACCAATGTGATTTTTTACACAGTTGTCACATATTGGAAAATCGTTCTTTACCATCTTCCCTTTATCCATATTCCTCTCTTCCATCCTTTTTTTCTCTTGCTTCCCTTCAAAACCTTAAAACTCAAGGAATTCCTTACTTATCTTATTAAAACATTATACCATTTCTTCATATAAAGAGAATACATGGGAGACTATTTCCCTTTTAAATTTTATCGTAATACCATAAAATATATGATCGTTATTAATCTTTCGATCATGCATATTGCTGGAATTCTCATTCCTTCTACTGGGCGCCATTTCAAAACTATCGCGAACACTAGGTTAGTTTATGAATCACAATGCATAATTCCTAACTTGTAAAATACCTATCGTAAATTGAAATTATTATGCATATAATATATAATCATAAATAAAATTTCTTTGAGGAAGTATTTATTCCTAAATCCATTACAATGGATTGTAATGAAAATGTGACTTACCCTAAGAATATCCCATGGGAGTGTCTTAACTGAGAGTGAAAAAAGTCATGTAATCGTGTAACAGGATTCCTCAGGTCAAGCCCAAAACTCCGTATCAGAGATTTCACTCCAAGGTAATAAGACTAAAAAATGATATTTTTAATGAGTTCAGATACTATAGGTAGGAATATATGAATTCATTCTCTGGATACAATTTGTTTTAAAATGATAATAAATAAGAATTGATTCCATTTTGAATGAGTGGGGAGGGGTGGGTTTATAATTTATTAAACAATTTAATTAATATATTTTAATATTGATTTCCAAATGATTAGAAATTGATTATATAAGAATATAATATTATAAATAATATTATAAAATAAAATTTATACATATTGTATTATTATTTTATATTTAAATTTTCATTTTAACCCTCGTCAATCCCATACACACATACAATGAAAACAATGTTATTTACCCTCTAAAGGTAAAAATAGTTAATATAAAAATAAATAAATCCCATAAATGGAATACGATTGATATTATAAACTATACAATAATCACATTATCATGAAAATGATTTCAGAATCCAATAACATGTTATAAAATATATGTAATAATAAAATAACAACTATTACACTTTTTTGAAGTATTGAATACATTGACTTGAATAATATCAATTTAATTAATTAAAATGAAGAAAAAATCATTTAATAAATTCTAATTTTTTATTTTTATCTATAATATTTATTTAACTTTTCAATATGACAAAATTATAAAACATTTATTTCTTATAATATAATTTATTTTTTTTATTAATTTAATATTTAATTATTCGACATTGTGTAATAATTTAATGACTAAAATTTAAAATAAGTAATACTTAATGATATTAATAATTTTTCATTTAGAATACTATTTATGAATTAACATATCCTCTTATTATACGCTTGTTAAAATATTATAGTTATAAAAACATGTTTTTGATGTATATTTTTTCATTAAATGAACTATCATTAAAGTAATAATAAAATATAAATGAAAAAAAGTTCTACATAACTCAATATTAGATTATAGTGGATGAATATTAAATAGGAAATAAAAATATTGAATTTTATATGGTCATTTCTGTTTCTATCATTTCATTTTTATCATTAATGTCATTGTTTAATCATTACAATAGTAACAAATATTTCTAATCTTACTACTCATATTGAGACAAAATAAAAGAGAACTATTTAAAAACAAGTAACAACTTATTAAAATCATGTAATCCATTTTTAATAATTAAAATCAAATCGTTGGAATCATAAAAGAAATATTTATCCCGCAAAATTACAATGATAGTTTCCATTTCAGAATAATGTTTATTTTAATAGTATATTTTTTTAAATTTAATTTATAAACAAATATAGAAAAATATTATATAATATGAAAATAATGGGAAATCATTTAATTTTTAATGTAAAAAAATATATTTTTAATTTTTAAGATTAATTAAAATAAGAATTTAATTTTCAATAAATAACAATTTTTTTATCTATTTGTTAAAAAATTCATAACTTTCAGAAAGACATAAAAAAATAATATTATTACAATAATGACATTATGAATTGAATAATAACGATGATGTTATAAAATTAATTTTCTATAATATATAATACATTATTATAAATAGAACCATATAATATACAAAAAACCCAAATTCATAGAAATAATGATTTTTTTCGTTTTAATTGAATATTTTGTAATATTTTTATAAAGAATATGACTCTATGAATTATAATTATATGAAATAAATTAATAATAAAACTACAAGGGATATGATTTTCTTCTCCATTTTTTAAACTGTATCCTCACAACATTAACGACACATTAAATAAGTGGTGATATATTTCCATCCAATAATTTTCAGACTCCCAGGTTGCTTCTTAATCCATGTAAAGACCAAAAAATTTCATGGAATTTTTTTCTTAAATTCTTGGGAATTTTACAAGTCCGCGGTTTTTGACAGCATGCGATTCCAAGGGCTGGAGTGCCCAGAATGATCCGTCAAAGTTTTGTTAAGCTTAAATTAGCGCGCGTGTGCAGTTTTCATGAAAAAGTGGAATAACTCATTAAAGGTTACTCTATTAGAAATCCAAGGCCACTATTATGCTTAGGATGGTGGGTTAATCCTAGGTGTGACTTAAGTTTAGTCGGCGCAAGCCTCCTGTGAGAAAACCCGAAAATGGAATAACAAAAAATAAAATTATTAAATAAAGTAATTTTTTTTCAAATGCTTATAAATCACAAATGTCAACTTGGATTAAAAATCTCAGACAACCACTGAACATGGGAGGGTAGGCTATCTTTATGAAGATACTAACTTGGGTTGGCAAGGGCCACTAAAGAAATCTAGTTTTTGGCCGAATGTAAAATAATTAAGAGACCATTATTTTATTATAAAATTCATAACATTTAAAAGGTAACTCGGATTGGAAATATGAGGGTACAGTTGGCTTCGTTGGGGTGTTTTTTACCTAGGTAGAGCCTAACCTCGACCGCAGTGGGTCTAGGATGGTTGTTAATAATTTTCCAATCTTTTTTTGGGTATGATCATTAAACGTGCAAGCGAAAATTTATAACATTTGAACTGGTTCATGGAATTGAAATCTGAGGGCACAGTTGAACTCACAGCATCAGTGATTTCATAGTAAGACCTTCACCGTAGTTGCGTTCTGACTGGATTAAATGATAGTTTTTGGGGGGGTTTTAAATTGAATTTAATAAAATAAAGTATTAAATTTATTTTATTTGGGTGGTTGAAACCTCCAAGGGGAGGTTGGAGGTGGAGGCCACCACACCCTAACCTCCCTGGGGAAGATGATATGGTGGTGGGGCCCACCGGCACATAACCTCCCTTGGTAGGATTATTAGGTGGGGCCCACCTAACTTCTCTAACTCCCCTTAGACCCCCATAAACCCCCATTCAAGTGGGGGACCTCTACACCTTCCATCCCCAATTAAATGTGCCAACTCCCTTGAAATTAATGAAGTGAATCAAATTAATTAATTTGATTTATTTTTCATTCATGTCAAGAATAAAAGAATATCAAAAGCTATTATTTTGGGGAGGGAACATACTATTTTGGTCGAACATGGATGAATTTGGAGGACATCACCATATCCAGTGAAGAACACGAGGAACTAGATCTTCTTCTTCCTTCTTCAACCAGGGAATGAAAGTGAGGCGATGCCCATGAAGAATTACCATATTCTTTCCTCTTCCTCTACGTAAAAGTAGAAGATGATGCCCACAAAAAATGTCACCAGCTACGACTTCGCCTCCTTCCAAATCCCACATTGACGGAATGATGCCACTTTTTCGCGACTCTGTCAACATCACCGAACTCGAGGTAGTGGGAATAGATTATTTTAATGTATGAAGTATACCCTTGTTCTTCAACATTTTTTTGGTTCGTCGGTGGCCAATTAATATCACCTAATGTGGAGGGTGCGGGCCGAACAAACACGGCCTGACGACCCTGCAATGATTCTTGTTTTGTTGACGTCAGATGTGGAGCTAGAAGGTTGCGGTTCCATCGCACCGCACCAGAGAAGAACCAAGATGAACGAAAGAGGAGTGGCGTTGTCTAGTCATGCCATGATGGAGGTGCGCAACCAAGGCCAAGGTTGGCCGCATCAAAGGGGTGCGGCACTGTCGCGTCACACCGGAGAGGAACCTCCGAAAGGCGGGCCACGACGGATGGAGATGCGCGGCGCCGTCGTGCCGCGCGGAGGGCAGCAAGACTATGGCACTGTCGTGCCGTAGTGGAGATGTGGAGGCTACTGGCCATGCAGACCACCGTGGATCTGGACCAACTAGACCAGTAGGGTCCCACGACCCCTGAACAGGCACAACGAGCCGGTTCTGTTTGACGAACTGTTGGGGGAACCCCCTCCCGCGCTCATCCGGGATGGCCGCCCCAAGCCGGGCTACCCATGGCCTGGACGCCCCTCAAGCGGGCCTCCCTTGGTCAGGCCATCCCTCAGCCGGGTCATCCCTAGGTTGGGCCGAATTTGGCCGAGACACTTCGGGCCGCCTTCGGCCGGGCCACCTCGGTTCGGGCCGCCCGTAAGGCTGGGCCGTCTTTTCTGTATGGGACATCCTCTCAGATCAGGTCGCTTCCTCAAACAGGGATGGACCTACAGACCTGGTCCGACCCTGGTTCAGACCGAGTTCGGCCGGGTCAGTTCGACTGGGTCGGACCGGACACAGACCTGTTATGAATGTTTACACCTTTTTACCCACATCTAGGGCTAGGGGTGTCCGATATTCGTACCACCTATGTCGATGGAACTCTTGGAGTGAGAAAAAGATTTTGGAATACTATACTTGTGTTTTGCACACAGTTGGGGTATGGCCAGGTTGGTTTGAGCCTAAAAACCAACCGGGACCCTAAAATGGAAATGCCAATAACTCTCAGACCGGGCAACTGATTGATGCACCGTCTGTCGAGTTGGGTTCCTTATGATGAGGCAGAACTACGGGATACATCAACTCTGCTCTTTTTTACAGATGATTTATTGACACTTGACTCACGTTGTGGACCCTCCTGGAATATGGAATGTTGTGTGTGGGAACCCTAGGGCTGGATGGGACTGCGATGACTTCTGTACCGGAATCCTTCGTGGATTTGACAGTGATGGCTTCTATACCAGAATCCTTCGTTGGTTCAACAGTTATGACTACTATACCAGAATCCTCTGTGGATTCAACAGTGATGACTTCTGTACCGGGATCCTCCATGGATCTGACAGTTCTGACATCTGTTCCTGGAACCTGTGTGTGTCTGACAGAAAAATCGGTCTTGTATCCTTTGTGGGTATGATAGCTTAGTTGGTCTTGGATCATGTGTGGGTCTGATAGCTAATATGAATGAATAACTGGTCTTGTATCCAATGTGGGTCCGACATCTTAGCTGTTCATGCATCCTGTGTGTGTCTTGCAGCATAGATGAAGGAATAGCTAGTACTATATCTTGTGTGGGTCCGACAGCATAGATGAATCTGTGACTACATCTGATCATCTCTGTCACTCTATGAAAGATGTATACCTATGTCAGATGAGTCATGTCTTTCAACCATTACCATCGTGTTGATTTACTTTACTTTCATTGTGGAATTATTTGTTCTTTGGCACGTGAGTTGGAGACCGATTGATATTGATAACATAGGTATATGTATGGGCATATACCGATGTTGGGTTGGTTGATACTTTGTGATAGTATCTTTCTACTGTATTTTATCTTTTGAAGATTCTAGGAAACCATTAGGGGTCTCAGGGTCCCCTACTGAGTATCGATATACTCACCCCTGCACGGGCTATGCCCACACCTCGTTGTGTTGGATGCAGTCGATGGACAATGCTGACAGAGGCCGAAGGTGCCAGGACTGGACGGTACCTGGAGGTGGACCTTTTGACGAGTTTCCACGTGTAGGAGTCAGACAGATTTGGAGTGCTGAGGTGACCATATGTACTTACCCTTCATGTAGGAACCCCAGAGGACGATCCCAGAGCTGCTCTTTACTTTTATCTCTTTGTCCCTTTTCAGTTGTACCTTACTGTTGGGATTGTATTTCCGGCACCTTTTATTTTTCAGCACTTCTCCTGTATGCAGTTTCTAATTAGTGTTTTACTTCCATTTGTGTACTCTGTTGTGTTTGTTTTATTTTATAACAGGAATGTCATCCCAGCATAATGATATACACTTTTGGTGTTAGTCGCCAGCCCCTAGCCTATGGAAGGCAGGCTTGGGGTAGTCACGACCCAGGCCCCGAGGACGGGCCGTGACAAATTGGTTTCAGTGGAGTTTGTTCTATCATAGAACAAAAGACTCTGATCTTTCTTACTATGAAGCAATAGTGTTAAGTGTTTTGAGTGTGGTTTTCAGTCTAGGTTGTCCAGTGTTGGTGTGGTGGTCGACGAATCCATACACCAGGACCCTGACCTCTGATTTCTGACACAGTGCACAAAAACACTGATTGTGTGTGTGTTTCAAGAGTTTCCTATGTGGTCTCTTTGAGTCAACTCACCAGTTCTAACATATTGAATTTGTCACACCTGTTCATTATCAGGATTCCACTGCAAAGGAAGCAAGCTAGGGTTCCCGAGAGAGTACACGATAGCGGCCCACCGAGTGACGGGGCTCCGGTTTAGGGCCCTCTTTCTATGTTGGAACTTTCGGGTGGTGTACTAGCAGAACCACCACCCGTTGGGAAGTAGATACCACCAGTCACATTGGTAGGTGGTGCACACCGAATTAGCACATTTTATGAGTTCCAACAGCAGAGGAGTCTATGGTTTCAAGGTGATGCAGATTTCCTCACAGCTAAGGGCTGGCTGGATGAGATTGCTAGAGTTTTCTTCCTTGATGGTACACCAGTAGAACAAATGGTGATCTTACCAACTAGACTTTTTAAGTTAGTGAACATGAAGATGGTTTTCAAAGTGATGAGCCCTCAGTAAGTGGACCATTACCCGAGATAGTACCTTTGGGTAGTGTGTCAGCTATATCACTTCATGTTGGTCATGAGTTTCAACCGACAGTTCCAATAGAGGACACTTGTAGGCTTAGTGCCTTACACATGTTTCAAAATTAGATACCCCTCAGGTTATATGGTGAGACTGACTCACTAGCAGCTGAAGACTGTCTTGAGGAGGTGGGTGAGAGTTTACTAGAACTTATACAGCTTCGTCAGGATGATGTTTCAGTTGCTGAGTATTCATCGAGGCATACTAATATTTCCTGGTACTCAATGAATATGATACGATCAGTGCTTTAGATTTCGGACCTCTGAGTGAGGTGTTTGTAAGGATATACGATCCATCATTTTTTTCCTCTATGCATTCCTACGTATGTTAATGTGCTATAGAGAACCTTTGTGGATGAATTTTCTTTGGATAAGCAGATACAACCTGTGAATGTTAGCTATGGGAAGCTGTGAATTGGCCCCAGTTTCGATGATTTGGGTGTGTGAGATTTTTCAGGAAAAGGAAGTGTTATGGACTGGTGAGTCTGTAGGGCAGTAGACATGGAATAATTGCAAGGGCAGTAGCATGAGGTGGTGAACATTCTAACATGTTGCAACCACCTGCCTTTGTTGTCCCCGCTAGTCTCAGGGATTTGGAGGGATGGGGAATAGATTAGATGCATTCGGTCAAAGATTGTGGCCCAAGGGCTCTAAGAATGATCTGAGGTGTGGTCTTTGTCAACTACTAGCTTTCTTATTAATAGAAATAGGTACCAATCATTCCTTCCTTCCATGAATCTTGTCCCATACCTACAGTTTCCGGTTAAGACATTGACTTGACCCTCACAAAAGTAGATACCTTTGGGAGGAGACTCGATAATCACACATACAACGATGGTGTGATCTGACCCTTGAGCTGAGAGCTTCAGTTGGAACCACTTGATGGTAGTGTCGAGGACTTACGATGTTAGTTTGGGTATCGACTGGCCAACCACCATTCATACACAGATTGACTGTATTAGGAAAAATGTTTGTGGTTTATCTACAACGTTGGGATGGGTTATCATTGGTTGGTGAAAAGGAAAACCCCGACAGAACCAGATGAAGTCATGAATAAGAGGGTGTGGTCGATGACTCATGAGTCGGCAAGAAATACAATTGTGCCGGACTTCTCCAGAGTTGCAGCACCACTATCAGCTTTGGTAAAGAAGCGAAAACCCTCCGTGTGGTCCGAGAGATGTCAGAAGAGCTTTCAGGAGCTGAAGTAGTGGCTGAATAGTTCCCCAATATTGAGGCTTCCAGAGGAAGTCATAGGGAACATAGTTTACTGTGACGCATCAGGGACCAGACTCGAGTGTGTTCTGATTTAGGATCGAGCAGTGATCGTGTATGGTTCCCAGCAGTTGAGAAAGCAGGAGCAGAACTATGCTACCCATTACGTAGAGTTAGCAACAATGTTATTCACCTTGAAGATGAGGTGACATTATCTTATGGATAATACATTACAGTCTACAGATATCACAAGAGTCTCAGGTATATATTTTATCATGTGAACATGAACCTGAGACAACGATGATGGATCGAGTTCTCCAGGACTATGAAATTGAGATAGCCTATACTTCTGGTAAGGGGAACATTGTAGCAGATTATCTTAGTAGGAGGTCATGAATTCAGCTTCTTTAAGTGGAGACAGAATAGCTAGCCACGTCTCAGATATCCTTTGTGGATAGAGATAGAGGAACCTTTCTGATGTCTCTCACAATCACTCCTCCATTTCATTAGTGAGTCAGAGAGGCACAGCCTGGGGAGGTTGACTGTGAGAAATGATGTGCTCAGATATCCAAAGGGCAGACACTTGATGGATTTTCGGAAGGTGGGGTGGACGTCATACTCTTTAGAGAATGTACTATGGTACCAGTTTTACTTTAGGAGGAAGTGTTGAGGGAGTTCCAGGCATCTCCAGTAGCGGTACATCCAAGAGTGGTTAATATGTACTAGGATCGTCGACAACAACACTGGTGGATAGGTATGAAGAAGGAAGTAACAGAATTTGTCTCTCGATGCCTCACTTGTCAGCAAGTAAAGGTGGAGCATGAGGTACCAGCAGGTTTGGTTGAGCCTTTAGAGGCCCAAAATGGAAGAGGGATGTCATATTTATGGACTTCATGATGGGTCTTCCACATATATCTAGGAGACGAAGACCTCTGGAGTTTGAGGATGGAGACCACATCTTTCTACAGGTCTCACCTTGACGAGGTCTACTGAGTATTAGCGGAGACGCCAAATTATATCATCGATTCATCGGACCTTTATAGGTCCTCAAAATAGTAGTCGAGATGGCTTATCACTTATCTCTTCCACCACTATTGTGCCAGGTGCACGACGTCTTCCATGTATCCCAACTGAGGAGAAACGTGCATGACCCTTCTCACATCATCGGCCATGACGAGTTGGATGTTGGGGATGGGGAGACATTCAAGGAGGTTCCAGTAGAGATTGAGGATTGATAGTAGTGGGTCCAACGTGGACGGTCGAAACCTTGGGTGCACGTTCGTTGGGAGCATGGGAACCTCCAGGAGAGCACATGGGAGCGACATGCTCATATTCATGCTCAGTACCCCCATTTGTTCTGTAATACTGAGTTATAGATTATGGGGACGTAAATACCTGAGGTGAGAAGAATGTAAATACTCATAAATTCCATGTAATTTTTTTTTTCATAAATAATATGGAATTGTACAAGTCCGCATTTTTTGACGGTGCGTGATTTCGAGGCCCAGAGTGCCCGGAATGATCCGTTGAAATTTTGTAAAGCGTAAATTAGAGCGTGTATGCAGTTTTCAATAAAAGTGGAATTACTCATAAAAAATTACTTGAATCGGAAATTTGAGGCCACCATTGCACATAGGATCTATGTTTTAACCTAGGAGGGACTTATGTTTAGTTGGTGAGGGATTCCTATGAGAGAACCCAAAAATGAGATAACTGTAAATAAAATAATTAAATAAAGTTATTTTATTTTTCAGATGCTTATAACTCACAAATAGTAACTCATATTAAAAAAACAAGACCACTGATGAACTCATGAGGGTAGGATTTCTTTAAGAAGATACGAACATAGGATGGAAATGGCCACCATAGAATGTTAGTTTTTTGCCTCAATGAAAATAAATAAGTGACAATTATTTTATAGTAAAATTAATAACTTTTTAACGGTTACCAGGATTGAAAATCCAAGGGTACCGTTGGGTTCGTTTGGGCATGTTTCACGTAGGAAGATCCTAACCTTTATGGTAGTGGGTCGAGAATGACTGTTAATAATTTTCCGAACTTTTTTTCGGGTACTATCAGTAAACGTGACATCGACGTTTTAAAACATTTGAACCGGAGCTCAGAATTGAAATCTGAGGGCACCGTTGAACTCGCAGCATTAATGACTGCTTAGTAATACCTTCAACGCAGTTGTGTTCTGACGGTTTTGAATGATAGATTTTGGGGGGTTTAAAATTAAATTGAATAAAATAAAGTATTAACATTATTTTATTTGGGTGTTTAAAACCTCCAATGGGAGGTTTGAGGTGGGGCCACCACCCCAACCACCCTTGGGAGGATGTTATGCTGGTGGGGCCACCCGCACATAACCTCCCTTGTGAGTATTATTAGGTGGGGCCCACCAGACATCTCTAACTCCCCTTAAACCCCCTTAAAACCCCATTAATGTCGGGAGCCTCTACACCTACCATCCCCAAATAAATGTGCCAACTCCCTTGCAATTAATTAAGTGAATCATCTTAATTAATTTGATTTATTTAAAATTCATGTCAAGAATGAATGAATAGCCAAAGATATTATTTTGGGGTTTTTACATATTATTTAGGTGGAGCTTGGAAGAATTTGGAGGACATCACCCTCTCCAGCGAAGAACACGAGGAACTCGATCATGTTCTTCCTTCTTAAACCAGGGAAAAAAAGTGATGCGACACCCACGATGAACACCCATCTTCTTTCCTCTTCCTCTGCATAAAAGGAGAAGATGATGCCCGCGAAGAAAGTCACCAGCGACAATGTCACCTCTTTCCACCTATGACATTGATGGAATGACGCTACTTTTCCGCTACTCCGTCATCATCACCAAACTCGAGGTAGGGGGATTTGATTATTTTAATGTATGAATTATACCCTCGTTCATCAAAGTTTGTTTTGGTTCGACGGTGGCCAATTGATATCAACTAATGCAAAGGGTGCAAGCCAAACAAACATGGCCTGACGACCCTTCGTTGATTCTGGTTTTGTTGACGTCGGAGGTGGAGCCGGAATGACGCGGGGACATCGCATGGCGCCGGAGAAGAACCACAGAAAACGAAAGAGGCATGGTGCCATCGTGTCACAGCGAGTTGGAGATATGGAACCGTGGCCAGGGCAGGCTGCAGAAAAGGGGAGCGGCGCCATCATGTCGCACTATAGAGGAACCACGGCCAGAATTACGGCAACAGATGCACAAGCATGGCGTCGTCGTGCTGCGCATTGGAGCCGAAGGCCCAAGATAGGGTGGGCAGCGGTGGTGGTGGTGCAGCGCCACCGCACCACGCGGAGTGCAGCGGGACCCTGGCCTTATCGCGCTGTAATGAAGGTGCAGAGGTCCCCGACAAAGCCAACCACCGTGGAACTGGACCAGTTGGAATAGCCAGGTCCCATGACCCTAGAACCACCGCAATGTGTCGGTTCTATTCAATGAACCAGGGGGCACCCCCTTCCTCACATGGTCGGTCAGGCCGCCACGTGCCAGGCCGCCTCAGCCGGGCCTCCCATCGGTCGGGTCCACCCATGGTCGGGACACCACTCTACCGGGCCACCCATGGCCCGGCCGCCTTCAGGCCGGGCGGCCTTCGGCCGATCCACCTCGTGTAGGGACATCTCTTCGGTTTGGACCATCCTCTCAGCTCGGGTCGCTTCCTCAGACCGGGTCAGTCCGACTGGGTTGTACTGGTTCCAGACTCACTATGGCCTTTTACACCTTTTAGCCAGCATCTAGAGCTACCAGTGTCTGATTGACGTACCGCCTGCAGCGATGGAACTCATGGAGAGAGATGATTCTTTTGGCATACTCCACTTGAGGTTTGGAAACTGTTGGAGTATGGCCAGGTTGGTTTGAGCCTAAAAACCATCCGAGCCCCTGGAATGGAAATTCCAACATCTCTCAGACCAGGCGTCTGATTGACACGCTGTCTTTAGTATTATATTCCTTATGATGAGACAGAACTACGGGATAATCAACTGAGGACTTCGTGATATTTGATATATCGACATTTGGCATGAAGAGCAGACCCTCCTGGAATTAAGCGTGCTCTGTGCAGGAACCCTAGGGCTAGTTGCGGCTATGATAACTTCTCTAATGGAATCCTTCAGGGGTTTGACAGTGAAGACTTCTGTATGGGAATCCACTGTGGGTTAGACAGTGATGAATACTATACCGGAATCCTCCGTGGGTTCGATAGTGATGACTGTTGTACCATGTTCCTCCGTGGGTCCAATATTTCTGACTTCTGTTCCTAGAACCTGTGTGGGTCTGATAGAAATTCTAGTCCTATATCATGTGTGGGTCCGACGGCTTAGCTGGTCCTGTATCCTGTGTGGGTCCGACAACTTATGTGAATGAATAGCCGGTCCTGTATCCTGTGTGGGTCTGACATCATAGCTGGTCCTGTATCCTGTGTGGTTTTGACTACATAGTTGGTCATGTGTCATGTGTGGGTCTGACAGCTTAGATGAATCACTGACTACATCTTATCATCTCTATCACTATACGAAAGATGTATAACTCTATGAGATGAGTCATATATTTCAACCATTATCATCGTAGTGATTTACATTACTTTTATTATGGAATGTTTTGTTATTGGGATCAATGGATGGAGCTGGATTGACATTGATAACATAGGTATATGTATGGGAATATACCTTATTAGGGTTGGTTGATACATCGTGATTGTATCTTTCTACTATGTTTTATCATTTGTGGATTCTGGGCGACCTTCGGGGGTATTGGGGTCCCTACTGAGTATCGTTTTACTCAATCATGCACGGGCTATGCCCTCACCTCATTGTGTTGGATGCAGATGATGGGCAACGCTGATGGAGGCCAAACGCGCCCGGACTGGACGGTACCCGGATGTGGACCTTTCAACGAGTCAGCAGACGGTGGAGTCTGACAGACGTGGAGTGCTGATGCGACCATCTGTACATACCCTTCAGGTAGGAACCCTGAAGGACAACCCAGGAGCTACTCTTTACATTCAGTTGTTTGTCCCTTTTCATTTTTACTTTATTGTTGGGCTTGTATTTCAGTCCCCTTTTACTTTTCAACACTTCCCCAGTATATAGTTTCTACTTCATGTTTTACTTCTAGTTGTGTACTCTGTTGTGTTTGTTTTCTTTTATAAAGGCAATGCCTATCTATTTTAAGTATTTATGCCTTTGGTGCTATTCTCCAGCCCTTGGCCGATGGAAGGCGTGCTTGGGGCAGTTGCGACTTGGGCCGCAAGAACGGGTCATGACAAATTGGTATCAGAGGAGTCGGTTCTACAACAGAACATCTGAATCTTTTCTATCATTCTACTATGAAATGGTGTTAAGAGTATTTTGTGTGGTTTTAGTCTAGGTTTTCCAGTGTGTGGGCGGAGGCCGACGTATCCATACACCAGGACCCTGACCTCTGATTTCTGACTATGTGCACGAAAATACTAATTGCATGTGCGTTTCAAGAGTTTCCATTGTGGTCTCTTTGAGTCATCTCACCTGGTATAACTTATTGACCGTGTAACAACTTTTCCATAACAGGATTCCAATGCGACGACAACCAGCTTGGGTTCCCGAGAGAGTACACGATGACGGCCAACTGAGCGATGAGGCTCTAGTTTAGGGCCCTCTTTCAACGTTGGCAGTTTGGGTGGTGTACCAGCAGCAGCAACACCACCCATTGGGAAGCTGATACCACCAGTCTCATTGGCCAATGGTGCACGCTGACTGAGTGCATTTTATGAGTTCCAGCAGTAGATGCCTCTGAGGTTTCGAGGCGAGACCGATTTCTTCGTATTTGAGGGATGGTTGGAGGCGATTTCTAGAGTTTTCCCCCTAATTGAGACACTAGTAGAGCCGATTTTGAACTTCGCTACTAGACTTTTCTAGTGAGTGAACATGTGGATGGTCCGCATAGTGATGGGGCCTCGGTAGTGGACCATTAGTCGAGATAGTACCTCCGGGTAGTGTGTCAGCTATATCACTTCATGTTGGTCTGCAGTTGCAAGAGGCAGTACTGGTAGAGGACACTTGTAGGTTTAGTTCCTTACAAGTGTTTCAGCATTATATACCACTCAGGTTTCGAGGTGATCCCAACTCACTGGCGGCTGAGGACTAGCTTGAGGAGGAGGCCGAGAGTTTACTCGAGCTAATATAGCTTCGGTAGGATGACTTGTCAGTAGCTAAGTATTCATCGAGGCATACCTATATATCCGGGAACTCGATGAATATGATATGATCAGTTCATATAACGTCCCATACATTACATACATTGTTAATACTTCAAAATTAAAGCACACTTATTACAACATATAACAAAACCATGAAAGGACCGTATAGGTATAGTGTCTTTAGAAACTAGGAACCATAAACAACTGGTTCATAAATCATCTACATTGTCTCCCATTTATTTCATTATATCTAGAGTCCCTTTTGGCATATCCTACTTAATAACATTCTTCCTGACCTGGGGGAATGAAAACATACAAAAGAGTCTCAAATTCTCAGTAAGGGTAAACAAAAGAAAAAGCAATCACATCATATTCATAAGAACATAACAATTTTAAAATATTACCCTGCAAAAGAGATCATAATTTCATAACATGGGATAAATCATGGTAGTGAAATGTAATCACAATAATCATAACATAAATCACGAAGCTTTTTGGCATACACAAATAATCATAGATAATAATTTCTAATTAGTCAAGACTCATTGCCAAGACTATCTTAGTGGACAAAGTCCATTTACGAACTGAGTTCATTTTTCGTTTTAGTCCTGTTTCATTGAACCGGTTTAACCTGTTGTTCCAGCCATGTATATCTCATGAGATATACAATCTTTTCCCAATGCATTATAGGGAGATATAGGTACCAACCATCTCATAATGATATCATTCTTATGTGTGCCACAAAATCAAAAATCATACATCATTGTATAACCCATGTAATAGAAATGGGAATCTTAAACATCACGCCATCATAACATAATCAATATAAGATAAAAGGACATCATAATAATAATTCCATCATAACATAATGAAATCAATTTAAAATAGGGAATGAAACAGAACCCTATATTATCTTAGATGGAAAATAATTTTGATAAAACACTTGAACTCCATTCTTGAGGAAAATATCATTTCTACGTCAAAAACATTTTCCCTTTCTTAACATGTCATACAATTTTAAACTAAAAGAATTTTATTAAAAATAAACATGAAAACTTGTACAGGAATCTTCTGGGAAATAATGTTTTAAAAAATCCATTCATGCCATATAAGTTAAAAAAACAAAAAAACATTCTTCTTGTACTTTTGTCAGAAAAGTCAAAAAGTACCTTATAGGGTAAATAAAAGAATGATTCCTTCCATACCAAGGGGTAAAAGTAAAAATGGGTAAAAGGACACTAAAAATAAATGAATACAAATTTATAAAACATGGAAATTGATGATTGCAAAAACCCCAGTAAATACTTACGAATAAGCAATCTCGGATAAAAATGAGATTTGCAAAATTATCCCTTATATTAGGTCCGATTTTCTTCATAAGTGTCTGAACCTCCTGTATAATGATTTAAATAATGTCATTGACTTATTCTAGAATGATACTCATTGTTATGAAATCATATATGATCATATTCTTAGCTTCTTATTAGTAATATTTAATTGTTACTTGTTATTCGGGTGTTTATTACTTTTTGTTCTTATGTGTGTTTTGTCGAATAAATTCTTATTCTTATTTTTGGGTTATAGATAAATCATTTATAGAATGGTATTAGTGTAATATATATCATATTAATTCATTCAATTCATTTATATAATCATTATGCAATGAAGATCATGTAGAATGAGTCGCATCACATCCTGGAGACGGTATTTCGTACGTACGCACGAGGGATGATATCGTTCCCATGATCGTGGAATTGTATTGGAGTGTATGTATACTATTTCAGAATCAATATAACTTTACAATAATCATATATAGTCATTATTTACACCATTATACCCATCCAAGTAAGGTGGTGGTGGAAAATAGATTACACCACGGCGTGGAGACGGTATTCCATACGTACGCACGCGCGGTGATTTCGTTTTCCGTAGGATGGATATATGGTGAAATAGGGTTGTTTAATACTTATAATAACATATCAGTATATTAGTGATACTGATGTTATTACTTCATAATGAAACAGATAAAGAAGAAAAAGTGGAAGAAGAAATAATGTTGAAAGAATCGGTAACGTACATTACCTCTTCTTTAAAGAGCCTCTTTGAGACCTCCTTTTAGGGCACTAAAATTTGTCTTTGAAGAAGACCAGGACATATAGGATGTTTCTAGGGAAGTGGAAAAAAGAATTTGGTAGGGTTTTGCAGAGCTTGAAGGCTCAAAGTGGTGTGAGGAAGAGAGGAAGGAGGTTCCCTTTTATAAGGGAGGAGAGGGGCACCTTTGGAGAAACTAAAAATATTATTTTATTATAAAGTCATATTCTGCTTTAAATAGCTTCAAATTAATTTATTTCTAAGCTATGGTGGGGATGGGTCAAAATACTCTAATACAATATAATTTAGACAAGTTTAGGTTCCTATTTTAACCTTATCATTTTGATTTAACTTTAAGTTAAATAATTTTACTTTTACCGCGTCTTCTTGTGTTCTTATACTATAAGGTTAATAAACATACTATAACATGACAAACGAACCCCAAGTTGTTTATTATTAATATATATTACCTTAGATAAGTCGTTTGGCCGAACATTATATTTGTAGGAATAAAATAACAATTAATAATATAATATTTGTTTTAAAAACTATTTTATGTCAATTTTGACACTATTTTGTAATTGATTTTTTTGAAAATCATAACAGAATGATTAGTTAGAAAAAAGTGAATTAAATCAATACTAACATGTCATATTAACAAGTTAAATTATTTAAATTCATAAAAAGTTTCAAATTTCATTTATTTGGGTATTCATAACATCAATTATGTCAATATTTCATTAATAAGATAATTACTGCATCATCATTGTGTCATAAATAAATTAAATTATTTAATGTTTAAAAATTACAAATAAAACATCATTATATAGGAAATCTTTTTAGTTTTCTAATTAATATTTATAGTCGAATTTATCTTATGTATAAACCTATAATAAAAATGATTTACGTATTAAACGTTGATTCTAACTATTTTAACCCTTCTTTAAATAAAATAATAATAAATGTCCTAATCTAATCCATGTGGGCCTAAATGGTCATATTTTATTCCTAAGGTTGTTGTTGGTCGCATTACACTTATCCAATAGAATTAGGACATGTGTTAGGGTAATAATAATATCATTTTTATCCTTAATTACCGTATTTACTTTTAACCATGGTAAAAAAATGTAAAAAGTTACTATTCACCAAAAATTATTTTCATCTCATTGAACCACATTTTACTTACTGACATTAACCATGTCTCTCGGATTTTTGAAATTTCACTCACAGAATTGTTAAAATTATGTTTTATGTAAATTTTCAAATTATCCTACGAGGTGGGTAAAAGACAGTCAAAAGTTCAATAAAATTTTTATATATCTAAACTTATTATAAAATGACTCCAATGAATTGCATTGAACTTATATAGGTATTATGTATCAATTTTGACCTAAAATAAATTTAATTAAAATAAATAATTATTTAAAAAAAAGTCGGTTTATAAATAGAAACCCAGTGTTTTCACTATTCATCATAAATTGAAAGTTTTCAGAAAAATAAAAAAATTTCAACCTAGGCTAATTTCGATATTAAGAATCCAAAAATGAAGTCAATTTTGAAAGATAAAATTTAAAAAAACTCAAAAATTGGGTATTACTATTCATAACAACTAGTTTTAATAATATTTTAATATAATATCGTTGTTTAGTGAAACTCGGTATTGCGTACGACGCAAGCTATCGAGGAAGGTCGTGATTGCGTGTAAAGCAAGCCAAGCTAGTGTTGTGTGTAGTGAAAGATTTCTTTGATGATTTATATAACATAAAAACAAAAAAAAATTCATAAAATTATCAACTGTTACATTCTAGCCCCCTTAAAATGAATTTCGCCCTCGAAATTCGTCACTTTGTAACGAAAAGATGAGGAAACCTCTCCCTCATCATATCCTCAAGCTCCCATGTAGCTTTTTCTAGTTGGTGGTTCTTCCATAAAACATTCACCAAGCGAGTGGTCTTATTCCTTAGGACTTTTTCACTACGATCGAAAATCTCTATCGACTGTTCTTCATAAGAAAGATCTTGTTCCAGCGGTACAACTTCTGAACTGAGTACATGTGAAGGATTAGGTATGTACTTTCTGAGGAGAGATACATGGGGCACATCGTGAACATGAGAGAGATTCGGTGGAAGCGCCAATCAGTAAGCTACCTTCCCAACATGATCTAGTATTTCAAAAGGACCGATATACCTAGGGCTCAACTTTCCCTTCATTCCAAATCTCATTAATCTCTTCCAAGGACATATTCATAAGAACACTTTATCACCCACTTCAAACTCTAAGTCTATTCTTCAGTTGGCGGCATAACTTTTTTGTCGACTATGAGCTACTCTTATGTGTTGTTGAATAGATCGGACCGTTTCTGCCATCTCATCAACAAGATCATGTCCTAACTGCTTTCTTTCCCCAACTTCATCCCAGCAAGTTGGTGTCCTGCATTTCTTTCCATAGAGAGCTTCATAAGGAGCCATCTGAATACTGGAGTGAAAGCTATTATTATAAGAAAATTCCACCAAAAGGTATGTGTTGATCCCAACCACCTTTGAAATTCATTGAGAAAGCTATCAACATATCATATAGAGTTTGAATTGTCCACTCAGACTGACCGTCTGTCTGAGGATGATAAGCAGTGCTGAAACTCAACTCTGTATCCAGAGTATGGGAAGACATCACCAGAACATTTAGGTAAAACTCAGATCCCGATCAAATATAATAGAAATTGGTACTCCATGCAATCTTACTAATTCCTTTACATATATATTGGCAAGCTGATCCAGAGAGAAATCCGCTCTAATAGGAATGAAGTGTGCATACTTTGTAAGTCGAACAACTATGACCCAGATAGCATTATAGCCTTTGGATGTTTTAGGATGTCCGATGAAAAAGTCCATAGTCATGTTTTCCCATTTCCTTTCGGGTATGGGTAATAGTTGTAACATTCCCTTAGAGTTATGTCTCTCAGCTTTAACTTTCTGAAAAACCAAGCATCGAGAGACATATTCAGCAACATCTCTTTTCATGCCATCCCACCACAAGTACTCTTTCTGGTCCTTATACATCTTCGTGCATCCGGGATGAATAGATAATGAAGAACTATGAGCCTCATCCAGCAGCTCCTTCTTTAATTCGGGGATGGGAGGAACACAAACCCGATTCCTGAACATTATTATCCCATCACAATCAAGGTTGAATTCAGGAACATTTCTCACCTTCTTTTGTAACTCTACATCTTCTTTCTGTGCCTCTTTAATCTTCACATGTATATATGGTTTAAAATTCATTTGAGAAAGATAATATTTTTCTCCTTACATTATAATTCCAAGATCCATCCTTTGTAAATCCATAAATATTGGTTCTTCTGTAATCCTCATCATGGATAAACTGGAATGGTCTTGTCGACTTAATACATCTACCTCCTTGTTTACTTTCCCAGAGTGGTAATGGATTGACCAGTCGTAATCCTTAATCAGCTCCAACCATCTTTTTTGGAGCATATTCATCTCCGTTTGTGTGAAAATATACATTATACTTTTATGATCAGTATAAATATCACACCTTTCTCCATAAACATAATTCCTCCAAATCATTAATGAAAATATTACCGTAGCTAACTCCAAATCATGATTTGGGTAATTTTTCTCATGTACATTCAACTGGTGTGAGGCATAAGATATCACCATATCATTTTGCATGAGAACACACCCCAATCTCTTCTTGGATGCATCACTGTAGATCACAAGCCTTTCTCCACTACAAGGAAGTGTGAGTACAGGTGCACTGGATAACCTTCTTTTCAACTCCTTGAAATTCTCTTCACATTCTTCTATCCAAACAAACATAACTCCTTTCCGAGTCAACTAGGTGAGTGGACTAGATAATCATTAGAAATCTTTTACAAAACGTCGATAATATCTAGCCAAACCATGAAAACTTCGGATCTCAGTTACTGTTTTTGGTCTCTACCATCTTTCGATAACCTCTATTTTGCTGGATCCACAGATATCCCCTCTTTTGAGATAATGTGACCAAAAAATGAATCTTTTTGAAGCAAAAATTCACACTTGGTAATTTTGGCATAAAGATTTTCCTTTCTCAAGGTCTTCAATATAATTCTCAAGTGATCTTCATGTTCTTCCTTGCTCTTTGAATATACAAGAATATCGTCTATAAATACTACCACAAACTGATCAAGATAGTCTCTAAAGACTCTATTCATCAGATCCATGAAGATAAAATGGGTATTAGTAAGACCAAATGGCATCACTATAAATTCATAGTGTCCATACATTGTACGGAAATCCGCCTTTGGTATATCCTCCCTTTTGACCCTTAATTGATGATACCCTGAACAGAGATCAATCTTGGAAAAGTATTGAGCTCTATGTATTTGGTCAAATAGGTCATCAATGCATGGGAGAGGATATTTGTTCTTGATAGTGATCTTGTTAAGTTCTCGATAATCAATGCAGAGTCTCATTGATCCATCTTTCTTCTTAACAAATAGAACAGGTGCTCCCTAAGGTGACACACTAGGGCATATGAATCCCTTATCAAGAATCTCTTGGAGTTGCTTCTTCAATTCCTGCAACTCAATTTGGGCCATTCTATAAGGTGTCATTGAAATAGGCAAAGTACCCGGTACGAGTTCTATTGAAAGCTCAACTTCACGATTTGATGGAAGACCCAGTAATTCCTCCGGAAAGACATCGTCAAACTCCCGTACAATGGGCATATTCTTAATCGTGAGTTTCTCACCAATAATTTGAGATAAATAACCTTCATTTAGTGGAATCAATACCCATAAGATGGATGAAATTTCCCCTGGAAGGTTAGGTTCATCCTTGCATCGATAGACGATCATAGATTGATCTGCAATATGAAATGTGACTTCCTTTCATTGGCAATTGATATGAGCTCCATATAGAGAAATCCAATCCATGCCAAGAATCACATCAAATTCCACTATTGGGAGGATCAGAAGTTTTGCAGGAAGCACTTCCCCACAAACTTCAATCAGAGAAGAATTATAAACTTTTGATGTGACTGTTGTGCCATTAGGGGTTGTGAGAGCTAACTCAACATCCAATTGTTGAGGTAATATGGTGATACCCTTAGATAATTCTTCAGAAATAAAAGAGTGGGTTGATCCATAATAAAATAATACATTTTATACTTTAGAGTGGATGGTAAGTGTACCTTTCACCACTTCATATTCGTACTCCACATTGCTGATAAAAATTTCATGTGGATTTCCTTTGGGTTTAGCCTTATTATTTTGTTGATGTCGACCATCATCATAAAACTTTGGATTTGGGCATTGATTGGAATAATGCCCCATATCCTTGCACTTGTAACATTGATGTGTTGGAGGTTCACTCTGTGTAGCCTTTTCTTTGTTCGCATCACTAGACATCTCCTTCCCATCATTGTGGCATTCAAATGTCTGATGACCTTCCTTTCCACATTTTAAACATATACATTTCCATTTAAGAGAACTACCTCCATGTTTCTTTCCACACATTTAGCATAAGGGAAAACACATCTTCTTTTCAGTGTGCTCTTTAGATTTTCCATTGAATTCCATTTTCCTCTTCATATCAAACCCATATGACTGATGGGTTACTCCAATCTTCATATCAACTTTGAGAGCACATAGAACGATTTCCTCATAGCTATTGAAGTCCCTTATGGCTAACGCCCTTTGAAGACTTGGTTTTAAGCCACTAAAGAATCGATCGATCATACTCTCAGGTTGGATTATAATACAAGAAGCATACCTTGTAAGTCATGTAAAATTTTCTTCGTAGGTACCAACAGATTCAGCATCCTTTTGCTTTAGTTCAAGAAACACCTTCTCTATCTTTGTTTGAAGAATACTATGGATGTACTTATTGAAAAATATTTTATTGAACTCTTCCCATTCCATGGACTCAATTTCATCTCTTTGCCTAGTATTCTTGATAAGATTCCACCATTGATCAGAATCACCTTCCAAACGATACAATGCTAAGATGACTTTATCATGTTCAAAACATTGAAGAACTGAAAATATATTTTCCGTAGTACAAATCCATTGTTCAATAACTAATGGATCAGTAGACCCACTGAATTAAGGTGGACGCTGCCTCATGAAGGATTCAACAGAATTTTTCTCCTTCCTTTGCCCGTTTGGATGTCCTGCATGATTCATAGCTAGAGAAAGTTGTTTGAGCATGGATACAAGATTTTTCATTCCATATCCCATAACGTTTGGTTTCTCAGGGGGACAATCATTTCATTTCCCGTCGCATTCTGCATTAGCACGGTTCCTTCGGGTTCGAGCCATTAACTAAAACCAAGAATAATAGTGTGAGCAACATTAATTATAATAGGAAAACCACATAATCATGAATAAAATTTCACACTTAAGGTCTTATCCTAGGTTATTCATGGCCATTTCTAAAACACTAAGATTGTATTCTATGCTTGGACTTATCCTTATGATTCTTACTAAGGCTTTCTTATCCTAGATTCCAAAGGTTGACTATACATTTCCTCGGATACCAACTATAATGACCCATACTTTACATACATTGTTAATAATTCAAAATTGAAGCAAACTTATTACAACATATAACAAAACCATGAAAGGACCGTATAGGTATAGTGTCTTTAGAAACTGGGAAACATAAACAACTGGTTCATAAAGCATCTACATTTTCTCCCATTTATTTAATCATATCTAGAGTCCCTTTTGGCATATCATACTTAATAACCTTCTTCCTGGACTAGGGGAAAAACATACAAAAGGGTGAGATCAAATTCTCAGTAAGGGTAATCAAAAGAAAAATCAATCACATCATGTTCATAAGAACATAAAAATTTGGAAATCTTACCATGAAAAAGAGATCATAATTTCATAACATGGGATAAATCATGGTAGTGAAATGTAATAACAATAATAATAACATAAAACATGAAGCGTTTTGGCATACACACATAATCATAGAGAATCATTTCTTATTAGTCAAGACTCATTGCCAAGAATATCTTAGTGGACAAAGTTCATTTCTGAACCGAGTTCATTCCTCGTTTCAGTCATTTTTCACTGAACCGGTTTAACCTGCCATTCCAGCCATGTATATCTCATGAGATATAAAATCTTTAACCAATGCATTGGAGGGAGATATAGGTCCCACCCATCTCATAATGATACCATTCTTATGTGTGCCACAAAATCAAAAATCATACATCATTGCATAACCCATGTAATAAAAATGGGAATGTTAAACATCATGCCATCATAACATAATCCATATAAGATAAAAGGACATCATAAAAATAATTACATCATAACATAGTCAAATAAATGTAAAAATAGGGATAGAAAAAGAACCCTATATTATCTTATATGGAAAATAATTTTGATAAAACACTTGAACTCCATTCTTGAGGAAAATATCCTTTCTACTTCAATAACATTTTTCTTTTCTTATCATTTCATACAATTTTAAACAAAAAGAAGTTGATTAAAAATAAACATGAAAACTTTTAAATAAAGCTTATTGGAAATAATGTTTTAAAAATCCATTCATGTCATATAAGTTAAAAAAACATTCTTCTTGTACTTTTGTCAGAAAAGTCAAAAAGTAACTTATAGGGAAAATAAATGAAAGATTCCTTCCATACCATGGGCTAAATGTCAAAATGGGAAAAAAGGAAATTAAATATACATGAATACAATATTATAAATCATGTAAATGAATGATATCAGTAACCCCAGTAAATACTTACGAATAAGCAATCTCAGATAAAAATGAGATTTGAAAAATTATCCCTTACCTTTGGTCTGATTTGCTTCGTAAGTGTTCGAACCTCCTGTATAATGATTTAAATAATATCATTCACTTATAACAGAATCATTCTAATTTTTATTAAATCATATATGATCATATTCTTAGCTTCTTATTAATAATATTTCATTGTTACTTGTTATTCGGGTGTTTATTTCTTTTTGTTCTTATGCGTGTTTCGTCGAATAAATTCTTATTATTCTTTTTGGGTTATAGATAACTCATTTCCATAATTTTATTAGTGTTATATATTTTATATCCACTCATTCAATTCATTTATGTAATCATTATGCAATGAATAACATTTAGAATGAGTTGCATCACATCGTGGAGACGGTATTCCGTATGTACGCATGAGCGATGATATCGTTACCATGATCGTGGAATTTTATTGGAGTGTATTTATAATATTTAAGAATAAATATAAATTTAAAATAATCATATATAGTAATTATTTGAACCATTATACCCATCCAAGTAAGGTGGTGGTGGAAAATAGATTACACCACGGCATAGAGACGATATTCCGTACGTACGCACGCGTGGTGATTTCATTTTCCATAGGATGGATATATGGTGAAATGGGGTTGTTTAATACTTATAATAAAATATTATTATATTATTTATTCTGATTTTATTACTTCATAATGAAACAACTAAAGAAGAATAAGTGGAAGAATAAATAAAGTTGAAAGAATCAGTAACAGACATTTCCTCTTCTTTGAAGCGCCTCTTTGAGAACTATTTTAGGGCACTAAAATTGGTCTTTGAAGAAAAAAAGGAACTCTAGGATGTTTCTAGGGAAGTGAAGAAGAAAATTTTTCAGGGTTTGTCTGAGCATGAAGGCTCAATGTGGTGCGAGGAAGAGAGGGAGGAGGTGCCCTTTTATAAGGGAGGAGATGGGCACCTTTGGAAAAACTAAAAATATTATGTTATTATAAAGTCATATTATGCTTTAAATAGATCCAAATTGATTTATTTAGAATCTAAGGTGGGGAGGGGTCGAAATAATCTCATCTAATAGTATTTAGACAAGTTTAGGTTCATATTTCAACCATATCATTTAGATTTAACATTAAGTTAAATAATTTTACTTTTACTGTGTCTTCTTGTGTTCTTACAATATAAGGTTAATAAACATACTATAACAAGACAAAAGAACCCCATGTTGTTTATTATTAATATATGTAACCTTATCTAAGTCATTTTGCCGAACCTTAGATATTTTGGAATAAAATAACAATTAATAATATAATATTTGTTTTAAAAACTATTTTATGTCAATTTTGACACTATTTAGTAATTGATTTTTGTGAAAATCATAATAGAAATATTAGTTCGAAAAAAGTAACTTAAATCAATACTAACATGTGATATTAACATATAAAATTATTGTAATTCATTAAAAGTCTCAAATTACATTTATTTGTGTATTTATAACATCAATTATGTCAATACTTCATTAATAAAATAATTACTGCATCATCATTGTGTCATAAATAAATTAAATTATTTAATGTCTAAATATTAAAAATAAAATATCATTATGTAGGAAATAATTTTAGCTTTCTAATGAATATTAATAGTCGAATTTATATTATGTATAAACCTATATTAAGAATGATTTACTTATTAAACATTGATTTTAACTATTTTAACCCTTCTTTAAATAAATTAGTAATAAATATCCTAATCTAATCCAAGTGGGAGTAAATGGTCATATATTTATTCCTAAGCTTGTTCTTTGTAGAATTAAAATTATCTAATAGAATTAGGACATGTTTTAGGGTAATAATAATAACATTTTTACACTTAATTACCCTATTTACTTTTAACCGTGGTAAGAAAAGTAAAAAGTTACTATTCACCAAAAGTTATTTTCATCTCATTGAACCACATTTTACTTACTGAAATCAGCCATGTCTCATATATTTTTTAAATTCCACTCACATAAGTGGTAAAATTAAGTTTTATGTAAATTTTTAAATTCTCATAGGATGTGGGTAAAAGACGGTCAAAAGTTCAATAAAATTTTTATATATCTAAAATTATTAGAAAATGACTCCAATGCATTGAATTGAACTTATATAGGTAATATGTATCAATTTTGGCCTAAAATAAATTTAATTAAAATAAATAATTATTTAAATAAAAAGTCTGCTTTTAAATCGTAACCCAGAGTTTTCACTATTCATAAAAAATATCATTTTTTCATAAAAATACCAAAACATCAACCTAGGCTAATTATGATATTATGAATCCAAAAATGAAGTCAATTTTGGAAAATAAAATTTACAAAATTTCAAAAAGTGGGTATTACTATTCATAACGGCTAGTTTTAATAATATTTTAATAGCATATCGTTGTTTTGTAAAACTCGGTATTGCGTACGACGCAAGCTATCAAGGAAGGTCGCGATTGAGTGTAAAGTAAGACAAGCTAGTGTTGTGTGTAGTGAAAGATTATTTTGATGATTTATATAACTTATAAACAAAATATTTCTCATAAAATTCTCGGGTGTTACAATTCATTAGAGATTGGACATTTGAGCAAGGTGTGTTTAAGGATATCTGAGCCAGCATTTTTTTCCTCTATGCATTCCTACTTATGTTAGGGTGCTATAGAGATACTTTGTGGTTGAATGTTCTTTGGATTAGAGGATACATGTAAAGACTAATAAAATTCAAGGAAATTTTTTTCTTAATTTTCGTGGGAATTTTTTACAGGAACGCAGTTTCTGACAGCACCTGATTCCGAGGCCCGGTGTGCCCGGAATCATTTTCCAAAGATTAACTCGGGTACGTTCAGTGCAAGAACGATAGGGTTTTTCAAACATTTGAACTGGTGCTCGGAATTGAATTATGAGGGCACCGATGGAATCACAACGCCGATATTTGCTTAGAAATGGTTTTTCCGGAGATTCGTTTTCTTGGGTGTGGTTTTTAATTTTTGGGTTTATGTTAAGAAATAAAATAAAAGTGATGCGACACATTATTTTATTTCACTTAAATCCACATAAGCTAAGTTAAATGGATAAGGTGGAACCCACAATATTCTACCTACTTGGTAGGATATTTGTGAGGTGGGGCCCGCACGAGCCCCACAGTTTCTTCCCTCCTAAGTAACGCACCTGCAACCCTCCTTTTTAATGAAAGTCAAACCTTGCATTTTTCTAGTTAAGAAACGCCCTATTAAATTGGGTTGTTAAATCGTTACAATTAATTCGTTGAATTAATTTTTCGTTTCTTATCTTTGAATTTCAAATTGTTGGCATGGGAATAAAATTATACCAACACTAGGTTTGTTGAGGGTTTCTCGTTGAGAGGATTTGGAGAAACTCTAAAGCTTGAAGATCTTCATCCTCCTTCGTTGAAGAATGCGAAGATCGCGAAGAACACGAAGAACGCATCTTCGCAGATGAAGAACTCCGGCCACTGACGAAGGGTGACGAAGAGAGCCGAACCCTCTAGGATCGACGACGTGACGCTGTGTACCGCGACGCCGATGATCCTCCTTCTGCAACGCTTCTTCCGCGACGTTCCTTCTCCGCGACAATCTTCGATGAACAGCCGACTGAGGTAGAGGGTTGCTGTTCTTTTAATTCTTCTTGAATTATATCCTAGACTTTATTTCAAATGGTGCATTCTTAATATTGTGATTTTATACCCGGGGCATATGATTACAATATTTGTCGGAAGACTTTTTAAAACCGCTAACACAGTGGGTGCGGACCAACGAACAAGTCCAAACCCATCGTCTCTTCATTCATGGTGAGCGGATTGGCGGACAATGACAAAGTAGGCCGCACGGGTGATGTGAGGTCCTTGTAGTGAAGGACGGGCTCCGGGAGGGATATTGGTGAAGACAACACGCAATTCAGACCACCAGAACTTGTCCGAGGGTCCGCGGAGTGGCCCGTCGGCGTGCCGCATGGAGGAGCCGTCGTGGCTGAAGCCGCGGCGGCAGGTTGCGATCCCACAACCGCGTGGGACCGGACGGAGTGGGATGCGGCAACTATCCACGTCTGCTGGGAAGGGCGGCCCCACGCGGGGCCGCGGTCTCTCCACGCGGGGGCAGCACGCCCCCCGCTTCGCTCGGCCGTCACGACCGAGCCGACCCGATGGCCACGCAGCCAGCGCCAGCAGGGTCGCGCCCAGTCCAGGCCGGGCCGGATCACGCCCAGCCGGGTCGCACCCGGATCTGGGTCGGGATGACCCTGTTCAGGCGGACCCTGGGCATTGGGTCGGGTCGGTCCGGGCCCAGACCCCCCGTTTTCGGACCCCCTTTCGGTCTTTTTCCCATATCATGGGCTACGGACCTCCGATTGATGCATCGTCAGCAGAGATGTGATCTTTGGATCGAGACGGTTGTTTCGATATATTACACTCAAGGTTTAAGAGAACTTTGGGTTCATCCGGGTTGGTTAGTACACGAAACCAAACGGGCCCTCGGAGCGGAAACACTCATAACTTGAGCTTCGGACGTCCGATTGACATAACATCGACTTTGGTGGATTCCTCTAAGTGAAACGGACCTTTTTGATTACTCATCCAGAGGTTTGGATGTAGTTGGAGTACAGTCGGGTTGGTTTTGACTTAAAAAAACCAATCGGGCCCCTGGGACGAAAAAGCCAATAACATCCAGACCAGGCGTCCGATTGACGCACCATCTATGAAAATGAGTTCCTGCTGGCGATACGGATCATTGGATACATCATCTCTGGACTATGTGTCAGTTGATGTATCAGCCTCTCGGCTCATGGAGTGGACCCTCCCAAACGATCTTGTTGTGTGCGGGAACCCTAGAGCTCTCTATGACTTCGACGATGACTATACAGAGATCCTCAGTGGATTCGACGGCGACGACTACAACACTCAGCAATCCTACGTGGATCTGTGCTACCGATCCTGCGTGGGTCTGATCCTGTGTGTGTCAGTGCTCAGCGGTCCTGTGTGGGCTAGCGCCTACAGATCCTGTGCGGGTCCGATCGTGTGTGGTTCTTTGCGGGGGTCAGTTACCTACAGATCCTGTGTGGGTCAGATCCTTTGTGGATCATTACGGGGGTTAGTACCTATTGATCCTTTCTGGGTCCGACGACTTAGATGAATCAGTGACTACATCTGATCATCTCTATCGTCCTACGAAGAAGTATGCATGTGTGAGCTGAATACTGTTTTTATTTCCTTTGTGAATTGTGTTGTTCTATCCTGTGGGGATTACATTTTACTTTCCTGTGTGGACTAGGTTGTACTTGGGCTCGGAATTTGGAGCGAACTGGAATTGATGACTTAGTTATATGTATGGGCATTTACCTAAGTAGTGTCGAATGTAACTTCGTGATTGAATATTTTCTTTACTATCCATTGTGGATTCTAGGAGACCTTAGGGGGTCTCGAGGTCCCTATTGAGTAGCTTATACTCACCCCTGCATGGGATATTCCCGCACTACGTTGTGTTGGTTGCAGACGACGGACATCGCTGATCGCAGTTGAGGCTTGCAGAGCAGGTCGGTACACGGAGGTGGACCACTGGGAGGGACGTACTCAGAGTGGACGGCTGGACCCGAGGAGCTGTGGAGGCTATCTGTACTCACCCTTCAGGTGGGACGTTCGGTGGACGGCTCGACGCTACGGCTTTACTTTTCAGTTGATGTTTTCCTTTTGTAGTTTTACTTTACATTCAGTTTGGGTTTTAATTCTGGCCCACTTACTTTTCCACACTTACTGTTGTACATAGTTTTTACTTAGTGTTTACCTCTACTTCTAGCTTTCTCTGTGGTGTTTGTTTGTTTTACAAAGGCAATACCTTCTCTTTTTACCGGAATTTACGTCTTGGTGCTAGTCGCCATCCCCTGGCCTATGGAAGGCGGGCTTGGGGTGGTCACAGCATGGGCCCCGAGGATGGGTCGTGACAAATTGGTATCATAGGAGTTTGGTTCTACCGCAGAACATTGGACTCTGATCTTTTTCTATGTGAAGAAATGGTGTGAAGCGTATTGGGTGTGGTTATTAGTCCAGGGTGTCCAGTGTTGGTGTGGCGGCTGACGTATCCGTACAACCAGACCCTGACTTATGATTTTCGACTTAATGTGTGAAAACATTTATTGCATGTGTGTTTCAAGTTTTCTTTGTTATTACTTTATATCAGCTCACCAGGTATACTGTTCTGACCATGGTGCACATGTTTCCTTTTTAGGATGGCCGCACGACAGCATCCAGCTAGGGTTCCGAGAGATTAGTGTGACGATAGCCCACCGAGCGACAAGGCCTCGGTACAGGGCCCTTTGATAGCTGAGGCACCGACGTCACCTCTACCCACCGAGCCACCGATGCTACTAGCCCTAGCCGCTGAAAATGCACGTCGCCATAGTGCACTGCACGAGTTTCAGTGCCAGCGACCGGCCAGGTTTTGCGGGGAGACAGACCCCCAGGCAGCTGAGGATTGGCTGGAGGCAGTGGTACAAGTTTTTAGGTTAATGAGGACACCAGCAGATCTCATGGTGATCCTCGCAGCGAGCCTACTACATGCGGCAGCGGGACGATAGTGGAGCATGATGTTCCAGGTGCATGATGATGCATCTCTTCTCTGGACAGACTTTGAGAGCCTCTTCCGTTCAGAATTCGTCCCAGCCACCCTCCATGTGGTGCACATCCAGGAGCTACTTCAGCTGCGGCAAGGCAGCTTGACGGTCACCCAGTACTCAGTGAGATTTACTGATCTCTCACGCTACTCGACAGACATGGTAAGTGACCCATTATTCCGGGCCCGGACCTTTGAGCAGGGGTTGAGGCATGAGATCCGGGCAACGCTGATCTCCCTCAGCATTCCGACTCAAGCAGGAGTACTGGAGCGAGCCCTTTTGATCGAGAGCTTTCTTTCTGAGTCTACATCAGCAGTGAGACCTACCGCGGGGCGGCACGTAGCAGAGTCTTCTGTAGCAGGCAGTCGACATATGACTCATGGGTCCTTTCAGACTAGACCCTCAGGCAAACGACCTCAGGACACTGGCTCAGCAGTGCGGGGCACACATAGGGGAGCCAGTCTTTCGAGAGGCAGATAGTGCTACACATGCGGCGGGCAAGGCCACATGGCTCGTGACTGCCCGACCCGCCGTGCCGAGGAGCAACAGACGGTTGAGGGGCCACCCAGGCAGAGGCATAGGGTCAACCGTGGTGGTCCGCATGGAGTAGGTGGATGAGGCAGAGGAGTTGGCCGAGCAGCCGGTGGTGGGCGACGCTTTGAGGCTCTACCACCACCACCACCATAAGGTCCACCCTGAACATAGGGAGCTGGCGGGCAGAGACAGGCACAACTCCAGAGAACGGAGGCCTATGACCATGGTGCGACCGAGATTATTAGAGGTACTATCTGTTTCTATTCCATTTTTTCTGTAGTTCTTATAGACATATGGGCGAGTCACTCTTTCATAGCCGTTGCCCTTGTTCGGAGCTCGGAGATTCTGACAGAGCCGTTGGCTCGATCCTTATAGCTAGAGACTCATACGGGAATAGACTCGATGATTACGCACTAGTGCCGGCAGTGTGAGCTTACTCTAGGAGGAGAGAGCTTCAGCTGTGATCTTCTTGTAGCGGCGTTGAGGCCTTACGACATCATCATGGGAATGGATTGGTTATCTACAGTCCATGCTCAGATTGACTGTATTAGGCGCAAGGTGCAATGTGTACGCACCCACGGTAACAGGTTCACCATTCACTGGCGAGAAGGGAGCCTCCGCAACACAGTATGGACTCTCGCAGATGAGAGGACAGCCCATCACTCATCAGTTGGCTAGCCTCATCCTAGGAGCAGTTGACGTGAAAAGTCCTAGTTTTCCTGCAGTGGTGGATCAGTATTTGGACATCTTTCCCAACGACGTTCAATGAATACCTTCTCGCATATTGGTAGACTTTTATATTGATCTGTACCCCGAGACAACCCCGATATCCACCCCAGCATATCGGATGGCTCCCTCCAAGCTTCGAGAGCTACGGATACAGTTGTAGGACATGCAGGGAAAGGGACTCATCCAACCCAGTGTTTCACCCAGGGCATCCCTGATATTGTTCGCCAAGAAGGTGGACGGGAGCTTGTGACTTTGTTTCGACTATCAGTGCCTGAACCAGGTGACAGTGAGGAACAAGTATCCACTACCGAGGATTGATGACCTCTTCGATCAGATCAAGGGAGCACGGTGGTTCTCAAAGATAGACCTCAGGTCAGGCTATAATCAGCTTAGAGTTCGGGCCGAGGACGTGCAGAAGACGACATTCAGATGTCGGTATGGCCACTATGAGTTCTTGGTTATGCCGTTCGGCGTAACAAATTCTCCAGAAGTGTTCATGGGCCTTATGAACACGATATTTCATCCATACCTCGATCGATTTTTCGTAGTCTTCATCGACGACATTTTGATATACTCGAGCACTGAGGAAGAGCACACCTGCCACTTGCAGGTTGTACTGGACACACTCCGGGAGAACCATCTTTATGGTAAGATCTCGAAGTGTCAGTTCTGAATACATGTGGTCCACTTCTTGGGACACATAATTTCTTTGGCGGGAGTTGCAGTGGATCCCGCGAAGATTGAGGCAGTGCTAACTTTGGAGCCACCCAGGAGCATGACGGAGGTGCGGAGTTTCTTGGGACTAGCTGGATACTATCGAAGATTTGTGCCAGACTTCTCCAGAGTTGCGGCACCACACTCAGCTTTACCGATGAAGTGGAAAACCTTTGTGTGGTCAGAAAAATGTCAGCAGAGCTTCCAGGAGCAGAGACAGAGATTGACCAGCACACCTATCTTGAGGTTGCCGGAGGAGGGAGTAGGGTACGTAGTGTACTGAGATGCATCAGGTACTGGACTCGGATGTTTCCTGATGCAGGACCGAGCAGTTATCGCCTATGGATCATTCCAGTTGAGGCCGCATGAGCAGAACTATGCTACCCATGACCTGGAGTTAGCAGTAGTGGTCTTCGCTCTGAAGACATGGTGACACTATCTGATGGGTGAGCGCTTTATAGTCTTTTTTGACCATCAGAGTCTAAGGTAAATCTTCTCTCAGAAGGACCTAAACCTGAGACATCGGTGATGGATCGAGTTTCTCCAAGACTATGACTTTGAGATAGTCTATACTCTTGTGAAGGGGAACGTAGTAGCCGATGCTCTCATCAGGAGGACAGGAATTTTGCTACTTGTGGATGTAACAGAGAAGCTAGCCACTTTGCAGATATCCTTCATGGATAGAGATGGAGCAGCCTTCCTTCAGTCACTCATAGTCACTCCTCCACTACTGCAGTGGGTTAGAGAGGCACAGCGTGGGGACGCCGACTGTGATACGCAGCGTGCACATATATCCTCAGGACATGCACCTGATGTATTCTGTGTAGGAGGAGAGCATGAAATCCTTTTTAGAGGATGCACCTTGGTACCAGTTGCTTTACGGGAGGAGGTACTGAGAGATTTTCACACATCTCCCCTGGTGGTACATCCTAGAGTGGCAAAGATGTACCAGGATCTTAGACGGCAGCACTGGTGGCCGGGCATAAAGAAGGTTGTGGTAGAGTTTGTTTCTCGATGCCTCACCTTCCAGTAGGTGAAGGCAGAGCATCAGGTACCAGCAGGAATGGTACAACCCTTGGAGGTCCTGGAGTGGATGTGGGATGGGATATCTATGGACTTCGTGGCTGGACATCCACGCACTTCAAGAGGTCTCGACTCTATTTGGGTGATTGTCGACCGAATCACCAAGTCAGCTCACATCTTACCCATCAGAGAGTAGGGCTTGGGATGTCTCTACGTTCAGTAGATTGTAGGCTTCACGGTTTTCCATCATCTATCATCTCTGATCGAGATGCTCTCTTTACTTCCCGGCTTTGGAAGTGGTTGCAGGAAGCATTCAGGGCGCAGCTACGTTTGAGCACCACCATTCACCCTCAGACAGATGGTCATACGTAGAGGACCATACAGACTCTCGAGGACATGCTCCGCGCATGTGTCATCAACTTTGGTCGCATCTGGGAGGACCATCTACCCTTGGTAGAGTTTGCGTAAAACAACATCTACAACTCCACAATCGGGATGGCACCATACGAGGCGGTGTACGGCCGACCATGCAGATCTCTTGTGTGCTGGACAGACCCTAGGGAGTCAGCACATGTGGGATTGGAGATGGTCCAGGCCATGACGGAGATGGTCCAGATCATTCAGGAGCGGATGAGGACAGCTCAGAGCCGGAAAAAGTCCTATGGTGACAGGAGGCGGAGGCCACTAAAGTTTGAGGATGGCGACCAAGTCTTCTTGCGGGTCTCACCTCGACGTGGATTACGGAGATTTGGCCGAGGCAGCAAGTTGTCTCCACGCTTCATCGGACCATTCCAGGTCCTCAACAGGATTGGCGAGGTGGCTTATCGCCAGGTTCTACTACCTCAATTGCACCGGGTGCACGACGTCTTCCACGTATCTCAGATAAGGAGATACGTGCATGACCCAATTAATAACATTGACTATGGGGAGCTGGATGTTGATGATGGGGAGACTTTTGTGGAGGTCCTGATGGAGATTGAGGATCGACAGGAGCGGGTCCTATGTGGATGTTCTATTCCTCTAGTGCGCATCAGATGGCAGCGCGGGAACCTCTAGAAGAGAACTTGGGAGAGGGAGGCTCTGATGCGTGCTCAGTTCCCACTTTTGTTTCCCTAGTTTATGATGTATCTGTACGGGGACGTAAATCCATGAGGTAGAAGTGATGTAATGACCCGTAAAATTCATGGAAATCTTTTTCTTAATTTTTTTGGGAATTTTTTACAAGAATGCAGTTTCTGACGACACCTGATTCTGAGGCCCGGTGTGCCCGGAATCAATTTCCGAAGTTTACCTCGGGTACGTTCAGTGAACAAACGAGCAGGTTTTTCTATCTTTTGAACCGTTGCTCGGAATCGAATTTCGAGGGCACCGATGGAATCGCAGTGCCATTATTTTCTTAGAAAACGCTTTTTCCGGAGTTGCTTTTGCTCGGGTGTGGTTTTTAATTTTTCAGGTTATGTTAAGAAATAAAATAAAAGTGGTGCGACACTTTATTTTATTTCACTTAATGACACTTAAGCTGTGTTAAACGGATAAGGTGGAACCCACATTATCCTACCCATTTGGTAGGATATTTGTGAGGTGGAGCCCGGACGAGCCCCACTGTTTCTTCCCTCCTAAGTAATGCACCTGTAACCCCCGTTTTTAATGAATGTCAAACCTTACGTTTTTCTAGTTAAGAAACACCCCATTAAATTGGGCAGTTAAATCATTACAATTAATTTGTTGAATTGATTATTCGTTTCTTAACTTTGAATTTCAAATTGTTGGCATGGGAATAAAATAAGACCAACACTAGGTTTGTTGAGGGGTTGCTTGTTGAGAGGATTTGGAGAAACTCTAAATCATGAAGAACTTCATCCTCCTTCGTTGAAGAACGCGAAGAACGTGAAGAATGCATTGTCGCTGACGAAGGACGTCGACCTCCGACGAAGGGCAACAAAGAGCGACGGACCCTCGGAGATCGACGACGCGACACCATGTATCGCGATGCCGACGATCCTCCTTTTGCAACGCTTCTTCCGCGACGTTCCATCCCTGCGACAATCTTTGATCAACAACCGTTTGAAGTAGGGGGTTGCGGTTCTTTTAATTCTTCATGAATTATATCCTGGACTTGATTTCAAATGGTGCATCATTAGTCTTGTGATTTTATACCCACATCATATGTTTTAAATATTTGTCAGAAGACTTTTTAAAACAGCTAAGACGGTGGGTGCAGACCAATGAACAAGTCTGAACCCACTGTCTCTTCGTTCATGGTGAGCGGATTGGGGGGCGATGTCAAAGCAGGCCACTGGGCGGGACGTACTCAGAGTGGACGGCTAGACCCGAGGAGCTGTGGAGGCTATCTTTACTCACCCTTTAGGTGGGACTTCCAGTGGACGGCTCGACGCTACAACTTTACATTTCAGTTGATGTTTTCCTTTTCCAGTTTTACTTTATTCTCAGTTTGTGTTTGTATTCTGGCCCACTTACTTTTCCACACTTACTGTTGTACATAGTTTTTACATAGTGTTTACCTCTACTTCTTGCTTTCTCTGTGGTGTTTGTTTGTTTTACAAAGGCAATACCTTCTCTTTTTACCGGGATTTACGTCTTGGTGCTAGTCGCCATCCCCTGGCCTATGGAAGGCGGGCTTGGGGTGGTCACGGCATGGGCCCCGAGGATGGGTCGTGAAAAATTGGTATCATAGGAGTTTGGTTCTACCGTAGAACTTTGGACTCTGATCTTTTTCTATGTGAAGCAATGGTGTGAAGCGTATTGGGTGTGGTTATCAGTCCAGGGTGTCCAGTGTTGGTGCGGCGGCCGACGTATCCGTACAACCGGACCCTGACTTATGATTTTCGACTTAATGTGTGAAAACATTGATTGCATGTGTGTTTCAAGTTTTCTTTATTATTACTTTGTATCAGCTCACCAGGTATACTGTTCTGACCATGGCGCACATGTTTCCTTTTCAGGATGGCCCCAAGACAGCATCCAGCTAGGGTTCCGAGAGATTAGTGTGACGACAGCCCACCGAGCGACAAGGCCTCGGTACAGGGCCCTTTGATAGCTGAGGCACCGACGTCACCTCTACCCACCGAGCCACCGATGCTACTAGCCCTAGCCGCTGACAATGCACGTCGCCATAGTGCACTGCACGATTTTCAGTGCCAGCGACGGGCCAGGTTCTGCGGGGAGACAGACCCCCAGGCAGCTGAGGATTGGCTGGAGGCAGTGGTACAAGTTTTTAGGTTAGTGAGGACACCAGCAGATCTCATGGTGATCCTCGCAGCGAGCCTACTACATGCGGCAGTAGGACAATAGTGGAGCATGATGTTCCAGGTGCATGATGAGGCATCTCTTCTCTTGAAGGACTTTGAGAGCCTCTTCCGTTCAGAATTCGTCCCAGCCACCCTCCATGTGGTGCACATCCAGGAGCTACTTCAGCTGCGGCAAGGCAGCTTGACGGTCACCCAGTACTCAGTGAGATTTACCAATCTCTCGCGCTACTCGACAGACATGGTATGTGACCTATTATTCCGGGCCCGGACCTTTGAGCAGGGGTTGAGGCATGAGATCAGGGCATCACTGATCTCCCTCAGCATTCCGACTCAGGCAGGAGTACTGGAGCGATCCCTTTTGATCGAGAGCATTCTTTCTGAGTCTACATCAGCAGCGAGACCTACAGCGGGGCGGCACGTAGCAGAGTCTTCTATAGCAGGCAGTCGACGGATGACTCATGGGTCCTTTTAGACTAGACCCTCAGGCAAACGACCTCAGGACACTGGCTCAGCAGTGCGGGGCACACAGGGAGGAGCCAGTCTTTCGAGAGGCAGATAGTGCTACAGATGCGGCGGGCAAGGCCACATGGCTCGTGACTGCCCGACCCGCCGTGCCGAGGAGCAGTAGACGGTTGAGGGGCCACCCAGGCAGAGGCATAGGGTCAACCGTGGCGGTCCGCAGGGAGTAGGCGGATGAGGCAGAGGAGCTGGCCGAGCAGCAGGTGGTGGGCGACGCTTTGAGGCTCTACCACCACCACCACCATAAGGTCCACCCTGACCAGAGGGAGCTGGTGGGCAGAGACTGGCACAACTCTAGGAAACAGAGGCCTACGACCATGGTGCGACTGAGATTATTAGAGGTACTATCTGTTTCTATTCCATTTTTTCTGCAGTTCATATAGACATAGGGGCGAGTCACTCTTTCATAGATGCTGCCCTTGTTCGGAGCTCGGAGATTCTGATAGAGTTGTTGGCTCGATCCTTATAGCTAGAGACTCATACGAGAATAGACTCGACTATTACGCACTAGTGCCGGTAGTGTGAGCTTACTCTAGGAGGTGAGAGCTTCTGCTGGGATCTTCTTGTAGCGGCGTTGAGGCCTTAAGACATCATCTTGGTCATGGATTGGTTATCTACAGTCCATGCTTAGATTGACTGTATTAGGTGCAAGGTGCAATGTGTACGCACCCACGGGAGCAGGTTCACCTTTCACCAGCGAGAAGAGAGCCTTCGCAGCACAGGATGGACTCTCGCAGATGAGAGGACAGCCCATCACTCATCAGTTGGCTAGCCTCATCCTAGGAGTAGTTGACGTGCAATGTCCTAGTTTTCCTGCAGTGGTGGATCAGTATTTGGACATCTTTCCCACCGACGTTCCATGACTACCTTCTCGCATAGTGGTAGACTTTTATATTGATATGTACCCCGAGACAACCCCGATATCCACCCCACCATATCGTATGGCTCCCTCCAAACTTCGAGAGCTACGGATACAGTTGTAGGACTTGTAGGGAAAGGGACTCATCCAACCCAGTGTTTCACCCAGGGCATCCCTGATATTGTTCGCCAAGAAGGTGGACGGGAGCTTGTGACTTTGTTTCGACTATCGGTGCCTGAACTAGGTGACAGTGAGGAACAAGTATCCACTACCGAGGATTGATGACCTCTTCGATCAGATCAAGGGAGCACGGTGGTTCTCAAAGATAGACATCAGGTCAGGCTATAATCAGCTTAGAGTTTGGGCCGAGGACGTGCAGAAGACGAAATTCAGATATCGGTATGGCCACTATGAGTTCTTGGTTATGCCATTCGGCGTAACAAATTCTCCATCAGTGTTCATGGGCCTTATGAACAGGATATTTCATCCATACCTCGATCGATTTGTCATAGTCTTCATCGATGACATTTTGATATACTCGACCACTGAGGAAGAGCACGCCTGCCACTTGCAGGTTGTACTAGACACACTCCGAGAGAACCATCTTTATGGTAAGCTCTCGAAGTGTCAGTTCTGAATAAATTTGGTCCACTTCTTGGGACACATAATTTCTTAGGCGGGAGTTGTAGTGGATCCCGCGAAGATCGAGGCAGTTCTAACTTTGGAGCCACCCAGGAGCGTGACGGAGGTGCGGAGTTTCTTGGGACTAGCTGGACACTATCGTAGATTTGTGCCAGACTTCTCCAGAGTTGCGGCACCACTCTCAGCTTTACCGATGAAGGGGAAAACCTTTGTGTGGTCAGAAAAATATCAGCAGAGCTTCCAGGAGCAGAGACAGAGATTGACCAGCGCACCTATCTTGAGGTTGCCGGAGGAGGGAGTAGGGTACGTAGTGTACTGCGATGCATCAGGGACTGGACTCGGATGTGTCCTGATGCAGGACCGGGCAGTTATCGCCTATGGATCATTCCAGTTGAGGCCGCATGAGCAGAACTATGCTACCCATGACCTGGAGTTAGCAGTAGTGGTCTTCTCTCTGAAGACATGGTGACACTATCTGATGGGTGAGCGCTTTAAAGTCTTTTTTGACCATCAGAGTCTAAGGTAAATCTTCTCTCAGAAGGACCTAAACCTGAGACATCGGTGATGGATCGAGTTCCTCCAAGACTATGACTTTTAGACAGTCTATACTCTTGTGAAGGGGAATGTAGTAGTCGATGCTCTCATCAGGAGGACATGAATTCAGCTACTTGAGGATGTGACAGAGCAGCTAGCCGCTTTGCAGATATCCTTCATGGATAGTGATGGAGCAGCCTTCCTTCAGTCACTCACAGTCACTCCTCCACTACTGCAGTGGGTTAGAGAGGCACAGCGTGGGGACGCCGACTGTGATACGCGGCGTGCACATATATCCTCAGGACAGGCACCTGATGGATTCTTTGTAGGAGAAGAGCATGAAATCCTTTTTAGAGGATGCACCTTGGTACCAGTTGCTTTACGGGAGGAGGTACTGAGAGATTTTCACACATCTCCCCTGGTGGTACATCCTAGAGTGGCAAAGATGTACCAGGATCTTAGACGACAGCACTGGTGGCCGGGCATAAAGAAGGTTGTGGTAGAGTTTGTTTCTCGGTGCCTCACCTTCCAGCAGGTGAAGGCAGAGCATCAGGTACCATCAGGCATGGTACAACCCTTGGAGGTCCCGGAGTGGATGTGGGATGGGATATCTATGGACTTCGTGGCTGGACTTCCACGCACTTCAAGAGGTCTCGACTCCTTTTGGGTGATTGTCGACCGAATCACCAAGTCAGCTCACTTCTTACCCATCAGAGAGTAGGGCTTGGGACGTTTCTACGTTCAGGAGATTGTACGGCTTCACGGTTTTCCATCATCTATCATCTCTGATCGAGATGCTCTCTTTACTTCCCGGCTTTGGAAGTGGTTGCAGGAAGCATTCAGGGCGCAGCTACGTTTGAACACCGCCATTCACCCTCAGACAGATGGTCTTATGTAGAGGACCATACAGACTCTCGAGGACATGCTCCGCGCATGTGTCATCAACTTTGGTCACATCTGGGAGGACCATCTACCCTTGGTAGAGTTTACGTAAAACAACAGCTACAACTCCACAATCGGGATGGCACCATACGAGGCGTTGTACGGACGACCATGCAGATCTCTTGTGTGCTGGACAGACCCTAGGGAGTCAGCACTTGTGGGATTGGAGATGGTCCAGGCCATGACGGAGATGGTCCAGATCATCCAGGAGCGGATGAGGACAGCTCAGAGCCGGAAAAAGTCCTATGGTGACAGGAGGCGGAGGCCACTAGAGTTCGAGGATGGCGACCAAGTCTTCTTGCGGGTCTCACCTCGACGTGGATTACGGAGATTTGGCCGAGGTAGCAAGTTGTCTCCATGCTTCATCGGACCATTCCAGGTCCTCAACAGGATTGTTGAGGTGGCTTATCGCCTAGTTCTACTACCTCAATTGCACCGGGTGCACAACGTCTTCCACGTATCTCAGCTAATGAGATACGTGCATGACCCAATTAATGTCATTGACCATGGGGAGCTGGACGTTGATGATGGGGATACTTTTTCAGAGGTCCCGATGGAGATTGAGGATCGACAGGAGCGGGTTCTATGTGGATGTTCTATTCCTCTAGTGCGCATCAGATGGCAGCGCGGGAACCTCTAGAAGAGAACTTGGGAGAGGGAGGCTCAGATGCGTGTTCAGTACCCACTTTTGTTTCCCTAGTTTATGATGTATCTTTACGGGGACGTAAATCCCTGAGGTAGAAGTGATGTAATGACCCGTAAAATTCAAGGAAATTTTTTTCTTAATTTTCTTGGGAATTTTTTACAAGAACGCAGTTTCTGACGACACCTAATTCTGAGGCCCGGTGTGCCCGGAATTAATTTCCGAAGTTTACCTCGGGTACGTTCAGTGAACACACGAGCAGGTTTTTCTATCTTTTGAACTGTTGCTCGGAATCGAATTTCGAGGGCACCGATGGAATCACAGTGGCAATATTTGCTTAGAAAAGCCTTTTCCGGAGTTGCTTTTGCTCGGGTGTGGTTTTTAATTTTTCAGGTTATGTTAAGAAATAAAATAAAAGTGGTGCGACACTTTATTTTATTTCACTTAATGCCACTTAAGCTGTGTTAAACGGATAAGGTGGAACTCACATTATCCTACCCATTTGGTAGGATATTTGTGAGGTGGAGCCCGCACGAGCCCCACTGTTTCTTCCCTCCTAAGTAATGCACCTGTAACCCCCGTTTTTAATGAATGTCAAACCTTACGTTTTTCTAGTTAAGAAACACCCCATTAAATTGGGCAGTTAAATCGTTAAAATTAATTTTTTGAAATAATTATTCGTTTCTTAACATTGAATTTCAAATTGTTGGCATGTGAATAAAATAAGACCAACACTAGGTTTGTTGAGGGGTTGCTTGTTGAGAGGATTTGGAGAAACTCTAAATCTTGAAGAACTTCAACCTCCTTCGTTGAAGAACGCGAAGAACGTGAAGAACGCATTGTCGCTGATGAAGGACGTCGGCCTCCGACGAAGGGCAACAAGGAGCTCCGGACCCTCGGAGATCGACGACGCGACGCCATGTACCGCGATGCCGACGATCCTCCTTTCGCAACGCTTCTTCCGCGACATTCCATCCCTGCAACAATCTTTGATCAACAACCGTTTAAGGTAGGGGGTTTCGGTTCTTTTAATACTTCATGAATTATATCATGGACATGATTTCAAATGGTGCATTATTAGTCTTGTGATTTTATACCCACATCATATGTTTAAAATATTTGTCAGAAGACTTTTTAAAACAGCTAAGACGGTGGGTGCGGACCAATGAACAAGTCTGAAACCACTGTCTCTTCGTTCATGGTGAGCGGATTGAGGGGCGATGACAAAGCAGGCCACACGGGCGATGTGAGGTCCTTGCAGTGAAGGAAGGGCCTCGGGAGGGCCATTGGCGAAAACGACACGCAATTCCGACCACCGGAACTCATCCGGGGGTCCACGGAGCAGCCCGCCGGCGTGCCGCGAGGCCGCGGTCCCGCGGCCGCGCGGGACCGGAGGGAGCAGGACGCGAAAACTGGCCACGTCTGCTGGCATGGGTGGCCCCGCGCGGGGCCGCTGTCTCTCCACGCGGGGGCAGCGTGCCCCCTACTTCGCTCAGCCGTAACGGCCGAGCCGACCCGCTGGCCACCCAGCCAGCGCCAGCCGGGTCGCGCCCACGCCGGGCCGGGCCATGCCGGCCGGGCCGGGATGCGCCCAGCCAGATCGGACCCAGACCCGGGTCGGGTCGACACAGGGGGGTGGGGTCGGGTTAGTCTGGGACCAGACCCCCCGTTTTCGGACCACATTTCGGTCTTTTGCCCATATCATGGGCTATGGACCCCCGATTGATGCACCGTCAGTGGAGATGTGATCTTTGGATCGATATGGTCGTTCCAATATATTACACTCAAGGTTTCGGAGTACATTGGGTTTAGCCGGGTTGGTTCGTACACGAAACCAACCGGGCCCTCGGAGCGGAAACGCTCATAACTTGAGCTCCGAACGTCCGATGGACGTACTGTTGACTTTGGTGGATTCCTCTAAGTGAGACAAGCCTTTTGGCTTACTCCGCTCGACGTTTGGATGTAGTTGAAGTATGGCCGGGTTGGTTTTGACTTAAAAAACCAACCGGGCCCCTGGGACGAAATAGCCAATAACTTCCAGACCAGGCGTCCGATTGACGCGCCATCTGTGACGTTGAGTTCATGTTGGCGATACGGAACATTTGGATACATAAACTCCAGAGTATGTTTCAGTTAATGTATCAGCCTCTCAGCTCGTGGAGAGGACCCTTCCGAACGAGCTTGCTATGTGCGGGAACCCTAGAGCTGGCTGCGACTATGATGACGACTGTACAGAGATCCTCAGTGGATTTGACGGCGACGACTACAGCACTCAGCGATCCTATGTGGATCAGTGATACTGATCCTGTGTGGGTCTGATCCTATGTGGGTCAGTGCTCAGTGTTCCTGTGTGGGCCAGTGCCTATAGATCCTGTGTGGGTCTGATCCTTTCTGCGTCTCTGTAGGGGTTAGTTACCTACATAACTTGTGTGGGTCAGATCCTTTGTGGGTTATTACGGGGGTTAGTACCAATCGATCCATTGTGGGTATGACGGCTTAGATGAATCAGTGGATACATCTGATCATCTCTATCGTCATACGAAGAAGTATACCTATGTCAGCTGAATCCTGTTTTACTTTCCCTTGTGGATTGTGTTGTGCTATCATGTGTGGATTACATTTTTCTTTCCTATGTGGACTGGGATGTACTTGGGTTTGGAGGTCGGAGCGAACTGGAATTGATGACTTAGGTATATGTATGGGAATATTCCTAAGCAGTTTCGAATGTTACTTCATGATTGAATATTTTGATTACGATCCTTTGTGGATTCTGGGAGACCTTCGGGGGTCTTGGGGTCCCTACTGAGTAGCATATACTCATCCCTGCATAGGCTATGCCCACACTACGTTGTGTTGGTGGCAGACGTCGGACAGCGCTGATCGCGGTTGAGGCTTGCGGAGCAGGTCGGTACCCGGAGGTGGACCACTGGGCGGGACATACTCGGAGTGGACGGCTGGACCCGAGGAGCTGTGGAGGCTATCTGTACTCACCATTCAGGTGGGACTTCTAGTGGACGGCTCGACGATGCGGCTTTAAATTTTAGTTGATGTTTTCCCTTTCAATTTGTGCTTTACTTTCAGTTTGGGTTTGTATTCTACCCACATACTTTTCTGCACTTACTATTGTACTCAGTTTTTACTTAGTGTTTACCTTACAGCTTTCTTGTCCTGTGGTGTTATTTTACTTTACAAAGGCAATGCCTTCCATTTTTACCGGGATTTACGCCTTGTTTCTAGTCTCCAGCCCCTGGCCTATGGAAGGCGAGCTTGGTGTATTCACGGCACGGGCCCCGAGGACAGGTCGTGACAAATTGGTATCATTGGAGTTCGTTTCTACCGCAAAACATTGTACTCTGATCTTTTTCTATGTGAATAATTGGTGTTAAGTGTATTGGGTGTGGTTATCAATCCAGGGAGTCTAGTGTTGGTGCGGCGGCAGACTTATCCGTACACCAGGACCCTGACTTTTGATTTCCGGATTAATTCGTGAAAACATTTATTGCATGCGTGTTTCAAGTTTTCTTTGTGATTACTTTAGGCCATCTCACCAGGTATACTGTTCTGACCATGGCGCACCTGTTTCCTTTTAAGGATGGCCCCATGAAGGCAGCCATCTAGGGTTCTGAGAGTCGAGCATGATGACAGCCCACCGAGCGAGGAGGCCTCGGTACAAGGCCCTTTGATAGGTGAGGCACCGGCGATACCTCTACCCGCTGAGCCACAGATGCTACCAGCCCCAGCCGCTGACGATGAACGTCGCCTTAGTGAACTGCATGAGTTTCAGCACTAGCGACCGCCCAGGTTCTGTGGGGAGACGGACCCCCATGTAGCCGAGGATTGACTGGAGGTATTGGTACGAGTTTTTAGGTTAGTGAGGACACCAACAGGCCTCATAGTGATCCTCGCAGCGAGCCTACTGCATGCGGCAGCAGGAAAATGGTGGAGACTGATGATATAGTTGCACGATGAGGAATCTCTCCTCTGGAAGGACATTGAGAGCCTCCTACTCTCGGAGTTCGTCCCAGCCACCCTCCGTGCGGTGCGCATCCAGGAGCTACTTCAGCTGGGTCAGGGCAGATTGATGGTCGCCCAGTACTCGGCGAGATTTACCGATCTCTCATACTACTCGACATACATGGTACGAGACCCATTATTCCGGGCCTGGACCTTTGAGCAGGGTTTGAGTCATGAGATCAGGGCATTGCTGATCTCCCTCAGCATTCAGACTCAGGCAGGAGTACAGGAGAGAGCCCTTTTGATCGAGAGCTTTCTTGCTAAGTCTACATCAGCAGCGAGACCTACCTCAGGGCGACACGTAGTAGAGTCTTCTACAACAAGCATTCGACAGATGAATCATGGGTCCAGGAAGACCAGACCCTCAGGCAGGCGTCCTTAGGACACTGGCTCAGCAGTGCGGGGTACACAGCGCGAAGCCAGTCTTTCGAGAGGCAAGCAGTGCTACACATGCGGCGGGCATGGCCACATGGCTCGTGACTGCCCAACCCGCCATGCCGAGGAGCAGTAGACGGTTGAGGGGCCACCCAGGTAGAGGCAGAGGGTCGACCGTGGCGGTTCGCAGGGAGCAGGTGGACGAGGTAGAGGAGTTGGACGAGCAGTAGGTGGTGGGTGACACTTTGAGGCTCTACCACCACCACCACCAGGAGGTCCACCCCGACCACAGGGAGCTGGCGGGCAGAGACAGGCACAACTCCAGGCAACGGAGGCCTACGACCACGGCGCGCCCGAGATGATTCGAGGTACTATCTGTGTCTATTCCACCCTTGCTGCAGTTCTTATAGACACAGGAGCGAGTCACTCTTTCCTAGCCGTTGCCCCTGTTCGGAGCTCGGAGATTCTGACAGAGCCGTTGGCTCGATCCTTATGGCAAGAGACTCCTACGGGAGCAGACTCAATGATTACGCACTGGTTTCGGCAGTGTGAGCTTACTCTTGGAGGTGAGAGTTTCGGCTGGGATCTTCTTGTAGTGGCGTTGAGGACTTACGACATCATCTTGGGCATGGATTGGTTATCTACAGTCCATTATCAGATTGAATGTATTAGGCGCAAGGTGCGATGTGCACGCCCTGACGGGAGCAGGTTCACCTTCACCGGCCAGAAGGGAGCTTTCGCAGCACAGGATGGACTCTCGCAGAGGAGAGGACAGCCCATCACTCATCAGTTGGCTAGACTCATCCTAGGAGAAGTTGACGTGCAGAGTCCTAGTTTTCCTCCAGTGGTGGATCAGTATGCGGACGTCTTTCACGGCGAAGTTCCAAGACTACCTCCTCGCAGAGAGGTAGAATTTTATATTTATCTGTACCCCGGGACAACCCCAATATCCACCCAGGCATATCGGATGTCTCCCACGGAGCTTTGAGAGCTACGGGTTCAGTGGGAGGACTTTCAGGGCAAGGGATTCATCCGACCCAGTGTTTCATCCTGGGCATCCCCGATATTGTTCACCAAGAAGGCAGAAGGGAGCTTTCGACTTTGTGTCGAATATCGTCGCCTGAACCAGGTGACAGCGAGGAACAAGTATCCACTACTAAGGATTGATGACCTCTTAGATCATCTCATGGGAGCACGGTGGTTCTCAAAGATAGACCTCAGGTCAGGCTATCATCAGCTTAGAGTTCGGGACGAGGACGTGTAGAAGACGACCTTCATATGTGGGTATGAACACTATGTGTTCATGGTTATACCATTCAGCGTAACCAATGATCCATCGGTGTTCATGGGCCTCATGAACAGGATCTTTCAGCCATACCTCGATCGATTTGTCGTAGTCTTCATCGACAACATTTTGATATACTCGACCACTGTGGAGGAGCACGTCTACCACTTTCGGGTTGTACTGGACACACTCTGAGAAAACCAGATTTATGGAAATCTCTCGAAGTGTTAGTTCTGGATACGAGAGGTCCACTTCTTAGGACACATCAATTCTTAGGTGGGAGTTGCGGTGGATCCCACGAAGATCGAGACAGTGCTAGCTTGGGAGCCACCCAGGAGCATGACGGAGGTGCAGAGTTTATTGGGACTAGCTGGATACTATCGGAGATTTGTGCCAGACTTCTCCAGAGTTGCGGCACCACTCTCAGCTTTGACGAAGAAGGGGAAACCCATTGTGTGGTCAGACAGATGTCAGCAGAGCTTCTTGGAGCTGAGCCAGATATTTACCAACACACCTATCTTGAGGTTGCCGGAGGAGGGAGTAGGGTACGTAGTCTACTGCGATGCATCATGGACCTGACTCGAATGTTTCCTCATGCAGGAGAGGGCAGTGATCACCTATGAATCATGCCAGTTGAGGCCGCATGAGAAGAACTACGCTACCCATGACCTGGAGTTTGCAGCAGTGGTCTTCACTCTGAAGACATGGAGACACTATCTGATGGGCGAGCGCTTTATAATCTTTTCTGACCATCAGATCCACAGGTACATCTTCCCTAAGTAGGGCCTGAACCTTAGACAATGTCTATGGATCGAGTTCCTCCAGGACTATGACTTTGATATAGTCAATACTCCTAGGAAGGGGAACGTAGTAGTCGATGCTCTCATCAGGAGTACGAGCATTCGACTACTTGAGGAGGCAACATAGAAGCTAGCCGCTTTGCATATATCTTTCGTGGATAGAGATGGAGTAGCCTTCCTTCAGTCACTCACTGTCACTCCTCCAATACTGCAGCGGGTTAGAGAGGCACAGTGTGGGGATGTCGACTGTGAGACGTGGTGTGCGCAGATATCCTTCGGACAGGCACCTGATGGATTCTCTGTAGGAGGAGAGCCCAACATCCTTTTCAGAGGACGTAACTTGGTACCAGTTTCTTTACTGGAGGAGGTGCTGAGAGAGTGTCACACTTCTCCCCTAGCGGTACATCCTAGAGTGGAAAAGATGTACCCGGATCTTAGACGACATCACTGGTGGTTGGGAATGAAGAAGGTTGTGGCAGAGTTCGTTTCTCGATGCCTCACCTGCCAGCAGGTGAAGGCAGAGCATGAGGTACTATTAGGCTTGGTACATCCCTTGGAGGTCCTGGAGTGGAAGTGGGATGGGATATCTATGGACATCGTGACTGGACTTCCACACACTTCTAGAGGTCATGACTCCATTTGGGTGATTGTCGATTGACTCACCAAGTCGGCTCACTTCTTACGCATCAGAGAGTAGGGCTGAGTGGAGATCTTGGGATGTCTCTACGTTCTGAAGATTGTATGGCTTCACGGTGTGCCATCATCTAACGTCTCTGATCAAGATGCTCGCTTTACTTCCCATCTTTGGAAGGGGTTGCAGGAGGCGTTCAGGACGCAGCTACGTCTGAGCACCGCCTTTCACCCTCAGACAGATGGTCAGACGGAGAGGACCATAAAGACTCTCGAGGACATGCTCCGCACATGTGTCCTCGACATTGTTCACAGTTGGGAGGACCACCTACCCTTGGTGGAGTTTGCGTACAACAATAGCTACCCCTCCACCATGGGGATTTCACCATACAAAGCGTTGTACGACCAACCTTGCAGATCTCCTTTGTGCTGGGAAAACCCTTGGGAGTCAGCACTTGTGGGACCAGAGATGGTCCAGGCCATGATGGAGAAGGTCCAGAGCATCCAGGAGTAGATGAGGACAACTAAGAGCTGGCATAAGTCCTATGCTGATGGGAGGTTGAGGCCATTGGAGTTAGAGGATGGCGACCATGTCTTCTTGCGGGTCTCACCTCAACGTAGATTATGGAGATTTGTCCGAGGCGGCAAGTTGTCTCCGTGCTTCATCAGACCATTCCATGTCCTTAGCAGGATTGGAGAGGTGGCTTATCGTCTGGCTCTACCACCTCAGTTGCACCGGGTGAACGACGTCTTCCACATATCTCAGCTGAGGAGATACGTGCATGACCCGACGCATATCATTGACCATGGGGAGCTGGACGTTGAAGATGGGGAAACTTTTGTCGAGGTCCTGGGGGAAATCAAGGATCGACAGGAGTGGTTCCTATGTGGATGGTAGATTCCTCTAGTGCGCATCATATGGAAACACAGGAACCTCCAGGAGAGCACTTGGGAGCAGGAGGCTCAGATGCGTGCTCAGTACCCACTTGTGTTTCCCTAGTTTATGATGTATCATAATGGGGACGTAAATCTCTGATGTGGGAGTGATGTAAAGACCCGTAATATTCAAGGAAATAATTTTCATAATTTTCTAGGGAATTTTTTACAAGAACGCAGTTTCTGACAACACCTGATTCCGAGGCCCAGTGTGCCCGGAATCAATTTCCGAAGTTTAGCTCGCGTACGTTTAGTGAACGAACGAGCGGGTTTTTCTAACTTTTTAACCGGTGCTCGGAATCGAATTCCGAGGGCACCGCTGGAATCGAAGCGCCAATATTTTCTTAGAAACGCCTTTTCCATAGTTGTGTTTGCTCAGGTGTGGTTTTTAATTTTTGGGGTTATGTTAAGAAATAAAATAAAAGTGGTGCGACACTTTATTTTATTTCCCATAAAGCCACTTAATCTAAGTTAAAAGGATAAGGTGGAACCCACAATATCCTACCCACTTGGTAGGATATTTGTGAGGTGGGGCCCGCACGAGCCCCGCCATTTCATCCCTCCTATGTAACGCACCCGCAACCCCCATTTTTTATGAAAGTCAAACCTTACGTTTTTCTGGTTAAGAAACACCCCATTAAATTGGGCAGTTAAATCATTACAATAAATTCGTTGAATTAATTATTCGTTTCTTATATTTGAATTTCAAATTGTTGGAATGGGAATAAAATAAGACCAACACTAGGTTTGTTGTGGGGTTTCTTGTTGAGAGGAATTGGAGAAACTCTAAAGTTTGAAGATCTTCATCATCCTTCGTTGAAGAATGCGAAAAATGCGAAGAACGCGAAGAATGCATCGTCACCGACGAAGAACGCCGACCTCCGACGAAGGGCGACGAAGAGCGCCGAACCCTCGGAGATCGATGACACGACGTCGTGTACCGCTATGCCGACGATCCTCCTTCTGCAATGCTTCTTCCATGACGTTCCTTCCCCGCGACAATCTTCGATCAACAACCGATTGAGGTAGGGGGTTGCAGTTCTTTTAATTCTTCATGAATTATATCCCCGACTTGATTTCAAATGGTGCATTATTAATCGTGTGATTTTATACCCATGTCATATGTTTAAATTATTTGTTGGAAGACTTTTTAAAACCGATAACTCGGTGGGTGCGGACCAACGAAAAAGTCCGAACCCACCGTCTCTTCGTTCATGGTGAGCGGATTGGCGGGCGGTGACAAAGAAGGCCGCACGGGCGATGTGAGGTACTCACAGTGAAGGACGGGCCACGGGAGGACCATTGGCGAAGACGTCACGCAATTACGACAACCGGAACTCGTCCGGCGGTCCGCAGAGCGGGCCGCCGGTGCGCCTCGCCGGCACGGTGGTGCCGGTGGGAGGAGGCGGCAGCGCCCGGCGCGCCGCCGGGAGGAGCCACCGCGTCTTCAGCCGCGGCGGCAGGACACGGTCCGGCGACCGCGCGGGACCGGAGGGAGCGGGATGCGGCAACCGGCCGCATCCGCTGGCAAGGGCAGCCCCACGCGGGGCTGCGGTCTCTCCACGCGGGGGTAGCACGCCCCCCGCTTTGCTCCGTCGTAACGGCCGATCCGATCCACTGGCCACCCGACCAGCGCCAGCCGGGTCACGCCCCAGGCTGGATCGGGCTGCGCCGGCCGGGCCGGGTCGGACCCGGACCCGGGTCGGGTCCACCCTGTTCGGGCCGACCCAGGGGGGTTGGGCCAGGTCGGTCCGGGCCCAGACCCCACGTTTGCGGACCCCCTTTCGGTATTTTGCCCATATCATGGGCTACGGACCTCCGATTGATGCACCGTTAGCGACGATGAGATCTTTGGATCAGTTCGGTCGTTTCGAAATATTACACTCAAGGTTTCGGAGTACTTTGGGTTCAGCCGGGTTGGTTTGTACACGAAACCAACCGGGCCCTCAGAGCGGAAACACTCATAACTTGAGCTCCGGACGTCCGATTGACGTACCGTCGACTTTGGTGTATTATTCTCGGTGAGACAGACCTTCTGGCTTACTCTGCTTGAGGTTTGGACGCAATTGGAGTATGGTCGGGTCGGTTTTGACTTAAAAAACCAACCGGGGCTCTGGGACGAAAAAGCCAATAACATTCAGACCGGGCATCTGATTGACGTGACGTCTGTGACGTTGAGTTCTTATTGGCGATACAGAACATTTGGATACATAAACTATGGACTATGTGTCAGTTTATGTATCAGCCTCTCGACTCCTGGAGCGGACCCTCCCGAACGAGCTTGGTGTGTGCGGGAACCATAGAGCTGGCTGCGACTACGATGACGACTGTACAGAGATCCTCAGTGGATTCGAAGATGATGACTAAAACACTCAGAAATCCTACGTGGATCAGTGCTACCGATCATGTGTGGGTATGATCCTGTGTGGGTCAGCTCTCAGTGGTCTTGTGTGGGCTAGCGCCTACAGATCATGTGTGGGTCCGATCCTGTGTGGGTCTTTGCGGGGTTTAGTTACCTACAGATCCTGTGTGGGTCAGATCCTTTGTGGATCATTACGGGGGTTAGTACCTAACGATCCATTGTGGGTCTGACGGCTTAGATGAATCAGTGGTTACATATGATCATCACTATCATCCTACGAAGAAGTATACATGTGTGAGATAAATCATGTTTTGCTTTCCTTTGTGGATTGTGTTTTGCTATCCTGTGTTGATTACGTTTTGCTTTCCTATGTGGACTGGGTTTTACATGAGCTCAGAGGTTGGAGAAAACTGGAATTGATGACTTAGGTATATGTATGGGCATATACCTAAGCAGTGTTGAATGTTACTTCATGATTGAATGTTTTCTTTACTATCCTTTGTAGATTTTGGGAGACCTTCGAGGGTCTCGGGGTCCCTACTAAGTAGCTTATACTCACCCCTGCACGTGCTATACCTGCACTACGTTGTGTTGGTTGCAGACGATGGACAACGTTGATCGCGGTTGAGGCTTGCAGAGTAGGTCATTACTCAGAGGTGGACCACTGGGCGGGGCGTACTCGGAGTGGATGGTTGGACCCGAGGAGCTATGGAGGCTATCTGTACTCACCCTTCAGGTGGGACATTCAGTGGACGGCTCGACGCTGCGGATTTACATTTCAGTTGTTGTTTTTTCCTTTCCAGTTGTACTTTACTTTCAGTTTGGGTTTGTATTCTGGCCCACTTACTTTTCCTCACTGACTGTTGTACTTAGTTTTTTCTTAGTGTTTACCTCTACTTCTTGCTTTCTCTGTGGTGGTTGTTTACATTACAAAGGCAATTCCTTCCCTTTTTATCGAGATTTATGCCTTGGTTCTAGTCGCCAGCCCCTAGACTCTGGAAGGCAGGCTTGGGGTAGTCACGGAACGGGCCTCGAGGACGGGTTGTGACAATATAGCCAGTGAATGTTAGCAGTGCAAAGCTACGAACTGTTTCCAGTCCTAGAGACTTGGGTGTGTTAGATGTTTCAGGAAGAGGAAGTGTTAAGGACAGGTGAATCTGCCAGGCACCACATGTGTAAGTAGGGCTAGGATAGTATCATGGGGTGGAAAACATTCTAACATGTTCCAACCACCGGCCTTTGTAGTCCCCTCTAGGCTCAGGGTGCTGGAGGGCTGGGGAAAAGAGTAGCTTCTTGCGGTCAAGGATTGTGAGCCAAGGGATTTAAGAATGATTTTAGGTACGATCTGTGTCTAATACTAGGTGTTGTATCAATAGACATAGGTACCAATCATTCCTTCCATCAATGAATCTTTTCCTAGACCTAGAGTTTCCGGTTCTGCCGTTGACTTGACCCTCACGTCTAGAGATAACTTTCAGAGGAGATTTGATAATCACACATACATCGATGGTGTGATCTGACCCTCGAGGCAAGAGTTTTGGTTGGAACCTCTTAGTGGTAGCATCGAGGCCTTACGCCGTTAGTTTGGGTATGGATTGGGCAACCACAGTTCATACACAGATTGATTGTATTAGGAAAAAAGGTTGTGGTTTATCTACAATATTGGGATGGATTTTCAATGGTCGGTGAAAATGAAAACCCAAAAAGCACAGGATGGTGTCTTGCATAAGAGGGTGCAGTCCATCACTCATGAGTCGCCCAGACTTACCTTTCTGCCATACTTCTCCAGAGTTGCAGCACCACTATCAGCTTTGGCGAAGAAGTGGCAAACCTCCGTGTTGTCGGAGAGATGTCAGCAGAGCTTTTAGGAGCTGAGGAAGAGCCTGAATAGTGACCCAATCTTGAGGCTTCAAAAGAAGGCATAGGGAATATAGTTTACTATGACACTTCAGGACCAGACTCGGTTGTGTTTGGATACAGGAGCGAGGAATTATCTCGTATGGTTCTCGGTAGTTGAGACAACATGAGCAGAAATACGCTTCCCATGACATGGAGTTAGCAGCAGTTTTCTTTTCCTTGAAGATGAGGTGACACTATCATATGGGCAAATGCTTTACATTCTACTCAGATCAAAATAGTCTATGGTATATCTTTTTTCATGATATCTAGAACCAGAGACAGTGAAGATGGCTCGAGTTCCTCCTGGACTATGAATTTCAGATATTCAATACTTCTGGGAAGGGGAATGTTGTAGCAGATTCTCTCACCAAGATATCAGGAGTTCCACTTCTAGGAAAAGAGATAGAGCAGCGGGGCGCGTTGTAGATATCCTTTTTGTATAGAGATGGAGTAGACTTTCTACAGTATTTCATAGTAACTCCTTCACTTCTTTAGTGAGTCGGAGAGGCACAACGTGTGGACGTTGACTGTGAGATATGATGTGCTATGATATCCACAGGGCATGCACATGATCGATTTTCTGAAGGTGGAGAGCACTTCATACTCTTTTGGTACCAGTTTCACATCAGGAGAAGGTGTTGATGGAGTTCCATGAATCACTATTAGCGGTAAATCCAGGAGTGGTGAATATGTACTAGGACCTTCGACGACAACACTGTTGTCCAGGTATGAAGAAGGAAATAATGGAATGTTTCTCCCAATGACTCACTTTTCAGCAAGTGAAGGTGGAGAATCAGGTACCAACAGGCTTGGTTCAACCTTTAGAGAGCCCAAATTAGATGAGGTATGTGATATCCATGTACTTGGTGATGGTTCTTCCATGTACATCCAGAAGGTGGAGTCCTCTGTAGTTCGAGGATGTCGACCACGAATTTCTAAGGGTCTCACCTCGAAGTGGTCTACAGAGTTTTGGCTGAGGTGGAAAGTTATCTCTGCGATTCATCAGACTTTTCTAGGACCTCAGCAGAGTAGTCGAGATGGAATACCGCTTCGCTCTTCCACCACAGTTTCACTGGGTGCACAAGATCTTCCACGCATCCCAGCTGAGGAGAAACGTGCATGACCCTTCACACAACATCGACCATGGCGAGCTGGGCGTTGACGACAGGGTGACTATCACGGAGGTTCCAGTAGAGATTGAGGATTGACAGCAGCAGATCCTACGTGGACGGTCGATACCTCAGGTGCACGTTCATTGGCAGCACAGGAACCTCGAGGAGACAACATGAGAGCAGGAGGCTTAGATTCGTGCTGAGTACCACCATTTGTTCCGTATGTTCGAGTTGTAGCATACGGGGATGTAAAGCCCTGAAATGGGGGAATGTAAAGACCTGGAAATTACATGGAATGTTTTTTCATAAATACTTTTTAATTTCATGAGTCCACAGTTTTAGACGGCGTGCGATTCCAAGTCCCGAAGTGCCCAGAATGATCCGTCAATGTTTTGTTAAACTTAAATTAGAGCGTGTATGCAGTTTATATAAAACGTAGAACAACTCATAAACAGTTACTCAGATCAGCAATCATAGGTCACCATTGCACTCACGATGGTGGGTTTACCCTAGGAATGACATAATCTTAGTATGTGCGGACCTCCTGTGATAAAACTCGAAAATGACATAACTGTAAATAAAATAATTAATTAAACTTATTTTAATATTAAAATTCTAATAACTCACAAACGGTAACTCGGATTAATAATCTGAGACCACTATTCAACTCATGAGGGTAGGATTTCCTTAAAAAGATACTAACATGGGTCAGTAAGGTCCACCAGAGAAAGATAGTTTTTGACCGTAAATAAAATAATTAATTGAAAATTATTTTATTGTAAAATTCATAACTATTAAACGGTAACTCAGATTGGAAATATGAGGGTACTGTTGGGTTATTTGGGGCGTGTTTCACCAAGGCATAGCCTATCCTCGACTGTAGTGGTTTGAGGAAGGGTGTTAATAATGTTGCGAAATTTTTTTAGGTACGATCAGTAAACGTGTGAGAGACATTTTATAACTATTGAACCGTTGTTTGGAATTGAAATTTGACGGCACCGTTGAACTCGCATCATCGATGATTTCTTAGTAAGACCTTCCTCGTAGTTGCGTTCTGATAGGTTAGAAAAATAGTTTTTGGGGGGTTTAAAATTAAATTGAATAAAATAATGTATTAACTTTATTTTATTTGGGAGATTAAGACATCCAAGGAGAGGTTAGAGGTGGGGTCCACCACACCCAAAAAACCCTTGGGAGGATGTTATGGTGGTGGGGCCCACCCTCACGTAACCTCCCGTGGGAGGATTATTAGGTGGGTCCCACCCGACCTCTCTAACTCCCCTTAAACCACCTTAAACCCCAATTAAAGTGGGGAGCCTCAACACCTTCCATCCCCAATTAAAATGTTCCAACTCCCATGAAATTAATTATGTGAATCAAATAAATTAATTTTATTTATTTTGAATTCATATCAAGAATAAAAAATAGCCAAATCTACTATTTTGGGAGTTGGTTAATATATATGTTGTTGATCATATTTTTGGAAAACTGATTTGGCATAAAGATGATATCTTTTACGCCTATCAACATTCCATTTTGTTGCACATTGCCACCACCGTTCCCATCTTGTACATCATTCTCAAAGTCACTATGACTTCCTTGGAATCCATCCATTGACTAAAACCATAAAGCATTGTGTGAGTAATAGTAGTCGTAAAATCATTTAGAGATTAAAATGTCACCATATTCTCAATTTGAAACATATTAGGGATTAAACAAGGTCATTTACTCTCATATTATATATATATTACTTAAATTGGTTTGTAAAGAAAATGTAAATTATCCTAAGCATATCCCCCGGGAGTGTCGTAACCAAGAGTGCAGCAAGGCCCGTTGTCGTGCACCAGTTCCCGTTCGAGTCTAGCTCAAAGCGGTGTTTTCGGGTTTTACCCCTAGGTACATCTGTGCCAGAGCCGCCTCTACCTGCTCGTATCCAGACAGGGATGTATTGCTCAGAAAACTCACAAAATCTCTACAATACCAAAATTCTAGGAAGTTCTTTTATACTAATCCTCAAAGTTCATCTTAGGTCTACGTGTTCTAATCAAAGTTTATCTAAATATAGCTACCAAGGTTTGTACTAAACTTCCTCTGATACCAACTGTAACGCCCCGACCCTAATTACCTAGAGTCGGTGCATTATTACATAACATTGGCATGATCATGAGAAAGATCAAGTCTCGAAAGACCGATTAGTTTAGTAGCCTTGGAATAACTAGATACATCCATAAATTTTTTTACATTACATCAAAAAAAAACATCTTGTCTTCATATCCCCTCATACTATCCCTGCAGGTCATTCACAAATTACTTCTTCATAATCCTGGGAAAAATAAAACATTGAAAGGGGTGAGCTCGGATGCTCAGTAAGGATAACATTATAGCAGAAGCTTTCATAAATAAGCATAAACACTTAAGGCAATTTATAACTAAAACAAAAGCCTTTTAAATTTAAACTTCAGCATAAAATGGCGAAGGAAAAATGAAATAATGCCATTTACTTACTCACATGGATATTCTACTAGTCGAATGATCACATGAAATATCAATAACCACTTTCATAATGATGGAATGCATAATGCCAGACTATCATAACCACATAGCCAAGGCCTCGTGCCAAGACTACAAATAAGATTTTGCCAAGGCCTTGTGCCAAGACACTAGTTTGTCTCATGAGACCTACCGATGCATCGAGGAGCTATAGCGGGCTCCACCCGTCACTTATTAAGTCCAATGCATTCCTCATATGAATAGGTTTAAGCATAAAATAAACATTTGTATTAAAACTAGCATACGAAATGTCAATACTTTAACCACAAACCATGAATGGTATAAAAATAGAACATCCACAGTCAAACATAACTCATTTGATACAATATGAAAGATTGTATTGTATCACATTAACCTCAATCATGAATAATGAAGGATGTTGACATAGATGAAAATAATCATCATAACTTTTTGAGAGAAATATCCCCCTTTTCTTGAAAACTTTTAAAAGTCACACTATTTGTCAAGAAGACATTCAAAAATAGATTTTTGAATCAAAGTGTCCCATGCCACTTTGAAACATTTAAAAGGATTTTTAAATTTAAAACATTAATGTCCATAAAAATAAATCCTTAAAACCATTTTTAAAATATGGACATTAATGAGCATGATTTAGAAGAATAATTCTTTAAAACATTTTAAAATGGTATTTTGGTTAGAGTTTCTAACCAAAAGAGAGACACTTGAATACAAATAATTGAGGTAATCAAAACATTGTAATATCATGAGAATAAAGGAATTCATGATATACTATGTCAAAGTACATTATATACACCACATAAAAGTGATTTGGTGTATATCATCAAAGAAGTCTCAATGGAATGTAAATTGAGATGAAATATCTCATAAAGGTTGTATCCTTAGGTTAAGGATATATCAACGACATAATTATGTTTGACAAATATAAATACACTAAATATTATTGGATATTTAGTGTAAATAAATCAAAGTATATTCACACATATTCTTGTAAAAACAATACCAACGAATTGGATGTTTAACTCAATAAATGGAGAATGAGTTAAAATTATTCTTATCAAATTCAAATCAATGACTTGAGAATTATCAATGGAGTGATTATGTGTATAAAACTTATATCCACAGGAATGGGAGTGGAAATTTTGACATAATCAAATGAATAGTGATTCCACACATAATCTTGGGGTAATATAATCAATGAAATATGCGTAAAGCCAAATGAGTGGAAGTTGAAATCTCAAATTCCCTTATTGATTAGGTAACTTAAGAAACATACACCCATGAGAGAATTATCATACCATGATGATGTAAATACCCATAAATAAAAGTATATAACACAATGAATAAAATCATGGGCAGTACACATACACCACATGCAATAATTAAGTGGTGATCAATGGAATTCTCACGGAATTAAAAGTGAGATAAGAAAATCCCTTACTTTGTACTTTTTCCTTGGTCGATGGTAGGTTTACCTCCTGTATAATGGTGAAATAATTGTTATTGAATAATACAAGAATCATTTACTTTAATATGATATCATATATGATCTTCTAACATTGATTTGTTAATAATATCTTAGTATTAATGCCGTTTCGGGTGTTAACTTACTCATTTTCTTTTATATGTTTTGTTACATATGTCATGTTTGTTGTATCTTATTCATATCCAGAATGATATCAAGTCCTTAAACATCATTTTTAAATCATTAAATGATAATTATACTTGAATGGATACGATGGAGAATGAATCTTATCGCGTTCGTGGAGACGGTAGTCCGTACGTACGCACGAACGCTACTTCCATTTAAATTTTTATTTTAGAAGAATAGAATCCAAATGATACATAGGTATATTACTATTCCAGTATAATATAATATTTAATATATGTTACTTAAGTTCATTAACACCATCCTTTATACGTTCCATGTGTGGTATGAACGAGTCATATCATTTTAAGGGGGCGGTAGTCCGCACTTCCTCAAATGAAATTATCGTATGTATATACAACATGAAACGAATAATGGTATGAAATAAAATGGAATTACAGAAGATTATATATAAAATATATATCATTAATATCATATTTAATTACAGTTCCATCATAATGGCCACCATTAGAGGCGGTAAGATGTTTTTGAACAATCATCGTTTCGTGAGGCGTTAGATTGCCATCCACAGAATCATTATGTTCATCATCCATTAGATGGAGTTGTGTGTATGTGTAGTTTGAATACTTATTATAACAACATCCTAGTATATTGAGGATACTAGTGTTGTTACAAAAGAAGGGAAATAAAAAGATTTTGGGGGTTGAAGAAGTAAAATAAATGAAAATAATTTAAGAGAAATCGTTACCTTTAATTTAGGTAACTAACTTTGGTTGGAACCAAAGGACTTGTTGAAATGCTTTATGCCTAAGGGGAAGCTTCAAGGGGGAGGAGAGGGATGTGGGGAGCTTAGTTGGGCAGAGTTTGGACGAGCCAAGTGGCTTGAGAGGTGTGAGGAAATGAGAAGGAGGAGTGCCCTTTTATAAGAGGGGTGAGGGGCACCTTTGGAAAAGCTAGAAATATTAATTTATAATAAATTCATATTCGGTTTCCAATGGCTCCAAAGTTTACTATTCAAAGGTTGTGGTAAGGATAGGTCGAAAAAAACTCATAAAATAGAATTTAGACAGGTTTGGGTACTTATATTAACCTTATCTTTAAGTATTAACTCTAAGTTAATTAGTTTCACTTTTACAATGTCTCTTTGTATTTTTATATAATATGGTTAATAAACTTACTATATACATCCAAAAGACCCTCAAGTGGTCCATTAATGATCAACCTATCATAATATAAGTCTCTTGGACGAACCTTAGATTTTTAGGAATTTAATATCAATTAATAATAAAATATTTCTTTTAAGAACTCTTTTATGTCAATTTTGACACTATTCACTAGTTGATTTTTGTGAAACTCATAACAGATTGATTACTTCGAACAAAGTCAAATAAATCAATCCTAATATATCATATTATCCTATAAAAGTTGTTTAATTCATTAAAAGTTTCATATTATAATTATTTGGGTATTTATAATTTCAATTATGTTAATTTTTTACTATTTTAGTAATTACTGCATCATCATTGTGTCATAAATAAAATAAATTATTTAATGTCAAAAAATTATAAATAAAACATAATTATGTGGGAAATATTTTTATCTTTCTAATGAATATTTATAATCTAAAATCCAACATATATAACCCTATGTAATAATTGTTTTTCTAAAAGATATATGCTTGTGTCATTTTTGTATTCATTTTAACTTAATTAATATAAAGTGTCATTATCACTTACAAGTGGATCCATGGGGTCCCAAAATTGACCCAAAGATGCCCATGGTCGACCATGTATCAACCAATAGGGTTAAGACACATTTTAGGGTAATTTAGTATTATTATAATATTACTTTTTTTACCCTTATTTACCGGATTTACCCTTAACCATGGTAAATAAAATATTTTCCGCAGTAATTATTCAAAATGTCTAAAAATAAAAGTTACCTATTTACACAATTTGGAAATCCTGATTCCAAATATGGAATCCATTTTTCTAAATTCAAAACACAGAAGTGGCAGAAATTAATTTAAAATTAATTCTCGCTGTCAAAACAAAAAGCGTGTTTTTAAGAGATAATAACTATCAAAAGATTGACACTTGTTTATGTTCGGTTTAATTGTAAAATTATGTCCAATGACCAACATTATATTAAATGGTAAAAATATATTCTAAATATACTTTAAAACCACTCAAATTCACAATTTATCACTATTAATTATTTTGATTAAAAAAGTTGTTTTTAATTAAAATTTAGTAATTTTCACGATTCATCAAAATATGAAAGTTATCCGAAAAGTACCAAAATTTCACCTTAGGCTAAATTCGATATTCCGAATCCAAAAATGAAGTCCATTTTGAAATATAAAATATATATAATTTCAAAAAGTAGGTATTACTATTCATAACGGCTAGTTTGATTGGTTGTGGTGTGTTAAAATCTCGAAGTTGCGTACAACGCACGTCATTGCATTATTCGAAAGGAATCATACCGAGGAAGCTTGGGGTGTTACATGCGACTCGTTCTACATGATCATAATTACATAGTAATTATATAAATGAATTGAATGAATAAATATGATATATGTTATACTAATAAAATTCTGGATATAAGGTATATATAACCTTAAAATAATATTATGAATTTATTCAGCAAAACACGCATAAGAACAAAAGGCAATAAAGACCCAAGTAACATGTAACAATGAAATACTACTAATAAGAATCTAAGAATATAACCATATATGATATCATATCAATATGTATGATTCTGGAACAAGTCAATAACATTATTTAAACCATTATACAGTAGCTTCAGACACGTACAAAGCAAATCAGACCTTTGGTAAGGGAAATATCACAATCTCACTTTTATCCGAGATTGTTTTTACTTTGGTAATTACTGGGGTGTATTTTATGATCCACATCCATGTTTCCTAAATATGTAATATTATTTCCATCCTTCTACAATAGTTTATATCCAATTTTACCCTTCTGTGAGTTTTTAGTAAAATATATGAAAGGAATCTTTTGTCATTTTTCGTACGAGGTACTTTTTGACTTTTCAGACAAAGGTACGAAAAATGTTTTTTTAACTTATACGGCAAGAATGGATTTTTAAAAAATTATTTCCTAGAATCTTCCTTTATAAGTTTTCATGTTTATTTTTAATCAACTTCTTTTAGTTTATAATTGTATGACATGTTAATAAAATAAATGTTTTTTTGATGTAGAAAGGATATTTTCCTCAAGAATGGAGTTCAAATGTTTTATCAAAATTATTTTCCATATAAGATAATATAGGGTTCTGTTTTTATCCCTATTATTACATTGATTTGATTATGTTTTGAGGAAATTATTTTTATGAAGTCATTTACCTTATATGATTTTTTTATGATGTCATGATGTTTCAAGAATCCCATTTTTGTTACATGTGTTATGCGATGATGTATGATTTATGATTATGTGGCACACATAAGAAAGGATTTATTATAAGATGGGTGGGACCTATATCTCCCTCCAATGCATTGGGTAAAGATTTATATCTCATCAGATAGACATGGTTGGAACAGAAGGTTATTTCGGTTCAGTGATACAGGACTGAAACGAGGAGTGAACTCGGTTCAGAAATGGACTTTGTCCGCTAAGATAGTCTTGGCAATGAGTCATGACTAACAAGAAATGATTTTCCCTGATTATGTGTGCATGCCACAAAGTTTCAAGTTTTATGTTATGATTATGGGGATCTCATTTTCAATTCTATGATTTCTTCCATGTTAAAATATTATGATATCTTTTGCAGGTTATGATTTTCAAAAAGATATGATATGATTTTTATTTCCTTTATTTTCCATTGCTGAGCATTTGAGCTCACCCTTTTTTGTATGTTTTCTTTTCCCCAGGTCAGGAAGATGGATATTAAGTAGAATATGCTAAAAGGGACCCTAGATATGATGAAATAAATGAGAGACACTGTAGCAGATTTATGAACCAGTTGTTTATGTTTCCCAGTTTCTAAAGAAACTATACCTATACGGTCCTTTGTGGTTTTGTCATATGTTGTAATAAGTGTGCTTCAATTTTGAAGTATTAACAATGTATGTAAAGTATGGGTCGTTATATTTGGTATCAGAGGAAAGGTATAGTCAGCCTTTGGAAACTAGGATGTGAAATCCTTAGTAAGAACCCTAAGGATAAGTCTAAGCATAGAACACAATCTTAGTGTTTTAGAAATGGCCATGAATAACCTAGGATAAGACCTTAAACGTGAAAATTTTATTCTTGAATTATGTGGTTTTCCTATTATAATTAGTGTTTCTCACACTATTCTTCTTGGTTTTAGTCAATGGATGGAACCCGAAGGAACTGTGTTAATGCTGAATGCGATGGGCAATGCAATGATTGTCCCCATGAGCAACCAAACGATATGGGAGATGGAATGAAAAATCTTGTAGCCATGCTCACACAACTTTCTCAAGATATGAATCATACAGGACTTCCAAACGAGCAAAGGAAGGAGCAACATTCTGTTTAATCCTTCATGAGGCAGCGTCCACCTTCTTTCAGCGGGTCTACTGATCAATTAGTTGCTAAACAATGGATTAGTACTACTGAAAAGATATTTTCAGTTCTTCAATGTTCTGAACATGATAATGTCATCCTAGCAGTGTATCGCTTGGAAGTAGATGCTGATCAATTATGGAATCTTATTAAGAATACGAGGCAATGGGATGAAATTGAGTCCATGGAATGGGACGAGTTCAAGAACTTATTTTTAAATAAGTACTTCCCTCATATTCTCTGAACAAAGATGTAGAAAGAGTTTCTTGAACTGAAGCAAAAGGATGATGAATCTATTTGTACCTAGGAAGCAAATTTTACAAGACTTGCAAGGTACGCTTCTAGTATTATTATCCAACCTGAGAGTAAGATCGATAGATTCTTTAGTGGCTTAAAACCAAGTCTTAAAAGGGCGTTAGCCATAAGTGACTTCAATAGCTACGAGGAAATCGTTCGATGTGCTCTCAAAGTTGAGATAGAGAATGGAGTAACCCATCAGTCATATCGGTTTGATAAGAAGAGGAAAATGGAATTCAAAGGAAAATCTAAAGAGAACACTGAAAATAAGATGAGCTTTCCCTTATGCTAAAAGTGTGGAAAGAAACATGGAGGGAGTTGTCTTAAAGGGACAAGTAAATGTTTCAAATGTGGAAAGGAAGGTCATCGGGCATTTGAATGCCGCGATAATGGGAAGAAGATTTCTAATGATGCAAATAAAGGAAGGGATACACAGAATGAACCTACTACACTTCAATGTTTCAAGTGCAAGGAGATGGGGAATTATGCCAATCAATGCCCAAATCCAAGGGTTGATGATGATGGTCGACGTCAACAAACTCTTAAGGCTAAAGAAAAAGGAAAGTCACATGCAATTTCTATCAGCGATGTGGAGTACGATAACGAAGTGGTGAAAGGTACAATTACCATCCACTCTAAAGTAGCAAATGTTTTATTTGATTCTGGATCCACCCACTCTTTTATTTCTGATGAATTTTCTAAGGGTATCACCGTATTACCTCAAAAATTAGATATTGAGTTAGCTGTGACAACACCTAATGGCACATCAATCGCATCAAAAGTTTATAATTCTTCTCCAATTGACGTTTGTGGGAAAATGCTTCCTGCAAATCTTGTGATCCTTCCTTTAGTGGAATTCGATGTGATTCTTGGCATGGATTGGCTTTCTTTATACGGAGCTCATATCAATTTCCAAAGAAGGGAAGTCACATTTCATATTCTAGATCAATCTTTTATCGTCTATCAATGCATGGATGAACATAACCTTCTAGTGGAAATTTCTTCCATTTTATGTGTATTGATTCCACTAAATGAAGGTTATTTATCTCAAATGGTTGGTGAGAAACTCGTGATTAAGAATATGCCCATCGTACGGGAGTTTGATGATGTCTTTCTGGAGGAATTACTGGGTCTTCCACCAAATCGTGAAGTTGAGTTTTCAATAGAACTCGTACCGGGTGCTTTGCCTATTTCAATGACACCTTATAGAATGGCCCCAATTGAGTTGCAGGAATTGAAGAAGCAACTCCAAGAGAATCTTGATAAGGGATTCATACGCCCTAGTGCGTCACCTTGGGGAGCACATGTTCTATTTGTTAAGAAGAAAGATGGATCAATGAGACTCTGCATTGATTATCGAGAACTTAACAAGATCACTATCAAGAACAAATATCCTCTCCCATGAATTGATGACTTATTTGACCAACTACGCGAAGCTCAATACTTTTCCAAGATTGATCTTCGTTCAGGGTATCATCAATTAAGGGTCAAAAGGGAGGATATACCAAAGATGGCTTTCCGTACAAGGTATGGACACTATGAATCTATAGTGATGCCATTTGGTCTTACTAATGCCCCTGCTATCTTCATGGATCTAATGAATAGAGTCTTTAGAGAATATCTTGATCAATTTGTGGTAGTCTTTATAGACGATATTCTTGTCTATTCAAAGAGCAAGGAAGAGCATGAAGATCACTTGAGAATTATATTGAAGACCCTGAGAAAGGAGAAGCTTTATGCCAAATTTACCAAGTGTGAATTTTCGCTTCAAAAAGTTTCATTTTTGGGTCACATAATCTCAAAAGAGGGGATATCTGTGGATCCAGCAAAAACAGAGGTTATCTAAAGATGGTCGAGACCAACAACAGTAACTGAGATCCGAAGTTTTCTTGGTTTGGCTGGTTATTATCGATGTTTTGTGAAAGATTTTTCACGATTATCTAATCAACTCTCCAAGTTGACTCGGAAAGGATTTACGTTTGTTTGGACAGAGGAATGTGAAGAGAATTTCAAGGAGTTGAAAGGAAGGTTATCCAGTGCACCTGTGCTCACACTGCCTTGTAGTGGAGAAAGGTTTGTGATCTACAATGATGCATCCAAGAAGGGATTGGGGTGTGTTCTTATGAGAAATGATATGGTGATAGCTTATGCCTCACGATAGTTGAAAATCCATGAGCAAAATTACCCAACACATGATTTGGAGTTAGCTGCGGTAATCTTTGCATTAAAGATTTGGAGGCATTACCTTTATGGTGAAAGTTGTGATATTTATACTGATCATAAAAGTTTAAAGTATATTTTCACACAAAAAGAGCTGAATATGCGTCAAAGAAGATGGTTGGATCTTATTAAGGATTATGACTGCTCAATCCAATACCACCCTGGGAAAGCAAAAAAGGTGGCAGATGCATTAATTCGACAAGACCATGCTAGTTTATCCATGATGAGAATCACAAAAGATCCAATATTTCTGGATTTACAGAGGATGGATCTTGGAATTATAATGGAAGCGGGAAAATATTATCTTTCTCAAATGAATTTTCAACCATATATACATGTGAAGATTAAAGAGGCACAGAAAGAAGATGTCCAGTTACAAAAGAAGGTGAGAAATGTTCCTGAATTCAACCTTGATTGTGATGGGATAATAATGTTCAGGAATCGGGTTTGTGTTTCTCCCATCCCCGAATTAAAGAAGGAGCTACTGGATGAGGCTCATATTTCTTCATTCACTATTCATCCTGGAATCACGAAGATGTATAGGGAACTGAAAGAGTACTTCTGGTGGGATGGCATGAAAAGAGATGTTGCTGAATATGTCTCTCGATGCTTGGTTTGTCAGCAAGTTAAAGATGAGAGACAGAAGTCTAAGGGGATGTTACAGCCATTACCAATACCTGAATGGAAATGGGAAAACATCACTATGGAATTTGTCACAGGACTTCCTAAAACATCCAAAGGCAATAATGCTATCTGGTTCATAGTTGATCATCTTACAAAGTCTGCACACTTCATTGCTATTAGAGAGGATTTCTCTCTGGATCAGCTTGCCATGATATATGTAAAGGAAGTGGTAAGATTGAATGGAGTACCACTTTCTATTATATCTGATTGGGATCCGAGATTAACCTCGATGTTCTGGCGAAGTCTTCAGCATACTCTAGATACAGAGTTGAGTTTCAGCACTGCTTATCATCCTCAGACAGACGGTCAGTCTGAGAGAACAATTCAAACCCTAGAAGATATGTTGAGAGCTTGCTCTATGGATTTCAAAGGAGGTTGGGATCAACACCTACTTTTGGTGGAATTTTCTTATAATAATAGCTTTCACTTCAGTATTCAGATGGCTCCTTATGAAGCTCTCTATGGAATGAAATGCAGGACTCCAACTTGCTGGGATGAAGTTGGGGAAAGAAAGCTATTAGGACGTGATCTCGTTGATGAAATGGCAGAAATGGTCAGATCTATTCAACAACACATAAGAGCAGCTCAGAGCCGACAGAAAAGTTATGCCGACAACAGAAAAAAAGACCTAGTGTTTGAAGTTGGTGATAAAGTGTTCTTACGAATATCTCCCTGGAAGAGGTTTAAGAGATTTGGAAAGAAGGGGAAGTTGATCCCTAGATATATCGGTCCTTTCGAAATACTGGATCGTGTTGGAAAGGTAGCTTACCGATTGGCGCTTCCACCGAATCTCTCTCAAGTTCACGATGTGTTCCATGTATCTCTCCTGAGAAAGTACATACCTGATCCTTCACATGTACTCAGCTCAGAAGTTGTACCGCTGGAGAAAGATATTCCTTATGAAGAACAACCGATAGAGATTCTGGATTTAGCAAAAAAGTCCTACGAAACAAGACCACTCGATTGGTGAAAGTTTTATGGAGGAACCACCAACTTGAATAAGCTACATTGGAGCTTGAGGATATGATGAGGGAGAAGTATCCTCATCAGTTTGTTACAATGTGACAAATTTCGAGGGGGAAATTCTTTTTAAGGGGGGTAGAATGTAACACCCGAGATTTTTATGAGTAATATTTTGTTTTTATGTTATATATATATCATCAGAGGAATCTTTCACTACACACTTTCTTGGCTTACTTTACACGCAATCACGACCTTCCTTGATAGCTTGCGTTGTACGCAATACCGAGTTTCACTAAACGACGATATGCTACTAAAATATTATTTAAAATAGCCGCTATGAATAGTAATAACCACTTTTTGAAATTTTATCTTTCAAAATGGACTTCATTTTTGGATTCGAGATACCAAAATTAGCTTAGGGTGAAATTTTAGTATTTTTCTGAAAACTTTCAATTTTTGATGAATAGTGAAACCACTAAGTGGTAGGTTAAAAACTGAATTTTGCATAAAACATAATTTTACCGCTTCTGTGAATGGAATTTCAAAAATCCGACAGACACGGTTGATATCAGTAAGTTAAATTTTGTTCAATGAGATAAAAATAATTTTTTGGTGAATAGTAACTTTTTACTTTTTTTACCGTGGTTAATAGTAAATAGGGTAACTAAGGGTAAATATGATATTACTATTACCCTAACACATGTACTAATTCTATTGGATAAGTGTAATTCGACCAAAAAAAACCTTATGAATATAATATGACCATTTGGGTCCACTTGGATTAGATTATGACCTTTAATATTATTTTATTTAATGAATAGTTAATATAGTTAAAATCAAAGTTTAATAACTAAAACCTTTTTAATATGGGTTTATACATAAGATAAATTCGATTATAAATATTCATTAGAAATATAAAAATATTTCCTACATAATGATATTTTTTTATAATTTTTATACTTTAAATAAATTAATTTATTTATGACACAACGATGATGCAGTAATTACCCTTTTAAGGAAATGTTAACATTATTGATGTTATAAATGCCCAAATAAATGTAATTTGAGACTTTTTATAAATTCCAATAATTTTCTAGGTTACTAGGATATATTAGTGTTGATTTAATCAACTTTGTTCGAACATATAATTCTGTTATGACTTTCACAAAAATCATATATCAAATAGTGACAAAATTGACACAAAATAGTTTTTAAATCAAATATTATATTATTAATTGTTATTTTATTCCTAAAAATCTAAGGTTCGACCAAATGACTTAGATAAGGATATATATATTAATAATAAACAACTTGGGGTTCGTTTGGAAAGTTATAGTAAGGGTATTAACCATATAGTGTAAGAAAACAAAAAGACACGGTAAAAGTTAAATTATTTAACTTAGAGTTAAATCTAATTGATAAGGTTAAAATAATAACCTAAACTTTTCTAAATCCTATTGTTTGATAGGATTTAGTCCCATCCCCACTTTACCTTCAAAATAAGACCCTTTGGAACCATTATAAACCGATTTTGACTTTAATATAAAATAATATTTTGAGATATTCCTAAGGTGCCCCTCTCCTCCCTTATAAAACGACACCTCCTCCCCCTCCTCCTCACACCAATTTTATCACTCAATCTCGGAAAACCCCTGCCAAAATCCCTTCTCCACTTCCCTATAATAATACTAGAGGTCCTGGTCTTCTTCAAAGACCAATCTTAGTTCCCTAAGTGGAGGATTCAAAGAGGCGTTTCAAAGAAGAGGTAATATCCATTACCGATCTTTTCATTTTCTTTCTTCTTAAACTTCTTCTTCTTTAGTTGTTTCATGATAAAGTAATAACATTAGTATTACTTACATACGGATATGTTATTATAAATATGAAACAACCCTAATTCACCTTCTATCTATCCTATGGAAAAATGAAATCACCGCGCGTGCGTACGTACGGAATACCATCTCCACGCCGTGGTGTAATCAATTTTCCACCATCACCTTACAAGTATGGGTATAATGGTGTAATGAGTAACTATATATGATTATTATAATGTTATATTGATACTGAAATAGTATAAGTACACTTAAATACAATTCCACGATCATGGGAACAATATTATCGCTCGTGCGTACGTACGGAATACCGTCTCCACGATGTGATGCGACTCGTTCTACATGATCATCATTACATAGTAATTATATAAATGAATTGAATGAATAAATATGATATATGTTACACTAATATCATTCTGGATATATGGTATCTATAACCTTAAAATAAGAATAGAAATTTTTTCGGCAAAATACGCATAAGAACAAAAGGAAATAAACACCCGAGTAACAAGTAACAATGCAATATTACTAATAAGAAGCTAAGAATATGACCATTTATGATATCATATCAATATGTATGATTCTGTAATAAGTCAATAACATTATTTAAACCATTATACAGGAGCTTCGGACACGTACAAAGCAAATCGGACCTAAGGTAAGGGAAATATCACAATCTCACTTTTATCCGAGATTGTTTTTACTTTGGTAATTACTGTGGTGTATTTTATCATCCACATCCATGCTCCCTCAATATGTAATATTATTTCCATCATTCTAAAATAGTTTATAACCAATTTTACCCTTCTTTGAATTTTTAGTAAATGATATGAAAGGAATATTTTGTCGTTTTTCGTACGAGGTACTTTTTGACTGTTCCGACAAAAGTACGAAGAATGTTTTTTTAACTTATACGGAAAGAATGGATTTTTAAAACATTATTTCCAAGAATCATCCTTTATAATTTTTCAAGTTTATTTTTAATCAACTTCTTTTAGTTTATAATTGTATGACATGTTAAGAAGAGAAAAATGTTTTTGAAGTAGAAAGGATATTTTCCTCAAGAAAGGAGTTCAAATGTTTTATCAAAATTATTTTCCATCTAAGATAATATATGGTTCTATTTTTATCCATATTATTACATTGATTTGATTATGATTTGAGGAAATTATTTTTATGAAGCCATTTACCTTATATGATTTGTTTTATGATGTCATGATGTTTCAAGAATCCCATTTTTGTTACATGTGTTATGCGATGATGTATGATTTATGATTATGTGGCACACATAAGAAATGATTCATTATAAGATGGGTGGGGCCTATATCTCCCTCCAATGCATTGGGTAAAGATTTATATCTCATGATATAGACATGGCTGGAATGGAAGGATATTTTTGTTCAGTGATACAGGACTGAAACGAGGAGTGAACTCGGTTCAGAAATGGACTATGTCCGCTAAGATAGTCTTGGCAATGAGTCATGACTAACAAGAAATGTTTTTCCATGATTATGTGTGCATGAAACGAAGTTTCAAGTTTTATGTTATGATTATGGGGATCTTATTTTCACTTCTATGATTTATTCCATGTTAAGATATTATGATCTCTTTTGCAGGTTATGATTTTCAAAAAGAGATGATATGATTTTTATTTCCTTTATTTGCCCTTGCTGAGCATTTGAGCTCACCCTTTTTTGTATTTTTTCTTTTCCCCAGGTCATAAAGATGGATATTAAGTATAATATGCTAAAAGGGACCCTAGATATGATGAAATAAATGGGATACACTGTAGAAGATTTATGAACCAGTTGTTTATGTTTCCCAGTTTCTAAAGACACTATACCTATACGGTCCTTTGTGGTTTTGTCATATGTTGTAATAAGTGTGCTTCAATTTTGAAGTATTAACAATGTATATAAAGTATGGGTCGTTATAACGATTATATTATGATATGAAAAAAAATGTTAACCCATGATGGTATCTATAATTCTTAAAAAACATCCTAATCACTAAATTGTTCCAAACCAAAATTTGACACCAATTATAAGGCCCCAATCATAAACATTACTTAATAATAATATAATTAAAAAAATTAAATTAATTTAGTTCAAGGATGTTTTTAATTTTAGTGTTTTATATAATTAGACCATTACTCATTCCTAGAAATTTAAATATTAAAAATTTACAGTTCTACTCAGTATCCATTTTTTATAAAAAAAAATTATTTGAAAACTAACATGGTATCGCTTCATGAATAAAAAGCATGAATTTTCCTTATTCCCAACATGGACACAATTATTTTTTATGTCCTATGGAAAAAAAATTCAAAACATGGTATGATCATAAAAATATCATTGTGAGATAAACAATGAATTAAAACTAATAGTCTTGGGATAACATGAAAACTGTGAATAATTTATCATAATGTAATACTTTTCAACTTTGTTAAGTAGTAAATATATGTCACTAAATATAAGCTCATTGTGTTCCACTTTTTATGACAAATATATTACCATATATCCCATAGAAATCAACATATAACCTACAAATGTATCTTGGTACATAAACATACATGAATTGAATAACCATACGGTCAGCTTCCACAAAATTTCCTAAATTGAATAGCAATACAGATGACTCCCATTAGAGATGCATTGGGGGGTTATAACGTAACCACAAATCCATGGTATATCACATAACCACATGTATTTTTTCTATCATGTAATGACCATTAATTTTATTATCACATAACAACACATCAAATGCCTAAGTACTATTATATTTTCATAACACCAAAAAGATTTCAATTATAAACATTTCCCTCATATAATTTTAGTTTTTTATCACAAGATATCATTTCAAGATATTAAAATTGTAAATGAACTGTCAAAACCATTTTCGATAACAAAACACCCAAAAAGGTAATAAGGGATTTCTTCTTTGTTTTAAAAATAGTATGGATAATAGAGGAAGTCAAATATAAAATAATTGTTATAGTAGTTGAGGATTAGTTATCACTACATACATTAGACACATTCATTTATGTCATTTAGTAAAATATTTTTTTTAATATTCTATTTTAATTAAATTCAAATTCAAAGGGGTCTATTATACATCATATAAAATAAAGACGTGAATATTATCAAAATATGACTCAATGAAATGAGATTGTGATAGAATCCCTTAAAACATAAAAAAATACTTGACTAAAATAAATAAATAATATAATTAAAAAAAATTATAATATCATGAGAATATTTATATTCATGATATAATATGTCAAAGGGAATTATATACACCATATAAATGTGAATTGGCACATAACAACAAATAAGTCTCATTTGATTGTAAATTGAGAAGAATTACCTTACAAAGATCGTATCCTTATATTGAGGTTAGATTAATGAACTATTTAAGTGTGAAAAAAATAAATACAACCAATATAATTGTATATTGAGAGTAAAAAAATTATATTTCATTCCCACATATTTTTGGAAAAACAAAAATAATGACATTGATATTTAACTCAATGATGGGAGATTGATTTGTGATTTCTCATACAATGTTCTTATAAATGATGTAAGAATTAATCAATTGGGTGATTGTATGTAGAAAAGGTATATCTAGATAAATATAATTTTATATTATAACATAAATAAATAAATAATGATTCAACACATTATACAGGAATACTATAATTAATGAAGTATCTGTATAACCCAATGAGTGTAAATTGAGTTTAGAAATTGCCTTACATTGATTCTGAAATGTCTAGGCCATTCTTTAATTTCATGAATAATAAAGATAAGATAATGAATACTTTAATTACAACCTTTTTAATGTATATTTTTTCATTTTATATTACATATTATCATGTAATATAAATTAGTTAATTATTAGAGTTCATATCCGACATCTAGTCAATGTTCGATATTTGAGTCAAAAATGAACTTGTTTTTGATGAAAATTATCCATGTAATCAAAATTACATCATCTAAATAATACTATTAATTTTCTACATATAATATATATCTATTATATATGTATTTAGAATTGTCTATAACATTTTGAGATATGAAAGGAAATTTATCATTCAAGGAGATGGTAGGACGTACGTACACATTCACATTAATTTATTTCTTTCTCATATTAAAAGAACCCCAAAATAAAAGATACATAGGTATATTATAATTCTAGTATAATAAATATGTTACATATATTATATATTTTTCTCAAATAAAGCCATTATATGTTCCGTGTATCGTATGAACGATTCATATCACTCTGTGGGGTGATAGTCCACACAACCTCAAACGAAATTATCATATTTACCCATTATAGAAAGCATAAATGTATGTTGTAAATAAAAATTATAGAATATTAGAAACAATAAAAATTTAATAAATACCACATATCAATATAGTTACATAATAATTCCCACCATGATAGGCGGTAGATAAAAATTTAACAATCATAATTTTGTGAGGTAGTACTTCATCGTACTATGAAATTTTATGTTTGTATCCATTAGATTGGGGGTGTGTGTAAGTGTGGATCGAATGATAAAAAAAATCGTAGTATATTTAGGATAATGGTGTTTTTATTTGATAATATAATATGTAGTGAATAGGGTGTGAAGAAATTAAATGAAATAAAATGATCTTGAGATATGTTACCTCAAAATTGGGTAACTCCTTTTGATTTGATCAAGGCACCATTATTGATTTTTCTTCATCCCGTGGTAAGGCTGGTACAAATAAGGTAATGATGTTTGGTTATTTCTTGATTATAATTTGGAAGATAAAAGTGGATTGAGTGGTGTGACTATGTTGTTAGAGTTAGTGGACTTTTATAAGAGGGAATATGACACTTTAAAATAATTCAGGAAATATTGTGTTATTATAAATAGATTTTAAAATTTTAATTGTTAAAGAGTAATGAATGTTGATAATTATATGAGGATTTTTCAAAATTTACTAAAACGTTGGTTTTAGTGTAGTTTATGTCACAAAATAATTCTCATTTTTATCTTTATCCCTTAGTCATGAACGTTACCACTTACCATGTCTTCTTATATTTTCACAATATATGGTTTCTATAGTTACTATAATATGCCAAGAGACCCACAACAGGATAATTAATTTCTTTATTAACAATATATATTCTTGTTGGAAGAATCAATGATTTTTATAAATATTATATAATTTAATAAAATAGTATTTTTTTAAATGCTCATTTATATCCAATTTGATAGTACATAGATATAGATTTTTGTTAAATCAGTAAAAACATGATTATTTTAAACCAACAAAATTAACTCATCGTTCACATGTTTGTGTCATCCCAAAAAATTTGCGGATGGAATAAAAATGTTCAAATTACATTTATGTTAATATTTATAGTACCATTTATTTTAATCTCTCATTAATAAGCTAATCTGTTTATCATCATTTCACCATTAATAAATTTATTTATTTAATATGTAAAAATTACAAATATAATATATGGAAATAGGAAACAATATTATATTATAAATTAATATTTATAGATAAAGATATAATGTTTATAATGAATTTTAAAGTTATTTAGTTAGGTGATGCATGTTTATGACATAATTCCCTTTTCATTAAAATAAATAATATAAAAGGTCATTATCACACCCATGTGGCCGCATGGGGTCTTAAAATCAACCAATGATACCCATTTTAGCCCATATTAATACAATAGAATTATTACATGTTTTATTGTGGTTTTATAACATTATAATATTAATTTCAACCATTATATACCTTATTTACCCTTTAACCATGGTAAATAAAAATAAATAAGGTAGATACTATTAATAATATCAAAAAATACAAGGTACCTATTTACACAATTTGGAACATCTGATTCAATATATAGAATCAATTTTTTCAAATTCAAAACATTGAAGATTTAGTAATTAGTATAAAAATTAATTCCTATTGCCCAAACCAGAAAGAGAGTTTTTATGAAGTAAAAACTAGCAATTGATTGACATCTGTTTATGGAAAATTTTAATGTCAAATTACATCCAATTACAATAATTAGATTAAATGATAATAACATAATACAGTTACACTAACAATAAAATTAATAAGAAAATCTAACAATATAAATAAATTAGATGAAATGAAATATATGAATTAAAATTCATTATTTTTCACTATGAATAAAAATATGGATTTTATCAAAATATATAAAATATTCATCCAAAGAATGTATTGATGTCCCAGTTCTTAAGAAGTTGTTTATTTTATAAAATGGAACCTATTATTGTGGAATAACAATTTTTAAAATTTTGTTCTCCATAAAATTGTAGGAAACCCACATTATAAAAATATAGAGTATTTTATGATTAAAATTGGTTTCATTCTTATTTTACGCCTCTAAAATTAAATTAGATTAATTTAAAATTATTTGAAATATATTTAAATAATAATATAGTTATTTATATTCATTCCTTCCAATTAAACAACTACTGAATAAAATAGTAATATTATTGTTTTAATATTTTTTGGTATAAGTCAATGTTGTGTGTAATATAAGATTTTTAAGAAAACCTAATGTTGCATGTATGGTATGCTATATTTCAAAATGAATCCATTAAACTAATTTTATTATTATATTAAAAAATATTGATGTATATGAAAATGTGTTTTTCTAAATATACCTAGGATGTAGTAATAATAAATAATATATTTAAAAATCTATTACATAAACACTAAAAAATTAACAATTATGTTTTTTAATCCACTCAAAAAATTTTAATATCTAAAATATTGTACATAAAATAACATATTTTTCAAGAAAATGGTTTAATTAATTTCCATATCATTATTGTAAACTAATATTTCCACTAAATTTATTATTTTTAAAATATATACCCTAGTACTTAAATAAATATCCATTTTTTTTTAAATTCTAAAAAATACACAATAAGATAATATTCCAATGCAAATTTAAAATTTAACTTAATTTTCTTCAAATACATTTTATAAAAAATTTCAATTTCAATTTACATTATAAATATAAAATTTATATAAAAATTTGTTTTTATAAGAAAATGAATTTTGTTATATTTATTATTCTTCTTCTCGTTTTCTATATTTTTATAATTAATCTTGTTTATGTACTTTATTTATTTCAAAATATACTATACAAGAAAAATTAGGGAATTTTATTAAAAATATGTTATTAGTTTCCTTGCTGCACTTGGGGAGTCCAAATTTAATGTGAATATTGTCTGGTTTTTATTATATATATATATATATATCAACCATTAATTATTAATGCTTATAAATTCAAATTCTATTGATAGAAAAAACATCATTATTAATTTTGGATTCAATGTTTTATAGAGAGAGATATATATCAAATATAGAATTTATTTATGGATAAATATCATAACAAAAACCATTTTGATACAATGAGGCTCAACATACCATAAAAAATAATCAAAATGAAAACCTTTATTTAAAAATAAAATATTACTTCTTATAGTAACATGAAATTCAAAATATAATAGATCTCACGAAACTCTCCAATGCGTGTTCCTATTTAGTTGTAGAAAAAATATAATTACTCATTCTAAACTAAAAATCCAAGAGAACAAAATGGATACCCTTGATTATTGTCCAAAAACACAAAATTAATAATATCATATACCACATTTAATTACCTGGGATGGGATTCCATCTAAACTAAAATCTAAAATGACCCTATAATATGATGAGGGAAATTTTTAAATTTCATGGGATGATGACATTCACCAGGGAATTAGATTTATATATATATATATATTAATATATATAATGGGAATTATTTCACCATCAATTGGGAGTTAATAATTTATTTAATTTTAACACAAACAAAAATGAACCATCCATTTACAAAATTTATACATGAAATATATAATAATATATAAAAATAAACATAATTAATGAGATGGTATATGTTGATATAATGTAATACCTTCATGTTCCTTCCAATATTCCACACATAGTAAACATTCCACATCTGAACACCCAATAACCCTCAACATTTTCAAGTTACATATTCACCCATTCATTACTTTAATACTTTAATCCACCTATATTTAGATCTATGATTAGTTTAAATCTAATTTAAAGTTTCGTAGTAGTGATATTAAATGAAATTAAAATTAGGTACTAAAAATGATATAATCTGAATTTTCTTGAAGGTACTAAATTACAACAAACTTCAATTAAACCAATTTCATTCAATTCTCTAAATTAGAGTCAATAAATGAATTAAGTGTTATAAACTGTGATGATATGAACTTGAGAATAAAATTTTCAATATTTCACCAACATCCTATCAAAATAAAAAAAAATTAAATAAGGAAAACATGTCATGAAATATTTAAACACAATTTCAAATTATTATTTTTACAATATTATTATTAACAGAATAATGTGTTTTTTATTTCTTTTACATCTAACAAACCTACACAAAATCATTATTTTGTAATTGGAACACCCCATTTCATTTATTCCAGGTATTCTTTGATCTATTATTTTGGTTTCCCTTTTTTTGGGTGAGTACATTAAATCCTGAATTGGGAGAATACCTATAACGTTGTAATAAAAAATATGTTTGAGTTTAATATTTTTCCTATCATATTACTTCTATTTATTTGGTAGTTACATGATGTGTAATAATATTTCATAATGTTTAATTTCAGAAAGACTGAACTTATAAGTTAAATTCATAAATTAAATATTTTACTAGCCATGTAGTGATTACACATCATGTAATGTGAAAATATGTGTTTTAAATAAAAATGATATGTGTTCATCCACATAACATATAATAATATGGATTTATGATGTGGATAATATTAAACATAATTTAATTCCATGAGTTATATTTTTTAGTCTACCAAACACATGATTGGGGGATCATTTGATTTTTTAGCCTCCTCATATCGACAGGGTTGTGACTTGGGTATTGGCCCTATCAGACTTTGGAATATTTTTATTAATAATTTTGGAGCTAGGCGCGAAGACTACAAGAGATTCCGAGACCCATTGTGCACGGAATTAATTTTATAAAAATATTATGTATTATAATACTATGCATGTGGAGGGTGTGCGTTATCTCCTAAACAGTAGCACATACTTGGAATCTGAGGGAACTGTTGCGTCCAGAGCGTGTCGTTTACCCTAGGCAGGGTGTAAACTTTGGGGGGGTGGGCCTGCTGTGAGAAAATCCATGAGGGGCGTTTTCTTAAATAAATGTAAAAGATTATTTATGAGTGTGGGATAAAATAACATCTAAACAGATTCTCGGATCAAAACTCCGAGTCCGCCATAGCATTCAGAATGATGCGTTTACCATAGGGGCAACCTAATTTTCTCAGTGTCGAGAGGTCTGGTCAGGGGTGTAAAATTAAATGGATTAAATTAAATTAAAAAAATAAAGAGAAAAAAAATCACCACTCATATCCCACCTCCCACACAACGGAATGATGAAACCCCTCCCCATACCTCCGTTATTTGCCAAAACGGGCAGCATATGTCTGTTTTGGGCACTGATCGTCAACAGCTCGAGCTTCAAGGCGTCGAGGGCGTCGTTCTACACCTGAAGCATAGTAGATCCACCAACATTTAGGCGTTTTGAGTTTTAAAATCATGGATCCTGATTGGTATGTTTTTTCTCCATTTGGTTCCTTTAGATGCATACATCTGGTCTTGGGGGTGCGTAGATGGCTTTGGAAGCGTGTTTGGACCCCCGAGGTGCCCCGGTGGCCCTCAGAAGCTTTGTTGGCGTGGCACTGGCTCGTCGGCGGGATGTGGTGAAGAAAATAGAATGCCACCCCTATGGCGGTCCTTCCATCAATCAATGGATACAAGGAGTAAGGGAGGTGGTCATGCGTGTGTGCGCACTAGCGCTGCGTCGCGGCAGCGTGGTCCGCTGGCCGGAACGGTCGATGTGAGCCAGCCAAGGCCAGTGTGGCCCTCTTCTGGTACCCGAGGGTTTTAAAACCCATGTAACATGCTCCCTAGAGATCAAAATCGTGTACTTCATATGGGGACACGAACATGGGGATAAGGCGAACCCTTCGGTGTGGGTTCAAGGGTTTTTAAGTTTGGAACATTGGCCCGGGTGGTAGAAACGTCAAATAAAATAATGATATTTTATTATTATTCGACTTCGAGCCGTTCTATCTTCTACCGGGAGTGTCCGATTGACATTATGTCAGTGCAATTGATACTTATCTGGTACAGATAGACTTTTCATGATGAGATTTGAGTGCTCTGTCCAAGAACAGTGTTTGGGCCCTATGAGGTTGTGTTTTGGCATTTTCAGAGAAACACAACTTTTCTGCTGGGTGTCCGTTTTGGACAAATGAGTAGTCGATGTCGTGTGATTTTATGAGGGTATCAAAATGGTTCAATCTTCTTTATGAATTTCAAGAGAGTGTTGTGGGCCCCACCCAAGCTATATTCGGTGAATAGTACCATTTTCACCGGGTGTCTATTTGGGATGATCGAGTAGCTGATCCCTTGTGTTTATTTTGAGGGGATCACAGTGATATGATCAACTTGATGTGTTTTGGGATTGTATTGTGGGCCCCACATAGGCTAGCTATGTTGAATAGTGCCTTTTTCACTGGTTGCCTATTTCTGGCGAGTAAACAGCCTATCCTGTATGTTTTTCACTATGGATCATGATGGTGGGTTCGGTATCGGCCTTGGATGTGTGTGGTCTGGCATTGTGGAGGATCGATTTGGTTAGTGACGTTTGGACCAACAGTGGTTGAGGGTACTCCCATGGTTTTTTTCTATGTGGTTTTTCATGACATCACCACCTTTTTATAGGTTTTTGATCCTCAAGATGTGTTTTTTAATCTCTTAGAGTTGTGGAATCCCTCCGGTGGGCCCGGAGTGGGATCCTCTAGAATTATTTCCCCATATTGGGTTATTGGGTATCGTTGTGACCCCTTATCCACAAGATTCAATCCCCTATCTAGCAGTTTAACCGTGTTGGGTTTGTAGAATCATTGGAAATATGATCCCACACATAGTGTGTGTGTGCTCAGTAGGGTTGTGGCATCTTATGGTATATTATCCCCGACTCAGCATTAGGATTATAGTAGGGTTGCAGTATCGTTGGTTATACGATCACCTACTTAGCACGTGATTTCTGTAGGGTTCTAGCATCGTCAGTTCGATCCCCTACTAAAGAAGTCATACCAGATAGGGTTTCAGTATCGTCATGACAGGCGTGACACGGGTGACGAATCTCAATCTAAGTGATGTGTTTTTGACGAGCTCCAGATCAGGTTGTGGTATCCCCCATCGAATCTTGAGAGTGATCCCCTATCTGTGAGATCTTTATATACCGGTGCGGGTTCTAGTATCCCCCAGAGGAACCTAAGAGCGATCCCATATCTGAGGAGTTTGGTGTATATGTTGTTTCATAATGGTTTCATCAGTGATGATTTCTGATGAGCATGATCCCTTGGGTGAGCATCAGATATGTTTGTTTGGGACCCGATGGACTATATCTCTCAGAGTAGCTTCATCTGGGATGATAGTGATCGTGGAGTGTGATCTCATGGTTTTGAACCATTTCGGTTGATGAGGTCGGTATCTCATGTGGCTTGGTGTGTGAGTAGAGTATATCTAGTTGTTTTTATATACATAAGGGCGTATATCTAAGCGTATGTTCATGTTATATATATATATGATCATTTAACAAAAAGATGTTCGATATATAAGTTTGGGAATATACCAAATCGTATTTTCAAGGTTTATTTATGGGAATACACCTGAATTGAGCTTAATAGTTGTGTTTAGATGAGGATGGTCACGTGAGGGAGTTTTTCTCTCGTCTAGATTCTGTCTGGATGAAATGAGCGGATTGTTGCATTTTAGTTTATCTCTTTTGTTTTGGTTTTTTGGGGTGACTACAGAGTATTGGTAAACTAACCCCTAAAAGGGATTTTCCCACACATGTTTTTGTCTTTTGCAGACCATAGGCCTTTCGACAGAGTCCTAGGAGGACTCGGAGCAGGCGGGGCAGAGTGAGTGGGACTGAACATGGAGTCTTACCAGTGATGTGCTAAGGAGCTTTCTGGTGGTGCTTTTGGAAGCGTACCCCTTCTTCCGAGTAGGTTGGACGCCTTTTTAGTTTTCTTTTTTTGGGCCCTGTTTTTCATTTTTTGTACTGTTTTTGCACTCTGGTTTGGGATAGTTGTATGCATGAATTTACTATTCATTTTTATATATATCTACACTGTTTCATAGAGGTGTATGTGGGTGCGTGTGTACAGGTTACGTAGGATAATTCCTCCCATGTGTGCGATATCTTACAAGGCGCTAGTCCCCAGCTTCTGGCCTATTGGAGGAGGGCTTGGGGAATCATGACACGAGCCCTGTTGGGTCGGGTTGTGACAGAGTGGTATCAGAGGATATTCCACCTTTGGGATCTCAGAGAATTTTTGGTCTAGCTATGAGTGTTGTTTGGGTTTTCATAGAGGCACTGTCAAGATGTTTTGAGTTTCAATTTCAGGTCAGGGACTCTAGTGTCTGTGCAGCGGCTGACATATCCATTCACTAGGACTCTAATAACCTGCCTTTCGACTCAGGTCGTTTGGGCACTAGTCGCAGGGACATAACTGTACATGCATCATGTAGGGTTCCACAATGGGATTGTGGTGATGATATGCCCCATGTGGAGGCTATATAACAGGGCACAGGTTCTGAGGATGCACCTCCAGGTGGCCCACCAGTTGACCCACCACCTATCGAGCAGCTGGTTGTGCCAGTATTGCAGGATGAGGGATCACGGAGGCTTAGTGCGCTAAACGTATTCCATAGGCAGCGTCCTCTAAGGTTTTGTGGCGATCCATACCCTCAGGTAGCCGATGACTGGTTGGAATCAGTCACCCACGTTTTCCGCCTAGTGAGGACACCCTAGATCAGATAATGGTCCTAGCAGCGAGCCTTCTTCGTGGTTCAGCCGATAGATTGTATAGTTTTGTGATGTAGTCACACGATGAGGAGATGCTCACATGGGAAGAGTTTGCAGAGATCATCGGGGAAGAGTTCTATCTGGTGACGTTGAGGTTAATGCAGAATCAAGTGCTTTTGCATCATCGACAGGAGGGAATGACTGTGTCGGAGTACTCAGTGAGGTTTACAGACTTGTCACACTACTCCCTGGATAGGGTTAGAGACCTGTTCTTTAGGGATCAGACCATCGAGTAGGGCCTACATATAGACATCTGGGCTGTTGTGGTTTCCTTGTGTCAACCCACATATGATGGAGTGCTGGATCGAGACATGGTGGTGGAGAGCTTTCTAGATGAGTAGATTAATCACGTTATTGTGGGGTGTGTTGCAGCTGAGGCATCGTCAACTGGTTGTCGGTGGCAGGTGCAAGGGTTTGGACGTGGCCCACATTTCAGGAGGCAACACCAGGATGAATAATATGATGCTCAGGGCTCAGAGGGCTCGCATGGAAGTTTTGGTCAGCTAAAGGAGAGGCAGTGTTACACATGCAATGGTCAGGGACATCTTGCTTGAGATTTTCCAACCCATCATGCTGCTAAGAGGCAGTCAGTCGATAGGCCACCTTTCTAACGATAATGTGTCGAGCATGGAGTTCTTCATGGTGGTGGACGTGGCGATGGAGTTGGTGAAATAGTGGGAGGTTGTAGGCGGTATCAGATTCCACTACCACCACCGCCAGGTGGTCCCCACCGAGAATAGGGAGTTATAGGGAGAAGGCGAGGACAACTGCATGCCCTAGAGGCTATTGGCTCAGAGGCTCCGCCGATGGATAGAGGTATGCCTTGTGTCCTTTATAATTTCTATAATAGTTTTGATATACACTGTTTAGCGGTACTCTTACCTTTCTGTTGCTTGCTCGGGTTTTGATCAAGGCACTGGTAAGACCCTGTGTGGGTGTTGTTCAGCATGCCTCGAATGTGTGTGGAATAGAGATCCTTCCCCCACCGAGATTCATTTTTGTGACGCGATAAAAATTTTGTTTTTAAGTCAGTGCTGCCCAAAGCCGATAGTGTTGAGGTGTAGTGGATGAGTCTCTAGTAAATATGTGTTCAGGCATGGGTGTTTGTTAGCGAACTCGTTGGAATGGGAGACCAATCTGAGAATCCAGATGGTTTCCTTGTGCTTATGTATTTTCGTGGATGAAAAGATATATGGTGGGTTGGATATTGCGAATCATTTTTTGGGCCTATCAATGTTTTGAATATTCCTATGAATAATTTCAGAGCTAGGTGAAAAGACGGTGTGCGATTCCAAGCCCCATTGTTCCCGGAATTAATATTATAATAATATTGAGTATTTTTATACTAATAACATGGTGGGGGTGTGTTATCACCTAAAAGCTAGATCAGAATGGGATTCTAAGGGCACAGATGCGTATGGATCATGTCATTTAACCTAGGTGGGGTGTAGGCATTGCGGGCGTGGGAATGCTGTGGGAAAATCCATTAGGGGTGTTTTCTAAATAAATGGAAAACATTTTTATATGTATCAGCTTGAATGAATTCTCAAAGGAGTCTCAGATTGAGAATCTGAGTCCGCCGTTTTGTTCAGAATAGCACGTTTACCATAGGTGTGACTTATTTCCTCCATGCTGGGAGGCGTGTTCGGGGGTGTTAAATTAAATGAATTAATTTAAATTAAAAAAAGAAAGAGAAAAAAACCCTAACCCCTCAGATTCCTCCCACGGCATGTCGGAATGAAGAAACCCCCCCTACCTCCATTCTTCACCAAATCGTGACCAAAATTCCTATTTTTGGTGTCGATCGTCAGCGGATCGATATTCAAGGTGCCGCGTGCATTGTTATGCAACTGAATCTTCGACGATCTGCCAACAGGAAGGTGTTTTGAGTATTCAAATCCCAGATCCTAATTGGTTTGGTTTTTTCCATTTTGAGCCTAAATATGAGTAGATCTGGTCTCGTAGGGACCACAGATGGATTCTGAAGCACGTTTGGACCCCCGGGGTGCCCCCATCAGCCCTCAGATGCTTTGTGCAGATGGGCCGCATCTGCGGTCCACGATGAAGAAAACAGACTGCCGCCCCTGTGACGACCAGGCTATAAATCAACGGCGACCCCACGAGGGTGGGGTGGGGTCGGCCATGGGCGCGCGTGTGGGATGTGGCAGTGAGGTCTACTATTCGGAATGGCCAGCGGCGGCAGTGGCCGCATTGGCTGGCGGACCGGGCGGTTCAGGCCGGTCCAGTCCTCTTCTAGTACACAAGGGTTTTAAAACCCCCTTAACATGCTCCATGTAGGTCAGAATCATGTGTCATCTATGGAGACGCGGCCCTGGAGACGAGTCGATCCCTTTGGAGTGGGAGAGAGGGTTTCAAATTTCATGATCGTGGCCTGGGTTCTAGAAACGTCGAATAAAGTAATGATATTTTATTATTATTCGACTTCAGGTCAGTATATCTTCTACCCAGAGCGTCCGATTGATGTGACATCAGTGGCATTCAGACCTTGATTGTATGAAAACCATTTCTTACGGTTTTTGGTTGTTCTGATCGAGAATAGGGTGTGTGCCCCATGAAGATGGGTTTTGGCGTTTTGGAGGAAACACAACGTTTTTGCCGGGTGTCTTTTTTGGATGAACGAGTAGTCGATCCCATGTGTTTTAAGAGGGGATCACAATGGTGTAATCTGCTTGATGAGTTCCTAGAGTGTGGTGTGGGCCCCACACAGGTTGGCTTCGGTGAATATTATTATTTTTACCAGGTAACCGTTTGGGATGTTAGAGTACTTGATCTTGTGTTTTTTGTCAAGGAGATCATAGTGGTATGATCCACTTAATGAGTTTTGGGATTGTAGTGTGGGCCCCACACGGGCTAGCTATGGTGAATAGTGTATTTTCACCCGTTTTCCATTACGGGCGAGTAAACAGCCTATCCTGCATATTTTTCCAAGTGCATATCGATGGTGGCCTCAGTATCGGCCTTAGAGGTGTGTGGTGTGGCATTTTGGTGGGGCGCTCAGGTTAGTGACATTGGGACCAACAGTGGTTGATGTTACTCCCTTGGATAGTTCCAACGAGGGTTCACACTTCATCAAAACTTTTGTATTTGTTTTTGATACTCTCAATGTGATGTTTAATTTGTTAGAGTTGTGGAATCGCTCAGGTGGTCCCGGATCGGGATCCTCTAGAATCGTTTCCCTTGATCAGTTTCTTGGTATTGTTGTGACCGCTTATCCACAGGCGGTGATCCCCTATCTAGCAGGTTAACCCCATTGTTCTGTGGAATCAACGAGAATATGATCCCCTATGCAGTGCACATAGGCTCAGTAGGGTTGTGGCATCTTTAGGTATATGAACCGAAACATAGAATTAGGATTATAGTATGGTTGCGGTATCATTGGTTATACAATCCCCTACTCAATGATTGGCTTATTGTAGGGTTGTAGCATTGATAGTTTCATCCCTTAACGTTCCAGTTGTAACAGACAGGGTTTTGGTATCTTCGTGCCCTTCGTGACACTAGTGATGATTCTCTATATGAGTGACGTTTTTCTGACGAGTGCTAGATCGGGTTTTGGTATCCCCCAGTGGATCCTATGAGTGATCCCCTATCTGTGATATCGAAGAATGCCAGATCGTGTTATGGAATACCCCAGCGGACCATGGGAGTGATCCCCTATCAGTGAGATCTTCATATACCGAATCGGGTTCTAGTATCCCCTAGCTGACCCAAAAAGTGATCCCATATCAGAGAAGTTTGGTGAATATGTTTTTTAGCAAGGTTTCCTCAGTGACGATATCCGACGAGCATGATCACTCGGGTGGGCATCTAAGATGTTTTTGTGGGACCTTATGGAGTGTATCTCTTAGAAGAGTGTCATCTAGGGTGATAGTTATCATGCAGTGTGCTCTACTAGTTGTGAACCGTTTCTGGTGATGAGGTTGGTACCTCATGTAGCTTGGTTCGTGAGCAGAGTATATCAGGATGTTTTTTATATATGTAAGAGCGTATATCTGAGCATATGTTCATGGTATTTGTACGTGCGTATACCTGGGAAGTTGGTCGAGATATATGATTTGGCTTATACCAGAGATGATGTTGAATGAGTTTGTGTGGTCATACACCTAGATTGAGCTAACTAGTTGTGTTTAGCCGAGGATGATCACGAGATGTAGTTTCTCTCCCCTTTGGGTTCCCTCTGGCTAAAATGACCAGACTGTTGCCTTTCAGTTGCTCTCTTTTGTTTTGTGTTTTTGGGTGCCTACTAAGTATTGTTATACTCACCACTACATGAGATTTTCCCGCACATGTTTGTGTCTTTTGCAGACCATAAGCCTTTCGACAGAGTCCTAGGAGGACCTAGAGCAGGTAGAGATGAGTGAGGAGGACTGACCATGGAGTCTTACTGGAGACGTGCCGAAGAGCTTTCTGGTGGCTCTTTTGGCCACATACCCCTTCTTATGAGGGTGTTGGATGCCTTTATATTTTTTTGGTGGGCCCTTTTTTTCCCTTTTTGTAGTACTGTTGCACTCTAGATTTTGATAGTTGTATGCATGCATTAACTATTCATTTATATTTATCTTTGCACTGTTTCATGGAGGTGTATGTGGGTGTGTGCGTATAGGTAACTTAGGCTAATGCCTCCCATGTGTGTGATAGCCTACTCGGCGCTAGTTTCCAGCCCCTAGCCTATTGGAGGTGGGCTTGGGGAATCACGAATCAAGCCCTGTTGGGTTGGGTCGTGATAGAAAGTGATCTTATCGTTGGATATTTTGAAAATCATTGATCCATATGTATCAATCTATTTATTGTTTGATCCGTATAGTGATGTATATCATCTCTCCATTTAATATTTCCTATCTATTTCTCTCTCATTGGAGGTTACGAAAACATTTCTATGGGGACTATTTATGTGGTTTTGATTTCTATCAATCCATTTTAGTCATTGTTTATTCCTCTCCTTATGGATAGATATATTCTGGATATAAATATCCATTTTCAAATGAATTTTTTTCTATGATAACAAGATATGTGAATCTATTATATTGTTCTAATTTATTGAATTAATCAATGTTTTTATTTTTTGAGTTGATATTTGGAATAGTCTTTTATAAGTATCAATTGAAAGGGGGAATGGTTCATCTTTTAAATGTGGGTTTCAATTAAAAAAATTAGATTTAAATTGAAAATGGATTTTAACATTCTAACGAAGATTATATTTTCATATAAATTGTATTATAAAAATATGACACTCGTTTTACGAAATAAATTTAAAAAAATTTCATAACAGGAACCTTGAGTGCATCGATATTTGGACACATGAAGCCATAGCCTTTGTGAAACCACTATGAGGGATCCTATTATATTTTGATGGTCTATTATAGGAATTGTAGTTAGTTCAGTCCCAACATTATACCTTGTTTGGGGTTAAGAGTGTCTATTAAATTTTCTTCCATTAGGCTTGAGGCCATGTATTAGGTGTATTGTAGTTTCTAGTTTCTTATTACATGATAATTTATATCATAGTTGTTGGATCACAAGTATAACTAATTTTTTTATCATTTAATTCTTTGTTTCTATATTTGGAAGCATGGATTGTGATTCATGAAAACTCATAGATTTAATGAAACATGATTTAAAATTTATTTACTTATAACATTTCTTATCAAATTTGTTTATTTTAAAGCAAGATCAAGTTCCTTATTGGTATAAGATCATATATATATATATTTTGGTGTAATCCTACTAGGATATGTAGGTCACATCAAACATATTATGTTTAGTAGTTGTAGACCATGTTTTGTGGGATTTAGGTAAAGGGACATGAATTCTATAGACGATGGACTCATATTGAATTTTTGTTTCCTTTTCTGATAGTATATTGGTGGCCCACTATAACATGAAGACTTGTTTTCTAGACATTTCATGTTTTTATGGGTTACCCTGTTTTTCTTAATTTTATATTTTCTTGGATTTATCATTATACTTTTATTATATGTTTTTTTTCATATTAAAGGATTTTTTAGATATCTATATTTTACACCTCACTATATTGGGTTGTCTTGGGTGACTTTTTTGGTTGGCCTTGGATGGTCACTTGAAATTTGGGGAAATAGGTGTATCTCATCCTGATACTTATCAACACTACCTCTATTTTTTATGTATCATTGGATCAGAGGAGTATGTTCATCCAAATTTAGACAGTTGGCATGAAAAATTGACTTGTATATCCCACTACCGTTACTAAATGTAATCTTCCATGGGTGAATGGAAAATATTAAATACATCCAATAATGATTATTTATCCACACATGAATAAATAGTATGGGATGATTAATTCATTCATCATATCTTAAATTTATGAGGACATGTTATATTTATGCTTATTTCAAATAAATAAGTGGAAATCTTTCTAGAAAGATCTATTTCATTCAAAAGGTGTTTTCCTTATGAGGTATAATTCCTAACTACTTTGAATTATTTTTATTTGAATAAATCATTTTGTTTATTTTTTTGGATTGATGGTTTTGAAATAGTCACATGGAGGATTCATTATTTTCTTGTGTTTAACATAAAATCCCTTCTAGATGATTTATAGGCGTGGGTGGAAATTAAATAAAGGATCTTAATAATTTTAGGGGTTATGAGGATTCTCTGGTGGGTTATAAATTAATATGATCATGGGACTAGAATGAAAGGGGTGGGATAAAATAGTTAAATCAATGTTTCATTAATGTCTTACCAAGGTATATTTCAAGAATATACTCAAATAAACGGTTTTATCATAAATAGTTATGTGTGGAAATGGGTAGGGAGTGAGTGGTGTTGGATAAATGGGAGTGTACCATCTAGATGCACTGTAACCGCTTTTTTGAGTTGGTTTGTATGTCACTCTAGAACATTTAGAAGGAAGTGGAAGAAGTAAATTTTGTTTAGGGAGACAAATTTGGGTGAACAATCATTATAGGAACATTATTGTGTGAAATGATTAGTCAAGGTGCATGTTCTGGTTAGAAAAGTCAATGTCAGTGTGAGTACCATTCTGTGAGAAAATTTTATGGGATTATTCTGGGTAGTACCAGGTTATTTTCTACCACTGTGGGAGGCATGTCAATACCAAAAATTAGTGAGCAAAGGATCTTATAAATTTTTATATTTGTGGGAGATCAATCCATTTTAATCATTTCTATTATAAGATGTCCTTGGGTATTATAGAGGGATCCATTTATGCCAAGGGGTAACAGGTTGATGATGATTCATCCAATGGTGGTGGATCTCATTATACGTACAAGGGGATGTCCAGGTGGAATAGCCCATAATACATTATGTAATAGAGTTTCTTATAGAGGAATGTAAAATATGGCTATCTACTATTAGAATTAAAATATTTATTTTTTCTTCTATGGTCTTAACAATGGATGATCTAAATTCGAATTATTATCATATCTCATCAATGTTTATTGACATGTTCAGATTACTTTCAAATATTATTTAATTATTTTTGGATCTTTATCCACCATTGGAAAATATTACTGAACTAGGTTTCCAATGTCTTTATTTTGAGGTGGTGATAAGATACATTGAGGAGGTGTGGGACTCCTAATTGAATGAATGTGATGTCTTTGATTTCATCATCAACATGGAATGAATGATCAATATAAATTCTTAGATAGACTATTATAACTAATATTATGTTCTTATCTACCAATGGTATCCCACTTTTTTTTAGGGTCAGTGGGATACTATATCATGAATAGTATGACCTATTTTTCCTTATGCAGAAATAATCTCATGCTAGTTTTCAGAATTTTTCTCTATATAGTAGACCTGAGAATGGGAGGTGAGCTATCTATTGTTGTGAGTGAATACCCTATGTTTTTAATGAATTATTTATCTATTTTTTTCTATAGATAGTGGAGAAGTATAATATTGACATATTTCGTATAATGATTACAATTTATATGTCAATATATCAAATGTCACCGATCAAGTTGTTGGAACATAATTTTTAGATTGAGTAACTAGAGAAGAATGAATTTATTTTCTCTAGAGTGTAACTTTTTATATCCCCAATTTTATTTAAAATGAATATGAAAAAACATTTTAGAATTTATGATAACTATCTAATGTTGAATCATTCCACCATTAAGAAATAGAATATTTCACCCAGAATGGATGACCTCCTTGAGTAGTTGATAGGGGCTCTTTTGTTTTCTAATACTGAATTTTGGTCATGGTTTAAAACATTGAGAGTATGATATGATTATATACCCAAGAAAAAAACATGGAGTCAATATTGGAATTTTTATATTCTAGTTATTCCATTTAGAATAACTAATTCTCAGGCGGTGTTCATGGATTTGATTAAACAAATATTTCTTCGAATCATGGAATCTTCTATTGTTATATTTTTTGATGATATCTTGGTGTAATCCAGGATAGAAGTGGAATAAATATATCATTTTTATACTATTATTTATGACTATTATAGAAAATAATTTATATGGTATTCCTTTTTAGGGTGAATTTTGAATCCGAGAAGTAATGTTCATGGGTTATGTGATATCTGAGAGGGGTTTCTCAGTTCTTCCGGAAAAGGAGAAGACAATTATTTGTTGGGAGTATCCAATAAACAAACATTAGATCCCAATATTCTTTGGTATAAGAGGATACAATAGAAGGGTTTGTTTGGATTTTTCAAATCTCAAATCATCAATAAAATCTATAACCTGTATGGGATCATATTTTAAATGAAATGTAAAATGTATATGATATTGAATGAGATAAAGATGAGGCTAAATTCATTATTAGTTTTTAGTATTTTGGAATCATGTTTTTGTAATAATGTTTTCTACGATTCTTTATGTATTTGTTTGGGGTGTGTCCTAAGGTTTAGGAAATGTTTTTTGGTATATGACTCATGCTTTTTACGTCATCATGAGAGTAACTACACCACCCTTGATCTTCAGTTAGCAGGTGTTATGCATGATCTCAAACAAGAAATACAACTCTCTTTGGATTTCAGTTTACTATGTATTGTGATAAAAAACCCTAATTATATCATATCATTGAGATATAAAAATTTATTATTGATACAAGACAATGAGTATCATTATTCCATTTATTTTTAACTTTCATATACAACCATGAAAGTAAATGTGGTGGCTAATACATTGAAGAGAAAATTAACGATGCAATCCATGAAAGAATAGTTGAGTAGATGTTTGTAATGAGTTTGTTTTCTGGGATGTGATTTTGATTAGATAAGCTTTGTAGACCTGTTTTCTTAGGTTCGATAATAGATGGCCCACATTTTGATGAATGAGTTTGATTTAATTAGATGATAAAAACCGAGAGATGATGCATAAGTGAAATCCTAAATTATGGGGAAACCTCATATGAGTTATCTTGCTCTCCTAGTGAAATATTTCTCTTACATATATGGTTTTTTTATAATTTATTTAAGGAAGATGTTTCTAGAATGTAGAAACCATAATTTTATATCAATGCCCCACAGGGAAAAAATGTACCATTATTTGTGATTTCTGTATTCATGGCTAGGGATGAGGTACTGAGTTTTAGATTTTGCATCATATTATCTCACATTGAAAAGAGTTAAGAAAGAACACTAGAGAAATATAGTTTTGTCTGAGAAATTTCTAATTTCGGTAAGGAAAGGTGATGAGATTTAAAAAGATAACACTATTCGGTTACCATGGAATTCAGTCAGCAATGATGTGATTTAAGTGGTTCTTAATAGTCTAAATAAATTCACACATCTATTTAAAATAAATTGGATGAAGACAGATGAATATATAGGGGAATGTTATGTCCATGGAAATGTGATTCTTCATGGGGATCACTATAATGTTGTTTCTAATAGGGACTGAAGGTTAACATATCGATTATGAAAAGGTTTTAAGGAGGAAATGGGTTCTAAGATAAAAATGGTCATTGATTATCATACCTATATGAATGGATAGACATAGAGAGATATCCATTTTATTTAGGATCTTCTTAAGGGGTTGTGTACAATATTTAAAAGGATACTTGAATTGAAATTGGGCAATGATTATGTTTTCCTACAAAAATACTAATCATGATATGATCAAAATGGAACCCCTTGAGGCTTTGAATACTTGTCCTGGTTGATATCCATTATTATGGGGAGTGTGGAGAGAGCGGGCCATGGGTTGACCAATTGTTTTTCATGATATAATAGAGGTAGTAAAATTGATATAGTGGAATTTCATTAAATTGCATTTTAATCATATATCTTATGTGTACAACCTTCATCGGCTGTTGTATTTTTAGTTTGTTGAATGAATCTTTATAAGTATTTCTACTTGTATAGAACATTGTTTGTTTGTTAAATAGGGTATGTCTGCACTATGTATTATTGGACCCATTATGATCATCGAGTGACTAGGGATAGTTCCCTATCAGTTTTTATTTATGTCAGGATTGAATTCCATTCATGATGTATTTCATGTATCCTAGTTGACAAAACTTGCACTTGATATTTCCCTTATAATAAAAAGAGAGGTTGTTTTTCTTGATGCTGATACTACATAGGTTTCGAAAAAGATCATATTATATACATCCTAAGTAAGGTATGTTCGGTAAAACTATTACCCTGGTCTGGGTAATGTGGATTTTTAGACATGATCTTCATCAGATGTGGGTGTGAGAGCTATTAATAATGAATAAATGGAATACATGTTTTTGGATATAATATATTAGGCTATATTTGGGGAAATTAATTTTTTATAGTGGAGAGAATAAAACTCCGTATTCCTTTTATAACAGGTATGTTCTGATCCATAATCTAGGATTCTATTTTTCATTGGGAAAATATTTTTTACCCTGAATATTGAGGATACATATAATGGAGGAGTCATAAAAATTTTGGATTTTAAAAATATATATCATACATTTAAACTATTTTTTTGTTACGTATAGGATGATTAGTATAGTTTCATGACCTGTAATGATTTCCTAAATCATTAAATGAGTTGAAATAAAAGCAATATTTTTTACCCAATGTGCAGTGTTTACACGAAATTTAATTATATTGTCATTTATTAAATTTAAAAGAGGATGTTTTTTCATAACAATAAATGAAAGAGATTCTAGACATGTAAAATATTATATTTCGTTCAATTCCTTGAGTTTATGTTTATAATATGTCTTATGGGTTTCTGAGGAATCAAATTTTTTAGCCAATGTACATCAGCCATATATCGTACCGATATTGATTTTTGGTTTCTTCTTTCCTTCTTGATCTATCTTATCAGTAATGATCAGTTGGGTTAGTTTCTACAACTATGCAAGAAATATTTCCTCTAAGTTTCTCTATCATTCATGGCTTTGACTTCTTTATTTGTATGGATTGGTAATGTGGTTGTGTATTATATCATCCAATTTTAATATTTGCAAATTCCTAATCTTCCTAAGGAATATCCCGAGGTTCATAATCCCCTTTTTGAAAGGCTGTTCAGTTTTATACACTATTTTTCTAGTTGATTTTTTTTTAATTCTGTATAATTTATTTAATATATTAATCTTCATATTTTTATAAAAGGTTCCATAAATCAAAAGGATAAGGTATTTATTTAATGAATTCAATTAAAAATTTCCAATGAGAAGGATCACATTACAATCATTTTTATAAAAGGAGATCACATAAACTAAGATCTTGAATGACCATATGAGAGTCACGCCAACACCCATGTTAGCACACACATCTACAACCATTTTATCCACATGAATAAATTGTGTGAAAATGAAGATTATGCATATAGGTTTCTTCCTACATTCCATCAATTTAGGAAAAATTCTCTAGGATATATTTAAAAAACATTCCTTATAACCTATAAAAAGTGTTCAATAATAACATTTCAACCCTAGGTTATTGAAACCATTAAATTTTTTTAAAGAGAAACAACTTGAAAAATTATAAGTACATCTACATAAAGATAATTAGATGAACCATAGTAGCCATAAAAACATCCTTTGAAATTATATATATTTTTTTGAAAAACAAAACCACACCTTGAGGTTATTGGGATTCCTTTATAGTCCCCAACTATATTGATTATAATCCAATGAGGTAAAAGTGGAAACCATAACACCACAATAGTTATCATAATAGGTTTTATATTACTTATACAATTTAATTTTCTCATAATAGTGAAATCATTCCTATAGTTATTACAATAGTCCATTAAAAACATAGAGGAGTCATTAATTATAATGAAGACATGTTAAAAAACCAACATCAAATTCAAGGGATTCCCATAAAAAATACAAGCATTGCGACTCTAATAAATGGATGGTAAGAAAGCTATAAAAATGGACACCAATGTAGGAGTTCCTTAAATTTAGAGAACTAAAGGCCATACAAAGAAAAATGTTTGAGTACCATATTACAAATATATGGGGAAATTTGAAAGCTAATAAAGAGAATCTATATAACCTATCATTAATTATGACATAGAAAACACTATGAACAATGAGAGAAACCAATGTTCTATAAGATAACATTAGTGTGAATTCTGTTAAAGGAAATACTACAGATGAGAGTTAGTAGAAATTGATACAAACCAATACATTTTAAAAATAGAAATAAATTTGAAATATGTATTAGAGCATAGAGTGGAATACTGATTGAATATATTACTAATGATAATTCCTTTTCTAGCCATTTCCTATACCAGAAAATAAGGGAATGAAACAAAGGCATAACTGAAAACAATTTCCTAAATATCATTAGTAAAAATAAGATAGTGGGCCAAAAAAATACTTAATATATATCTGAGCATTAACACTCAGAATAAAAGGGTAAATATATAAAATAAAACTAAAAAGTCATGTTATTGATCCAAACTATAAGATAAGATATCTTTTCTCCAATAAATCTTTAGTATTTCATGATATATTGAAAAGATGTTCTGACTGCTGGCCCAATAGAGAAATCCATTTAAGCTTCAAATACTTTTATTAGTTTATTTGGGAAACACACATTGATAACCATCAATGAATCTAAATTAATATTAATGAGACTCTATATGAGTCTAGATTGATGATAATCATTAGAAATCCCAATATTGTAAACACCCATGCCACCAATGAATATTGACATACTGGAAAACATAAAAGGATTCTTAACTAGAATTTATTACTGAATATTTCAAATAAAAATAAAATTCAGGATGTTCCCATTTTATATTTTGGTATATCTAACTGACCATTTAAAAAATGAAAGAATATAATAATATTGAAACATTCACAGACATCATCAGTCTAATCCTTCCATTCATAGATAAACTCTTCATGTTCCATATTGAAAGATGCGTAGTGACTGCATCCCTAATATAAAAAAAGAACGTTTCCCTTGGACTCCCCCAGAATTGGGGAAAACCAAGATATTTAAAAAGAATAAACCCATATATAATTACCATCATTAAAATAGAAAAATTTCCCTAAAATTAGAAAACCACATCCCAAAAAATATAAAATATTGATCCCAACTAAATATTTAACTAGAAATACATTCATAGTGATGCATGATTTACATTAAAGCTCAAATATTACATTTACCCCATAATTGAATATAATGATATCATGAGTATAAAAGACGTGTGTAGGGGTTGAGAGAGACATGGTATCTTGAAGAGTTTTTATATTTAATAGATAGAACATGTGGGTGATTAGCATGATAAGATAATCCTCATCAAATTAGAAGAGAAAATATGAGAGGGGATTAACGTGATGTAAAACAATAGATTATGTGAAATTTCCATTGGAGAACCATTTAAAGCCACAGAAACACAATATTATCTTAAAAGTGAAGCAACCCAATTGATAAAGATGATGTTAAAACTCAAACATCCATGAACGATGTATAAAATTCCAATAAAGAATATTAAAATCCTTCTTGATGTCCATATTTAATGTAATTCTTCCTTATATTCATGGATATATTATAAAATTAACACATTATGATGCATAGAAAATGAATTCTTGGATATATCATCGTTTAATAAAACCTAATTTGTTCTAGGAGGTATTTTTTAAGTAACTCTAGGCATATAATTACTAATAATCTTATCTGATAACATTATAAATAGTGTTGACTATGTAAATGGTTATGAAATGTTGAATTGGTCAAAAATTCACAATTTTGGGGATGGAGGTGATGAATTAAGAATTGAGACCCAAAGGGATATTCTAGAATTTATGAAAGTAGAAAGCAACTAGAAAACATCCTCTTTAATATCGTCCAAATAGTTCTGAAAAATGATGTTGTAAAAACGATATAAAATAGGGTGAATATAGGAATTGAGGATAATAACATCATCTTTTAAATCAAAATCCGGTGGGATTCTTGTGAGAAAAATATTTTTCACATAATTAACTGAAGAATGTATATTTTAATCCATCAAATCCCCTCCAAACCTATCCCAATTAAGACATTAGAAAAATAATAGACAAAACAATTATCAATATATTCATTATTATGAAAGATTTTATCAACAATTTTACAAAAGAAAAGGGATGGCCAGACTTCCGAATTCAATGAATTGAGTTGAAATATTTGTTGTTCCTATCCCACCCCAAAATCCAATTAATTCATATAGATTCCATCAACACACATTCCTCATTTTATTAGAAGGAATTTAATTTGGAAACAATACTATATTACATGGTTATATAAATATAAAAATATAAATTAGGTATATTATACTGAATTTTTTAATGATTTGATTCAGGAGTGATAATATCATTTTATAACAATTTATAGGTATCGTTTCTCTATAATTTCATCTTTTCATATAGATGGTTCAATTTTATAGTGATGTCATAGTCTCCACATTAACAATTCATGATTATCCATAATTTATTAATTAGACTATAATAATAACATTTTTGAGAAGACAAATTATTGAAACTTAATGTTATGGGAATTCTATTATTCTCAACCTTCAAAGATGAGATCAATTTATTTATGATCAAATTAAAATTTTGGATGAGAATTTCTAGAAGATTATTTTCACTTATCCTATGAAATATGATTAACAAAAACATGAGAAATTTTACTAGCAACAATTATCTTAAGATATCTCACGTACTATTAGTATTTAGAATACATAAATCTGACTTCAAACAACTCATTATCATAAAAAATTATTTGAATTCCCTTTGAGATATCTGAGAACGATGGGTACCCATTTTAACTCTGTATTTGTGAACTCTGTTAAAGTCACCAACAAGATAGAAGGGGGAGGGGATCCCACCCATGAATTTTAGAATCTCATTACATAAACTCAATCAATTGTGATATATATTTTTGGTATAGATAAATGATAAATCCATCATCCTAATGCCAATATGAAATGATCAATAGTTCATATAATAATTAATACAGATTAAATCAATATTCACCAAGGATGAATGACCATAGAACAATAAATTTCACACCTACATGAATTAACCACTAATAGACACATGATGATAACTATATTTATTAAGTCTACAAAATCCCATAGGAAAAGAAGAAATGGGTTCATAAATTCTAAGAACCATTTTAAATTGAACATGAATATTTATGTGAGAATAATTTTCAATTGTGGATTTCACATGTCCTTGAGATTTCTAATATATAATATTCATTCACAAAAATATTTCTAATTAATTTTTCTCTTCCAACATTTATTTTTTGTTTACATTATTTGAAAATTAATATATTCTAACATTAACTATCTTAGAAAGTCGCATTGTTTTAATCCTGTTGATAATACGATCATAAATATCCACATCTGGTGTTTCTAACTTTCTCCCTTCAGTTGGAACCTTAAAAGAACATGAAGGAGTACTTTGTTCCTCCAATGCTTCATCTTATTCCACCATGTCACACAACTATATTGATAGATTAATCTTCTATAAAGCATCCATGGATGATTCTCTTGTATACGAGGGAGGAAGAGACCCTTTGACACTTAGCGCGACAGTCGGGGAATCAACCATACAAGATTTATCCATGATAAATTACTGACCATCGTGAGAATTACCCTTAGAATGAGTCAGCTATAATGTTACCACAACCAGATATATGACAACCCTACTTTTTTTTACACAAATACATATAATTTATTACATATACTTCACTTGATAAAATATATAATATCGAGAGGTATAGTGTCATTGGGTCTTAGAATCCTTAAATAAAAACATAAAACATGAAATACAACATCTTTATTGAAAACTTCCATTACAGGACCACTATATTCCCTCGTACATAGCGTTGCATGGGATAACCTGAGGACATACATAAGAAAAAGGGTGATCTATAAAGCATAGTAAGGGGATAATCATTGAATAACACGAGTAATACAATACATGTTAGACAATAGGAATATCAATAGAGCACAATAGAAGCATACAAATAATGTCATGATAAAGAATGATAATAATAACATAGAAATGTGGCAACAACACTTAACATGAAATTAGCACGAGCTAAGGCTCATTGCGCATGGAGCATGTGTAAACCCTCATGGAACATGAAGCATGAGTAAAACCATGTTTCACATGAATTATCATGATTAATCACATATTTCTCATGAAATATCATGATACTATACTTTACCCAATGCATTAGAGCGCTATCAGGGCGCACCCTTCTTAATCATTTAATTTCATGTGTAAGTGTGACACATGGATCATAAAACATTGAATCATTAAACATAATAATTTATTCCATGATAAATTAATGTGGAATAAATACATGAAACTATTTAAAAAATCATTAAATGTGCATAATGTTGAATACCCTTGATAGAGAAATGGGTATGGTATTCACTACACAATGACTTTGGCTTGAAAAAGCGCGATGCAATTTTGGCCTCATAACAGTGTGACATAAGAACTCATAAAAATGGTTGATGAGAGATAAATGGGTGTCTCGTCATATTTACATGACATGTATAGTTTTGTGTTCATATAAATAAATGTACCAACAAATTTAATAAAATTTAGATTCATGATACAAAAGAATTGCTTGAATGTAAATGAGGGGTGATAAATTTCTTTCGGAATTTCGGCATAGTAACGGTTGTACATGGGAGGCATTTAATGTGATATAAGTGGGGAATCCCATAATTAAAACCTAAATAGGGAAGTATGGGGGAGGTCCAAAACCATACCCCAACATTTATAATTGAAATTAATATGGCATTGAAGTTTAAAAAATATTGGAAAAAATGAGAAAAGAAGAAATACCCTTAATTTGAAGTGTGCTTCCAAAGGCTTGAAAGAGTCTTGAGAGAGGCTTATTGGGAGCCTGGGGCACCTTGGGATGACTATAGAGAAAGGAGGGCGGATATTGGGTGATTTCCAATGGATTTTAGTGTTGAAAAAGTGGGAGCTTGGTGGTTTAATATTGGAAAGGTGAGAGAACTCTTTATTATTTAGGTTTGGGACACTTGAAATTAAACTAATCCAAACCAAAAACCAACCCATGGTTTTTCCCATGTTTTTTGGAAATGGGAAGTGGAAAAAAATATATTTTATATGTACAATTTCATAACTTCATAAAATAGTGTGGTTGCTTATGTAGAGGTGAGTCACTCACCTAAGTAAAACAATTTAAAAAGACAAAATGTTTAATAAGTCGTTAATGGTCCATTAATCCTTTGTAAAATAAATCAAACAAACCCAAAATCACATTATTTTAATTTTAGAAAATATATTGGCTGATCATAAATTTTATAGTATTTTATTACCTCACAATTGGGTCATTATGATGTCATAAAACACAATATATATTTAAACGGTATTTACTTTTTACCCAAAACATTGATTGTCTTAGAAAATTATGAAAAATTCAATATTGGATAATTAAGATATCTTGATTCTAGAAATAATATTAATTTTATCTAAATAATTTTCTAAATATATTAATTTTCACATTTAAATTAAAACCATAATTTATCAAATATTCATTGGTTTTGACAAAAAATGACATTCAAACCTTAATAATAATTAAAATTACATTCATAAAATAAAACAATTATTTAAATTTAATTAAAAATGATTTTATAATAATAATAATATTTTATTAAAATATTATATAATTAAAAAATCTATTAATTCATCAAAATATATTTCATAGTTGAACATTAACTAAATAAACTATTTGTTCTTTAAAAACTATTTACAAGGTAACAATAATAAAATGAAAGTATATTTATTATTATATAAAATAACAATGTACATAACCATAGTACTAGAGTCTGGCTACGTAACCCTTAATAACACCAACAAATTACCAACAAGTAAGGTGTGCGATGGTGACAAACTCTTGGGATGCTCAGATAACATTTCTTGGGTGGTAATATCTAGAAACTTCCACCTCTCTCGTAGGAGGTCCTGCTCGAGCTTAACATAATGAAGCTTGGATTGGGCTTGGTCAAGAGTGAAGCCCAATGTTGAATCCTCCTTTCCGATCTCTGACAAATGGGCTTTGTATGGGGCACGTCTACTGGATGAGGTCATCGTTTCCTTTGTGTGAGTAAATTGGATTTGCTAAAGCCCAATATTTTTACTAATCATGCGATCACTGTTCAATGACTATATTATAAATGGTCAAAATTCCTAACAGTATTTTAAAATCCAAAAACATATAACCAAATATGTTGAAATTTTATATAAAAATTTTACATAAATAGTCATTTTATTAGATCTATAGGGATTTCCATTAACTAATGCTTGGGTCATTACAATATCCCCCCCCCCCTTAAGAAATTTGTCCCTCAAATTTTTTTCCCACACTCAAACAGATGTGGGTAACTCGACTTCATCTATTCTTCTAATTCCCATGTTGCTTCATCAAAATTGGGGTTTCCCCCCAACACCTTGATGAGGGGCATTGTCTTATTTCATAAAACGTTTCCTCTACGATCTAAGATCTTCAATGGTTGCTCCTTATAAGAATGGTCATCCATTAACTACTCCACCTCTGAATAGAGTACATGTGAAGGATCTGACATTTACTTCTTCAAGAGGGACACATGAAAGAAGTCATTTACTTTGAACATGGTAGGTGGAAGTGCTAGTTGATAGGCCACAACCTCGACATGATCAAGAATCTCGAAGGGCCCGATGTACCTTGGTCTTAAATTCCGTTTCATTCCAAACCACATGACCTTATTCCACGATGATATGCATAGAAATACCTTGTCTCCAATATTAAACACATGCTATGATCGACGCTTATCTTCAAAACACTTTTGTCGACTCTAGTCGGCCTTGATATTTTTCTGAATGGTTTTCAACTTATCCACCATTTCCTTTACCATTTATGGTCCAAGAAGATTACTCTCTCTGACCTCAAACCAACACACCAGTGTCCAACACCTTTTCCCATAAATGGATTTATATGGTGCCATTTGGAGGCTCGAGTAGAAACTGTTATTACAAAACAACACATCCAGAGGAAGATAATGATACCAACCTCCCTTAAAGTCCATTGAGCAAGCTCTAAATATGTCCTCAAGTGTTTGATAGTCCGCTCGGATTGGCCATCATTGTGAGGATGATAGGTCGTACTGATATCCAGTTTAGTATTCAGAGCAAGTTCAAGAATCTTCTAAAACATAGATTTGAATCATGGATCTCGATCAGACACAATAAATAGTGGTACTCCATAAAGCCTTACCACTTCCCTAGTATATATCAATACAGGTTTATCGAATTAGAAATCCTCCCTAATAGAAATGAAGTGTGAGACATTTCTAAAACAATCCCCAAAAACCCAGATTGCATTATTTCATTTGGATGACCTCGAAAGTCCGATGAAAAAGTCCATGGTTATGTTATCCCATTTCCATTTTGGTATGGGAAATAGTTGCATCATCCCCATATACTTCTGCCTCACTACCATCACTTGTTGACACTAGGTAGTTCGATGTATAATCAGCAATCTATTTCTTTATATTGTCCCACTAATAATGCTCACAGAGATCTCAAAACAACTTTATGTTTCCGGTGTGAATAGGGAAATTTGAACTACTTGCATCATCCAAAATTTCATTCTTTAGCTGTGGACATGATATAACACATAGTCTTTTCCCAAATATCAAAATTTCTTCCTCATTAACATTAAACTTTATGAATTTCCCTTTTCAAATAGCTTTCACTTTTTCCTGAACTCCCACGCCATCATTTTCTGTATCCTTTAACCTTTCCAAAAGTGACGGTTGAGCAATCATTTGTGAAAGGATTGATGATTTTACCTTATTTGTGATTCACATTTCTATCTTCATAAAATCTAATAAGATTGGGTCCGTTGCAATTCTCATCAATTATAGAATCGTTGGCTCCCTTTTACATAGGGCATTCGCCACCTTGTGCGCATTCCTAGGGTGGTAATGGATTGAGAAGTCATTGTCTTTGATCATCTCCAACCATATTCATTGGTTCATGTTGAACTCTTTCTATGGTAATATATAATTGAGGCTTTTATGATTCGTATATATTTAACATTTCTCCCCAAAGATATAATGTTGCAAAATTTTCAAAGTGATGATCACTGTAGCCAACTCGGGGTCATGTGTTAGATTTTTCTGTTCATGAACATTCAATTTCGATGAAGCTTAAGAAATGAATTTGTATCTTTTCATCAATACACATCCCATGACCTTCTACAAAGCATCCCTAAATAGAACAAAATGTTATCCACTTGTAGGTAATGTGAGAACAAACGTACTGATAAGCCTTCTTTTCAACTCCTTAATGCTTTCTTGATATTCATCACTCCTAGAAAAATTTAGTCCCATCCAAGTTAACTTGGTAAGAGGGTTGGAAAATGGTGAAAAATTTCTCACAAATCATCAATAATATCCAGCTAACCCCAAAATGGTATGGATATTCATTACTGATGTTGGCCATGGCCATCCTTCAATTTCATTTGTTTTATAGGGATCCACAGATATCCTATTGATTGTTAGGATATGGCCCAAGAATGAAACCTCCTTCAACAATAACTCACACTTACTGTACTTTTCATAGAGCTTCTCCTCCTGCAAGGTCTTTAGTATTGTTCTTAGATGGTCCGCATGAACCTCATTGGTTTTGGAGTATGTCAGTATATCATCTATAACGAATACTACAAAATTTTCAACGTAATCTCTAAATAATATATTCATCAAGTCCATGATTATTGTTGGAGAATTAGTAATTATGAAAGGCATTACTATGAATTCATAGTTTATGTATCTTGTACTAAATGCAAACATGGGGATTTATTCATTCATCACCATTAGTTGATAATATCCCGACCTCAAATTCACCATTGAGAAGTATTGTTCTTCACACAGATGATCAAAAAATTCATCCATTCATGGGAGTGGATACTTGTTCTTTATCGTTATATTGTTATGCTTGTGATAATTGGTGCAAAGGCGCATTGACCCAACATTCTTCATGATGAAGAGGGCTGGTGCACCCTGTGGTGAAGCACTTGTGCGTATAAGCCCTTTATCCATATTCTCTTGTAGTTGTTTCTTCAGCTCCTCAATCTCCACATAAACAATTTTTATGAAGTCTTGGATATTTGAAACTCCCCAGTTATAAGATCAATTGTGAATTCAACATCTCTTCAAGGAGGAAGACCATGAAATTTCATGGTAAACACTTCAGTGAATTCCCTCACAATAGGCATGTCTTCAAGGATGGTGCCTCCTTAAACTCAATCATATGATCTAGATATGTGTTCTCATAGGGCAGTAATGTCCATGCATGAGATGATGGAGCTAAATAAGTTTCTTCTTCCTCCATATACTTGTAAGGAATCATGGGTCAATTCATAACATAGAGAGTGGTTTCCACCTCACAAAAATTTATTATGGCTCTATATAAGGAATGCCAATCCATGTGAATAATTGAATAAAACTCCACTAGAGGGAGTATAAAAAGGTTCGCTGGGAAGTGTAATCCACAAATTATAATAGTGGAGGATTTATATTCATGGGATTCAATGATTTCCCCATTTTCCATACTCACCGACATCTTCACTTCCATGATTTGTGGCAGTTCTCATATTGTTCTACTAAAATTTTGAGATATAAAATAGTGCGTAAAACCTAAATCAAAATGTACATTCTCTATTCTTGAATGAATAACTACTGTATCAGTAACCACTTCATTGTCGGGGTTCACTTCGGTAGTGCTGATGGAAAAATCTTTCCCTTGCTACATTGGAGGTTCTAGGTTGCCTCCGAAAACCCTTGGATTATGACACTAATTAACAAGATTCCCTCGTTCTTTGTAGTTGTAGCACTGAACCATGCATTGAGGTTAAAATTGAGTGTTCCCATCCTCTTTCGCTACCATGAGTCATTCTTACTAATAGTTAATAGCAAGGTTCCTTTCTCTTCTACACCTAATGAATTTTCTCGTCCACTTCATGAATTTTTCAGGGTTCTTCTTTCCGAACCTTTAGCAAGTGGGGTGAGGGATCTTCTTAGAACTGTTGGATTTATCCATCAGACCGTCAGAATTGAATTCCACCTTACGCTTCATATATCCATGATACCCATGGGATTGTCTGATATACATTTCGACCTTGAGGGCACAACAGACAATTTCCTCATAGTTGTCAAAGTCACGGATCGCCAGGGCTTTCCGTAGGCTAGGTTTCGGCCCACCAAATAAGCGAACAACCTTGCATTCAAAGGTAACGAAAAAGTCAGAGTCATATCATGCAAACCTTGTGATGTTTTACTTGTATTCTCCAACAGATTCTTCTTTTTTTGCTTGAGGATCGGGAGGTCCATTTCCATCTTAAGTAGAAGGGTGCGCAGAGAATATTTATCAAAAACATCTTTTGGAAATCATTCAATTACAACGCCTCGATAGCCTCCTTAGGCTATATATATTTTATAAATGTCCACCATTGATCATATTCACCCACCATATGTTAAGAATCCAAGAGAACGTTCTCTTATTCAGAACATTGAAGGATGGACAAGATCTTTTCAATGGAGTTGATCTATTTTTCAGCGATTGAGGGATACGATAATTCATTAAAACTAGGAGGCCTTTGACTCATGAAGATCTCAATAGATACTTATTCTATCTTAGGGGTTGGAGGGGGTGGGGGGGGGGGTTGAACGTTTATCTTGACCTATGTTTCTATTCAAATATTGAGTTAGCTGAGAGAGAACCGTGAAAATGATTCCAATTCCTACTAACATTTGATTGTTCATCTCAATAGTATAGTCATCACATTGTTCTTCACATTGGTTGTTAGCCTGAGTCCGCATATTACCGGCCATTGGCTGAAATAAAAGGAAGGATAGGGGTACACATAAAGGGTAAAACAAGGAAAAAAGTGATGAAGTATAAATAACTTTTATTTTCTTAACATATAAATCTATTGGCTTCAGTCTATGTTATTCATGATCCACTTTGTAACATGTATTCTTAAGAAATTATTTAGTCCCTTAATAATGGTTCATATTAAGCTTTTGAATTTACAATAGAATACCCCATAGGAGTTTCGTAACCAATATTTCAACAATTCCAATTGTCGTGCACCAGTTCCCATTCTAGTCTAACTCAAAGCGGAGTTTTGAGTTTTACCCCTAGGATACATTTGTGGCAGAGCTGCCTCTGCCTACAAGTATCCAGACATGGATTTATTGGCTTGATAAACCACTTACTAAATACTCAACATTACATATGGATGTTTTTATTATACTTATTTAGGTCTCTAAGGATTTACTAGGGTTTTGTAATCATAATCCATAAAGTAACTAAACCTATCCTATGATACCAACTATGACAAACCTGCTTTTTAATACTCAAATAAACATTATTTATTACATAATCATCATCGAATACAACATATAAGATCAATAGTTCTTGTTTATTTGGGGATTAGGATCATTATATAACATCATAAAACATCAAATACCATATGATTATTGATAATTTCATTTATAGGACCACTACATTCTCTCGTAAATAGAATTGCATGGGATAACCTGAGGACATGCATAAGAAAAGGGTGAGCTATAAAGCCTAGTAAGGGGATAATAATGTAATAAAATGAGTAATACAATACATGTTAGAAAATAGGAATATCAATAGATAACAAGAGTTTCATAAACCTAAAGGAATGATAAATCATTTTAATCATAACATGGAAATATGGAAACAACACTTAACATGGAATTAGCATGAGCTGAGGCTCATTGAACATGGAGCATGAGTAAACACTAATTGAAAATGAAGCACGAGTAAACCCAAGTTCACTTGAATTAGCATGAGTAAACAACAATTTAACATGACGTATCATGACATTATACATTACCAAATGCATTGGAGCACTATCGAGACACACCCTTCTTAAACTTCTCATTTCATTCATATGTGTGCCACATAGATCATAAAGCATTGAATCATTCAAGATAATAATTTAGTTGATGATTAATGAATGTAGAATAAATACATGAAACTGTTTAATTAATCCGTAAATGTTCATAATGATGAATACCCTTCATAGAGAAATGGTCATGGTATTCTCTACCCAATGACATTGGCTTGGAAGAGCGCGATGCAATTTCAACAACATAATGGCGTGACATAAGAACTAATAAAAATGGTTGATGAGAGGGAAAGGGATGTCTCATCATATTTACATGTCATTGATAGTAATGGGTTCATATAGATACTTTTCCCAACAAATTTAATGGAATTTAGATTCATGATACAAAATAATTTCATGATGTAAATGAAGGTCGAGAAATTCCTTTTGGAATTATAGTATAGTAACGTGTGTTCAGGGGAGGAATTTAATGAGTTCTAAAGGGGTATACAATCATTAAAAGAAAAAAAGGAATGTATGGGAGTGGTGAGAATCAATAAACAACATTTTTAATTGAAATTAAAAGTGCATAACAATTTAAAGAATATTGGAAAAAAATGAAAAAGGAAGAAAACCCCTTACTTGGAAATGTTCATCCAAAGGCATGAGAGGGGATTTAGAGAGGCTTATTGGGATCTTGGGTCACCTTGGGATTATTCTAGATAGAAGAGGGAAGAGGTTGGATGAACTCCAGAGGAATTGAGTGAGGATGAAGTGGAATTTTGAGAGGGATTATAATGGAAAGATGAGGGAATTGTTTATTATTCAGGTTCGGGATACCACACATTAAACTAATCCAAACCAAAATCCAGACCATGGATGTAGGTTGTGGTTCTTCAGAAAGGGAAGTGGAAAACAAAATTTTATAAGGTCAAAGTCCGAAAATCATTAAATAATTGGTTTTATTATGTGGAGGTGAGTAACCTTCCCTAGGAAAATAATTTAAAAATACAAAAATGTATAATAAGTCATGAAGGGACCACTAATGCTTTGTAAAATAAATCTAACAAACCTAAAATTACATTATTATAATTGTTAAACATTTATTGGAAGAATATAATTATTATATTATTTTATTACATCACTATTGGGTCATTATTATTCCATAAAACACATTATATATTTAAATGGTATTTAATTAATTCCCAAGAATTTGACAATCTCAGAAAATTATGAAAAATTTACCGTTTGATAATTACAACGTTTTGATTCCAGAAATAATATTCATTTTATATAAATAAGTTTCTAATATGTAAATTTTCACTAATTTTATAAAAACTGTTATTTATCGAAAATTCATGTGTTTTAAAAAATGGCTTTAAAACCTTAATAAAAATTTTAATTGCATTCATAAAAATATATGGTCATTTATATTTAGTAAAAATTAATTTAATAATAATAATAATATTTTATATAAATACTATTTAATTCAAAAATACATTAATACATAAAAATATATTTCATAGTTGAACATTAATTGAAAACAATATTTCTGCTATAAAAATATTTACAAGGTAACAATAATAAAATGAAAGTATATTCATTACTATATAAAACAATAATTTACATAACTACGGTACTATGATCATGTTACATAAACCCTTATAACACTCGCATAAGATAGAAGAGTAAGGTGTGCGTTGTTGACAGACTCTTGGGGTGGCTCAGATAACATTCTTCCAGTGGTAATCCTTATCAATGTAATCTTCTCTCATAGGTTTTCCTACTCGAGCTTAGCATATTCATGCTCAAAATGGGATTGGTCAAGATTGAAGCCCAAAGATGCTACCTCCTTTATGAGATATGAAAAATGGGATTCGTATGGGGAACGACTACTGGATGAGGCCATCACGTCTTTTTTCTGAGTAAATTGAATTTGTTGAAGCCCTATATTTATACTATTCATGTGATCATTGTTTAGAGGTTTTATTTGCAACTGTCATAATTCATAATAGTGTTTTAAACAAAAACAGAAAACCAAATAATTTGATATTTTATATAATAATTTTACATAAAGATACATTTAATTAGATCAAGATGGATTTCCATTAATCAAAGATTGGGTTCTTACAGGATAGTCCAAGACATGATATCTTATGAAATCAGTCATTAAATCACTAACATAATTAAGAAAACCAATTTCCTTTAATTGAAATAGAAAATAGATTTTTGAGTCTAGAATAATATTATATTTAATTTTTTTTAAATATTAGTTTGTTTGTAAAAATATAAGTTGAAAAAAAATTCATAGTTGGTGCATTAGGTTCATCAGGATAAACCCAAGTGTAGCCTTGGTGTTTCTAAAACCATTAACTGTTATTCTATTATATTTTTATGGACTATGGATGGCCTATATGTTTTTTTTTCATCATTATTTTATTTGTTCTTGTGAGAGTCTAGTCCATATGGTGCCATTGGTTAAAGCCTAGATGATAGGTGAATTGTTTTTTTAATGATAATCACTTGATAAAAAATTTCATGGATGTTGTATCACATGGATAATTAATTTTTTTATCTATAATGTTTATATTATCTTTGGAAACATGGAATGAAATTTTTGAATACTCAACAATTGATTGAAAATTAATTTCAAATTGAGTCACATATAAAACTGATTTTACAACTATATTAATTTAATGATTGGAAAAAAGAATACTATTTATAATTTCAGGAATATATATTTTTGTGGAATCATACTAGTATAATATAGTAACACCCTAATTCATTACATGGGAAGTTGTAGCGCTTCTTTTTAGGATTTAGGAAGATGTAATTCATTTAGTGACATGTAGGATTACATTTAGATTATAGTTTAATACATGTATTTTTTTTGAGGTGACACCCTGTAACATATATACTTATTTATTAAATGTTTCATTTTTTTAGTTATTATTGTTTGGAAGAATTGTGTTATTCAATTCATTCCACACGTTAATATGGTTGTATTTCTTATTTTTATTGTATTCAAGACTTGCATATTTATCTATATTTTACTGTTCATTGTATTGGGAGGAATCAGGTGACTATTTTGGTTGGAATGGGTCTTTTTGTTATAAGGGAAATTTGAAAACCATAAAATAAATATCATTTTAGTGAAAATATATTTTCAGAGTCACATTAAGGATTATTTAGGTACATTATTTTATGTTTTTATTATATTTTTTGTGTATTACCTTAGATTATTTGGGGAGAAATTTTGTTAATTTGTAGGCCTTTTATGCCTATTCATGGTTGTCATGTATTATGGGATATAGTTTGGTTCATTACAAGAAACTATGAACCTTGTGGTGGTATTCTAGATAACGGAATAATGTTTGTATAATAATTTTTCCAAACTATGCATATTCCTCCTTAAACCTTGCACTAGGGGGTGTAGTAATTTTTTTATGATTGGTGTATTGTTTAAAACAATGTGTGAAAACCCATAGTACATTATTTAGTATCGTAGAATATGGAATATTTTTTTGACTATTTTTTCAAATCATCTAACCAAACCATGTGACATTATTTATTAAAACCATATTTTTGTTCCAAGAACCAAATTTAACTTTATTTGTCTCATTATATTTCATGAAAATTTTTATAATAACCTTGGGGAATCAACTCTGAGATTTTATAGATTCCATACCCTTAAATGGTAAAATTTTATAGATGTTTGGGTGTTGTATGTATAGTTTCCATGAAATGGTCATATTATTTGTAGCCCTTATGAATCTTCTAGATGAACTATTCTCCCATAAAATGGAACCTTATATTGGGTTAATTGATGATATATATATGGTTTTAGATTTGATATAATTATGTGTTTTATTAGACTATCATTAAATTGGGATTTGTCATTTAGAAAATTATTTTCCATCAAGTGTACATTAGGAATCATTATGGTATATGAAATTTCCCTCACTTATATTATTCTCGAAAAAATGAATTTGTATTTCTTATTTTTATATACCAAATCATGGACCCCTACCCAAATACTTAGATATTTATCTCTTCATGGATTGTTTTTTTCCAATAGGTGTTAATATTAAAAATGATTCAATATTTATGGATTCATGAATAATATTTAATCTCTAAGACATTTTTAATTTCTATTGTAATTTACATTCTCAAAATATTGAATAGAATGTATTAAGGATTTATCCTTATATTCATTATCAAATGGTTTCTTATGTGCATGATTAAATTTTTAATAAAATGTGGAGGTTTTGATCATGGATCTGAAAATGGATTTTCATCTTATTTTTAATAATAATAATATTTAAAGATAATGTTTTTAGTGATTATAAATATGAAATAACATTTTTGTGCCTCTAAAGTGGTAATCCATAAGGTGATCAATAATTAGTAATGGATATATCCTTAGGGGTGAATTTGTTACAACTAGACCTATTTTTCTATGGTAATGTGTTCACCGGGTCACCTATGATGTGTTGAAGGGGTACTCTCAATAGTGAAAAAATACCCCCATTCCAATCCAACATGGGTAGTGATCACCCATGGTTACCTAGTAATTATGTTATTATTACATGTACCCTCATTGACCTGGAATTATTTATACTTTAGGGATTGGTTTCTCTAGTTTCTATTATTTTAGTGTATGATTTTTATTTTTAATGAAATTATTTGTAGACCTATTTTTTTGTATGTTTTACAAATTGGTTGGGGTAATTTATATTTTATTTTTAACAATGATTTTTTAATTTCATAGCATTCCATATATCTATACACTTGATAAAAATTTATCAATTTTATACAATTTCATAAGAATCACATAATCATATCCTATGGGGATTTGTTTCCCACACTATACATACACATTTTGGTTTATTTAGATAATGATTGTCTAATGTAGGTATGGTCAAGGTTTTGCTGGGTGGTGTATGGTTTGTTCATTTATAGGGATTTAGAGTCTAGAGGTGACATCATGTGAAATAGTTTTGAGAAATAATAACTTTTAATTATTTATTATTCATTTAACAGCTTCATCATTTTTCCTTATATTTTACCACTCCCTTATTGTATATGTGTTTAGGGAATAAATACTATTACACATAATAATATTAATTTTTTAAGGATTCCTTGTGGAAAAATGAATCTACAACCCCTTGTGATTTTATGAATTATAATTTTATATTAATTCATTCTTTTGATATTTTATAATTCATGATGTACTGAAAATAACTTTTTTTATATGAAGGAACTACATGTTCCCTTAATTATACGAAACAACAAGAAAATGATTCAATAAATTAAACAGTTATATTATATCAAGGCACTTTTAACAATATGTTTTTCTTATATTATACACAATAATGATTTCCATCTGTAGTCTTTGTTACACCCAATTTCAAGGTTTGATAGACTCTATGATACTTCTATTAATATTATTCAAATAATATTATAGATACTGTATAGAAGATTGAATGGATAAAATGAATAAGATTAAATAAATTTATAAAATTAAATTTAATAATGTATATAATTTGATACATTTTATCAATTAGTATAACTCAATGTATTAACTATTTCAAATCAATGAAATTACATTTAAAAAAATTATTTTTGTGTGAAACAATTCATCACAATAAATTAGAAAAACAAATTTTGAATAATTTTTTAGAAACAAAATTATATATAAAATATTCAATAAATATTTATTATACCCATATAGTATACTTGATAGGTATAATAAAATAATAAATCAAATTTTAGGAATAAAAATACTTATTTTTCTAAAAGGAAATTTTTCGTATTTTATTGGAGAACACATTTTAAATATTATTTTTGAAAATTTTATAATTTATTTTTTACAAAATAAAATTCATTTTAGGAAAGGGAAAATCCAAATTTATACGTGGTGAATTTTTCATAATTTTTTGTGAGGTTTTATTTTTTGATTAATCAGAAAACACACAAAATTTTAAATAAAAAATTATTTTACATCCAAATTTATTATATAAAAAAATTATATTTACGTTTTCTTTTTATTTTAATTCGAATTGTTTTTGATAAACCAGTCCAATTTAGATCAATTAAAAAAATTTAAAATTTTAATTAGAAATAGTAGAATTTCTATTAGTTAAACATTTATACTTTAAAATTACACTATTTTTCTCATCTAAGGTATTATATTTAAAATAATTTTTACCACTTATAGAATTAGAGTTACGATAAATGTAATCCATATTTAAAATCATCATAATTTAAAATTCAAAATAATATTAAATTAGTTTCTTGACATAAATATTATTGAATGTGGCTAAAAATAATTATAGTGATTAAGAATGAATTTTCATACAATGACTATATAGTAATGAAAAATCTGAAAATAACCTAAGAAATTCTCTGAAATCCATTTTATGTTAATATTTCAACCCTATATTCCAATTTCTAATATTTTTATTATTATTTGAGCCACATGAAATAAGAAAACCATATATTAAACATACTCAAATAATCTCTAAAAATCACTCCTTATATATTAGAATCATACCACTAGTAATAAATACAACCAATGAAGTATTTTGGAAAAAACATGAGTTGTTACCCGAAAATAGGTAAAATCCTTCCCCAAGATCCTTTGTTTGATTTTAATTCTCTACCCAATCAACTATTCATTTTAAATAATTATATAATAACCTTAGTATCCTGAATAATTTTATATATTTTTAATATTCAGTTTCAACCTAATGTTAATGGAAAAAGAATCTAATGGGTAATCAACATGATGTTCTTAAGTATGACTAACTATCACCACACAAAATAATATTGTTGTTTATTTTTTCCATTTACCACATATAATGTATGGGAAATATGATGAAACCTATATTTATATATTATTTAAATTATATTTATACTGAATTTATTATTTAGTATTAATTATAAAAGTAATACCTTAATTCAATCAATTTTTTTAAGGATGATAAATTTTAAAGGGGATTAGTGGACTACCAAATCCTCAAAGAGATGTGATTCGTTCACACCTTAAATGGAATGTATTAATGATGTGTTTAGAGAAAATATATTATATATATTAATATTTTAGTATAATGGATTTATTATATATATATATCATTATCATTAATTCATTTAATATGAAAATAAAATGGAAACAGTGCTCATCCATACGTACAACCTACCGTGATCATGAATAGTGTATTCAATTTCATACTTATATATTATATAAATTAAAATAAATTTATATATAATGAATATATTTTATATTTATACCATGTTTTACATTATCTTAATAAGTACATCCTAATCAATGTAATAGGATAAATAAAAAATGTAAAACATCAACAGAAAATAAAGAAGATATTATATAAAACATTACACTAACATGGAGTTGTTAGTAAATGGGTAATATAATGATATATAGAAATAATATATGGTTTTATATATAATAATATTGTTCATAGTTATATTTATAATAAAATTATATTTATTATACATTAAATTTAAATGTCAATGAATAAACTCAAGCCATATGGTATGGGGATTTCATCTCTGTTTTTATTTCAGGGAGATAAATTCCATATTCACCTCTCATTAGATTTGTGTTGTGTATACACTAAAACCGAATTTATTATATGATTCATATACATATATTTATCTGTATTTAAATACCCATTTTATATATTTATTTCATGGTTTTTATTCTTCAATGATATGCAATTGGTATAGAAATTTTATATCAATATTTTATATTAGAGATACATTCCATGGTTTGCACATAAGTTTTTTCTTTTTAGTGTATATATTTACCATTAAAATTTTATACCATGAATATAAATATTGTTAGGAAATTTAATATTTAATGTAGTTTTATTCTTTCAATGAGATAATAATTTAATTTCTACAAAGGGGTTAGAGTTTATTTCTTCAATGTCATCATTTATTAGGATTTTATATGATTATGTTTCCATTAATAAAATAATATGATATGTATATCCCTAAAACTCATTATATTTATTATCCTATATTTATACATGATATAATCAAGTATTATTAACATTTTACACTATTTGGTACTTATTATGATTTGGATTTTATTATTAACATCACATTTTATTTCTCATTTTGGTCGAACATTTATGTTCAATGAAAAATATTTATAGAAAACTTTTTTGACATATATTAATAAATTATTTTAATAAAAATTAATATAATATAGTTACACAATTATGAGCCATTATTTCGGTGATTTTTGAAAAAAAGAGCATACATAAAATTTATAATATATAAAAAAACATATAATTATTTCCTTATTCATTAGCTTCATATTGGCCATTAAATTATTCTTGATATATATAATGACATGAAGATATAAATAAAAATGGGTGATAAAAAATCCTAATAAGAAGAAATATAATAATAGATAAAAATAAAATATGGGATGAGAATAATCATTACCACTATTACCAAATTAGAAGATCAAAATTGAGAGAGTAAGCATTAATAAAAGGTTTGGAATATAGAAATGAAAAAAGTGAACTGTCATGTATTAGTAGTCAACACCAACACATAGTTGTGGTAAAATATATCATCACATCAATTCTTATTTCACATTCTTAATGAGATATGTGATATTTCCCATTGAATTGATGTGCTCTATAATTCCAACAGAACCCATCACATCATAACATTTAAATTATCATGCTTGTCACATAAAACATTTATCCATATTGAACATAAAACAAAACATGGATAAGAATGTGTTTAATTTCAAATGAATAAATTGAAAAACTATGGGTTCATAAATTAAATCGGGAACAACGTAATAGAATCATGTACCTTGAGTGAAGAAGAAACGATCTCGGGAAGTGAATGATGAATTTTTTGAATGAATAGTTCCTTGGGAAAACATTTTTCATGCCATAGAATCCTATAGAATAAATTTAAATGAAATAAAATATAATAAAATTATGAATAAATAATATTTATGGAATACCCATAAATATAATTGTGTGATATTGGGAAAACCAAAAGAAAGAGAGTTGAGTTTGAGAATTCTTCTAACATTATGTATGAATATTTTATTCCAATTAATGTATATATTATAACATTAGAATCATTAGTTATAAATTCTAGATACTATTAAACATGATTTATATTAATTAATTTGTTATTAAGTACCTTTATATCCCGTTGAATGAGTTATATAGTCTAATTTCTCCATTTAAGAGTGTATGTTTTGATAGTTTCCATTTTCGATTCGTTTCTATAAATGAATTGAAGTTCATGTAATATGTGGATAAATATCCAGAATTTTTATTATATGTTATTTATTATATTCATGAATTTTAAATGAATTCATGAATAATTTAGTTTTTTACCATGAGGATAAATTCTTTGATATATGTCAATAATGATCATTTTAGCTTAAATTTGGCAGTTTTTCGATCACAACAAACACATTTTGATCTATCGCTTAGTTTAAGTTATCAATATTTGCTCCATAACACAAAAATGGTTGAATTGTAAACATTAAAATCTATTTTAATCCATTTAATTATTTTATTAATAGTGTTGAAGGGATTAATCTAAAATGAAAGGGGATCGACCATGATGTCGGTAAACTGACACATCAAGGGTGACAATTTAATTTTTTTAATTAAATAGTTATAGGGATGAGTTTAATTTAGAATATTACATTAATATGATTTAATTCAAGTATATAAATAAAATCATGAGTTATCATGATATTTGGAGATGATATGATGAGGATAATAGGAGAAAGAAATTGAAATTGATAAGAAATTAAATGAAAAAGAGGTTGGATTTACCACTTGAATTCTCATCATGATATCCGAAATTAAGAACCGAGTCTTAGACATATGATGAGAAAAAGATCCCCTTGATTGGGGGAAGGCCAAATAGAATAAAATTGGATATAATTTAGTACTGTATCAAAACATGAGATGTGTTTGGATAAGAGGGGTGAGTGGTTGTATTTATAGTAGAAGATATGGTTGTTTTCTTGCTATGATAATCATTAGTTTATAATATTGGCACAATACTATGAAGATTATGATAATTAAATTAAATTTATTAAAATAATTATTTTTTCCCTAGATTTTGGTCTTAAACAGCCTTATATCAACTATGACTCCATAATTCATGTATTAAGCTGGTATCACAAGTTATCGAATTTTAATATTAATAAAAATTGATTGTATTTTAGAAACCTCTAAAAATGTATCCCTAAACATTTATTGATGTGAATAATTTAGAAATGAAAATCATATTATGAAAATTATTTTATAATTATGATTATTTTAAATTATAATTAAAATCATCATTTACTTGGAAAATAAAAATGTTACTCTTTTACATGATTTTGTAACTCATTAGAAAATTATTTAATGTATCATGAAATTATATTCAAATAATAATACAAAAAACTGTCAATTTATGGATGGATTTTGTGAAAATAAATTTTCATTTCAATTATTAAATTAAGTATACATCTCTATATAAATATTTATGACTTATAAAAATCCCAACACATAATTGATAATTTTAAATCATATATTTATTTAGAATATAATATAATTATATCATATATTCAATTATAAGATTCATCAATTTTATATATAATTTAATTGTTGAGGATAGTAATCCTTTGGTCTGTTTACCGTTTATAAGGGTCATATTAATATTCATATAGTCATGTTACTATTTCATCACGAATAGTTCCCTAACTTTTTTTAATAGATTTTATTTCATTCATTTATCATTTATAAATTTCTATTGAGTGCATAATGTGATTTTGTGTGATTATAATATATAATAATAATATATGAAGAGTGAAATTCTATTTATAATGTTTTGGATTGTTATATCCCCAAATTTAAAATTTCACCCTTAAAATTTCATTTTACAAAAACAGATGAGGGCACTTCTCATTTATTTCCTCCTTCAAGTCTCAATATTCATATTCATACATATGGTTCTATCCCAATTCAATTTTTTTGGTGTGTTCTCTTATTACATATAACCTTATCCTACAAGTCCAAAATCATTAGTAGATTCCCCTCAAGTGATTTATTATCCTTCCTCTGTACCACCTCCGAGTTCAATAAATGTGAGGGATCTTGTATGCACAAATGCAGAAGTGATACATGGAACAAATAATAAAATCGCTCCATATGTGGTGGAAGTTCAAGAAAATAGGATTATTATCTTTGAGATCAGTGATCTCAAAGGGGCAAGTGTACCTTGGAATTATATTCCATTTCCTTCCAATAAACATGACTCTCTTCCAAGGTGATATTCAAGGGAAGAAATTATCTCCAACATAAAACTCCAAGTCCCTTCGATGGTTTTTTTATATATATCCTTAAATCATTGAGTATCTCTGAAATGTTTCTTTATATGTTGAATCTTTTATATCACCTCTTACATAATATCATTTCCATGTACATTTCTTTCTCTAACATCATCCCAACATGTTAGGGTTATACATCACTTTCCATACATAGATTTATATAGAGACATTTTGAATATTGGAGTGGAATTGATTTTTTATGAGAACTCACCAAATGGGAGATTATGATCCCATCTAACTTCAGATTATAAAGATCATTTATGTATATTTTCATCATGGGTTTGAATATTCCTTTTAAATTCGACATCAGTTTGGGTTCCATATGTCTTGATAAAATTTAATTCAATAATCAAATCATGTTGAAGACACCTTCAAAATTAAGATGTGAACATTGTAAAATGATCAGAGACAATTGAGAGTGGAACTCCATGTACTCTCACCCCATAAATCACATATATCAATAAATTTTTTTCAAAGATAGAGATCTTCTAGAATAAGAATTATTTAGAAATCCTTGGTTTGTCGGTCCACCACAACCCTTGTTGTATTGTTTTTTTTTTGATGTCTTAGGGATACTAGTTATGAATTACATAGTGACATTATACCATTTCTATATGGGTGTAGGAAATGGTTTCATTATACCTTTTGAATTAATTCACTCTTTTATGACTTTATGAAATATCAGAAACATTGAGATATTATTGGAAATCTCTTTACCCATGTTGTCCCACCAGAAGTGGTTTAAGAGATCATGGTACATATTTATACTCCCATGATAGATACATAATGTTGAGCTATGTGAATTTTACAATATCTTCTTTTTTATCCATGGTGATGACTGAACTCAAAGCATCATTCCAAACCCAGTAAAACCATCATCATCGATATCAAACTTTTTTAGTTTCCCTTATTTTATTTTATTCACCTACATTTGTAGCTAGGGATAATCTATTTATTCCTCTTAAATCATCTCCTGGATATATGGTTCAGAAATAATTTGGGTTAGGTAGAGAGTATTACGTACTATAATTATTTTCATATCCATACCTTGAATCCCCATGGTGATAGGTTCATTCTCAGTCCACAATATTGATAAATTAGTGTGTTCTTTTCTCCATAGAACATCAGCTAATTTTTTTTATTGGTTGGGATGGTAGATAATAAGGAAATAATATTCATTGATTAGATCTATGAAAATAATTTATTTAATGAATATATCCTTTTGTATGAATATATAATTTATTCTCTTGTGATAAGTATATAGGTGAAACTTCTCCCATAGAGGTAATTTATCTAGGTTTTCAAATAAAAAATCACTTCTTCTAGATACAAATATGCATCTGGTAGTTCTTATCATGGATCATAAATTTTTATTAGACATAGTATATTGCATTATCAATTTATATGAGTACAAAATCTAATCGTTTCTTTGAAGATTCACCATATGTCAAAAAAAATTCAACACATTTTTTTTATGTCAGTACATGAGTAGTGATAAGCCTTATCATAACTACTTGAAGTTGACCTCACATTCATCCGTCAAAATATACTTTACATATTTTCAAGTAGACATATTTATAGGGCTTGATAATTGTGATAACTGTCTCACAAAATGGTGATAATACCATACTAAGAAAATAAAACTACATATTACATTGAAATTTGGGGGTCTATGTCATTACTCAATCAACACAGATTTATATGGACTAAGAGAAAATCCCTCATGTGTGACCACATGTCCCTAGAAGGTGAATTTCTGCATCCAATAGTCATATTTATTGAACATGTCATACAACTTCTCCTTCCATAAAATCACCAAAAAGGCCTTCTATATTCTTAATGTTCCCCCTTTCCTATAGAGTAGATGATAATATCATCGATAAATAGAAAACCAACTATTTTTGGAAATAACATATAAAGACTCTATTCGTTAAATCCATGATGATTGAAGGGGAATTAGTATGTATATTGGGAATCCATAGAAAATTTTCGTGTATATAACTTATAGGGAATGTAGACTATTGAATAACATCCTTCACCACCTTTTGTGAATTATGTCCGGAATGAAGATTTACCTTTTTAAAATATTGATCTCTTCATAGCTAATCAAACAAGTAATCAGTCACAACCTCAATAATGTTCTTCTTCTGTGGTTCAAAACCATGGATATATGGCAAAAAATGTCCATAAGCTATGGAAATAGCATTTCCCTACCGTGGGTGCTATATCCATGGCAGTAGGGTGTGACCTATTTCCATGTTCATAATAGTAGGAATAGGTGTATTCGCTGTCAACCAGGGCGGTTGACATATGGCAATAGTTTCAAATAAGGAAATAGGTAGACTATTTCCATAGTTTTAACCATGGCTATAACCATATAAAACTGTGGAAATAGCCTAATAATTTTTTTGCATAGCCAGATTCGATCCCTGTAACTCCACTTAACATTTTAGTACCATAACCAGAACACCACCAAGACCATTCTGTGTAAATTTATATATAATATTATATATATTTAAAAACTGTGGAAATATTATGAAAATTGTGGAAATAGTTCTTTTAGACTTTTTTGTGGGAATTTATTCTCCCTTACATGGGAGGGAGACCTATAACAACAATTTTAAAAACGATGGCTATAACCCTAAAAAAAATAGCCTATTGACATTTTTTGATTATAGTGGATATAGGCCACATAACTGTTCTTAAATGTGTCGTATATAATGACAGTTTTTATAATTATGGATATACACCATGTAATAATGACTTATATACATAGTATTAAAACTCGGGCTATTGGCCACAACTGCAGTGGTATCAACCTAGAGCCATAGTTTTAAAACATTTTCTATAGGTCTGTTGCACTAGTCTATTTGTTTTGGTGTGTGTCCTGGTATAATGATACAAGTTTATTCTAGTGATCTTGTTGAGTTCCTGATATTCAATACATAGTAATATTGATCCATCCTACTTCTTGAAAAAGACCACAGGTTCACCCCAAGGTGTTTAACTAGGGAGTATTAACCCTTTGTCCAAATTATATTTTATCACCTTCTTTAACTCAAAATGTTCTATACGAGCCATCCAATAGAGACACTTTTAGATATGAGTTTCTCTGGGAATGATTTCTATTAAGGACTCCACCTCCCAGTATGGGGGGATTTCTAGTAACTCTTGAATAAAAACATCAATGTTTCCCCTCTCTTTGGGAATTTCACATTGGATAATGAATTCATATAACTCATCCCTTTTAATGAGATATTAGTATAAAAACTAAATCAATAACCTCACAATTGAAGGATTCTCCACAGGAGATTCATGTTAATCATTACATATGTAGAGGATCTGGTATAGTTTGGAATGTGATAATATATTATCTTTTACAAATAGATTATATTTCCACTATATATTGATGTACAATCCATCACCATTATATCATTGAATTTATCTAAGGTATGTATTACAATATTAACTAAAATAATCATCCCACATATTATTATAGGAGAAGATTCCACCATTTGAGTTGTAATGATTTCACCCCTAGGTGTTTTTTCAAATATATCCACTTTATCACTCTAGAGAATAAATTAAATATTTCTAGAAATGTTTCATGATATAATGGTATTATTAGAATAAGAATCAAATAATACTTTCTCCATTATTTAGTGGATAGGAAGTGTACCTTGTACGACTTCATCTTCTTACATTACTACTGAAATAGTGATAAAAAATGAATTCCCATTATTCTTTGGATTTGGTGGATGATGACACTGATTCCGTAGTGAACTTATGGTTTACTGGAATTTATTCAATAGTTTCATTGATCTTTATTATTGTAGCATTGGGCCATGGGTTTTTTCTTTTTTCCTCCACAATATTTGCATTCTTCCTCATGTATTTTAGAAATTTTTGAGCATGGTGTCCTTCTCTAAAACAATTTAATCTTTTTAAAATCCCTTTAAGGTAGTTCCCATGATTCCACATCACAAATTTTTGACATTTGGGTTATTCGTATTTTTTCAAACATTCTCATTACATACTCCAACTTGATACTCCATATTTAGTTTCATATCATCATAGACATCTGACCATTATACGAACTCCAGGTCCACTTTTAGAGAACATTGATCAAAATCTTCTTAAATCCCAAAGTCATGGATTAAAAGAGACTTGTGAAAGTGTGGTTTTAATCCAATAAATGAATATATATAATTTCATATCATTATTTATAACAAAACTAAATGTGTAACATTGAATCCTTATGGAATTTTATTCATAGGATATAGATGATTCTCTTTCTTATATCATCTCCACTATAAAATATATCTCTAACTTTTTATGAAGAGTTTGAAGGAAATAATTGTTGGGAATGATTATCGTAATGTTTTACCACTCTATCACTACAATTTCATACTTTGGTTTGGTGTTCTTAATCAAAACCCATAATTTAGAGGCCTCTCTATTTAGATGGTAAACAACAATATTCATGTACTCAATCATAGAATAGTGAACATCATAGTAGATCATATACATAGAGTAACCCACTATTCAACATCTTGTCGGTCTGATGATCCACTAAACATCTTTGGTTTTTCCCTCATAAAATAATAAATAACCATTTTATCGCTCTTATTTGAACAATTAAATTCAACATTATTCATGCTATTGTCCATAACCTGGGGCTGATGGGTATGAATAACAAATATATTATGAACTCCACCTCCCAAAGCATTGGGTATGTAATTCCAGCAATCGCTACATTGTCCCTTTCCCAGGTTATTGGCTTAGTATATCATGGTTCCCACAATTTTATAAAATATAAAAGGTTAGAACAAAAATAAGTCATCTAGTACTGAATAGATAATATATTACTTTGTTTATTTATGTATAGAGGTATTTCTTCTGTGATCTCCATGTTTATTATTTTTAAAAATAAGTATTGTTAGGCTCTCACTTATATATTATATCATACATATTGTTATGACTAAGGTTCTATATTCCTAAATTACAAATTAACTAACAATCCACTAATACAAACTATAAAGACCCTTCTTTCCTTTACATATATTATAACATCAATTAAATAAAAAGGATCATAAAATAATTTCAAAATAATTGTATAAATGGTTAGTGTCATAGTGAAATTAAAAAAATACATAACATAAGTAAAATAAAACATTAAAATTTATTTAATTCCTTATTATATAGATTTATCTTAGCCCTTGAATTCTATTTATAACTGATAATCACCTGAGGATATACTTCAAAATTTGGTGCTCTAAAATCCTAGTAACTGAATATATAAGGACATAAAACAATATAACATGGGTTTTTAATAATCATTACCATCATTACGTGGGTATATGATCATAATCCCGAGAGTAAGCATTTAGAAAAGAATTTTAATTTGGAAACACAAAAATTTGAGACATCAAGTATGAGTGGTAAACTACCACACATAGATGTGAACAAATCTAACATCATGTTCCTAGATATTTCACTTTTCTCATGATATAAATCATATTGCATAGTTCATTTGAGTGCTGTATAATACATAGTGCACCCATCACATTATAAAATTTGCATTATCATTCATGCCAAATATAACATATATGAATATTGAACATAAAAACCCCATTGAATGAAATGGTTTTTATTTCATAAAAATTTATTAAAAAAATTATTTAACCAAATTATAGAGTGAATACTATACTTGAAACATCATCCTAGAGTGAAGTGGAAACAATCTCGTGAAGTAAAGTGTGTGTTTTTTAATGAATAGATTTTTGGAAAAACATTTTGTTTCTCATAAACTCATATAAGAAATATGTACATCCCAGAAAATTTAAAATAATGATTAATAGATTATATTTATGAAATATCCCTAAGGAAAATTTTGTGAAAGAGGGAAGATAAAAATAAAGAGAGTTGAGTTTGAGAATTACCCTTACCCTGTGTCTGAATGATTAATTCATATTACTGTTCCATATAATAAAATTATATTCATTAATTAAAAAAATCTTAAATCATTATTAATATAATAGATTTCATTATTGTTTTTATTATTTTATTTAATGGCAATTGGGATGTGTTATAGAGAATAATTTCATCATTCTGGAGTGTTCATTTGGATATTTTTCATGGTCGGTTCATCTATATACATTAATGGATGTTCACGTAAAAAATGGATAAATATAATTAATTGTAATACATATATTCCATAATATTAATAAATCTTATATATTATTCGGTTGTATATTTTGAGGATAAATCAACAGAAAAAATATAATGACGGTCAATTTAGATTAAATTGGGTTGTTTTTTTATCACGATTATTTATTTTTGTTTTAACAATTATAAATATGTATTTATGGTAGAAAAAAAAGATAAATATGGTTTTAGAATATAAATTAATTATTTTTAACCATTTATTGGTTTCATTAAAATCATTTAATGTGTTTTATGATAATGAAAGTTTATTGCCAGTGATGTTTATAAAAATACAGATCATAGGGTATGATTTCATTTTTATAACACAAGAGTAAGAGTATTGTTTTTAATGAATAATATTCCATTAAAATAATATAATGAAATAATACCTAACATAATAGAGTTATTGTGATATCATTATTATAAACATTGAGGAGAATATATGAAAACAAATGAAATTGATACGAAATTAAAAGAAAATGAGAGAGAATTTACATCTTTATTTTTCCTATTTGGATCATATTTAAGGAACCAATGCATAGTATTTTGATGAGAACCATTGATCCTGAACATGGGAAAGGAGATTGGGAAGATAATTAATAAGAATTTAGGGAATTCTCAAAGCTTGAGAAATGTGAGGAGAAAAGGGGAAAATGTGTTATATTTATAGTTGAGGAGAAGGTTGTTTTATCATTATTAAAATCATTAGTTTATTATTTTGGTTCATCACTTTGAATAGTTTGAGTTTTATCTCTCTGTATTTTAATATAATGATGGAGAGATGTATATTTTTGGCTTACATCAGCCTTATATCATCAATGACTACATAATTCATGTATTTAGCTTGTATTGTAAATTATCAAATTTTAATATTCATAAAAACATAATGTATTATATAAAAGTACCAAATAAACAATTGTAACCATTTTCATAAATGTATAATTTCAAAATGAACTCTATTTTTTAAAAATAATTTTCTAAATAAGAGTATTTTAATTTTCCATTAAAATATTCATTTACTTTGAAAATATAGATTTTAAAATTAGAACTCAAATTGTAATACTTTGAAAAAAATATAGATAGTATAAAAAATTTATCCTATAATAATAATACATAAAAAATAAATATATCTATAAATTTAATGACATTATATTTTATTTTAAATTATTAAATTATTTATAAATTTAATAATAAATATTTATGACAGATAAAAATTGCAACACTTAATTAATAATTTTTCAAAAACTCATTTACTTGTACTATTATATAATTATAAAATATTTTCACTTATACGATGTGTAAATTTCTTATACATTAATGAACGAGGATACTACTCATTTTGTATATTTAATTTTCATAAAGGGCATATTACAATTCATAAAGTCATGTTACTCGTTCATTAGTATTTGTTAAATAAATTATAGAAATACCTTATATTTAATTAATTTATAATATATAGAGTTTCTATTCTATTATTAATTTGATTTTTTATTATTATACTTTATTATATTAATAAAAGGATAGAAAAATCCAATTGATTACATTTTATATCATTACAAGGATGGTTTCTAAAAATGTTGCCAGATTTTTTTTAAATATTATGATTTGATGCTTAAATTATATGTTTACCCACATTATTCAATTTTAAATAATATTTTCATATAAAAATTCAATTCATTTTCTAAACAAGTAACATTTCGAAAATTAATGGTTCAATTGGAATTATCAAAATGTACGTAATTTCCGTCTCACATGATCATCCTTTCTGTGGAGCTTCCTATTTCTATTTTCAAGGTTGTTTTTTAAATAATTGGTTTGCTAATATTCTATAATTTTTTAAATTTAACATGGTTTTCAATGAATTTTTTATCCAATATCATTAATTTTAAAAAAGTATTACATATGGTTTTTTAACGTTCCTTTATATTTTTTCTATTTTAAATTTTCAAATAAAATATTTTGAATTATTTCATAATTTTTTTATATGTAGATAAATTCATTTACTATAAAAGGGTTTTGAAATATATTTAACGACTTATTTTTATGATTTTGAATTTTCATCAATGTAATTATTTTTCAAAAATAATTCAATGCCTTATTTTTAGGTATTCAAATATTTTTGGAAGAAAATGGGTTTCAATAACTTTTCAAGCATCCATTATAGGTTTTAAAAACTAATTTAAAATAATCTTTTATCAAAATTATTTCTATTTAAAAAAACTTTCATAATAGGAAATACATTGTCATTAATAGTGTAAAAAAAGAAAATTTAAATATTTTTTATTTTAAAATGATTTTGAATCAGATATATGAAAAATATTTTAAAAAATTTGGAATTTTCTATAAAATGTATTTCATGTGATCTTTAAAAAACTCTATCAAAATAAGATTCATACTTTGTAATATATTATAGTTTAAAAGATATAAAATCTAATAATAGGAATCATATTATTTTATTAATAGTTTATATTTTGATTGAATTTTGTTTATGACACCTTCTTCTCTTTTATTTCGTAAATTAATATGAAATTATGTTATTTTCATTGGATATAATTAGATTTAATTATTATAAAACATTTTATTTTCCACAAGTTATTATAAGATTACATCTTTATGAAACAATTTTAATAACATGGGTTATGATATGGATGTTTATGATCATGTGGTGCATGTCTTCGTAATTTCATTATATGATGTGTGGGACATATATCTCCCTTCAATGAATTGGTTAAAGATTTATATCTCATGAGATAATTATTTGAATAAATCAAATTGTTTTTATATACAATTAATGATAGACATAATCGATCCCTTTAAAGGAAAGGAATCCAATTTGGGATGCTCGTTTGTACCACCCAGTAGGTTCAGTCCCCATGATGTTCCCTAAAATGTTTTCAATAATTATAGTTGTATTATAAAGAATAATATTTCATATTTATGTGTTTAAAAAATATTTTATGTATTATTATGATTTATGACTTTTGACATCTAATATTAATATAATATCTCAGGTTTTGGATCATTTATATATAGGGTATGATCTATATTTTTTTCATTTTATCATACCCTTATGTTTATGTTATAATTACATATTAAATTTATTTTCCCTTATAGAGAATTTGAGATTCCCCATATATTAGGTTTCCTTTCCCCTTTTTATAAAAAACTGTTTTAATTAGGAGTAATAATAGAGATGATATTTAAGGGGTATGTAAATGACCTTTCAACAAACAAGGGAAAATTTTCATTTTTTAAAAAGATAATAAACTATTATCATTCTTTGGATGCGCTTTTAGTTATTATATAAATAATCAAATATGTTGATGTAATATCCTTTCATGTAAATATAGTGTCACTATTACTTCTATGAAATTAATGGTTTAGTCAATTTTTGGAAACTAGGATTTTAAAACATTATTGAGAACCCATGAGATATTTCCAAGGATATGTCTATGTATGTCCCTATGGATGAGTATAAACATGGGTTAATCTTTTGTAAATTTTCCGATAATTTGGTTAGTGGATGGACTAGGTTGTTTCCATGAAAAAACATCCATGATTGGATAATAAAAGTAGATGTGGCTTTAGAACATATATAAATTTGATTATCATCCCTGAAAAGTCCATATTGAGCTAGAATCGATCAGGAACAAGTGAATTTATTTTTTCTCTGCTTCACACCTTGTTTAAGACTCTTGGTAGATATTCCTTTTTAATTCAAAAACACATTACAAACCATTAGTAACGATATAAGTATCATATAAATATAAATAACCTAGGATAAGGCTAATTCTTAATTGAGTAAATAAGTTGGTGTTATTGTTTAGACACCATATATATAAATTTTTTCCTGATTATTTTGTTTTGTTATATTATAGTTGTTGCTAAAACTATGGTTTCTTGTGTTAGTCAATTGAATGAATAAAAGTAACAAGGTTAAAATTTATTTTTTTCGATGTTAAACTTATGTTCATTATACATGTTGACTCCCTTAGTGATGATCCCATAAAGTGAATCCAGAAGTTTTTAAGAGTATTAGATACACTTTTAAAGAGAAATAAACCACAAACATCATGTGAATTGTGTAGGATTTTATTCCGACATTATTTACATTAAAATTAATAAGCAGCATTAGATTGATGTTGAGGAATACTAATACGTGATATTTATTCCACAGTCTATGAAAGAGGTAATTAAGAAATAATATGATGAAAGCTGAGTAATTTTTTTAGAATAATTTTAGCTAATTTAAGTGTATATGTTTTGGAATTCAACTATTATATAATATGAATTATAATATATATTTGTATTTTCATAATAAGTTTTTCATTAAGGATTGATAGGGATATGATGAATGGGTATGAGGAAATTGAAAATCTATTTAATGGAAAGGTAATATTATGAATTATGGTAAGGTTACCCTTAATGTGTTCAATATGACATTACAATTGAGTTTAGCTTGGATAAAGAATCTATTTATTTTTATAATGTAAGTTAGATATATCTGGTTACCCAAGATAATATTATTGATTTATTAAAAATACATATATTTAATAATGTTTAACATTACAACTTCTTTTATTTACAAAATATATACATTAATCTGTAGAATAATGAATCATGAATGTTTTGTAAAATGATAAATTCTAATTCATGTAAATACCACGTTTCAAGGGAATATATGATGAGGGATTTCAAATATTTGGAATTTGAAAACCAAGAGATATATAAATAAAAATGGTGGATAAATGTTATGATTATTTATTAGCTTTATTTATATTGTTTTTTATACTCATCATTTGTAAGTATAATAAGATTAACCATTTTTTGAATGCATAAAGTTTTATATTACCATATAAGGATTTTTGAACAACTTGGGTTGACCATTTTTTATTTGATTTAATATAATGAATGAATAAATTATCTACCATTCTACCATATGACATGTTATTACATATAGAATTAAAAATTTACATACATTAATTATAGACAGAGATGATTTGAATATAGAGTGAGGAACCACCAGAGGGGGATATTGTAAATATAAAATAAATATATTTATGTAATTATATCATCTATTGAAAAAAATTTATTCAAATATAAGAAAATTATACTGAACAATTATGTCATGTTATCATCATTTTGGATGATATTAATCCCCTCTTTTTTTCTTTTTCAGTTTTTAGTTTTGTGATTGTAAAAATTCTCTAGATAATCCAATTTCTTGTGATCTGTTATCCTTATCAATAAATATGATTATTGTTTATTTTATTCAATTCCAATCTTCCCTTCACAACATTTTTTTAATGTTGAAACCAAATTATGTGACAATTTTTGAAACCATTTTACTTCCATAATCCTATTTTTTAAGGATGTTATAGTATTCATTTAAACGATGTGAATTTCTATGAAAAGACAATTTTTTTCTCAAATATTAATAACCAAAAAATAATTTTAAGGGATAAATTCATTTTAAGGTGGTTTAATGTCACAACATGATTTTAATTTAAATATTTGATTAAAATTAATTTAGTATTTTATTATTTTCCATCTATATAAACACTAAAAATAACTTTTATTATACGAAATCACTAATATTGGATTACATTATATATAAAAAAATAAAGAATGTGCTACATACTACACTTATATTATCATGAATCACATGTAACATTATTTTTTTTGTTGGATTATCAACAGTAAAAAGTCCAATCAGTAGCTTTTGTCACATGATATTTTGGGTTTCAACGATCTAAAAACTACAATTAATATCACTATTGAAATATTATTATAGCTACCACATACCCATTGGAATTGAATTTATTAATAAGATTAAATAAATTATGAACATATTATTTTCAAATGTACATAAAATGAATCATTTGGATATAAAAATGTAGAAGAGAATGTAAGCCCTATTTGAAAATAAAGAAATTGCATCTCTAATGAATATATTTCTCTATGTTCTCAAAAAATTACATAAAAAAATAAATTATAGAATATTGATAAATTTTTTATATAAAATTTATCAATTATATATTCAATAAACATTTTTGATACTCATACAATAGATTATATATGTATAAAGTAAGAATAAGTATATTTTCTGAAATAAAATGATGTATTTTCATAAATGGTAATTTTACTACCTTTTAATAGAAAGTCCATTTAAAATCATACATTTTTAAATTTTATAGTTTTTATGAATATAAATAATTTTTTATATTAAAAATAATATTTATATTTGATGATTTTTTTAAACATAAGTTGTAGTTTCTAATGAATAGAGAATCTGATGAATTTAATTCAAAACTGTGTTCTTTTATAATTTATATCTAAAGTTAAATTATTTTTTAGTTTTTTAGTAATTACATAGATTAATTTTACATAAATTAATTCATTTTTTTTCCTGGAATCAATTTAACATTAAAAATAGATACAATAACATTTCAAAAATTTAATCATATTTACATTAAAGCACTACTTTGGCATCTAATTTCATGTATTAAATTTGAAATTATTTTATGCTACTTATGTGATGAAAATTTCTAAAAAAAGATTCCTAATTTGGAATCATTATAATTTATTATATAAAATATTTTCAACATTGTTTTTGACCAAAAATATATTATATTTGAATAAAATTAATTACAACGATAAAGAAAATAATTAGCATAAAAATAAACTAAACCATAACATTATGTGAGAAATGAATAAGAAAATTTCCAAAATATATTGGATATTTATATATACACGTTTTAGTTCCTTGTCTCATATTTGGAGTATTATCATATCCACAAGAAATAATAAAATGAGGGTGGGTTTCCCATTTTAAAAATTTACAAGACTTCTACTCCTCCTTCATATTAAATGTAGTCACTCATCCAAATTATTCATATATCTCAAGCTCTTTGCATCGCCCAAAATCAACAAAAATAATTTCCAACATCACGCCCTTCCCCATTGAAGACACACATTGGGATTAAATCCCACAAATGAATCCTTCTGGAGAAAAACAAGAGTTGTTACCTAAAAAAAGGCAACATCCATTCTCATGAACCTTTGATTTATATTCATTATCCACAAATCAAATAATATTATTTAATTATTATATAATAACCTAAGAATCCCAAATATTCTGATAATTTTTTATTAACCCTTTAACCAACACATACACACACATTCATTTAATGGATAACATACATATTATTCTGGTGTATTGTATACTATTGGCTCAAAAAACGATGTTGTTTTCTCATTTTTCAACACTCATGGTTGGGAATGATGATGGAATGTATATTTTTATATGATATATGAGTTATTTATGGTTTATTTGTTTTCTTGAATAATTTCATAACACATAAATTCATGATTTCTATTATTTATTTATGTTAATTTATTTTGGGGATGGGTAAACTAGCCCCTACACAAATCGATTTGATTCATTCACACCAAACATCAAATTGGTTATAGATTAAGGAAGTGAATATATATGGTATTTTTAAAATAATAATTCTACTTGAATAATAATAATAATATATATAAACATAAATTACACTTACATTCTTTCTTTAAATATGAATATAAATGAGAAATAATGTACATGCATACGTATGACATACAATCTATAAAAATGGTGTATTTGGTTCATTCATATGTCTTATATATACTTTTATAAATAAATGTATACTGATATATATTTTTCTTTATAGCTTGTTTTATATCTTGGAATAATGTAAATCATTATCTATGTATGTGGATCAAGAATTCTGAGTCAAAAGATAGACAAAAAATAAAGAGGATATTATTTGAAACATAACACTAACAAGTTGTCATTAATAAACTTGAAATATAAAAAAAATATAAAAATAACATATAGAATTATATATACTAATATTGTTTATTTGGATATATAATAAAAATATATTTTTGTTATAGGACGTTTGAATATGCATGTATAAAATTAAGGATTAATGTAACAGAAATGAATCTCACTTTTTATTTTCATGAGATACTAGCAATATTCACTGCTAATTTTTGTGGTTTATATACTTCCTAGGAATGTATTCAATGGATTGTGTAATTAAATTCCTTCATATTTACATATCCATTTTATTATATTTCATTCATAGTTTTATGGCTCAATAGTTACCATATCGGTAATGTAATTCGGTCTCATTATTCCTTCACTATGATACAGGCACTATTATGCACCTAAATTTCGTATAAGGGATATATATAATTCAAATTAACATGATATATCATGAATATAATTCATTTAAATATATTTTAGTCTTCATGTATTTTTTTAAATCATGGAGGTTTTTATTAAAAGTTAAAAATGTGTTAAATATTTACTGATACAATTTCAGCATTTATTAGGATTGTTTATGATTTTAATTTTTATGATTAAATAATATTATCCACATCACATGAAAAATAATTAATTTTTTTCTATGGTTATATATGATATGTTAATGTATTATTTAAATTATTCACTATTTGTTAATTAATATAACAATGATAAATTTTTATGAAATTAAAAAAATATATCTTCAATTGGTAGGATATCAATGTTCGTTCAAAAAAAAATATTCTAAAAAAATTAAAATATGTTTTAATATTATAATATTATAAAATAAGAAATAATTAACTATGTATTAAATTTAAAAATTGCTTTAAAAGATATCTTATATTCATTTTCTATTCATGTCATGTTTCAATTATTTTAACGTGTAAATGAAATGTTCAATATGTACAGTAATTTTTACGGTCATGTCTACCATTTTTTTAGAGAATCCATTGTATGGTAACAATGTTTTTTTAGAGAAAATTATTTCTTTGTATTTTTAAAAGTTGATGAATATATTGTTATTTTCATAGAAAATTGGTTTTAAAAATGTTTCCCTTTTAAAAAGTATCTCAAGTTATTTTCAAGTCATATTTAATATTTATTTAACATGTTATTGTTTTGATAATTATTTCCATTTTTTGAATATTTATGTATAATTTTTAATATCCATTTTATTAAAAAAATATTATTGAAATTATTTAATCTGTTGCATTTATGTTTTGAATGTCTTATCAATGATAATAGTTTTAAAAAATATTTTGATGCCTAGTTTTTTTAATGTTTTCTTAATGAAAAAGGATCATGAAATACTTTCAGGATTCATTATTGGTTTTCAAAGATATTTTAATTGATTTTTTTTTTCAAATTTCATAATGTTTTCCAAATAATATCTCATATCTAAAAAATTATTTTCATAATGAAATATTTTACGTTAAATTTTTAAATATCTCATTATATGAATTTTTTGTAGAAATTTTTATATAAAAAATTCACACAAATTATATTATCATTATTAAATGTTTCATGTTAACATTCAATAATCATCTACCTATAAGATAACATAGTTTTTAAATGTTTATTTGTTAATCGGGATATGTTCGAAGAATAAAATACTTATTATTTATTTAATTATTTATGTTTTTGTGGAATTATATTTATGTCACATGTTTCCTATTCATAGATTATATATTTATAAAAATACTCCTTTTCATTAGTTATTCTTTGATGAAATCATTATGAAAACATTATTCTACTATTGGATAATAAATTATTACATGATTATAAAACCCATTTCATTTCATAGGTTATGATATGATTTTTGTGATATTGTGGAACATGTATGTATAATTTCATTATGAAATGGATGTGATATATATCTGACTTCAATGCATTGGGTAATGGATTATATCTCACGAGATGATCATGAAAATCAAGTTGAAAGGCTAAATATAATATGGATGCTTGTGAAACCTGATCGAATATGAGAAGATGGGGAAACTCGATATTGTAACATCCCATATTTGGGTGCCTCCCAAAGGTTATATTCAACCAGTTCTACACACAACCTCAAGCGCATTTCCCAAAATTCCAGAGGCTACTGACTAACATTGAGGGCCTGTGTGTGATTTTGGGAAAACTATGCCTGTATTGGTAGAGTATTAAAAGTGGAAATAAATTGTAAACAGTATTGGAAGACTTAATAGCATACAACATATTTCAATAGAGGGTGATTGATAATAATAAAAAAATTTGGAGTGTATATATAATTGATACACGTCACATTTATCTAGGAAAGTAACCAAATAAGTCCCTATGCTGGAAATACAATACAAAATAAAAATTATAGAAAATCTAGTAAACTCCAATGGAAAATAAAGAATCATCTTTGTCTCTTTATCTCAAACTAAAACATACAATAAAATTGTAACTAATGAAGAAGGATTATTTATCGTATCTATAAGTACAGTCATATAATTGTTTTGGTCCAAAATAATAACCCAAACATGGTGTGATACAAATTCTAGTAGGCAAACACTATTAGATTTGTGTCTAACCGTTATTTAATATATATAGAAGGTTATATGAAAAAATATATAGTAGTCAGAAGTAAACAACCTTATTGTTTTCTATTTCATTTTTTTATTAATCAATATTTAAATATATTAAATAGTGTTACACTACGATCTAGCCTATTCTCTATATCCCCCACATAATATTAACAAAACAGATGTCTTAGAAAACTATTTATCAATCTAGGAATGTGATTCCATGATTTTACTTTGTCTGGGAAGACTCATTACAATCATTAAATCATTCATAAATAGTCATTTTGACAAAAAATCATGTTCTAACCCAATTTCCCTAACAAATCACAAATTATTGGAAAAGGACACAATGTCATCAATCAAGGTCAATACCACCAGGTCAACATGGCATCAACAAAATTATAGTCAACATTTTAGGTAGCTCTCACATTCAATAACCATGGGTAAAAATTACATCAATAAATTATAAATGAACTACTGGGTAGCTCACCCAATCAATACCCCTAGGATAGACATCTAAACATTGGATATCATGGTTCTATGTAGATAAATATGGATATCCCCATAGTTTTCATAGTCCAAGGCTCCCACATTTCTTTTGAAAAATAGTACACATATAATATGATGTTTCTCATTTAATCTGAAACAAAATAATGGAGAATCATTCACTAGCATATCAAATTCATTTCAAATTTTCTATCAAACTCCATCCAACACAACCTTGACATGGAAAACATGGCAATCCTAACAAGAATACCAGACCCAATGGCCATAAAAAAATAAATAAGGGAATGCACCCAATGGGTGTTCCATAAATAAGGATTCCAACAACATGGATAAGCAACTATTCTTTGTCAATTAAAGAAACCACAACAGGTGTTAAACAAGGTTAAATTCCAAATCAAGCAATACACTAAACATGGGTATGTGTACAATAAACACATATAATGTATAGACAATGAATAATGGAACAAAACACATACCTCGATGTATTAATATTTATATAATTGAACTCGATCCATTGAATCAGCCTATATTGATGAAGATCTACCAAAAGGTAAACAATGTTCAACCTCAAATGAATCAAGAGAGAGGATGAATCACAAAGAAAGGATCAATGGGTGTTGAGAACTCACTGGTTGGAATCCAATGCACCTGAAAATGTATCAATTAGATATCATATGGATAATTAGTATGAGTTTGATGTACACAGTTGTTACGTCTCTCTCATATACGAAAAAAGGGGAGAAGAAGATGTTTTTAAAGATGAGACACGACCAGGCTCGGATTTTTCAAATATAATGAAAAGTACACTACATGTTAATTAAATGTACAAACAGTGTAGTAGCCTTAACTGGCCACCGCCTTATGGAGTCTATAATGTCACCACACGACCATGTACTCGGCCATTACATAGTTGTATGCATTGTTCGGGTACACAACGTGTACTCATAAGTACACAACATGTACATAGAACAACCAAATTTCTTTCTTTTTCCTCAAAAACTACCTAAAATCAAGATCCATTTCTGAAATAAAGATCTGATTTCTAAAAAACACCCTTATAAATCATTTCCTCCAAGAATTTCCCTCCAAAGAGATGTGATGAAGAATTGTATAACACATTCATCCACAATGATCATACATCGGCCTCCCTATCCCATATCTTATCCTTTATTCACCCTTGAATCCATAAAACCCGTACCATAAGAACATAATATCAACAGAGAACCTTCATAATATGACCCATAGTCTAAATATGGTGCTTCTTGAAGGATTCATCCACCTAAAAATCAACCTTCTGTCATTGAAAAACATGAGAAGGGTCTAAATGTATCTCTATAGTTGATAAACATGAAATACGTGGGGAAAATCCTAATACCTCTAAAGTAAATTCAACTATAAGGAAACTAGCTCGACTCCCTATAAAACATCAAAAATCTGGACATATATCGATGAAATCTTCTGCTGTCTCCTAATCCTCTTTTGTCCTAACCTCGGTGTGAAACATAATAAAACGTAATCTAAGACATTGAACTATAGAGGTCATCTCCATTGATCTACATAATATTTCTGATTACACTATTTAGTATCCATCCACATATAAATCAACTCCACATGCATATTGTTCTACTATAACAAGACGAGGTCCCAACATAGTTATCTCTCTTGCCTCCAACCATCACAGGGTTGAACAGAATGTCCTACCATACAAATCCTCATCAGGTACATTATGAATCATTTCTTGAAAACTATTATTGTAGGCTACTACACTAGGGGTATCTGTCTCTCCCATCATCCCCCTAAATCTAGTATTCATGCTCAAATAATACCCTAAAAACCTAAATCATGTGATCGGATAGACCATCTCTCTAGGGATAGAAATCTGTACTCAAAAATACAAGTTTACCCAAGCCCCCTATAGTACCTTATAGAAATGAGATATAAACTGGGAAATCTTATCTAAAATCATAGAGTGCATAACCCCATATAACAGTAACATCTCTCAGATGTAAAAACATACAAGCTCATCAAAACGGAAGAGTTCCTTGATAGGAAATATGTGTGAAACCTTTGTGAACCTATCAATAACAACAAAAATAACATCATTACATGAAGGAAACCTCAATAAACCAGTCACAAAATCAATCACTAGATCATTACTCTTACACTCTAGAATGTGTAACTATTGTAAAATCCCATATGGGCATTGATTCTCCACCATCAGCTGCTAAAAGGTGGAAATTCACATAATAAAACTAGATACATCCCTCTTCATACCTGGACACCAATAATGATGATTTATATATCGATACATCTTGGTGACACCTGGATGAACACCCCAAAATAAGAAATGAAAAAATATCATGAACTCCTCATGTATGTCTGTTGAAACCCATACATGACAATGAAAATGCATGACATCATCATCGCTTGTGGTCCACCGAGGAGTAGGGTCCTCCCTTGACATTTACAAGCTTGTAGGAAAACTCATCATCAATGGAATGAATGTACTCAACCTACCTTCACTAACTCACATTCAGATTATGTTGTGTAAAGATATACATTAGTTTTTTGTGGTCAATATATAAAAGATAATTCTATCCAAAAAATATAATGTCTCCTACATTGTAAATCATGCACAACTACAGCTAACTTGAGATAATGCATCATGTGATTCTTTTCCTGTTGCCTCAACTGCCAAGACCCATATTCAGCAACTCCATCCACCAGCATAAGAACTGCACCCAACATGTTAACTTAGTTGTTGTAGTAAACAATGTAACTCTTGTCTGGCTCTAGAAAATTGAGTATCAGTGCTAAAGTAAACATCCCTTTAAAAATTTGAAAGGCTGAATACATGAATTTGTAATCAAGTAATTCTCAACATTCTTATTTGGGACTGTATGTTGTCCTGATAAGAATGATATTTCTTAAATGAAGTTTTTTTTGTAACAATCCATCCCAATGAAAACTCTATACCTCAATGTTTTTCATTATCTAATCCCCAGAAACAACCACTCACACTTTCTTCTGAGAGTACTAATACTCTTTTATCTGAGATGAAATGACACCTGAATTTAATCTGATATATCTAAAAGATTAATTTTTTGATCATAACATATAAACGATTCTCACATTGTGTACACAATATGATTTCAATGTGGATGGCATGGTCATGTCGAGTGTAGAAGTATAAAAATATGTTTTCTACAAAGACTAAAAAAAAATCCAAGAAATTCCTGAACATGTGTTTCACCAGTGCGATGAAAATAGCTTGCACATTCATGAAACCTAACATCATAAGAAAATATTTGTATAGACCGTGCCTTCTTTTAAAAGATGTAATTGGTATGTGTGATTGTATAACGTGAAATTCATGATAACCGGACCTCAAGTCAATCTTCAAGAATACCCAGGCTCCTCGAAGCCAATCAAAGTGGACATAAATCCATTGAAAGTGATATATGTTCTTGAACTTCAATTTTTTAAACATCTGATAATCTACACAAAGACTATGGGTACCATACAAATTATTTTCTAAATGGACATACAAACCACAAGGAGAAGTGATGGGTTATATGAAACCACATTTCTACAACAACTCTAACTACAAAATGATCTCTTGTAACTGTGGAATATATATTCTATATAGAGGATTGTTCTTCGGTTCGACTATTGGAAGAAGATCAATAGAGAAATCCACATCTCTCTGCAATGTTAATCCTAAAAAAATTCTTCTAGATATACATAGAAGTAACGGTCCACCACTAGATGAAAGTATATCTATGAAGTCACTAATTTATCTATACACAAACTAGAAAATATATCTATAATTACTCATAAACCATGATGCTTTGTTCCAACTATTCTTTCTTGGACATCCCATTCACCCCTGTGTATAAAGGACCCACCCTCTGGTGATGTGAAACTCACCCTATGATGATAGCAGTTAATAAAGACCTGAAAGGAGACCAACTAGTTCATTCTCAGAATGAAATATAACCCTATCATCTCCAATAAATAGAGGTCCCACAAGAAGTGACACCCACCATCTACATAAGGGAACTCCTTGCACTAATGAAAATTATCTTTCCTAATCCCCACTGAAGTGTCTAAATCACAAAATCATTAGAAGTAAATAAGTAGATCCCATGGATCTCCAAAACAGAAATAGATATAAAACTATTTGAATCCCCTATATAAAAAAGAGATAAAGATAAAACAAATGGAACTAGAATTATACCTCTTAATATAGAGGTATAGGATCTTGCTCTTATTGGTTTCATTCAATCACAAATGTATGAAATGTATCAAGGCCTTCTGATCCTACTTTGCTTCCCCGAGATGGTCTACCATAATGTATCTAAAAACATGATGTCTGGATTCCACAACCTCTACCATCTATTTGGAATGAATAGCCTGATGACCTCTAGATCCCTAATTAATGGGAAACTGGTGGTACTTTTCCTGAATGTGGAGTCATAACAAATCCCCTCTCACGAAATTCTGGTGAGAAAAACTGTAAAATTTTTTTGAAGATAAGCCATCTTGCTGAAATAATGTGACTCAACTGAGTGTTTCAGTCACTGAGGTCTCATGTTCCCACTCTTCCCGAACTACTAGAACCTCACCTGGCTACTTGAAGATACATCCTTGATACTAGAATCACCATGTGAATGTTCTCTATGATGCATCCTGTCACGACCCGTCCTCGGGGCCCATAACGTGACAACCCCAAGCTTTCCTTCCATAGGCCAGGGGTTGGCGACTAGCACCAAAGGCGTAAATCCTGATAAAAGGGAAGGAATTTCCTTTATATAAGTAATCAACCACAATAAAGTACGCAAGATGAAGTAAACACTAAGTAAACTGAGTACAAATGTAAGTACTGGAATGTAAATGGGCAAATATACAAACCCAACTGAAATTACAGTACAACTGGGAAAAGTAATGTAAAATAACTGAAAAGTATAATAGAAACCACTGAGACATCCTCTGGAAACCCCATATGATGGGTGGGTACAGATGGTCTCCTCAACTCCTTAGATCTGTCTGTCCACTCAGTGTACGTCCCACCTGATAGTCCACCTATAGATTCTGTCCCGCTACACTAGCCTCAACCATGATCAGCATTGTCTGTCATCTTCAACCAACACAACATAGTGCGGGAATATCCCCTGAAGGGGTGAGTATACGATACTCAGTAGAGACCCCAAGACCCTCGAAGGCCTCCCATAATCCACTATCATGAGACTCTACTTAGTTATATGCCCATACATATACCTAAGTCATCAATTCCAGTTTGACTCCAACTCACGGGCCCAAGTACAACCCTATAGACATAGGATAGCACAACCCAGTCCACACAGGAAATCAAAACCTAGTCCACACATGGAATCACAACCCAGTCCATAGAGGAAATCACAACCCAGTCCACACAGGGAATAAAAACCCACTCCACACAAGAAATCACAACCCAGTACACACATGAAATCACAACCAATTACACACAGGAAATCACATCCCAGTCCACATAGTGAATCACAACCCAATCCACAGTGAAAATAACAATCATATCGAAGATAATGATTGAATGTCAAGATTCATCACATACATGTATACTACTCATGAAGAGGGTTGAGATGATTAGATGTAACCTTTGAATAATCCTCTATCCCTAACCCATGAAGGATCCAAGTATAGAAGTCATCGATGTCAAACCCACGTAGGACCCAAGTACATTAACCATCGCTACCGAACCCACATAGGATCCATGTACAACCATCCTTACTGCCGAACGCACGGAGGATCCAAGTACAGTCGTCCTCGCTGCCGAACCGACAGAGGACCCAAGTACAGTCATCCTCACTGCCGAACCCATGTAGGATCCATGTACAGTCATCCTCACTGCTGAACCCATGGAGGATCCAAGTACAGTTGTCCTTACTGCCGAACCCATGTAGGATCCAAGTTTAGTCGTCATCACTACCGCAACCAGCACTAGGGTTCCCGCACAAAGTTCGCTCGATTCTAGGAGGGTCCGCTCCACGAGCCAAGTGGTTGATTCATCAACCGACACGATGTCCCATGAAGAAATATCTCAAAGGACTGCCTTATCAAAGGGGTCTCAAATCAACAGACGACACATCAAACGGATACCCGGTCTGTGAGTTATTAGCCTTTTCATCCCGGTGGCCTAGTTCGTTTTGTGTACGAACCAACCCGGCCGTATCTCAACTATACCATGAAATATCATAGGGTATACTCATAGGCAATTTTTCTCAATGGGATTACCAATGCCACTGATGATTCGTCTAACAGACGTCCGGTCTGAATGTTATCGGCTTTTCCATTCCAGGGGCCCGGTTGGATTTCTGGTATAATCCAACCCTGCCTTACTCGAACTTCATCCAAACCCCAGGTGAAGTATTCCAAAAGATCTGTCTCATCATGAGAAATCCAACAATGTCGATGGGACGACATTCGGACGTCGGGAGCTCAGGTTATAAGCGTTTCCTCTTCGAGGGCCCAGTTAGTTTCGTGTTCGAACCAACCCGGCCATATACAAAGTTCATAGATACCTTTAGTGTAATATACCAAAGCGACCATCTCGATTCAAGGAATCCCACACAACTGACGTTGCATCGATCAGAGGTCCATAGCCCAATATATGAGCATTTAACTGAAGAGGACCCGAAAATATGGGGTTTGGGCCCGGTCCGACTCGGTCCATTACCCCCTGGGTTGACCGACCCGGCTGGCGCGACCCGGCCCGGCAGGCCCATACGGTTGGCCGTGTGGCTGGCCGACCAGGCAGAGTGGCGGCGCCCAGAGGGGCCCTCCCTAGCAGCAGATTGGGGGGGGGGGGTGTTACACCCACAGTTTTAAAGAAACGACCGCCCTTAATGGTCGGCCCCTTGGATGACCGCGGGACCCCCCTTTGGTCCCGTCTCTTGATGGTGCTGGCGGCCCGCATATCCAGCCATCCTTCCATGTCCGCTGTGACCTTATGCCATGGACATATTCCACTGGCGCTGTGTGTCGGCGTCGCACCCCGGCCGCAGCTCCTGCAGCTTCGGCGCGACCCGACGGAGCCCCACCCCTCAGCCGCGGTCCGACTCTATTCCGCTACATTCCTCATCCTATTCGGCACGTTTTTTTTCGATGGCTCCTTACACCACACTGCCACGACCCCTCTGGTCGCGGTTCCCTTCGACCCCGCGTGGTGCAACGACACTGCGCCGCCTTCGCCTCAGTCATTAATGAATAGAAACAAGATAAAGGGGAGGAGAATTGGCCCTGTTTGTGTGGTCTGATCTCCTCCCGTTATGACGATAACATTCATCCATATCTTAAAAAATGAAGGAAAGCGATAATACTTGAACAAAGAAATAACCCCTACCTCAATAATCGATGTCAAATGTCAGTGTCGTGGTTGATGGTGTTGCAAGATAAGGATTCGTAAACGTCAACAGAGAGCGTTTGAGTAGGAAGCGGTGTCTCCCCTTTTTGTCATGAAGAGAAGATTGTAAGGTGTTGTGTGTTCTCGTTCTTCTTCGGAGGGTTGAAGAACCAAGATTCTCTTATTTCTTCAGAGGTTCTCCCACCATATTATTTTCCAAAACAATAATGTAATAACCTACTCTCATTTAAAGACAAGCCACCCATTTTAAATTTATTCAAGAAATTAATTTTGTGTGATTGAAAACATTAATGGAGGAGAGGAAGGTGGAGATGATAATTAATTTAAGAGGAGTTATCCAATTAATTCAAGGGGTGAGAAGGGGGTGTTTAAAGAGGGTTAAAGAGTTTGGTAATGTGAAGGGTTGGGGATCGTGTGGGCCCTACATCACATTTATCCTCATATGGGTAGTTAAGAACTAGTTAGACCCACCCCAACTCCCTCACTTAGGATATAACAACTATAGTTATAAAAATAAAAAATCTCCCACAATTTTATTCACTTCCCTATTAATCCACAATTTTTAACATCTCTTATCATGCCAACACATCTATGCAACAAGTCATCTAAAGAAATTACAGGCACTGCATGTTCATCGGTGCCATCATATTTCAATTCCGAGCACCAGTTCAAAATATTGAAAAACTCGCTCATTCGTTCACTGAACGTACCCGAGCTAAACATCAGGAATTGATTTTGGGAACACCGGGTCTCAGAATCATGTGACGTCAGAAACTACATACTTGTAAAATCCCAAAGAATTTATGAAAAAATAAATTAATTGAAATTTATAGGTCTTTACAGTACTCCCACCTCAAGGCTTTACATCCCCATAAATCTATAACACAATCTATGGAAGTAGGTACCGAGCACGCAACTGAGCCTCCGGCTGCCATGTGCTTTCATTGAAGTTCTCATGCTGCCAGTGAATGCGCACATGAGGAATAAACCGTCCTCATATAATCCACTCATATCGATACTCAACCTATACTAGAAACCTTATAAAGTCGCTTCATCATCGATGTCCAGCTCTCCGTGGTCTATGATGACTAATAGGTCGTGCATACATATCTTCGGCTGAGAAAAGTGGAAGACGTCATTCACCCGGTGCCACTGTGGTGGAATGGTCAAGTGGTAAACCACCTCGCCTACCCTACTGAGGACCTAGAAGGGTCCTATGAACCTCGGAGATAACATTCCACCTCGGCTAAATCTCTTTAGTCCTCATCGATGTGAGAACTGTAAGAACATGTGGTCTCCACCCTCGAACTCCAGTGGTCTCCTGTCTTCTCTGTACAGTCTCATATATCATGATACATAGGCAATCAATGCACACTCCTACATCAGGACACACCAGAGTCCGGTCCCTAATGTGTTGAAGTGAACTATGTAACCAACGCCCTCAGGTTGGGTGCACTGGTCAACTTCTACCACAGCTCTTGAATGCTCTGCTGAAAGTGGTGACGCAACTCTGGAGAATTCTGGTACAAGGGTAAGTTTGGCCATCTCCGAAGTGATCGAATGCACCCTCTTATGCATGATTTCTTCCTGTGCTACCTGGTATTTCCTTTTCATAGACAAAAGAAAACCCCATCACATCATTGTAGATAAACCACAACCTTTTTTTCCTAATACCATCAATCTGTGTATGAACTGTGGTTGCCTAGTCCATACCCAAACTAACATCGTAAGGCCTCGACGCTGCCACCTAGAGGTTCCAACCGAAACTATCACCTCAAGGGTCATATCACACCGTTGGTGTAAGTGTGATTCTCGAGTGCCCTCCCAAAGGTATCTCCAGACATGTGGGTCAATTCAACGGCATAACCAGATACTCTAGGTCTAGGACACGATTCGTGGAAGTTAGGAATGATTGGTACCTATGACTCTTGATACTGAATCTAGTAGTAGGAACAGAACGTACCTCAAATCATTCTTAGAGCCCTTGGGTCACACTCGTTGACAGTATGATGTTATTCTCTTCCGCTTCCCTCCAGCTCCCTGAGCCTGGCGGAGACAACAAAAGTTGGTGGTTGTAACATGTTGAAATGTACACCACCCCATGCTACACTCCTAGTTCTGCTTCCTCATCTACTGCTCTACATATTCATTATTCCTTTACACTCTATCTTCTTGAAACATATTACACGCCCAAGTCTCTGATAATGGCACTAGTTCCATGGTTCTCCACAGCTAACATTCTCTAGCTGCATCCATTCATCCAATGATCATTCAACCACAAAAGTTTTATATAGCATCCTAACATAAATAGGAATGCATAGAGGATAAGGTGCTGCATTAGATATCCTTAAACACACCATGATCAGTGGTCCGAGCTCGATAACACTGTTTGAATCATATTCATTGAGTACCCAGAATGGTCAGTATGCCTCGATGAATACTCAGATACTAACACGTCATTCTTCCGTAGCTGTATAAGCTCTAGAAAAACTCTCAGCCACTTCCTAAATACAGTCCTCAACCACCTGAGAGTCGAGCACACCTCGTAACATCAGGGTATCTGATGTTAAAACACGTGAAAGCAAGTAAGCCTATATGTTTCACCTACCGGTACTGCTAGTTGAAAATTCTGGCTGACAGGTAGTGATGTATTGCTGACACACTACCCGAAGGTACTATCATAGGTATCGGTCCACCTACTAAAGCCTCATAACTATACGGACCGTCCTCATGGTCACTCATTGGAAAAAACTAGTAGCCATTTCCACCTTCCACTCTACTGGTGTCTCAGCTTGGTGGAAAACTCTAGAAATTGCCTCCAGCCAGTCCTCTGCTATCTGGGAATCTTCCTGGCCTCGTAACCTCAAAGGCCTCTACTACTGGAACTCGTGCTAGGAACTCTGTCAGCATGCATCGTCTACTAGTATGGCTAGTGACATCCACATCCAAACAGGTGGTGGTGCTGCTGGTACACCACCCGAAGGTGCCAACATAGTAAGAGGTCCCTACACCCGAGCCTCGTCGCTCGGTGGGACGTCATCGTGTACTATCTCTCGGGACTATCATTACAGTGAAATCCTGATAAGGAAATAGATGCACCATGGTTAATACAGTATACCTGGTGAGATGACTCAAAGTAATCACTATGAAAACTTTTGAAAAACACATGCAATCAATTTTTTCATGCACTGAGTCAGAAATCAGAAGTCAGGGTCCTGGTGTATGGATACGTCAGCTGTCGCACCAATACTGGACTCCCTAAACTGAAGACCATATTCAATACCCTTAACACTATTTCTTCACCGAGAATAAATTATCAAAGTCTTATGTTCTATAGTAGAACTGACTCCTCTGATAACAATTTATCACGACCCGTCATTGGGGCCCGTGCCATGACTACCCTAAGCCTGCCTTCCATTGGCCAGGGGCTCGAGACTATCACCAAAGGCATAAATCCAGATAAAATTGATGGAATTGCCTTTATATAAGTAATCAAACACAAAAGAGTATGCAAGATGAAGTAAACACTAAGTAAACTGAGTAAAACATTATGTGATGGAAAGTAAATGGACCAGTATAAAAACCCAACTAAATTTATAGAACAACAGAGAAAGGAAAAGTAAAGCAGCTGAAAAGTAGAGTAGAAACCACTGAGACGTCCTCCGAAAACCCCACCAGATGGGTGGGTATAGATGGTCTCCTCAGCTCCTCGGATCCGTCTGTCTGCTCCGTGTACGTCCCGCTTGATAATCCACCAACAGATTCTGTCCCGCTCTACAAGTATCAACCATGATCACCGTTGTCCATCGTCTGCAACCAACACAATGTAGTGCGGGCATATCTCGTGACAGGGTGATTAAATAACAACCCAGACTATACAGTAAATCACAATCCAGTTTATGAAAACTCTGATTTTTAATACAAACATAAACATGATTTATTACACAAAACATCACTTGATACAAAAAATAAGATCGATAGGTTTAGTGTATTTGGGGCATAGGATAATTACATAAAAACATAAAACATGAAATACAACATCTCTATTGAGAACTTACTTTACATGACCACTACATTCCCTCATACTTAGCATTGCATGGGATTACATGAGTACATGAATAAGAAAAGGGTGTGCTATAAAGCACAGTAAGTGAGTAAACATGGAATAACATGTGGAGTAAAATACATGTTAGATAATAGGAATATCAATAGAAAATAAGAGAAAAATGAACATAAAGGCATGATAAATCATGATAATCATAACATGGAAATGTGGCAACAACACTAAACATGGAATTAGTATGAGCCAAGGCTCATTGCACATAGAGCATGAGTAAATCCTCATTGCACATAAAGCACGAGAAAACCTTCATTGCCCTTGAATTAGCATGAATCAACACTCATTTCATATGGAGTATCATGATACTATACTTTACCCAATGCATTGGAGCGCTATAAGGGCGCACCCTTCTTAAACATTTCATTTCATGCATAAGTTTGCCACATGGATCATAAAACATGGATTCATAAAACATAATCATTTATTCCATGTTAAAGGAATGTGGAATTAATAAATGAAAAATTATAATAAATAAGTAAATGTGCATAGAGGTGAATACCCATGATGGATATATGGGCATGGTATTCACTATACAATGGCATTGGCTTAGAAAATCGGTGCGATTTCGGCAGTGTAACCACGTGGCATAAGAATTCATAAAAATGATTGATGAGTGATAAAGGAGTTCCTCATCATATTAAAATGAAATGGATATTAAGGAGTTCATATAGATACATGTCCCATCAATTTTAATGGAATTTAGATTCATGATACAAATGTATTTCTTGAATGTAAATGTGGAGAGAGAAGTTCCTTTTGGAATTTCTCCATAATAACTGGTGTATATGGGAGGCATATAATGAGAGAAAAAGGGGTCTACCATCATTCAAACATAAATAGGAATGTATGAGGGAGGTTCAAAACCATACCCCAACATTCATAATTGAAAATATAAGGGGAAAAAAACTTAATGAAAATTGGAAAAAAATGAGAAAGGAAGAAAAAACCCTTACTTGGAAGTGTGCATCCGATGGTTAGAGAGAGGCTTGTGAGAGGCTTCTTGGTAGCTTAGGGCACCTTAGGAGGATTTTATAGAGAGTAAGGTAGAGGTTGGATGAACTCCAATGGCTTTGAGTGAGGAGTATGTGGAGCTTGGGTGGGTTTATATAGGAAAGTGGAGAGAATTCATTATTATATACGTTTGAGACTCCTTATATTAAATTAATCTAAAAAACAAAACATCCATTGTTATTTTCCCATGGTTTTTGGAAAAGGGAAGAGGAAAACAATATTTTATAAGGCCAAATTCCTAAATTCTTAAAATAATAGGTTTGCTTATGTGGAGGTGAGTCACACTCTCAATTAAAACAATTTAAAAATACGTGGTGTTTAAAATGTCTTGAGGGGTCCATTAATGCTTTGAAAAGTAAGTCAAAAAAACCAAAATCACGTCATTTTATTGGTAAAACATATATTGGACGAACATAATGTTTATGGTATTTTATTACATCACTATTGGAACATTATGATGTCATAAAACACATTATATATTTAAACGGTATTTAATTTTTACCCAAAAATTTTGTTGTCTCAGAAAATTATAAAAAATTCACTGTTGGATAATTTCAACGTCCTGATTCTAAAAATAATAAAAAATTATCTAAATTTTTTTCTAAATATGTTAATTTTCACTTTTAAAATGAAACCCGACATTTATAGAAAATTCACGAGTTTTGACAAAAAATGGATTTCAAACCATATTAAAAATTACAAATGCATTCATAAAATTATATGATCATTTATATATAATAAAAATTAATTTAATAATAATGATACTAATATTGTATTAAAATATTATTTAATTCATAAATCCCTTAATTTAATAAAATTGATTTGATAATTAAATAATAACTACAAACACTATTTGTACATTAAAAACTATTTACAATGTATCAATAATGACAAGATAGTATATACATTATTATAAACAAAAAAAAATAATGTACACGAACATACTACTAGAGATTTGTTACATAACCCCTTAAAACGGACTCATAAGACCAAAGGGTAAGGTGTGCGGTGGTGACAGACTATTGGGGGGGGGGGCTCAGAAAACATCACTCATGTGGTAATTTCTATCAACATCCACTTTTCTCGTAGACTGTATCGTTCAAGAGAGACATGATGAAGCTTAGCTTGGGCTTGGTCAAGAGCAATTCCCCAAGATGCCACATCTTTTCTGAGCTCCGACAAATGGGATTCATATAGAGCAATTCAACTGGATGAGGCCATCGCTTCTTTTGTCTGAGTAAATTGGATTTGTTAAAGCCCTATATTTATACTAATCATGTGATCACTATTCAATGACTATAAAATCAACGGTCACAATTCTTAACATAAAACCAAATAATTTGACATTTTATATAAACATTTTACATAAAGAGACATTTAATTATATCAAGAGGGATTTTCCATTATTGAAACTATGGTTCATTACAATATTCCCCCCTTAAAAAATTTCACCATTAAAATTTTATTTTTGCACAATAAAACAGATGTGGGTTACTCAGCTTCATAATTTCCTCCGATTCCCAAGTCGCTTCTTCAAACTCGTGGTTTCGCCATAACACCTTGATGAGGGGTATTTAACTTTTTTTGTAGAACTTTTCCTCTACGATCTAAGATCTTCACTGGTTCCTTCTTATAAGAAAGATCATCCGCCAGTTGTACCACCTCAGAAGAGAATACATGTGAAGGGTCTGGTATGTACTTTTTTGTGAGAGATACGAGAAATACATCATGTACTTTGTCCATGGTAGGTGGAAGTGCTAGTCGATAGGCCACATCCCCCACACGATCAAGAATATCGAAGTGCCCAATGTACCTTGGATTTAACATCCCTTTCATTCCAAGCCTCATGACTTTCTTCCACGGAGATATACGTAGAAAAACCATGTCTCCAACTTTAATCTCAAGGTCCCATCGATGGTTATCTGCATAACTCTTCTGTCGACTCTGGGATTCCTTGATATGCTACTGAATGGTTTTCACATTCTCTACTATTTCCTCGACCATTTCTTGTCCAAGCAGCTTACGTTCACCGGCCTCATCCCAACATGCCGATGTTCTGCACCTTTTCCCATACAATGCTTCATATGGTGTGATTTGGTTGCTCGATTGGAAACTATTGTTATAAGAGAACTCAACCAGAGGAAGACGCTGATCCCATCCTCATTTAATGTCTTTTGAGCACACCCTCAATATTTCCTCAAGTGTTTCGAGAGTCCGCTTGGATTGGCCAATGGTTTGAGGATGATAAGCCGTACTAATGTTCAGTTCAGTATCCTGAGCATGTTGAAGACTCTTCCAAAACATAGAGGTGAATCTTGGATCTCAGTCAGACACAATATATAGTGGTACTCCATGAAGCCGTACCACTTCCCTGATATATATCCGTTCCAGTTGATCTAAGGAGAAATCCTCCCAAATAACAATGAAGTGTGTAATATTTGTAAAAAGATCCACAACAACCCAGATTGCATTGTTGAATTTGGATGTCATTGGAAGTCTAGTGACAAAGTCCTTGGTGATGTTCTCCCATTTCCATTCTGGTATGGGAAATGGTTCATCATCCCCTTAGAATTATGCCTGTCGACCTTCCCTTGCTGACACAGCAGACACATTGATGTATATTCACCGATCTCCTTCTTCATATTATCCCACAAAATGTTTTCTCAGAGATCTCGATACATCTTTGTGCTCCCTGGATGAATAGAGAAATTTGAACTATGTGCATCATCCAAATGTTCTTTCTTTAGCTCCGGACATGATGGAACACATAGTCTTTTCCCAAACCGCACAATTAATTCTTCATTAACCTTAAACACCAAGGATTTACCTTTTTCAATAGCTTTTTCTTTTTATTGAATTCCCACATAACCCTTTTGAGCATCCATTAACCTTTCCAAAAGAGAAGGTTGAGAAATCATTTGTGAACGGATTGATGATGTTCCCTTATTTATGATTCCCATGTCCATCTTCATCATGTCTAAGAAGATTGGATCCATCTCATTTTTCATCATTGATAGAATCGCAGGGTCCTTTCTACTTAGGGAAACTACCACCATGTTTTCATTCCTAGGGTGGTAATGGATTGTCAGTCATAATCCTTGATGAGATCTATCCATATTCTCTAGCGCATATTAATCTATTTCTATATGATTATATATTTAAGACTCTTGTAACCAGTATATATCTCACATTTCTCCCCATAAAGTTAATGCCGCCATATTTTCAAGGAAAATATCACTGCACCTAACTCCAAATCATGCATTGGATAGTTTCTCTCAGGGATTTTAAACTACCTTGAGGCATATTATATCACTTTATCATTCCGAATTAGCATAAAATCCATGCCCTTCTTTGAAGAATCACTGAATACCACAAAAAGTTCCCCACTTGTGGGTAATGTGAGCACTGGCGAAGTGCTAAACCTCCCTTTCAACTCCTTGATGATTTCTTTGCATTCATCACACCAAAAAAACTTTACTCCCTTTCTATTTATCTTGGTCAGAGGGTTGGACCATCATGACAAAATTTTCAAAAATCATCGATAATATCCAACTAACCCCAAGAAGCAACAGATATCTGTTACTGATGTTGGCCTCGACCATCCCGCAATTGCATCTGTTTTGGAGGGATCCATAGATATCCCACTGCTTGTGATGATCTGGCCCAAGAATGAGACCTCCTTCAACACGAACTCACACTTGCTGTACTTTTCATAGAGCTTCTCCTTACGCAATATCTCTAGTACAGTTCTTAAATGCTCCTCATGATCCTCCATGTTTTTGGAGTATATTAGAATTTCATCAATAAAGACTACCCAAAATTTGACGAGGTAATCTCTAATGACTATATTATACAAGTCCCTGAATATTGATGGAGCATGTGTGAGTCCGGAAGGCATTACTATGAATTCGTAGTGCCCGTATCTTGTACGAAAAGTACTGTTGGGGACATCTTCTTTCTTCACCCTTACTAGATAATATCCCGATCGAAAATCTACCTTGGAGAAGTATTGTACTCCACACATCTGATAAAAAAATTCATCAATTCGTGGTAGAGGATACTTGTTCTTTATTGTGATTTTGTTAAGTTCACGATAATCTATGCAAATACGCTTTGACCCGTCCTTCTTCTTGATGAAGAGGACGGGTGCACCCCATGGTGAAGCACTTGGGCGTATAAACCCTTTATCCAGATTCTCCTGTAGTTGTTTCTTCAGCTCTTCAAGTTCTAAAACTGCCATTCTATATGGATTCTTGGATATTGGTAATGCCTCATGTATAAGTTCAATTGAGAATTCAACATCTCTTTTAGGTGGAAGACCAGGTAGTTCCTCAGGAAGAACTTCAGCGAATTCCCTCACAATAAGTATTTCTTCAAGGATGGTTTCTTCCTTGGACTCAATCATCTAAGCCAGATACGCGTGCTCATAGGGCAGTAATATACATGTTTCAAATGATGGAGCTAAAGGAGATTCATCTTCCTCCTTACACTTGTAACAAATCGGGGGTCGATTCTTTATATGGAGAGTGATTTACCTCTCCAGAAAATTTATGTTGTCTCTATATAAGGAAAGCCAATCCATTCTAATAATTGCATCAAATTCCACCAGAGGGAGTATACCGAGGTTCGCCGAGAAATTCAATCCACAAATTATAACAGGGGAGGACTTGTACTCATGGGATGCAATGATTGCCCCATATTCCGTACTCAACGACATCTTTAATTCCATGATTTTTGGTGGTGCTAGGATTGTTCTACTAAACTTTAGAGAATTTAAAGAATGTGTAGAACCTAAATCAAAAAGTATGTTCACTATTTTTGAATGAATAACTAGCGTACCTGTCACCACTTCCTTGTCGGGGTTCACTTCAGCAGAAGTGATGGAAAAATATCTTCCTTGCTATCTTGGTGGTTGTTGGTTTCCACCAAAAACCCTTGGATTAGGTCACTGATTTGAAAAATGACCAGGTTCTTTGAATTTGTAGAATTTAACAATGCGTTGAGGTTCTAACGAAGCGTTCATCTCCTCTATCGCAGCCGCATGTCTTTCTTGCTGACAGTTAACAGCTAGGTCCCCTTCTCTTCCACACCTAAAGCATTTTCACATCCCCTTGAGGCAATTTCCAGGGTCCTTATTTCCGTACTTTTGGCTAGTGTGGTGGTCGATCTTCTTAGAACCATTTGATTTACCCATCAGACAGCTAGCATTGAATTCCACCTTATGCTTCTTGTCCCTATGATACCCATGTTATTCCTCGATCTCTATTTCATCATTGAGGGCACATCAGACAGTTTTCTCATAGTTGTCGAAGTCACAGATCACCAATGCATTCCACTGGCTAGGATTCAGCCCACCAAAGAAGCGGTCAACATTGCATTTGGGGGTAACGACAAAGCCGGAAGCGTATCGTGCAAGCCTTGTGATGTTTTCCTCGTACGCTCCAACAGGTTCTTCGTCTTTTTTCTTGAGGGAAAGGAAGTCCCTTTCCATCTTATGCTGGAGGGTGCGCGGAAAATATTTATCGAAAAACATCTTCCGGAAATACTTCCATTCCAATGCCTTGATCTCCTCCTCAGGCTTTGGATTTTTGATCAACGTTCACAATTGATAAGCTTCACCCTCCATATGATAAGCCGCCAGGAGAACCTTCTCATGTTCAGAACATTGATGTAATGAGAAGATCTTTTCAATGGAGTTGATCCATTGTTCAGTGATTGCGGGATTAGATGATCCACTAAAATTAGGAGGCCCTTGTCTCATGAAGCTCTATATAGCGAATTGTTCATTCTTTGGGGGTTGAAAATTCCTCATGACCTGTGTTTCTATTCAAAGTTTGAGTTAGCTGAGAGAGAATCATGACAATGTTCGCGATTCCCGCTCCCATTGGATTGGGCATCTCATTAGTACAGTCATCACACAGATCATCACACCAGTTGTTAGCCTGAGTCCTCATATTACCAGCCATTGGCTGGAATAAAAGGAATGTTAGGGGGTAACACAAAAAGCGTAATCCATTGAAAGGAGTTTATGACTTATAAATAAACGTTATTTCCTTAACTCAAGAGCCTATAGGCTCCAATCTAGGATTTTCATGATCTACTGTCTAACATATATTCTTAGGAGAAATTTTTTTAATTCCCTTAATAATGGTTCATACTAATCTTGTGAATTTATCGAAACATATCCACTGGGAGTGTTGTAACAAAGAGTGCGGCAAGGCCTGTTGTCAGTCACCAGTTCCCATTCGAGTCTAGCTCAAAGCGGTGTTTTCGGGTTTTACCCCAAGTATACATCTGTGCCAGAGCCTCCTTTACCTAATCATATCCAGACAGGGATGTATTTTCTTGATAAACCACATACATAGTACTTACCAAAAATTCGGGATGTTTTTATTTTACTTAGTCTTGTCTCTAAGGCTTTAGTAGGGTTTTCTAATCCTAATCCCAAAAATAACTAAACCTATCCTCTGGAAACAACTATGACAACCCTGTTTTTTAATACAATCTTAAACATGATTTATTACATAAAACATCACTTGATACAACAAATAAGATCGAGAGGTTTAGTGTATTTGGTTCTAAGTATCATTACATAAAAACATAAAACATGAAATACAACATCTTTATTGAAAACATTCTTTACATGACCACTACATTCCCTCGTACTTAGCATTGCATGGGATAACCTGAGGACATGCATAAGAAAAGGGTGAGCTATAAAGCCCAATAATGGAGTACACATGGAATAACATGAGGAGTACAACACATGTTAGACAATAGGCATATCAATAGAGAATAAGATAAACATGAACATAAAGGTGTGATAAAGCATGATTATCATAACATGGAAATGTGGCAACAACACTTAACATGGAATTAGCATGAGCCAATGCTCATTGCACAAAGAGAATGAGTAACTCCTCATTTCACATAATGCATGAGTATACCATAGTTTTACTTGAATTTTCATTTTTCAACACTCATTTCACACGACGTATCATTATACTATACTTTACCCAATGCATTGGAGCGCTATAAGGGCACACCCTTCTTAAACATTTCATTTCATGCATAAGTGTGCCACATGGATCATAAAACATGGATTCCTAAAACATAATAATTTATTCCATGATAAAGTAATGTGGAATTCATACATGAAACATTATAATCAATAATTAAATTTTCATAATGTTGAATACCCTTGATGGAAAAATGGGCATGGTATTCACTACACAATGGAATTGGCTTAGAAAATCGATGCGATTTCAGCAGCGTAACAACGTGAAAGAAGAATTAATAAAAATGGTTGTTGAGAGAGAAAGGGGTTCCTCATCATATTTAAATGTAATGGTCATTAAGGAGGTCATATAGATACATGTCCCAACAATTTTAATGGAATTTAGATTCAGGATACAAAAGTATTGCATGAATGTAAATGAGGAGAGAGAAGTTCCATTTGGAATTTCGGCATAGTAATGGGTGTCCATGGGAGGAATATAATGAGAGTGAAAGGGGACTAAAATCATTCAAATATAAAGATGGAAGTACGATGGAGGTGTGAAACCATACCCTAACATTAATAATTGAAATTAAAATGGGGAAACAACTTAATTAATATTGGACAAAAATGAGAATGGAAGAGAAAACCCTTACTTGGATGTGTGCTTCAATGGATAGAGAGCATCTTGTGAGAGGATTATTGGGAGCTTGTGGCACCTTGGGAGGATTCTAGAGGAAGTAGGGAATATTTTGGATGAACATCTGCGGATTTGAGTGAGGAGGAGGTGGGGGCTTGGGTGGGTTTATATGGGAAATGTGACAGAATTCTTATTTATTTAGGTTTGGGACTCCTTATATTAAATTAATCTAAACCACAAACCATTCCATGGTTTTTTATCATGGTTTTTGGAAAATGGAAGAGGAAAAAAATATGTTATAAGGCCAAAGTCCTAACACCTTAAAATAATAGGGTTACTTATGTGGAGGTGAGTCACACTCCCAAGGAAAACAATTTAAAAAGGCAAGGTGTTTAATAAGTCTTGAGGGGTCCATTAACGCTTTGAAAAGTAATTCAAACAAACCATAAATCACATTATATTAATGGTATAACATATATTGGCCTAAAATAAAACTTATAGTATTTTATTACATCACTATTGGGTCACTATGATGTCATAAATCACTTTATATATTTAAATGGTATTTAATTTTTACCCACAAATTTGACTGTCTCAGAAAAGTACGAAAAATTCACCATTGGATAATTTCAACGTCATGATTCTAGTTATAACCTTTATTTTATGTAAATAATTTTCTAAATATGTTAATTTTCATTTTTAAAATAGAAACCGACATTTATCAAAAATTCATGGGTTTTGACAAAAAATGGCTTTCAAACCTTAATAAAAATTACAAATGCATTCATAAAATTATATTATTGATTATTTATAATAAAAATTAATTTAATAATAATAATAATAATAATATTTTATTAAAATATTATTTAATTCAAAATTCCCTTAATTTAATAAAATATAATTCTTAATTAAATAATAACTAAAAACACTATTTGTACTTTAAAAACTATATACAATGTATAAAAATTGACAAGAAAGTATATAAATTATTATATACAAAAAAAATAATTTACATGATCATAGTACTACCAATTTGTTACATAACCCCTTAAAAAAGCCACATAAGACCTAAGGGTATGGTGTGCGATGGTGACAGACTCTGGGGGGGGCTCAGATAACATCGCTCAAGTGGTAATTTCTATCAACTTATACTTTTCTAGTAGGTGGTCTCGTCCATGCTTGACATGATGAAGCTCATCTTGGGAATGGTCAACAGTGAATCCCAAAGATGCCACCTCTTTTCTGAGCTCCGACAAATGGGCTTCGTATGAAGCAATTCTACTGGACGAGGCCATGGCTTCTTTTGTTTGTGTAAATTGGATTTGTTAAAGCCCTATATTTAAACAAATCATGTTATCACAATTCAATGACTATAAAATCAACAGTCACAATTCATAACATTTAACCAAAAAAGATGACATTTTATATAAACATTTTACATAATGAGTCATTTAATTATATCAACAGGGATTTTTCATTAATTAAACCTTGGTTCGTTACACAGTCCACACAATAAATCACAACCCAGTCGATACAAGAAATAACAACCCAGTCCACACACGAAATCAAAACCCAGTCCACATATGGAATCACAACCCAGTCCACAGAAGAAATCACAATCATATCGAAGATAGTGATTGAAAGTCAAGATTCAGCTCACACAGGTATACTACTCATGAAGAGTGGTGGAGATGATAAGATGTAACCTATGAATCATCCTCTCTGTCAAACCCATGTAGGATCGAAGTATAGAATTTTTCATTGTCGAACCCATGTAGGATCCAAGTACAGTAACAATCACTGCCGAACCCACGTAGGATCCATGTACATTCGTCCTCACTGTCAAACCCACAGAGGTTCCAAGTACATTGTTTCTCCCTTCCAAACCCACGTAGGATCCATGTACAGTTGTCCTCGATGCCAACCCCACGTAGGATCCATGTACAGTAGTCCTCGCTGCCGAACCCACGGAGGAACCAAGTACATGTGTCCTCACTTCCGAACCCACGTAGCATTGATGTTCAGTCATAATCGCTCCCGCATCAAGATCTAGGATTCTCGCACAAAACACACTCGATTCTGGGATGGTCCACTCCATGATCCAAGGGGTCGATACATAAACATAAATGAATACCCAATAAGAAGTATCTCAAAGGACCACCTCGTCAAATGGGTCTCAACACAACAAACGGCGCGTCAATCGGACGCCCGGTCTGTGAGTTATTAGCCTTTTCATCCTAGGGGCCTGGTAGGTTTCGTGTACGAAACAACCCGAATATATCTCAAATGTAACCCGAACTATCATAGTAAATACTCATAGGGTTTGTTTCCCAATGTGATTACTAACTTTGCTGACGGTTCGTCAATCGGACGTTCGGTATGAAATTTATCATCTTTTCCGTTCCAGGGGCCCGGTTGGATTATGGGTAAAATCCAACCCGGCCTTACTCAAACTATGTCCAACCCCAGTTGAAGTATTCCAAAAGATCTGTCTCATCAAGAGGAATCCAAAAAAGTTTACGGCACGTCATTCAGACATCTGTAGCTCAGGTTATAAGTGATTCAGATCTGAGGGTTGTGTTGGTTTCGTGTTCAAACCCACCCAGCCGTACCCAAAGTTCACTAAAAACTTGAGTGTAATATAATAAAATAACCATCTTGATCCAAGGAATCCTACTCAACTGACGATGCATCAATTGGAGGCGTGTAGCCCAAGATATTAGTGTTTAACTGAAGAGGGTACGAAAATAGGGGGTTTGGGCCCGGTCTGACCCGGCCTAATACCCCCTGGGTAGGACCGGTGGGGCGTGGCACAGCTTGGCACGGGTAGCCCGGCCCGGTGGTTGTGGCCCGGCCCTACCGGCGCGGTCTGTCCTAGCCGGCCCATGCGGTTGGCCGCGCGGCTAGCTGACCAGGCAGAGTAGCAGCACCCAGAGGGGCCCTCCCTAGCCACAGAATGGGGGGGGTGTTACACCCCCAGTTTCAAAGAAATGGCCAACCATAATGGGCGGCCCCTTGGATGACCACGGGACCCCACTTGGGTCCCACCTCTTGATGGTGCTGGTAGCCGGCATGGGAGACCTCATTTCCAGGTCTGCTGTAGCCTTAGGTCGCACATTTCTTCCACCAGTGCGGCACATCAGCACCTCGTCCCGCCCTGACCGTGTCTCCTAGATCTCAATCGCGGCGCGACCGCGATGCGCCCCTCCACCGCGATCAGACTCTATTACGAGGACTTCCTCGGCCTCTCCGGCACAATGCGACGACGCCCACGCCACCACCTCCACGGCCCCTCCGGCCGCGGTCCCCTTCGTCCCCTCGCGGTGCAATGTGACCATGCCACCTTCTCCTCAATCATCAACGAAGAACAAAAAGAAAAAGGGGAGTAGAATCGTCCATGTTTGTTTGATCCAATCTCCTCCCATTATGACGATAACATTCGGCCAAATGTAAAACAACAAAGACGACAATAAGACTTGAGAAAAGATATAACCCCTACCTCGATAATCAATGTCATACGTCGGTGTCGTAGTTGACAGTGTCACAAGATAAGGATTCATAGACTTCAACGGAGAGCGTCCGAGGAGGAAGCATCCTCTCCCCTTTTTGTCACGGAGATATGATTGTAAGGCGTGGCGTGTTCCCATTCTTCGTCGGAGGGTTAAAGAATGAAGCTTCTGTTTTTTCTTCAGAAGTTCCCCGACCATATTATTTTCCAAAACAAAAATGTAATAACCTACTCCCATTTAAAGACAATCCACCCTTTTCAAATTAATTCAAGATATTAATTATGTGTGATGGAAAACTTTAATGGAGGAGAGGAAGTTGGAGAGGAAACTTAATTTAAGCGGAGTTATCCAATTAATTGAAGGGGTGATAAAGGGGGTTTAAAGAGGGTTAAAGAGTTTGGGAATGTGAAGGTTTGGGGCTCGTGTGGGCCCCACATCACATTAATCTTCACATGGGTAGTTAGGAACTAGTGGGTCCCACCCCAACTCCCTCACTTAGGATATAACCACTTTAGATATAAAAATAAAATTGTCCCAAAATTTTATTCACTTCCCAATTAATCCTCAAATTTTAACATATCCTCTCGTGCCAAACATCTACGGTAAAAGTCCTGTTAAGAAATTGTTGGCACTGGGAGTTTATCGGTGCCCTCAGATTTTAATTCCGAGCACTGGTTGAAAAGATATAAAATCCTTCTCATTCGTGTACCTGAGCTAAACTTCGGGAATTGATTCTGGACACACCAGGCCTCAGAATCAGGTACTATCAGAAATTTCATACTCGTAAAATCCCAAATAATTTAAGAAAAAAAATTCCCTTGAACTTTATTGTTCTTTACCCATCCTTCTTTCAAATGAAGTATTACCAACACTAGATGACGAACTGCTCTGGATCGTAGATCCAAACACCCTCATATTGTTCTCATAAATCGGTGCTTTATTTACTATAACAGTCACCAAAGTCTTCCGGAATAAATTCTCTTAGAAAGGGATGTCATACCAGAGACAATCGTCAAATCAGCAATCCTACAATAACCTATCACCTTCAAAGACTAATACAAAATGCTGAAGCTCTGTAAAAAGAAAATAATAATCCATTACGGAAAAATCACCCACCTACAAATTAATGAACTCATGGGACTGGTCGACCCTAAATGTCTCAGCGTAGATGTAGTATTTGAAGGTCCTCTAAAACCCGTCCCATGACATATCCCGATGACATTCTCGCTATTAGATAATCTCCCAACTAATCTTGGATGAATCACAGTGTATGTACACAGAAACCTTAATCCCCCTTTTATGGAGAATCTCCATATGTTTGAAGATAGAAGGAATGGACTCAAACAATGTTTCTATTGCCAATGGTCCCCCATCCACTGAATAAGTGGGAGGATGCTTCTCCTAGGACACCCTCATCAACTATGCCTTAATGGGGGTAGGATGTGTTACTCCTTAATTAATGAGCACCATCCTCATAAAGCCATCATGGAACTATGCATTAGTAGCTGCGTCTAGTATTGTAGCTGCTTCCAAGATGAGTAAAATGGGAGGATCTTCTGTCAGGCCTTAATGTACCATTTTCAGTGTCTGATCACCACCTTGTACCTGGCGTAGTACGGGAGGAAATCCTGGTAGCATGACTCTACAAATTCAAGAAAACACATCAATTAAATTTTATCAAGGACTTCAACTTATCTGTTCTATAATGGAACAGAAGATGTAAAGCATTTGATTTTTACAAAATAGGGTTACAAGACATCTATAAATACTATACGGTGTGTTCCTATAATATTTTTACATCGGTGTGTACCTATTCCATCCTGGTCGTGTAACACCGTGTACAAATATTTTGTTCCCCATTATTCATGACGTCAACTTGAATATTTACTCTTACTTATGATCATATACATGGCTATAACTACATGGTTCTCTCCTTGTGTTACACTACACGACATGCACAATCTAGACATGATGTTTACAACATAATTCTGATGACCCTTACTGATAGTCACAAGGCTGGGTACATGTTTGATTGTTAAAAAATGTTTATAAGTAAGACACAATGTGTAAAACTGATGCTTCATCCACATGTGTGGTTAGTCACATGTCCAGATATATTGTCGTTTACAACATGATGTGTACTCCAAGTACACAGTGTGTTCTACTAACATTTACCAACCCCATGTCTCAGATCACACAGTCAGTAAAATGGTTTAAAAAATACATGAAATCTACTTATGGTACACGGTGTGTACTTAAGAAAATTCATTTCTTCCAGAATATAAGATCCCATGGAGTGTGTTAATAATATCCAACATCATGTTGTTTGGGTTTCTATATAGTAAACATCTAAATCGTCTTTCAATGCCCCAAAATTTCAAAACAAATTCCAAGGCATTCCATGATATGATTCATGAGAATCCATACATCTTCAAATCATTGTTTGGAATACTTATACATTTCATAGTAAAGGAATTGAATTGAAAGTCAAACATGACAAACCAAATTCTTATCCTAGAGGGACCATATAACCTTAGAGACAAACTCATGGCTTCCATCCAAATGAACAAATATACATACCTATATCCTATATAAATATTTTGTATTTATAAAATGTAATATATTAAAAAAATCAATATTTAGTAAAAATTATATCACAACAACATGCAATTTGTAATTATCACTATATGTAATGGGAAGAATAGATGACAAGTGATCTCTAGAATGTGCCTATATGACGCATGATATGTAATACCCTCATCCCATCAGGCTGAAATAGAAATATAACCATATTAATATCCACAATAATCACAAAATACTAGTTAATCTCTTAGTGGTGAAATCAATTCAACCGTAACAGTTGAAAAAAAATAAAATTTTCAATATCCATGGTAAATGTGCTTTCCTTGTACACGAGTTAGCTACTCCCAAACACATCTAATTAAAAACTACCCATTTGTTCCTATACATGTATATTGGATCCAAATATTATGGAAATGTAGATGAGAACCTTCATTTGATAACGCTTTGTAACATCCCAGAAATTGGTGTCTCCCAAAGGTACCATAAACACGGTTCACCTCATAGCCTCATGAACATTTCCCAAAACATTAAAGGCTACTAAATAGATGTGATGTATTAGGTGTGATATTAGGGAAACTATGCCTACATTAGCAGATTATACAGAATGAAAATAGACAGTATTAAATATCGGATGTAGTAATACCACATAACATATGTGAATAGAGTAAGAATAATCGTAATAAAACAATTACAACATATATATAATTGATGCATGTCACATATGTCTAGGAAATAAGGAAAACAAGTAACATTGTTGTAAATGAAATATATAATACAATGTTTCGAAAATAATGTAATCACCAATAGTATCACAGGCCTCGACATTGTCCCATTATTTCAAACTCCAGTATACAAAAATATCATACTGGATAAATAAGTGTGCTTGAACATATCTATACCTGCAATCATATACAATGTATGGGTCAAAAAACATGACCCAAACATGGTGTGAGACGAATACCAGTAGAAGAAAAGCAAAAGAACTATGCATTACTGCCAGAGAATATTTAGAACATATAATATGAAAAATAAAGAAATAAAATAGGAAGTACTCATAAGTAAACAATCCTATTGTTTATAGTTACAGTAATTTATACTATTCATTTATTCGGTACATTCAATATTGAATCCCTGAGATCTATCCTAAATTATATATACCCCCATGTAATAGAAACAACACAGATGTCATGGAAGACCATCCAATAATCATGTATAATTGATTCCAAACATGAGATTTTCCTTGGATGACTCATCACACTCATTCAATCATTCATAAACAGCCATCCATTAACTCTCTAATGGTCTAACCCATTTGGCCTAACATTACACCAATATTTTTCAAATGAACACCTTGGAAGCTCTAATGGTCAATATCCCTCGGACTACATTGAATCAAAAAAACTTTTATTGACATAATGGGTATCTATCTTGGTAAAGAACCCTAGGTCAACATTACATCAATAAATTATAAAAATTATCATGGGCATCTCTCACAATAAATACCCATGGGTAAGATATGAAAACCATACTTTTTTTTACACACATAGACCCGATTTATTACATAAAACATTCCCTTTATACAACATAGTATATCGAGTTGTATTGTTTTTTTGGTGCTTTGGAACATTACATAACTACTTGAAACATAAAACACAACATCTTATTGAAAAATTCCTTTACATTACCACTACATTTCCTCGTATTTAGCATTGCATGAGATAACCTGAGAACATACATATGAAATGGGTGACCTACAAAGACTTTTAAGGGAGTAAACTAGGCATAACATGAAAAATACAATACATGTTATGAAATATGCATATCAATAGGGAATAAAAGAACATGATCATACAAGCATGATATAGCATGAATATAATAACATGGAAATGTGGCAACAACACTTAACATGGAGTTATCATGAGACAAGGCTCATTGCACATAAAACATGAGTAAACCCGCATTTCACATGATAGACAATTAAACACTCATTGCACTTGAATTAGCATGATTAAACACCCATTTCAAGTTAAGTATCATGATACTATACTTTACCCAATGCATTGGAGTACTATCAGGGCACACCCTTGATAAACATTTCATTTCATACATAAGTGTGCCACATGGATCATACAACATGGAATAAATCATCATAATTTATTCCACGGTAACATGATTTAGAGTACACACATGATGATTTATAATCAATAATTTTATTTTCATAAATATTAATACCCTCGATAGAGAAATGGGCCAGTTATACACAACATAATGACATTGGCATGGGGAATCAGGGCAATTTCATCAGCGAAACGACATGATGTAAAAAGTCATAAAATTGGCTGATGAGAAAGAATGGGGTGTCTCATCCTATTTACATGAAATGGATAGTATGTTTGACTTATAGATACATTTCCCAATATATATAATGGAATTTATATTCATAATATAATAGAATTTCATGAATGAAAATGATGAGAGGGAAATTCCTTATAGATTATCAGTATAGTTACTGGTGTACATGTAAGGAATTAATGAGAGAGAAAGGGGTATCCCATCATTCAAACACAAATATGAATGTATGGGGGGTCCTAAATAATAACCCAACAATTATAATTGAAAATAAAAGTACATATAAATATTCAGAAACATGGTTAAAATTAGAAAGGAATCACTTACATGGAAGTGCGATACTAAAGGCTAGGGAGGAGTTTGAGAGAGGGTTCATGGGAGCTTAGGGTGCCTTGAGAGGATTCCAGAGAGAGGAGGGAAGAGGTTGGATATTCTCCAAGGGATTTGAGTGAAGAGGAAGTGGGATCTTGGGTGGGTTTATATAGGAAAGCAGAGAGTAATCTTTATTATTCAGGTTTTGGTCACTAGACATTAAACTTATCCAATGAACAGACCCGCCCAAATTTTTTTATTATGTTTTTTTCCAAAGTGGAATGGAAGAAAATATATTTTATGGACAATGGAATAACTCTTTAAAATAATAGGTCTCCCTGTATGGAGATGAATCAAACTCCCAAGGAATTTGATTTTAAGAGCTATAATGTTTTATATGTCTTAGAGGGTCCACTAAAGCTATTTAATGTAAAACAAACAAACCTAAAATCATATTATTTTAATGGTAAAACATACATTGAATGAACCTAATTTTTAAGTGTTTTATTACATCACTATTTGGTCTTTATGATGTCATGAATCATATTATATATTTAAATGGTATATAATTTTTACCCCAAAATTGAACTATCACAAAAAATTATGAAAAATTTACTATTGGATAATTTCGACATTATGATTCTAAAAATAATATTCATTTTCTCTAAATAAATTTATAAATATGTAAATTTTTACATAAAAAATAAAAACCGATATTTATCGACATTTTATAGGTTATGACAAAAATGGATTTCCAACCATAATAAAAATTATAATTGAATTCATAATAGTTATATGATCTTTTAAACTCCATAAAAGTAATTTAATAGTTATAATATTTAATTAAAATTTTATTGAATTGAAATATTCATTAACTTATCAAAAATATATTTCTTAATTGAATATTAACTAAAAATACTATTTGTGTTTTAAAAACTATTTATAACGTAACAACAATAAAATGAATATATATTATTTATTTTGGACAAAAATAATTAACATAATCACAGTACTAATGTATTATTAGATAACCCATTCAAACACACACATAATACCTTAGGGTATGGTGCACGATGGTGAAAGACTCTTGGGGTGGCTTGGATAACATCGCTTGGGAGGTAATATCATTCATCTTCCACTTCTTCCGTAGGTGGTTCTGCTCATCCTTATATTATTCAATCTCAGATGGAACATGGTTAAGACAAAACTCCAATGATGCCACCTTTTTTACAGGCACCAAAAAATGGGCTTCATATGGGGAATGTCTAGTTGATGATGCCATTTCTTCCTATGTCTATGTAATATAGATTTGTTAATGCTCTATATTTATACTAATCATGTGGTAATTGTTCAATGGTAATATTATCAATGGTCACTATTCATAATGGTATTTTAAAATCGAAAGCATAAAACCAAATAAGTGAATACTTTTTACCTAAAATTAATAAAACTTTTAAATAGGACAATAATAATATTCCTTAATGATTTTTTGGTCGTTTCAATCTTCCACCATTAAGAAATTTCTTTGTTGAAATATCATTTTCCCACACAAAAATAGAGGTGTGTATATCTGATTCATCAATTCTTCTGATTCCCACATCACTTCATCAAACATGGGGTTTTTCCACAACACCTTACCGAGGGGCATTATCTTATTTCATTGAAATTTTTCTCTATGATCTGAGATATTTAATGGTTTCTCATCGTAAGAAATATCATCCTCTTATTGTGCTACTTCCGAATAGAGTACACGTGATGGGTATGTTATGTACTCCCTTAAGGGGGATACATGAAAGGAATCATGAACTTTGACCATGGTAGGTGGATGTTCATGTCGATTGGCCACAGCCCTGACACGATCAAGAATCTAGAAGGGCCCGATGTACCTAGGAATTAACTTCTCATTCATTCCAAACCTCATGCCTTTGTTTATCTGTGATATCCATAGAAACAGCATGTCCAAAAACATTAACCTGCGGTCTCGTTGATGGTTATCTGCATAACTCGTTGGTAAATTTTGTTTAGCCTTAATATGCTTCTGAATGGTTTTCACCTTCTCCTACCATTTTGTCCACCATTTCATGTTTGTGAATCTTACACTTTCCAACTTCATCACAACACACCAGTGTTCTTCAACTTTTCCGATAAAGGGATTTATATGGTGTCATTTAGATGGTCAAGTGGAAACAGTTATTCCAGGAGAATTCAACTAGTTGAAGATGTTGGTCCCACCCTCCATTGAAGTCCATAAAACATGATCATAACATATTTTACATTGTCTAAATAGTTCTATTAGATTGGCCATCAGTTTGAGGATAATATGTTGTACTAAAGTTCAGTTCAATGCTTAAATCGTGTTGGAGTCTTTTCCAAAACATAGAGATGAATCTCAGATCATGATCAGATACTATAGATAGTTGTACTCCGTTAATCCTCACAACTTCTATGATTGAAATCTGTGTAATTTAATCTAATGAGAAGCCCTCTCGAATTGAGATAAAGTGAGAGGTCTTTATAAGACAATCCACAACGACCCATATAACATTGTTTCCCATGGATGTCCTTGAGTGTATAGTGGCTATGTCTATGGTAATGGTGTACCACTACTATGTTGGTATAGGTAGTGGATGGATCATCCCCTTAGACTTTTTCCTCTCATCCTTCGCTTGCTGGCATACTAGGAACATTGACATATATTCACCAATATCACTTTTCATATTGTCCCACCAAATGTTCTCTCAGAGATCTTGATACATCGTTGTGCTCCCCTAGCTGAATATAGATGTTTGAGCTATGTTAGTTATTCAGAAGTACCCTCATTATCTCGGGATCAGATGGTACACATAATCATGACCCAAATCTCACAATTCCATCCTTATCAACCATGAACTCTATGGTTTTTCCATTTTTGATAGCTTCCACCATTTTCATAATTCTTACAATCATTCTTTGAGCATCCTTTATTTTCTCCAAGTTGGGTGAATGAGCAATAATTTGAGAAAGTAATGATGATTTTACTCCCAAAACGATTCACATGTCCATTCTCTACAAATATAAAAATATTAGATTCTTCTCAATTCTCATCAATAACAGAATCACTGGATTCATTCAATTTATAGCATCCAACACCTTTTTATATTTACTACGGTGGTAATGGATTGTGTACTCCTAATATTTGAAAAGTTATATACATCTTTGTTGGTGCATATGAATATCTTTCTATGTGAATATATATTTTAGGCTCTTGTGATCAGTATATATCTCACACTTCAACCCATAGAGATAATTTTTCCAGATTTTAAATGCAAAGATCACAACCAACAACTCTAAATAATTTATTGGATAGTTTTTCTCTGTGATTTTTAGCTGCCTTTAGGCATAGGATATCCCATTATCATTCTTCATCAACACAAACCCAAATCTATTTTTCGAAGAATCACTAAATACCACCTTACGTTCTCCAATCGTGGGTAATGTGAGCATGAGCATAGTAATAAGCCTCCTTTTCAACTCCATGAATATCTCTTCACATTCATCACTCCATGAAAACTTTACTCCCTTCCGAGTTTTATTGGTAACATGGTTGGAAAATCATGATAAATTTCTCAGAAATCAGTTATAACATATAGCAAACCCCATGATGCTATAGATATCTGTTAAAGATGTTGGCCTTGTCCATCCCTCGATTGTATGTTTCATGGAGGGATCCACTGATAACACATTTCTTGTGATGATATGCCACATGAATGAGACCTCCTTCAAATAGAACTCACTCTTAATGTACATTGTGTAGAGATTCTTCTTTCGTAAGGTCTCTAGTACAATTCTTAGAAGCTCCTCATGTTCCTCGACAATTTAATAATATATTAGAATATAATTTATAAAGACATACATAAATTTATATATGTAATCTCTAAAGACTCTATTCATCAACACATGAATACTTCTTGACCATTAGTGACATCGAAAGGTAGTTCTAGGAATTCATAGTTCCCATATATTGAATGAAAATCAGTCTTGGGAATATCTTCCTTCTTCAACCATACTTGATAATATATCATCCAAAAATCTACCATCTCTATGTATTGTATTCCACGCAGCTGATCAAACAAGTTTTCATATAATGGAAGATGATTCTTGTTCTTTATCATGATTTTGTTGAGCTCATGATAATGAATGAAGAGGCACATTGACCATCCTTCTTCGTGATGAAGAGGACTGGTGCACCCCGTGGTGATGCAAATGGGCGTATAAAACCATTATCCGGGTTCTACAAAAGTTATTTATACTAATTATCATGCTCTATAACATATATTCTATATTGTTTCTTGGATATTCTAAATTCCCTAGTTATATGGTCAATTTAGAAGTCAACAACTGTTCTATGATGGAGACCAGAAAATTCCCCGAGAAACACATCAGCGAATTCCCTCACAACATGAATGTCCAAAAAGATGATTGATTCATGGGACTAAATCATCTGAGCCAGATATGAATTCTCATAGAGCATTAATATCCATTTTCTAGATGATTTAACTAAATAATATTCATCCTCCTCCTTATAGTTTTGTAGAATCGGGGTCGATTCTCCACATAGAGAGTGATCTGTCTCTCATGAAAATTTATGTTGGCTTTATATATGTAAAGACAATACATGATGAGAATTGCATAAAATTACACTAGAGGGAGTATGACTAGGTTCTACAGGAATATCAATACACAAATTATGATGGCAGAGGAGTTATATTGCTGGTATGCAATTATTTCCCCATTTGTCATGCTCACCGACATCTTTACATCCATGATTTGTGGTGTTTTTGGGATTGTTCTACTGAAATTTTGGGATATATTAGAATCTTTTGAACCAGAATCAAATAGTATGTTTTATATTCTTGAATTAATAACTATCATACATGTCACCACTTCATTTTCGGGGTTCTCTTCAGTGGTAGTGATAAAAAAGATCTCTCTTGCTACCTTAGAGGTAGTTGGTTTCCTACAAAAACCCTTGGCATAGGGCAATAACATGAAAGGTTACCTGTTTCTTTGTAATTGATGTAATTAAAAATGTGTTTTAATTTGAATAGAGCATTACTCTCCTCTATTTCAGCTGTAGTTTTTTATTGTCCGTAGTTAACTACTAGGATCCCATCTCTTCTACAGTTAATGTGTTTCCTCATCCACTTCAAGCAATTTATGGGATGCTTCATTATACACCTTTGGAAAGTGGGGTGATCGATTTTCATATCACCATTGGACATATCTATTACACCACTAGAATTGATGTCCACATCAATCTTCTTATCCCCATGATACCCGTGAGATTCTCTGATCTCCATTTTGACATTGAGGGAACATCAGACAATTTCATCATAGCTATCGATGTAACGGATCCCCAGGGATTTCTACAAGATAGGTTTCATCCCACAAAAAGAAGAAGTCAACCTTGAATTCAGGGGTAACGAAAAATACAGATGTGTATCATGGAAGCCTTCTGAATTTTTCCTCGTACACTCTGAAAGATTATTCTTCTTCTTTCCTGATGGAATGGAACTCCCTTCACATATTAAGTTGAAGGGTGGACAGAAAATATTTATCAATTTTTTTTTGTAAATACTTCCATTCCAATGCCTTGATCTCCTCCTCAGGATTTGTATTTCAGATCAATGTATACCATTGATTGGCTTTACCCTCCATACAATATGCATCAGAAGAGAATTATATTTTTTGGAACATTGAAGGATGGAGAAGATATTTTCAATGGATTTGATCCATTGTTCATTGATTGAGGCATCAGATGATCCATTAAATGTAAGAGGAATTTGTCTCATGATGGTTATGATATCGACTTTATTATCATTGGGGGGGATAAAATTTATCTTGACCCATGTTACTATTTAAATAATGTGTTAACTGATGGAGTTTTTATAAGGCCCCAACCTTAAACCTTACTTAATCTTGAGTTATTACAAGATTACACATTGAGGATCTTTTCGGGTTTAGAGTTTTAGAGAATTAGATCATAAAACTTGCATTACATTCCACATATAAACAAAGTGGTTACATAAAGATAGTATTCATCATTCCCATCAATGGAAACACATTTAAAATAAAACATGAATTATTTCTTGACACATCCTTGACTCTATCATCTTATCATGTACCTTTCCCTTGACCCGTGAAAAACATTTCAAAAACATGGGATGAGCATAAAAACTCAGTATGGGTTATAAAAAAACATGGAAAGGAAACATGAGTTCATATATACATAAGAATGAAATCATACTTTACCCATAAAAAATAGGCACTTTAACATACCTCATAAAATCATGAATAAATCATATAAATCATAAGACATAAAGGTAACTTGAGGCATTCATATCATTCTTACGTAGGGAGTAACCCTCTTGGTTACGTTTGGAATACCCATCACAGTATATTCCCTAAAATCTCTTCGGAGAAACCTTAACGTTTCACTCCTTCGCGTTACACAATGCATTGGAGAGCTATAACGGGCTCACCCACCCTTAGTTTATCACGGAACCACCCGTCTTCATAATAATGCCCAAGAACCATAACATAATCATATCACATAAAACATGCATAAAGGAAACATAAAATTTCCACATTTCAATCATGAGATATCAATACAACACATTGATATAAAAACATTATGAAAACCATTTTCAATACTAAAATAAAAGAAAAGTAAAACATGGTATTTATTTTTCTTTTAAAAAGAAGGTATGGCTTGTAGAGGAAGCCGAAACTCAAATAACGGTCGCGAAGGCGGAGAAGTCGTTGTCGCCGCATACGTACGACAAAAACATTCCCTTTTGTCGTTTAGTAAATTCTTCGTATAAAAAAGATTCCTTTTGAAAAAACGTAAAAGTCAAAGGGGTTTATACACCGTATAAAAGAAAGTTGTGTATAAAATAAAATATGCCTCAACGAAAGGAGATTAAGACGAAGTCCCATACCTCGTATCTGACTTGACTCGACCGTTCTTTAATCTCCTGAATAATAAAATTGAGTTAATCTCTACTTGATTATGAATCTTTTTCAAGTTCATTATTCCTTTTATACCATGTTATGAACATCATGTAATCAGTTAAGTTAATAATGTTCATTTTGTCGGTATTTGGTTCTTAAGTCAAAAATAGACTTCTTACACTTACATGTTGTTAATTTGGTCAAACGTTCATTATATCCAGAATGGTATTCATGATGTAGATATCATATATGTCATATATATCCAGTACATACATGCATTTATAATATTACATAATTTAGAGGTAAGAAATGAAATGCACCGTTCATGGAGACGGTAAGCCGTACGTACGCATGAACGCTACTTCCATTTCTATTTCATATTTTCTGGAATGGAATCATAATGATATAAGAGTATATTATAATTCCAGTATAATAACATATATAATATCATTAACTTTATCCTTTACACATCCCACATATGGTATTAACAAATCAAATCACTTTTAGGGGGTGGTAGTCCGCACTTCCTAAAATGAAGATATCGTGTTTACCCATAATGGAAACCATAATGGTATGCCCAAAATGAAAAAAAAAACAGAAGCTTAAGGAAAAAATAAACATATTATATATCATATATAATAATAGTGACATCATAATGGCCACCTTTGAAGGTGTTAAATGAGTGTTGAACAATCATCGTTTCGGGAGGCAGAATTTCGCCATCCACGGAAACCGTATGTTCTTTAACCATTTGATGTAGTTGTGTGAGAGTGTAGCTCAAATAAATCATATAAAAACATCCTAGTATATTGAAGATACTGGTGTTGTTACAAAATAAGTTAATAAAAAGAGTTTAGGGGGTTGGAGAAGCAAAATAAAACAAATGAACATGAGAGAATGAATTACCTTAAAAAGTGTAACTCCTTTTGATTTGAGCCAAAAGGCTTCCTTTGTAAGGATTATGCCCAAATGGAATCCTCTAGGATGAGGAGAGGGATGTGGAGAGAGCAAATGGGAAGGGGTTGGCCGAGCCAAAGGCTTGATGTGTGTGTAAAATGAGGTAGAGGTGGGGGCCTTTTATAAGAGGAGAGGAGGGGCACTTTTGGAAAGTAAAGAAACATTACTTTATTTGAAAATGTTTTTCGGTTTTAAAAGGTCTCACATTGAAATAATTCGTGGATAAGGTGATAAGGGTTCGAAATCCACTCTTCCAATTGGTTTTGGACATGTGTAGGTTTTAGATTTCTCATTATCATTCCATTTTATTTAAATCGTCAAATAATGATGTCATCGCTGCATCATTATTATGTCATAAATAATTTAATTTATTTAATGTCTAGAAATTATAAAAAAAATACTATGATATAGGAAATATTTTTAGCTTTCCAATTACTATTTATAATCAAAATTTGGACTTGTATAACCCCACTTAAAAATTGTTTTCGTAAAACATATTATGTTTGTGTCATTTTCACTTAAACATTAAATAAAAAGTAATTTATGTCATTTCCAAACCAAAGTGTCTCCATGGGGTCCCAATGATGACCCATGTCTTTTCTTGGTCGGACATGACACAAATAATAAGGTTGTTACATGTTTCTAGGTCATTTCCTATTATTAAAGCATTATTTATACCTTAAACTACCATAATTACCACTAATCGCGATAAAGAACTTAATAAGTTACTATTCACCCAAAAATAATTTTAATCTCATTGAACCACATTTTACTTCATAATGACAACCATGTATGTCGGATTTTCAAAATTCAATACACATTAGTGGTAAACTTTCATTTAACTGAAAAATCAGTTTGCTTGATTACCACTTAGTCGTTTCACTATTCATCAAAAATTGAAGTTTTTCAGAAAATTACAAAAAATTCACCCTAAGCTATATTTGATATTCCGAATTCAAAAATGAAGTCTATTTTACAAAATTAAAATCATATAAGTCACATTAATTAATTTAATAATTAATTCCCGCTGCCAGAGCAAAAAGCGTGTTTTTACAAAACAATAAGTATCAAAAGATTGACACCAGTTTAAGTCTAATTTCAAAGTGAAATTGTTTCCAATGACCACCATTGGATTAAATGGTAAAACTATATTCATATTACACATTAAGACAAATTAAAAAGATAATATAATCATATAAATAAATTAGATTAAAAAGGAGTTTTTATGTAAAATGCAGTATTTTTCACTATTCATTAAAAAATGAATATTGTCAGAAAAATACCAAAAATTCACACAAAGTAAATTTTGATGTCCCAATCATAAAGGATAAGTTTATTTTGACAAAAATAGTTTATAAAATTGTCAAAATATAGATTCAAAAAATGGTTTTCCATCAAAAGACAGTAAAACAATCTTTTAAGAATATTAGTGTATTCCATGCATAAGATTGTATTTATTTTCATTTTAAGCCTCTATGACACTATCTTAATCATTAATAGACATAGATAAAAATATCTATTATTCATTACTAACTTGGGATGTTACATCCTTCCCCCCTTTAGAAAATTGCACCCCCGCAATTTATTTACTTATCAAATAAATGAGGGTACTTATCCCTCATTGCATTTTCGGATTCCCATGTTGCCTCTTCAATCATATGGTTTTTCCACAAAACCTTTACCTGGTGAATCACCTTATTCCGTAACACTTGCTCCCTGTGGTCAAGAATCTGGACTGGTTGTTCCTCATAAGATAGGTTCTCTTCCAGCTGAACAACCTCTGGACTCAAAACATGACATGGATCTAGCATATACTTTCTCAACATCGAAACGTGAAAAACATTGTGTACCTGAGATCAACTTGGAGGTAAAGCCACACGGTATGCAACTGATCCAACTCTCTCCAGAATTTCGTATGGTCCAATGAACATTGGACTCAACTTTCCTTTCTTACCAAATCTCATCACACTTTTCCAAGGAGAAACCTTGAGAAAAACATGATCACCTACCTCGAAAGATAGATCCTTCCTCCGGTTATCTGCATAACTCTTCTTCCTGCTCTGAGCTGTTCTCATGTGTTTCTGAATCAGCTGAACTTTTTCTGCCATCTCTTCTACCAATTCTGGTCCCATCAACTTCCTTTCACCCACTTCATCCCAGAATGCTGGAGTTCAACACCGCTTCCCAAATAATTCCTGAAATGGTGCCATCTGTATACTGGAATGGAAACTGTTATTATATAAAAATTCAACCAAAGAAAGATGTTGGTCCCAACTTCCCTGATAATCCATAGAACAAGCTCGTAGCATATCCTGTAATGTCTGAATTGTTCGTTCTGACTGCCCATCTGATTGATGATGAAAAGCTGTACTAAAATTTAATTCAGTACCCAATGACTTCTGAAGGCCTTTCCAAAAGTTAGAAGTAAACCTGGGATCACGATCCGATACAATGGAGAGAGGAACTCCATGTAACCTGACTATCTCTTTATGATACAAATGGGAAAGTTGATCAAGAGAGAAAGTATCTCGTATAGCAAGGAAATGAGCAGATTTGGTCAAGCGATCAACAATAACCCAGATTTCATTATTACCACAAGATGTCTTCGGTAATCTAACAACAAAGCCCATGGATATATTCTCCCATTTCCACTCTGGCACTGGTAAAGGCTGAAGCATCCCTTTCGGTAACTGCCACTCTGCTTTAACCTGCTGACAAGTCAAACACTTCATAGTAAAATCAGCAATATCTCTTTTCATTCCATCCCACCAGTAATACTCCCGCAGATCACTATACATCTTAGTACTGCACGGATGAACTGAAAACAGAGAATTATGAGCTTCACATAACAACTCTCTCTTCAACTGTGAATCACAAGGCACACACAACCTCTTCCCAAATCTCAAAACACAATCACTATCAATGTTGAATTCAGGCAACTTACCATTCTGAACCAGCTCTACCTTTTTCTGCAACTCACTGTCTTGCTTCTGTGCTTGCTTGATTCTATCTGATAGAGATGATCTCACTGATACCTAAAACAAAATAGAAGGAATCCCTGCACCAACAACTTCTATGACAAAGTTCATCAAATCCTTAACCAAAGGATCACGTTCCAAACGCAACATTGTTAATGAAGCATTACTTTTTTGACTCAAAGCATCAGCCACTTTATTTGCTTTTCCCGGATGGTAATGAATTGTACAATCATAATCCTTGATTAATTCCAGCCATCTCCTTTGTCTCATGTTTAAATCTTTCTGAGTGAATATATACTTTAAACATTTGTGATCGGTATATATTTCACACTTTACTCCATACAAATGATGCCACCAAATTTTTAAATCAAAAACAACAGTAGCTAGTTCCAAATCATGTGTAGGGTAATTTACCTCATGAGTTTTCAACTGTTGTGAAGCATAAGCAATTACCTGATCATTCTGCATTAGGACGCAACCAAGTCCTTTCAATGAAGCATCACTGTATATAACAAACTCACCATTCCTAGAAGGTAGTGCCAAAACTAGAGCATTCACCAATCTTCTTTTCAATTCCTGAAAACAATCATCACATTCTTTTGTCCAGATAAACATAACACCCTTCCGAGTTAGCTTAGTCATTGGACTAGATAACAGTGAAAAATTTCTAACAAACCTTCGGTAATAGCCCGCCAAACCAAGGAAGCTACGAATCTCGGTTACATTTGTGGGTCTTGGCCATTCTTCCACAACTTTTGTTTTTGCAGGATCAACAGTTATTCCATCTTTAGAAACAATGTGACCAAGGAAAGAAATTTGTTGCAACCAAAACTCACACTTGCTGAATTTCCCATACAGTTTCTTTTCTTTTAAGGTTTGCAAGATAACCCTTAAATGTTTTTCATGCTCCTCTTTACTTTTAGAAAACACCAAAATATCATCAATGAAAACCACCACAAACTTATCCAAGAACTCATGGAAAATTCTATTCATTAAGTCCATGAATATAGCAGGTGCATTGGTTAGCCCAAAAGGCATTACTACAAATTCATAATGGCCATATCTCGTACAGAACGCGGTCTTCGGAATATCTGCCTCCTTGACCTTCAGCTGATGGTACCCCGATCTCAAGTCAATCTTTGAAAAAAACTGAGCTCCCTAGAGCTGAACAAACAAATCATCGATATGAGGCAAAGGATATTTGTTCTTAACAGTGATATTATTCAAGGCTCTATAATCAATGCAAAGTCTCATAGAACCATCTTCCTTTTTAACAAATAAAACAGAAGCACCCCATGGTGATGTGCTAGGTTTAATGAAACATTTCTCTAATAAATCTTGCAATTACTCCTTCAACTCTAAAAGTTCAATTTGTGCCATTCGATAAGGGGGTTTTGAAATTGGCTTAGAATCAGGAACTAAGTCAACAGTAAACTCAACTTCCTGATCTGGTATTATTCGAGGCAAATCATCAGGAAAAACATCAGGATACTCATTTACCACTGCCACATCATTAATCGGAACAGTTCTTTTATTTTCAACGATGTGTGAAAGGTAACATTCATTTCCATCTTTTACAAGTTTCTCGGCCTCTTGATATGTTATCAAAAGTAAGGGTTAATTCTTGTAAACAAACTGAAAGTCTTAATGAAAAGAAACTTCATTATCTCTATAGTCAATCTTAGCATGGTAAATAGAGAGCCAATCCATACCCAGGATAACATCAAACTCTACTAGAGGTAGAACAATAAGGTTTGCAAGTAGTTTCTTTCCACAGATAAGGATAGGAAGATTCTTATAAATTCTTTTTGCCTCAACACTTCCCCCAGGTGTTTTTACCAAAAGTTCAGGAGTCATTTCTTGAGATGGTATTCCTATTTTACTAGAATAGGTTTCATAGATGAAATAATGTGTAGACCCCGAATCAAACAACCCACTGGCATAATCTGAAAAAACAAAAAAAGTACCTGATACAACTTCATTTGATGGACCGACATCTGCTGAAGTAGTTGCAAAGGATTTCACCACCCCTTTCTGCTTGTAGTCTAACTGCTTCCCATCACTCAAGCTCCTTGTCGGACACTTGTTTTCATAGTGACCCATCTCATTGCACTTATAACATTTCACTAACTGTAAAACAAATTTGTTCTTACCTTCACCTTGATCCTTTTCAGCGCAATCACGAGCCTTATGTCCCATCTTACCACATCGGTAGCACTTCCCAGAATTCAGAAGACATTCCCCAACATGCCTTTTTCAACATTTATCACAAACTGGAAACATAGTTCTCTTACCATCAGACTTTATTGAAGAATTCTTACATTTCTCCTGCCACCTCGGTCTCTTCTTCTGCTGGTTGTTATAGAAAACTTGGTCATCAGCGAACTCCATTTCCACCTTCTCAGCACATCGAACAAGCTTTTCATAACTTTTAAACTCACGAGAAGCTAATGCCCTTCGATACTTTGGCTTTAATCCTGAGTAAAAATGATTGATTTTACTATCAAGGTCCTGAATAAAATTTGGAGCATACCTTGCCAATCGAGTGAACCTTTCTTCATAGGCAGCCACTAAGTCTTCCTCTTGCCTCAATTCCAAGAATTGATTTTCCATCCTAAGTCGAACAGCCTTAGGAAAATACTTCTCAAGAAACATACCTTTGAAATCATCCTAGTCAAGAGCATCAATCTCATCGGCGTCCCTGGTATTTTTAACCATAGACCACCACTGATCTGCTTCACCCTCCAAACGGTAAATAACAAGACTAACCTTATGACTGTCTGAACACCCCATGACATCAATAATCTTCTCCAGTGCTTTAATCCACCCTTCAGCTAGCACAGGGTCAGATGATCCTCTGAATGATGGTGGATGTTGCCTCATGAAATGTTCCACCATTGACATGTTCCTCTGCGGTTGTTCTGGCTGATCTCGTGCATGGATACCACCGCCATTTATCGCTTGAGTTAACTGCGCCATTACTGCAACAAACTGTTCAGTTCCAATTCTGACCATTTCTGGATGCTGATTCGGAAGGTTACTTCCTTCTGTATTCCTTCCTAGCGCTGCTTCCCTATTTCCTCTGCGGAAAACCATTCTGAACAAACATGTCTTAGATGAAGCAACATGGTAATCTTTAAATGCTATATCATTTCGAAAAAAAATATTTTTGGATAATCATTTAATAGAATTCTAACTCCTAATGTTATCTAAACCGACCTTTGATTCCAACTATAAGGCCCCAGCCATAAACCTTACATAATCATGAGTTATTACAAGATTACACATTGAGGATCTTTTCGGGTTTAGAGTTTTAGAGAATTAGATCATAAAACTTACATTACATTCCACATATAAACAAAGTGGTTACATAAAGATAGTATTCTTCATTCCCATCAATGGAAACACATTTTAAATAAAACATGAATTATTTCTTGACACATCCTTGGCTCTATCATCTTATCATGTACCTTTCCCTTGACCTGTGAAAAACATATCAAAAACTTGGGATGAGCATAAAAACTCAGTATGGGTAATAAAAAAACATGGAAAGGAAACATGAGTTCATATATACATAAGAATGAAATCATACTTTACCCATAAAACATAGGCACTTTAACATACCTCATAAAATCATGAATAAATCATAGAAATCATAAGACATAAAGGTAACTTGAGGCATTCATATCATTCTTACGTAGGGAGTAACCCTCTTGGTTACGTTTGGAATACCCATCACAGTATATTCCCTAAAATCTCTTCGGAGAAACCTTAATGTTTCACTCCTTCGCGTTACCCAATGCATTGGAGAGCTATAACGGGCTCACCCGCCCTTAGTTTATCACAGAACCACCCGTCTTCTTAATAATGCCCAAGAACCATAACATAATCATATCACATAAAACATGCATAAAGGAAACATAAAATTTCCACATTTCAATCATGAGATATCAATACAACACATTGATATAAAAACATTATGAAAACCATTTTCAATATTAAAATAAAAGAAAAGTAAAACATGGTATTCATTTTTCTTTTAAAAAGAAGGTATGGCTTGTAGAGGAAGCCGAAACTCAAATAACGGTCACGACGGCGGAGAAGTCGTTGTCGCCGCATACATACGACAAAAACATTTCCTTTTGTCGTTTAGTAAACGCTTTGTATAAAAAAGATTCCTTTTGAATAAACGTAAAAGTCAAAGGGGTTTATACACCGTATAAAAGAAAGTTGTGTATAAAATAAAATATGCCTGAACGAAAGGAGATTGAGACGAAGTCCCATACCTCGTATCTGACTTGACTCGACCGTTCTTTAATCTCCTGAATAATAAAATTGAGTTAATCTCTACTTGATTATGAATCTTTTTCAAGTTCATTATTCCTTTTATACCATGTTATGAACATCATGTAATCAGTTAAGTTAATAATGTTCATTTTGTCGGTATTTGGTTCTTAAGTCAAAAATAGACTTCTTACACTTACATGTTGTTAATTTGGTCAAAGGTTCATTATATCCATAATGGTATTCATGATTTAGATATCATATATGTCATATATATCCAGTACATACATGAATTTATAATATTACATAATTTAGAGGTAAGAAATGAAATGCACCGTTCATGGAGACGGTAAGCCGTACGTACGCATGAACGCTACTTCCATTTCTATTTCATATTTTCTGGAATGGAATCATAATGATATAAGTATATATTATAATTCCAGTATAATAACATATATAATATCATTAACTTTATCCTTTACACAACCCACATATTGTATTAACGAATCAAATCACTTTTAGGGGGCGGTAGTCCGCACTTCCTAAAATGAAGATATCGTGTTTACCCATAATGGAAACCATAAAGGTATGCCCAAAATGAAAAAAAAACAAAAGCATAAGGAAAACATAAACATATTATATATCATATATAAAAATAGTGACATCATAATGGCCACCTTTGAAGGTGTTAAATGAGTGTTGAACAATCATCGTTTCGGGAGGCAGAATTTCGCCATCCACGGAAACCGTATGTTCTTTAACCATTTGATGTAGTTGTGTGAGAGTGTAGCTCAAATAAATCATATAACAACATCCTAGTATATTGAAGATACTGGTGTTGTTACAAAAGAAGTAAATAAAAAGAGTTTAGGGGGTTGGAGAAGCAAAATAAAACAAATGAACCTGAGAGAATGAATTACCTTAAAAAGTGTAACTCCTTTTGATTTGATCCAAAAGGCTTCCTTTGTAAGGATTCTACCCAAAGGGAATCCTCTAGGATTAGGAGAGGGGTGTGGAGAGAGCAAATGGGCAGGGTTTGGCCGAGCCAAAGGCTTGAAGAGTGTGTGAAATGAGGTAGAGGTGGGGGCCTTTTATAAGAGGAGAGGAGGGGCACTTTTGGAAAGTAAAGAAACATTACTTTATTTGAAAATGTGTTTCGGTTTTAAAAGGTCCCATATTGTAATAATTCGTGGATAAGGTGATAAGGGTTCTAAATCCACTCTTCCAATTGGTTCTGGCCATGTGTAGGTTTTAGATTTTTTATTATCATTCCATTTTATTTAAATCGTCAAATAATGATGTCATCGCTGCATCATTATTATGTCATAAATAATTTAATTTATCTAATGTCTAAAAATTATAAAAAAAAATACTATGATATAGGAAATATTTTTAGATTTCCAATGACTATTTATAATCAAACTTTGGACTTGTATAACCCCACTTAAAAATTGTTTTCGTAAAACATATTATGTTTGTGTCATTTTCACTTTAACATTAAATAAAAAGTAATTTATGTCATTTCCAAACCAAAGTGTCTCCATGGGGTACCCAAGTTGACCCATGGCTTGTCTTGGTCGGACATGACACAACCAATAAGGTTGGGACATGTGTCTAGGTCATTTCCTATTATTAAAGCATTATTTATATCTTAAACTACCCTAATTACCACTAATCGCGATTAAGAACTTAATAAGTTACTATTCACCCAAAAATTATTTTAATCTCATTGAACCACATTTTACTTCTTAATGAAAACCATGTATGTCGGATTTTCAAAATTCAATACACATTAGTGGTAAACTTTCATTTAACAGAAAAATCAGTTTGCTTGATTACCACTTAGTGGATTCACTATTCATCAAAAATTGAAGTTTTTCAGAAAATTACCAAAAATTCACCCTATGCTATATTTGATATTCCTAATTCAAAAATGAAGTCTATTTTACAAAATTCAAGTCATATAAGTCACATTAATTTATTTAATAATTAATTCCCGCTGCCAGAGCAAAAAGCGTGTTTTTACAAAACAATAAGTATCAAAAGATTGACACCAGTTTAAGTCTAATTTCAAATTGAAATTGAATCCAATGACCACCATTGGATTAAATGGTAAAACTATATTCATATTACACATTAAGACCAATTAAAAAGATAATATAATCATATAAATAAATTAGATTAAAAAGCAGTTTTGATGTAAAATGCAGTATTTTTCACTATTCATTAAATAATGAATATTGTCAGAAAAATACCAAAAATTCACACAAAGTAAATTTTGATGTCCCAATAATAAAGGATAAGTATATTTTGACAAACATAGTTTATCAAATTGTCAAAATATAGATTCAAAAAATGTTTTTCCATCAAAAGGCAGTAAAACAATCTTTTAAGAATATTAGTGTATTCCATGCATAAGATTGTATTTATTTTCATTTTAAGCCTCTATGACACTATCTTAATCATTAATAGACATAGATAAAAATATCTATTATTCATTACTTACTTGTGATGTTACAGTTTTGTGACAATGTTAGTGATTCCCACTCCCATCATTTTGGTGATATCATTAGAACAACCATCACATTGATCTTCAAATTGGTTGTTAGTTTGAGTCCTCCTATAACCAGCCATCGGCTGGAATAAAAGGATTGTTAGGGTTATGTCATAAAGGGTTATCCAAATACCAAAACAGATGAATTAAAAATTACTATTATTTCATTATCTCGTGAATCTATAAGCTAAAATCTATGTTATCTATGATCTACTTTCTAAAATGTATTCTTAGAGTCATTTTTTTAAATTCCCATAAAAATAATCCATACTAAACATGTTAAATAACAAAAGCATATCCACTATAAGCGTCATAACCAAGAGTGCATAAATAACCATTTTTGTGTACCCGAATACCTTGGGTCAATCCTGGAACTCCTTATTAGACATTTCAATCATTGGTAAATCTCTTCCATAGTCGCCTCTACCTTCACGTATCCAAACAAGGATGCATTTCCTTGATAAACCACTTACTCAATACTCACCAAAATATAGGGATGTTTATTAATACTTATTCTTGTATCTGAGGGTTCACAAGGGTTTTCTAATCCTAATCCCAAAAATAACTATACCTAATCTCTGATACCAACTATGACAACCCTGATTTATTACTACAGAGTTAGACATGATTTATTTTAGAAAACCTTCACTAGATAAAACATAGAAGATCAAGAGTTCTAGAGTCTTTGGGGAATAGGTAAATTACATTACAACTTAAAACATAAAACACAACATCTTATTGAAAACATCCTTTACATGACCACTAAATTTCTTCGTACTTAGCATTTTATGGGATAACCTAAGGAAATACGTAAAAAAGGGGTGAGTTATAAAGGCTAGTAAAGGAGTAAACAAGGAATTACATGACGAATACAATACATTTTTGGAAATAGGTATATCATTGAAAAATAAAATAACATTAACATAAATGCATGATATAGTATGATTATCATAACACGGAAATGTGGTAAAAACACTTAACATGGAATTTGCACGAACCAAATCTCATTGGTCATGGAGCATGAGTAAACCCTCATTGCACATGAAACACGAGTAAAACATTGTTGTACGTGAATTATCATGAGTAAAAACCATTTCACAAGATGTATCATTATAATATACTTTACCCAATGCATTTGTGCTCTATCAGGGTGCGCCCTTCATGTATATTACATTTCATTCACAAGTGTGACACATAGATCCAACAACATGGAATAAATCGTCATCATTTATTCCATGGTAAAGGGATGTGGAATACATATATTATTATTTATAATAATTAAGTAAATTTTCATAATAGTGAATACCCTAGATAGAGAAATTGGCTTGGTATTCACAACACAATAACAGTGGCTTGGAAAATCAGTGCAATTTCGACATCATAATGTCGTGACGTAAGAATTCATAAAAATGTTTAATGATAGATAAAGGGATGTATTGTCATATTTTCACGAAATGGACATTAAGGGGGTCATATAGATACATGTCCAAAAATATGTACTGGAATATATATTTATAATACAAAATAATTACATGAATGTAGATAAGGAGTATGGGGGAAGTGAAAAATCATACCGCAACATTTATAATTGAAAATAAAAGGACATAAAAATATTATGAAACTTTGTTAAAATGAGAAAGGAAGGAATCTATAACATGGAAGTGTGACAACAAAGGAATAGGATGGGCTTGAGAGAGGCTTCATTGTAGATTGGGGAGCCTGTGAAGTATTCTAGAGAGAGGTGGGAGGAGGTTCGATGAACTCCATGGGCTTTGAGTGGAGAGGAAGTTGGAGAGTGGGTGGGTTTATATTGGAATGGAGAGGGAATTATTTATTATTTAGGATTGGGTCACCACACATTAAAATAAACCAAACCACACACCAGCCCATGGTTTATTCCCATGCTTATTTCCAGAGGTAAAAATGAACAATATTATATAATTCAAATTTATTAAAATCTTAAAATAATTGGATTTCTTTTGTGGAAGTGAGTCACACTCTCATGGAAATCATTTTAAAAAGCTAAAAGATTTTATAAGTCATGAAGTGTCTACTAAAGCATTGTAAATAAATAAAACAAACAAAAAATTACATTATTTTAATGATAAAAAATTTAATGGATATAAATAGTATTTATAGTATTTTATTACATCACTATTAGGCTTTTATGATGTCATAAAACACATTATATATTTAAATTGAATTTAATTTTTACCTAAAAATTCAACTATCAAAAGGAATTTATGAAAACTTCCCCATTAGATAATTTTAATGTCCTAATTCCAAAAATAAAATACATTTTATCTAAATTATTTTCTAAATATGTTAATTTTTACATTTAAATTAATAACAGTCATTTATCTAATATCCATAGGTTTTGATAAAAATGGATTTCAAAACATAAAAAATTACAGTTGTATTCATAAAAATTATACTATCATTTATAATTAATAAATGTAATTTAGTAATAAAAATGTAAGATTAAAATATTGTTTAATTTAAAAATCCATTAATTTATAGAAATATATTTCCATATTAACTAAAAATATACTATTTCTTCTTTAAAAACCATTTTCAAAGTAACAATAATAAAATGAATGTATATTTTTTATTATATAAAAAAATAATTCACATAATAATTGTGTTAAGGTATTGTTACATAACCCCATATAACACACGTATAAGACCTTAGGGTAAGATGCGTGATTATGGCAGACTCTGGGGTGGCTCGGATAACATCACTTGGGTGGTAATCTATATCAACTTCCACTTCTACCATGGGTGGTTTCACTCGAGGTTAATGTATTCAAGCACAGCTTGGGCTTGGTAAAGAGAGAATCCCAATGACACCAACTCCTTTCCAAGATCTGAAAAAATGGGCTTCGTATGGGGAAATTCTACTAGCAGATTCCATCTCTTTCTTTGATTGAGTAAATAGAATTTGTTAAAGCCATATATTTATACTAATAATGAGATCACTATTCAACGACAATATTAGAAATAGTCACAATTCTTAATGGTATTTTAAAATCCAAAACATAAAACCAAATAAGTGCATACGATTTACATAACATTAAGAAGACATTAAAATAGACCAAGAGGAATTTTCATTAATGAATTTTTTGTTCATTGCATTAGACATTTACACAAAGGATCTCATGGTACTATGTAAATAAATATGGAAGTCCCTATAGTCTTCTTGGTCCATGCCTCTCATGATCATTTGAAAAAATAGTTCACATATAATATCAAGCATCTCATGTAATCTAAAACAACTACATGGATAATCATTTACAATGATATCACATTCATTTCAGATAGTCAATAAAACTCTATCCTACACAATCAAGGCATGGAAAACAAGGCAAGCATAAAAGGAATCCTGAACCAAACAACCATAATAAAAGAATAAGGGAACACACCAAAGGGGTGTCCCATGAAAATGTTATCTGTCATTATTGTTAAAGAACTACCCTTTAGAAATAAAATAAATCATATATGGTACTAGTCATTGCTAAATTCCAAATCAAGTAGTACCCCAATCATGGATATGTGGCACATTAAGAATATATAATACCAAGACCATAAAAAATAGAACAAAACACATACCTCGATGTATTACAATTGATATACTTGAACGTCAGGCTTTGAATTTCACTTTATAGATACAGATCTAAAAAAGAAAAAATCATTCAACCTCAAATATATGACAATACATAAATAATATGGAAGAAATACTCAGTGGGTTTTAGAACTCACCAGTGGGATTTCAATGCACCGGAAGGTGACTCATTCCGAACTACGAAATAGAATCGAGAGGGGTTCAAAGTTTTTGGTTTTTCCATTGCTCCTATATGTGAACCAGTGGGTGGAAAAAAAGTTTCTAAATATGAGACCTTACCTTGATATGATTTATCCAATAAAAATAAAAGTACACTCAGGTTTCATTAAATGTACAAAAAGTGTAGTAGATTTAACTATCCCCCACCTTATGTGGTCTAGCAGGTCACCACTTGTCCAGTACACTGTTTTACTCAGTAAGTTGGTACATAGTGTGTACTCAATCGTATACTTCATGTACTTAGTAAAACACCATTTCTTTTTTTCCAAAAAACCATGATATCAATATCAATACATCAAATGAAGATTCATATTCTTATTGATCTACTATAAAAATATGGGAAACCAAATACCTTATATGTGATGGATTGTGGCTGGGCATAGTGGTGTGTCTCTCGTAGTAGTTGTAGTCCCCATGAAGTGCTCCGATATATTTTATCAAAACAAGAAATTAATTACATATAATTATATTACATGATTGTGTGTTCTCCACAAAATATATATCTTATGATTATAATAGGCTCATATGTGTTATGTTATTCATTATATTTAATTCACATATTATGAATTTCCAATATTTATGGATTGCTTCATGTTTCTTATCTTCTTCATACATGTTATGATCCAAAAATGTTTTTCTCATGTTCTCGTACACTTATGTTCATGTTATGATTACTTGTTCCATTTTTCTACACATACTCAGCTTTTAAGATCACCAATTTTTTATGTTTAGTTTACCTAGGGTATATAGAATGGTTATATATTGTTTTACTATATTGGATGATCTTTAAAATTGATTTTGAATATCATTCACTAAACATGAAGAATTTTTCAAATGATTCCAATGACACAAAACTATAATGTTACATAGACATTTCATTTTGTAAAGTGTTGAATATTTATATAAATTAATGAAATATCTATAAATGTTAAGCCTTTATCGCTATACAATCCCAATAGTACTTATTGGTTCTTATATGTTTTTCTACTGGTCCTGGGAATTGATAACAACACTCCTATCATATCCAGACCGATTAATCTAACATATATTAATGATTGAAAATGTATATTTATTAATTAATATTGTTAGTTACTTTAATTAAAATTTCATAAAATATAAAGAAATTGGTTTTGCATAAATTTTTTTATTTTCCTAATTTTAGTTGATAAATTAGAAAATAAAATAAATGTTCTACAACAATAATATAGGTACATATGTTAATAATGGAAACTATTTTTTTTAATTTATCCTTATTCTGTTAATATTCATAATCTTTTGAAATTCTATTTTATATGTTTTGTTAATTATTTTTACAATATATATTTTTAGTCTTGTTAGTTTTACATTTTTAAAATACATATCATACTTTCTAAATACAGGGGTTTAAATAAATAAATAAATATATATATATATATATATGAGGCTTAATAAAAATAAAATAAATTCACTCACAAGTATTTGAGAATACATTTTCCACTATAATTGATATTCTTAATGCTATTCAATAAATGTTATTCATGTAGATATTTTCTAGGATTTCATTTATAGAAAAGAACAAAATAGTATTTTTCTACATATATTTTTATTAATGAAATTGACTTAGATGTTTTGAGCATTGTACTACTTATCCATTTAGAGAAGAGATCAATATATTCATTTTCATAAGAACACCACATATCTGATTTCACTATTTTGTGTTTTAAGAAAATGTCACATATCCATTAACATTAATTAGCTTAACTTGTGATTCCTAATTTTACTAAATGAAATGATGACCAAGACTATCATTTGAATTGACCATAAAACTACAATCATTCAACAATGATTTCATTTATAATACTATGATATCATATAAGGAAATTATAAGGATGTGGTATATATATTTAATGTGTAGGTTGTGTGGTCATAGTAAAATCTAGACATCTTATCTTTAATGTTTATTAAGTCATAACATAATTGATTGTGACGTATTTATTATGAATGTTGTTTAATATCAATTTAATTTTATTTAATGATCAGTATAATCACCAATTAAACATGGTAAAAATATTGACTTCAAGTTAGCTCATGGTAATACTAATGTTTGTGGGGCATATATGAAACAATAAATACAACACTTCAAATAATTTGAAAAGAATATATTTTTTCAACAATCTATTTTAGTGTTATTTTTATAAAATGGAATAATTCAGGTTGAAATTTTTTTTATCAATAGTTTATTTATTTTGTATGTATATTTTAGATTATATTGGTATAAAGAAATACTTTTGATGTAATGTTATTAAAAATATTCATATAAAGTTATAATTTAAATTTAATTTCATTAATACTCTATTGTTTTATTTATTTATGATATAAAATTACTAGATAATGAAGTGATTAATTCTATTCATTCCCCTTAATTTAATATTATGATTTTATTCATAAAATTATTCTTGATATATTTTTCATGTTTTTCTAATATACATAGAATAATATGTAAAAAATATGTTAATGAGGCACATATTTAAAATTATAAGTTATAATGAAATTATAATTTCTTATTATCTTCAAAGATGTGTCATGAAGTGATTGGATTATTGGACCCACTGAGGAGATCATTGATGTTAATGAAGATGGATAAATTCATTAGATATCCAAAAAAAGATAGAAAAACTAAATAAATATCATTTGAAATTTGTTTTCGAAAACATTTTTTTCATAAATTTATGATACACATTTGATCAGAAAGATTAATAATTACTTATTCATTTATATGATAACTAATAGAATTCAACTACACTATCCAATACTGATATTATGTCCGAGATCATCTGGCCTCATTTTTGTCATCATTATATCTTTATTCTGAGTGTACTATGTATATTCCAAAGTTTATTATTTTTACTTCCATTATATTATTGTAATATGTTCTTATTGGTTATATTCAATTCCCTATAAAAATATATCATTTCTTTTGGTTATTATACCACCAAAAAATAATTATAGCTTGTGTGTCCTAATTAAAAGTTAGGTAAAAAAATCATTCCCCAAGGATCCTGTAATGTTTTTATGTAGTTAAATTATGTATTTAAAAAAATATTCTCTATAAGAAGTTCTCATGAATTTAAATGTCAGTTTATCATTGGGTATCGACATTCTCATATAGTTCCAATGGTTGAGGAGTGGAATATGTCATTGGTGATTTAAATCATTATAAATCAATGTGTTACTTATTTTTCCATACAATACATTAAATTACTTTAAAACAAAACACACTTCATTTTCATTAATTTTTATAAATCTTATAATTTTTCAATTAATTTTTTCAAACAACTATTCACCCATTCTTGGACAAATTTAAATGACTTTAAATACACAAATTTGAATATAAGGACTAGACATAACATAAAATATTTTAATCTTACTTGAATATTCTAATCTGACATCAAAAAATTTGTATTAGAGTTAGGACTATCTGGATGTATATTTAAAATATTTCATTATTTTAATCTGTAACCAAGGAATTGGTTTCAGAGGAGGTGATTACATTAAAGGATATTTAGATGATATAATTTTTTGTAATTTATTTTCAAATCTGTAAAAACCTATTATCCTAGATATAATATTATAATTAATAAAAATATTGTTTCTATTAAGATTCTAGGTCTCAATACCAAAAATAGATAGATTCTAAAATCCTTCATTTTTAAAAGGAAAAGACTATTAATACCATAGATACATAATGAAATCATACCAAAAATAGTAATTTGGATCACTACACTATCATAGATAGTCTATATGAGATATCCGATGTTCATCTGAATATTCTTATATGTAATGACATTTTTAAATTTGTATTGAATTATAATTTTAAAATTATTTTTTATTGTTCTATATATAAAAGTGTTTGTGGACATATCTCAACTTGTAATATGAACTATGATATATTCACAATACATCATGTGAGTCACTATGTGACTATCATGATCAACATTAAAAGGTTAAGAATGATACACCTGGAATGAAAAGACACAGAAATAAGAGATGATGACTCTATAAAGTTAATGTTCTATCAATATTATGTATCTCAAATGGTTGGATAACACATGGTGACATAAATGGAAATACAACTCAAGTCAAATTAGTACTGAGAATTATTAAAAAAGATTGAATAAAAATAACGCGTCCTTTGAATATTGTATAAATTTTAATGAGTATAACATAAATTAACTAATAGAATCCTTTCACCAGCTTCAATTATAGTCCAAATAAATTGTTGAAGAGGAGTCCTAGAATAAAAATGTACTTATTTTAATTCTATTAATAATGAAATCTCTTACACATATTAATAAATAGTATTGTAATGTGAAAAATATATGGCTCATTTTAGAATCAAAACTTTTAAGATCTCGAAAAACAATTGTTGAAAGCGTAAATTCAGAAGAATGTTGAAAATTAATATTAATGAAATGTAATTCATCTAATAATAATGATTTTTTATAGTTAAATTGTTAATATTGTGGGAAGATATTGATAATTAAAATATAATTCCCCAAACACAAACATCCAATTTAATATAAATATAAAATTAAAAAAGAATCGCATTATTTGTTTGATGGTTAGGACTACTCCAAATTTTCTCACCAATGAAGTGATTCTATAAGTGAACTCTAGGAAAGGAATTTTATTATTTTGGGTATACATTATGGGGTAATTGATACTATTTTCACTATATTAATTTATGATATTAATGTAGATCGTAATTCTATATCTAAAAAAGAAAATTAAATTGATTATTATTCATGATCGATATATACTAGTTTAAATTGAAACATATATTGTTGTTTATAGAAAATGGATTATTAATAAATTATGATGTCTTGATAATTGAAAAATAAAAAAACTAGAAATTTTTTAAAAAATATATTTTCAAATAAAACGATTAACTGAAAAGGGATATAATTAATTAAATAATTTTGTTTCCCAATATGTAAAATCATATGGAATAATAATTATGATATGTTAGGACAAAAAGGAGAAAATTATGAACCTAAAAACCTTATATCAAAAAATGATAATGATCATGAAATAATAATTTATTTAGATATTGTTTATTTTAATAATGATTCAAATTAATTTATGAACTTATGAGATAAAATAATAAGAAAGAGACACAGTTTCTACATCTACTATGAATATTTATATAGATGTAGGGACTATTCAAAATGATAATATAAATTTGAGAAATGATATTGTCAATATTAATGATAATTTATCTAAATTATTTCCTGATAAGGAAAAATTAAAATTTTGTTTTTGATTAAAATAAACACCAATAAGAAAGGTTTTGTTTATAATATTTCATGATTAAAAAATAATACTATTTTTTTTGAAGTTTGAAATTATGATTTTCTAGCGTAACCTAAATTAAATTTACAATGAATGGTAATTATATTGAAAATTATCACTATGATTTACATATCTATTTGTTAATACTATGATTTTCATTTCAATGTATTTATTCTCTATGAAAATGACACATAAATTATTTTATTCAATTTTGGTTCCAAATTTTTCAACTAATATGCATGTTGTAACCATGTTTGAGTAAAGAATAAAAAAAAGTTTGAATTATTAATTTTATGATATATTCTATATGTTTATCAAAGACTCATGGTATTTAGGTAGTTTCCACTATAGGTATATTATGTGTGATATTTCAAAAATTATATCCATTAATTCATGTGTTTGTGGCCTTTTCAATTTTGGAAAAAATAGTAAATGTTTAATTTAAGATATTTGTGAAGTTGTTTTTGTTAGACTATTATTATTTAAAATTTATAACATGTATATGGTTTAGAATAGAATAAAATAAGTATATCATTTATTTTTCATAGTGGAATAAAAGTTATTTCTAAAATTAATAAATATAACTATTTGAAAATAAAATATATTTTATTTTATTCAAATAGTATGGATAATGTTTATATTTTTGATTTCACTAACATAATCAATCAGAATACTATGTTTTTAAATGATATTTAATTAACTTACATTATGTGAAATAAGAGGCTGTGACATACAAACATGAGATATTTGAAAAAATAATTAAATCAAAAATAGGTTATTAAATTGCACAAATTAAATTCAATTATGTTTTTTATTATTGCTTCCTATTTAAAGGTAAAGTAGTTAAAATAAAGAATTAAATAAAAAATGATGTTATTGCTAAAATATTCTTAGAAATTTAATTTCATGACTTTTTAATACCTCTATAGCCTATTAGTTTAGCGGTAAGAATTATTTATTTATAATTATTGATGAATAATGTATATTTATGTAAATTTTTATTCTATTTGAAATGATACATTAATTGAATTCTACTCTTTCAATGAACATATTCAAAAAATGTTGAATCAATCAATCATTTATATCTAGCTTGATAGAGGGGAGAATTTTTAAAAAAATAATGTGACTATTTTTTTAATTATAATTGATATAAAAATTTTTGTTTATCCCTTAGGAAAATAAAAAAATGTTGTAGTTGAAATACAGAATATACCTATAAGAGATGTGGCTAGATAATTTATTATGGAATAAAATGTTTCTATATATGTTTTGGTAGAAGTATTAAATATACACCTTCATGTTTAAAATATAATATATATTAGAAAATTTTTAAATAACACCCCTTATAAAAAAATTAAATGTTTTCGTATAATGTTGAATATTTAGTGAATTTGATAGAAAACATTTCATCTATATGTAGATGATAATTTAAAAATTTTTGACTATTAAGGTGTTAAGGTGATATTTTTAAGACAATACAATAATAAAAATGAATATAGTGTTTTCATTAATATAAAATCAATTGTTTAAATTCTTTACATGTTATTTTTAATTAAACTATAAATAACCTCTAGATTATGATTAAATAAAATATGGTGATGAATTATGGATTTAAATTTTTTTCCATTATATTCAACATTAAAATGCGAATGAATTCGTTTGTGGGGATATATAGCATCTAAAACTAATTTAAGGCAATGGAAAACAAATAAAGACTGTCCAATTTAAAATGTAATAGGTAATTAAGTTTATTATATATAAAACTTAAATTCAATTTTATTTTAATGTAAATTTCATTACTTTTCATAATGATTATGTTCCTTTTAACATTGATAATATTTTAATTGATTAATATTATAGAAATTCTATTCAATATAAATAAAATAAATTTCAAAAAAATGTGTGGGATTTGGTTTAATTTCTCAAAAATAAACCTAAAATATGATCTGAATGGATTTTTCATAAATATATGCATGCCACTAAGAACATTGATAGATATAAAATAATGACTAGTGGTTTAGGATATCCAAATTATGAGATAATTGACATGGAAGATTCATTTTCTCATGTTCCATGGCAAGAAGAACCTAGAATCAAGTTAATATATTTTGTGTATTGAAAATATTAATTTTATTTCAAATTAATGAAGAATGTGATTTTTTAATATTATAAATTTTTGAGGAAGTTTATTTTATTTATAACCCCTATATTTGAAGAGAAAATACATATAATTTATTTTTATAAACATAATAATGTTTAATTTAGCCTTTTTAATTCTTCATGATCTCGATATGAAAGAATACATTTGTATTTTTTAGAACTATTTTTAAATCAAATGTTGATTCATCCATGTATGTAACGTGATTTTTATTGAAATATAGTAAATTTATTTTTATATTGAGATAATATATTTATATTAATAAATGTTTCATTATGTTATTATTTTTATAAAATAATTACTTGTGAATTTCACATAAGAATAATTAGAGAACTAAATTTCATTATTAATTTAAAAAATAATCGAACATATGATTTTATTTTATTTAATCAATATATATATGCTAATGAACATGTTAAAATATTTTTTCTTCATTCTGGAAAGATTGTGAAAACACCGATGAGTAAAAATTCCAAATTGTACTAGGATGAATATTCAATATCAATTGATATGAAACAATATATTATTTTGATTCAGTGTTTATTATATGTCATTGCTACTAAATAAGAAATAATATTCTTAGTATTTTTATGTGTGATATTTTAATCAATAATTGTGGTAATTCATCATAATGGTGTATAATAATTATCTATATATATGATGGTAATTACTCTCATTGGTTTATTTAATTCAAATATGAATTATTTTATTTGTTATATTATTCTGATTTTGACATTGGGGGATATAGGTTTGACTAAAAAAGCACTAAATGTATGTGTTATTTTATTTGTAAATGTTTTATTTCATGGTGTTAAATGAAATAAATATGGATATAACTATATATATATATGGGATTGAATATATCATGTCTAATTTAATTAGTTCAAAATGAATATAGATAAAAAATGTAATTTAAATATTTTATTTATAAAATTATTGATTTTTATGACAATTCTAGGGATATTTTTATTTCTAAAAATCTTCTAAAACACATCAATAGTGGTTATATATGATTATAACTTATTTCTATTGAAATTAATTGGATTAAATATTCACTATAACATTAAATTCTATTTTATTTTAAATGAGTGTTAAATATTGAATTATTGAAGGTGAATATTTATATTTAATATAAATAATTAATGGCAATAACTACTCTGTTTTTTAAATACTATTAATTTTATATTAAAACTCTATTTTTTATATAATACATATAATTAGATGAAAATGTTTTAGTGCGAGTCTATGATTTATATTTAATTTTAATATACATTTTGACAAATTATATCAGGTGGATATTTGTTTTTCAAAATTATTATAATTTATTTAATTAGAAACATAATAATGGGGAATATTTTTATTTACTGAAATTTTATGGTAATACGTAAACATTTTTATTTTGATAAATTATAATTTCCTCCAATTTATTTAAATTCATAATGTTTAGGCATTTATATGATCATATTTCTAATGGATAGATGTTATATTATATAAAATGTTTTATAACATTTATGTAAGTACATTTGTAACTAAATTAAATAATTATTATTATGTTATTAAATATTAAATTAATTTATGATTATATGTTTCTAAAATATTATTTCATTATTTCATATTTTTTAATATTAAAATTTAATATTTTTTTTTATTAATGGAAAAAAAATTAAAATACATATTTTGATTTTAGAAATATTAATATAGAATATATTTATATATAGCAAAGAGGATTAAAAAATTATTATATGTTGATTCTTGTGTTTTGGAGAACCATTTCTCTTCTCTAATTAGTATTTACATAGCCATTTTCTAAATGGGATTCACTAATCCATTTCATATATATCAATTTAAAAATTTGAACAATTTAACAGATTCTAGAATCAAATGACGTCAAAAAATTTAGTTCATCACTATGTAGCATATTTCATCAGAGTTTTATGAATTTTTTATCAAAAAAACACTTTGAATGTAATTTATACATATGTGTTAAGTGAAAATGTCAGGTATCCATGAACATCGCTTAACCCAACATGTGAAACCTGTTTCGACTATGTCTACTAGGGACCATTAGAACTTTTTTATGTATCCCTGTGTATAAAAACATAATAACATGATTATATTTGCATTTTTGTGATAACATTTGTAGTACATAAAGTGATGTGGTAGGTTTATTTACTGTAAAACCAAGTGATGATACATAAAAATCCGGCTAACCTACTGTCTATGTTATTTTAAAGTCACTACACAAGTAACCATGAGGTATTTAAACTTGCACATGTTTATTTTTAAGAGACCCTAATATCATGGCCATTATAATAAATGTTCATGAATGGTAAGAATACAAACTACACATGGTCACATTATATGAACAATGAAAATCATGCTTCTGTCTCATGGATAATACAACACTTGTTTTTGATAAATTGTAAATTTCATGCACTCTATGTTTGTGTCATTTTTATAAAATGAATTACTGAATTCTTATTAATTTTACTACATATGACAATATAGAATAAATCACATTTATTTTTATTAATATATTTATATTCATTGTAAACATACTATAGTATTTGATAATAGAAAAATGAATTTGTTAAAAAAACATTCAATATAATATTTTATTTTAATATTTTATTTATAAATTTCGAAATATTAGTTTTAAAAAATGAATATATTTTTTAAAGGAATCGTATAAAAATAATCTCAGGTAATGTTTTGGGACGTTTCAAGAAATGTTTTTTAGTGAATTTGAAAAAATATGGATTTATTTTGTAAAAAATTATATTCTATTATAAATATTATGTTATTTACATGTCCCATTAAATTTTTTTTTATAATTTGAATAAAAATATATATTATTTATTTATTTCTAATCAACTTAATTCCTTTGTGAATGATTAATATTAAATTTTATTAATTGTTTGTTTTTGGGTTTAAAAGCGGGTTTTGTAACATCCTAGGTATATGAAGAATAAGACATATTTCATATTTATTAATATTTTTGAATGAAATATTAATGTTACTTTAAAAGGGTATCTATGTTTGATAGCGTACCTGATACACAACAACGAGTTTCTTTGAAATCTTACGTAGCACACTAATACAATAATATTATTATTTTAAATGGTTGTTAACTACTATCCATTGTATTGGTGGGAATGAACAAAAATAACTACAATATTATTATACATGATTGTTAAATGTATTTACATTATCCAATAAAAATTTATAGGCTTAAAATATGAATGAATCTAATTTAAGCATAATTTACATTAAAAGGATGATTTATCGCCTATTAAAGGCGAACTGTTTTTAAATATAGTTTCGGTCCCTTTAATACATTCTATATGACCAAATAAAATCCTTATTTATATTGGGTACATCAAAATTTACTTTGTGTAATTTTTTGGAATATTTCTGATAAAGTTCATTTTTTAATGAAGAGTGAAAAATATGGTATTTTAATTCAAATGTGCCATTGAATATAATTTATTTATATGGTTATATTATCTTTTTAATTGGGATTTAAGTGAAATTAAAATATATTTTTACCATTTAATACAATTTTGGTCATTGGAAGTAATCACACATTGAAATTGGACATAAATAAGTATCAATCTTTTGATAGTTATTGTTTCTTAAAAACAGGCTATTTATTTTGATAATGGGAATTAATTTTAAAAATAATTAATTCCAATTATATGTTTTTAATTTGGAAAAATAGACATCATTGTTTAATTGATAATATCAAATATATGTTAGGCTGAATATTTGGTATTTTTCTGAAAAACATCAATTTTTTATGAATAGTGAAACCACTTAGTGGTAGTTAAAAAAGTGACTTTTTCATTTAAATGAAATTTTACAACTTCTATGAATTGAATTTCAAACAGATTACATATATTTTTGTTATAATGAAGTAAAATTTTGTTCCTTTTGATGAAAATAAGTTTTGATGAATAGTAACTTTTGACTTTTATTTACCGTTGTTAAAAGAAAATAGGGTAATTCATGGTTAAATTAATATTATAATAATTCAACATTACCTTAACACGTGTCCAAACCATAGTGGTTTATTCCTTAACGACTATGGGATTATTTGGGTCTATTTTGGGACACCATTGAGCCACTTTGGAGTGATAATGACAATTTAGATTAATTAATTTAATGTAAAGGCATAATAGACATAAACCAACATCCTTTAGTATTATTTTTTATATGGTGTTATATAAGTGATATTTTTGAATTTAAATATTCATTCAAAATATAAAAATATTTCCTACATGAAATTATTTTTTTATAATTTTTAGACATTGAATAAATAAAAGGAGTTATGGTATAATAATGATGGAGTGTTTACCTCATTAACAAATTATTTAAATAAATAAGATTATAATAATTAAAATATTGTCCAAAACATGTCCAATTATGATTGGATGATTTTATTTCTACCATTAGTCATCTTATCATCGACTTTAAAGATTTTTTTACCACTATAAATAGATTATATTTATATAATAAAATAATATTATCATACTTTCCTAAAGAGCCCCTCCTCCCCCTTATAAAAGGATACCACTTATAACCAATTCCTCACACCTCTCAAGCCATTTGGCTAATCAAAACTCTGCTCAATTAAGATGCCTACATCCTTATACTACACCTAGAAGCATTAACTTAGGCATAATGCACTTAAAAAAGTCCTTTTCGTTCAAACCAAAGTAATTTACCTAAATTAAAGGTAACAATATCTCTTAAATTGTTTTTTTATTTTACTTATCGAACCACTAAACTCTTTTTATTCCTTTCTTTTGTAACAACAAAAACATCCTCAATATACTAGGATGTATTTATGAGATGTATTTGAACTACACTTACACACACCACCATCTAACGGGTGAAGAACATAATGTTTCTGTGGATGGAAAACTAACGCATCACAAAACGATGATTGTTCAATTATCTCCGACCACCTCCCATGGTGTCCATTATGATAGAACTGTATTTATATATGATATATATTATGTATATTTTTTCATTATGCTTCTGTATTTTCCATTTATAGCACGCGTATATGGTTTCCATAGTTGGTAAAAACGATAATCTCATTTGAGAAAGTGCGGACTACCACCCCCTCAAAGTGATGTGACTCGTTAATTCCTTATGTGGGATGTATAAAGGATGGAGTTAATGATATTATATATGATATTATACTGTAATTATAATATACCTATTTATCATTGTGTTTTAATTCCATTAAAATAAAAAATAGAAATAAATGTAGCGTTCATGCATACGTACAGCTTACAGTCTTCATGAACGGTGCATTTCATTTAATACCTCCAAATGTTATGTACTATTATATATACATGTATATAATGGATATATATGATATATATGATATCCAAATTATGAATATCATTCTGGATATAATGAACCATTTACCACATGAACAACGTGTGATTATAAGAAGTCCATTTTTGACTCAAGTACCAAATATTGACATAATTGACGTTATTAACATAAATGATTACATAATGTTTGTAACATGGTAATAAGAGATATAAAAGGAATAATAAACTATATAATGTTTCTTAATAAAGTATAAATTATCTTTATTCTATTATTCTGGTGATTAAAGAACGACCGAGTCAAGTCGGACACAAGGTAAGGGATTTCTTATCCCACTTTTAATTCCATTAGATTTCCATTGTACGCCACTTATTTATTTCCTATGGTGTAATGTGTACTTCCATTGATATATATTATGATTATTATATTTATATTCATGATATTCTTTGATTTATTTTGTGGATATTTACTTTTGGTCATAGGACTCAGTTCATTACAACGTGGTAAAGGGTTTAATCTCACTTTTTATTCCCATGCGATTCATGCTATATTTTCCATTATTTCATTTTGTGTGGTGTATGTACTTCCCATTATGGTACTCTTTGTGTAAGATATTTTGTTTTATGAGTATTTATATATTCATTTTATTATCCTTCTTTCATGTGGCATATGTTTTGAAAGCTACCAAATTGGTTAGGGAACCGTTCACCCTCTTCTTTTTAAAAGACTTATTTTTATTGTGTCTTTTAATTTACATCTTATTATATTGGGATATGTTATTTTATATCCAGATTGATGTGAAAATTATGTCTAAGTGGAGAGATACCCTCTTTATCTTATCAACTCATTTTCTTAATTTTAAATTGATGCCATTAGGCTGTCAAATTTTTACAAGGGAACTTCTTAACCAAATTTCAATTCCTTGGGGTCAACATGTACTTAATAAATATGTCATCCAATGAATATGTGTGAATGACCTATAATTGTTTTACACTTAATATCTTCTTATATTGGGTGTATTTATGTTTTTCACACATAATTGTTTGATTGATTTATCTTTAATTTAAGGATACCATCTTTATAAGGGATTCATCTCAATTTAAATTTCCATCGAGACTTCATGGTTGTTATGAACCAATTCACTCTTATATGGTGTATATACTGTATTTTGATATATTCTATCATGAATCCTTTTATTATCATGATATTATAAAGGTTTTATTAAATTTAATTCCTCAATTATTTGTACTCAAGTTTCACTTTTTATTTAAAGAAAACTCGTTAACTAAAATATCATTTTAAATGTTTTAATTATTTATTCTACTTAATATTTCTCATTAATTTCCTTGTTTTCAAAATGGTTTTTAGTATTTACTTATATGGACATTAATGTATTAAAATGATAATTCATCTAAAATATTCATATTGTTATGTGACGCTGTGATTCAAAAATCTATTTTTAAATGGTTTTACAAATGATTCGATAAAGCATTGTTTATATCAATAACTTGATTTGATATATTGGAATGTGGAAATTTTATCTTTACATTATAATTATGTTAAGTGTTATCATTATGTTATGGTTGTGGGGAATTTTTTATGTATACAGGTGGTTCCGTGATAAACCTATGGTGGGTGAGCCCGAGATAGCTCTCCAATGCATTGGGTAACATTACAGAGGTGAACGTCATGTTTCTCCTAAGAGATTTAGGGAATATACCATGATGGGTATTCCAAGTTTAACTCCCTATGTGCTTGTGATAGATACAATGTATGATTGTTATGGATTCCATAAGTAAACTTTATGATTTATGATTTGTGTGTGTTATTCATGAATCTTATGATTTCATAAGGTATGTTAGGATTGAAAAGTATGGTTTCATTGATTTTTATTTATTGATGGGATAATGTTTTCCATCTTTATTTTATAACACTTACAGAGAATTTTATTCTCATCCAATGTTTTTGAAATGTTTTCCACAGGACTTAATGATGAATAGGGTCAAGGATGGGATCAAGGAAAAGACCTACTATCTAAAACATGGAACTAGACATGTTTCTTTTTAAGAGTTTTAATTATATGAAAAAATGGATACTGAGTAGTAGTGCCTACATGTAATATTCAAGTTGTAATTTAATAGTTATGGCCTAATTATATAAAACTCTAAACCTGAAAATATCCTCAATGTGAATTATTCATTTAATTCAATGTGATGTAATGTTTAAGGTCGGGTCCTTATTGTTGGTATCAGAGGTCAGTTTAGACAACTTTAGGTTTTAAGAATTTTTGATAGACATATGGTCAGTACCTATCTATTATTTCAGTTAAATACTTGTTTTATAAGTTTTCTAGATCAAGGAAAGTCGGTTACAAATGGAAGTAGGAGGATCTCAAACGACATTCATATCTCCTCCTGGTGACATGCTTGCAATAATTATTGCAAAGTCATGTTCGGATGGTTGTGATACTTTTTTCTAGAATACAACTCACTTGCAAGAAGTATTTTGAGATATCAAACACCTCCACTAAACCACGTTATCATCGTGGTTCATGTGTTGTTTCTAGAAAAATCCTATTTTCACAATATTCCCATATTTTCAAGAAAGGTAAATATAATATAGGCATTTTCAAATATTTTACATTATCCAATGATTTTGAATCATATTATGATTTTAAAAAAGGTGATGAAGAAGGAGACCATTTAGAGACCTATTTATATTTGATTTTAAAATATAGTCTCTCAAAACATACTTATGGTATTTTAAAAGGACCATTAATTGAATGTTTCAACTCAAATTAAGTTCAACTGTTTTATAGAAATCATGTCTTATCAGATGTTTTGAAATTATATGTCATACATGATTATTTTCTAAAACTGTTTTTCTGTGAACACCCCTATGACACATTTTTAACAACGTGAATTTGGATGCAAAAAGCTAATGATTTTGAAGGATCTATAAATAATTTTTGCAATGCATGGACCTTCTACCTGTGTGAACAAGATGACGATGAAACCAAATGGACACCACGATCAAGGTATGATGTTCTTAATTTTTGAGAATGTTTTATTTTATTATATGGTGGTGAAATAAGACTTCAAGAATTAATATGTTGAGATAAAAATGAATTTGGATTAAAATGAGAGGTATAAGGAAACCTTTGAGGTTAGAACATCATAGGGTTATTTTTGAGTTTTATAAAAAGGAAAACCCATAGGATGGGTGATAACCCGTCGCATCCGGAAAGGCTGCATGAATCAAACCCACAACCGAAGGGCGACAAAGATGCATCACCTACCACCCACATACTTCAAGTCCCTGGTTAGTATGAATTATTATTTTAGTAAAATGATTTTATAGAATAATAATAAGTTTATTTTTGGATGTTATGTTTTATCAAATGGATATAGTTTGTATAGAAAAATGATTTAGTGATTAAGAGATAATGGTCATGGAGGAAGATATTCTCTCATTTTAGGAAACACTATATGCCTAGGGAAGATAGAATACTATGGGATTTTAATTGTGGAATAATGGTAGAAATTTTAGTTTGGAAGAATATATGTTTTTATTATGGACACATGATGATTTGATTTATTTATGAAAATGATTAACCTATCATGGATAATATGTGATTAGGTTAGTTACATTTCAATATGAGAGTTTATGAGTAACAGGTGTTACATGGAGATAAATGTTTAGATGTATATTGGAAGTCTATGTAATTAAATCCTCATGAGATTTGGGTTACAATCACAGTTTGAATTATTTTTGATGAATTTTAGGGACAATTGTTTATTGAATGGTCTTTGTTGAACTTTGGGTTTTGTTAGACAAATTTTGGAGATTAAGAATAGTTTTTCTTTATGTAAATGTTTATCATTTTGGGGGATTATATGATCCTATACTAAATGTTTTGGTTTTTTTAATATCTAAATACATGGAAAATATATAGTTCATCTTTTTTTGATTATGTGATTCTCTAGAAGTTTATTATATCCCACTTATTGTGAAAAAAAGTCATCTTGAATACTCATCCTTTGGAGAAAATATGAATTTGTGTTAGAAATATAGTAAAAGATGAATGTCTACACGGAAAGTAATTATATTTCCTTATGTTTTTGGTTAAGCTCATAAATAAATTCCCCAATGAAATTTAACTTTAAACAAAATCCTTTTCCATTATCTTTTCCTACCGGGGAATCAAAGACTGTTTAACCCATCAAAAGTGTGTGATTTTCTGGTGGTTAACATTCTCCTAAACATGTTTTCTATCACTCTTCGTTATAACATTATTGGTTGTTTTCTCCTCCATATCCATGTTTTCATGGAATACTAGTATTTTTTTTCTCTGTTAACCTTTGTACTTATCTTCCTTTATTTTAATGTGATAGTTTTATTGACTATTTTTTATCGATGTGGGGATTTCAATGATGTTCCTAAGCACAATTTTAAAATTGTGAGGTCGCAATTCCCAAAGGGGGGGGGAGGATGTAACATCCCAGGTAAATGGAGAATAATAAATATTTCATATTTATAAATATTTGTGAATTAAATATTAATTTTACTTTAAAAGGGCTGCAATGTTCGATAGCGTACCCGATATGCAACAACAAGTTTCTTTGAAATCTTATGTAGCACAATAATAATATAAAATTATTATTTTAAATGGTAGTTAACTCCTACCTGTTGTATTGGAGAGAATGAACAAAACTAACTACAATATGATTATACATGATTTTTAAATGTATTTACATTATCCAATAAAAAGTTAGAGGCTTAAATTTTGAATGAATCTAATTTTAAGAATAATTTACATTAAAATGATAATTTATCGCCTTTTAAAGGAGAACCAGTTTAAATATACTTTTGTTAAATTTAATAAATTATATATGACCATATAGAATCCTTATTTATATTGGGGACATCAAATTTATCTTTGTGTAATTTTTTGGAATTTTTCCGATAAAGTTGAGTTTTTAATGAATAGTGAAAAATATTTTATTTTAATTCAACAGTGCCTTTTAATATAATTAATTTATATGGTTAGATTGTATTTTTAATTGGTTTTAAAGTGTATTTAGAATATATTTTTATCGTTTAATCCAATTTTGGTCATTTTATTTAATTTCACTTTGAAATTGCACATAAAAAATTATTAATCTTTTGATATTTATTGTTTCATAAAAAAACAATATTTGTTTTGATAATGGTAATTAATTTTAAAATTAATTAATTCCCATTATATGTTTTGAATTTGGAAAAATAGACATCATTTTTTAATTCATAATATCAAATATATCTTAGGCTGAATTTTGGGTATTTTTCTGAAAAACATCAATTTTTGATGAATAGTGAAACCACTTAGTAGTAGTCAAAAAAACTGACTTTTTCTATTTAAATGAAATTTTACCACATATGTGAATTGAATTTTAATAATACGACATACATGGTTGTTATCAAGAATTAATATGTGGTTCATTAAGATGAAAATAATTTTGCGTGAACAGTAACTTTTGACTTTTATTTACTGCGGTTAAAGGTAAACAGGGTAATTCTAGGTTAAAATAATATTATAATAATTGAAAATTAACTTAACAGTTGTCCAAACCTTATTTTTTGAGTCATTAACGACCATGGGAATAATTTTGTCTATTTTGGAACACCATTGAGCCACTTGGGATTGATAATGGCAATTTAGATTAATTAATTTAAAGTAAAGTCCACATAGACATAAACAAACATCCTTTAGTAATTAATATTTATATGGTGTTATATAAGTGATATTTTTTAATATAAATATTCATTGGAAATATAAACATATTTACTACATTATAGTATTTTTTTTATAATTTTTAGACATCTAATAAATAAAATTATTTATCTCATAATAATGATGCAGTGTTTACATCATTAATAAATCATTAAAATAAATAAGATTATAATGATTAAAATATTATCCAAAAAATGTCCAATTCTGATTGGATGATTTTATTTAGACCATGAGTCATCATATAATACACTTTAATAATTTTTTGACCATTATTAACCGAATATAATTATATAATAAAAAATATTATCACACATTCCTAAATAGCCCCTCCTCTCCCTTATAATAGGAGACCACTTATAACCAATTTCTTACACCTCTCAGGTCATTTGGCACAACCAAACTCTTACCAATTAATCACAATACATCCCTATCCTCCACCTAGAATCCTTAACTTAGGCATAAGGCACTTAAATAAGTCCATTTTGTTCAAACCAAAGGATGTTACCATAATTAAAGGTAAGAGTTTCTCTTAAATTGTTTTCTTTTATTTTACTTCTCCAACCCCTAAACTTTTTTTATTCCTTTCTATTGTAACATATCCAGTATCATAAGTATACTATAATGTTTTTATGAGAATTATTTGTACTAAAATTACACAATCCTTTATCTAATTGGTGAATAACATAATGTTTCTGTGGATGGAAAACTAACGCCTCATGGAATGATGATTGTTCGATTATCTCCTACCTCCACACATGGAGAACATTATGATATAACTATATTTATATATGATATATATTGAGTTTATGTTTTCTTTATGATTCTATATTTTTCATTTATAGCATGCATTTATGGTTTCCATAGTGGGTAAATACGGTAATCTCATTTGAGGAAGTGCGGACTACCGCCCCTTCAATGTGATGTGAATCATTAATGAATTATATGGGATGTATAAAGGATAGAGTTAATGATATTATATATGATATTATAATTTAATTATAATATAAATATGTATAAATATGTTTTAATTCCATTAAAATAAGAAAGATAAATGAATGTAGCATTCATTTGTACGTACGACTTACCGTCTCCATGAACGGTGCATTTCATTTCTTACTTCCAAATGTTATGTACTATTACAAATACATGTATATACTGGATATACATGTATATATATGATATCCAAAGCATGAATATCATTCTGTATATAATGAACCATTGACCACATGAACAACATGTGATTATAAGAAGTCCTTTTTTGACTCAAGTACCAAATATCGACAAAATGGACATTATTAACTTCAATGATTACATAATGTTTATAACTTGGTAATGAGTGATATAAAAGGAAGAATATACTTGAAAAAGGTTCTTAATAAAGTAGAAGTTAACTTTAGTTTATTATTCAGTCTATTAAAGAACAATCGAGTCAAGTCGGACACATAGTAATGGATTTCTTATCTCACTTTTAATTCCATGAGATTTCCATTGTTCGTGACTTATTTATTCCATGTAGTGTAATGTGTACTACCATTGATATATTTTACTATAAATATCTTTATATTCATGGTATTATGTTATTAATTTGTTTTATATTAACTTTTGGTCATACGACACAGTTGATTACAACGTGGTAAAGGGTTTAATGTCAGTTTTTATTTCCACAAGATTCAGGCTATATTTTCCACTATTTCCTTTTGTGTGGTGTATGTACTGCCCATGATGGTACTATTTGTGTATTATAATATCATTTATGAGTATTTAAATCTTTATTTTATAATCATTCTTTCATGTGGTGTATGTTTTGAAAGCTACCAAATCGGTAAGGGAACCTTTCACCCTCCTCTTTTTAAAAGACATCGTTTTATTATGTCTTTTAATTTACATCTTTTAATGTTGGGATATATTGTTTTATATCTCCATTTATGTTAAAATTATGTCCAAGTGATGAAATACCATTTTTATCTTATCAACTCATTTTCTGAATTTTAAAGTGACGCCATTAGGCTGTCAAAATTTTAAAAGGGAACTTCCTAACCCTATTTATATTCTTTGGGTTCAACATGTACATATTGAATATGCCATCCAATGAATATGTGTGAATGACGTATTATTGTTTTACACTTAATATCTTCTTATATTTGGTGTATTTATATTTATTTCACATAATTATATGATTGATTTATCCTTAATTTAAGATTAACATCTTTATAGTCAATTTACATTTCCATTGAGACTTCACTGTTGTTATTCCCCAATTCACTCTTATATGGTGTATATAATGTAATTTGACATATTATATTATGAATTGATTTATTTTGATGATATTATAATGTTTTGATTAAATGTTATTCCTCTATTATTTGTACTCAAGGGTCTCTCTTTTTGTTCAAAAAACACTTTAACTAAAATATCGTATTAAATGTTTTAAAGATTTATTCTTCTAAATATTTCTCATTAATGTCCACATTTTAAAAAATGGTATTAGGATTTACTTATATGGATATTAATGTATTCAAATGATAATTAATTTAAAATCTTCCAAGTGGTATGGGAAACATTGATTCAAAAATCTATATTTAAATGGTTTTGAAAATGATTCGATAAAGCATTGTTTATTTCAATACCTTGATTTGATATTTTGTAATGTGAAATTGTTATATTTCCTTTATACATGTGTTATGTGTTATGATTTGGTTATGGTTATTGTGAATTTTTTACGTATTCGGGTAGTTCTGTGATAATCCAAGGGCGGGTGAGCCCGAGATAGCTCTCCAATGCATTGGGTTACGTGACGAAGGTGAACGTTATATTTCTTCTAAGAGATTTTGGGAATATACCGTGATGGGTATTTCAAGTGTAAACCCATATGTAGATGTGATATATACAATGTAATTTTGATTTTTATTCCATAAGTAGCATTTATGATTTATTATTTGTGTGTGTTATTCATAAATTTTATGATTTCATAAGGTATGTTATGATTGAAATAAATGAATTCTTTGATTTGTATTTATTAACAGGCTTTTGTTTTCCTTCCTTATTTTATAACCCTTACTTAGATTTTTATTATCATCCGATGTTTTTAAAATATTTTCCCCATGAGATAATGATGAATAGGATCATGAATGGGATCCAGGAAAAGTCGTGCTATCAAAAACATGGAACTATACATGTTTATCTTTATGAGTTTTTATATTATGAAAAAAAAAGGATACTATGTAGTAGTGTCTACTTGTAATATTTATGTTGTAATATAATTTTTATGGCCTAATTCTTTAAAACACTAAATCTTATAATATCTTCAATGTGAATTATTCATTTAATTCAATATTATGTAATGTTTATGGTCAGGTCCTTATAGGTTTTTTCTAAAAACTATTATAAAATTTTCAATGTTTCACCATTATAATTATTTCAAATAATACTTAATGAGAAATGTAAGAAATTGAATTTATATATTTTATATCAAAAAATATTAATATAAATTAATAAAATTGTTATTTTTACTCATAAAATTAATATAAAAACATCATTGCTATAAAAAAATAAACTTATTAGAAACCTACATTTTTATCACGTTTATGGGTTTCGTTTTAAATTAAAATTCGCCACTTATATAAATGTAATATAGTAATATTTATTTCATATTTTGATTCAAAATATTTTCTGTTTCATAATAATTTCATCATAATTATTTATTATAATGAATATTGAAAAATGTAAAAATTAATTTTTCAAATTTAGGTAAAAATTAGTTTATGAGGGGTTAAAAATAAACGTTAAAGTTTAAAATGAAATGTATATATAAAAAAACTCTATATCCAATATATGAATTGAGATTTTCATAAATAATTCTAATGAATAGTACTTTTTTCACATTTTTACTATGTAAAAATTAGTACACATTATTCTTCTCAAAATTTTCATGTGTGCCCCAAAACTCACTTATGAAATGCCATACACTCTCCATTATTCATCCAACCATAATAATATTTTGAATCAATTAAAAACTGAATAATATAAATTCTAAACATCCATCTCCACTTCTAAGAAACATGTTTGTATAAAAAAATAATATATGTATAGTTTGTACAATCATTAATTTGGGAATTGAAATAAAGTAATTTTTTTTAAAATTTTATTTGTTTTACTTATTCATCATAATCATTAATATCTTAGTCATTTGTGATGGTGTTATAAAAATGTCATCTACTATATAATGAGATGAAATTATTTTAAGGGATTTACGTAAATCAAACTCCCCATCCCATAAATTGGAAATGATAAAAAATCTCTTGTATATAATAGACTACCGTGTCGCGAATCGTTGTGACATGTTTTCCATCAATACCTCTCATATTGGGGTATGATGATTCTTTTAAAGTAGATATATCATACTAATAACCTAATTATACCACTTTAGTAATTATTATATACATATATATAAATTCCATTGATTTGGGGATGCGATCACTTCCCCTGTGGGTATGGTGGAAAACCGCCTCACCAAGTGATGTGATTAGTTTTTCACAAATATATTACATTGTATTTTTGCTGGAATGAGTTATTATGGAAATTATTTACAAATATTTATAATAGATGTGAAATAATAAAGATATTCATGAAAAAAATAATTAATAAAGGATAATATATCATATTATTTCTTACCTTTTTATTCACTGAAAAATGAAAATGTGTTTCTTATATGTGTGGATTACATCATTCAAAATGTGTTGTTACTCTATTTTCATCTTTAAAACACATATATGATATATATATATATATAATTATCTAATATACTATATGTAAAACATATATTGTTCAAGAAATACAAAATATTTCATACCATGTTTACATAATGATCATTGAGAATTGGAAACGTTGCTCATTCAAACATATGTACTATTGTTTCCATTACCGTAATGTAAATCATTTATAAAAACAATATATTATTTTTTTTATTAAATGTAAATGTTATTTATAAATATTATAATTGTTTCATTTTAGTTATTCAAGACATTTTTATATAATTACATCTTTGACCACACTCAACCTATGAAAATCATGTTTTAACACATAAGAAAAATATTGTCATAATATTTTAAGTAAACCAAATTGAAATTGTAATCATATATAACAGGGCAATATGTTATATTAAAGAAATAATAATCCTTATAAGTGGATCTCATGAATGTAAATAATTACCATCAGTTTATTATTTAGGAATATAAATAATGCACCCGATGAATCGAAACAGAGTTAAGAGACTTTTTCTCAATTTCCTTTCAATTATATATATTTTGATATTTTCACCGATATTTTCATATAATATTTATATATAAAGTATTTTATATTTTTGATAATAAATTATAAAATTTGAATTGTACATAATTTTTTTATAATGTTATTCATTCATGAGGATTATGTGTCAAATATTTCCAAAGTGATAATTTACTTTTATTTAAAAATGTTCTCCTTTATTATTTTAATCATAATTATCACTCTCAATGATGACCATTTTTAGATGATTTAATTATTATTTTTATATTCGCAATAATATTATATAATTTAAATTTTTTATCTCTATTAATGTTATAAAAAAAATTTCTCAGATGAAATATTTTGTTCATTTTGATAACAAAATTTTTGAAAAATGAAAAAAATAAATCTCTATTTCAACTTATGGATAAAAAATTCCCCCATCATAAAAACTCTTTAATTTTTGTATTATATTAAAATATATAATGTTTTATTTAATTAAATCCCAACATTTATTTTTTTGGTATTTTTTATTCAAAATGGTTTTCCTTTATAAGATGTTGCATTAGTATTTATGATTGGTTTTCAAAAATTATATTATGATATCTGAGAAAGATAACATATTATTTAAAAAACAAATGTTTTATAATGGAATGTAAAATAATGGAAATAATTATTCATCATATTGAACTTGATCATTATAAATATGACGTGGGGGCTCCAAGATAGAATTAGATGACAACATTATAGATTATATGATGAGTGAACCCATATTTCACAAGGATAGCCAAATAAATTTTAAATAATGGGTTCACCAATATAGAGAACCAATTAATTTGAAAATTATTATGTTCCATTGATGAATATATTGGATTTTTTCTGTGGAGTTATTCCAATTTTTTAGGGTTTTATGATATGATGTCCCAAGGCATTTACATTACTTATCTATTCCTGGTAGTGAATTTTCATGGGAATCATTTGGTTCCAAAATTTTATATAAATGATAATTTTTTAATGAATTGTAATTCTATTTTGGGTAAAATGTATTATCATTAAGAAAATATTTTTCTAAGTGATCATATTTATCAATAGAATAAATAATTTTTTATTTTTTATGTCCCTTTTTAATATATTTCATCTTATCCTTAATTTTTAAAATACGTGTTGAATGATTTATTGAAGAAAAATGGAAATTAAGTACACTGTTTAATTTCATGAAATAGATTCATAAAATTAAGACATCTTTTTTTTTGAAATCTTATATAGTTGTATAAATGGACACTGATCAGATGTGTACACTTGGTTTTATATTCTTTTGTTATGTTTCATTTATATCGAAATTCTCTATAACTAAACATTTTGATAGATCCAAAAATTTAAGTGACTTAATTAATGATTTAAAAATCAATATTATGTAATATTTATGGCTTATTCTTGTGGTTGGTATCATAGGATGTTATAGATAATATTACGATATATAATTATTTTAATAACATTCCCCTGAAAGATTACAAAATATAGTTATATTGGAATTATAAAACATTTTTATATTACCATGTTGCTTCATTTAATAAATGTAATTTCCTAATGGAATTCCAAAAATAAAATTGGGATGTTATAGTTTGAAGGCTACGAGAAAAATATCCTTCTAAATATTCTTTTAAAGATAGTGTGAATTTTAATAGAATAGTATTTTTGCAGTGATGGATTAGTTGAATCAAGATATAAAAAAGGTGGTATTTATTCCAATGTTAAACTTGATCTAACACGATGGAACATTTTAATAGTGGATATTTTCACGAAGAAACATTCCACATCATTCAATGTATCATCTATACATATGGAATGTTAATTATTAATTAATTGTATTGAGAATATATGTAATGTCATGATATTTTATGAACATCAAAAGGTGACCTTTTCTATTTATTATATTGAAGGTGAAGATAATACATGGGGGTATATAGTTAAGAATTACATAGATAAATATTGACCTTAATTCCATAGAAATATAATTCCTTGAATATATAAAATGTGATAAAGACTCTATGGCCACCCATGAAGAAAATTTTATCTCACTACCTAGGTAACTACTAAATTTTTTTCATGTCACAGATAGTAAAAATAATATAATTTACTCATAAATAAAATTAATTATATAAATATATTTTATTATAATAGAATTTAATTGATAGTATAATATTTGTTATTATGTTGATAAAGTTGAGGTTGTGATTTATGAAAATAATGTTCTTCGTGATGATGAAAACTAAATGTGGTTAGGATGGAAGATAATGAGTAAAATTCAACAATAACATTTGAATGTAAGAAAATTATGTTCCCATCATCTGGTATGTTAGGAAAAAATCACAATAAAATATTTATTATTATACAATAGAAGTGTTATTGATGGAATTTTTTTCCCATATAGATCATGAATGTAACGAATATAACCATAAATAATCAATTAATGGGTTAACCAATATCCACATAATTTTGAAGTTCTTTAGTTTCATTTATTTGTGTTATTTTGATAATGTGTTTGCAATGTTTGTAAATCAAGATATAAATCATCCAGATCAAAAGAAAAAGGGTGAGGAAATTGCATTTCATCTTCAACTAATGTTTCTATAAGGCCATAGAATGAATTTTTGACACATAAATGGAATGTTTATTCAAATAATAAGTATATATTGTTTTTACTCTGGATCATCAAATTCTATAATTTATTACATTTTTTTGTAAATTGGGAATATCAATTAAAGAATATATGATATTACTTTTTAGAAATATCCCGGAGGATGTATAAAAGTTATAGTGATTTGTAATAATTTTTATATTGTTTTTTTGGGATATTATTCTGTGAAAATTATATTAAACTCTCAATATTGGAGTCTAATATCATTTTTCTATGGATTATATATTATATTAGAATTTTAATATGGTCTGTAGAGAGAATAATGTTTTATTCAATGGTTCAAAGCCTTTGATGACATAAAATTAAAATATGAAATTCATTAGAGTTGTAATTCATCATTAATTAGCTCATAATCTGCATATGAAAGAAACTATTCAAGTTAGAGATTCTCTAGTAATTAATGAATATAAGAAGTTCATTCTAGATTATTTGTTTGGTGATATACCTAATTGGTGGTTAGGGATAAATTATTACCTAGAATCGAATTCTAATCCTATTTATAAACCCCGTTAATTAATGGATCCAATAAAACTTTTAAAATCGAAAATGAAATTTTTGGAGTTGTAGATAATGGTTTCTTTATCGCCAGTACTTCACTATAGGTTTCTTCCATTTTGTTAGTTGAAAATAATGATTTTACAATTGGACATTTCATTGATTATATATCCATTGATAAGATAACTATTAAATACAATAATCATATAAATCATATTTATTATTTTTTCATCTTCCCACTATATATTAGTATTAGTGAAAAAAAGTTCTATTTTATGGGTATCATCAAAAAATTGTAGGGGAGGATATTTTGAAGACTACATATTCAACTAGAAATGAGAATTAATAATTTTTATTTATTCTATTTTTGATATCCAATATACTTGAATTATTTATATACTTTATGAATTTATATTTTTATAATGCCTAATATAATTTAGTGGTTTTTATTATGGGTGATTATTCTTATATTTGGAAATTCAATTAGAACATTCAGGAAAACACGTTCTTGTTTGTAAATCATTATGTTAAAAGGGTCATGATTGGTAATTTAGTAACCGTGAATATTGGTTGTAAAAATTTTATGTCCTTGGAAATATTGTTTCTATATATAGAATGAAATTCAAACCATATAATTTATTTTTATGAATTTTAAATACAAAAATTTGTCATATGAATTTAACTTTTTTCGATTACTGTTTACTATTTGTTTTTTGTTGAAATTATTGCATGGTTATCTATCACACTGTGTAGTTTAACATAAAAATTTGTTATATTAATTTGGAAATAAGAATGTGAGGATTTTATTGAAGAATTAAAAACTAGAATAGAGAATGGAAAAATTTAGATCCAACCATTCATAAATAAGTAATTATTTATCAACAATAATGTTTTGTTGAAATTTCCTGGTTTTTTATGATGCAGAATGTTCATGAAATTTATTATGCATCATATCAGGTGAAACCTCATGAGTTAAATCATAAAAAACATGATCTAGAAATAGAAATTTCATTCGATAAAAAATTTGCATTGTTAAATTTAATGTGTAGAGTGTGAAATATATACTAATCACAATATATTTAAGTATATACTCATTCATAATGAATTGGAATTGAGATACAGAATTTGGATTGATCAAATGATGGATTGTGGTAGTATGACACATTACTATCATGGTAGAGAAATATGGGGCCAAAATATTGATTAAATAAACAATGCTAAATTAACCATGTTATATCTGGAATAAGACCCTATTACTGATCATTTTATAAATTTTTTACAAGATGTTATAGATGTATGTACACCCATTTTTATAAGTATTGTTATATAATCAAAATTGAATGAAATAATTAAGAAATCTTGATGGAGGATAATTCTTCTAAAAAAAGGAAGAATCTTTTTAGATTATTATGTTTCAAGATTTTGATACTGATGAAGTTGTTTTATCATTTGTAAAGCATTATGTATTCTTTGTGATTCCCATTTGATTATAGAGTCATTGAGTAAGGATTATTTTTCACCATTTCCATTCACAAGGGAAAACCATAATATTTGAATTCTATAAAGTGTATTAATAGTGTGATTGAATGAAAAGAGATATTTTTGAATTTACAATGTTTTGTATATGTTTTTGGAGGATAATTAGATTTATTATTACCGAAAATATTTATTAATCTTTTTTAGTGAGATTGTCAAAATGGGATAATATATAAAGATATTTTGTGTCTATGTGTGGTGGGGGGGGGGGGTTAACAAATACATCTCCTGATTTCAAATGTGATTTATGTTATTGATTGTATATTAGTTAAATTTTCATATTTACTTCACATTAATGATACTATATATTCAAACCATATATATGGATACTATCTAAATGAGACAGTAAGGTTATGTGGGCTTTTGTAATCTATTAAATCAATCTCTTATCCAATATTCAAATCTAATTTTTTGATGTGAATTAAATATTCATGTAGCACGGAATTAAATATTGTTCAAAATTTCCTCATTATAAGATGGTTTGATTGAGTGGATTGTATATAATTGAAATATTAGATTATTTCTTATTTAATGGATAAATTGGAATGTTTGGATCAGCATATTTATTTAGATAATAATTTTCTAACATTAATTTTCATTCTATTATACAAATGGATACATTTTTGGAAATATATGAAGGTAGTGTAGAATGCTATATTTTTTGGAGGATGTAAGATAAAGGATATAAATACCCTATCATTCATACATTTACATTATATAACATTTGAAGAATACATAAAATATTATATAAACAAACACCTAATGACAGTATTATTTCAGTTTTATTGGAATCATTGAAACATAAACATAGGTAGATTAATAAACTTTATCATCCTCCACAAGGTTCTTCATGATTGAATCCATTTTTAGACGCATAAAAAGTAAAACATTTATTCATGATATGGGGGAATAAAACATAAAACGAGGTGAGAAAAGATGATCAGTAAGGGTAAACATGAGATATATGTATGAATAATCATGATCATAAATTTATGAGAACATGATCATCAATATAGAAGGCTTTCCTTCCATATCAAATTTCATAAACATGAATCATGGAATAATTGTTGGCAGTTCGTAAAACATGAATCATAATGAAATAAATAACATAAGCCATAAAATCATAACATATAAATAAAACATCATATTTATGAATAATCATTAGTATATATAATGATTAATACATTAATCATTACTCAGCTACTATGAAAATATTAGTGGAAAATGGTATAAAATGAATTAGGGTGACACCTCATTACAATAATGTATTATTGAATTGGGTTTACTCCTCAATCCATCCATGTATTACTAAACTGTGTTAATTTCATGTTCTATCTCTCTAATACTAAAAGGATTACGTTTCTCATTCCATTAAGGTATATATCATGATATATAAATCAGTAATGAATTCATTATACGGAGATATAGGATCTACCAATATCATAATGAAATCATACATATATGTTTTATAAGATAATAAATAATCATTCCATAATCCATTAAATTAAATGGTAATTAATAACATGTAATAATAACATAACCAATAGAGAAATAAATGTTTCATAATAATTTCATCAAAAAAATTAACTCATGAAACGAAGCATGTTTCAAAAGAATATAACCCATTAAATATAAGCAGAATTTCATAAAGATGAGACCATCAAAACAGGATCCATTAAGAGAATGAATATGAGTGGAAACATAGAATTATTTCAATATAAAGCCATGAGTAATACCAAAATATGTTATATTAGATGGGAAATAATTTTTAAATATCATTTTAAAAAAATTCTTGAATAAAATATCATTTCTCATTGAAAATTGATATTTTAAATGAAATAACTTTTTAACAAGCATTTTCTATTAACATAGATTAGAAAACCTATAAATGAATATATGAAAACATTAGAAAATTTTAATGAATTTTTTTATAATGAAAATGTTCTTCAGGGATAATTATACAACATTTTATAAAACATTTTTCGATAATATGATTTTTTAATAAAATATTCTTCTAAACTAAGTGATAAATACGGTAATATTTCCATGAAATTTTTTAGATATCTTATGTACCAAAGTGTTCATTAAATGGTACAAAAATATAAATATATCATGAATAAATATAGGATAATAAATTTTAAGAGTTTTCTTGAGATATTTATGATATTATTTAATAGAAGGAATCGTAATAACCAAAATATTGAGAAATGATGGGACTGCTTTAGTTAATGCTTACCCCATGGTAATGTGTGGTCACACTTTCCATATAAGATAATTAAATTTCATGAAAATTAAAATTACATAAAATTACATATATTAAAGATATAAAATGTAAAATATAAGTATATACACCTCCAAAAATAATTTATGTCCATAATAAAACATGGGTCTCAACGAATGAAAATTGATACAAAATTGTCTTACCGATTTGGTAGATTTTGAATCATTAACCCCATGAAATAAATATTATGTAATGGATATTCATATTCCAATAATTTTATATATAATAATAAAATAATACATCCATGTCCATTATACAAACCACACAAAACTAATGGGTGTTTAATAAAGCATGTATCTCATAGAAATAATGGGTGAGATAAAATTCCATAACCTTGTGATTGAAACCTCATAATACTCATACAAACCTCATGTATAATAAATATATGATTATTATAAATATATTAAAGAATATTATTCTAATATATAATAACATATATGGTTTTATAATGGATGTATAGGAAAACATGTTATCAAATTGTTGTTGAGGATTAACATAGGGTAATATTCTCTGTTCTTTTCACGTGTCCAATTTTGTAGACTATTTGGTTCTTATGCAGGTACCATGAGTTCCAAAATGTATGAAAATATATTAATAGAATAAATATTTATTATATGTGTTTTATACTAATATATATAATATATAATTGTGAAATTAAATATACCATTAATGAAGACATTAGCTCATATTTACCGTTGAAACATGGTTGTGTTTGACAATATAAATGATTGAAAAGAAGTAAATAGAATATATGAATATATATGAATATATATATATAATTATTATATTATCATTATTATATCATATATATAAAACATGTTCACTATACCCATTCTCAACAAATTCGATGTAGTGTGTGAACCAATCACATCGCATTGAGGGGGCAGTTGTCCACACATCATGAAACTAAATTATCATATAAATAAAGATTGTATAACGATATTTGTTCTAAAAAATTAAATTATATTACAGGAATAATATAATATAATATATAACTTATATGAATATATTTTCCATAAAAATGTCCACCATCCAAGGCAGTAAATGAAAAATGAACAATCATCATTTTGTGAGAAGTAGTTCACCATAAAAGTTAATAGTATGTTCATTATTGATTAGATAAAATTATGTGTATGTCATGGACTAATCTTAATAATAAAAAATTAATAGTATATTTATGATATGATATTTTTATACACAAATTTAATAAGATGGTATGAGTGGGTGGAGATTTGATGTGGTTGATGACGAATGTTACCTCTTATACATGTAACTCTTATTGGTTTACACCAAAATAATTCCTTGTTTTTATTTTAGTCCATAGATATTATTACAGTAATATATAAGGATTTTTAAGATCTATTTTATGATATTTAGGTTGAGAAAATGAAACTAAACAGGTGTGATGAGGTTGGCGGATATGAGTCCTTTTATAGTTGAGGATTAGTGACACTATTGTAAATTTGGGGAAAAATAATTCAACTATCATTTTTCCCATGTCATGTGGATAAAATAGGTGTCCAAATTTAATTACAGAGATAATAGGGTCTAAATATGTCCATAAAATAAATCTTAGATAAGTTTCTATGTCATTTGGCCCAAAATGAATAATGTTTAGTCCCTTATTAAGCCTAATTTTATTTTAATCCTTGTAATAAATTTTAATAACCATCAAATTTTTTTTGGTCATATACTAATTTTAAAATTTAAAAAAATTTATGTGAGGTTTATTTAAAATATATAATAAAATTTCCTAAATTCTAATCATTGAATTGGAAGAAACTAATTTACATTTAATTATTCAGCTAGGTCAACAATATGTGTTTTTAATGTAAAAATGTTCAAATGTTTTCTATGTTTTTATATCTAATGCAGAGTGAAATTATTTAATATAATCTAAATACGTTAAATTTATTAATTTATAATATAAATAATCTTTTAAACATAATTAAAATATAATTTATCCTCATAAATAAATTAGATGAAAATGCAGTTTTGAATTAAAATAATTAATTTTTTGACTATTAATGAAAAATGATATTTCTCATAAATGGCCCATGAGTTCACCAATTTTTTTCGAAATTATAAATTTAATAATTAATTTTATATTATAAAATTTTATTTGTAAATATTTATATTTTATATTTTTATTTTTCAGAAATATACATTAAAAGTAGATTATTGGAGAAAATAATAATTATAAACATAAAATGACTTTATAAAAAAGAATATCTTTCATTTTAAATATGTATTTCTTATATTAAACAATTATAATCTATTTTTTATGGTTATTTATTTCTATTTATATTACTATGTTTTTTAGTTATGCTATAGATATATCCTTCATAATAAAAATAAAAATAAAATGATGTTTCATAGCATCTCAATATCACGTATAAAATAGGCCATGTCATTGTTCTGTGTGACGTACAGAATGTTGGGGTCGCTTGTAACATTCAACAAGTAAGCAACATGTAAAAGAAATTTTTGATAAGGATAAAAAAATATTTGTATTCTGTTTCATGAAAATAAAAAAATCAAGATATTAAATTAATTTGAAGTAAATTCACAAAATAACATGGTGTCACATTCTAAAACCATGTAAATGACTTTATCCCTAAAAAGTATTCTTTTTTATCAATGGTTTAACACTTTAATGTTCATTTCCTAGAAACCAACATCACAAATATGATTAATAAAACTTCCATTAAAAGGGGAAAGATTGAACCATATTGGTTACACAATGTAACATATAACTTGGTTTCAACAAAGGAGAAGACAAGTTCGGAGTAATGATTGGACAATACAGAAAACATTAAATATTTATAGTGATCCATTGAGGTTATCGATACAATTCATGTAAATTATCATTGAAAATATGGGGGCATCATATTCAAAAATCTCTGATGATTTATAATGCCATCAGTTCGACAAAAATTAATGTATTAGGAGAACATTTTTTTTAAAATTATTATATCATCGATAAATTATTTTATTTACCAAGAATATAAAGAAATATACTAACATTATATATTTTTAATCAAAAATATTCATTCTTTGTTAGTGAATTTAACTATTTATTATTCATCCATTTTATAAATAGATGGATTTATAGAATATTTATTTAATGCCTGTAGAACTAAAACACACAATAAGAAAATATTGAGGCCAATAAAATATTGAAGAGTACATCTATTTATCTTTAATTGTTCAAAAAAATAAATATTGGTAATACATTAATATCTAAAAATGAAAATTTAAAATGATGTTTCACCAGAAATAAATATTCATAAAAAAAATTATTCATTAACTAGGACATCACAAAGGCTCGTGGTAATCTTCAAACCCTTATCTCCATCAGTAATGGGTTTATGATCCTCGACATTTTTATACATGAATTTTTGTAACCTGATATACATCACGTCCTTTTATATAACCACACAAATATAATTTTCAAAATAATTTTGATGGGAATCCTTTAAATAAGGTTAATTTCATAATATCCTCTTAACCAAATATTTAAATATAATATAAATTCATAAATACCTCTTCCAACTTTTAACATAACATTTTAATGTATTTTTACGCTTATAAACCATTTAAATGAAAAATAAAAATCATTATAAGTAATGTAATAAATATTAACTTAATGTTGATCCATATTATAGAACAATGTATCACTTTTTTGTCAAATTTTAAAATTTTAATACCCCAATGGTGAATTCTCATAGAACATGGTAACAACCTGAATTATAATAAATCCTTTAGGAAAGTAATACATTTTTCTATATTCTATATATTAATGGTTATATTCTATAAATCCATTTAGTTGGAACCCTATCCACGATAGCATAAACTACATTTTAAAATGTCTTTTGTTCCATGGTATTCTCTACTACCCGATTTTCTTATTCACATTCCACATATCTTGATCAAATAAAATATATTAACATAAGTTTCATATTAGGGGATATATTCTCTTAGTAAAATATAACCATTTAATAAAATCATATTTATTATCCATGAGAAACATTCAACATAATCAATAAAATTTTTAGTGAAACCCATACACTGGAAAAACATTGTTTATTTCACCAATCATATAGAAAAATTAATAAATCCTAAATACATAAAAACATCGATTATTAAACATCATCCATAATACATAAGATAACTAAATTATAATATTACTTAATACGTATTTACTTTCACATTTTAGCTGTAGTATCATCATCATCAATAATTTAACCACTACTTGGACCACCATCTAGTTTCCTTTCAAGAGATTTCTTCTTGAAACATTTAGTTCCATAATGACCATTTATTCAATACTTAAATCACTTATCTATTGACAAAGCCTAATTCACCACTTCATTTTATCCTTATTTTTAAAAGTATAAACATCTACTTGTCCCTATAAGAATTTCACTTAGGTGATTTTTTTTCACATTCTTGTCATAATGAAAACCAATTATTCTATTTCTATGGTCTCCATTATACAATATCAAAATGATCTCTATCATTATTTTATATGGTTAGTTTGAGTGTAGGTTAAGATTCCCATTTTTAATCATGTTTTATGAAATATAACTATGCATGATCACAACATCATTCATGTAATACCTTTACATTTGTAAATTATTATTATTTAATTAATTTATTATTATTGATATTTTTCAATCCACGAGACACTTAAAATAATTTTATTACATTAACGAATTATGTTCATCATAAATGTACTACAAAAAACACAAATTTCTGATTAATCAACCTTGAACACTAAGTTTATCTGTTGTTACTTGCAAAAATGAATTTCCATGATGGCTTATGTAACACACATGACCAAGGATTACCAAAAAATAATATATATTATGATTAAATATAAACAACATGTTAAGATATAAGTTATTATTTGTTTTAAATAACTTAAAAATTTATATGGATTACACAAATATATGATTTATTCATTGGCTTCCAATTAATTAGACATGAAAATATACAAATCCATTGAATATAAAGTGTATATTAATATATTTACTCTCAGAATGGTGTTTTTAATAATAAATAAAAAACAAAAAATATTAAGTGATATTATTTTATTATATATCTTATATATTATCTAATTTTTTTATTCATTGAATAGATATAATAGACATATGATACAAACAAACACACATATTTTCTTATGATCTATATTTTTTATGGTAGCTTCAAAATAATTTAATGGTGAACCAATTTTATTTCCAATAATTAAATATTTTAATTAATTAATACTTAAAAATAAAATTAATTGTTTAAATGAAAAAAAAATTATTATTAATTTTTTGTTATATCTTTGTAAGGTTTTATTTTTTATAAATAGTTCAAAATACTTTATTAGAAATCAAAAAAAGATTATAAATTTAATTTATTTATAAGTAAAAATTTTATTTTAAATTATCTTATTTATTTAATTAGATTATATTTTTATCCATATTTTCTAATTTAGCTCATTCTATTCAATTTTAATGTGATTTTTTGATATAAATACAATGAAAATTTTTGGACAGTTTTACATTAAAACCCACATGCTTCATCACCTCACTTGGATTAATTTCAAAAATAATATCTTCCGAAAATGTGATAAGAATTTTGAAAAATGTTTTCATTATTTTGAATAAAAATAATTTATAATGTCTAATAATGTCACCTTTGTTTCTGAACAAAAATATTAGTGAAACTGATTAATATTTGTTAAAATAGTTAAGAGAAATAATATGATAATTATGCACTAAACCTAATATTTAAGAAAAAAATACCTATGAACATGTCCAAACTCATTAAATAAGAAATATTAGCCCAATAACATTAAATTATTTAGTTCTCGTGTTTTTCAAACAAAGAATCGTTAATTATGTGGGTACACAAAACATGTTTTCCAAAATGCCATGTGCATCCTTTCAATTACCTATAAAAGGCAAACAACCATACCTCTTCATCACACATCACCGACCATATAATCTCAGAAACTATATATATAATAATCATAAAAACATCCCCCTTCATATTTAATGTCTCATTTTGTAAAAAAGGATATTTAGAGATACATTTGGAACAATCAAAATTGTTATACATGATTAAGAGGTAACGTCTTCTCACAATTTCCATTATTTATTTTCATTCTCCACCCCTATAGTATATTTATTCTATGACTGTATAAAAAAAAAATTATTAAATAAAACATGATATTTTTGAAATATTTTTCTCCAATAGTTACACACACCTTTAGCTAATGTGTAATGAACCTTCCATTTATGTGTACGGTGAACTATCTTCTAAATAAATAATTATTATTCATTTTATCATGTATTGCCTCTCATGGTGGAACATATGATAGAGAAAACATTTCTACGTGTCATATGTATTTTTTATTATTTAGTTATGATTATTTATTAATTTTACAAAACAAGCCATTTTACATTATATTTGGTTGAAATATGATAATTTTGATTGTGGAAGTTTGGACTACTTCCCCTCAATGGGATGTGATTCGTTCACACACTACATGGAATGTATTAATGATGTATATAGTGAATTTATAATATATATATCTTATAATAACACTAATATAATTATAATACGCAAATATATATATATATACATATTTTGGAACTTTTATTTCATTATATTTATTCCTTTCAATATGATAATAAAAACAGAAACAACGTTCATGCATATTTTGGGTTTAACGTCACAAGAAACAGTATATTCCATTTCATACATATAAATTAGTTATTTTCTTAAAATTAATATATATATATATATTATTTATATCATGGTTTATATTATTTAAATAATTAGATAATTATAATTACTAAATATATAACAAATTAAGACACGTACGATAAACAAAGTGAATAATACCCGTAGTCAAACCTTAACATTGGATTTTTTAACAAGTGGGTAATATAAATCCATAATAAAAAATTATATGGTATTTTATATAAGAATATTACATATAAAATATGAATAATAAAATTATATTTATTATAAAATAATCTAGTATGAGTACAAAGACTGTAAATACACAAGGTATGAGGATTCCCTCTACTTTTTATTTCTATAAGATACATGATTTTGTAACTACCAATATATTTTTTATGGTGTCTATAATGACCATGTATTTATTCAAGTATTCATATAATGAAATATATGGGTATTTAAATATACATTATAAGAAATTTATTTCATGGGTTTTTTGTTTCAAAAGCTAACAAATTAGTAAAATAGTTTTGTCTCAATTTTATTTCTTGGAAATTCAATTTGGTAATGCACCTAAATTATTCTTTTGAGGTGTATATACCTCTATTTTAAAGGATATACAACGAATATTATAATTTTTATGATATTATATCCCTCATGAATTTATGTTACATAGATTTATAGTACGGTCCCTTGTTAGCAAGTAAATAGATTTTATTGTAATAATTTCATTGCCTTTCAAGATTGTTAATGATTGTGCTTCTTTGATAAAATATTATGATCCATAAATCATTTAAACACAAGATTTTTCTTATAATTTTTTAACTCAGTGAATATAATTGTTTTAGTCTTATATTTACATTCTCTAGTATATATTATAATTATCAAAATGTTTTTTTAACAAATTATGTCTATATTTCCCTATTCGATCAGGAATCAATTTTATTTAAAAATACATTTTAAAAACTGGTGACAAAGCTGCATTGAAATGAACATTGAAGTCTTTTATTCATATGAATTTATTTTTTAAAAACTATTAATGTTTTAAAATCACCCATAATTTTGTTTGAAATATATTTTCAATGAAAAAAGTTTTCCAAATGTTTAATGTTTGAAATAAAAACTTTCCAAAAATAATGTATGCTTTCCCCAAAAAATTAAAATTAATTTCGAAATGATTACCCATATAAGATGACATCCTTTGATGTTACACATTCCTTAATAATAAATGATCATATGGTTCATTAATATTCTTTCATGAATGGTTTATGTTTTTAAGGAATATTAGATATAACACCTTTTTATCTTCAATAGGTTGTATGAATTTAAAACCAACTTCATTATATATGTTATTATTCAAAAAAAATTTATAGAACCTATCAATTATCTATAGGTCATTATATTATTAATTGATAATGATTCCTAATTAATTTCATTGGTTATCATTGATTTTTATAAAGCTCATTATATATTAATGGGTCATGATATGATGAATGTTTTGTATCACATTATTGTATAAATTTATTATGATAACAGTTGGGCCTATATCTCCCACAAATGCATTAAGTATTGATAAATATTTTAGGATCTGAAATGGAACATTAGAGGACATCAAAATACCATAATAAGAGGGCACACAATAGGAAATCCCATTACTAAAACTATTGTGTCCTTTAGAGGCCATCATATGCCCAAAACAAGAGGGTACATAAGAGGACATCCCAATCCCGATACAAGAGGGTACACATGATTGAATTCCCCGAAAAATAAGGTACAAAAGTGATTATTCCAAGCCTAAAATGTACAAATTACATGGTTGGATGATTTTATATTGGGTTTTTATATGTTTTTGTTTCTCCCATAATAATTGTTTTATTCATATCTTACATATTTATTAATTATGATGTTAATTATCTTATGAAAAATATCTTAAGAACTTACAATATATTTTATGATCTCTAATATGTAGGGTATGGTCTTCAAATTTTATGGTCATTTTATATACCCTTTGACCATGTTTGTTTTTTACATTTCTTCTATATAAACTTATTTATCTTAAAGATCCACAATTCTTATGTTTCCATTTCATTGGTTGGTTTTAGGTTGAATTGTCAATGGCAGAGATCATTACAGGAGATGTTGAAGATCGTTGACCAGGGTAAAAGATTTTTTTTCATGTTTCCAATGAAAATAAACTATTATATTATTTAGGCATGTATTTTGTAATGAAATAACTATTAATATAAAATGATGTAATATCCATGGATATTTATAATACATTTCCATTCTTAGTCTTAATGGAATGGTTTAGTCAAAAATTGGATACTCGGTTGAGAAAACCATAGTTAAATACCTAGGTATATTTCTATGGTTATGTATAGGGATGTCTCTAAGGATAATTATAAACAAGAGTTAATATTTAGGGAAATGAATTATAATTTTGGAAATAATAGAGTAATAGGTTTCTTATAAGTACATCCCCATATAGATAATATTAGTGAATGTTGATATCGAATATATATAACATGGGGAAAAATCAAAATGTTATCTCGAGTCTGATTCGGTGTAATATAGTACATGACAATGAGACTTATTGAACACCTGGTCTGACTCTCCAGAGGGATATGCTATGGGAATTAGTAGACAATTTTCAACCAATCATAAAATATTTAAATTGAATTTATCTACTAATGACTTTCGATAATCATATGTTCACATATTATTGGAATGGTTTCATAATATAGACACATTATTAGTGATTTTAATGATTATGGGGTACCTCACTCTAATTTTTTAATCTTACATAATGTTTTTGGTTTTATTTAATGGTTGTAATCTGTAGGAACCATGCAATGGTGAATACAATGGAAAATCCTAGTATTCACCTCCTACGTAACCTGATTATATGAGTGCATAACTATTTATTATCAATGTATTATTCACACAAATATATAATTCTATGAACCATGATGGGATCTGTAATGAGAAACTAAGGGAAAAAATTTTATTGACCCCTTCATGAGGCAATAACTTACATCTTCTTGCAAGTCTTACGAGACACTTGATTATAAGGAATTGAGATAATGCACTAATAATATATTTTTCTTAATCCAATGTTCTGAATTAGTGAATGTAATTATAGATATTTATCAGTTAGATAGTGAATCAAATCCTTTGTGGGAATTAATCAATAATTCAAGGTAGCAAGATGAAATTGATGAAATTAATTGGGATGGAATCAAAAACATATTTTGATTAATAAGTACTTTCCTCAAATTCATTGTACAGCGATTGAAATGTAGTTCACTAAGCTTAAGAAGAAGGATCATGAATCTTTTCATGCTTATGTGAGAAATTGTACAATGATTGCATGGTATTCTTTAATAATTATCATTTAAAACTAATGAAAAATTGGTCAATTCAATGTTGGTCTGAAACCTATTCATAAAAAGTCCTTGTATATTGTGACTTTAACAACTATAAAGATGTGGTTAATTGTACTACAATGGTGGTGATGGAGGTTACTGTTGTTTATAAATCATATATATTTGGAATTAAAAGGAAGATTGATTTTAATATAAAATCAATCAAATAGGGAGTAAAGAAAAATATTCTTTTGTTAGGAAAAACTGTGGAGAGATACAAGGAGGGAATTTTCTTAGTCGACTTTAAAATGTTTTAAATATTAATTGAAGGGTAATAAAGGGGTATAATGATTAATTGGTGGAAGTAAGTTAGATAATGATGAAAATAATGATAAATACATATATAATGAACCTCCAACACATTAGTGTTTCATGTTCCTGGAGATTGTCCTTTACATTAATCATTCCCCCGATACAAGGAATAATGTGAACAATAAATAAAAAAAACTCTAAATTCAAAAGGGATGGAAAAATTATGTGATCATAATAGATGAATTAGACAAATATAATTATGAAATACTTACCCATACCCCCATACATATGACATTTATTTTTTAAATTTTATGAATAATCCCAATGATAGTCTTATAGTTCATCCTTTGGTGGGATCTAGTTTGATAATATTTCTTGCCATAGATTATGCACTAATAAATTCACATTTCATATTCTAACAGCAAAGGGAAGAACCCAAGATTATAATGAAAATATTTTTTGTTTTATATAGTAGATTACATAAGGAATGAATTATGAATTATATTTTGGATGTGTTACATGGTTAACCATTTATGAATTTTTTTTGTTCAAACATCAGATGGTTTTTTTAATTAATGTTTTATCTTACCTCCTAAGTATTTATTCAAATTAAACAACTATATATACAAACATGGTGTTGAGGATAACTGATGTTATATGATATGTAATATAATTTATATCATGATTTTTTAGTAATCTATAAAAGATTAAATTCATCTTTTTTAGTGAAGGATATGTGGACCAAAGAACAAAAAAGGGTGATGATTTCATATAACCTTATATGATTTTGTTTTTATGAAAATTCATTAACAATGGGAGAAGTTATCATTACAACAAAAAAGATATCCTAGAACCCTCTTTTCCAATGAATCAAATAGACCCATTGATAATATAATATTTATGGCTCTATGATTTTTAATATCTATTAACCTTATTTTCAAATACATTCCATTTTAACTTGATAGTTTGATTTTTCTTCCACGTATATGTTTTCACATCCAACCTATATTCCCCTATGCAGAAACCTAGTTTTATATTACTTCTGGTTAGCATAAATTTTAAACACATCCTTTTTAAAGGATATTTCTGTATTAATTATTATGAAGTGTGTTATAATGAATTAACGATTAAAATGTTAAAATGTTGATAAATCATACAAATTTTCACAGAAAATTTATTTTAAGGTTGGTATAATATAACACCCCATGATTTTTTAATTACTTTTAGCATATTAATTTATTCATTTTGAAATATTTCATTTCAAAAAACAACAAATATATTTTCTTTTAGATTAATGAACTATTTTTTTATTTCATGAACTACAAAAAACAGTAATTTTATCTTTCTTAATATATAGAAATGAGTCAAGATATCATTACTTGCATGAGTAACATTCCTTGATGGCGTCTGTAAATTTTTTGCGAGGTTTACAAAATAATTATATATTATTATCAAATATAACATATATATTAAATTATTTTTTATGAATATTGATAACTCACTATTGAATTTTTTTACACAAATATAATACTAACTCAAAGGTTACCAATAAATTTAAAAAGGAAATGATTGAAACGATTTAATATAAAGTGGTTATTTTTATTTGAATCTTCTTAAAAGTGTTTTGTATTAATTAATTAAAATAAATTCAATTAATAAGTGATATTATTGTAATATATATGTTATAAATTTTAAAAAAAAAATATTTTCTCATCCAATAGATTTTATAGAAATAAGATATGAACAATCCAAATTTCATTCTTAAAATTTAAAATTTTAAAGGTAGTTTTTCATCCTTTTATTAGAGAATAAATATTATATACATTATATGAAGATTTAATATCTTTAATTTGTCATAAATAAATTACATAATTCTAGGAGAAGCTTCAAAATTAGTTTAGATTTTATTTTTGTTATTTTCTATAAGGATTTCCTTTTTAATGAATCGTAAAAAAATATTGGATATTAATTCAAAAAAAATTATTATAATTTATTTATACAGATAAATTATATGTTAAATTATTTTAAATGTTTAAATACACCATATTTTTATTAATTAGTCCAATTTTTGTCATTTAAATCAATTTCAAATTGAGATTCAGTATAAAAACCTATGTATATATTGGACGTTTTGACATTAAAAATCATATGTGTCATTTCGTCACCAGAAATACTTTTTAAATTAGTTTCTGAAAAAATTTATTATAATTTGGAAAAAAGAATATCTATATTTTTAATAATAATAATATATATTGGTAAATATGTTACATAATTTTTTTGACCAAAAATATTATTGTAACTGTTTAAAAATAATTACCTACTTCAAAGGAAAAAATAAGTTTATAAAGTAATAAACATTAAAATGTTACCCAAAATGACCAAAACTATTATTCATAACCAATATTATAGAAATTATTCTCCCTTTAACCATATATTGGGTTTTTCAATAAATTTATTTAGAAAAAAAAGTCGGTACACATAACTTTTTTTAAAAAAATCATAGTGTGTTTTTTACCTTCCTTAAAAAAGGTCACCACATATCCCCATTATTCACACCTCTCATACAAAATATGATAAGAATAGTTATTCCTAAAATACTTCTAAACATCCCTCAAATAATCTATGAATCCTAAGTTTGATCATAATGAAATCCAATGATGAATTTTGGCACATACCAATTTGAGTTACCCAATTAAGAAGTAATGTCTTCTCTCAAGGAAATTTCAATTTTTTTTTCTCCACAACTAAACACTATTTATTCCATGTTTGTATAGAAAAATAAAATTTTGAAAAAAGTATTATTTTTTCATGTAATGGGTTTTACATACACATAATCATACCTTCATCAAATGGGTAATAAAGATACTATATAAGAATTCAGAGGATTACCGCCTCACTAAACGATGATTGTTCGTTTTTCATTTATCAAGTCTAATGGTGGATTCTATAATGAAACCTCTTATTATATATGTCATATTTTATATCTAATATTCCATTAATATTCCGAAATAAAATTTCATAACTTAAATTTTTTATATTTTATTTGGTGGAAATACGATAATTTCGTTTCGGGAAGTGTGGACGGTCACCTCCATCAGTTCAATTTGATTTATTCAAACACTACATAATATTTAATAAGGATGGGTTTAGTGGATGTATGTGATGTATATTTTATAATAATAATACTTTAATAATGTTATATATAAATATAGTCTTGTGTATTTTTATGTCCTTTTTATATGAAAAAAATGGAAACATCATCTTGCGTACATAGGGCCTACCGTCTCAATTAATGGTGTATTCTATTTTGAAATTATATATTATATTGAGTATTATAATAAAAATATACTATAAAAATATGACATTTATATAATTTATTAAATTATATAAATAAATATATCAGTATGATGAAGGATATATCAAATTTAGACACATTCTAAGAATAATGTGAAAATTACTCGATGTGAAAATGAATCATAGGATTGTTTACACGTGTGTAGTAGACTTTCTTAATAAAAAAATATATATTAATACCTATATGAATATTATTCTATAAAATATGTAAAAAAATCTTCTATTTATTATATATTAATATTTTAGGATTACCAAGAGAGCAAGACACAAAGTATGAAAATTTCATCTTAGTTTTTATTTCCATGAGGTACATGCTTTGTTCACCACTCATAACTTATGGGGTGGTATACTAACCATTTTCTTAAATAATTATTATACATAAATTTGTGGGTGTTTAAATATGCATTTTATTGTATTTATTTCATATGGTTTATGTTTTAAATGATATAAAATCAGTAAAATAGGTTTGTCCCAATTTTCCTTCTTTGAGAATCATGTTTGGTTTTGAGCGTAAATTTTTTTCTGAGGTGTATTTACATCCATTTTACATGTTATATCTTGAATTTAATATTTTCATGAAATTTTATGCTTTATTTAATTTAATTTCCTACCATGAAAATAATGGTCCCATGTTACAAAGTGATATGATTTTATGGAAACAATCTCATCGTTGTTTGAGATTATTAATGACTATTCTTTATTGTTGAAATATTTTTATCCAACACTCAGGAACACTAATGAGTTTACTTATTATAATTTTTATTAAAAATTTAACCTTTTAATAGTACCATTTATCCACTCCATTATACTTAATATATTTTATAAGATGTTTATATTATAATATTGGTGTATATCTATCAACGGTAAAAAATCAGTTTTATTTCGAAACACATGTCTTCCAAAATGTATTCAAATGATCATTCAAGACAACATTCATGGAAAAAATATTTCAAAATGGAATTCTTAAAGAATCATTAATATTTTTTCCAATCTATTTTCAAATAATTTTTTTTAAATGGTTTATATTTTAAAATACAATTTCAAATATGAATGGATATTTTCCTCAAGAAATGTTTTTAGAAGATAATTCAAAATTATTCCTTAAATATGGTAAAATTTGTTGATATTACACATGTCATTATAAGAAATTTTCTAATATAAATATTCATATCCATTCATTAATGGTTTTTGTTTTCTAATCAATAATGTTTAAGGAAGGTTTTCCTCTTCAATGAGATATATTCTTTTGAATCCTGGTCCATATAATGTTGTCTTATTTGAGTAAATAGATTTGAAACATATCACTTTTTGATAGGTAATGATGTGATGAAATATTAATTATACCCATTTCATTTCCAGGGCTATGATTTTATGTTTATATAACTCATATCTATTCCTACGTTATGATATGGTGAATATTATGTGAAACATGTGTGTATGATTTCATTATGTAATTGGTGAGACCTATATCTCTGTCCAATTTATTAGGTAATGATAAATATATTTTGAGATTAATGTGAACATTGGATAAAATCCCAAGCATGAAACCAGAGGGTGAATGGGAAGAAATCCAATTCTCGAAAAAATTGGGTTCATGGGGGGACATATTTAGACCAAAACAAGTGGGTATATGGGAAGTAATTCCATGCCCTAATCAAGTACACATGTGATTATCCAAATCCTAATGTGTTTCAATGGCCTTGGTACAATGCTTTGATATAGTGTTTTTATGTATCTTCCATAAATAATGGTTTTATTCCAACATTACACTTTTATTAATTACGATATTAACTCTATTATAAACCATGTATTACAAACATTAAATCATTAATATGATCTCTTATATGATGGTTATGATTATCAATTGTTATGATCATGGTCCATACATATTTTTCATGTTATTTTTACGAATTTTCTTTATTTTCCCTTATTGATCATTCGATTTCACCACTTATTATGAATGTTTTCACTATTTTTTGATGAACAGTTTTAGGAAGAAGTAATAATGTCGGAGATAATTATAGGATATGTTAATGATCATTCAACATGATATAAGATTTTGCTTCCATGTTTTCAAACACACTAAACATTTATGTTCATCAGAAATTTATTGTTGTAATGTTATAAATATTCATATGAAATGATGTAATATACTAGTATGTTAATATGGGGAACAGATATTTAACTCTTGGGATAATCTCAATTGACTTCTTATAATAAATCATTCCATCACAATCAATATTAATACAATTCATCTATGTTCCCAACATCGACTAAATCATGACACCTTCCTTAATAAACAACATAATAGGTTAATACTAAGACATTCATAGAAAACATATACAAAAATCCTTTATGATGTTTGGTTATTAGTTTTATATTTACTAAAGCCCATCTATTTGTAGTGTTAATCTAATTGTGTTGTGAGGCCTGTTGTCATGTTCCAAAGTAGTCTGATTTAGGCCAAAAAATGTGGTCAATGTTTTTACAACTATGTACATATGTATATGAGAGAAATATAATTTTTGTATCAACATAAATATATATTCCTAGAAAACCACTCACTCTACCCTTTAACAAAATTCTATGGATAGTTCTTATTTTTATTTTTCTTTAGACTTATACCTGGACAAGTCCATAGGTTTCACTCAATTGTTTTCACATCTATTATTCCAATGGATAAATAAACATATTACCTAATATAAACAACTAATAAAATCTATTTTTAAATATTTTCATTACAGATGTGTTAGGGAATACATAAGAAAACATAAAAAAGACACCCATAGACTATATTAGTCTAGTGAACTTGGAAACATGGAATCATAAAATCTATTACAAAAATTATCTAAATCATACCCTACCAAATTATTATTGAATATCACTCTTCTAAGACACATCATACATAATACATATCTTTATAACATGGGAAAAATCATAAATAGGTGAGATCACATGCTCAGTAGAGGTAAATAAAGGAAACACATACACATAATAATTAGCCTAAGGGTATGAGAATAATATAATGAAAAATAAAAGATTTTACCATACATATCAATGATCAAAAACACGAATCATGGCATAAATAATATTTATTCATAAGACATGATCCATAATTAAATAAATAACATAATCCCTAAAATAATAACATACCAATACCACATCGAAGTGTGGCAGACAAATATTTATATAAATGATGTCTGTAGTAGTCAATGAACTACTTCCAAGGCCACATCACTAGAATAATTCAATTACTAAATGATGTTCACACCAAACTTTAGCCCTCTATTACTAAATCCAGTGCACCCCATGTTCCAGAATTGTATTTGATGAACAATAACAATTTCTTATTCTACAAATATAATACCAAACTAAGTTCATTTATCATTCTATCAAGGTCTATCTTGCAAGTTATAAATCATTAAAAAATTATTATAGGGTGAAATAGGTCTCACTCACCCCATAATCAAACCATACAAACTTGTGCATAAATATCCTAAATAATCATATCATAAAACAAAAAATGAAATAGTTATTCTAAATATTAAATAATATCAAAACATTAGAAAAAATGAAGGTTTCATAAAAATTTCATCAAAAATACAACCTGTTAAAAGCAATGTGTTACAAAAATTTATAACCCTTGAAATAGAAACATGTTTCATGAATATCATGCCATCAAAACTTAATACAATAAATGAAATAATATAAATGGACATATTGGCTAATTTAAAAATAAAGGAATGTGTAACACAAATAGATTTTATCTTAATAAAGAAAATATTTTAAAGGATATTTTAAAAACATTTTCTAAGGTAAATAACATTCCGGCATTCAAATTTTATTTTTAAAACATAATTCATTTTTAAAATAATTTATTTGTTAATATAAAATTGGATACATAAAAAAATGAATTTAAAACTATAAAAATGCCATAATTCAATTTTTCATTGCTTCTTTTCTTTAAGAATAATTTTAAAAATATTACTAAATTAGTTGAAAACATGTTATTTAAATTAATCTGATTTCTAACTAAAAATAAAAAAATGATCATATTTTCATAAAAATTAATTTCTAAAATATCTTAAGAATACAAGATTTGAAAATGGTACTAAAACATGAATATTTCATGAATAACTATAAGATATTAAGGTTCATTAGGGATCCTAATGGATTTATCATAAGATTTAAATAATGAATTCAAAATCATATACAATCTTGATAAATGATGAGATTATTTCAATAAACTCTTACCACTTGGTATCATTGTATAATACACTCAATGTAAAAATATAAAATTATGAGAGAAATAAAATATCATGAAATTAAAAATATTTAATATAAAATATGTCAAATAGATGTATATAAACCTTGAAAAATAATTTAATTACATAATTAATGATGTGTCTTAGTGATGTAAAATTAAGACAGAATTTTCTTACAAATTTGGTAGATTTGGAATAATTCACCCCATCTAATAAAGATCATATAATGGATATGTAATTACAAATAAATTAATGTATTATAATCATTTAGTAACTCTATTGTATGTATACAGACCAACCAAAAATTATTTTTGGTGAAGAAAACATGTATCTCATTAAAATATAATTTGAGATGAAATACCCTTACCATGTGTCTTGAATCTCATCATACTCATAAGAAAATATTATAAAATTAATATTATTTTATTATAAATATACAATAGAAACATATTTCTAGATCTAATACCTTATATGTTTTTATTATGACTATGTATTACCCTCTTGTTATCAATTCTATGTTAATGATTCGCATTGTGTAATATCTACATAGTTTTTCACATGACTTAATTTGTAATATCATTTTTCATTATATGATTTTAATTATTTAATGAATGTAAAAAATTATATAAATATCATTTACATAAATAATATGTGTATTATAATAATCTAATGACTAATGAAGTAAGAAAAGTATTATATCATTCTTGGGGATTACAGGTTTCATGTATGCATGAATGTTGTTTCCATTTAATAGTTGTATTGGAATAATGCAAGTAAATGAAATTTATGGATATATATATATATATCATTATTCCAGTATCAATATTATAACCTATATATTATATTATCTCACTACGTTAATCCATAATATATTAAATGTATTGTGTGAATGAATCACATCACTTTGATCGGGGATCAGTTTACATTTCGTCTAAAGAAAATTTAAAATTTTCAATGAATCTAAATTATAATTACATGTGTTTTAAAAGAATTAAATGAGAATAAATGCATAATATATATCATATATATCATATATAAATATATTTACCAACATAATTTCTGAAATGAGAGGTTTTAATGTGAAAATCAACATTCATTATTTCGTAAGGCAGTAGTTCTCCAAACACGTAAAAGGTATGTTTCTTTCCAATTAGATGGATGTGTTTGTATGTATAGGTATAAAAAATGGCACATAAGCATTCTATTTTATCATTTATACACGTCTTTTTAGTCAATAATTAAATATTAATCTGTGAGAGGGTGGATAAATGAGCAACATGGGGAAGAATGTTACCTCTTATTTTGGTAACAACAGTTGGTTTGTATAAAAGGGATTCTTTTTTTATTTCTGCACATGCGTAAAATTCAAAAAATAGAGGTGGGATGATTAAGAATTATTTTTTCATTTCTTTTTTATCCAATTTTTTATGAGATTAGGGTAATTGCAGTAGTGGATGCATTTTTATAATTGATGAGGAGTTTCACTCTTGTAAATTATAGGAAATGTACATCCACCCATGTATTTAACATATAAAGAAGATCCAATAATAAACCAAATTAACGAAAAAGTAGTATATGGTCTAAATAAATCCTTAAAATTGTCCTTTAACATATTTGGAAGACATTTTTTCTCATTAGGTTATTGTATAATCACATTTTAACCATACTTTTATCTTACTAATTGTCATTAATTTCAATTGTCTTCACTAATAATTTTTGATAAAAATAAGTAGAATATATTAAACCTTGTGAATTATTCTTATTCCAAATATGGAATCAAATTTTCCAAATTTTAATCATATAATTATATGAAATTAATTTAAAATTAATTATATAGTCGTGTCAGGAATGGAGGTTTTTATAGTTAAAACATTTAGTAGATTACTACGTTTTTATATAAAATTACAATGTGATATAGGTTACGATGACATAAATTGGATTAATTGATATATTTATAATATAAATAAAAATTGAATCAAAATTATAATATATTTATTACTTATAAATAATTTAAATGAAATGATTGTTTTTATTATAATTTGGTAATTTTTAATATTCATCCAAATTTATTTTTATCAGAGAATCCCTCTAAATTCACCCTAAAAATTTTCAAAAAAATAAATTCCTAAATGATTTTTAATTAAAAAAGATAAATTTCAAAATGTTTCTATAATTAATGTTATTATTTTTCATATAATTACATTAAAAGTAATTCATTTCGGAAAATAATCTATTTAAGCATCTGAGGACATTACCAAAAATTATATATTTCATTATCATTATGTTTTATTAATAAAATAATATTAAAAAAATATTTGAAATATCGTTATGAATACTTATAATACTATGTTTATCATATATGAAATAATTTCCTATTTTTTATAATTATAGAAATAAAATAATGTTTCATAGAAACACAATATTTCATGTAATGTACCCTATGTTGGTGTTTCACGTTTCATATGAAAATTCAGGATTGTGTTATATATATTACACTAAAAATTTATGTGAAATTAATGTTCTACATAGTGAATAACAATTTTCTATGTTATGTGAAATGAAAAATATCAAATGATTAAATAAATTTGAAAACAAAATATTTCACAAAATATTGGGGTGTTACAATAGATTTTTATGGGTCTAGAGTTAATAGATAAAATGGATTGAAATTTTACTTTATTATAGAATATATTATTATGGTTCAAGGTTTTTGTAGAATATTTTAATATAAAAAAATGAAATATGATTCTTTCAGGGTAGATGGTTTTTTATTTCATGATTCTTATTCATGGAAATGTTGTATAAATTTTGTTAGGACATGTTATTTTTGGTTTATTAGAAATAATTACATTTGGGAAAATGTTGTATTGGTTTCCAATTGAGTGTATTGTCATCTGATTTTATATCAGTAACGCAATAAATATTATGTTTCAAGGAAATTAAATTATGTGACTGATTCATATCATGGTCTTCCTTAAATTACTTTGGTCGGAATAGATTATTTATTTATTGGAATAATCATTTCATATATAATTTCCAATATATAGAACATGACGCAGAATAACATGATTCACTTGGATATGGATTTATAGAAAACTATATTGTTGAAGAGGAAACATGGAAATATGAATATTTTATAAGGGAATGATATCCATTCTTTTATAACACGACATTAAAAATGTGTGGAAGCATTTAGAAATTGCGTAAAAATGATACATCCTTGGTAAATATGTAATAAATAAATTTCAATATATTTATATTTTAATATTAGTTATAATCTAGTTATGTAATTAAAAATTAAGAAAAGAAATATTTTTAATTAAAAATATATATTATAAGAGTTATTTAAAAAAGAAAATTTTCAATTTCTAAAATTTTATGTCTTCAAATTTAGTACCATTTTTTAAATATTCAAATTAAAATATTAATAGGTTAAAATATTTTATTTTTTTTATAAAATTATGATTTTGAGGGAATATTTAAAAAATATTTTTGACAAAAAAATATTCTTTTTAATAAAATTTAAGTAATTTAAAATTTTCACCATTGTAAAATGTTATTTAAATAAAATAAGTATTTCTTATTTATATTTAATAAACATATTTACTTTTTAATGAACATTATATTGTAGTTTATTCGATATTTATATATGGGTAAAAAACACGGTTTGATGATTTTTTTTTTCAAGTGAATTTTTTTATCATTTTTAATTAGTTAACAAAATACATAATTATAAATTTTATAAATTAAATATAAAAATTATACGTAAATAATTTTTAATATTAATTTATTAAATTATTATTTTCAATTATTGAGTTCACATAAAATCATATTTTTCTAGGAAAATAGATTTCCTAGAAACCCACATTTTGGTACCACATAAATGTTTTGTTTTCAATTAAAAATTTCCACATATATATATTAAATTTGAAAAAATTGATTCCTTATTTAAAATAGAATAATTCATATTTTATAACAAATTCAAAATAATTCTTGGCCACAAATAATAGTGAATACATTAAAAATTATTTATACAATTTATAGTAAAAAATGGGTTTCCCAGGGGTTAAACTAAAATGATAATGGTTAAAATGACATAAAACATGTATAAAATAAATTTTATAGGAATATTTTGACAATATATTGTCTAATTATATTTAATAAACTATTATGGACCATTTTAGAATTTGAAATACATAAGAATACCTTTTTCTATTTCAAAATTGCATGTATTCTCATCACCACGTCAAATGGATTATAAATATAAGTATATTTAATGATATAATATTATATATATGATATTTTTATGAGTAATTATTGATTAAACACTACTTAACTTCATTCAATAATAATAATTGAAAAAAATAAATGCCAATCATGCCTTTGTATCACATACCTTTACTATATTCATACCACACTGCCATAATCTAAACCATCATTCACGATTGGAATTAGTATTGCAAATAAATTATAATCAAGGTAATCATTTCATTATTATTATTATTATGACTAATAATAAATAATGAAAACATTTTCCATTTTCAAATTACTAACAGCATTTTTTGAAATATGTGTCGAATATGGTAAAAATGAGATACAAACCGAAATCATTGTGTATTCATATATAACGTGATTAAATGAGAACTTAAATGAATAAAACACCATAAAATGATTCTAAAAATTATAATTAAATAAAATATGTTTATTAATCAATAATAAAATGAATATATGTGACAAATTGAACCTCATGTAGTATACTTTGTCTTAGTTTCAATTGGTTGTGGTATATTTTTATTTTTTGAAAATATATTATATAATGAAGTGTATATACAATCCAATATAAAATTTATATCATGAGAACCTCTACTGTTATTTTATTTTTTTATTTTTTATGGGGTTTATTATTAAAATATTTCCAATGTTATAAGGTAATTTTCTTTCAAAAAATACCCTTTTACTGTGTTTTTTAAATTTTATTTCTCTTCCATGTCTAGATTTCTAAAACTAAATTATGAGAGTGTTTTAACTTTAAATAATATATTGATAAATTGAATTTTATATTTAATTTTACATTATACCAATGGATTTCAAAATTAATCTTGTTATATATTTTATACGAAATGTCTTGACAAAGGAAAAAATGTTTTATTTTAATGTATATGGGGGAAATTTTTTTTCACATCCATATCTATTATTTAATGTTTATATATAATTAATAATCATATGTTTTATTTAATGAAAATCCCTATTTTCAACTTTGTTGGTAATTTTGGAATTCAAATTGGGTTTCTAAAATAGAATCTTACGTTGATTTTAGAAGTATAATTTAAAGTAAATGTGCATTTTGATTTTGAAAACCAATTGCTTATGAGGTTTAAAGTGTTTTTCAAACAAGTAATGATGAAGAAAACAATGAATAAGTATAATTTTTTCATGGTATAGTACAAGATAATTAAACATGGAAATTTCGTTTTCACAGATAGAAACTGTTTAGCTGGTTACCGTTTATACATTCTGTTCACCTATATAGTGCTTGGTGAGCCCATTACAACATAAATATTGAGTTTTCCATATAGATATCCACATAATTGGGTAATTATTATTTTCTAAATAAAATTATATTTTTTGTTTGAAAATTTTAAACATAATTTTTAAGTGTTATGTTTGGGTTCGATGATCTTTTGTCCATATCCACCTACATGATTTTTTTATGATTTATAATGAGTTTTACATGGAAATATTTATTTCAAAAAGAAAAATAAATGGTTATTTTAAAAGGATGATAATTTCATTTCGGTTAAAAATGAATTTTTAATGGTTTTCCATGTGGATTTATGTGTCCCATTGGACAAATAGTTTTATTTGTTATGTAACTTAGATATATTATTGTGCTCATTTTAGAATTTAAAGAAACAATACATGAGATTTAGCATTTTATAATGATTATAAGTTGCCAATTTTTGTTTTGTAAATATTTTTCACAAAACAAAAGCATGTTTTGTTTTAAATGTTTAATATTGTGAGAAAAATGTATACTTATTGGATGTTTCCACTACATAACATATAATTTTGTTATGTATGAATTATGAATTCATTCTCTAAAATTGAACTATTAAAATTATTCTCCACTATAAGAGAATAAATTGAGGACTTAAATCTCAAGATTATATAATTTGTATGGTTGGGGGATTAGTAATAATATTATTTTAACTATTTTATTCATTTGTATATAAATTTTATATTATGATGAACCCATTATAATATATTATTAATAAATTATCATAGATATTAATATGAATATTATACTTTTCTTTTTAATTCTATAATTACTTATTTTTAATAATTGCATTATATTTAATTATAGGATGTTCATAACATAAATATTTATCATTTTAATAATATTAAATTTTTTCATTATAAAAATTATATTGTATTTTTTTAATATATTCATTTAGAAATAGAATAATTTGTGATCATATTTTTTAATGAGAGTTGTATTTCAAACTATATGTAATGGTTATAATATATTTATTTGTTATTAATTAATATCATTAATATGTGACTGGATTAATTCATTCTATGTAGATATATTTAATATTAATTAAGCATGATTAATCCATTATATATATCATATTTTGTTGAAATAACTACATATAGATCATTCAAAACAACCTTTCAAAAACATTGATGTGATACATTCATGCTTCTCATTCGATCAAGATGCTCTAAGAAGACTAATTTCGTATTGTGGTCAGAAAGTTTCGTCTAGTTAAATATCGTATACAACATTTGATATCAATATAATTTAACTTCATGACCCTTAACAAGAGATATTTTCAATGGTTATTTGATTAATTTTTTATTCGTATATTTATTTTTATTATTTTCATGCTTATATTGTGTTTTTTCCAAGAAAATAGGAATTGTTTTGGTGTTTTTTTCACCTAAAATGATGTCTATATTGTAACCATCAATGCACTGGTAATCCACATACTAGGTTTAAGGCACCTATATAATTTTTCGGTTGTGACTCCATGAATTTTTAAATAGTGGTGTATATAAAAGAATCCCAATCATTTAAAATTTTTCTTCTAGTAGGTAAAAATCTTGTCGTAGAAAATATAATCATCAGTAGTATACTATGATTTTTTTTATCATAACCACTTTATATTACTCTGCTCATTGTTTTATATTTCCACTATGTTACTTATCATTAACAGAGAACACAGTGATTAATAATTAATTTAAAAAAACTTGAATATTTTGTCTTTAATTTTGTAAAATTATTACTCACCACATATAGTCTTAATTTCCATTTCATTGGATTGAATAAAATATAGTTGGTAATTGCGGGTTGTTTTGTGAAAAAAAATTATTATAGAGAGTTTTTTTAATTAATATTGTCAATATGAACATTTATATATCTAGTTAGACATGAGATATGAAAATATTGAATTAAGGGTTAGGTTATGACTATGATCCTGGTATGTTGTCAACATGTTATGTCCTAAGATTGCACATGTTAATTAATAGTGTTTCATTACGATTTTGAGTCTATTAATCCAAGTATTTAATCTTATATGAAACTAGATAATGAATCGTTACTTATGTTATTCTTAATTTGATTTTATTCGGGGATATTAGGTTCTTATATCTCATTTTTTGTCTATGTTTACCACCATTCCCCCCAAAGGACATAAATTGAATCCACTAGATGATTTTATGATGAATGGTTAAAGTAAAACCCTATATTTTATTAAAATTTAATTAATGTAGTGGAAAATAACATCTTATCAATAAAACATTGTGTGCAATTTTTTTCAATATTAGAAGGTTGAACATCAATGGGATACAGATACAAATCATGTTATAAAATTCTCTAATATGAACCATAATATCATTTAGGATTAAATAATACTAATGTAGAATAATATTGTTTTGGTAATATAAAGAGTCATATTGAATTAATTGATATTAACTTCACAATCAATGTCATGTGTGTAGACTTCAATCATTAAAATAATAATAAAAAACTAATAAAATTATGAATAAAATATTAGAAACACAGAAATTTGAGTGAAATGATTTTCATAATATATTACTGACTGAATCCCTTGTTGAGGATTAGTATGATCCATGGTTTTCACCATTGTCAGATATTTCAATTATATAATCATATTAAATATGATATTTATTTATTTGAAATCCATTCCCTCGTGAATTGAAGTTGAGATGGACCACGATGGTATGTTTGGATTGACTGGAGCTCAATTTCCACTAGTAGTAGATCCAATGAGTCCTACATAGGATGGATAATGTTGAATAAGTTTCATGGATTATATTTTTTTTTATTATTATAGGTATATTCTAAAAACATAAATAATGTCATGAATATTAACATGTTACTATTTTGGTAGACAAGGTATAATGACCACATTCTCCCCGTACCACATATGGTTTGCAAGTCAAGTGGGAATTATTAAAAATGATTTTTTTACAAATATATTTCATATCATATATACATAAAATCATTATCATAACCTATAATAAAATTTATAGTATCTTGATTCTTCATAGACTATAGGGGTCTCTCCACAAAACATTTTATCAGTGTAGTTACACATAGTTGAGGAGATTACAATGGATGATGATATGTAACCTATAACTATGAGCGATAAAATTTATATATATTTTTATGACCTATAGGTTTAATTATATTTTATATATTACTCAACCTACATTGTATGAACTCATATCATAGATATTTTTAATATTCCAATGGAACCAATTTCCTTGATTATATAATTTGTAACACATCTAAGAGAGAAAAAGGGATCATAATTTCTTATTAATCACACAATATATCTATTTTTGAAACATAAGAAATGTTTATTATTTCATAGTTCTTAACATAATCGTTTTTTGTGCATACTGAGATGGATTATTCTACTACACAAAAATCATAGATCGATTTTCATTAATATTGGGTTTCATTCATTTTTATTGATAGGATATTCCATGGTTTTCCAAGAGAATGATTTCATAGGAATAGATGTGCATATACATCTCTTCCGAAGCATAATATGTCAGTGTTTTTTATCATCCATGTTAAAATATGAATATAACAGTTTTATCCTCCCTCAAGTATTGAATATGTTTCTTGAAGTGTTTCTGAATGCCTTTTTGGATAATCCCCCAGAGAATTGGGTGGATTTCATGATTGATATAGAGGTCAGATAACAACTGATATCAATGACAGCATTAAATATATATATATATGTATGTATGTATTTGGGTTTATTTATATTAATATTTTGGTTGATTATTTGAAAACTAGGTTAATTGTAGGCCAATGTGTGTCACATTGGGTATCCCCTATTTTCTTTAATAATTTTAAAGAGAACCCTTGTTTACTATAAAATATTAAAAATCTAGTTTATATATTGGTTCTGAAATGATTTACACTTCCTCTCATTTATAATATATTAAAATAGTTTAAAGAAGCTACTTGGTTTTCTAAAATTGATATTCTATCACGATAACACCAACTTTGTATCAAGGAGTTGGATATTTCAATGAATTCTTTTAGGACAAGGTACACCGATTTCTAGTGTCATGTGATGATTCGTGGCCTATATCATTCTCCAGATACTTTGACATATTTATTGTATCATATTTTCAATACATATCTTGACAACTTTATATTTGTATTCATTGATGATATTATGCAGTACACTATGACTGATGAAGATAATGTGAGTCTCTTGAGGATTTTTTTGGATAATCTATTGGATCTCAATATTTATGCATAATTATCATTAAACCAATTCTAGATTCATGATGTTATGTTGATATTAATTGTTATCTAATATCAGGGTGTCTGAATTGATCAGGATAATGTGATTGATATCATGTCATGAGTTTATACATAGAATTCCATTCAGACATGTTGCTTCTTAAGGGTGTTTGGGTGTTATCAGTGGTTAAAAAAGAATTTCTAAAATATATTATATCTTTTGATGAGTTAAATTATGAGAGGGTTAAATTTAAGTGATATTAAATTTTTTATGAATACTATTATGATGTAATGTTAAATTTCTTCTCCAAACCATTTCAAACATTATGAGAGGTGGGTAATGGATATGTGTATAACTGTTATTTATCAAGTAGATGTGTGGGTTCAATACATATTTAGGGAGAAAATGTAGTGTGTTAAAACTCCATACATATTTGAACTCATGAAAAAAATTAATTCTACTCATAATTTGAAACTTAAAGTGGTTGTTTATGACCTCAATAGTTATTGTCACTATCTATTCGTATAATGATCTATCATTTAACAGGATCACCGATTTTTTGATATATCTTATATCACAATTATTAAAAACATTAGTGGAGAATATATATTGTATACCTGAAATCCTTTGAATTTGAGATTTTATATACACTAAACAATGCAAGTGTAGTTTTAGGCACTCATAGGAGGAAGAAAAAATCACTTGATGTAAGGGAGGAAAAGGATGAATGAGAAATGATGTGAATTTTATCACATATTAACATAGAATGTAGAGAATAGTAGTATGGTAATATTATCGATAGGATTCAAGAGACATAAAATTTCATTGAGATGATTCATTATGAGATAAATAATGATGACATGCTATTGAGTATTAGGGATTATTTATATGGTTCAGGGGGAATCGATAGTATTTTCATTCCATAGATGATGATCCATTAATTAAGAAATGATATCTATTAATTAATCTATGAGTACGTCCATGTAAGAATATTTCAACAATTATTTTTGGTTTAACCACCGAAGCACTAAGAAGTGTTTTTTTAAATGATGCTTTAGTTACTAGGGAATGGTATAAAATGATATATATATATATATATTAAATGAGTTTAAATGAGATAATATATGAAGACTAGGACTATAATTATTATTTTTCGCTAGCCAATACATATTATAACATTGATATAATCTAATTTCAATGGAATTAATCATGATATTACCACAAAAACCCTGAGGTTTGAATTCTATGTTGTTATTTATTGATCATGTAACTCCAAAATATTTTTTGAAATATTTATTTCACAAAATTATATAATTTCAACATATACCATTTCACACAATAGTGAATATATCATATGTTATATGAAAGAACCAAGTGATTAATTATTTTTATAATATACCAAGATGATATTATAGAACATGAGACACTTAGACTAGAATTTGGAACATAGGACACTGGGTATGTCTTTTTATTACCCAAAAATCATATTTCTTGCAATAACGTTCATGACACTCAAGACCTTATTTAACCAAACTACAATGTAGTATTAATTATATGTTTAATTTTTTTATAGTTGTAACAAATTTATTATAATATCGGTAATAGATAAGATCAATAAAATTATGAAAATATTAATTAAAAATGGATTTCTGAAGAATTATTTGGTAACAATTTAATAAGAAATGAATATAAAAAATTTAAATATATAGAAAATATTTGGATGGGTAAATATATTTATGAAATAAAACATGTTTTTGACTAATAAATTGATTAAAAAATAAATGATAATTTATTTAAATAAATATATATAATATATTTGTTGAAATATTTATGGTTTATATTTTTTTTTAAATCGTAAAAGAATAAATTAAATTTATTTATAAAAATATTAATTTTTCTAAAAGGTAATATTATCACCTTTTAATAAAAATACTATTTTAAATTATTTTTTTGAAACCTTAATTAAACATATATGTCCAAATATACTTGATTTTTTTAATTTTAGAATAAAAATTTACTTCATGTGTATTTGCGATATTTTGTTGAGAGTTTTAATTTTATTTGATGAATAGTGAAAACAATGAATTTTCATTGAAAACGATGTTTCCATCTAACTTATTTTTATTCATGATTTATAATTTATATTTGGTATAACTTGGATTATTATAAATGTATCAATCCAATTTAGGTGATTATAATCAATTACCCCTTGAAAATTGATAAAAAATCAAGAATTTTATATTTTTTCAGTTTAAATACGTGTTATTTTGTCCCATCTGTGAGAATATTTTTAAAATTAATTAGGGCGTGAATATGATTCAGTAAATAAGTTTTTGAACTAGGGGGGATTCAGGTGTGTTCCATGGAAAATATGATGGTCTTGGAGTGACCCATGACTACCAAAATGGTTTGGGTGTGATCCAGTTCAACTACAAGGTAATGGTTATGACTAGGGATAGCCGTATTTCACTTTTAGTTTGTGCATCCCCGAAGAAGATACCTTATAGGTTTTGTTAATAATCAATTAATTATTGGAAATGATTTTATATTCTTATTTGAATGACACAAATTATATGTCATATATATGTATTATTCTTCCATGTATTATTCTACTGATTCCATTTTGATTCCTATATTATTAACTACCAATCATTTTGACATGATACATCATTATATTATTAGTTATAGATAGTATTATTTTCCAATTTTATGATCATCTTCTCATACTCTTATGATTCTGTTATTCTTATATATCTATTTGTTTTACCCATACTGATCATATAAAATCACCCATTATAATGTTTCTTTCCCCAATATATAAATATAGTATTCAAGTATATATTATTAGTTTGATGATCTCTATTACAATCATTGAATATATTTCATCTGAATTAATTATTATGTTTAAATATTCCAATGAAAACAGTCTATAGTAGACCATAGATATTTTTTTTTAATGTAATGAATATTCATATAAAATAATGTTAATACTTGTATGGGATTCATGGGTAGCTACATATTAGTTTTCCAACTATGATAATTTATATTAATATAGGGAACTACTAAATTTGATGAACTATAAATATTATATGTCCATTAAAATTTAAGGCCCCATTGGATCCCTTTGAATATTATGTTATATAGAGACTCTGGATTTAACTCATGGGTTTTGAAAGGAATTCAAGAAGAAACAGAATCTTTAGTCAGCATGTAGACAATACATTATCCTCAAATGGATGGTAATATAATGAATGATAATAAAATAATTGATTATATTATTTTTTACATTGATTTGGAATTCAAAGGATTGTGGGAAAAATATATGAGGATGGTTGAATTTTCATATAATAAGTCCTACCAATTTTCATATAAAAAATGCACCCATAAATTCATTAAATGGTCAAAATTTTAGCTATAAATTATATCACTATGATTTTGGAAAAGCTTTTAGAGTTTTACTGAGTTTGGATCAGGATGATATGATGAATATATAGTAAGTTCATAATTATATAGTTTTAGATTAGAGAGACAAAAAGTGTTCTATGGAACAATGTCATCATACTTTGGTGTTTATAGTTGTTTAATTGGTGTTCTAAAAGTGACTTCCTCATAGGGTCACTATTAGATCAAGAATCTAGGGAGTATATCTCTATGGATTTCAAAAACGTTTTATATTATTGATCAAATTTGAAATGTAGAGTGTCACTTGGATTTATAAGCATAGTTGTCTTTGATCAATATGATCTTCCATATATCTCAGAAAAAAATCAGTCAAATCATTCTCATCATCTAAATTGGGATTACCTTAACATATAAATTTACTTTTCCATGGTTGAATAACAAATTTGGGTTTTTATTCTCACAAAAAGGTTACACATTGAATTACCACACCATTGGATTATGTTTAGTAGAAACATGGTTCTAAATATTATAAGACTTAAGAGTGGGAGTCTTTAATAAGGTATTAATGGATACATTAATTTGTATACAATACATCAGCAACATATCATTCTGGGTGATGAAATAAATATGGTGGGGATAATTTTTATATCCCAGTGTTATTTAAAGAACATAAATTTGTTTATTGTGGATATTTTTTTGTCATATATTCCATTTTTATGGTGTATTTTCTATAAATTTTGATTTTTGTGGCCTATTATTTATTTGGAAAAATGATGTGGGTCATCCAAGGAACCCATGAATCCTAAGATTTTATTCAATAAGAGGGTTCATGAATGGGAGAGTACTTAGTTAAAATTAAATAGCTACCTCCTCAACCCATAAAAAAGAGGGAAACTTAATTTTTCATTATAAGAGAATATTTTAAAAAAAAATAAAACCAAACATTGTGTATTATCATATAACATAGAATATGGAATATATACATCTCCACAAGTAGGACAAAAAAATATAATTTGACTGAATTAATTAAAATTATCTTTTTAAGAAAAATACTCATTTGATTTGTCTCTTTTTTCTACCAGTAAAATTGAATTTTGTCCTTGGAGAGTACTGATATATTTATTTTCTATATTACATACCTCACAATGGCATATTTTTATGGATATTTAGGTGTTGAATATAGTATCTAAAAGGTTTTTTTCCAATATAAGTTGACTATATAGAATCTCTCTTTTACCAATGGATATTGATAATCTATGATAAGAGATGTCCAATGTTTCATGATTCGAATATTAGTTTTAATAAATGCATGATTTCACATTGATTCTGGTTTTTAAAATAAAGTAAAATCATTAACTATGTATTTATATTTGAAATTATGTTAATTGATATGAGTAATTTTTTGATTAAATGTATAATATCAAGTTATGGTTTAAAAAAAGGATTTCCCCTTGTGGATATTAATGGAAATTACTTCAAAGAATATTTTATGAGGTTTCATATATTAAATGAAAATTTTATGTATCTAATTTGGTAAAACCAAATTTAATAGTGGATGAGGATGGATCTATCATCAGTGATGAACTATTTCCCCTTAACCTATTCTTCTTGGGTTATATGTTCAGCAGGATGCATATGGTTTGGATGTAACATCCCAAGTAATATTAGAATAAGTAAAATTCATATCTATTAATATTTATGAATTAAATATTGTATTAAACATAATGTGGATTCTATATTTGATGGAGTAACAGACAGAAAACAATGGGTTTTTCTGAAATATGATGTTTCACACAACTTTGACACATACTAAAAAATAATGTAATAATATTATTATTTTAAATGGTAGTTAAGGCATAGTTGTTGTATTGGAGGAATTGAATAAAACCAACTAGAATATTATTATACACATTGTTATAATATTTTTACATTCATCTAATAAATTTAAGAGGCTTAAACTGAGAAAAATATAATTTTAAACAGAAAACACTCTTATATTTTTATAATTTAATATTACCACATTTTGATGGGGAACTATTTTTAAATATAGTTTCTGAAACAATTAAATGTTATATTTTACCAAATAGTCTTCTTATATAAAATATGATCATCAAAATTAACTTTTGGTAAATTTTTTGTATTTTTATAACAATGTTCATTTTAAATAAATAGTGAAAAATAGTGCATTTTAAGTCAGACCTTTCTTTTCACATAATTTATTTATATGGTTTTATATTATATTTAATTTCTTTTAATGTGTAATTGGATTATATTTTTTTCATTGAAACCAATGTTGGTAATTGGATGTAATTTCACATTGAAATTGGATATAAAAGCATGTCAATGTTTTGATAGTTATTACTTCATAAGACCTGACTCTTAATTTTTGAAAATATGAAATAATTTTAAACTAATTAATTCAAATTCTATGTTTTGAATTTGAAAAAATGGATTCCATATTTTTATGAAGCTGGTCCAAATTTTTTAATATGGAACTTTTATTTTTAGAAATTAGGAATAATAACTTCAGTAATGATTTTATTTACCATAGTTAAAAGGTAAATATGATAAAAAGGGTAAAAAATAATATTACAATATAATTAAACTACCCTAACACATGTATTAATAATATTGGATGAGATATTACCATCCAAGGGAATCCTTGTGTCTATTTTGGGACCCCATCGAGCAACTTGGATTTGAAAATGAAAATTTTAAATATTACAAATAATGAAAAAAATACTACATTAACATATATCTTTTACTAACACAATTTTTAAATAGGTTTATTGAAATTAAATATTAGAATATAAATATTCATTATAAATATAAATAATATTTATTACATCACAATATTTTATTTATTATTTTTAGACATCAAATAAATAAATTTATTTATTACACAATGATCATGTAGTTATTACTTTATTAATGAATGATTTATATAAATTAGATTATAAATTATAAAATAAATTTATTTTGAAACCATTTTTACCCTACAAAAAATTTATGGATGATTATTACATGTTATATTTGAATTAATGAACTATTTTACAAAATAATCCAATTGTTATGGAATTTAGAAAGTCATGATATGAAAAGTATAAAAATAACATAAATGAGTTTAAAAAATAATATTTTATTAAATGATATAATATCACAAAATATATAATAATCTTCCAAATGATCTAGATAATTCTGAAAAGTTTATTAATGAACAACTTGGGGTTCTATTGGATGTTTTTAGTTAATATATTAACCATATATTATGAATATACCAGAAGACATGGTAATAGTCAAATTAGTTAACTATGGGTTAAAGCTAAAATATATGGTCAAAAATGTGACTTAGACTTATCTAAAACCTAGTAATTCAGAATTTTTCAAACCAAAAACTTATTATCTTTGAAATAAATTACTTTATGAACATTTAAAACAGAAAATATGTTTTTAATAAAATAATATTTCAATACCTTCCTAAATTACCCCTCATCCCTCTTATAAACGGGCATAACCTTTACCCATTTAATCACACATCTCAATCCCCATGGCTCATACAACCTCATCACAAATAATCTCCATACATAACATTATTCCTCATAGAATCATATGATTGGGAAGAGGGAAATTGAAGAAATTATTTTATCTTAAATCAAAAGGAGTTGAGGTAATTATTCTCTAAAGCTTCCTTAATTTATGTTCAATCTCCAACCCCATAAAATATCTTTATTCCATCATTTTTGAAACTACCACTTTATATTAAATATACTAGGTTTCTTAATGATAAATATTCTAACTACAGATACACACACCACCATATAATGGATATGAACATTTTTTTTGTATACAGTGAACTACTACCTCATGAAATGATGATTGTTTGATTTTACCCTTCATAATCTCATGCTAAACATTATGATGGAACTGTATTTATATGTGACATATATAATATTTATATTATATCTATACTTATATATTTTCCACTTACATCCTACAACTATGATTTCTGTAATGTGCCAATAAGAAAACATCATTTGAGGATGTGTGGACCACCGCCCACTCAAAGTGATATGAACCATTCATTCCATACATAGAATGTATAAAGAATGGAGTTAATGAACATATATAAATCATATAAAATAAAATAAAATAATTTATTTAAAATATACCAATGTTTCGTTTAGTTTTAATTTCATAATATACGAAACTGAAATAAAAGTATTGTTCTTGTGTAAGTACGACTTACCTTCTCCATGAATGGTGCATTTTATTTATTATCTCCAAATGTTATGGAATATTATCAATAAATATAAATACTATATATATATGATATATAAATCATGAATACTATTTTAGAGAGAGTGGAAATTAAACCACATGGGTAGTTTGTAATTATATGAAGATCATTTTTGACTCTAGTATCGAATTTCTACAAAACAACAGTTATGAACTTAAATAATTATTTAATTTTTATAACATGATAATAAGTAATATAAAATTAATGATAAACTACAAAAAAGTTCAAAGTAAATTATTAATTAACCTATGATTATTATTCATGAATACAATGAATGAATGAGACATGTCAGACTCAAGTTATGTGAACATTTCACCCTCCACTTTTATTCAAATACTTCATTTATGTTATGTCAATTAATTTCCATTTTCTAATGTTGAGAAATTTTATTCTATATCCTTTGGGACATCCTAATATTTTATAGTATATTATTTTCTTTAATTCAATAGCTTTCAGTACACACAACACTAAGTTCGAGCACACCACGACATACCAAAATAGCCGTTCAAAAGTTGTTATGAATTTTATTAACTAAAATTTGAATTTTATATACTTCATATAATTTAATAATCCATATAATGGGGTTCTTAGTGATTATATAATAACAAATTCATTTTTCGGATAAAATAATAATTTTTTTTAAAAAAATCAATTTTACCACCGTTTAATGGAAAACCCTTTTTCAAACAAATATTTATCACTTTTAAAAAATCCATTTAATGAAATTAAATTCCACATTATAATCTGGAGATAAAAATTTATTTTGGATTATTTTTTTGTATATTTTTAACAACTTTTATATTTTGATGAATACTGAAAATTACTAAATTTTAGTTGAAAACATCTTTTTTATTCATAATAGTTTATAGCTAAAAATTATGTATTTTAATGGTTTGTACAAATAATTAGATTTTATTTTTATCATTTATTACAATGTTTGTGATTATAAGTAATTTCGCATTAAAATGTGACATAAACACATGTCAATCTTTTGATAGTTTTTACTTTTTTAAAACATGTTTTTCAGGTTTTACAACAGGAATTAATTTTAAATTAATTAATGAAACTACTATGTTTGGAATTTTTTATCATAGAATTCATTATTGAATCCTGAATATCAAAATTATCATAGGGTAAAATTTTGGTATTTTTCTGAAAACATTCAATTTTTGAGGAATAGTGAAAAATATTGTGTTATAGTTTAAAACTGAATTTTTAATTATATTATTATTTATTTTATTTAAATTTATATTAAGTAAAAATAGATATATAATACCTATATAAGTTATATATAATACATTTGAGTCATTTTATAATAAAAGTAGATGTAAAAAATTTTATTGATCTTTTTACCGTCTTTTACCAACCTCCTCTGAGTATTTGCAAATTTAAATAAGACATAATTTTACAGATTATATGAGTTAAATTTATAAAATCCGAGAGGCATGGTTAGTATCATTAAGTAAAATTTTGTTCAATAAGATGACAGTATTGTTTCATGAATAGTAACTATTTACTTTTATTTACCACGGTTATAATTAAATTGGGTAATTAAGGGTAAAAATGTAATTATTAATATACTAAAACATGTCCTAATACTATTGGATAAGTGTAATTTGACCAAAACAGAATTAATAATAAAATATTATCCTTTAGGTCCACTTGGATTTGATTAGGTCATTTATTATTATATAATTAAATGAAATGTTAAAAGTGTTAAATTCAATGTGTAATAACTAATTTTTTTTTTGATATATTGTTACACATAAGATAAATTTGAGTATAAATATTCATTAGAAATCTAGAAACATTTACTACATAATTTTATCTTATTTATAATTTTTACACATTAAATAATTAAATTTGTTTATGACACAATGATGATAGAGTAGTTAAGTAATTAATGAATTATTAAAATAAATAGAATTATAAATATACAAATAAATTTAATTTGATACTTTTAACCAAATTACACTAATTTTATAGGTTAATATGACATTTCAGGGTTGGTTAGATGAATTATGTTTGAAATAATAATGCTTTTTTGAATTTATCGAATACAAAATACCAAATAGTGTCAAAATTGACATCAATGAGTTTTTAAAACAAATATTATATTATTAATTGATATTCTATTCCTAAAAAATCTATGGTTATGCCAAAATACATATATAGTGATAGTTGTATCATTAATGAACTACTTGGGGTTCTCATGGAAGTTTAAAATATGTTTTTAACCATATAATATAGAAATACAAAGAGACATGGTAAATGTCAAACTATGTAACTAAGAGTTCAATCTAAATGATAAAGTTAATATTGTGACCCAAACCTGCCTAAAAGATATTGGTTGAGAGGTTTTAGACCCCTAACCTTTTTATCATTTAAATAATTTATTTTTATGCCATTATAAACCGAAAATGATTTTCTTATAAAATAATATTTCAAGTTTTTCCTACGGTACCCCTCACCCCTCTTATAAAATGGAACTCCTCCTTATCTATAATTCACACATTAAAAGACATTAGATCTACCAACCCATGCCCAAATGTCCTCAAAACTCTCCTCCCTTCAACCTAGATTCATTACTTCAGTCAGAATAGCAACTTAAGAAGACCTTTTTATCAAATAAAATGGAATTACCCAAAGAATAGGTAAATATTTCATCACCTCTTTCAATATCCTTTCTTCTTCAACTTCCTCTTTCATTGTTTTATCCATTATAAAAATATAACTCTAGTATATTATATATAATGTGATATTATTATAAATATTGTACAACCATATTCATTATTCTATCCATCCTTTGAATGAAATGTCACCATACGGGCGTACGTACGACTTACCATCTCCACCTCTTAGTGTAGTTATCATTCAATACATTATTATTTGGATGGGTATAATAATGATATATAATTTGATGTAAATAATAAATATAACATGATAATGATTGTTTTTATATGATATACCATCCAATTATATATTATTTTTATATCTAAAGAATGATATTGTCCCTCGTGTGTACGTACAGATTACTATCTCCACGAACACGATGAGATTGTTTCACAATCATATCCATTGAAGAATAATATTGATTTTATGATTAATAATAATTTTTAAAGGATTAATATCATTCTGAATATTAATAAAATACATCACATCCATATCAAACATGGCTTACGTAACCAATCATATAAAGGTGAATGAATCAGTTTACCCCCCGAAATGACGATAATACTAAAATATTAATATTAAAAGATCATATATGATATCATATTAATTTATATGGTTATTGAAAAATTTAATAACAATTATTTTACCGTTATACAATAGATTAACATACCATCAACCAAGGAAATCTACAAGGTAAGGGGTTTCTTTTCTCACATTTTATTACATGACATGTCCATTATTCTACAATTATTTATTGCATGTGGTGTATTATGTACATACAGTTGATATATATTATAATTATTCTCTTTATATTCATGGTATTATATATTTAATTTGGTGGTTATTAACTTTTTTTCATATGAATCGATTGATTACAACCAAATAAGTGTTTTTCATCTCAATTTTTATTCTTGTGAGATTCATTCTATATTAGAAACTATTTTCATTTTGTGTGTATTATGTTCTATCTATGATTGTATTCATGGTGTATTATACTTTAATTTATGAGTATTTAAAACTTCATTGTATGATCCTTATTTCATGGGTTGTATGTTTCATAAGTCACCAAATCGTTAAGGGAATTTCAAATTTCAATTTCCACTCAGTGGGCTTTACACATACTTCATTGATTTTTTTACTCTAAGATTATGTGTGCAATCAATATTTATTATTTATATATTAATTTCCACTCCCCTTTGTGTGTGTATAAAATTGATACACATAATCACTCCATTGATAATTACTCATGTCATTAACATAAACATGATCATAACTCAATATCCATTCATTGAGTTAAACATCGAAGTCATTTGTGTTGTTTTTACAAGAATATGTTTGAATGTACTCTGATTGATTTACACTGAATATCCAATAATATTGAGTGTATTTATATTTTTCACGACTATTTATGTCATTGATTTGTCCTTTAACTTATGATTAAATCGTTAAAAGGGATTTCATCTCAATTTACAATCCTTTGAGACTTTTTTGTTGTCATGTACAAATTCACTTTTATATGGTGTTTATAATGTAAATTGACATAGTAAATAATGAAATCCTTTACTCTCATGGTATTATAATGTTTTTATTACATCAATTGTTTGTATTCAAAAGTCTCTAAATTGTACAGTAACTCTAACTAAAATACCATTTTCAATGTTTTAAAAATTTATTATTTTAAATCATTCTCATTAATTTCCATGTTTTAAAAATGGTTTTATGGTTTTATTTATATTGATATTAATGTTTTAAAATTAAAAATCCTTTTAAAAGTTTCAATGTGGTATGGGACACTTTGATTCAAAAATCTAATTTTAAACGGCTTCTTGAGAAATAGGGTGACTTTTAAATGTTTTCAAGAAAAAGGGGGATATTTCTCTCAAATAGTTTTGATTATTATTTTCATCTATGTCAATATCCTTAATTATTTAATATTGAGGTTAATCTATAAAAATAAAATATTCCTTATTGTATTTAATGAGTTATGTATGACTGTGGATGTTCTATTTTTATACAATTCATGGTTTTTGGATAAAGTATTGACATTTTGTATACTAGTTTTTATACAAATGATTATGTTATGTTTGAAACTTTTCATATGAGGAATGTGTTAGACTTAGCAAGTGATGGGTGGAGCCTGCTATAGAAGCTCGATGCATTGGATAGTCTCTTTAGACAAACTATTGTCTTGGAACAAGGACTTCACAAAATCTTATTTGTAGTCTTGGCATAAGGCCTTGACAATGTGGTTATGAACTCTACCATTATGCATTCCATCATTATAAATGTGTCTATTGATATTGCATGTGATTATTCAACTAGTAGAATATCCATATGAATAATTAAATGGAATTATTTTATTTTATCTTTTCTATATTATGCAGAAGTTCAATTTTAAAAGGCGTTTGTTTTAGTGTTATTCATTTCCTTAAATGATCATACTTATTTATGAAAGTTTCCACTTTATTGTTATCCTTACTGAGCATCTGGGCTCACCCCTTTCAATTTTTTATTTTTTACGGGATCCAAATAAGTATATTATGGCTGACCTTTAGGGATATTCTATGGGATCTAAATGTTGTCTATGAAAACAATGTTGTTGTAGTTTTCCATTTTGTGACGTAATGTAAACCTTATGAATGTATCCAGTATATCCCAGGCTACTAAACTAATAGGTATTTTAAGACATGATATTTTTTTATCATGCCAATGATATGTAATAATGCATAGACTCTGGGATTCTGGGGTCAGTGCATAATAGTTTTTATTAGAGGAAGTTTAGTACAATCCTTGAAATCTAGATTTAGGTAAACTCTAATTATATCACATTTCCCTAAGATAGAATTTGAGGATTAGTAAAGAAAAAGTTCCTAGAATTTTGGTATTGTAGTGATTATGTGGGTTTTGTCAACAATACATCACTGTTTAGATATGAGTAGGTAGAGGAGTATCGTTCACAGATGTACCTCGGAGTGAAAACTCTGATATGGAGTATTGGGTTTGACCTGAGGTATCTTGGTACACGACAATGGGCCTTACTGCACTCTTGTTTATGACACTCCTAGGGGATATAATTAGGATAATTCATATTTTCATTACAAACCGATTTTAAGGATTTTAATACAAGATGATAATAAATAATCATTGTTAATCATATGGTGTTTTAGATTGAAAATAAGGTGTCGTGATATTCTCTATATGATTTTATGACTCAGACTATGCTATCATGTGTTAGTCTATGGCTGGATTCCAAGGATGTTATAGTAACATTTTACATGATGTAAAAGGTGGTAATGGCAGAGGAAATGAGAAATGGAATGGAATATTGATAGGAGTAAAAGATATCATGTTCAGACCGAATCAGTTTTCAAAAAATATGATCAAAAACATGTATATTAACCAACTTGTAACACCCCAAGATTTCATAGTGTGTTATTTCTTCAAAATAATTCAATAACCTGCACTACACGCAACACCGAGTTCAATCACACCATGACTTAAAAAAAAATCCATTCAAAAGAGGTTATGAATAGTGTTAACTAAATTTTAAACATTATATAATCCTTATAATTTTAGAATTCATATTATGAGTTTCTTAGACATAATATAAGAACAAATTCATTTTCAGTATTGCACTTTTACCAAATTTTAATAGTGAACCCTTTTTAGATACTATATTTTAAACTTTTTGACTAAATGGGGACATCAAAAAATTTAAAATGAAATATCCCAAGCTTCCACGGTACGCTAGCATGTGTTGTACGCAACACTGAAAACTAACACACCGTAACCAATCAAACTAGCTGTTATGAATAGTAATACCTACTTTTTGAAGTTATATATATTTTATATTTGAAAATGGACTTCATTTTTGGATTCGGAATATCGAATTTAGCCTATGGTGAAATTTTGGTACATTTCGGATAACTTTCATATTTTGATGAATAGTGAAAATTACTAAATTTTAATTAAAAACAACTTTTTTAATCAAAATAATTAATAGTGATAAATTGTGAATTTGAGTGGTTTTAAAGTATATTTAGAATATATTTTTACCATTTAATATAATGTTGGTCATTTGACATAATTTTACAATTAAACCGAACATAAACAAGTGTCAATCTTTTGATAGTTATTACCTCTTAAAAACACGCTTTTTGTTTTGACAGCGGGAAATAATTTTAAATTAATTTCTGCCACTTCTGTGTTTTGAATTTAGAAAAATGGATTCCATATTTGGAATCAGGATGTCCAAATTGTGTAAATAGGTAACTTTTATTTTTAGACATTTTGAATAATTACTGTGGTAAATATTTTATTTACCATGGTTAAGGGTAAATCCGGTAAATAAGGGTTAAAAAATAATGTTATAATAATACAAAATTACCCTAAAACGTGTCCTAACCTTATTTGTGGACACATACCCGACCATGAGAATCCTTGGGTCAATTTGGGGACCCCTTGGAGCCACTTGTATGTGGTAGGGACACTTTATATTAATAAAGTTAAAATAAAAATAAAAATGGCATAATCTTACATCTTTTAAAAGAACAATTTTTACATAGGGTTATACATGTTGGATTTTCGATTATAAATATTCATTAGAAAGATAAGAAGATTTCCTACATAATGATATTTTATTTATAATTTTTAGACATCAAATAATTTAAATTATTAGTGACACAATAATGATGCAATGTTTACCTCATTAATAAATTATTTAAATAAATAAGATTATAATGATTAAAATATCATCTAAAACCTGTCCAATTATTATTGGTTGATGTTATTTATAATATGAGTCATCTTATCTTCGACCTCAATGATATTTGGACCATTATAAACCGAATACAAATATATTATAAAGTAATACTTTCACACTTTCCTAAAGAGCCCCTCCTCTCCCTTAAAAAAGGAGACCACTTCTACTCATTCCTCACACCTCTCAAGCCACTTGGCTCGTCCAAACTCTGCCCAACTAAGCTCCCCACATCCCTCTCCTCCTCCTTGAAGCTTCCACTTTGGCAGAAATCATTTCAAGAAGTCCTTTGGTTCCAACCAAAGTGAGTTACCTAAATTAAAGGTAACGATTTCTCTTAAATTATTTTCCTTTATTTTGCTTCTCCAACCCCCAAACTCTTTTTTATTTCCTTTATTTTGTAACAACACCAGTATCCTCAATATACTAGGATGTTGTTATAAGAAGGATTCAAACTACACATACACACAACTCCATCTAATGGATGATGAACATAATGTTTCTGTGGATGGCAAACTAACGCCTCACGAAACGATGATTGTTCAAATACATCTTACCGCCTCTCATGGTGGCCATTATGATGGCACTGTAATTAAATATGATATTAATGATATATATTTTATATATAAGCTTCTGTAATTCCATTTTATTTCATACCATTATTCGTTTCATGTTGTATATACATACGATAATTTCATTTGAGGAAGTGCGGACTACCGCCCCCTTAAAATGATATGACTCGTTCATACCACACATGGAACGTATAAAGGATGATGTTAATGAACATAAGTAACATATATAAAATATTATATTATACAGGAATAGTAATATACCTATGTATCATTTGGATTCGATTCTTTTAAAATAAAAATTAAATGGAAGTAGCGTTCGTGCGTACGTACGGACTACTGTCTCCACGAACGCGATGAGATTCATTCTCCATCGTATCCATTCAAGTATAATTATCATTTAATGATTTAAAAATGATGTTTAAGGACTTGATATCATTCTGGATATTAATAAGATACAACAAACATGACTTATGTAACAAAACATATAAAAGAAAATGAGTAAGTTAACACACGAAACGACGATAATACTAAGATATTATCAAATCAATATTAAAAGATCATATATGATATCATATTAATGTATATGATTCTTTTATAATTTAATAACGATTATTTCACCATTATACAGGAGGTTAACCTACCCCAACCAAGGAAAAGTACAAGGTAAGGATTTATTTCGCAATCTCTTCATTATCCGAGATTGTTTATACATAATTATCTACTGGGACCTTGTTATCATCCACGTCCATGTTCCTTCAAAATGTATTTCAAAACATTTCTAATATTTAAAATAATATGGGTCAAAGTAATTTATACCCTTGTTTGACTTTTTACAAGAGGTTTATAAGGGAATATTTCCGTCGTTTTCCAAACAAGGTGCTTTTAACCTTTTCGACAGAATTAAGATAAGAATGTTTTTTTAACTTATACGGCGGGTGCGGTTATTTTCCGCCGTTATAAAATCGTCAAAGCTTCCCTTACAAGCTTATAAGAAAATTTTCAAGAAAATGTTTTATTTTATATGGCTCTTAAATGGTTTCAAAAATAGAAAGAGATATTTCTCTAAAAAGTGTTTTGATTTCATCTATGTCAACATCCTTTGATGGATTTTACGCTTATTTGAAGTTGATTTATTATGATACAAAACTTCCATATTGTAATAATGTTTTGTGATATGTTTGACTGTTGATGTGCCATTTATATAGCATTCATGGTTTATGAGTAAATTATTGACATTTCGTATACTAGTTCCAATAATAATGTTTATGTTATATTTCAACCTTTACTTCATATGAATGTGTTGGACAAGTATGTTCCAGGTTGGGGACTGGTTAAAGTAAGCCCTCCAGGTTGGGGACTGGTAAAAGTAAGCCCTCCAGGTTAGGGACTGGTAAAAGTAAGCCCTCCGGTTTGGTCTCTGGTTATTAGAAGGACTCCGGGTTGGTGTCCGGTTATTAGAGGCACTCCGGGTTGGTGTCCGGTTATTAGAGGCACTCCGGGTTGGTGTCCGGTTATTAGAGGCACTCCGAGTTGGGTTCCGGTTACAGTTAGCCCCAAGGTCTTGGGATGAGGCCTTGACAAAGAAATTAAAGTTCAACATTATGCATTCCAACATTATGAAAGTGGTTATTGATTTTTGCATGTGATTATTCGATTAGTAGAATATCCATGTGAATAAGTAAATCGAATTATTTCATTTTATTTATGCCATACCATGTTGAAGGTTCATGTTTAAAAGGCTTTTGTTTTAGTTATACATTTCCTTAAATGTTTATTCTTATTGATGAAAGTTTCTGCTATATTGTTATCCTTACTGGGCATTTGAGCTCACCCCTTTTCTATGTTTTATTTTTCCCAGGAAGTGAAGATGTAAGTTATAAATGACCTGCAGGGATATTATGAGGGGATTGTAGTGTGGACTGTGGAAACATTATGTTGTTGTAGTAGTTTTTCATTTTATGATGTAATGTGAAACTTATGAATATATCTAGTGTTTCCAAGGCTACTAAACCAATCGGTCTTTCGAGATTTGATCTTTCTTGTGATCATGCCAAAGTTACGAAGTAATGCACCGACTCTGGGTAGCTGGGGTCGGGGCGTTACAGTTGGTATCAGAGGAAGTTTAGTACAAACCTTGGAAGCTAGATTTAGATAAAATCTGATTAGAGCACGTAGACCTAAGATGAACTTTGAGGATTAGTATAGAAGAACTTCCTAGAATTTTGGTATTGTAGAGATTTTGTGAGTTTTCCGAGCAATACATCCCTGTCTGGATACGAGCAGGTAGAGGCGGCTCTGGCACAGATGTACCTAGGGGTAAAACCCGAAAACACCGCTTTGAGCTAGACTCGAACGGGAACTGGTGCACGACAATGGGCCTTGCTGCACTCTTGGTTACGACACTCCCGGGGGATATGCTTAGGATAACTCTCATTTTCTTTACAAATCATTATGAAGGGTTTATGAGTATATACTTTCTCAAAGAAAACATTCTTATGATTATGGATTATATCCATAAATAGTTCAATTTATGTTAAGTGTTTTATAAGTATGGGATTATGTATTTTGATTCATAAACTGATCTAGTTTATGCCATTGTTTAGAAATGGTGCCCAGTAGAAGGAATGAGAACTCCAGAAATACACATGATTCAAAGAGAAGGAAGGATCATATCTTTCATGGTCTTAATCTAGAATTTATAAGAGAAATAGTCTCCCGTGTATTATCATCATATGAAGAAATAATATCATGTGTTGATAAGATAAGTAAAGAGTTTACTGAGTCCTATGGATTTGTAGGGAAGCAAGAGAAGAAAAGGACAGAAGAGAGAATGATGGATAAAGGGAAGAGGGAAAAGAAGAATTTTCCCATATGTGGTAACTGTGGAAGGAAACACCCTGGAACTTGCCTGAAAGGAATGGGAGTTTGTTATAAGTGTGGAGGAAAAGGGCACAAAGTACGTGACTGCAAGGGTAAGAAAATGGTTTCAAATGTACAATGCTTCATTTGCAAGGATTTTGGACACTACACGAACCTATGTCCCAGTCATCAGACTATGCCGCAAATGATGTTATTGGATAATAATCAAGTTATGATACTACCACAGGTGAAGAGGAATGATTAAAGCTCTTATGTTGATTATGTCAATTGAGTGTTGTATCAACAATGTACTTGTTATAATAATTATGGAGTATATAAGGATTGTACTGCAGTACTATTTCATTAAGGACTTGAGATTGTGTGGAACAAAGAAAAGTGACTCAATAGCAGGATAGATTTTTGGAAAATATATGGTTGAGAGAATGATAAACCATAATATAGTTTTGATACTGAGGTAGTGATTTTGGAATAATATGTGATTGTTTTGGATAAATTATATTGGATATTCTTGACTACCTTGGAACTGATTAATGATTTGTATATTCCATCATTGTTGGGGTTTAAAACATTTTTGGATTAATGAAGTATATCCAGCATTCTATATGGAATAAGGGAGCATGAATGTAATCAATAAGGAATATGGTAATACATGATGAAGGTATTCATATGCTATTACTGGGTAAAAAGGATCTATATTATGTTTACCTTCCTTATGAATGTTGGACTGTGAGTTTGGACAGAAGTATTTTGGATAGTTCTAGTTTGGATTATTTTGGATTTCCATAAAAGGACAACCCGGAGGTCGGACGACAACCCGTCTCGTCCGACAAGGCTGCGAGACTTGAACCCGCAACCGAAGAGTGTAACACCCCGAGCTTCCACGATACGCTTCTCATTCAGTAATACAATGGCTTGCATTGTACGCAACTTCGAGTTCTAAAACACCGCGACTAATCAAAGTAGCCGTTATGAATAGTAATACCTTCTTTTTGAAATATTATAAATTTTATATGTCAAAATGGACTTCATTTTTGTATTCGTAATATCGAAATTAGCCTATGTTGAATTTTTGGTATTTTTCTGAGAACTTCTAAAATTTTATAAATAGTGAAAAATACTTAAAACAACTTTTTTAATCAAAATAATTTATAGTGATAAATTATAATATTTGATGGTTTTAAAGTATAATTAGAATATATTTTTACCATTTTATCCAATGGTGGTCATTAGAATTAATTTAACATTGAAATTGGACATAAACAATTGCCAATCTTTTGATATAAATTGTTTCTTAAAAACACGCTATTTGTTGTGACAGCGGGAATTAATTATAAAATTAATTAATGCAACTAATATGTTTGGAATTTTGTAAAATAGACATCATTTTTCAATTCGGAATATCAATTATAGCTTAGGGTGAAATTTTGGCCTTATTCTGAAAAACTTCAATTTTTGATGAATAGTGAAACCACTAAGTGGTTGTTAAATAACTGATTTTTCGTTTAAATGAAATATTACCACTTCTGTGATTTGATTTTCAAAAATCCGACATACATGGTTGTCATTAAGAAGTAAAATGTGGTTCAATGGGATAAAAATAATTTTTTGGTGAATAGTAACTTATTAAGTTCTTAATCGCGATTAGTGGTAATTAGGGTAGTTTAAGGTATAAATAATACTTTAATAATATTAAATGACCTAGACACATGTCCCAACCTCATTGGTTGTGTCATGGCCGACCAAGACAAGCCATGGCCTAACTTGGGGACCCCATGGATCCACTTTTGTTGGGAAATAACATAAATTACTTTTTATTTAATGTTAAAGTGAAAATGACACTAACATAAAGTGTTTTACTAAAACAATTTTTATGTAGGGTTACACAAGTCCAAATTTTGATTATAAATAGTCATTGGAAAGATAAAAAGATTTCCTATATCATAGTATTTTTTTTATAATTTTTAGACATTAAATAAATTTAATTATTTATGACATAATAATGATGCAGCGATGACATCATTATTTGACGATTTAAATAAAATGGAAAGATAATATAAAATCTATGAACTACACATGGCCAAAACCAATTGGATGAGTGTATTTCGATGCCTTATCACCTTATCCACGAATTCTATCAATGTGGGACCTTTTAAAACCGAAACACATTTTCAAATAATGTAATGTTCCTTTACTTTCCAAAAGTGCCCCTCCTCTCCTCTTATAAAAGGCCCCCACCTCTACCTCATTTCACACACTCTTCAAGCCATTGGCTCGGCCAACCCCTGCCCATTTGCTCTCTCCACATCCCTCTCCTCATCCTAGAGGATTCCCTTTGGGCAGAATCCTTTCAAAGGAAGCCTTTAGGCTCAACTCAAAAGGAGTTACACTTTTTAAGGTAATTCATTCTCTCATGTTCTTTTGTTTTATTTTGCTTCTCCAACCCCCTAAACTCTTTTTATTTACTTCTTTTGTAACAACACCAGTATCTTAAATATACTAGGATGTTGTTATAAGATTTATTTGAGCTACACTTCCACACAACTACATCAAATGGTTAAAGAACATAAGGTTTCCGTGGATGGCGAAATTCTGCCTCCCGAAACGATGATTGTTCAACACTCATTTAACACCTTCAAAGGTGGCCATTATGATGTCACTATTTTTATATATGATATATAATATGTTATGTTTTCCTTAAGCTTCTGTTTTTTTTCATTTTGGGCATACCTTTATGGTTTCCATTATGGGTAAAACACGATATCTTCATTTTAGGAAGCGCGGACTACCGCCCCCTGAAAGTGATTTGATTCGTTAATACCATATGTGGGATGTGTGAAGGATAAAGTTAATGATATTATATATGTTATTATACTGGAATTATAATATACTCTCATATCATTATGATTCCATTCCAGAAAATATGAAATAGAAATGGAAGTAGCGTTCATGCGTACGTACGACTTACCGTCTCCATGAACGGTGCATTTCATTTCTTACCTCTAAATGTGATGTAATATTATAAATGAATGTATGTACTGGATATATATGACATATATGATATCTACATCATGAATACCATTCTGGATATAATGAACCTTTGACCAAATTAACAACATGTAAGTGTAAGAAGCCTATTTTTGACTTAAGAACCAAATACCGACAAAATGAACATTATTAACTTAAATAATTACATAATGTTCATATCATTGTAATAAGTGATATAATAAGGATAATGAAGTTGAAAATGGTTCTTAATAAGGTATATATTAACTCTAGTTTATTATTCAGGAGGTTAAAGAACGGTTGAGTCAAGTCAGACACGAGGTAAGGGAATTTCTTAACCCAACTTCCATTCTTTGGGTTAATCTCCTACTTTCAAATTATGTCATGATATTATTATGTCATATCCTGTATTTGTTCATTATTTATGTGTACTTGTAGTGAATACCCATAATAGATCTATTTTATTTTAAAAATGCTCTTTGTAAGGGAATTTCTTAACCCAACTTCCATTCTTTGGGTTAATCTCCTACTTTCAAATTATGTCATGATATTATTATGTCCTATATTGTATTTGTACATTATTTATGTGTACTTATAGTGAATACACATTATAGATGTACTTTATTTAAAAATTTATCTTTTTAAGGACTTCGTCTCAATCCCCTTTCATTGAGGCATATTTGGTTTTATACAAAACTTTCTTTTATACGGTGTACAAACCCCTTTGACTTTTACGTTTATTCAAAAGGAATTTTTTTTATACGAAGCGTTTTACTAAATGACAAAAAGGGAATGTTTTTATTTCCGTACTTATGCGGCGACAATGACTTCTCCGCCGCCGTGACCATTATTTGAGTTTCGGCTTCCTCTACAAGCCATCACTTTTTTAATGAAAAATAAATACAAAGTTTTAACTTTCTTTTATTTTGGTATTGAAAATGGTTTTGAAAACGTTTTTATTATATCAATGAGTTGTATTGATATCTTGTGATTGGAATGTGGAAATGTTATGTTTCCTTTATGCATGTTTTATGTGATACGATTATGTTATGGTTTATGATATGTTTAAACCTATTCATATGAGGAATGCATTGGACTTAATAAGTGACGGGTGGAGCCCGCTATAGCTCCTCGATGCATCGGCAGGTCTCATGAGACAAACCAGTGTCTTGGCACAAGGCCTTGACAAAATATTATTTGTGGTCTTGGCACGAGGCCTTGACTACGTGGTTAAGATAGTCTGGCATTATGCATTCCATCATTATGAAAGTTGTTATTGATATTGCATGTGATTATTCGACCAGTAGAATATCCATGTGAAGAAGTAAATGGAATTATCTCATTTTACTTTTGCCATATTATGTTGATGTTCAAGTTTATAAGGCTTTTGTTTTAGTTATACATTGCCTTAAATGTTTATGTTTATTTATGAAAGCTTCCGCAATATTGTTATCCTTACTGAGCATCTGAGATCACCCCTTTCAATGTTTTAATATTTTCCAGGATGTGAAGAGGTATTTTATGAATGACCTGCAGGGATAGTCAGAAGAGGATATGAGTGTGGACTGTGGAGACTTTGTTATTGTAGTTTTTCACTTTATGATGTAATGTAACGTTTACGAATGTATCTAGTGTTTCCAAGGCTACTAAACTAATCGGTCTTTCGAGACTTGATCTTTTGTGATCATGCCAATGTTACGAAGTAATGCACCGACTCTGGGTAGCTGGGGTCGGGGCGTTACAGTTGGTATCAGAGGCAGTTTAGTACTAACCTTGGAAGCTAGATTTAGATAAACTCTGATTAGAGCACATAGCCCAAAGATAGACTTTGAGGATTAGTATAGAAGAACTTCCTAGAATTTTAGTATTATAGAGATGTTGTGAGTTTTCCGAGCAATACATCCCTGTCTGGATACGAGCAGGTAGAGGTGGCTCTGGCACAGATGTACCTAGGGGTAAAACCCGAAAACACCGCTTTGAGCTAGACTCAAACGGGAACTGGTGCACGACAACGGGCCTTGCTGCACTCTTGGTTATGACACTCCCGGGGGATATGCTTAGGATAATTCTCATTTTCTTTACAAACCATTATGTAAGGTTTATGAGTACATACTTCCTCAAAGAAAACATTTCTTTTTATGATTATGGATTATATCCATAAATAGTTCAATTTATGTTAAGTATTATACAAGTATGGAATTATGTATTTTGATTCATAAACTAATCTGGTTTATGCCATTGTTTAGAAATGGCGCCTGGTAGAAGGAATGGAAACTGTATCAATGCACGAACTCCGTGTAGGGATTGCCCTCCTGCTCAAGATAATTATTGTGGACCTGGAGATACAACTGGTGCTGATCAACTTATTACCATACTGGGACAACTCACACAGGTTATGAATAACAACCTTACTCGTATGGAGCACCCCGATCCGCAACGTGGAGGATCAATGCTAGATCGTTTAATGAGGCAACAACCACCAACCTTTAATGGGAGTACAAATCCTATAGTAGATGAGCAATGGATAAATTCCTTAGAGAAAATATTCCATCCCTTGGGGAGTAGTGAAAGGGAGAAGGTTGTCATGGCAGTTTACCGCCTCACTGGAGATGCCGATCAGTGGTGGTCGCTGATTCGAAACACAAAGGAAGATGATGACGTATCGAATATGGAATGGAGGGAGTTCAAAGAGCTTTTCTTAGAAAAATACTTTCCTCGTGACCATCGAGCAGATATGGAAAGGCAATTTCTGAGTCTGAGGCAGAAGGAGGATGAGAATGTCGCAAAGTATGAGGCTAACTTTACAAGGTCAGCAAGGTATGCTGCAGATTACATACGTAACCCAAGGAGTAAGATTGATCGTTTCTTTGATGGGTTAAAACCATTTCTCCGTCGAGCTTTGGTATCACAATCCTTCTCATCATACGAAGATATTGTCTCGTGTGCTATCAAGACAGAAAAGGAATTCTCTAAGTCTTATGACAACAAAGTAAAGCAAGAGAAGAAGAGAACGGTGGAACAAGAGACAGATAAAGGGAAAAAGGGAAAGAAGGATTTTCCATTATGTGATAATTGTGGGAAGAATCACCCTGGTACTTGCCTAAAAGGAATGGGAGTTTGTTATAAATGTGGAGAAAAGGGTCACCAGGCACGTGATTGCAAGGGAAAGAAAGAGGCTGTCAAAGTTGAATGCTACAATTGTAGAGAAATGGGTCATTATGCAAATGAATGTCCTAAGCGTCAAGGAAACTTACCTCAGAAAAGGACAAGGGATCAAGGACAATCTTATGCTATTACTACAGTTGAAGCAGAATAACTAATGTATTGGTGCTTTTGGACTCAAGGATTATATTCTGGTTATAAGAATAATGTAATATATATATATGGATTGTACTGCATTACTTTTTGATTTCAGTAAGGTTTTAATATGATTAAGGTAATCATATTTTTGGTATGTGACAATAAGAGAAACATTTCTTTGTTTGGGGAATCTGATAAATTGATTTTGGAATTAAGAGACCTTTTAGAGAAAGTCTGGACAGAGGTATTTTGGATAACTATAAAGGTTGGAGTGGATTAAGTTGATTTTTGGATAGTATGGTTTAAGGTTAAAAAATTTATGAAGATTATTTTTGGAGTATTATAATACTATAGTTTTAGGAAAAGGACAACCTGCAGGGTGGGGCATAAACCGTCGCGTCAGACAAAGCTGTAGGAATCGAACCCACAATCAAAGTGCGACAGGCCTTTATTTCCTACCACTAGCCTACAGGAAGTCCCTGGTTATTACAAAATAATTTTACTAATCTAAATGGTATGTGTTAACCTTTGGTACCTTATACAATTAGGATAAATAGAATATTTTTGAGTTCTGTTACCATTTGGAGTAAAAGATGGGTTTGTGGTAAAAATTCATTAATGAATGAAAGTATACATAACAAGTATGTATATTCCCTTACGTTCTTAGTAAATCTCCTAAATAAAATCCTCAACATTATAAAAGGTAACTTAAAACAAAAATGTTGTCGGTTAACTTTTCCAACTAGGGATTCAATGACCGTTTAACCAATCACAAGTTTGTGATTTTCTTGTGGTTAAACTTTCTCCTAATCCTGTTTTCTATAACTCCCCATCAGACCTTGATGGTTTGTTTCTCCTCCATATCCATATTTTCATAGAATCCTATAATGGGCTATATCGGGTGACCTTTGTACTTATCCTGCTTTCTTTTAATGTTATATATTTATTAACCTTATTTTCGATGTGGGTTTTCCTCAAAGGTATTTTCTCTTTTCAACCTTGTATTTTCCAAGAAAAATTTCAAATTGCGAGGACGCAATTTATTGAAGGAGGGGAGAATGTAACACCCCGAGCTTCCACGATACGCTTCTCATTCAGTAATACAATAGCTTGCATTGTACGCAACTTCGAGTTCTAAAACACCGCGACTAATCAAAGTAGCCGTTATGAATAGTAATACCTTCTTTTTGAAATATTATAAATTTTATATGTCAAAATGGACTTCATTTTTGTATTCGTAATATCGAAATTAGCCTATGTTGAATTTTTGGTATTTTTCTGAGAACTTCTAAAATTTTATAAATAGTGAAAAATACTTAAAACAACTTTTTTAATCAAAATAATTTATAGTGATAAATTATAATATTTGATGGTTTTAAAGTATAATTAGAATATATTTTTACCATTTTATCCAATGGTGGTCATTAGAATTAATTTAACATTGAAATTGGACATAAACAATTGCCAATCTTTTGATATAAATTGTTTCTTAAAAACACGCTATTTGTTGTGACAGCGGGAATTAATTATAAAATTAATTAATGCAACTAATATGTTTGGAATTTTGTAAAATAGACATCATTTTTCAATTCGGAATATCAATTATAGCTTAGGGTGAAATTTTGGCCTTATTCTGAAAAACTTCAATTTTTGATGAATAGTGAAACCACTAAGTGGTTGTTAAATAACTGATTTTTCGTTTAAATGAAATATTACCACTTCTGTGATTTGATTTTCAAAAATCCGACATACATGGTTGTCATTAAGAAGTAAAATGTGGTTCAATGGGATAAAAATAATTTTTTGGTGAATAGTAACTTATTAAGTTCTTAATCGCGATTAGTGGTAATTAGGGTAGTTTAAGGTATAAATAATACTTTAATAATATTAAATGACCTAGACACATGTCCCAACCTCATTTGATGTGTCATGGCCGACCAAGACAAGCCATGGCCTAACTTGGGGACCCCATGGATCCACTTTTGTTGGGAAATAACATAAATTACTTTTTATTTAATGTTAAAGTGAAAATGACACTAACATAAAGTGTTTTACTAAAACAATTTTTAAGTAGGGTTACACAAGTCCAAATTTTGATTATAAATAGTCATTGGAAAGATAAAAAGATTTCCTATATCATAGTATTTTTTTTATAATTTTTAGACATTAAATAAATTTAATTATTTATGACATAATAATGATGCAGCGATGACATCATTATTTGACGATTTAAATAAAATGGAAAGATAATATAAAATCTATGAACTACACATGGCCAAAACCAATTGGATGAGTGTATCTCGATGCCTTATCACCTTATCCACGAATTCTATCAATGTGGGACCTTTTAAAACCGAAACACATTTTCAAATAATGTAATGTTCCTTTACTTTCCAAAAGTGCCCCTCCTCTCCTCTTATAAAAGGCCCCCACCTCTACCTCATTTCACACACTCTTCAAGCCATTGGCTCGGCCAACCCCTGCCCATTTGCTCTCTCCACATACCTCTCCTCATCCTAGAGGATTCCCTTTGGGCAGAATCCTTTCAAAGGAAGCCTTTAGGCTCAACTCAAAAGGAGTTACACTTTTTAAGGTAATTCATTCTCTCATGTTCTTTTGTTTTATTTTGCTTCTCCAACCCCCTAAACTCTTTTTATTTACTTCTTTTGTAACAACACCAGTATCGTAAATATACTAGGATGTTGTTATAAGATTTATTTGAGCTACACTTCCACACAACTACATCAAATGGTTAAAGAACATAAGGTTTCCGTGGATGGCGAAATTCTGCCTCCCGAAACGATGATTGTTCAACACTCATTTAACACCTTCAAAGGTGGCCATTATGATGTCACTATTTTTATATATGATATATAATATGTTATGTTTTCCTTAAGCTTCTGTTTTTTTTCATTTTGGGCATACCTTTATGGTTTCCATTATGGGTAAAACACGATATCTTCATTTTAGGAAGCGCGGACTACCGCCCCCTGAAAGTGATTTGATTCGTTAATACCATATGTGGGATGTGTGAAGGATAAAGTTAATGATATTATATATGTTATTATACTGGAATTATAATATACTCTCATATCATTATGATTCCATTCCAGAAAATATGAAATAGAAATGGAAGTAGCGTTCATGCGTACGTACGGCTTACCGTCTCCATGAACGGTGCATTTCATTTCTTACCTCTAAATGTGATGTAATATTATAAATGAATGTATGTACTGGATATATATGACATATATGATATCTACATCATGAATACCATTCTGGATATAATGAACCTTTGACCAAATTAACAACATGTAAGTGTAAGAAGCCTATTTTTGACTTAAGAACCAAATACCGACAAAATGAACATTATTAACTTAAATAATTACATAATGTTCATATCATTGTAATAAGTGATATAATAAGGATAATGAAGTTGAAAATGGTTCTTAATAAGGTATATATTAACTCTAGTTTATTATTCAGGAGGTTAAAGAACGGTTGAGTCAAGTCAGACACGAGGTAAGGGAATTTCTTAACCCAACTTCCATTCTTTGGGTTAATCTCCTACTTTCAAATTATGTCATGATATTATTATGTCATATCCTGTATTTGTTCATTATTTATGTGTACTTGTAGTGAATACACATAATAGATCTATTTTATTTTAAAAATGCTCTTTGTAAGGGAATTTCTTAACCCAACTTCCATTCTTTGGGTTAATCTCCTACTTTCAAATTATGTCATGATATTATTATGTCCTATATTGTATTTGTACATTATTTATGTGTACTTATAGTGAATAAACATTATAGATGTACTTTATTTAAAAATTTATCTTTTTAAGGACTTCGTCTCAATCCCCTTTCATTGAGGCATATTTGGTTTTATACAAAACTTTCTTTTATACGGTGTACAAACCCCTTTGACTTTTACGTTTATTCAAAAGGAATTTTTTTTATACGAAGCGTTTTACTAAATGACAAAAAGGGAATGTTTTTATTTCCGTACTTATGCGGCGACAATGACTTCTCCGCCGCCGTGACCATTATTTGAGTTTCGGCTTCCTCTACAAGCCATCACTTTTTTAATGAAAAATAAATACAAAGTTTTAACTTTCTTTTATTTTGGTATTGAAAATGGTTTTGAAAACGTTTTTATTATATCAATGAGTTGTATTGATATCTTGTGATTGGAATGTGGAAATGTTATGTTTCCTTTATGCATGTTTTATGTGATACGATTATGTTATGGTTTATGATATGTTTAAACCTATTCATATGAGGAATGCATTGGACTTAATAAGTGACGGGTGGAGCCCGCTATAGCTCCTCGATGCATCGGCAGGTCTCATGAGACAAACCAGTGTCTTGGCACAAGGCCTTGACAAAATATTATTTGTGGTCTTGGCACGAGGCCTTGACTACGTGGTTAAGATAGTCTGGCATTATGCATTCCATCATTATGAAAGTGGTTATTGATATTGCATGTGATTATTCGACCAGTAGAATATCCATGTGAAGAAGTAAATGGAATTATCTCATTTTACTTTTGCCATATTATGTTGATGTTCAAGTTTATAAGGCTTTTGTTTTAGTTATACATTGCCTTAAATGTTTATGTTTATTTATGAAAGCTTCCGCAATATTGTTATCCTTACTGAGCATCTGAGCTCACCCCTTTCAATGTTTTAATATTTTCCAGGATGTGAAGAGGTATTTTATGAATGACCTGCAGGGATAGTCAGAAGAGGATATGAGTGTGGACTGTGGAGACTTTGTTATTGTAGTTTTTCACTTTATGATGTAATGTAACGTTTACGAATGTATCTAGTGTTTCCAAGGCTACTAAACTAATCGGTCTTTCGAGACTTGATCTTTTGTGATCATGCCAATGTTACGAAGTAATGCACCGACTCTGGGTAGCTGGGGTCGGGGCGTTACAAAGAGAGACAAGGGTGTATCACCTACCACTATCCCACGAGATGTCCTGGATTAAATAAAGTAGTTTTTTAAAAGATCTGGTAGATGAATTATAAATTCGTTTATTTTGGAACCCTCTATGAATAGTATAAATAGAATTTTTTTTACGAGTGAATGATGAGTTTTGGTAGAAATTTATTAATGGATAAAACTATAATTATTAGCTAAGTATATCTCCTTATGATCTTAGCAAATCTCATAAATGAATTCCTCATCATCAATAAAAGGAACTTAGAACAAAAATTTTGTCCTAGATGGTACCTTAAATCATCACTAATTTATGGCTTTGGGATTGTTGGCCTTTTCATAGCCATGTTCTCTACCACTCTCCATCAGATAATTGATGGCTAGATTTTTCTTCCATATCCATATTTTCTTACATGGAACCCTAGTATGTGTTATTTTCGGTAATCTTCATACTTTCCACTCTTTATTTAAAATAGAGGCCTCATTAATTAATTTTTCGATGTGGGATTTCAACTAAGATATTTTGAAACGTCAAAAATGTGTTATCCCAATACCCTATGTTTTGTTGAACCGATGGTATTTCAAATCATCATAGATTGATGATTTTAAGGACCTAAATTTTATACTTGTTTGTGATTGATTACCTCAATCACTACCTATAAATATTTACGTTTTTCCTCCAATTATATGTCTCTAATTGCCACCAATGTTCTCCTAATCGAGATCATAATTTGGTGGTGACCCTTTCATTTCTCTTTTCCTCATATTAAGAATAAATTTTAGTAACCCAATTTCCGATGTGGGTTTTCCCATAAAGATATTTTTTATTTTCAACCTTTTATTTTCGAAGAAAAATTTCAAATTGCGAGGACGCAATTTATTGAAGGAGGGGAGAATGTAACACCCCAAGATTTCATAGTGTGTAATTTCTTCAAAATAATTCAATAACCTTCACTACACGCAACACCGAGTTCAATCACACCATGACTTAAAAAAAAACCATTCAAAAGAGGTTATGAATAGTGTTAACTAAATTTTAAACTTTATATAATCCTTATAATTTTAGAAATCATATTATGAGTTTCTTAGACATAATGTAAGAACAAATTCATTTTCAGTATTGCACTTTTACCAAATTTTAATAGTGAACCCTTTTTAGATACTATATTTTAAACTTTTTGACTAAATGGGGACATCAAAAAATTTAAAATGAAATATCCCAAGCTTCCACGGTACGCTAGCGTGTGTTGTACGCAACACTGAGTTCTAACACACCGTAACCAATCAAACTAGCTGTTATGAATAGTAATACCTACTTTTTGAAGTTATATATATTTTATATTTGAAAATGGACTTCATTTTTGGATTCGGAATATCGAATTTATCCTAAGGTAAAATTTTGGTACATTTCGGATAACTTTCATATTTTGATGAATAGTGAAAATTACTAAATTTTAATTAAAAACAACTTTTCTAATCAAAATAATTAATAGTGATAAATTGTGAATTTGAGTGGTTTTAAAGTATATTTAGAATATATTTTTACCATTTAATATAATGTTGGTCATTGGACATAATTTTACAATTAAACCGAACATAAAAAAGTGTCAATCTTTTGATAGTTATTACCTCTTAAAAACACGCTTTTTGTTTTGACAGCGGGAATTAATTTTAAATTAATTTCTGCCACTTCTGTGTTTTGAATTTAGAAAAATGGATTCCATATTTGAAATCAGGATGCCCAAATTGTGTAAATAGGTAACTTTTATTTTAAGAAATTTTGAATAATTACTGTGGTAAATATTTTATTTACCATGGTTAAGGGTAAATCCGGTAAATAAGGGTTAAAAAATAATATTATAATAATACAAAATTACCCTAAAACGTGTCCTAACATTATTGGTGGACACATACCCGACCATGAGCATCCTTGGGTCAATTTGGGGACCCCTTGGAGCCACTTGTATGTGGTAGGGACACTTTATATTTATAAAGTTAAAATAAAAATAAAAATGGCATAAGCTTACATATTTTAGAAGAAAAATTTTTACATAGGGTTATACATGTTGTATTTTCGATTATAAATATTCATTAGAAAGATAAAAAGATTTCCTACATAATGATATTTTATTTATAATTTTTAGACATCAATTAATTTAAATTATTAGTGACACAATAATGATGCAATGTTTACCTCATTAATAAATCATTTAAATAAATAAGATTATAATGATTAAAATATTATCTAAAACCTGTCCAATTATTATTGGTTGATGTTATTTAGAATATGAGTCATCTTATCTTCGACCTCAATGATATTTGGACCATTATAAACCGAATACAAATATATTATAAAGTAATACTTTCACACTTTCCTAAAGAGCCCCTCCTCTCCCTTATAAAAGGAGACCACTTCTACTCATTCCTCACACCTCTCAAGCCACTTGGCTCGTCCAAACTCTGCCCAACTAAGCTCCCCACATCCCTCTCCTCCTCCTTGAAGCTTCCACTTAGGCAGAAATAATTTCAAGAAGTCCTTTGGTTCCAACCAAAGTGAGTTACCTAAATTAAAGGTAACAATTTCTCTTAAATTATTTTCCTTTATTTTGCTTCTCCAACCCCCAAACTCTTTTTATTTCCTTTCTTTTGTAACAACACCAGTATCCTCAATATACTAGGATGTTGTTATAAGAAGGATTCAAACTACAAATACACACAACTCCATCTAATGTATGATGAACATAATGTTTCTGTGGATGGCAAACTAACGCCTCACGAAACGATGATTGTTCAAATACATCTTACCGCCTCTCACGGTGGCCATTATGATGGAACTGTAATTAAATATGATATTAATGATATATATTTTATATATAAGCTTCTGTAATTCCATTTTATTTTATACCATTATTCGTTTCATGTTGTATATACATACGATAATTTCATTTGAGGAAGTGCGGACTACCGCCCCCTTAAAATGATATGACTCGTTCATACCACACATGGAACGTATAAAGGATGATGTTAATGAACTTAAGTAACATATATAAAATATTATATTATACTGGAATAGTAATATACCTATGTATCATTTGGATTCGATTCTTTTAAAATAAAAATTAAATGGAAGTAGCGTTCGTGCGTACGTACGGACTACCGTCTCCACGAACGCGATGAGATTCATTCTCCATCGTATCCATTCAAGTATAATTATCATTTAATGATTTAAAAATGATGTTTAAGGACTTGATATCATTCTGGATATTAATAAGATACAACAAACATGACTTATGTAACAAAACATATAAAAGAAAATTAGTAAGTTAACACACGAAATGACGATAATACTAAGATATTATCAAATCAATATTAAAAGATCATATATGATATCATATTAATGTATATGATTCTTTTATAATTTAATAACGATTATTTCACCATTATACAGGAGTTTAACCTACCCCAACCAAGGAAAAGTACAAGGTAAGGATTTATTTCGCAATCTCTTCATTATCCGAGATTGTTTATACATAATTATCTACTGGGACCTTGTTATCATCCACGTCCATGTTCCTTCAAAATGTATTTCAAAACATTTCTAATATTTAAAATAATATGTGTCAAAGTAATTTATACCCTTGTTTGACTTTTTATAAGAGGTTTATAAGGGAATCTTTCCGTCGTTTTCCAAACAAGGTGCTTTTAACCTTTTCGACAGAATTAAGATAAGAATGTTTTTTTAACTTATACGGCGGGTGCGGTTATTTTCCGCCGTTATAAAATCGTCAAAGCTTCCCTTACAAGCTTATAAGAAAATTTTCAAGAAAATATTTTATTTTATATGTCTCTTAAATGGTTTCAAAAATAGAAAGAGATATTTCTCTAAAAAGTGTTTTGATTTCATCTATGTCAACATCCTTTGATGGATTTTACGCTTATTTGAAGTTGATTTATTATGATACAAAACTTCCATATTGTAATAAAGTTTTGTGATATGTTTGACTGTGGATGTGCCATTTATATAGCATTCATGGTTTATGAGTAAATTATTGACATTTCGTATGCTAGTTCCAATAATAATGTTTATGTTATATTTCAACCTTTACTTCATATGAATGTGTTGGACAAGTATGTTCCAGGTTGGGGACTGGTTAAAGTAAGCCCTCCAGGTTGGGGACTGGTAAAAGTAAGCCCTCCAGGTTAGGGACTGGTAAAAGTAAGCCCTCCGGTTTGGTCTCCGGTTATTAGAAGGACTCCGGGTTGGTGTCCGGTTATTAGAGGCACTCCGGGTTGGTGTCCGGTTATTAGAGGCACTCCGGGTTGGTGTCCGGTTATTAGAGGCACTCCGGGTTGGGTTCCGGTTACAGTTAGCCCCAAGTTCTTGGGATGAGGCCTTGACGAAGAAATTAAAGTTCAACATTATGCATTCCAACATTATGAAATTGGTTATTGATTTTTGCATGTGATTATTCGATTAGTAGAATATCCATGTGAATAAGTAAATGGAATTATTTCATTTTATTTATGCCATACCATGTTGAAGGTTCATGTTTAAAAGGCTTTTGTTTTAGTTATACATTGCCTTAAATGTTTATTCTTATTGATGAAAGTTTCTGCTATATTGTTATCCTTACTGGGCATTTGAGCTCACCCCTTTTCTATGTTTTATTTTTCTCAGGAAGTGAAGATGTAAGTTATGAATGACCTGCAGGGATATTATGAGGGGATTGTAGTGTGGACTGTGGAAACATTATGTTGTTGTAGTAGTTTTTCATTTTATGATGTAATGTGAAACTTATGAATATATCTAGTGTTTCCAAGGCTACTAAATCAATCGGTCTTTCGAGATTTGATCTTTCTTGTGATCATGCCAAAGTTAAGAAGTAATGCACCGACTCTGGGTAGCTGGGGTCGGGGCGTTACAAACTCCAGGACTAAACAAAGAAGAGAAATGTGGTGAATGATAAGGGCATCAGTAGTGGAGACCATGGAGAAATGAATGCTCAATTTCCATCATTCAAGAAATTTTTAAGGACACGCCTACAAAAGTTTCTTAATGGAACAAAGAAATGATTTATGAGTGGGATAGATGGACATGGAGTAACGAATAGCCGAGGAAAAATGAAGAGTACAATGGATGAAAATAAAAATGATCCCAAGAATCCATTTACAGTCATTTGTTGTAAATGTAGGGGACCTGGACATTACTTGAGTGAATTACCTATTCTATAAGATTACCCATTAGTCAAGGAAGAATCTATGTGGAAATAAGTGGATGGTCAAATGTTTAAAAGTATTAGTTCTCTTTGTTTATGGTATTACTTTGGAATACTTTTCTATAATGTGTAACCCTGTAGTTTAATATGTGAAAATTATATTATAAGAATAATTGTGTTTTCTATTATTGATATAGTTATAAATAACTATTTAGGATTACATGATCCTAGAATTAGAGGCAATTACATGTTTTTAAATTTTGGGATGCAAATTTGAGGTATGAGATAACATTTTTGGTGAAATTATGTTATATTTATTTTGAGGAATTTATCTCATTTTGAAAACACTATAAAATATTGTTTTTTGAGAAATGATAACACTCAGACCGTGTGACAACCCATCGTGTCAGACAAAGCTACGGGAATCAAACCCACAACCATAGTGTGATTGAGATTTATACCATACCACTGGACTACGTGAAGTCCCCGATAAGTGTGACAAATTATTTTTAGTTATATAATTATATTGATCAATAATATGTTGATTTGGGATCTTATGTCTTATCAAATGGATATCCATAGTACATGAAATTGATTTTTTGATTAAGTGAACAATGTTATTTTAGAAGACATTCGCTCTGTTGGGAATACTATATGCCCAAGGATAATATAATACTATGGGATTTAATTTGAGGAGTAATGGTGGATTTTTTTTCTATGTTTTTAATATGGATTTATAGCAATTTGGGTTATTTATTGAAATGATTAACCTATCATAGAGAATATGTGATTAGGTTAAATACATTTCAATATGTGACTTTAAGAGTAGTCGATGTTATTTGGAAATAAAATTAAACGTTGAAGACTTCGTAATCAAATTCAACTATGTTTTGGGTTTCAATATTAGTTTAGATTATATTAATGGATTTTAAGGAAATTTTTTTATTGAATGGTATTTATTGATCTTTAGGTATTTTTGGTTTAATTTTAGAAATTAAGATATGTATTTATTTTCTTAAAGATTATCCTTTTTGGGGATCATCTGATCCTGTACTAACCATTTTGGTTTTGGTTAATCTATAAATACAATTTTAATTTATATAGTTTGTCCATTATCGATTATGTGGTTCTATAGAAGTTGAATCTAGTGCTTCAAGTGTGTCCAATTCATCTTGAATACTCATCTTTTGAAAAAAAAGATGAGTTAGTGGTAAAACATTATTAATGGATGAAACTGTAATTACAAATAAATTATATCCCTTTATGTTCTTAGTGAGTCTCATAAATATATTCCTCAACTTTATGAAATGGAACATAAAACAAAAAACGTTATCCACTAACTTTTTCTACTAGGAAACCAATGAATGTTTATATCATCACAAGTTTGTGGGTTTCTTGTTGTTAACATTCTCCTAATCATGTTTTATATCACTCTCCACAATAACATGAAACTTATTTTATCTTCTATATTAATATTTTTCTACATGGAACCCTAGTGTCGGTAATCTCAGTTGACCTTTGTACTTTTTTTTGTTTATTTTAAAGAAATAGTTATAGTGACTTTTTTTTAGATGTGAGAAATTCAATGAAGTTTTAAAACCAAATTTTAAAATGGCGAGGACACAATTTCAAAAAGTTTGGATGAATATAACACCCCAATAATTTATAGTATGTTATTTTCATTAGTTCAATAGCTTGTGCTACATGCAACACTAAGTTCGAGCGCACCAAAACTTACCAAACTAGCCGTTCAAAAGCTTTTATGAATCATATTAACTAAATTTTTATTTTTATATAAACTATATAATTTTAGAATTCTCATTATGTGTTTCTTAGACATAATATAAGAAAAAAATTCATCTTTTCAGATAAAGGAAGTATATTTCAAAAAAATGAAATTTTACCACCATTTAATTGAAACCCCTTTTGAAAACCTATATTTAAAACTTTTATATATTCTATTTAATGAAATTAAATTCTTCATTAGATTTGGGACAAAAAAATTTATTGTGGATAAATTTTTTGTACTTTTTTAATAACTTTTATATTTTGATGAATACTACAAAATAATAATTTTAGTTAAAAAAATCTTTTTTAATCGAAATAATATATAATGTTAAATTATTTATTTGAATGGTTTGGAAGTATAATTAAATTTTATTTTTATCATTTAATACAACCTAGGTGATTATATGTAATTTCACATTAAAATTTGACATAAACACATGTCAATCTTTTAATAGTTTTTACTATTTAAAATCCCACTTTTCGGTTTTGACAATGGGAATTAATATTAAATTAATTAATTAAACTTATACATTTTGAATTTTGTAACATAGAATTCATATTTGAATTTGTAATATCAAAATTATCTTAGGGTAATTTTTTTTTACTTTTCTAAAAACATTAAATTTTGGATGAATAGTGAAAAACATTGTGTTATAGTTTAAAATCGACATTTTTTTAATAATTATTTATTTTTATAACATTTATTTTAAGTAAAAATAGATATATAATACCTATATAAGTTCAATATAATTAACTAGAGTCATTGTTTATTAATATTGGTTGTATAAATTTTTTTTGAACTTTTTACTATCTTTTACCCAACTCCTAGGAGCATTTTCAAATTTATATAAAACATAATTTTACCACTTCTAGGTGTTGAATTTAAAAAATCCTATAGACATATATGTTATCAGTAAGTAAATGTGGTTCAATAAGATGAAAATAATTTTTAGTGAATAGTAACTTCTTACTTTTATTTACCACAGTTAAAAGTAAATATGGTAATTAAGGGTAAAAATGATATTATTATTATTACTCTAAAACATGTCCTAATTATATTGAATAAGTGTAATTAGACCATAAACTACCTTTGGAATAAAATATGATCCTTTTTGTCCACTTGAATTAGATTTGCATAGTTATTATTATTTTATTTAAAGAAGAGTTAAAAGTGTTAAATTCAATGTTTAATAACTAAACCATTTTTAATATAGCGATACACATAAGATAAATTCGACTATAAAAATTATTTAGAATGTTAAAAATATTTCTTACATAATTGTATTTTATTTATAATTTTATCACTTTAAATAATTAAATTTATTTAGAAAACAATGATGATGAAGTAATTACCGAATTAATGAAATATGAAAATAATCCATATTATAAATATTTAATTAAAAGAAATTTGAGACTTTTTTTTAATTAAATCAATTATCAAGGTTAATATGACATGATAGGGTTTGTTAGATGAATTTTTTTAGAATTAATAATGCTGTTATGAGTTTATAACAAACAAAATACCAAATAGTGTCAATATTGACATAAAAGAGTTTTTAAAACAAATATTATATTATTAATTGATATTCTATTCCAAAAAATATATGGTTCGGAAAAACAACTTATATAACAATATATATATCATTAATGAACCAATTTGAGTTATCTTTTATGTTTATAGTATGTTTATTAACCATATATTATAAAAATACAAAATGACATTGTAAATATCAAACTATTTAACTAAGAGGTAAATATAAAATATAAAGTTAATATAGTTACCCAAACAAGTATAAAAACTATTTTCTGAGTTGTTTTAGACCCATAACCACCTTATAATTTAAAAAATTCATTTTCTATCCATTTTAAACAAAAATTATTTTATTATAAAATAGCATTTCCATCTTTTCCTAATATGCACCTCACCCCTCTTATAAAAGGGAACTCCCCATTCTCCCAAATTAAAATATTAAAATACGTTAGGATCATCCAACCAATGACCAAATATCCTCCCAAGTCTACCCCATTAATCCTAGAGGCCTTATTTTATTCATAAAGCCAACCTATGGATCCCTTTTGATCAAATCAAAAGTAAGAACCTGAAAAAGAGGTAAATACTTCTTCACCACTTTCAAGTTCCTTTCTTCTTCCACTTCCTCTATCATTGTTGTTTCCATTTTAAAATAATAACTCTAGTATCTTCTATATAATTTGATTTTATTATTAATATGGTAGGACCATATTCATTATTCTAACCATCCTTTTAATGACATGTCACCATACGTGCGTGCGTAAGGCTTGCCATCTCCACATCGTGGTGTAGTGGTTATTCAATAAATTATTATTTGGATGGGTATAAAAATGATGTATAATTAGTGTAAATAAAAAATATAGAACGATAAAGATTCTATATATATGATATGACATCCAATTATATATGATTTTAATATCAAAAGAAAGATATTGTCACTCGTGCGTACATACGGATTACCGTCTCCATGAACGTGATGAGATTCGTTCCCCATCATATACATTCAAGAATAATTTTCATTTGATGATTAAAAATAATGTTTAAAAACTTAATATCATTCCGAATTTTTATAAGATGCATCCCATCCATAATGAACATGGATTACGTAACCAAGAATATAAAGGATAATGAATCAGTTAACACCCGAAACGACGATAACACTAAAATATCAATATTATAAGATGATATTTGATATCATATTAATGTATATGGTTATTTTATAATTTAATAACAATTATTTATCCATTATATAAGAGATTAACATTCCCTCAACCAAGGAGATGTACAATGTAAGGGGTGTCTTATCTAACATTTAATTCTGTGAGATTTCTATTATTTACCACTTATTAATTGCATGTGGTGTATTGTGTACTGCCATTTGTTATATATTATCATGATTATATTTATAATTAGTGTATCATATGATTCATTTGGTGGTTATTAACTTTTGGTCATACGACTCTATTGATTACAATGAAGAAAGGGTTTTTAATCTCAATTTTTTATTCTCGTGATATTTATGCTATATTGGCCACTATTTATAGTTGTGAGGTGTATGTACTGTCCATGAATGTATTATTGGTGTAATATACATTAATTTACGAGTATTTAAATCATAATTTAATGATCCTTTATTCATGGGTTGTATGTTTCATATGTTACCTAATCAGTAAGGGAATTTCAATATTCTATTTCCACTAAGTGGTCTTTACCCATACTTCATTGATTATTTTACTCGAAGATTATGTGTGGAATCACTAAATATTATCTATGTAGTAATTTAAACTCTACATTTTGTGGAATATAATTTTTATACACATAATAACTCCATTGAAAATTTCTTAAGTCATATATATAAACATGATCTTAACTCAATTTCTATTCATTGAGTTAAACATCAGGATCAATGTTGTTGTTTTTACAAGAATATGTGTGAATGTCCTCTGATTGATTTACACTAAATATACAATCATATGTAGTGTATTTATATTTTCCACACATAATTATGTCATTGTGTTATCATTTACCTAAGGTTACAGTCTTTATAAGGGATTTCATCTCAATTTACATTCCTTTGATACTTAATTGTTATTATGCACCAATTCACTTATATATGGTGTATATACTTACCTTTGACATAATATATAATTAAATAATTTATTCTCATGCAATTATAGAGTTTTTATTACTTCAATTATTTGTATTCAATCTTCTCTCATTTGGATAGTAACTCTAACTATAATACCATTATAAATGTTTTAAAATTTTATTCTTCTAAATATTTCTCATTAATTTCAATGTTTTAAAAATGATTTTAAGGTTTTATTTATATGGACATTAATTTTTTAAAATTAAAATACCTTTTAGATGTTTCAAAGAGTCATGGGACACTTATATTCAAAAATCTATTTTTAAACAGCTTCATAAAAAATATTATTACTTTTAAATGATTTTATGAAAAATGGGGACATTTCTCTCAAATAGTTTTGATGATAATTTTTTTATATGTCAATATCATGCATTATTCTAGATTGATCATAATATATTACAATACAATATTCTAAATTGTATTTATTGAGTTATGGTAGACTGTGGATGTGCTATTTTTATACCATTCATTGTTTTTGGATAAAGTATTGACATTTTATATTCTAGTTTTAACACTAATGTTTATGTTTTGTTTCAAACATTTCATATAAGGAATGTAGTGGACTTAGTATCTGACTGGTGGAGCCTGTTATATCTTCTCGATGCATCAGTAGGTATCATGAGACATCCTAGTGTCTTGGCACAAGGCCTTAACAAAATATTATTTTTATTCTTGGAATAAGGCCTTGACTATGTGGTTATGAAGTCTGGTATTATGCATTCCATCATTATGAAAGTGGCTATTGATATTGCATGTGATTATTAGACTAGTAGAATTTCAATGTGAATACTTAAACTGAATTATTTGATTTTATATTTGCCATATTATGCTGAAGTTTGAGTTTAAAAGAATTTTTTTTAATTTTATACATTTCCTTAAATGTTTATGCTAAATGTTTCCACTTAATTTTTATCCTTAAAGAGCATCTATGATCACCCCTTTCTATGTTTTATTTCTTCCAGGATATGAAGAAGTATATTATGACTGACCTACAGGGATAGTCTATGAAATCTCAGTGCTGTATATGGAATAAATTTTGTAGTTTTTTTCCATTTCATGATGTAATGTAATTCTTATGAATGTATCTAGTACGTCCAAGGCTACTAACCTAATTGGACTTTTGATACCTGATCTTTTTAGATCATGAAAATGATATGTAATAATGCACTATCTCTGGGATTCTAGGGTCGGAAAGTTACATCCTTATTAATTTAATATTTTTCCATGTTATGGGAGACCCTTTTCTTTCTAATCAACAATTTTTTTAATTTTTAAATGACGACGTTATGCTGCTAAAATTTTTTAAGGAAAATTTTAAACTCAATTTCCACACATTTGGTATTTTGCATATATTTTTGACTATATAATGCCATTATTATGTGTGGAATTAAAATTTATTTATTAATTGTGTAATTTTTACATATCTTTGTTTGGGTATAATTTTTCAACACATAATCACCCCATTGATAAATTCTTATGTCATTTATGTGAACTTTGTCAAGGAACTTCCTAACACAATTTCAATTATTTGGGATGATCTTCTAGTTTTTGATTTTTTTCATTATATAAATATTGATAAATGAATTTCGATAAAATATCTTGTATTTATTATTATTTTATGTGTAGTTATAGTTAATACACATAATTGATCAATTTTATTTGTAAAATTATCTTTGTATGATAACTTTATCCCTCCTCTATTAGTCAAATAATTATTTTCTATTTTCTATTTTAATTTCAATTATCATATTTTGGGATATGTTCTTCTATATCCTTATGGAAATAAATTATGTGTCCAAGTGATGATATAACATTTTCACTCCCATCAACTCATTTTATAAATTTTTATGTTACAATGTTTTCATACATAATTATTATAAGGGAATTTCAAAACTCAATTTTTACTCATTGGGGTATATTCATTCTTCATTGATTGTATTATGATAATATTAGGTTTGGAATCACTATTTAATTATTTTTTCCACCATTTCCACTTACCGTTGTGGGGACTTACTTTTTCTCACAATGCCACCCCATTGATAAATTGTTACATCAATTATACGAACATTGTAAGTGAAATCTTACCTCAATATCATTTTATTGAGTTAAATATCCATGTAGTTGGTTTTTTTGAAGAATATGTGTGAATAACCAATTTTTTTTACACTACATATCCACATATAGTGTGTGTATTTATATTTTTCAAACATAATTATTTCATTGATATATCCATAATCTATGGATACATTCATTATATGGTACATTATCTCAATTAACATTCAATTCAGACTTATTTATTATTATAGTACAGTTAAATTTTATATGGAATATATAATTCCCTTTGACATATTTTACCATGAATAAATTTTTATCAGGAAATTATAATTTAGTATAATTTTATCCTGTAATTATTTATATTCTATTAAATTATCATGTGGTATGATAATCTTTAACTAAAACATTATTTTAAATTATTTAGTTATTTATTAAATAAATAATTTACATTAATTTCCATGTTTTGAAAAAAAAATTAATATTTATTTATATGGAAATTTTTGTTTTAAAATGATAATTCATTTAAATTCTTCAAAGTGGTAAGGGACAATTTGATTCTAAAATATATATATTAGATGTTTTAAGTGATTTTTTAAATGTATTGAATATTTCTATATCTTGAATTGATTAATTGTGGTCAATGAGTAAAATATTGATAATTTCAATCTTTTATTTGTTATGATTATGTAATGTTAGTTTTACATTTGATAGAATGTTACATGAAAAACATAATACGAGTGGTTAATTGATAATCATCGGTCGGTTGAGTCCGAGATATCTCTCAAATGCATTGGGTAACTTGATGAACGTAAATGTTAATGTTTATGCTAATATAGTTAAGGAATATACTGTGATGGGTATTCCTAACAGAACTCCCTATGATGATGTGACAACTACTGTAACGCCCCGACCCCAGCTACCCAGAGTCGGTGCATTACTTCGTAACATTGGCATGATCATAAGAAAGATCAAATCTCGAAAGACCGATTGGTTTAGTAGCCTTGGAAAATGCCAGATATATTCATAAGTTTTACATTACATTATAAAATGAAAAACTACTACAACAACATAATGTCTCAATAGACCACACTATTATCCCCTCATAAAATCCCTGCAGGTCATTCATAATTTACTTCTTCACTTCCTGGGAAAAATAAAACATAGAAAAGGGGTGAGCTCAAATGCCCAGTAAGGATAACAATATAGCGGAAACTTTCATAAATAAGAATAAACATTTAAGGCAATGTATAACTAAAACAAAAGCCTTTTAAATATGAACTTTCAACAATGTATGGCATAAATAAAATGAAATAATACCATTTACTTATTGACATGGATATTCTACTAATCGAATAATCACATGCAAAAATCAATAACCACTTTCATAATGTTGGAATGCATAATGTCAAACGTTAATTTCATTGTCTAGGCCTCATCCCAAGACCTAGGGGTTACTTCTAACCGGAACCCAACCCGGAGTGCCTCTAATAACCGGACACCAACCCGGAGTGCCTCTAATAACCGGACACCAACCCGGAGTGCCTCTAATAACCGGACACCAACCCGGAGGGCATACTTTTACCAGTCCCTAACCTGGAGGGCTTACTTTAACCAGTCCCCAACCTGGAGGGCTTACTTTTACCGGTCCCCAACCCGGAACATACTTGTTTAGCACATTCATCTGAAGAAAAGTTTGAAATATAACATAAACATTCGGGTTAAAACTAGCATACGAAATGTCAATAGTTTCACCATAAACTATGAATGGTATAAAATAGCATATCCACATTCAAACATATCACAAAACCTTCAATACAATATAGAAGTTTTGTATTATAATAAATCAACTTCAAATAATCTTAAAATCCATCAAAGGATGTTGACATAGATGAAATCAAAATTCTTTTAAAAGAAGTATCTCCTTTTATTTTGAAATCATTTAAGATCCATATAAAATAAAACATTTTCTTTGAAAATATTCTTATAAGCTTGTAAGGAAAGCTTTGAAGATTTTATAACGGCGTAAAATAACCGCACCCGCCGTATAAGTTAAAAAAAACATTCTTACCTCAATTCTGTCGAAAAGGTTAAAAAGGACATTGTTTTGAAAACGATGGAAATATTCCTTTATAAACCTCTTATAAAAAAGTCAAACAAGGGTATAAATGACTTTAACCCATATTCTTGTAAATAGTAAAAAATGTTTTGAAATACATTTTTAAGAAAACATGGATGTGGATGATAAAGATATCCCAGTAGATTATTACATATATTACAACCTCGGATAATGAAGAGATTGTGAAATAACACTTACCTTGTACTTTTCCTTGGTTGGGGTAGGTTAACCTCCTGTATAATGGTGAAATAGTTGTTATTAAATTATACAAGAATCATATATATTAATATGATATCATATATGATCTTTTAACATTGATTTGTTAATAATATCTTAGAATTATCGTCGTTTCGGGAGTTAACTTACTCATTTTCTTTTATATGTTTTGTTACATAAGCCATGGTTGTTGTATCTTATTCATATCCAGAATGATATACAGTCCTTAAACATCATTTTTAAATCATCAAATGATAATTATACTTGAATGGATACGATGGAGAATGAATCTCATCGCGTTCGTGGAGACGGTAGTCCGTACGTACGCACGAGCGACAATATCATTCTTTTGATATTAAAATAATATATAAATGGATGGTATATCATATATACAGAATCATTAACATGTTATATTTATTATTTACATGAGTTACACATCATTATTATACCCATCCAAATAATATTATATTGAATAACAATTACACCACGACGTGGAGACGGTAAGCCGTACGTACGCACGTATGGTGACATGTTATTCAAAGGGTGGATAGAATACTGAATATGATTGTACCATATTTATAATAACATCACAGTATATGTGAGATACTGGAGTTATTATTTCAGAATGGTAAGAACAAAGGAAGAAGAAGTGGAAGAAGAAATGAACTTAGAAAAGGGTGGTGAAATCATTACCTCTTCTTCGGGTTCTTCCTTTTGATTTGATCAAAAGGGCTCCATAGTTTGGCTTTCTGATCAAACTAAGGCCTCTAGGTTGTAGTGAGGGATGTTGGGAGAGTATTTGGGCAGAGTTTGGCCGAACAAAAAGGCTTTAGAGGTGTGAAGAAATGAGAAGGAGGAGTGCCCTTTTATAAGAGGGGTGAGGGGCACCTTTGGAAAAGCTAGAAATATTAATTTATAATAAATTCATATTCGGTTTCTAAAGGCTCAAAAGTTGACTATTCAAAGTATGATGTGGGGATAGGTCGAAAAAAACTCATCCAATAGAATTTAGACAGGTTTGGGTACTTATATTAACCTTATCTTTAAGTATTAACTCTAAGTTAATTAGTTTCACTTTTACAATGTCTCTTTGTATTTTTATATAATATGGTTAGTAAACTTACTATATACATCCAAGAGACCCCCAAGTGGTCCATTAATGATTAACCTATCATAATATAAGTCTCTTGGCCGAACCTTAGATTTTTAGGAATTTAATATCAATTAATAATATAATATTTGTTTTAAGAACTCTTTTATGTCAATTTTGACACTATTCAATAGTTAATTTTTGTGAAACTCATAACAGATTGATTACTTCGAACAAAGTCCATTAAATCAATCCTAATATATCATATTAGCCTAGAAAATTAGTTTAATTCATTAAAAGTTTCATATTATATTTATTTGGGTATTTATAATATCAATTATTTTAATTTTTCACTATTATAGTAATTACTGCATCATCATTGTGTCATAAATAAAATAACTTATTTATTGTCTAAAAATTATAAATAAAATATCATTATGTAGGAAATCTTTTTATCTTTCTAATTAATATTTATAATCGAAAATCCAACATGTATAACCCTATGTAAAAATTGTTCTTCTAAAAGATATATGCTTGTGTCATTTTTGTATTCATTTTAACTTAATTAAAATAAAGTGTCATTATCACTTACAAGTGGATCCATGGGGTCCCAAAATTGACACAATGATGCCCATGGTCGACCATGTATCAACCAATAGGGTTAAGACACGTTTTAGGGTAATTTTGTATTATTATAATATTATTTTTTTAACCCTTATTTACCGGATTTACCCTTTAACCATGGTAAATAAAATATTTACCGCAGTAATTATTCAAAATGTCTAAAAATAAAAGTTACCTATTTACATAATTTGGACATCCTGATTCCAAATATGGAATCCATTTTCCTAAATTCAAAACACAGAAGTGGCAGAAATTAAATTAAAATTAATTCCCGCTGTTAAAACAAAAAGCGTGTTTTTAAGAGATAATAACTATCAAAAGATTGACACTTGTTTATGTTCGGTTTAATTGTAAAATTATGTCCAATGATAAACATTAAATTGAATGGTAAAAATATATTCTAAATATACTTTAAAACCACTCAAATTCATAATTTATCACTATTAATTATTTTGATTAAAAAAGTTGTTTTTAATTAAAATTTAGAAATTTTCACTATTCATCAAAATATGAAAGTTATCCGAAATGTACCAAAATTTCACCCTAGGATAATTTTGATATTCCAAATCCAAAAATGAAGTCCATTTTGAAATATAGAATATATATGATTTCAAAAATTAGGTATTACTATTCACAACGGCTAGTTTAATTAGTTGTGGTGTGTGTTAGAACTCGAGGTTGCGTACAACACACGCTATCGCATTATTCAAAGGGAAACGTACCGTAGAAGCTTGGGATGTTTCATTTTAAATTTTTGATGTCCCAATTTAGTCAAAAATATTAAAATATTGTATTTAAAATGGTTTCACTATTAGAAGTTGATAATACTGAAAATGAATCTGTTCTTGCAATATGACTAAGAAACTCATAATAGGGATTCTAAAATTATAAGGATTATATAAAGTTTAAAATTTAGTTAACACTATTCATAACCTCTTTTGAACAGCTTGTTTGGTAAGTCATGGTGCGATTGAACTTGGTGTTGCGTGTAGTGAAAGTTTTTGAATTATTTTGAAGAAATAACACACTATAAAATCTTGGGGTGTTACATTCTCCCCTCCTTCAATAAATTGCGTCCTCGCAATTTGAAATTGTTCTTCAAAAATAAAAGGTTGAAAATAGAAAATATATTTGTGGGAAAACCCACATCGGAAATTGGGTTACTAAAATTTAGTCTTAATATGAGGAAAAGATAAATGAAAGGGTCACCACCAAATTATGATCTCGATTAGGAGAACATTGGTGGCAATTAGAGACATATAATTGGAGGAAAAACGTAAATATTTATAGGTAGTGATTGAGGTCATCAATCACAAACAAGTATAAAATTGAGGTCCTTAAACTCATCAATCTATGATGATTTGAAGTACCATCGGTTCAACAAAATATAGGGTATTGGGACAACACATTTTTGACATTTCAAAATATCTTAGTTGAAATCCCACATCGAAAAATGAATTAATGAGGCCTCTATTTAAAATAAAGAGTGGAAAGTATGAAGATTACCGAAAATAACACATACTAGGGTTCCATTTAGGAAAATATGGATATGGAAGAGAAATCTAACCATCAATTATCTGATGGAGAGTTGTAGAGAACATGGCTATGAAAAGGCCAACAATCCCAAAGCCATAAATTAGTGATGATTTAAGGTACCATCTAGGAAAACATTTTTGTTCTAAGTTTCTTTTCTTAATATTGAGGAATCTATTTATGAGATTGACTAAGATCATAAGGAGATATACTTACTTTATAATTATAGTTTTATCCATTAATAAATTTCTACCACAAACTCATCTTTCACTCTAAAAGATAATAGAATGTAAGAAAAATTCTATTTACACTATTCGTATAGGGTTCCAAAATAAATGAATTTATAATTCATCTACAAGATCTTTTAATAAAAACTACATTATTTAATCCAGGACATCTCGTGGGCCAGTGGTAGGTGATACACCCTTGTCGCCCTTCGGTTGCGGGTTCAAGTCTCGCAGCCTTGCCGGAGGCAACAGGTTGCTGCCCGACCTCCGGGTTGTCCTTTTATGGCAATCCAAAATAATCCAAATAAGATCTATCCAAAATAATTCTATCCAAACTCACAGTCCAACATTTATAAGGAAGGTAAACATAATATAGATCCTTTTTACCCCGTAATAGCATATAAATACCTTCATCATGTATTACCATATTCCTTATTGATTACATTCATGCTCCCTTATTCCATATAGAATGCTGGATATACTTCATTAATACAAAAATGTTTTAAACCCCAACAATGATGGAATATACAAATCATTAATCAGTTCCAGGGTAGTCAGGAATATCCAATATAATTTATCCAAAACAATCACATATTATTCCAAAATCACTACCTCAGTATCAGAACTATGTTATGATTTATCATTCTCTCAACCATATATTTTCCAAAAATTTATCCTGCTATTGAGTCACTTTTCTTTGTTCCACACAATCTCAAGTCCTTAATGAAATAGTACTGCAGTACAATCCTTATATAATCCATAATTATTGTAACAAGTACATTGTTGATACAACACTCAATTGACATAATCAACATAAGAACTCTAATCATTCCTCTTCATCTGTGGTAGTATCATAACTTGATTATTATCCAATAACATCATTTTCGGCATAGTCTGATGACTGGGACATAGGTTCGCGTAGTGTCCAAACTCCTTGCAAATGAAGCATTGTACATTTAAAACCATTTTCTTACCCTTGCAGTCACGTACCTTGTGCCCTTTTCCTCCACACTTATAACAAACTCCCATTCCTTTCAGGCAAGTTCCAGGGTGTTTCATTCCACAGTTACCACATATGGGAAAATTCTTCTTTTCCCTTTTCCCTTTATCCATCTTTCTCTCTTCCATCCTTTTCTTCTCTTGATTCCCTTCAAAGCCATAGGACTCAGTAAACTCTTTACTTATCTTATCAACACATGATATTATTTCTTCATATGATGATAATACATGGGAGACTATTTCTCTTATAAATTCTAGCTTAAGACCATGAAAGATATGATCCTTCCTTCTCTTTGAATCATGTGTATTTCTGGAGTTCTCATTCCTTCTACTGGGCGCCATTTCTAAACAATGGCATAAACTAGATCAGTTTATGAATCAAAATACATAATCCCATACTTATAAAACACTTAACATAAATTGAACTATTTATGGATATAATCCATAATCATAAAAATGTTTTCTTTGAGGAAGTATATACTCATAAACCCTTCATAATGATTTGTAAAGAAAATGAGAGTTATCCTAAGCATATCCCCCGGGAGTGTCGTAACCAAGAGTGCAGCAAGGCCCGTTGTCGTGCACCAGTTCCCATTCGAGTCTAGCTCAAAGCGGTGTTTTCGTGTTTTACCCCTAGGTACATCTGTGCCAGAGCTGCCTCTACCTGCTCGTATCCAGACAGGGATGTATTGCTCGGAAAACTCACAAAATCTCTACAATACCAAAATTCTAGGAAGTTCTTCTATACTAATCCTCAACGTTCATCTTAGGTCTACGTGCTCTAATCAGAGTTTATCTAAATCTAGCTTCCAAGGTTTGTACTAAACTTCCTCTGATACCAACTGTAACGCCCCGACCCCAGCTACCCAGAGTCGGTGCATTACTTCGTAACATTGGCATGATCATAAGAAAGATCAAATCTCGAAAGACCGATTGGTTTAGTAGCCTTGGAAAATGCCAGATATATTCATAAGTTTTACATTACATTATAAAATGAAAAACTACTACAACAACATAATGTCTCAATAGACCACACTATTATCCCCTCATAAAATCCCTGCAGGTCATTCATAATTTACTTCTTCACTTCCTGGGAAAAATAAAACATAGAAAAGGGGTGAGCTCAAATGCCCAGTAAGGATAACAATATAGCGGAAACTTTCATAAATAAGAATAAACATTTAAGGCAATGTATAACTAAAACAAAAGCCTTTTAAATATGAACTTTCAACATGGTATGGCATAAATAAAATGAAATAATGCCATTTACTTATTGACATGGATATTCTACTAATCGAATAATCACATGCAAAAATCAATAACCACTTTCATAATGTTGGAATGCATAATGTCAAACGTTAATTTCATTGTCTAGGCCTCATCCCAAGACCTAGGGGTTACTTCTAACCGGAACCCAACCCGGAGTGCCTCTAATAACCGGACACCAACCCGGAGTGCCTCTAATAACCGGACACCAACCCGGAGTGCCTCTAATAACCGGACACCAACCCGGAGGGCATACTTTTACCAGTCCCTAACCTGGAGGGCTTACTTTAACCAGTCCCCAACCTGGAGGGCTTACTTTTACCGGTCCCCAACCCGGAACATACTTGTTTAGCACATTCATCTGAAGAAAAGTTTGAAATATAACATAAACATTCGGGTTAAAACTAGCATACGAAATATCAATAGTTTCACCATAAACTATGAATGGTATAAAATAGCACATCCACATTCACACATATCACAAAACCTTCAATACAATATAGAAGTTTTGTATTATAATAAATCAACTTCAAATAATCTTAAAATCCATCAAAGGATGTTGACATAGATGAAATCAAAATTCTTTTAAAAGAAGTATCTCCTTTTATTTTGAAATCATTTAAGATCCATATAAAATAAAACATTATCTTTGAAAATATTCTTATAAGCTTGTAAGGAAAGCTTTGAAGATTTTATAACGGCGTAAAATAACCGCACCCGCCGTATAAGTTAAAAAAAACATTCTTACCTCAATTCTGTCGAAAAGGTTAAAAAGGACATTGTTTTGAAAACGATGGAAATATTCCTTTATAAACCTCTTATAAAAAAGTCAAACAAGGGTATAAATGACTTTAACCCATATTCTTGTAAATAGTAAAAAATGTTTTGAAATACATTTTTAAGAAAACATGGATGTGGATGATAAAGATATCCCAGTAGATTATTACATATAATACAACCTCGGATAATGAAGAGATTGTGAAATAACCCTTACCTTGTACTTTTCCTTGGTTGGGGTAGGTTAACCTCCTGTATAATGGTGAAATATTTGTTATTAAATTATACAAGAATCATATATATTAATATGATATCATATATGATCTTTTAACATTGATTTGTTAATAATATCTTAGAATTATCGTCGTTTCGGGAGTTAACTTACTCATTTTCTTTTATATGTTTTGTTACATAAGCCATGGTTGTTGTATCTTATTCATATCCAGAATGATATACAGTCCTTAAACATCATTTTTAAATCATCAAATGATAATTATACTTGAATGGATACGATGGAGAATGAATCTCATCGCGTTCGTGGAGACGGTAGTCCGTACGTACGCACGAGCGACAATATCATTCTTTTGATATTAAAATAATATATAAATGGATGGTATATCATATATACAGAATCATTAACATGTTATATTTATTATTTAAATGAGTTACACATCATTATTATACCCATCCAAATAATATTATATTGAATAACAATTACACCACGACGTGGAGACGGTAAGCCGTACGTACGCACGTATGGTGACATGTTATTCAAAGGGTGGATAGAATACTGAATATGATTGTACCATATTTATAATAACATCACAGTATATGTGAGATACTGGAGTTATTATTTCAGAATGGTAAGAACAAAGGAAGAAGAAGTGGAAGAAGAAATGAACTTCGAAAAGGGTGGTGAAATCATTACCTCTTCTTCGGGTTCTTCCTTTTGATTTGATCAAAAGGGATCCTTAGGTTGGCTTTCTGATCAAACTAAGGCCTCTAGGTTGTAGTGAGGGATGTTGGGAGAGTATTTGGGCAGAGTTTGGCCGAACCAAAAGGCTTTAGAGGTGTGAAGAAATGAGAAGGAGGAGTGCCCTTTTATAAGAAGGGTGAGGGGCACCTTTGGAAAAGCTAGAAATATTAATTTATAATAAATTCATATTCGGTTTCTAAAGGCTCCAAAGTTGACTATTAAAAGGATGAGGTGGGGATAGGTCGAAAAAAACTCATCCAATAGAATTTAGATAGGTTTGGGTACTTATATCAACCTTATCTTTAAGTATTAACTCTAAGTTAATTAGTTTCACTTTTACAATGTCTCTTTGTATTTTTATATAATATGGTTAGTAAACTTACTATATACATCCAAGCGACCCCCAAGTGGTCCATGAATGATTAACCTATCATAATATAAGTCTCTTGGCCGAACCATAGATTTTTAGGAATTTAATATCAATTAATAATATAATATTTGTTTTAAGAACTCTTTTATGTCAATTTTGACACTATTCAATAGTTTATTTTTGTGAAACTCATAACAGATTGATTACTTCGAAAAAAGTCCATTAAATCAATACTAATATATCATATTAGCCTAGAAAATTAGTTTAATTCATTAAAAGTTTCATATTATATTTATTTGGGTATTTATAATATCAATTATTTTAATTTTTCACTATTATAGTAATTACTGCATCATCATTGTGTCATAAATAAAATAACTTATTTATTGTCTAAAAATTATAAATAAAATATCATTATGTAGAAAATCTTTTTATCTTTCTAATGAATATTTATAATCGAAAATCCAACATGTATAACCCTATGTAAAAATTGTTCTTCTAAAAGATATATGCTTGTGTCATTTTTGTATTCATTTTAACTTAATTAAAATAAAGTGTCATTATCACTTACAAGTGGATCCATGGGGTCCCAAAATTGACAAAAAGATGCCCATGGTCGACCATGTATCAACCAATAGGGTTAAGACACGTTTTAGGGTAATTTTGTATTATTATAATATTATTTTTTTAACCCTTATTTACCGGATTTATCCTTTAACCATGGTAAATAAAATATTTACCGCAGTAATTATTCAAAATGTCTAAAAATAAAAGTTACCTATTTACATAATTTGGACATCCTGATTCCAAATATGGAATCCATTTTCCTAAATTCAAAACACATAAGTGGCAGAAATTAATTTAAAATTAATTCCCGCTGTTAAAACAAAAAGCGTGTTTTTAAGAGATAATAACTATCAAAAGATTGACACTTGTTTATGTTCGGTTTAATTGTAAAATTATGTCCAATGATAAACATTAAATTGAATGGTAAAAATATATTCTAAATATACTTTAAAACCACTCAAATTCATAATTTATCACTATTAATTATTTTGATTAAAAAAGTTGTTTTTAATTAAAATTTAGAAATTTTCACTATTCATCAAAATATGAAAGTTATCCGAAATGTACCAAAATTTCACCCTAGGCTAATTTTGATATTCCGAATCCAAAAATGAAGTCCATTTTGAAATATAGAATATATATGATTTAAAAAATTAGGTATTACTATTCACAACGGCTAGTTTAATTAGTTGTGGTGTGTGTTAGAACTCGAGGTTGCGTACAACACACGCTATCGCATTATTCAAAGGGAAACGTACCGTAGAAGCTTGGGATGTTTCATTTTAAATTTTTGATGTCCCAATTTAGTCAAAAAGATTAAAATATTGTATTTAAAAAGGTTTCACTATTAGAAGTTGATAATACTGAAAATGAATCTGTTCTTGCAATATGACTAAGAAACTCATAATAGGGATTCTAAAATTATAAGGATTATATAAAGTTTAAAATTTAGTTAACACTATTCATAACCTCTTTTGAACAGCTTGTTTGGTAAGTCATGGTGCGATTGAACTTGGTGTTGCGTGTAGTGAAAGTTTTTGAATTATTTTGAAGAAATAACACACTATAAAATCTTGGGGTGTTACAACTACAATGTATGTATGTTATTGATGCCACAAGTTACATTTGTGATTAATAATTTCTATGAGTTATTTATAATTATTATGATTTCTTGGGGAAAGTTAAAGAGCTTATCTTCAGGATTGAAAGGTATGATTGTTTTTATTTTTATGTATTCATTGATTGATGTTTTCTTCCATTTTTTATATCCCATAATGATTTTTTATACTCATCCCATGATTTTGAAAACATTTAATAGGGTATAAAGAAGGTTAATAAAAAAGGGTATTCAAGAAGATTTATATTCAGAAAATAATTCTTTTTTATTTAATGAGATCTTTTTTTTTTGAAAAAAGTTGAATAGATTCGAATTGTATAATTTGTAATTTTTGAGATGTAATGTAATAATTATGGCCTAATTATCTAAAACAGTAAACCTAAAATGTTCCTCATTGTAAAATTCTTGACATAAGTCAATAATTTGGTATTTCTAATGTTGGGGGCTTATAATTGGTATCATAGGTTGGTTTAATAACATTAGAGGTTAGGTTGTTATTTAAGAATAAGTGACATAACCATAATATTAAGCCTATATGAAGGACTCATACTTATTTTAGATAAATTTAATGTGTTTAAGATAACATAAATAATTATATCACAGTGTATACCATCTCTGTAAGATATTATATGATTATTTTTCTGATATACTCTCACTGAAAATTTCGGTTTTAGTAAGTCGATGGATCTAGCAGGCACCAAAGTAACAATAGATGGGAAGGAAACTGTGGTCATGTTCGGAATGGGCAACTGAATGAAATTGTTGATGCAAGGAGAACTCTTGTGATTATTTAAAACCAACTATATGGACCGATGATTGAAAATATGAACCTTAGTGATTTTTCTAAGGCATCATATATGCGAGAAACGAATCCCAACAGATGTTCAAGTAATAATCCTACAGGTAAGTATATTCAAAAATTTGTGTGAAAATGAGGTTGAAGGAAACACCTAAGAAAATGCATCAATGGGACATGAAGATGTTTTGGATTTAGAATAAAATATATAATGAGAAAACCTACATTGGGAAAAGGAAGCGTCTAGTTGAATCTTGGAAATGGAAAGAATTTTTTTCTGAAGGAAAAATTGAATGATTTAAATGTGGTGTGCATGGTCATTATACAATTAGATTTCCTAAAAATTTTTCTTAGGAATGGGATCATTATTATCATACAAATATATGTTTACAAATTCCTAATTTCATTCTAATTGATGATGAGGAAAGTATAAATGACCAATGAAATATATTTATTATTTGATAGTTCATGTTTTTACATTACTAATATCATAATACATTATGCATGATTTTTTTGTAGTAACGAATTATAAAATAATAAGATGGAGAATATTGGATAAAGGATCATAAATATTTTTTAATGATTAAGATGTCTACATTTTTGGAATTTACGAGTTATGTTATATATGTGGGTGATGAAATATTTGAAATTATTAATTCTATTTTGTTTATGAGATTACTTTGGAATAATTTTATTGTTTTTTCATAACCATGTTGTTTTTCATGTGAAAATTATTTTTGAGGGATAATTATCTTTTCTTTTTTGTATATAGTTATAATGAACTATTTGGGTTTATATGATCCTTAAAATTGGTGAAATTATGGGTTATTACTTTTTGGGATGAAAATGTGATGTATCAGATAACATTTGAGGTTAAAATATGTTTTGGTTATTTTTGAGGAATGTATCTCATTTTTTTTGTAATGTTATAATATTATATAGTTGTTGAATAAGGATAATACAAATAATTTGTGACATTCAGAAGCATTGGAAAAAGATGCGTGAATCGACCCCACAACCAATTTGTGATTGCGATTTATCGCATACCACTAGCCTGCGTGAAGCACCAGGTTATTAGAACTTATTATTATTAGTTAAATCATATTATTGACCAATAATATTTTTATTTCAGAAATTATGTGTAATGAAATATATATTCGTAATATGGATAATTATTTTGTGATTTAGTGACAAATGTTATCTTGGAATACATTTTCTCTTTTGAGAACACTATAATCCTAAAGAAAATATAATAATATAGGATTTCATTTGTAGAGTAAGGGTTAAATTTTTTTAATAAAGAATCTATTTTATTGTGGACATATGGAGATTTGGGTTTTTTATTGATTTTATTAACCTATCAAAGAAAATAATTGATTAGGTTATTTACACTTCAATATGAGACTTTATGATTAATCAATGTTATTTGTAGTTAAATGTTATGATTTATTGTGGTAGACTATCTGGTTAAATTCTTATGATTGTAGGGATTCGATATTAGTTTGGATTATTTTTAATAATGTTAAGGATAGTGGTTTTTTGAATAGTAATTATAGAAATTTGTTTATAATTTGTATAATTTTGGAGATTATGAGTAGTATTTATTTTTATAAATAAATATTATTTTGGGGGTTTATCTGATCTCTTACTAAGAATTTTATTTTTTGTTAATGAGTAATGAAGTGTCAGTTTATAGATCATATTTTGAATATTATGTGATATCTCTTGAATATTATTTTAGTACTTCAGGAGTGTCCAAATCATATTGAGTACTCATCGTTTGGAGAAAAAATAATTTTGTGTTACAAATTTATTAAATGATAAAAGTCTACAACAAAAGTAGGTTTGTTTACTTATGTTCATAGATAAGATCATAAATACACTCCTCAACTTTATGAAAAGGATATTAAAAAAACATATTGTTTGTTTAAATTTCCTACTGGGAAATAAATGATAGTTTAAACCATCACATGTTTATGGTTTTATGGTATTTAACATTCTCATGATCATGTTTTCTATCACTCTCCATCCGAACATCATGGTTTGTTTTAACATCCATTTCCATGTTTTCTGAAATGGAATCGTAATAATTTTTATCGTAGGTGAAGTTTTTTCTTAACATTAAATTTTTTCAAGTGAAGGTTTTGTAGATTTTTTTTCTGATGTGTGATATCATTTATTTATCAAGCCAATATAAAATTGTGAAGATGAAATTTACAAATGGGGGAAAGGATATAACATCCCATGTAATTATAGAATAACAGTTTTTCATATAAATTAATACTTCTAAATTACATAGTGGTTTTACAGCAATGGCGATGCTATCTTCGATGACATACCCAACACATAACAATGGCTTTCTTGCAAATCATATGCTATACAAAACGTATAGTTATAATCAAAATTAATAAAATAATCTTATTATTTTAAAAGGTATTTAACTCCAATCCATTGCATTATAAAAAATGAAATAAAACATCAATATGATTATATTTGGTTTTTATATATTTTTACATTTATCTAAAAAAGTTCATTGTCTTAAAATGAGAATAAATCAAATTTTATGCCAAAAATAAACTAATATTTTTAAAAAGGACATTTTACCTCCTTTTGATAGAGAACCCTTTATAAATATAGTTTTTCAAACATTTTTATGTTCGATATGAAAAATATAAATTTTATTTTTAATAGTAACTAGAAAACTTAGTTTATGTAATTTTTTGGTATTTTTCTGATAAAGTTCATTTTTTAATGAAATGTGGAAAATACTGCATTTTTAGTCAAAAATATATTTTCATATAATACATTTTTTATGGTTTGGTTATATTTTTAAATAGTTTTAAATTTAAATTGTATTATATTTTTTATTTAATCTAATGTTGGTCATTGGATGTAATTTCAGATTAAAATTGGAGATAAAAAGGTGCCAATATTTTGGTAGTTATGACTTCATAAAACCACGCTTTTTTAGTGTTGACATCGAGAATTATTTTTAAATTAATTAATGAAATTTTTTTATTAAATATATTACATATTTGGAATCATGATATCCAAATTGTGTAAATATGTATCTTTTATTTATAGATATTACAAATAGTAACTTCAGTAATTGTTATATTTAACATGGTTAAAGGATAAATCTTGTAAATTTAGGTAAAAAATAATATTATTATAATAATAAACTACCCTAAACCAAATCGTAATACTATGGAATGAAATCTATTAGAACATCGTAATCCATGGGTCAATTTTTTGACCCCATATAGCCTCTTGGATGTGAAAAAGACATTTTATAAGATTTAATTTAATGTAATGAAAAATATTACATAAAAATATATCATTTAGTAAAATAATTTTCATATGTGGTTATATAAGTGAAATTTTCCACTATAAATAGTAATTATAAATATAAAAATATTTTATACATCATTGAATTTTATTTATAATTTTAGACATCAAAGAAAAAAAATTTATTTATAACACAATGATGATATACAAATTACCTTATTAATGAATGATTAAATAAATGATAATATATAAATTTATATAAATTAATTTTGATTATTATTTTCCATAATAAACTTTTAAGGATGAGTATCACTTTATATATTTTAATTTATTGTTTTTTTAGAATAATCATTTTTTATGTATTTTTAAAAATTCATGATATGAATTGTTATAAAATAGTCATAAATGTGTTTTTAAAAAAAATTATATTTTAAATAAAATCTATTATAGACTTAAAAATATAATATTCAGCCTAATGAAATAGATAATGTTGAACATGTCATTAATGAACCACTTGAGGGTTTTTCCATTTTATAGTAAATATATTAACCATATATTATTAATATACAAGAAGAAGTGTTAAGAGTTAAATTAGTTAACAAAAAAGATAAATTGAGTTACCCGATTTGTTGTAATGTCTTCTCTTAAGATTATTTCATTTATATTGCTTATACAACCTCCTAAACACACTTTATTATAATAATTTATAACAACACCAATATATTAAATAAACTTGGTTGTTTTTATTGTTTTTATTAGAACTACACATACAAACACCTCCATATAACGGATATGAACATATAGATTATGTGTACGATGAACTATTGCGTCATGAAACAATGATTGTTCAATTTTACCCTACCACATCTCATGGTTACCATTATTATGTTCATGTATTTATATATGTTATATATTATATTTATATAGTCTCTATATTTCTGTATTTTTAATTTTCATCATACCCTTATGCTTTCTATAATTTGTAATTTCGATAATTGCATTTGAGGATGTGTGGACTTCCGTCCCATAAATATGATATGTCACATTCATTACATACATGGAACATAAAAAGGATAGTGTTAATGAACATATGTGACTTATATAAAATATTATATTATACTATAATTATAATACACATATGTATCATTTATATTTAATTCCATTAAACATGAAAAATAAATTAAAGTTTCACTCATGCATACATACGGCTTACCATCAACATGAACGGTGAATTTCATTTATTATATCTAAAATTTATAGAATATATATATATATTCTGGATATATATATTATATAAATCATGAATATGGTTTTTAAGATATGGAATTTTGTCCTAATGGTAAATTTGTGATTTTATCATGTTCATTTACAACTCAAGTACCGAATATTGATAAAATGAAAAATATGAACTTAAATAATTTTATAATATTTATAACATGATTATAACTGATAGAAAATAAAAAATAAAATGATAAAAATATATGGATAATGTATAAATTATCATATATTTATAATTCAATAATATAAAGAACGAACAAGACAATTCAGACTTAAGGAAAGGGAACCTCTCACCCTCTTCATTTCATCACAAACATCATTCATGTTATGTATTTTTATTTAAATTTTTTTTATTTTGAGATATGTTCTTATATATTTTTATTTATATAAATTTTGATTCAAATTTATGATAGACCCTTATTGTTCACATCACCCCATTTCTTGAATTTTTAACTAACACATTTAGGATGCCCAATTTTAATAATGGAATTTATAAACTCAATTTCCACTCATTAGGTTTTACGCATACTTCATTGATAATATTAGGAAGAAATTAAGTTTAGAATCAATATTTATTTATTTAGGTTTTAATTTCCATATACCTTTTTGTGGATATACATTTACAATACATAATCAATCCATTGAAAACTTCTTATGTCATTTATACGATCTTTTTATGGGAACTTTTTAACCCAAATTCCATTCTATGGGTTGATCTTCTAGTTCTTGTTCTTGTCAAGTTATGACAATGTGGGAAACTTATTTTTAAATAATATATTTTATTGATACTTTATTTATTTGTAATTATAGTAAATATACAAAATTTATCAATATTATAAACAAAATGATCTTTGTAAAAGAACCATTCACCCTCCTCTTTTAGTCAAAGACTTATTTTATGTTATGTATTTTATTTTCCATGGTCTTATGTTTGGATATTTTAATCTATATCATTATTCATGTAAATATTATTTCCTTTCTATGTGAAACCCTTCATTCTCTCATAAACACATTTTTGGATTTTTTATGTTACGTCGTTAGGATGCCTAATTTTCATAAGGTATTTTCTAAACTCAATTTCCACCCATTTTGTTTTATGAATACTTAATTGATTATATAATACCAATATTATTATAGGAATTACTATTTATTTATTTATGTCATAATTTCCACTTCCCTTTGTGTGTATATACTATTGCTTCAAATAATCTTCCCATTGAAAAATTGTTACATCAAGTATAAGAACCTTATACGTGAAATCATAACTCAATCTAAATTAATTGAGTTAAATATCCATGATGTTGTTTATTTCCGAGAATATGTATGAATGAACTATGTTTATTTTACAAGAAATATCCACTTATATTTGGTCCATTTATATTTGTCACACAAAATTATGTCATTTATTTATCCAAAATCTAACGATACGATCATTGTAAGGAACCTTGTGTCAGTATACATTCTATTGAGACTTATTTATTGTTAAGTAGAGATTCACATTTATATTGTGTATATATTTCCATGTGATATATTATATCATTATTAACTTTATTATCATGATATTATTCTCATTTTTATGTTTTATTCTGTAATTTTTGTTATTCATGTGTTTACCCAAGTGTTAAGGGACTCTATAACTAAAAACATATTTTAATTGTTTTAAAACATATTATTCTAAAACACTCTCATTAATGTCTATGTTTTCAAATGGGGTTTTACGATATATTTATATGGACATAATGTTCTCAAATTATAATTCCATTTAAAGTTAAAAAATCTAATGGGACACTTTGTTTCATAAATATCATTATTAACAATTTTAAATGGTATTTTAAATGGATTGAATATTTCAAATATCAAGAATTGATTCATTGTGGTTGATGTGTGAAATGTAGATAAATAATTATTTTATGTGTTATGTTTATGTAATTTTACTTGTACCTTTGACATGTATTTACATGATAAAAAAAATATGATTGATTCTGTTATAACCCTAGGGTGGTTGTCCCCGAGATATAGGGTAATGGGACGGAGGTAAGCATTAATGCTTCTTAAAAGAATTTTAGGGAATATACTATGATGGGAATTCCAAATGTAACTCCCTATGTTGTTGTGGATGCTATGATGTATGTATGTTATATATACAAAAAGTTACCTATGTGTTTTATGATTTCTATGTGTTATTCAAAATTCATAAGATTTCATGAGCTATTCTAAAGAGAATATGTTTATGATTTAAAAGTATGAATTATTATATTTGAATTTATTCATGGACAAATGTTTTTTGTCATTATTTTATATCCCTTATTGAGGATTTTATACACATCCCATATTTTTTGACATGTTTTTAATAGGGTATAAATAAGGGCAAAAGAAATGAAGAACTCAAGAAGATTTATATTAGTAAAATAATTCATGTTTATATAATGATTTTTTTTGTGAAAATAATTTGATAGTGTATAAGTGTATAATTTGAAATTTTTGAGATTTAATGTAATAGTTATGGCCTAATTCTATGAAACTCTAATCCTAAAAAGATCCTCAATGTAAAATTTTGACTTATATCCTGATAATGTTATGTTTATGGCTTGGGTCATATAATAAGAATGAGAAACTCTTAAATGTGAACTTTAATATGGTAGTCCAATTATGCTTTATTAATATCCACATAATGTGGCTATCTAATCACAATATTTTTTTATTGATCCACATTGACATCAAATTTTTTACATTCATGGGATTGTCTTCCAATGTTTTTAACTTTATAATGCTTGATTATGATGTTTAATTAATATATATGGATACAAATTTATTGAAATATTTTGAAAAATATTAACATCTATGATTTATCCATGTATTTTATGAATAAAAATATAATTTTATATCATTACTTATTTCCATTTACCTGAGAATAATTGTTTTATTATAAAATATCTTCTAATGAATCTATTGGTTGAATCCCACTGGGCAATTTTCACAATCCATGAATGTCACGACCTATCCTCGGGACCCATTCCGTGACTACCCCAAGCCCGACTTCCATAGGCCATGGGCTCGCAACTAGCTCCAAAAGCGTAATTCCCGACATAAGGGAAGGCATTGCCATTATGTAAGAAAACAACCACCACAGTGTATGCAAGCAGAAGTAAACACTAAGTAAACCGAGTACAATAGTAAGTGATGGAATGTAAATGGGCCAGTATACAAACCAAAACTGAAAGTAAAGTACAACTCAAAAGAGAGTACAATAGTAAAAAAGTCAAGCAGTGAGTCTGAGCCATCCTCTAGAAATCCCACCTGAAGGGTGGGTACAGATAGCCTCCTCTACTCCTCGGCTCCAGCCATCCACTCTGAGTAAGTCCTGTCCAGTGATCCACCTCCCGGTACCTTCCAACTCCATGAGCTCCCACCTCGGTCAGCGCTGTCTGTCCTCTACATCCAACACAACGTCGTGTGGGAATAGCCCGTGTCGGGGTGAGTATACGCTACTCATTAGGGACACATAGACCCCCGAAGGTCTCCCAGAATCCACCTAGAATAAACCACAAAGAAAAGATACAATCACAAAGTAACAACCTACTCTACTTAGGTATATGCCCATACATATACCTAATTCATCATTTCTATCATGGCTCCAGCACACGAGCCCAAATACAACCCAATCCACACAGGAAAACATAACCCATTACACATAGGAATTCACAACCCAATCCACACAGGAAAGCACAACAATATTATCGATGATATTGATTGTAAGTTAAGACTCATCTCACACAGGTACACTTCTTTGTAAGAAGATATAGATGATCTGATGTATCCACTGAGTCATCTATGTTGTCGGACCAACATAGGTTGCAAGACCATCTAAGCTGTCAGACCCACAAAGGATACAAGACCAGCTACTCTGCCGGACCCACATAGGATACAAGTACAATGTCTAATACTGCCAGACCCAAATAGGATACAAGAATAGTAGTCAAGTACTTCCAGACTCACATAGGATACAAGAATAGTAGTCATCACTGTCTAACCCATGGAGGATTCCAGTACGGTCGTCGTCGCTGCCGAACCCACGAGGATCCCAGTGTAGTCGTCATCGTCGTCGTAGTCGCAGCCTGCCCTAGGGTTCCCACACACAGCAAGATCGATTCCGAGAGGGTCTTCTCCACGATACAAGGGGGTTCGATCCATCAACTGACACGAAGTCCGGAGTTCATGTATCCTAATGTTTCGGCTCGTCAAAAGGAACTCAACGCGACAGACGGCATGTCAATCGAACGCCCAGTCTGAGTGTTTTTGGTTTTATCGTCCCGGGGGCCCGGTTCGTTTTTAAGTCAAACCAAACCGACCGTACTATATCTGCATCCAATCCTCGAGCAGATTATGCCAAAATAACTTTCTCACTAAGGGGAATCCAACAATGTCGACGGCACATCAATCGGGCGTCCGGAGCACATGTTATAAGCGTTTCTACTCCAAGGGCCCGGTTGGATTCGTGTTCGAACCATCCCATCTATATCCAAAGTTCTCCAAAACCGTTAGGGTAATATACATAAATGACTGTATCGATCCAAGGATCTCTATGCAACTGATGGTGTGTCTATCAGAGGTCCTTAGCCCAAGATATGGGCGTTTGAACAGATATGTTCGAAATTAGGGGGTTTGGGCCTGGACCGACGTGGGAAAAAACCCCCTGGGTCGGACCGAACCGAGTCCGAGTCCGGCCCATTTGGGTGCGGCCCGGACTGGTTGGCGCAGCCCAGCCCGGTTGGCATGGCTCGACCCAGTGGCATAGCATGGCCCGCTTGGCGAGCGGCATGTCCTTTGGCCGAGCGGAATTCGGAGTGGGGGGGGGGGGGGGGGGGGCGCTACCCCCCTTGATTGACAAACGCTCGGCTATTTATAGTCGGCCTTAACTAAACCTGCAGGACCCACAAGGTCTTGCGTCTAGTTGGCTCTAGAAACCGGCTCAGTTGGCCGCTTCCCTGAACAGCCTCGGCTATAGTCCATGGCTCCTCCCCGTCCGGCGCGGCGGGACAGGACCACGCCCCTCCGCCATGGCCTGCCCTAAACAGGGCCGTCCTCAGTGTTCCGATGCGGCGCAACGGCACTGCGCTCCTCTTCCGCGGCCCACACTTGGCCGCGGCGTCCTATGACCTCACTGGCATGGCGCAACGGCGCCGCACTCCATCACCATGGTTTATCTCGTTCTCTCGCGGTGCAACGGCACCACGTCGCCTCTGTTTCCACGCCACGTAGAAGTTCAACAACAAAAAGTGGGAGGAGGGTCATCTGTGTTTGTGCAGTTCGACCTCATCCCATTATAATGATAGAAAGCGGCCAAGAATGAGTAATCACAATGAAAAATAAAATGCAAATTTAATTGATTAAATTTTATCTTAACTCCTACCTCGATGAAATTGTCGAATGATGATCGTCGCGAGAAATGGAATCATGAGGTGAAGCTCTGTATATGTTGATGGAGAACATCTGAGGAGGAGAGACATCTCACTTCCTTTGACGTGGGAAGATGATCGAAATAGGGTGGATCATCATTCTTGGGGAAAGGCGTCACACACCGGCTGTGTATAAGAGAAGAGACGACACACTAATCTATCCTTGCGGTGATGACATTCTTCGTAGAGGTCTTGAAATTCTTCACGTTCTCCAACGAAGAAGATGACGATCCTCATGACTTGGATGATTCTCTCCCAATCTCCTCACACAACTCAACAACCCCAAATAAAATAAGGCCTTACTTATTTTATTAACATATACCAGGCATTTTCAAAACGTCAAAAACTCAAAATCTAAATTAAATTCATTGAATAGCTTTAATCAATAAATTTAATGTGAGAGTTGACATGAAATAAAGAGGGGGAGTGGGTGAGTTACATAATTAATGGGGGGTTTGCCAACATTAATAGAGGTTAGAGGAATTTGAAAAGGTGGGGCTCGTGTGGGGACCACCTCACTAATATCCTATCAAGAGGAGGTAGGATTTAGTGGGTCCCACCTCAACTTCCACACGTAGGTTATAATTACTTAGAGTAGAAATAAAATTGTAACATGTATTTTATTTCACTCATCAATTAAACCACTTAATTTTTTAATAACACCTCCCGAGAAAACGCAACTCCAGTGAAAGTATTCTTAAGAAATTACCGGTGATGTGGTTTCCTCAGTGCCCTCAGATTTCGATTCAGAGCATCGATTCAAATGTTAGAATAACCCACTCGTTTGTTCACTGAATGTACCCAACCTAATTTTTAGAAATTGATTTTGGGCACACTGGGCCTCGGAATCAGGTGCCGTCAGAAACAACGTACTAGAAAAATCCCAAAAATTTTAAGAAAAAACTTTCCATTAAATTTACGGTTCTTTACATTACTCCCACCTCAGGTCCTTACATCCCCTTAAATATACATCACAAACTAGGGAAACAAATGGGGGTTCATCATGTATATGATCCTCCCACTCCCAAGTGCTCTCCTGGAGGTTCTCGTGCTCCCACCTGATGCGCACTAGAGGAATGGACCGCCCATGTAGGACCCTCCCCTGTCGATCCTCAGTCTCCACCGAGACTTTCGCAAAATTCCCCATGTCATCAATTTCCAGCTCCCCATGGTCGATGATATGTGTCGGGTCATGCACATATCTTCTCAGCTAAGATACGTGGAAGATCTTGTGCACCCGGTGCAACTGAGGTGGTATAGCCAGGCGATAAGCCACCTTGCCTACCCTGCTGAGAACTTGGAATGGTCCGATGAAGCGCAGAGATAACATGTCGCCCTGGAAAAATCTCCGTAATCCACATCGAGGTGAGACCCATAAGAAAACGTGGTCGCCATCCTCTAACACCAGTGGTCTCCGCCTCCTATCATCATAAGACTTCTGTCGACTTTGAGATGTCCTTATCCGCTCCTAGATGACCTGTACCTTCTCTATCATGGCCTGGACCATCTCTGGTCCCATAAGTACTGACTCCCCAGGGTCTGTCCAGCACAGAGGTGATCTTCATGGTCAGTTGTACAATGCCTCATATGGTGCCATCCCGATGGTGGAGTGGTAGCTATTACTATGCGCAAACTCCACCAAAGGTAGGCGATCCTCCCAGCTGCAACCAAAGGTGAGGACACATGCACAGATCATGTCCATGAGAGTCTTAATGGTCCTCTTCATCTGACCATCTGTCTGAGGGTGGAACGTGGTGTTCAGGTGCAACTGCGTCCCGAATGCCTCCTGCAACCCCTTCCAAATCCATGAAGTAAAGTGACCATCTTGATAGGAGACGATATATGATGGCACACCATGAAGCTATATGATCTCCTGAACATAGAGGTGTCCCAAGCTCTCCACTGATCCCGACTCTCTGATGGGTAGGAAGTGGGCAGACTTCATGAGTCGGTCGACAATCACCCTAATGGATTCAATTCCTCTGGATGTATGTGGAAGTCCAATCACGAAATCCATAGATATCCCATCCCACTTCCACTCCAGGAACCCCAAGGGTTGTTCCACGCTTGCTGGTACCTAGTGCTCCACCTTCACCTACTGGAAAGTGAGGCATCAAGAAACGAACTCTTCCACAACCTTCTTTATACCCAGCCACCAGTGCTGTCGTCTGAGATCCTGGTACATCTTCTCCACTCATATATGTACTACTAAAGGGAAAGTGTAAAACTCTATCATCACCTCTTCCTGTAAAGAAGATAGTACCATGTTACGTCCTCTAAAAAGGATGAAGTGCTCTCCTCCTATAGATAATCCATCAGGTTCCTGTCCTGGGAGAAATATGTGCATGCCGCATCTCACAGTCAACATCCCCACGATGTGCCTCTCTGACCCACTGAAAAAGTGCAGATGTGATTGTGAGCGACTAAAGGAAGGCTTCCCCATCTCTATCTGCGAAGGATATCTGCAAAGCGGCTAACTTCTCTGTCACTATGAGGGTCTCAATGACCCTACTGAGTATCATTATACTCACCTTTTCATGGGATATGCTCGCACATTTTTGGGTTGGATAAAGACGACAAATATAGTTGACGGGGTATGAGAGTACCATGACTAGATGATGCCCGGAGGAGGACCATACGATGTGTTAGTACATGGAGGAGATGGACAAATATAGAGTGGTGAGTAGGTGATCTGTACCTACCCTTCAGTTAGGAACCTCAATGGATGAATAAGTTGCTATTTTTATTTTTCCTCAGTTGTACTTGTACTTTCAGTTTATTGTACCTTTACTATTGGGGTTGTATTCTGGCCCCTTTTACTTTTCATCACTCGTTTTCTTATACAATATACTTGTGTTGGAATCATATTGTTTACATGGTTGTGGGTGTTTACATGTTATAAATGCAACGACTTCATAGTGTATGGAATTACGCCAATGGTGCTAATCGCCAACCCCAAGCCTATGGACGGTGGGCTATGCGTAGTCACAGCACGGGCCCTAGGGGACGGCTCATGACAAATTTGTATCAAAGGAGTCTGATCTAATGAAAATCATAGGACTTTGATCATTTTTGTGAAGAAATATTGTTATGTGTAGTGGGTGTAATTTTCAGTTCAGGGAGTCCAGTGTGTGTGTGGCTTCCAGCGTATCCATACACTAGGTCCTTGACTTCTGATATCCGAATCAGTGCACAAAAAGACTGATTACATATGTGTTTTCAAAATTTTCTTTAATTCTACTCACCATGTCATCTCAGATGGTATAACATTTAACCATAGTGCACCAGTTTCATTTCAGGATGCCTCCACACACACATCTGACTAGAGTTCCGAGAGTTGCACGCACTGATACCCACTGAGTGATGAGGCCTCTGTGGAGGTCCCTCTTCAATTAAAGGCTTCAGCAGAGGCACTAGTGGTAACTTAGACTATTGGGACACCAACACCACTAGCTCCACCAGTAGACAGTGCATGCCACTTGAGTGCGTTGCATGATTTCCAGTGCCAGAGGCAACTCAAGTTCAGGGGAGAGACAACCCCATAGGAAACTGAGGATTTGCTGGAGGTTGTGGTGAGAATATTTCGACTCATAGAGATACATGCTGATCTCATTTTGATCCATGACACAAGCCTTATACAAGAAGAAATAGTCATACTATGGATCTTGATGCTTCAGGTCCATGATGAGGTTCCTCTTCTTTTGGCATTCATCAAGAGACTATATTGGGCAGAGATTGTTCCAGTTAATCTTCACGAAGAGAGAATTTAGGAGCTAATTAATCTGTAGTAGGGAAGCATGATTGTAGCTCAGTATTCAGTGAGGTTCAAAGGCCTCTCACGCTACTCAACTGATATGTTGCGGGACCCACTCTTCAAGGCCCAATCCTTCGAGCAGGACCCAGGCAGGAGATCAAGGCTTTGGTGATCTCACTCAATATCCCGACGCACGTGGGGGTGTTAGAGAGAGCCCTTATTGTGAAGTGTTTCATTACATAGAAAACAACAGCTGCGAGAACCACTACCAGTCATCACGTAGAAGAGTCTTCTATAGCTGGCAGTAGACCGATGTCACAGATGTCTAAGAGGACTAGACCTACGGGTGGATGACCGAATGACTCGGGATCAGTTATGAAGGGTAACCAATGTAGAGACATACATGCTAGGTATAGGTAGTGTTTCTCATGTGGGTGGAAGGGTCACATGATTCGTCGTTACCCATCCCGCAATTCGGATGATCAGTAGACGATCGAAGGACCGCCCAGGCTAAGACAGAGATTCGTTCAAGGTGGTCCGCAGGAAGCAGGCGATCATGGAAGAGGAGCTGGTTGTGCATCTGTATGTGGGAAAAAATTCGAGATATTACCACCACCACCTCAAGGAGGACCACCCTGACTACAGGGAGCATGTGGACAGGGGAGAGCTCAACTACAAAAAGCTCATTCCGACAACCATTGTTCTCTAGAGATGATACGAGGTATGATATGTGTCTACTCAACCTTAGATTAAGTACTTATCGACACATGTGATAGTCATTATTTTATTTACAATGCCCTCGTTCAGGGCATGGAGATTCTAACAGAGCCATTGTCTCAATCCTTATGGAAAAAGACTCCTATGAATGTTGATTTGATGATTATGCACTGGTGCCTGCAGTGTGAGCTTACTCTAGGATGAGAGAGTTTTGGATGTGATCTCTTAGTAGTGGCATCGAGGGATTACGAAGACATCATGGGTATGGACTGGTTATCTACATTCAATGACCAAATTAATGGTATTAGGTGCACTGTGCGGTGTGTCTGCAGCGATGGGACCATGTTTACCTTCACCGGAGAGAGAAAAAACCTTTGCAGCACAAGATGGACATGCTCGAAGGAGAGTGCAGCCGATCACTAATCAGTTGGATAACTTTACCCTTAGAGCTTTTGATGCAGAGAGTATGAGTTATCCAGTAGTGGTGGATCAATACATGGTTGTTTTCCCTGATGATGTCCCAGGTCTACCTCCTCGAAGTGAGGTGGACTTTTACATTTAATTGTACTATAGGATGGCATCGATATGTACACCAGCATATCGGATGGTTCCCACGGAGCTTCGTGAGCTGTGGGTACAGCTAGAGGACTTGAAGTTGAAGGGATTCATTCAACCAACTGTTTCTCCTTGGGAAACACCGATTCGGGTCACCAAGAAGGCGGATTGGATCTTGAGGCATCTATTGACTATCAGTGCTTGAACTAGGAGACTGCGAAGAACAAGAACCCACTCTAGAGTATTTATATCCTCTTTGATTATCTGAAGGGAGAACAATGGTTCATGAAGATAGACCTCATATCAAGCTATCACCAACTAAAAGTTCGAGATGAGGAAGTGAAGATGACGACTTTCAGATGTCGGTACCACCCCTATGAGTTTTAGGTTATGCCTTTCGGAATAACCAATGATCCAGCAGTGTTCATGGGACTAATGAACAAGATATTTCAGCCATAACTTGATCTCTTTTTTTAGTATTTATCAATGACATTCTGATTTACTCAAATAATGAGGAGGAGCATGCCTACAATTTCCTGGTAGAACTAGACACACTCCGAGAGCACCAGCTTTATGGTACGTTCTCGAAGTTCCAGTTCTACATTTGAGAGGTTCACATTCTCGGACATGTCATCTCATAGGCTGGAGTTGTAGTGGATACTGCGATGATTGAGGCGGTACTTGCTTGTAATCCAACCAAGAGTGTGTCGGAAGTACAGAGTTTCTTGGGATTGGATGGATACTACCGATGATTTGTGCCAAATTTCTCTAGAGTTCCAGCACTAATATCTGCAATGAAAAAAAAAAGGAAAAACACTTTGTGTGGTTGGAGAGATTCCATCAGATCTTTCAGGAGCTAAGGTAGAGTCAGAATAGTGCCCTCATCATGAGGCTACCAGAGGAAGGCATAGGGTACGTAGTCCACTGTGACACATCAGGGACCAGACTCGGATGTGTCTTGATACTGGAGCGAGGACTAATCATATATGGTTCTAGACAGCTAAGACAACACAGGATTAACTATACTACCCATGAATTAGAGTTAGAATTAGTGGTCTTTTACTAGATGATGTGATGACAATATCTGATGGGTGAGCGTTTTACCTTGTACTCTGATCATATGAGTCTCAGGTATATCTTCTCTTAGATAAAAATAAACCTTAGATAGTAACGTTGGCTTGATTTCCACCTGTACTATGACTTTGAGATAGTCTATACTATTAGGAATGTGAAAAATTGTTGCAGATGCACTCAGTAGAAGATATGGTATACAACTACAAGGTGAGGTGAGGAATATCTTTGATGATTTGCAGATATACTATGTTGATAGAGACATAGTATCTTTTCTATAGTATCATACAGTCTCTCCCCCATTTCATTAGCTTGTCAGGGAGGCACAGTTTGGGGACACTGACTGCAAGACACGCCATGCTCAGATATCCATAGGAGAGGAACCTTATGGATTTTTTGAAGGTGGGACCACGTCATCCTCTTCCGGGGATGTACCGTGGTACCCGTGTCACTTCAGGAGGAAGTGTTGTGGGAGTTCAACACATCCACTCTAGAGGTACATCCAAGAGTGGAGAAGATGTGCCAAGACCTCCGAGGACAAAATTGGTGGCTGAGAATGAAGAAATATGTCATAGAGTTTGTTTGTCGATGTCTCACTTGTCAGAAAGTGATGGTGGAGCATCATGTACACGTTGACTTGGTTCAAACTTCATTGGTCCCCGAGTGGATTTGGGATGTGATATACATAGGCTTCGTGATGAGTATTCCATGTACATCTAGGGGACATGACTAGATTAGGGTGATCATCAACCAACTCACCCAGTCGGACTACTTCATACCAATACAAGAGTAGGGTTCACTATAGATCTTGGGAAGCCTCTATGTGAAGGAGTGTGTGCGGATACATGGAGTACCCATGATGATTTTCTCCAATCGTGATGCATGTTTCACATCCAGGCTATGGTAGGGGTTGCAGGAGGCTTTCGGGTTACAGATTCATTTGAGCACCACCTTCCACCCTCAGATGAATGGTCAGAATGAGTGTACCATTCAGACCCTCAATGGCATGATGCATTCTTGTGTCCTTGACATCGGTCGCAGCTGGCAGGATCTCTTTCCTTTTGTGGAGTTTGCGTCCAAAAACAGTTATCGCTCCACCATTGGGATGACACCATTTGAGGCATTATACAAGCGACCTTGCAGATCACCCTTGTGTTGGACTGACCTCAAGGAGTTACCACAAGTGGGGTTAGAGATGGTACGGGAAAACATAGATAAGGTGAAGGTCATCCAGGAGCGGATGAAGAATGCAAAAAGTAGGAAGAAGTCGTATGCCGACAAGAGACACAGACCTCTATAGTTTGAGGATGGTGACCAAGTCTTTCAACAGTTGACAACTTGACTAGGATTACATGTATTTGGCCAAGGTGACATGTTATCTCTGAGGTTCATTAGACCTTTTGAGGTCCCCATAAGGGTTGGCGAGGTGGCATACCTCTTAGCTCTTCCACCTCAGTTGCACCAGGTACACGATGTCCTCCATTTATCCCAGCTAGGAAGATATGTGAACGAACCTTTTGACATCATCGACTATGGTGAGATGGATGTCAACGATTGGGATACTTTTATGGAGGTTATTGTAGATATTGAGGATCGGCACGAGCAGGTCCATCGTGGATGGTCGATACCTCGGGTGCGCGTTCACTGGTAGCACATGAACCTCCAGGAGAGAACATGGGAGGGGGAGGCTCAGATGTGTGCTCAGTACCCCCACATGTTCCCTTAGATTAAGTTCTGGCTTATGGGGAAATATAGCCATAGGTGAGAGAATGTAAAGACCTGGATTTTTTCATGAATTTTTTTTAATTAAATTGTAATTTTACAAGTCAGCAAAAATTGGCAGCGTATGATTCTGAAACCCGGTGTGCCCAGAATAATTTTTTTTATTTTTTGTTTAGGGAAATTTAGTAAATGTACGAGCGGGTTTTTCAAAATTTTGAAAAAATGCTCATAATAGAAATATGAGGGCATCGTTGAACTCGCACCACTGGTTTTCTATTAAGAAGAGTTTCACCTCGACGGTAGATGGTTGAGGGTGAAAGTTAGTTTTTGGATTTTTCGTGTAAGAATAAAATTAAAATAAAAGTGTAGGACAATTTTTATATTATTTTCATCACCCATGTGTGTGTTGGGAGGTGGGGTCCACCAGAACTAAATCTCTATGTAAAATTTGAGGCGTGGGGACCACTAGACCATAACCTCACATGAGAGGTTACAGTGGTGGGGACCACCTACACCATAACATCCCATTATAGGATATGGTAGTGGGGACCACCCAGGACTAACCCCCCCCACCTATAATTGAGATAAAATCTCAACCCCCCTTATTAATGTAGAGGATCCTCTTGATGTCCTCCACATAAATTGTGCCAACGCACATACCTTTAATTGTTCCAACCCTCATTATTTAATTATACCACACACCATAATTAATGAAACTTTTTGAAATATACCCACAAAATAATACATTGCATAATATAGTATTTTGGAACACTTTCCATTTTGGTGGATCCTTGGGAGAAAATCTCCCCAAATGTAGAACTACTTCTCCAAACGAAGAACACATTCTTCCAACAAAGATCAACGACCCCAATTATGACCTTCTTTCTCGAGGATTCCTCCAACGTAGGGTGTCTTCGACTATGAAAAACTAACGTTTTTATTTTTCAAGCGATTCACCTTCTTTCCTATGACTCTGTCTATGTATCAACCCGAAGTAGGGGGTTTATTTGTGTGGTAATACATTCCTTATTTTTTTGTGGTTTGGAAAAATATTGTTGCAGAGGTTGTAAAATTTGAATTTTATCATTCTTCATTCTTGTTGATCCCAATGATACCACCCTAAATGAAGAGGGTGCGGGCCAAACCAACATGGCCCGACCCCTCCATCGTTCTTCTTCAATGTACTCCTCGAAATTGTGGAAGGTGATAAAGACGAAGAAGGAAACGACTGTAACGGTGCCACCACCTGTGACCAATGCGACCTATGCCACTCCTGCAGCACTCCGCATTCCTAGCCGAACTGGCCCCTGCCCTCGCAGCACTCCAGCCAAACCAGCTCGTGCCCCTTGTGGTGCCCCTGCAGAACCGACCCACACCCCTCACGACACCGCGTCCGAACCATCCCCTGCCCCCATGGCACCACGGCTAAACCGGCCCCGTTCCCCCATGACGCCCCAACCAAACCCACCCATGCCCCTGGTGGAACCACGACCGAACTGGACCCACACCCTTCGAAAACCAACGTGGTTGAGCAGCCCCGTGGCCCCCGCGGGCTCTGTGGCCCCTCACAGACTGCCGGACCTCCCAGCGGACCAGGCCTAATCATGGGCCAGGCCTGACCCCATAGGTTGGGATGGGTCGACCTGAACCGAGTTGACACATGTGAGGTCGGGCTGGGTCTGTCCGACCGGGTAGGACTGGACCCGGGCCCACTACAACCCTTTACGCTATTTTGGCCATAACATTGGCACTAGACATCCGTTTTAACAACCATCTGTGACACAAGAAATATTGTAGCGAGATGTTATCTTTGAGTATACTCCACCAAATTTTTGGATTCAGATGTTAAACAGTTAGGTTAGATCGAGCATGAATCCAACTGGGCCCTGGGACTAAAAGGCTAATAACACACAGTTCATTTGTCTGTTTGACCCACCATCTTTTGAGTTGAGAATCCTATGACATGGTGGACCTTTGAGATACTTTTCTGTGGGTCTTCGTGGTAGTTGGTGTATCAACAAGTAGTTCGTGGAGAAGATCCTCTCAGAGATGAGAGAGCGTAGTGCAGAGACCTTGTAGCAAGCTTAGAGTTGACGACTACTGACTGTTTTGATGCGAAGTGACTCGACTAGTCTAGTGGGGAGTTCCGTGGTGTCATGGAAGACCCACAGTGGGGAGATACTTGGTGTCATGGAAGAACCATTGAACATGACATGAGGAGTACCTTAGTGGGCTACGAGGGGGAGCACCCATGGTGACGTGGCAGACCGAAGTTGGGGAGCGCAATTGGTGACACGGCATATCTACGGTACTCGACAGGAGGAGTACCTCATCAGTTCAAGGTTAGTGGGAAGCACTCTTGGTGTCACGGTAGGACAAATATACTTGATAGAGGAGGAGTTCACTAGCAGCTATGTTTTCGACAGTGTGACATTGGTAGTTAGTTAATACTACCCCCTAGGATAAAATCCTAGTTTGAGATTAGTATGTTTTTCTGTGTTTTCCTCATGAGTGAGATGGATTACTTGATAACTTATTTATATGTATTGGCATATACATATTTAGGGTTATCTGTTGATTTTATACATTGTGGTTAGTCCAAGGTGGATTTTGTGAGAACTTGAGGGTCTCAGGGTCCATACTGAGTGTCATTATACTCAACATTTCACAAGCAATGACACACCGTGTTGTTCTAGATGCAGATGACAGACAACATAGACTGAGGTTGAGAGAGCAAGACTGGATGAGACCCAGAGGTGGACCATACAACGTTTTGGTACACAGATGATAAAAATAGTCGTGGTGTGCTACGGAAGTTATATGTACATACAATTCTGGTAGGAACCTCGGTGGATGACTCAGTAGATGTTTTTCCTTTTTCCTCCGTTGTACATGTACTTTCAGTTTCATGTACAATTACTATTGGTCTTGTATTCTCGCCCCTTTTAATTTTCAGAACTCTTTTTGTTATACAGTTTACTTGTGTTTGTATCGTGTTGTGCACTTGGTTGTGATTTTTTACAGGTTATAAAGGTAATTCCTTCCCAGTATAAGGAATTACGCCTTTGGTTTTAGTCGCCAACCCCTAGCCTATGGAAGGCGGGCTTGGGGTAGTCACAGCATGGGCCCCGGGGGATGGGTCATGACAATATGTATGTGTATATGTACATGAATATATCATTACAGTAAGGGAAAAGTCATATTCCTTTCAATTTGATATATCTCACTATTATATATATAAATATATATCTATATCTATATACGTATAGATAAATAAAAATCAGATCATAAGAAAAGTCGATTTCTTTTTCAAATGATATTAATGTTATTTCACACAATGATATACTTATAAACATATGAATACATGTAGTGTTTTATATTATTGAATAATTTTTATTCATTAATTTTACATTTATAATTGGAATTATTTATTATTTTTAATATAATTTTAATTAATGTAACTAATATTAATTAATATCTATATTAATAATTTGATTATATAAATAATTATAAAAATAGTATTTATTTATTTTTAATTTTAACAATATTATGAACCAATAATATCAAAATTAAATCATTTAATATTTATTATTTTTTACTACAATATTTATTATTTTTATATATTATTTCAACTGAAAAATTTAATAATAATAATTATTACATATTAATTTTTATATTTATTCATTACATCTATACATTTAATTATATTAAATAAATTATACCACATATTACTTTTTATATTTTATGGGATATATTCATTTTTTATATTTTTTCACATTGTATTTTTTTATGTATTCTTTTTTATAGTTATGTATTCATTTTGAAATATTATAATTCAATTAACTTAACATGTATTGAATTTATATAGTTAATATTTATTCCAAGAACACATTTGGATTGCTGTCAACATTAGTACAATCTCTAGAATGTTTTCAAGTCAAATCCCAACTCGCACATATTTTACTACTATAGTGGTTGTCCGGTTTATGGACATGAATCATTATCCCAAGACAATGATGGATGGGTGGGTTGAAGCCACATTGCATTTAGAACTGTACTTAATGGCTAGGATGCTTGTGGATGGCCAACATGCAGGCATTCATGGTGGGTTGTCCCAGCCATTGTGGAACTAGAGGGTGTAGTTTACAAAGCAACAGAGTGGAAGAAGGGCTTTGTCAATGAGGAATGATTGCAGGGATGGGATGGACCTTGATTTTGACTGGAGGATGATGAGTTTCCCTGAGTGAGGATTCAATAAAAGCAGATAGGGTGGGAGAACACTGATGGTTTCCCTATGGGTGAATCGATAGTGTAATTTGTTGCCAATGGAAGGTTATATATGACAGAGAATGGTAATGATAATCCAAAAATTTGAGGGTAGATACCACAACCAACTTAACAAGAATATGATACACAACATGGTAATTTGTTCCATGGTTAGAAGTGATTATTGTTCATAAGTAGTGGTATTTCATTCAAACATATATTAGACCATGAAGGCCTTTGTACAATATATAAATATAAGGTTCGATGGGTTGCTTTCCCCTTTGGGGGGGGGTATAACATTCCGTTCCAACATGTGGGTGTGAGGCATGGATGTTTTTCATTTTAGTTGTCCACCAATGCATTTAATGCCTATATTTAAATTTGTTTAATTTTAAATTAATTATATTTATATTTAAATATTTATGAAATTTATTTAAATTTATTATTAATTAGTAATTTAATATAAATTTATATTTTCAAAAGTAATTTTCTATATTTTTTATTTTAATATTTATTCATTTAGTAATATTTCATTAATATTCTTTAATTATAATTGTTAATTCATTTTTTGTTCATATTTATTGAATTTATTCCTTTCTGATTGTTCTATTCTATTAATTTTTAATATTTATTCACTAACTAATAACTATTAACTTGTTAATAAGTATTCAATTTTAATTCTTATAAATTTATTCATTTTTAATATTTATTTGTGTTACATTTCTATATTTATTTCAATTTTTATTTTTATTTATACACATTAAATATTTAATATATAAAATTAATATTATATTTAGAATTTAAAATGAAAAATGTATTCAATTTTTTTATATTATAGTTATTTATATCAATTTATAGTTGTTATTTATTCATTTTTAATTATTATGTTATTTAAAAAAAATTTGTGTAACTGAAATTTTTAGTATTATTTCTTTTCTTATATTATTTATTATTTTATATTACATTTAGAAGATATATAATATATATTTATTATTTATTTAAAATACTGTTAATTTATATAATGAAAATAATAAAAACATTTTCAATGTTTTAGGAATTATAAATAATTAATATTTATTGTTTTATTATAATTTAATTTTTAATTTATATTATTCATGACTATAAAATTAGTAATTAACTGTAATTTCTATATATTCATTTTTAAAAGGTGGTATTTAATATTGAAAAAATTATTGCTCATAACGATATAACTTATCACTAATAAAAATGGATATTCCATTTAATTCAAATAATGTTATGGGATTTCTCTAAAACATTACTATGGTGGATAAACCCAACATAGTAATTTTCAATGAATCCTAATAAAATGAATGATCATCATGATTTTTTAGCTCTCATTGAATAATAACCAATATGTCTCCTCCTTCAAATTTTCGGGACAGATCAACACATTTCCCAATGAATATTTTCCAATTTTTACTTGATTTATAATTGATCATGCTTAGTTTCTCTCAATTGTTTTTGGTTTTCTTCACATCCGCATGAAGAACATGAAATTCATAGTTTCCTTTTTTTAGAATCATATCTTCATTATATGTTTACATATGGATATTTAATGCTATGCTTTTTCAAAATCCTGTTAAATGTATATCTACAATACTACACCATATCCCATCCCGGTGTTTATGTGTTGTTATTTTTTGTTTCTTGTATCTATGACAGTATAATGGTAGGTTATGGATCCATCACATAATTTTTTTAAATTATTTTTCATTTCGTGGCTTCGATTTATAAATTTGAAATCTATATATATAACCCTATATTTATTATCTAATATTATAGTTCTTGAAAATAATATAAATAACCTCTTGTGTACATAACTCATTAACAAATGCACATACACCATAATATAAAAAATTTATATATCATTTAATCAAGTGAATATATATCATAAATATCTCATTGCATATGTTATTAAAAGAATATATATATATATGTCAATGAATAAAAAATATTTTAGATTATATTTGGAAATAATATAAAAGAGAAATATTCATGTGAACACATGGTATTAGTAATAACATATATAAGGATCAATGATGCACAAAAATATTTATATTAACAAAATATTGAACATATTTAAAAAAATTAATTCATGCATATAGTCTATTACATAACATTATAAACGTTAAAATAATATTAGACATGTATATTTAATTGTGTAATTATAATAGAATAAAACAATAAAGAACATAGTATGTTACAAAAATATTTGAAAAAAAATAACGCACATGGAGTGGTGGATTGAAAACCATCAAATCCATAAAAATCCATAATAATCCTCCCCTTTTGGATTATTTCATAATAAAACCAAGGGCCAAATAATACCTTCTATTTGAAATGATAAAAACGATAAAATCTTTAGAAATTGATAATAATAAAATAAAATTATGAAATAGATATGGTATATATTTTAGGAGAAAATGATTTTCTGTAATTAAATAATTAATCATCAATGAATCAGAAGGGCTTTTTATGTCCACTATTTATCTTATTTCCTAATTTATCATGAAAAACACCACTTAATGTACAATGGTGGGTTTATGGAGTAATATAATTGTATATAGGGAATTTGATCATGCAGCCCATGTTTTTTGGGTCTCTATATGTTTTCATACAGCTAAATTCCATTCATTAATGAAATATTTTATTATAAGAAATTGTTTGATTGGTTATTCGTAAAATTAAATATATAATGATTAAAATAATGTGATTTATTTTTTAACATTAGAAAACATTTATATGAATAACAATTTCTTATTTATTTTTATAGTATATTTTTATTCTATGTTCTCTTTTATTTATCAAGTATTTGAAATCGTTAGGATTCTTCTGCACATTGATAGTGATCGAGCATTAATTATCTCCATTGAATAATTCATTTTAGAAATAAAAATAAATTACGGCATGTGGTATCTTAATAAATAAAATCAGTGTTATTATAATTTTTATATATAATGTTATTTATTTTTATGTGTTCATACATGTTTCTAATGATATTGAAATTTATATCAAATATGATTAATATATGTATGTATATATATATATTTTCCAATAATTATTCTAATATATTTACTTATTGTAATTTATTTATTTTTTCTAACATGAATATAATGAAATAAAATAAAACAGATATAAATCATACATGGATGGATAAAAAACTTATGATAAAACATTATGAGGGTGTGGTTAAATAGATCATCACGTTTGTAGTTTATTTCGAAATGAAAATTCTTAAATAAATGATCTATATTTTAGAATTTTTTAATTCAAAATGAGTATTTATTTTTTAATTTGGATGATACATCAAATGTCTTGGAATAGATCAATGATTTATGTGTTGGACTGAATATGTGAATTAAATGTATGTAGTTAGTTATTTGGGTAGTTGTTTTGTTTTTGTGTCATATGATATTATTACAGGTGTCAATGACAATGAAAATCATATCATTGATATGATGAAGAGAGTAAATGGAAATTAATATCATATTTTGGAAATGAACATGAATTTTAGAGAAGAAATTTGGTAATAACCAATGTTTTTTAGAAGATAATATGTTTTGAATTTATTCAATTTTATATATGATTCTATAAATTACTAAAATAAGAAATCATCCTTAATGATGATTTATAATTTAATATCATGTATTGGATGGATTTATACCTACATCACAAAAATGCATCCTCCCTTGAATGGTATTATTTAATAATGTAATGATCTTCAATACAGAACATATAAAGATAAATAATTTTAATTTAAATTGGTATGATAATTTAAAGAATAAATTACAGTAAAATAAAATGTATATTTTTTTGTGAGGACCATGAGCCACTTATAAAATTCCATAAGTGTGGGGTATCTAGATATAATAAGAACAATTTAAGTACATTGATTTTTAAGTAGAACATTCAAATCATTCAATGGTTAATGCACCAATATAGAAGTGAGGAGACTTGAAGAAAAATTATTTATTATGTATATAGCTTAATTAAAAATATAAAACTATTTTACCTTTAAGATACTCAAAAATGATTTAAAATTATTGAATAATATACTAATATATGAAATGTGATAGGAAACATCTATGTTATGTTATCCAATGTTAGAATGAAACCATTAGGTGAGAAATTTTGAAGTTATAGTATATAGAAAGTTAATTTGGTGTCTTATAAATGTGACTATGGATATGAATGAAGTGAATATTAAATATTTTGTTCTACTAATTAGGTATAAAAAATGAAATTAATTATAGGTATGTTTATTCATCTCTGTTGTCTGAGGATCAAAAATTAAATTTGGGTTCTTCTAGCTGGTTTTAAAATTATTTTTTAAATGAATAAATCATTATTGGATCAATGTTGTATGTGATGATAAAATGAATTCATTGTTATCGAAATTTATCTACATATAATATTAAATTTATTTTGTTATGTATTATTTTTGATGAAGCTACAAAATTAATTATATTACAAAATTATTTCAATACCATGTTTCTTGGATATCCTAATTGATTATCATGATGATATAAAAACAAAACCTAATTGATATCCTTTCATGAGAATTAAAAAATGGTTAAAAAATGTTACCACTAATAGGTTATGAACCTTTTGAAAATGTTATTTACATGACCACAATTTTTAGTAATCCTTTTTTTAAAAACAATATAAGAATATTTTGTAAAAATTGACTGATTTTTTTAATTAACTTACTAAATTTTTTATGAATCTAATTTTTATTGATGAAATTAAATTATAGAAAAATATATGGGATCATTTTATTTTAATATTACTAACTACTCGATGAAAAATTAATGATGTAATTAATTTAAGGTTTGACATGGTTGGCATGCAGATAAGGGAAGTATTGGAACAAATCAATGGTGAAATTAAAAAAATTCATTTGCAAGTCTCTTAGATTATTTCCAGTTATGAGATATATCTATTTTTTAACAACCTAAATAATGTAAAGGTTATATTTTGTTATTCGTGAAATATTAAAAACATTGTATCAATGTCAAATTTTGTATGATATTGGACTTCTTGGAAGTATAAACATATTTAAATTGTTGTTTAATCCTCCTAAAATATTTATTATAATATATATTGAATATGAGAGAATTCTTGAGGAATATGGGGGTTTATGAAATGAATTTCAAAGGAATTTGTCCATCCACTTTATGTTTTACTGTTAGATGTAAATGTATTCCCAAATGATTCTTGTCTGGAGGTGTAAAGCATGGTAATGTAAACCATTCAAAAGGACTGCATGTGAACATGGGTAGATCCATTATGAATGGTTGGGGAATGGTTTCTGAAATAATACAGGTGTCCATGATATCTATGTGACATAGATACCTATTGGATTGATGTTAAGCCTTGGGTGGCACATGATTTATAAAATCATGTACCTAAAATTTGAGACCAATTAAAACTGTTATTTTATCATTTTTGTCATTCGTGATTTTATAGTTTCTCAACTAATTTACTCCTTTTTTTACTTAATCAAACATATTGATGAACAATTTTTAACAAGACAACCCAAGGTTCATTCTTATGTAATTTTTTGTTGTTTGGTGAACTGTTTGGTGCAGATTAAAGCACCATGTTAGTCTATATTTCTATTTTCTATTTTTCAGTATTATTTCATGTTGTTTTGTTATTATATTTACAAATCCATAAAAACATATATTTCTACTATATAATATGTTGGATATTAAGGGGGTGATTGAATTTTTATGTTCAACTATGGATAAGTGAGTTGTCATCCATATATTCACGATATTTTGTCTACAAGTTATATCCCATAATCTTGATGGATATTTGTCCTCATACAATTTTGTAATTATTTCCCTTGTTGGTATTAATTTTAGGCTTTTAGAGAGATTTGTTAAGTAGTTTTTTAAATTCTTAATTCTCCCCTTCATGATCTGCATGGGATTAAATAGGGATTATTATATCATATAAGGTCCAACCATGGTGTGCGCCAATATTCTCGAACATGAAACATTATAATGTTCAGTATAAAGTTGATTTTTATTGAATTAGATCCATTGGTAAATATGTTTACATGTTAGTTTATGATTCCCTAATGGTAATTATTTTTAATTTTTTTTGGAATAATGGGTTTGTTAGTTTATAATTAATGGGTTTATATTTTTATGGATTGTGAATGGAAAATTGTTTTTGGTCTCATGAATGTGAATGATAAATCGGTATGATGGGTTAGGGTATATCAATTAGAATGTTAAATGGGTTAAGACATGTGAATTAGTGAATGTGCTGAGTGGGTTAGTTAATATAAATTAACGAAAATGATAAATTGGATAAGGTGTGAGATTGAGAATTAGGTTAAATTGGTTATGCAATATAAGAGTTTTAAGTGCTAATTGATTATAAGTTTATGATGGTTTTCATGATTAATGAATTTGAAATGTAAATGGTGTTTAATTAGTTAACATGTGATTTTAATGAAATTTATTTTAATGTAGTTTGACTGGTAATATGTAATTTTGGATCATTTATAATAATTTTAATGGGTTAATCACAATTAAATTTTATATGGTAAATATGGAATCAGGTTACGAAATGAGAATCATTTATGTATTTAGAGATTAAAAAAATTGATATTTTTTATTAAGGATTACAGTTTCTAAAATGATATTTGTTTACATTGTTAATGAACAATGTGAACATGGATTAAAATTTGTGGGAAATTATATTTGAGTGTCTATTCATATGGGTTAGGTTGATCTGAGGCTCTAAACCACACCTCCTATACAATATGTAATGGAAGAGGATAAAGGCTAAATTCCCCTAACAATTGCATTTGATGAGGCTTCCAAGACTGAGGTTCAAAGGTACAGGTGATGTACCTTTTTATGAAAATATTATCCCTTATTAGATATAGAACATAAATTATTCCATTTTACATAGATATTAACTAGCTTAGTCCATTGTGTAAATGTTGTAAATTCATAACCAATGGACCAATTGATGATAATGTAAAATGTTATTGTATTTTTTAAATATAATATGCTTAGATAATAGAACCCGAGATGATTTTTTTTACATTATCATTCATTTAGTATCCTAATACAATATCTATCTATACTGGATATTTTGTAGACACCATTGGTGATGTATACTCAGTTATACTCACACCATTCCAGGGATTCTGATGGGTACCCAAGAATATTTCATGGTTCATAGTCAAGATAATGTTAAATGTCTTCTGGTTTTATATTTTTTTGGGATAAGAAAGTTCAAGTATGAGGATGTGGAATTGTTGTTAGTAACATTTTTGGGATCTCACGTATTTATCTCTATTTTGGGTTGAACTTCATCTTTTTCATTGTTACCATTACATGTCATAAAAAATGATTAGTTGTGCTTTAATACCTGTTTGGAAAATGGTTATTAATATATACTACTTTTTATGGGTTATTTTTTGTTTTATTTAATATGTTATATGATGTGATATAATATGGTAAAGGTGTAATAGTTTCCCCATGTGATCCATTAAACCCTCTTTGTTTCTCGTCACTGACTACGCTATGGGGAAAGAAACTTAAGGTTTTGTGGAGACCCATCATGGGACATTGGTTTTGTATAAATTATGTTCAAGGACATTACAATGTAGAATCAGATGTCTTAATTTCGCATTCACTCTCTTTGAGAATTTTACATGGAAGATAAGGATGTGTCAAGTCTTGGAAAAGAGATCATGCTTGGGAGCAGCTGACACATGTACAAGGGAAAATTAATCTTCCAATGGTGTGATTTTTGTTCTTACTATTGGTTGACACAGTTGAATGATATTTCACCATTTGGTGACAAATTTTTTGTGTGTTGATAATATTTTATGTTATTTTCTAAGGGTATGAATGTCATGGGAGAATAAATTCACGCATCATTATAATAACATGGGGATTTAGGTTACATGCAACATGGTAAGGATACCTTATAATAATGTGTGGTACATGATGTGTAGATTTAATTTTACATTCATTAATATTTGAGGAAAAAATTACTATTTTAAAAATGTTGAAATGGGTAAATGGGAAGAGTGTTAATGAATGGTTGAATAATTGTGAATTTTTTAATGGTTTTTTATGATTTAAAAATAATGGTAGTTATATGTTATGAAATGGGAAATATTTCTTTGATAGAATGATTTATATTGGGAAATTTGAAATGGTTAAAACATGATGTATTAATAAAATTTATTATGGTTATGTGAGTCATTTATCCCATTTTGACCATGAACTGATTAGGGAATAATTATTGTATTGTCTAATGTATCACATGGTTCTTTGTGACATTTTTAATGTAATTTGACATTTATGAAAAGATGATAGTCGTATTTTCTGTAAAGGGTTGAAGATTAATGTTATGTTCTCAATGAATTGTGTTTGGGAATAAAGAGATATACCACCATGAGGGTGTGTGGTGGTTGAAATCATGAAATTATACTCGACAATTCTCCACCAGTATAGAAGAAATAGACTTCATTAGTTCAAGATGACTAAAAATATGATTAGTTCCTTGAAAACTTCCCTCATTTTACGCAGATGATGGAATAATAACTACGGTGGTTCAGGCCATGCATGTTAGATCTCAATAAATAGATTCATTTGTATACCCGAAACAATTTTTGTAGTTGGTGACCACGATTTACAAGCATGCATCATGTTAGAACCTACAATAACACATGAGGTGGGTATCCCAGGTTTTGTGAAAATACCTTGCTTATTGATGGTTCGATTAGTGACAATGACGTTTTATAGATACCATGGTGAGTCTGATTTCTTGTGTTGACGGTTGGTCCTTATTGATCCATTAAATAAGATGTGTCAATGAGGATTAAGGGCATTGTCTGGTAGCAGAGATGTGGCAACACTAGTGGTTTCTGATTGGGTAGGTTGTGGTGGGTCTTGGAATGGATGGAATGATTCAGGGATCTATTAGTGGTAGTTGTATTATTATCATACATCAATCAAGAAATAATTCCTTCATCAGTTCATTTTAAACAATGTTTATAGATATGGGAAATAGATCCACCCTTATGTCACAAATTGTTAGAATTTTGATGTATATATTCTATAGAGAGTTCTTAGTGACTTATTCCTCTAACTCTATTTATTGATGTTGTTATCGTTTGAACCTCATGGGAGACCCATAATATGTTTTTGACATTTTTATGCCTTATTGGGTGCATGAGGCACATGATGATTTCTTGTATTTGGACATGTTTAGGTTTTTACTAGTGCTCTATGTTGGACGGATAATGGATTTTGGGGATGAAATACTATTTTTTTTAAATGATTGGAATTACATTGTAAAATCAAGGGTTTCTTTGAGGTTTGTTATACCTCTATTGATGGTGCCTTGGAATTTGAAGAAAAAGTGCCAGATTAAAAATAGGAATCAAACCCTAGTGGGTATTATGTATCAATAAAATGAGCATGATTCAGCCTCAATATATATATATTAATGAAACAGATTATCATCTGATTTTTTCTAAGGATGGAGTCATGAAGAATCATATTTACAGTGTCTAAAAATGATGTGGGTAAAAAAATTTGTGAGGAGAGGGTTGAAATGGGTGGATGACACAGGAATGACTATATCATGGACGGATACATTTGATATGAGAGTTCACAAGATGTTCGTGTTTTCATGTAGTTTTTCTTGGTATGTGAAATGTTGGGTTTTTAGCTGAGAAGATTGAGAGTTATTATTTTTTTAGGAGGATGACAGACCTAAATTCATTATTAGTTGGGTTGTTCCATGTTTTGTTATAGTTATGGATGGATCATAATGATTATAGTTGGTATTTTTGGGTGGTTTTAGGAATGATTGTGTCTATGAGGGGCAAGTTGAGGTCTATATATGAAAGCCCCCTTGTAATTCCATATACCATTTGGGATGGGTGACCGTGTTGCTCATGATAAGTTATTTTTATTATCTATGAAAAAATGTGGGAAGTGTGTATTTTTGGGAGATTTTTGGGATATGGATAGTGATGTAGACCATTATGTTTTTTGGTAAACTATACAGGGTTTTATAGAAGAACTATAATGGTTTGGTGGTAGTAGTGAAAACGGTAATGTTGGTTCACGACTGGTTTGATGATGGACTTGGAGTGGTGTGTATCTTTAGTTAGAAATCACATTGGGGAGGTTGTAGTTATGTGATGTTGACAACTGTGTAGAGTAGTAAATCCCTAATATATTGGTAGGTAATAGTGTACAACAGTGGGAGGTGATTTCAGGTGAAGATAATTGGTGGTGGTGATCATTGATGACATCTCAGCATACTTGTATATAGTGACAAGCTTGAAAAATATATTCCCATCATTTAGGTTATGCTGATAGAGAATCAACATTACACCCACATAACTACAAGTATTTTGGAAGGACATGGAGACTCTAAGAGGTTATTCTCATGGATAATTGTATGTGATGTGGAATTTTTGGATGTATACTATAAAAAATTTAGAGGTGAGGTCATTAAAATGGAATAAATTTCAAATAATTGTTTGGAGTTCCATTCTTGGAAGTTTTGATATGGGAGTTGTTGTTGTTGGTTTTACTATTCTAGTGGAATATAAATGAAAACCTTTTTGTTTCAAGAGTTCCTCTTGCGTTTCATGGTTTTTTTGTGTATGGAGTTACTTGAAGAGAGCAATGGTAATGACACTCCTAAGGTAGGGAGTGGTATTTAACTCCTAAGGGTGTGGAGTAAACAAAAGTGTGGATGTGGTTTCATCAGGATGATAATGAGAAAATTGGGAAGTGCATGTTTGGGTTCCTCAATAAGGACAATATGGGTCATGGATAGGGTGGTTGATTGATCAAGGATTTCTCCTTGGGCTTAGTGTGGTTCTATAAATAATTTTTCGTGTCATTATTATAATAATTTATGGGCCTAGAAATAGAGAGTGTGTCTTAGAACATCATCATAAATTAGTAATGACATCATGTAAGTGGGATTAGAGGTATTTTAATGTCTATTATGGAAAGTTCATCTTTAATATCTTAATTAGTGTGTTCAAAATAGAGAACATGGGTGTTTCATGATGTGTTGGAAAAAGATGGATCAACTAAAATCGGAAACTGATTGAAGGTGGTAGATTTTCAACAACCATTTCTGGAATTCTTTGAATAATAATCATGTTTCTATTATGGAATGGGTCTTGGGAGAGAATAGAGTTAATATATATTGTTTTATGAGAAACATATACAATTTTGGTAATAATCATAATGCGTGCGGTGGATCACTATTACATTTTTGAAAGAAGTGGATACCTTAACTGTAGAGTTTAATGAATATTGTGGAATGAACCCGAAAGGTGCATCAGAAGATGGTGGTATTCCCTATTTTAGGATGATCAATGGGAAGACATTGGGAGTAGCGTTTCTATACTCAAAAATGGGCAGTTTTGAGGAAAGTCATCATGAATGGTCCAATATGTTATGAAATGGGATCAAACATCGTATGTTGTAAGACATCACCAGTTTGTTGTTTTATGGAATGTTAAATTTATAATAGGAGAAAACAATATAGGTATCATTTTTTTCATATTATACAATATTATATTAATGAATGTCCTTTTTTGGGTTGTTTTGACATCCTTGATGGATTCCAATGTTGGGGGGAGTCATCATGAATTTTTGGGTTGTGTTAGTTGAGAAGAAAATCTATTCTGTTGTGGAAGATGAGTAGAGCATTTGTAACTATTTTTAAATGGTGAGGTGTGATCCAATAAAATATGGTGGTGGTGATATATCATTAATGGTGGAGAGCTCTATATAAAAAAAGGTTACAATTGATGATATCACTATTGTTTCAAGTTATATGGACTCGAGAATATACTAATCTACTATTTTTCCCGTGACAATGTGTGTTTTAATAGATCATGATCAATTGAGATTTCTATGTGTATGGGTCGTACTTATGATATATGTTCATGTAATGCTACCATCAGGCCTAATTTTGCGGGTAGATATAGGTTGGGTATGTTGGATGAAAAAAATGTCTTCCATTGGGTGGTGTTGAGTTTGGGTCTCTATTAAAGTTTTGAGAATAAAAAATGAATGGTTCCTAGTTATTTGGGAAATGTTTTACAGATATGATCCAACTAATGGTTTTTTGATTATATATTCAATTATTGTAGGAGGTTGTGTTTGGATCTTCCTTATATTAAAATTTCCGCAGAAGATTTTGAGGATTCCTTATATAGTTAGAGTGGCTGATTTTTTTGTATGAGATTAATGCAGAATTGAAGGGGAAACTCATTTGTGTAATGAATCATTTTGATAATGTCATTCAAGAAATACTATTCCTTTGGTTTTAGTTTCATTATAGAATGGTAATGATTTTAATGATACATGGGAGAGGGAGACAAATATGTGGGAATAATGACATGATCTTTATACTTCAAAACCCCAGCGATGCTTGGATGTTTGGGTAATGGAAGATCCATTATAATGTGGGGAGGTTGTAAGATCCCATAAATCATGGTGGTATTTTCCAATTAAAATTTATGTATCAACCACTAATTTTATTCATTGAACATTTAAGGAATGGAAAATGTAGATTGGGTTTCTCTAGTTGTTCAGGGCATGAAATAAAGTGTGATTTAACCATTCATTGCATGCTTTAGGATCATCATATTGTTATAGATAACCATCCACCCAAACCATGGTATCCAGTTGGTTGGGTGAATATTTTTGTAAACCCTACAAATGGGGGATGCCCAACAATGAAAACATGCATTGATCCATTTTTCATGGTAGGTACATGGTTTGTAAAACCCTAAAATCTCCCTAGGAAACTGTGTAACTTAATCCCCTCATGGATATAGGTAGTCACGTGATTGTAGAATGGTTTGGAGAATCAAGTATAGAATAATGTTCCCTATTAAAAGGGTTATATTTTAAAAGGGGTTATATTACCATTTTCACCCTCAGTTTTTAAAGATTCTGAGCTAATTTCTCTACTCATTTATCCTCTATTAACCATTGTGATTAACCATTCCTCCAAGACATCCCAAGGTTTGATCTACTTTGATTCCAAGTAGTACAGAGTGCCATTGGCTTTGGATCAGAGCACTACATTATTATAATTATTATCTTTTATTTTGTTTCCATGTTAGGGATTGTAGTTTTGTTCTTCTTCTTCTAAATCCCTAAAACCAAATTTTTCTAGTGTTTTATTTTTTTGATCCTGAAGGGTTGATTAAATCCAGATCTATGGTTAAGTCTAATCTAGTGGACATTTACCGATATGAGGTAGGTGATCAATATGTTACATCCCATAGTCTTGATGTCAATTTTTGTATTTGTGGTTGATTTATTTGTTTATTTTAGAGAGAATTTGATTCCAATAGTAAAAATTTGTAAATTGGATTGATAAATGGAGAATGGAACACCTCATTATCCCTTTTAGATTTATTAACAATGATAAGACAAGGTTTGGGCCACCCATGGAGTGCGTCGATACTCGAAATAAATAAAATTGTAATGTTAAGAACATTTATGAATTATATTTAATTAGATTCCATGGTAAATATGTTAAAATGGTACATTTAATTAAAAATATGAAATAATGAAAATTTTGTGTAATTTTTAGAATGGAATAAGCGGTTTTTATCGTTAATGGGATAAATGTGTTATGGATTGTGAAGGGTAGTTGATTGACGGTCCCAGGGATGTGAATGGTAAAAGGATAAATTGTATAATGGTATGAAAATTAAAAATGTGTAAATGTGTTATATAATGTGGATTGGTTAATTTGATATATGGTTTTATGAATTCTAATTTTCTATTACACTAATTGGGTTAATGTATGGGGAAGGTAATTAGGTTAAATTCTATTTGATAAACATGATAATGGGTCAGATATTGATGATGGTTTACATAATTAATTTTTATGAAATGTTAATGGTGTTTAATTGGTAAACATGTGATGAGAATGAAATTGATATTAATGGAATTTGATTCATAATATATAAAATGGGATAATTTTTAATAATTTTAAATCGTTGTTTAGAAAATAATTGTAAATGGTAAATATTTCAACATGTTATGTCAATAAAATTATTTATGAATGGGGATTGGGTTTTTGTATTGTTTAATAGGGTTTATAGAATTTTATGAGAATAAAATTGTTAAACAAGAATGTGGATATATATTTGATGTTGTGTGGTATTGGACATAAAAATATATGGCCAAGGGTCACGTTTTACTAAGGCTCGAAACCCAACCCCATAATTCATGGGATATTGATTAGGATTGAGGCTCTATGCCTCAAATGGTTTCACTTGATATGAATTCCTAGATTAAGGCGTCATGTATTATTTTATGTACATTTTTATGAAATGTTTATCCCTAGTGAGAGTGGTAAGGTGAATTATTCCCTTATTCATAGTAAATAACATTGATAAGATGTTTTTTAAATAAGTTAAATGCAAAACCATGGAAAAAGTAATAAAAATGTAATAAGTGATTCAAATTGTTATTGTTAATATGGTTAACTATGACACAAGAGTAGTCCTTTTTTACTTTATTTTTTCTTTATTATCACTATTAATTATATATTTAAACTTGATATTTTTTAGACACCATTGGACAAGTTCTAATAAGTTTTACCCACTCACTTATCTGGAAACCATTAGGTACCTAAGATAATTTCATTATTTCACATAAGGTTATGGGAAAATTCAATATGTTTGGGTGTAAAATAATTCTTGGGATGTGCATGGATTAGGATCCATAATTAGAGTTTGGAACCTTTTTGGGAACTCATATTTTTATCTCTATTTTTAGGTTTGCATAAATATTGTCCATTTATTCATTACATGGAATATTTTTTTTATTTGGTAATGGTTTTTACCCGATTTGGGAAATGGTTGTTAATTCTTGTCTCTAGTATTTTTGATATTTTTTCTTTATTTCTGGTGATATTTACTATAGATTACTCTTTTACGAAGGTTATTGTATCCCCATGTGATCCATTAGACCCTCATAGAATGTGGGAAACCACTTCTATAACATGATGCGTGCTTAAGGACTTTTGTACTCATTGCTTGGGGAAATAATATAAGGGATTCCTAGTTGGGGATGTTACAGTTTTTATGTTTTATGGCCTAAAAACACATTAAAATCATGATTTTATTCATGATTTATTGAATGTATCTTTATGAGTCATTGTTTCTAATGAATCCTATTAAACATTAGCATATTTTTTTTTCACATAGGTTTATGTATAATAAAAAAATTGGTATATTATTTTTCATCTATGTATTGGAAATTTCAAATATTTTATTTGAATTAGATATATTATTCCCATAATTATTATTTAATATTATGGTTCATTTTTTTATATATATCCCACTAGGTTGTCCTTGAAATTAGAAATGGATGGATCCCATTTATTGGTATATATTTTTTGTGAAAGTGCACATAAAAATAAATGTGTGTCCAAATTTATATTGTCGAGGGATATATTGTTGAAGATTAATTTGAATTATATACCAATCACCTCTTTGGTGTTGATAACATTGGTATCCAAAAATATCATATAAGATGGCGACATATAGTTCAAGTAATTTTTTAATTGGATATTGATGTCATAAAAATTATTGAGTGGGGGAAGTGTCACCATTGTTTTACCTAATTGATTAAAGGATACACCATATGGTGAAACCCCTAGATTAATTAATACAAATTTTATTTACAGCACCCAATTATTTAAAAATCATTATTTATTTTTATAAATATAATTTTTAACAGATTAGGCCATAAGAAGGATTGAACACAGATGATTCGTGACATATTACAACTAAATGAAAAATAAAAAATTGTAAAATAAAAATTTTGTAATCAATTTTTATACATAAATTACATAACTATTTATTGAATATATTTAATTATTTAAAAAAATAATTTAATTGGATTAAAATCATTCAAAATTAAAAGTGTAATTTTTATATAATTTTTTTTGAAGTGCACTGAATTTTAACTAATATATATCATTTAAAATATCTCAATGTATGAACTCTAAATTTAATAGTATTGTATCTATGATTTGAAATGAAATAAAATTATAATCATTTGATGTTTTAAATGGACATTTATCTATAAATTATATTATTATTTATATTTAAAGTATACATATACATTTTTTATTATTTAATTTAATGAAATAATGATATTTTTTAAATCATCTGGAATAAAATATCATAGAAATAATTATATATATTTTTTAAAATGGATTGTTTTTATATGGATAATATAAAATACCATATTTATACATACTATAACATTTATTACATTAATCTTCAATAAGAATGAAATAATTGTTTGTAAAAAAACATAAATACCAAAAATATAATTTTTACCTTTAATATAATGTGTATAATTTTTATATTGAATTATTAAAACTACGTCTTACATTTAAAAACTAAATTTATTAAATGATATATTTTTTAAATAATTAATTGATTAAAAACTTCTTTCTATTTTTAATTTTTTTAAATCTCACATAATTGTTATTTATTTTTTATAAACCAATAATTTTTATAAAAATATATGTTGTGCCTGATTTATTTAAATTTCTTTTTTAGGATTAAAAAGAAATTTGTCTAAAAATAAGTATCCAATCCATTTTTCATGATTTTATTAAAATTAATATTTACTAGATCTGGAAAATTCATTTTCATAATGTATTACATGTTAAGAAAAATCATAGGAATTTATTTTAATTATTGTATAATTTATTGTAATAAGGAATTATTATAATGATATATATTTATCACCACAGAAAAAGTTATAGGGGATTTATAATAGAGTTAAACAAGTAGATAATGATTAATCTGTTAGAAAAATGATTGTAACTTTTTTATTATTAATAATTTAGAGACATCATAATTATATCTTATAAAAATATTCCTTTTTTCTATTTATGTTATTTTAATTTTAATGGAATTTACAAAGGTTCCCCCACACTCAATTTCAAATGGTATCCTCTTATCTTTAATTATCGACACATATTGAGCATCACAACTCATCATGCATATACCCAAATCACTTCTCATATATCTTCCCTACAACCTTGAAAATATTTGTTAGAAAAATATTAACCTAATAAGGGTTAAGGAATATTCCAAATGGGGATTCCCATGGAATAGGTAAATGTCTTAAAAAGTTTATTTATGTTTATTTCTTGACTACCAACTAATAATCTATTACAAACATAATAATATAATAAATTATTATCTTCTATAAAGATAAACAATGATATATGTATGGTTCAAAAAAATTCTATCTGTTATTCATCTGATTTAAAATAATTACAATTCTCCCACGTACGTGTGTACCCAGGCCTCCATGAAGTGGAACATTTTATTTTTCATATATATTTATCTACGATGGTTGTAAATATGTATTTCATGAATATATATATATATTATATTTATGACATAAATATGATTATAAAATGATAAATTTTTTTCTACTTCATATCCTTCAGTCAATTCCAAAATTAAAGTATTGTTCATGTTTACATACATAATATTCCATCATGTAAGAAATATCGAATTTTTGAAAACCTATTACACATCTTGTAAAAAAAATAAAACAAAAAAAAATTCTTACGAAATTATTAACATTCTAGAGATTAATAATCCGTGAATATGGTGGAAGGATCACAATCAATGAACTAAATCATGCATGAAAATGAAAAAAATTAAAACAAAAATATTGATGAGAAAAAATAATAATTACATCGTGAGAATTAAGAAATTTAATATGGGTGGTATATAGTAAGTTAAATTTAGATATAATTATAAACCATGCATGTTACTTCTCGGGTGTAACAGCCCGAGATTTTATGAAAAATATTCTTTTTATTTCACTAATGTCTTGTGTTGTACGCTACACCAAAAGGATCTTTCACAACACGCATCCTTGACTTGCCTTGCATTACACGCATTCGCGACCTTCCTCGATAGTGTGTGTAGTACGCAATAACGCGTTTCACTAAACAGCGATATGCTATTAAAATGTTATTAAAACTAGCCGTTATGAATAGTAATAACCACTTTTTGAAATTTTGAAAATTTTATTTTTCAAAATGGATTTCATTTTTGGATTCGGAGTATCGAATTTAGCCTAAGGTGAAATTTTGGTACATTTCGGATAACTTTCATATTCTGATGAATAGTGAAAATTACTAAATTTTAATTAAAAACAACCTTTTTAATCGAAATAATTAATAGTGATAAATTATTAATTTGAGTGGTTTTAAAGTATATTTAGAATATATTTTTACAATTTAACACAATGTTGGTCATTGGATGAAATTTCACATTTAAACCAGACAAAATCAAGTGTCAATCTTTTGATAGATATTGTTTCTTAAAAACAAGCTATTTGTTTTAACAGCGGGATTTAATTATAAAATTAATTAATTCAATTTCTATGTTATGAATTTGGTAAAATAGACTTCATTTTTGAATTTATAATATAGCTTAGGATGAAATTTTGGCATTGTTATGAAAAACATCAATTTTTGATGAATAGTGAAACTACTAAGTGGTAGGTTAAAAACTGAATTTTGCATAAAACATAATTTTACCGCTACTGTGAATGGAATTTCAAAAATCCGACAGACACGGTTGATGTCAGTAAGTAAAATGTGGTTCAATAAGATAAAAATAATTTTTTGGTGAATAGTAACTTTTTACTATTTTTACCGCGGTTAATAGTAAATAGGGTAACTAAGGGTAAATATGATATTAATATTACCCTAACACATGTCCTAATTCTATTGGACAAGTCTAATTCGACCAAAAACAAACTTAGGAATAACATATGACCATTTAGGCCCACTTGGATTACATTAGGACATTTATTATTAATTTATTTAAAGAAGGGTTAAAATAGTTAAAATCAAAGTTTAATAAGTAAATCATTTTTAATTTGGGGTTATACATAAGATAAATTCGATTGTAAATATTAATTAGAAAGCTAAAAATATTTCCTACATAATGATATTTTATTTAAAATTTTTAGACTTTAAATAAATTAATTTATTTATGACACAACGATGATGCAGTAATTACCCTTTTAAGAAAATGTTGACATAATTGATGTTATAAACACCAAAATAAATGTAATTTGATACTTTTTATGAATTACACTAATTTTCTAGGTTACTATGTTATATTAGTGTTGATTTAATCAACTTGGTTCGAACATATAATTCTGATATGACTTTCACAAAAATCATATATCAAATAGTGTCAAAATTGACACAAAATATTTTTTAAATCAAACATTATATTATTAATTGTTATTTTATTCCTAAAAATCTAAGGCTCGGCCAAATGACTTAGATAAGGATATCTGTATTAATAATATACAATTTGGGGTTCGTTTGGCATGTTATAGTAAGTTTATTAACCATATAATGTAAGAAAACAAAAAGACATGGTAAAAGTTAAATTATTTAACTTAGAGTTAAATCTAATTGATAAGGTTAAAATAATATCCTAAACTTGTCTAAATCCTATTGGTTGATAGGATTTCGACCCATCCCCACATTAGCTTCGAAATAAGACCCTTTGGAACCATTATAAAGTGATTTTGACTTTAATATAAAATAATATTTTGAGATATTCCTAAGGTGCCCCTCTCCTCCCTTATAAAAGGACACCTCCTCCCACTCCTCCTCACACCAATTTGAGAACTTAAGCTCGGCCAACCCCTGCCAAAATATCTTCTCCACTTCCCTAGAAACATCCTAGAGGTTCTGGTCTTCCTAAAAGTCCAATTTTAGTGCCCTAAGAGGAGGTCTCAAAGAGGCGCTTCAAAGAAGAGGTAATTACCGTTACCAATTCTTTCATCTTTATTTCTTCTTCCACTTCTTCTTCTTAGGTTGTTTAATTATGAAGTAATAACATCAGTATCACTAATATACTGATATGTTATTATAAGTATGAAACAACCCTATTTCACCATCTATCCATCCTAAGGAAAAATAAATCACCGCGCGTGCGTACGTACGGAATACCGTCTCCACGCCGTGGTGTAATCTATTTTCCACCACCACCTTACATGGATGGGTATAATGGTGTAAAGAATAACTATACATAGTTATTACAACATCATATTGATTCTGATATATTGTATAATCCACTCCAATTCAATTCAATATTTATGGAAATGATATCATCGCTTGTGCGTACGTACAGACTACCGTCTCCACGACGCGATGAGATTCATTATCCATGTTAAACATTTAAGAATGATTATAAAGTATACATATAAGAAATAATAAAGAAATATATGACATTATAAAGCTACTGGATTTATGTATATATGTATATGTATGTCATCTACTTACTTCCATTCAAGACAATAAGGAAAGGAAAACAACGTTCATGCGTACGTACGGACTACCGTCTCCATGAACGGTGTTTTTCATTTCATTTTTCTATCTATTATATATATATATATATATACTGAATATATATGATATATAAATCATATTTTATATTCTGGAAGTATGTAAATCATGATATAAGTAATAATAATGTCAAGAACAACAAGTCAAAACACCTACGATAAATTAAACGCTTTTACCCAAAACGCTTCTTTAACATGGAATTTACAAAAGAACGGGTAATATAATGTCATAAGTGAACCATATATGATATCATAACAATTAATATGATTCTGTAATAAGTTAATGACATTATTTAAATCATTATACAGGAGGATGGGACACTTACAAAGCAAGTCAGACCTAAGGTAAGGGAAATATCACAATCTCATTTTTATCCGAGATTGTTTATTCGTAAGTATTTACTGGGGTGTATTTTATCATACACATCCATGTTTCCTCAATATGTAATGTTATTTACATCCACCTACAATTTTTTAAATCCAATTTTACCCTTCGGTGAGTTTTTAGTAAAAGATATGAAAGGAATCTTTTGTCGTTTTTCATACGAGGTAATTTTTGACTTTTCCGACAAAAGTACGAGAAGAATGTTTTTTTTAACTTAAACGGCATGAACGGATTTTTACGGTTTTATAAAGCCTTATTTTTATGAAGATTCCTCCAAAAGATTTCATGACTATTTTCAATAAAATCTCTTTCTTTTAAAAATTTCATGATGTTTTGTGAAAAGAAATTGATTTTGAAGAAGAAAGAATATTTTCCTCAAGAATTCAATTCAAGTGTTTTATCAAAATTATTTTCCATCTAAGATAATAAAGGGTTCTGTTTCTATCCATATTTTTACATTGATTTGACTATGTTGTGATGGAATTATGTTTATGAATTCCTTTATCTTATATGAATGGTTTTATGATTTCATGTTGTTTAAGAATCCCATTTTTATTACATGGGTTATGCAATGATGTATGATTTATGATTCTATGGCACACATAAGAAAGGATTCATTAAGAGATGGGTGGGACCTATATCTCCCTCCAATGCATTGGGTAAAGATTTTATATCTCATGAGATAGACATGGTTGGAATGGTAGGTTATACCGGTTCAGTGAAACAGGACTGAAACGAGGATTACTCGATTCAGAAAGGGACTTTGTCCACTAAGATAGTCTTGGCAATGAGTCTTGACTAACAAGAAATGATTCTCTATGATTATGTGTGTATGACACAATGAGTAATGTTTTAAGTTATGATTTCATTTCACTACTATGATTTATCCCATGTTATGAAATTATGCTCTCTTTTGCAGGTTAAGATTTCCAAAAATGTTATGTTCTTATGAAAATTATGTGATTGATATTTCCTTTGTTTACCCTTACTGAGCATTTGAGCTCACCCTTTTATGTTTTCTTTTCCCCAGGATATAAAGAAAGGTTTTAGGTAAAATAAAAAGGAAGATCTTTATGGGAGATGTTGAAGATCTTTCCCCACGATTAGAAGATTATACTCCGAGTTTCCAAAGACACTAAACTATTACGGTCCTTGTGTGTGTGTTTTTGTTATGTACTAAGTATTCCGCAAATGTAATGTAATGTCCATGTACGTCAAGCTTAGGGTCTCTACAGTTGGTATCAGAGGAAAGGTTTAGTCAACCTTTGGAAACTAGGATGCGAGAACTTTAGTGAGATCCCTAGAGATATTTCTAAGGTATGTCTAGGGATGTCTCTAAGGTTAAGTATACGTATAGGTTATAGTCCTAGAATTGCGCTAACGATCTTAGAATTTAACCTAAGATGCTAGATATTGAGGATACTAACCCTTTATTATGTTGTTTTCCCTAGCATGATTTTTGCCTCTCACACAATTATTTTGGGGTTTTAGACGATGGCTGGAACCCGAAGGAACCGTGTTAATGCGGAATGTGATGGGCAATGCAATGATTGTACCCCTGAGCAACCAAACGATATAGGAGCTGGAATGCAAAATCTTGTAGCCATGCTCACACAACTTTCTCAAGCTATGAATCATGCAGGACTTCCAAACGAGCAAAGGAAGGAGCAACATTCTGTTGAATCCTTCATGAGGCAGCGTCCACCTTCTTTCAGTGGGTCTACTGATCCATTAGTTGCTGAACAATGGATTAGTACTACTGAAAAGATATTTTCAGTTCTTCAATGTTCTGAACATGATAAAGTCATCCTAGCAGTATATCGTTTGGAAGGAGATGCTGATCAATGGTGGAATCTTATTAAGAATACAAGGCAAAGGGATGAAATTGAGTCTATGGAATGGGACGAGTTCAAGAACTTATTTTTCAATAAGTACTTCCCTCGTATTCTTTGAACAAAGATGGAGAAAGAGTTTCTTGAACTGAAGCAAAGGGACGATGAATCTGTTGGTACCTATGAAGCAAATTTTACAAGACTTGCAAGGTATGCTTCTGGAATTATCATCCAACCTGAAAGTAAGGTTGATCGATTTTTCAGTGGCTTAAAACCAAGTCTTCGAAGGGCATTAGCTATAAGAGACTTCAGTAGCTATGAAGAAATTGTGCGTTGTGCTATCAAGGTAGAAATGGAAGTTGGTGTTACATATCCATCTCATGGTTTTGACAAGAAACGAAAGATGGAGTTCAAGGAGAAATCTCAGAATAATGGTGAAAAGAAGATGAATGTTTCCTTATGCACAAAGTGTGGAAAGAAGCATGGTGGAGATTGTCTAAAAGGGACTAGAAAATGTTTTATGTGTGGAAAAGAAGGTCATCGAGAAGCTGAGTGTCGAAGTAATGGAAAAAGGGTTTCTAATGATAAAGCAAACACTGCAGAGAACGCACCGCCAACACTTCAATGCTTCAAGTGCAAGGAGATGGGACATTATGCCAATAGATGCCCTAATCCAAGGGTTAGTGATGATCGACATGAGAAACCGCTTAAGGCAAAGGACAAAGGGAAGTCACATGCGATCACTATTGGCAATGTTGAATATGACAACGATGTGGTGGAATGATTAAGTTTTTATGTAATGGGATTCCAAAATAATGTTGTATCATGGAATATTGGAATATTTATGTATTGGTCTAATGTGGTATTCAAAGTGATTTAGATATTATGCGCATAATGAAGGGAAAACGAGAAAATGAAATGTTTAACAGTATTCATGAGCTCATGATTGATATAAGGACTAAGTGATATCATGGTTTGAGTATATAGAATTTTCAGGATTTTGGTATGTGGAAAGTGTTAACTTTTAACTGCACTCATGTTTTCACTAAGGTATTCAAGAGAATACACGATTAAGGACTTTGAATGTTTGGAATGTGACCAACAAGACATATCTTATGATATGTGGGGATCAACGACAGTATTAAATCTCTGGTAATCGTTGTCACTATATTATGAGAGTGGACTGCAGTATTATGTATAAGCCTAATGATTAGACTGGATTATGTTGGACATAAGTTAGTATTGTTTAAGGATAGAAGATTTTCGATATTATTGATGGGATGTTATAGTAACGTAGTTTTAGAAAAAGGACAACCTGCAGGACGGGCGGCAGCCCATCGCGTCGGACAAGGCTGTGGAAATCGAACCCACAACCGAAGTGCGACTGGCCTTTATCGCCTACCACTAGCCTACAGGAAGTCCCTGTTTAGTAGAAACTAGTTTTATTATATTAAGCTGTATGATATATGAAGTATAAGCCCATTTTAGGAACCATATGTGATTAATCTCACTATAGATCGACTTATGTATATAATTTTTGCTAACATTTTGTTTGAGACAGATGGAATGACCCGTCATTCTATCACATGATCTGCTAACACTTCACGAATAACAAATTCAACTTCATTTATTTAAGAGATGAAGTGGAAATTGTTAAAGGCACGAACAGGAGTGAGATTGTACCAAAATAAAGTAAGTATTTATTCTAATTCAAATTCTTTAACTTTAGGGAAATGATCTTGAAAACCAAAAATGTTGTCCTAGTTCTCTTATACCTGATGAATTAGATGGTACCTTAGATCGTCACAAATTTATGGATTTGTGATTGCTGGATTTTCCATAGCAATGTTCTCTACCACTCTCCATCAGAACATGATGGTTATATTTCTCTTCCATATCCATATTTTCACCTATGTGGAAACCCAGTGATTAGTTTAGTTGGGTAATCGTTACATTTCATACTTTAGTTTTTAAAGCTAAGTTTTGGTATTCCTTTTTACGATGTGGGTTTCTATTAAAGAAACTTTCGAATAGTAAACTATTTATAACCCCGACGAATTTCGAGGGAGAAATTCATTTTAAGGGGGGTAGAATGTAACAGCCCGAGATTTTATGAAAAATATTCTTTTTATTTCACTAATGTCTTGTGTTGTACGCTACACCAAAAGGATCTTTCACAACACGCATCCTTGACTTGCCTTGCATTACACGCAATCACGACCTTCCTCGATAGTGTCTGTAGTACGCAATAACGAGTTTCACTAAACATCGATATGCTATTAAAATGTTATTAAAACTAGCCGTTATGAATAGTAATAACCACTTTTTGAAATTTTGTAAATTTTATTTTTCAAAATGGATTTCATTTTTGGATTCGGAGTATCGAATTTAGCCTAAGGTGAAATTTTGGTACATTTCGGATAACTTTCATATTCTGATGAATAGTGAAAATTACTAAATTTTAATTAAAAACAACCTTTTTAATCGAAATAATTAATAGTGATAAATTATTAATTTCAGTGGTTTTAAAGTATATTTAGAATATATTTTTTCAATTTAACACAATGTTTGTCATTGGATGAAATTTCACATTTAAACCAGACATAATCAAGTGTCAATCTTTTGATAGATATTGTTTCTTAAAAACACGCTATTTGTTTTAACAGCGGGATTTAATTATAAAATTAATTAATTCAATTTCTATGTTATTAATTTGGTAAAATAGACTTCATTTTTGAATTCGCAATATAAAATATAGCTTAGGATGAAATTTTGGCATTGTTCTGAAAAACATTAATTTTTGATGAATAGTGAAACTACTAAGTGGTAGGTTAAAAACTGAATTTTGCATAAAACTTAATTTTACCGCTTCTGTGAATGAAATTTCAAAAATCCGACAGACACGGTTGATTTCAGTAAGTAAAATGTGGTTCAATAAGATAAAAATAATTATTTGGTGAATAGTAACTTTTTACTATTTTTACCGCGGTTAATAGTAAATAGGGTAACTAAGGGTAAATATGATATTAATATTACCCTAACACATGTCTTAATTCTATTGGACAAGTGTAATTCGACCAAAAAGAAACTTAGGAATAAAATATGACCATTTAGGCCCACTTGGATTAGATTAGGACATTTATTATTAATTTATTTAAAGAAGGGTTAAAATAGTTAAAATCAAAGTTTAATAAGTAAATCATTTTTAATATGGGGTTATACATAAGATAAATTCGATTGTAAATATTAATTAGAAAGCTAAATAGATTTCCTACATAATTATATTTTATTTAAAATTTTTAGACTTTAAATAAATTAATTTATTTATGACACAACGATGATACAGTAATTACCCTTTTATGAAAATGTTGACATAATTGATGTTATAAACACCAAAATAAATGTAATTTGATACTTTATTTGAATTACACTAATTTTCTAGGTTACTATGTAAAATTAGTGTTGATTTAATCAACATGGTTCGGACATATAATTCTGATATGACTTTAACAAAAATCATATATCAAATAGTGTCAAAATTGTCACAAAATAGTTTTTAAATCAAATATTATATTATTAATTGTTATTTTATTCCTAAAAATCTAAGGTTCGGCCAAATGACTTAGATAAGGATATATGTATTAATAATATACAATTTGGGGTTCGTTTGGCATGTTATAGTAAGTTTATTAACCATATAATGTAAGAAAACAAAAAGACATGGTAAAAGTTAAATTATTTAACTTAGAGTTAAATCTAATTGATAAGGTTAAAATAATATCCTAAACTTGTCTAAATCCTATTGGTTGATAGGATTTCGACCCATCCCCACATTAGCTTCGAAATAAGACCCTTTGGAACCATTATAAAGTGATTTTGACTTTAATATAAAATAATATTTTGAGATATTCATAAGGTGCCCCTCTCCTCCCTTATAAAAGGACACCTCCTCCCACTCCTCCTCACACCAATTTGAGCACTTAAGCTCGGCCAACCCCTGCCAAAATCTCTTCTCCACTTCCCTAGCAACATCCTAGAGGTTCTGGTCTTCCTCAAAGTCCAATTTTAGTGCCCTAAGAGGAGGTCTCAAAGAGGCGCTTCAAAGAAGTGGTAATTACCGTTACCAATTCTTTCATCTTTATTTCTTCTTCCACTTCTTCTTCTTAGGTTGTTTAATTATGAAGTAATAAAATCAGTATCACACATATACTGATATGTTATTATAAGTATGAAACAACCCTATTTCACCATCTATCCATCCTACGGAAAAATAAATCACCGCGTGTGCGTACGTACGGAATACCGTCTCCACGCCGTGGTGTAATCTATTTTCCACCACCACCTTACATGGATGGGTATAATGGTGTAAAGAATAAATATACATAGTTATTACAACATCATATTGATTATGATATATTGTATAATCCACTCCAATTCAATTCAATATTTATGGAAATAATATCATCGCTTGTGTGTACGTACGGACTACCGTCTCCACGACGCGATGAGATTCATTCTCCATGTTAACCATTTAAGAATGATTATAAAGTATACATATAAGAAATAATAATGAAATATATGACATTATAAAGCTACTGGATTTATGTATATATGTATATTTATGTCATCTACTTACTTCCATTCAAGACAATAAGGAAAGGAAAACATCGTTCATGCGTACGTACGGACTACCGTCTCCATGAACGGTGTTTTTCATTTCATTTTTCTATCTATTATATATATATATATATACTGAATATATATGATATATAAATCATATTTTATATTCTGGAAGTATGTAAATCATGATATAAGTAATAATAATGTCAAGAACAACAAGTCAAAACACCTACGATAAATGAAACGATTTTACACAAAACGCTTCTTTAACATGGAATTTACAAAAGAACAGGTAATATAATGTCATAAGTGAACCATATATGATATCATAACAATTAATATGATTCTGTAATAAGTTAATGACATTATTTAAATCATTATACAGGAGGTTGGGACACTTACAAAGCAAGTCAGACCTAAGGTACGGGACATATCACAATCTCATTTTTATCCGAGATTGTTTATTCGTAAGTATTTACTGGGGTGTATTTTATCATCCACATCCATGTTTCCTCAATATGTAATGTTATTTACATCCACCTACAATTGTTTAAATCCAATTTTACCCTTCGGTGAGTTTTTAGTAAAAGATATGAAAGGAATCTTTTGTCGTTTTTCATACGAGGTAATTTTTGACTTTTCTGACAAAAGTACGAGAAGAATGTTTTTTTAACTTAAATGGCACGAACGGATTTTTACGGTTTTATAAAGACTTATTTTTATGAAGATTCCTCCAAAATATTTCATGACTATTTTCAATAAAATCTCTTTCTTTTAAAAATTTCATGATGTTTTGTGAAAAGAAATTGATTTTGAAGAAGAAAGAATATTTTCCTCAAGAATTCAATTCAAGTGTTTTATCAAAATTATTTTCCATCTAAGATAATAAAGGGTTATGTTTCTATCCATATTTTTACATTGATTTGACTATATTGTGATGGAATTATGTTTATGAATTCCTTTATCTTATATGAATGGTTTTATGATGTCATGTTGTTTAAGAATCCCATTTTTATTACATGGGTTATGCAATGATGTATGATTTATGATTCTGTGGCACACATAAGAAAGGATTCATTAAGAGATGGGTGGGACCTATATCTCCCTCCAATGCATTGGGTAAAGATTTTATGTCTCATGAGATAGACATGGCTGGAATGGTAGGTTATACCGGTTCAGTGAAACAGGACTGAAACGAGGATTACTCGATTCAGAAAGGGACTTTGTCCACTAAGATAGTCTTGGCAATGAGTCTTGACTAATAATAAATGATTCTCTATGATTATGTGTGTATGCCACAATGAGTAATGTTTTAAGTTATGATTTCATTTCACTACTATGATTTATCCCATGTTATGAAATTATGCTCTCTTTTGCAGGTTAAGATTTCCAAAAATGTTATGTTCTTATGAAAATTATGTGATTGATATTTCCTTTGTTTACCCTTACTGAGCATTTGAGCTCACCCTTTTATGTTTTCTTTTCCCCAGGATATAAAGAATGGTTTTAGGTAAAATAAAAAGGAAGATCTTTATGGGAGATGTTGAAGATCTTTCCCCATGATTAGAAGATTATACTCCGAGTTTCCAAAGACTCTAAACTATTACGGTCCTTGTGTGTGTGTTTTTGTTATGTACTAAGTATTCCGCAAATGTAATGTAATGTCCATGTACGTCAAGCTTAGGGTCTCTACATCGGGGACCTATTAGACATGTATAAAATCATGTAGCTAGTTTTATTCATTATGACTCAACTGTATTCCATATCTATTTGTTGAGGATTAGATTTTGGGAGATGCAGGTAGTATATTCAATTTTCCATTCTACATAAAACATGATTCTTTACTTTTCATCAATATCTGATATGTTTAATGAGAGATTTTACTATTTTTAAAACGATTATATTGAATATTCAATTATAGAGATTAGGTATATGGTTAAGGGAATGATTTTGTATATAACTAAATTATATTTTCAGAAATAAATGCAAGAATTTAGTTCCCTCTCATTAAAATTAGGAAGGGTTTGTATTCTTGTCTATTTTTTAATGGAAATGGTTACCTATAACCATCGATTAAAAAGGGTTTGTATTTCACCGACCCATATAGGCCTAAGAACCACCATCTCATATATTTTTATTCCTCCTATTTTAGGGATCACTAGGTATGAGATCCTCCACCCATATATATATATAATTACATATATTTCTAGTTCGAATATATCATCCCATATAATATTCACGTGGATTCATTAAATTTTTTATAAACATTTCTTATACTTATGAATTTTATGTACATTTTCATTCATACATATCAAATATGGATGAGGTATAATTTTATAACATGAGTTCTTATTGTCTATATATATGGGTTCTTCTTTCCCACCCAAATTGATATATCATTGAGATAAATAATATTAACTATTTCCATTATTATTGACTTTGAATCGTATTAGGTACATATATAATCACCCCAAAATGGCTATATTTCAAATTAATGTTATGTATTAAGAAAATAATAATGTATTTAGTGATTAATTTTGTAATATGTTTGTGGCTGGGGAATATCTATACATGGTTTATTGATTTGAGGTAGTGAATAGTTTTCTCATTTCATTTATGGGGAACACTTTTATTCTTATCTATTAGTATATAAATTATCATTATTATTATGCATGATTTTTTAGGTTTTATTTGATGATAAATTATAATTAATTAAATTAGATTTTTTTTGTGATAATGAAATATATATTAATAATATATTTAATCATTTATTTGTTTATTAAACTTGTATACTTTACATGGTATTGTGTGTTTCATATGGTTACATTTTGTTAAAATTTCAATTTTTTGGTTGTTCCTGTAGGGTCCATGTTTTGATCCCCTAGAATATTGAGTGTGGTAATGTGGGTCACACTTCTCTTTTTACTTGTTATGAGAGTTCACATATGGTGATGTTTTTTAGAGTGGTATTATTTGGTGGTATTTCTAAAGACGTCGTTTGGATATAGGTGTGATGTGAGGTTTTTCTAGGGAATTTAAGGATATATTATTGCAGAACCTCATGATCATATAATTGTCAAATAAGAATACTAGTGGTGTGGTAAAAAAACATATCTATAGTATAGGGCATTGATAGCATAATTTTAATAATTCTACACTAAGAAACCAGTTTTTTATAAAAATACCACATGAATAAAGATGTGGATAATTTGTGTTTTTCACATATATGTCCAATCAAATACCTAAATATCATATTATGACCATAATCTATGTCTGTAAATAATAGGATTACATGGAATAGAAACCTAGATAGTATATTGATGAAAGGCCATAGAGAAAAAAAGTTGATTAATTATTCCACTGTTAAGATATATTTTCATGATATTTGACATCCCTACATACAAAGAGAATATCCTTCTCCCATTGAGAGGTACAATGGTATTTCTATAGTAGTACATGAAGATGTTTCCCTATTGTTCAAACTAATAATTATCCAATAACTCCAAACACAGAAAACATGTAGTTTTTGAAAAACACTTTAGGATTATAATTACAGTCCCATAAGGATATGATGTGATCCTTACCCTCAGGTGGATAATGATTTTATATAGTAAGTTATTCAAGTGTTTTCAATCATTTGAACACCACCTAATCATATCATTGTATTTATAAAATGAATTTTATATTTTTTAGTTTGGAACCAGTAGAACATTATCATTTTGACTCACTAAAATGATACACTCCTATGGTAAACATTTGAGTGCCTATTTTAGGTGGGTTATTATGAAAATAATAAATGATATTCTCAAATATAAGATTTTTGAATTAAAAAATAGGGTTGTTTGATAGTTTTTGAGTCACTAGGGATCATCCTAGATATCATGAAATGCTCTCTTATTATTGTACATGAAAGAGTATTTATGGAATAGAGGTTCATGGGATTTTATCACAGAGCCATACAAGCATACATGGTTATTTTATGGAGTCCCACACATAATGGGGTAAATGTACAATACATTGTTTTAGAATTTTATTTAGAAGGATATTGTCCAATGGTAGGTATATATAACAATATTCAATTAGTGGTTTCCTCGGAGTTAGTCTATGAGAAAAAATATTTATTCGTGTGGTATAAAAAAATATCATTAAAATAAAAAGATAGATGAATCAATAGTACATTGGTCTTATAGAGGATCAATTCAACTAAGGGACAATAATTTCAATAAATTTATAGTGTAGGTTCACATGGTACATAAATCCCAATCCATCATGAATCGAAGAGTGATTTTCAAAATGAGAAATCACAATGATATGGAAAAAAAATAAGGCATGGAACCTCCAAGAGATTGTTAGCATAGACAACAATGAGGTAGTTTTGATAGTTTTATTTTAGGATAATGATGAAATTATGACGTGTATCAATCACTACCACCTCCAGTTGGTCCATTCATGGATTATAGTTCTAATGGAAAATGACTCAGTATCACGAAGATTATGGAGGGACATTATCTGGCTACAGACATTATGATTTGAGGTATAATCCCATTATTTTGATTAATGGAATTTTTTCCCATAGATAATGATATTATACATTTATTTATTTGTTTTCCCATTTGCATAGATCCTACATATCAAGTTGTGGTTATTGATTAATATATCTGATTATATACTGACAATGGAAATGATTTTATGATTATATAAATATACTGATATTGAGTCTAAGAACCCCATGAAATGGGATTCTCTAGGGACCTATTTTATGCCATGATAAATCCTTATGATTTTATTCTCAATATAAACAAGCTATAAATATTTCATGAATAGATAATATTGCATCAATATATGGTGAAATGAAATTTTATAGATGGACTATGATCGTGATTTTTTGGTGAGAATGATTTTTATTTTGGGAAGGAATTGATTATACAATTGATGTTATAACCAGTTGACCATCTATCGATAGTTTCACCCTTAGGGTGTTTCGAATTTATTGATGTTCATTTTTTTATACAGGTTATGGAATTCATCAATTTCCTTCAAAATTATGTATGTGTTTTACTATTTAATAATGAGACCAATTTTTATATTTTCATTCTCCCAATTACTGCTATTATATATTTTTATGGGTATCAAACAACCAATGTAGATATTTGAGTTCTAATGGAGTCGTTGGAGGAAATTATATATGACGTCTATATCAGGCATAGTGTATCATATCATAAGTCTCCATCGTTGTTCTATAAGAATGAATAATGGATCATGAGGTGGTAAATTGTCTTTAAACACATAAATCATGTGAATTTCATGAATGAGTATCATTTTTTGAGGATTTGACATCTATTTGACCAGCTGAAGGAGATGAAGTTTTCCTCTAATAGTGACATCATATCATTATATCATGAAAATCGAGTTTCTGGATAGATGTTTTATTGTTGTATATTTTCCATTATTTCTATTAAAAATAATTTTTACATGTAATTTTACATGACATACACCCCATCATTATTTATGTGACTTTTGAGTGGTTTTTTAAAACATATATAGAATAATATTTTTTTTCTATTATCCACAATGATATCATATTTTACATGAAATATGAGATCTAATATATAGATCATTAGAGAATGGTCATGGAGTTTCATTGCAGAAATCATATATATGATAAATGTTTTAGGTGGTGTATCTATATTAGAGAGGATCACTTCATGGAACTCGTTTTTTAAGAGAATAAGTTCATTCTAAACCCAGCTATGATTAATGAATTAATAGAAGGGGATCGAACAATGTGAGAATTTAATGTGTGGGTATACCTATGTATTTTATTATACTACTATAGTTTTATGAAATAATTCTCCAATTTGTTACATATTTAACTTCCTGGACATAGTAGGGAATACTATTTATTTGGATTGAGAAATATCATAAGCCCTTTTAGAAGTTATGAGAAATATTAAAAATAACTCATATCATGATAATTCTAGATGAGAGAGTTGAGTGCATTATACTATTTGATTTAACATAATGAAGGTATGGTTGAGTAATGAGAACGGTAATGTGGTAATTATATATCTATATTGACTAATGAGAATTATAGAAAACCGAAATTATAGTAAATAACATAAAACACATAATGATAATTTTTCATTGAATACATGGATATAATATCTACCTATAAAATGATTCTAATCATTTGTAATCATAATATTATCACTATCCATATCCTAAAATATAGGGAATTTTAATGTAGTGGAGGATTTACTTAGTATAATATATTACTCAGATTTGTTAGTTTAGGAATTAGAGTTTTCGGTTCTTAATATTTTTTATATGTGTATGAGGGAGTAAAATATTATATTTGATCAACGATATAGTCCCCTCTTCTTCTTCTCGCTATGATGGATACTCAATATGTGGAAATTTATTATAAGTGTTTCTATGATTGTTTATTATAAGATGATTATCATGATTGAGTTTTTATGTCATGAAACATTATATCCTCTTCAGGGAAATTATGGGGTTACTAGATGTTCTCTGTGACGAGGTGCATAGTGTGTTTCACTCATATTGATTATTGGTACATTATATAATGGTGAGGATACATTGAGATCATTGATAACCGTTTTTATGTACAATTTTAGTCAAATGTTCTACTACATTTTTATTTTGATGCCTTACCTAATTGAAGGTAAGGATATAGAATCATGTTTTAGATAGTTTTCACAACCCCTCAAGATTCCAATGTAAATGTGTGGGTTTATATCATTGTATTTTTCTCATAGGGATTATATGATCTATGATATTCAATAAATATATCTTGGTTATCATTTTATAACTGACCAATTAAACCCATTCCCTTTCAATCTATGAGATGATTTCTTAAGAATTATTGAAATGTTTTCTTTATAAAAAGATTTTGACATCCCATGTAATGCTTAATAATTTTTTCAGTCACCACCCATGATTCATTTTTTTAATATAAATGGGGTTTCGGTAGGATATTATGATGTAACCTTGTATGATCAGGCTATTCCACCCTAAAATGAAGTCCGACCCGACATGGATAATTAGGTTCTCTACGATATTTTGAGAGATTCTTGGTTGGGATTAGAATGAAAATGGATGGATAAAATTTATTCACTATGAGTTTCTTTTAAAAACTACAATAACTATATACTTAACATTAAATGGAAGTTTATTTTAAGTATTGATGATTATTTTAAGGAAAATTCACAATTAATCATAGTATATATATTCATTACATAATGTAAATTTTACATTCTCGTAAATGAATATTATTCATGGAAGGTCTACATCCTATTTTGTTGTTCGATCATTAATTTTTGATTTATAATAGTATTAATATTACCCATAAGGCCAAATAAACATATACTATTTAAAATTGGGATTTGTGAATTTTTAACATTAATGAGAATTATAGGACCATAATTTTTTTAGTTTCAACACCTTCAATAAATGATATAGTTCTCAATTGCCATTATATCTTTAAATTTTTATGAAATTATGAAATTTTCTCTTTCATTATTTATGTATTAATGATTGGAAATGTAATGGCCCAAAAAATTAATATTTTCAATTAGGTTTGGTTCATGTTGAATTTATTGACTTTCTATTGTTTCAGTGATTTGATATATGGTTCATATTTCATGGGTGAAAGAGATAATGATGGTGGGTGGAAGATGAGAAAATGTTTTCCTAATATAAAACATTTAAATTATGAGCATCAATATAATTTTATGATTTCTATGAAAATTGATAAGAAACACATTATTCATGAAATTATATCAAAAATAAACCAATAAATTATAGTTTTAATGATATTATAGGAATGTTTATTGATCATATATAATGTTTAGGAGGATATTAGGTTTCTATAAATTTTAGAACTATAAAATGTGAAGGTTATAATAACCCATGTCATGTACATTGAGTTTTGTGGCCTAGGTGGATTAAAGCGAGTTACATAACCCATGGAATGTTACCTAAGGTAATAATAATAATAAAAACCTTTATTTCACTCCACGAAATATATATTTTGTATATTTATAAAATTTCACACCGCATTGCAGGACATGTCAGATAGGAAGTCACACAATATTCCTAGAGAGAAATTCAACATAGGTTTCTCTTATAGTATACATTACGTTCCCAATTGGATATACACAAAATGTATAATATAGTAAAAGCTTATGTAATTTACTTTTAATCAAATGGGATATCAATGTACTCCCAGGGAACCTATTTTTATCATTCATACAAAATATATTATCATACACAATATGTACTCCATTTTTTACTAATTGATCATATTTAATTGTACAATCATGGAATATGAAACTAGCATGAACTTTATTATATGTAATTTTACCTATATAATGTGATGATAGATATTTTTTCAATATGAGATATGTTATATGTGGTTATACATAGATGGTTCACCCCTTCAGTATGAATATCTAGTTATGGATATTTTAATTATTATTCAATAAATGTTTTTCTAGATTGTAACCCATATAGGTTGCAATGTTGAATCAAAATATTGATCTCACTAATCACAATCATATAGGTTGGGTATTATAACCTTTCCACATGGGGAAAATGGATTATCTACATATAGATCTGATAGGTTAATTTTTAAACCCATTGAAAATGGAATGAGATCCATTATATAGAGATTCAATTACCCTCATGTTTTTTGGCACCCGGAAGCATGGGATACCACACTAGAACTAGTCTTCCACCCATGATCCATAATATATAGGGAATATGCACTACTATTTTTTGATGAATCAGAGTTATTTGTATTTTAATGAATTAGATTCTTGATTCCTGGAACTGGATTTCATTCGTAGTCAATTTTGATAGAAATTGTCTCTTTTTATGGATTTAGATCTTCTTATTATCATATGTTGATTCTTTTGTTCCATAAATTTCAGATTTATTATTGATATAACTAACCATGAATATTTTTTCATTTTTACTTAATGTGTTCTGCTCCTATAAATTTATTTTCTATAATACTATAAGAAGTTTGTTGGTGAATGTAATGAAAATGGTGTGGGGGTTTCATTATAGTACATGGTGGAAATTATAGTTGATGGTTGATAGTTTTTGTGGTTAATTAGTTAAAATATTAACTCCTACAAGCTATTTTATAAACAATTAACTACATTGTTTAGTTGTTTTTTTCCCTTCTTCTATTTTTGATTTTTTATTATTACGCTATTTTTTATTGTTTGAGTTTAACATGTAAATACATTTACTTTGAAATCAATAAATTATTATTTTTTTGACCGATTTATAAAATCTATTTAGAGGACTATTATATATAGAGGTACATTATGATAATAAATAGAATTTTTGTGTTACGACTTATCAATGGCTTTTACATGCATATGGCCTATTATAGATTGGATTGGTGTATAATACTATTTCTATATCTACTATGGAGGGGTGTGTATGGGTTTGTAAATTTTATAATATATTTATAAATTGTTAGGCTTGAACATATATAAAATAATATAATGTAATAATAATTTTTTCAGAAAAATTTAAAAATGAATGAAATGATATCACTGATTAGGGAAAATATATAAAAATAGTTAACAAATAAATTATTTGGTTTTCAAATGTAATTATATCATATATTTCCATTAATGATAGAAAATTTAAAATTGATACTCAATAGAGGGACCGCCAAAAGTGTTCAATATTTTTGATACAAAATATAAATGGGGTTGATAAAAGTGGTTGTTATTGGTGAGTCCCTAATATTTTAAAGAGGTCTCCTTTTGATGTCACAAATCAATAAAAATAATTACTATTTTTTTTGTCTCTATATGTAAAATTATAAAAAAACTAAACATTCAATATTGTTTTCAAAAAATGATCTCTAGTATACATATATTAGTTTACATATTTATTGAATTTTAGAATACCAAAATTTACACTAAAAATGTATAATACCCTGAGATCTCAAAATAATATCTCATACATCTTATATCATCGTTAGTTCACACATATAATGATAAGGGAAATAAATATTATGAAACAAATAAAATGTAAAAATAACATAAATTAATATAATAAAATTTATTCCCTATATATAGGAATTTAAAAATATATTTGGAATATTTTCATATTTAAAATACTATAAATAATGAATAATTGATTAATATAACAAAAAATTAATGTAAAATGTGTAATTTGACATTTAAATAGTAACCATAAAATATAATATTATTGTTTGAAATTGTATTTTTATAATAAAAATATTCAGGAAAGATATTAACAAAAAATTTATTACTAAAAAATAGGAATTGATAAAAAATTATTATTCTTTGTTATCAATGAAATATGATATATCTTTTTTATTTTCTTACTCATTCTTGGGTGATTGTTCTTTTATTTTTTTTATTAATTTCATAAAACCATACTATATATCATAACTAGAATCATGGGTTTTTGATTTTCATGTGGCTAATTACTATAGATCATAACAGACTCACAGATTGAATATCTGAGTATTCACTTCAATATGTATTCATTTACATAGTTTCGACCTCTTCTATGGTGATATTTCATTGTAAAAAATATAATTGTGAAATAGTTGATTTAATATTTATACGAAATAAATTAATTAAATTAATGTTCTATTATATACTAAATTTCAAAAAAAATCTGTGTTGTACTAAATTTTTATTTTATTCCAAAAAAATTTGTTCTTATCAATTTTAAGTGTTTTTTTTAGTATAATAAAAATGTGAATATAAAAAAATCTATCTTAAACAGAAATTTGAGAAATAGATAAAATTTTACAGGATAAAAATTTATTAAAAATGTCTTCAGAATCATTTTTCTATGTTTTCATGCGATAACAAGATCATTATCATAGTTTTGACTCATACACTAGTGACTTTTTGTTATTTAAATGTGTTACTATTATGAAATCACTCTTTTAATCATATTGAGAAATTTCAAAATCAAATTGATATATGGTTGATTTTTATAGATAAAAAATAACTCAATAATGAGTTTTCAAAGATGTCATTCCCTCTAGTACACATTTTTTAGATTCAAACCCTTGACTGCATTACGTTATTTATGAAAATATTGTGATTAAATGGTTAATTTCATTACACTACGAAATATGAGCATCATAATGATTCATAGGTTATTTATATATATCATAAATGATTTAATGTATATTATCCTATATTTATAGATTCATCTAAATTAATTTTTAGGATTATGAACAGAAAAGAAGATTTTTCACTTTAATTACTATGTGATGGAAAACGAATATTTTGATAATATAAAAAAATTCCTGTGATAGATTGATGGGTGGTTTAAATTTATTTATCAAAAATAAATAATTGATCATTATACTATTTTTTCATTAAAATAAAATAATTTTTATTTTCTAGACCACAACACATGTGCTTTTTCATTTATTGATATGATTTTATAATATAAAATCATGCATTCCCTTTCACCTGAAAATCTAAGCATCTGATTCATTCTAATTTTTTAAAAAATAATAATAAATGTACTATGTATCATTTATGATTTTTTTTATTTGATTATACATTTCATTCTTAACTATTTTTCAAGTGATACATCCTTCTAATATAAAAAATAGCATTGATGGGTAGTTTGGATCATAATAAGAAATTAGATAATTTGATTCTTAATCGGATTATTTCAAAATATAAGAAAATTATTCTATGGTTATTCAATTTTGTTTAAAAATAAATAAGGAATTTTTTTTCATATTTCTGACAACATGATAGGTGATATGTGATTTTAACTAAAACATAAGAGTTGAAATGGGAATTTTTATCATATTAATAAATATATGAGTTTGAATTTTTTCATGGTTGATTCATATGTATCCTTGATGACCCTAGTGTTATTATCCTTTGTTTTCACATAATTTGTATTGGATATCTTATTTTCAAACCCATGAAAGGTAATATATATTTTTAAAAAAATTATTATCATGAAATTTTACATTTAATCATACCGTAAAATTTGAAAATTTGATTAAAATGTTGTTAATTTATATTATTGATAAATCACTAATTGGGAATTATTTTAATTTTAAATTCAATCATAATATGTTTCATTATTACATTACCATTTTAAATGATTTTTTTCGCATGAATAACAACATGATAAAAAACAAAGTTTTTGATCAGTTTGGAAAATTCATGTTTGAGATTAACATGATGTTATTTTTATATATCCTAAAAATTTCACAATAATTTTCATGTGTTTTCCTGAAATTTTTTTGTCGTTTTCATTCTTCTAAGCTAAAAACAGGTGATTTTTCTTTTATTAATAAGTGATCATAACATGAAATAATTTTTTCAATCATACATAGACATTTATGAATCATGTTGACCTCATGTTGATTCAAAGAGGTAAATAATGTCTCAATTATTATTATTATATGATTTTTATAAATATGATATTATTTTATGTTCTTGAACTATTAATGGGTGAATAAATTATTTAGTAAAAATATAATAGTGAAATGTAACATTGGATCATATTGATAATTTCGAACATTGGATATATTTTTTGTTTCATTCTTGAATATAATTAATGACTAAAGGAATATTATTTTAAATTTTCACCTCAAATGTAATTAATTTTTCCTAATATATATGCCTTTTTATTATTTTTTCTCAAAATAATGTGAAGTTAAAATTTCACTTTCGATAATGGCTAGAAATACACATATCATACTAACAAACAGAACATTATTAAACATTAAAAATGACTAGATGATTATTTTCATAGTTTTTCATGATAATATAATATGTATTCCTCTTTTTTTCTTCAACAAGGATTTTTTATTGTTTATTAATTACTATAAATAATAATAAATCTAAATGTCTATCAAATCAACCAATAAGAGAATTATATAGTCAACAAAATAATGTTTTTGTTTAAAATGTGTATATAATGTCATTGTCATATGTTTTCATGACAATACTAGAATGTTTTCATAGTTGTGATCCATTAATGTATGAAACTTCATTTAAATAAATGTATAGAAGTTATAGTATTATTTATATAATATCATTATATTTAAGAAATTCATTGATGAATAATAGGGTTTTAGATATAAGGCCCCAGCCTTAAACCTTAATTAATCTTGAGTTATTACAAGATTACACATTGAGGATATTTTCAGGATTAGAGTTTTAGAGAATTAGATCATGAAACTTGTATTAAATTCCACATTTAAACAAAGTGGTTACATAAAAGAAAGTATTCATTCTTCCCATCAACGGAAACATATTGAAAATAAAACATGGATTCCTTCTTGACACATCCTTGACACTATCATCACATCATGTACCCTTCCCTTGACCTGTGAAAAACATTTCAAAAAACATGGGATGAGCATAAAAATATCAGTAAGGGTTATAAAAAAATGTAAAGGAAACATGAGTTCATATATACATAAGAATGAAATCATACTTTACCCATAAAACATAGGCACTTTAATGTACCTCATCAAATCATGAATAAATCATATAAATCCTAAGACATAAAAGGTAACTTGAGGCATTCATAACATTATTATGTAGGGAGTAACCCTATTGGTTACGTTTTGAATACCCATCACAGTATATTCCCTAAATCTCTTCGGAGAAACCTTAACGTTTCACTCATTTGCGTTACCCAATGCATTGGAGAGCTATATCGGGCTCACCCGCCCTAAGTTTATCACGGAACCACCCGTTTTCATAACAATGCCCAAGAACCATAACATAAACATATCACATAAAACTTGCATAAAGGAAACATAACATTTCCACATTTCAATCCCAATATAACATTTTAGTATATTGAAATAATGAATCTGTTCAAAAAGAAACAATTTCCAAAACCATTAAAAACATTTTATCAGGAGAATTTTGAATCAAAATGTCCCATACCACCTTTAAGATTTTAACATTTTAAACCATTAATATCCATATAAATAAATCCTTAAAACCATTTTGAAAACATGGATATTAATAAGAACAAATCATTAAAACAACTAAAGCGATATTTTGGTTAAAGGGGTTTTACCAAAATTAGAGACACTTGAATACAATAATTGAGGAATAACATTTAATCAGAACATTATAATATCATGAGAATAAATGGATTCGTGATATAATATTCCAAAGGACAGTATATACACCATATAAGAGTGAATGGGTGCATAACAACAATGAAGTCTCAATAGGGATGTAAAATGTGATGAAATCCCTTATAAAGAAGGTATCCTTAAATAAAGGATAAATCAATCTCAAAATTATGTGTGAAAAATATAAATACACCCAATATAATTGGATATTATGTTTAAAAAAATAAAAGGTCACATATTCAATAACTACATGTTGAACCCAAAGAAATCGAAATTGGGTTAAAACGTTCCCTTGGTAAAATTCGACAGCCTAAATGGCGTCACTTCAAAAATTCAGAAAATGAGTTGATGAGAGATAAAAAGGGAATCTCATCACTTGGAAATAAACTTTACATCAATCATGATATAGAAGAACATATCCCAACATAATAGTATGTGAATTAAAAGACATAACAAACGAAGTCTTTTAAAATGAGGAGGGTGAAAGGTTCCCTTACCGACTTGGGTACCTTTCGAAAAGTACACCCCATTGAAGAAGTGTCATACAATGAATATGTAAATACCCATAAATGGAAATATATTACAAAAGTATTGTAATAATGGGCAGTACATAAACCACTCAAATGAAATTGTGGCAAATGTAGCATAAATCTCACAGGAATAAAAGTGAAATGAAAAATCCGTTACGAAAACTCGGCAGCCTAACAGTGCCACTTAAAACTTACAAAAATGGATTGATGAGATCAAATAGGGTATCTCATCTCATTAAAATAAAATTTACAGCAATAGGAATATAAAATAACATTCCCCAACATAAAATAGTGGAGATTAAAAGAAGTGACATAAAGGAGAGTACTTAAAAAGAAAGAGAGGGGTTAGATCTCTTACGAAACCTCGGCAGCCTAACGGCGCCACTCAAAACATCCAAAATGGATTGATGAGAGGAAATAGGGTCTCTCATAATATGAACATAATAAGTACAGTGGGAGTAATATAATTTAACATCCCAATCATAAGAAAGATGATCTTAGAAGGAATGACATAAAATAGTGTACTTAAAAAGAAAGAGAGGAGTAGGATCCCTTACCTCAGGTCCGACTTGACTCGATCGTTCTTTAACGTCCTGAATAATAAACTTGAGTTAATTTCTATTTTCATATGAACCTTATTAAAGTTCATTATTCCTTTTATATCACTTATTTCAATGTTATAAACATTATATAATCATTTAAGTTAATAATGTTTGTTTTTTTGATATTTGGTTCTTAAGTCGAAAATAGACTTCTTACACTTACATGTTGTTAATTTGGTCAAAGGTTAGTTATATCCAGAATGATATTAATGATTTGGATAACATATATATCATATATATTCATAATATACATGTATTTATAATATTACATCTCATTTAGATGTAAGAAATGAAATGCACCGTTCATGGAGTCGGTAAGCCTTACGTACGCATGAACGCTACTTCAATTTCTATTTCGTATTTATGGAATGGAATCTTAATGATATAAGAGTATATTATAATTCCAGTATAATAACATATATAATATCATTAACTTTATCCTTTACACATCCCACATATGGTATTAACGAATCAAATCACTTTCAGGAGGCGGTAGTCCGCACTTCCTAAAATAAAGATATCGTGTTTACCCATAATGGAAACAATAATGGTATGCCATAAATGAAAAATACAGAGGCTTAAGGAAAGAATAAACATATTATATATCATATATAAAAATAGTGACATCATAATGGCCACCTTTGAAGGTGTTAAATGAGTATTGAACAATCATCGTTTCGGGAGGCAGAAATTCGCCATCCACAGAAACCGTATGTTCTTTAACCATTTGATGTAGTTGTGTGAGAGTGTAGCTCGAATAAATCTTATAACAACATCCTAGTATATTGAAGATACTGGTGTTGTTACAAAAGAAGTAAATAAAAAGAGTTTAGGGGGTTGGAGAAGCAAAATAACACAAATTAACATGAGAGAATGAATTACCTTTAAAAGTGTAACTCCTTTTGATTTGAGCCTAAAGGCTTTCTTTGAAAGGATTGTTCCCAAAGGGAATCCTCTAGGATGATTTTAGTGATGTGGAGAGAGTAAATGGATAGGGTATGGAATAGCCAAAGGCTTGATGAGTGTGTGAAATGAGGTAGAGGTGGGGGCCTTTTATAAGTGGAGAGGAGGGTCACTTTTGGAAATCATTAAACTATTATTTTATTTTCAAAAGTGTTTCGAATTTCTAAGGTCCCACATTGATATATTTCTAAGATAAGATGATAAGGAATCGAAATATTCCCATAAAGTAGTTTTTGGACAAGTGTAGGTCTTAGATTTTATATTATCATTTCATTTTATTTAAACAGTTCATTAATGAGGTCATCCTTGCATCATCATGATTTCATAATTAAATTAATTTATATAATGTCTAAAAATTATAACAAAACTATCCTGATGTAGGAAATATTTTTATATTTCTAAATAGTATTTATAAACAAAATTATGATTAGTATAACCCCTTATAAAAATTGTTTTAGTAAAACAATTTATGTTTGTGTCATTTTCACCTTTATTTAAAAAAAAGGCATTAAAGTCATTATCTCACCCAAGAGGCTCCATAGGGTTCCCTAAATCGACCCATGGGTTGTCTTGGTCGGCCATGACTCATTCAATAGGGGTAGGACCAGTGTCATGGTGTTTTCATATTTTTATAATATCATTTTACCTTAAATTACACTAATTACCTCTAATCGCGATTAATGAAAAAAAGTTACTATTCACCAAAAATTTATTTTCATCCCATTGAACCACATTTTACATAATAATGACAATCATGTATGTCGGATTTTCAAAATTCAATACACATTAGTGGTAAACTTTTATTTAACTAAAAAATCAGTTTGCTTGATTACCGCTTAGTGGTTTCACTATTCATCAAAAATTGATGTTTTTCAGAAAAATCCCAAACATTCACCCTAAGATATATTTGGTATTATGAATTAAAAAATGAAGTCCATTTTAAAAAATTCCAAACATATAAGTCACATTAATTAATTTAATAATTAATTCCCGTTGTCAGAGCAAATAGCGTGTTTTTATAAAACAATAAGTATCAAAAGATTGACACTAGTTTAAGTCTGATTTCAAAGTGAAATTAATTCCAACGACCACTATTGGATTTAATGGTAAAAATATATTCTAATTTCACTTTAAAACCAATTCAAAAGATAATATAATCATATAAATAAATTAGATTAAAAAGTGGGTTTGAATTAAAATACAACATTTTACACTATTCATTAAAAAATGAACTTTATCAGAAAGATACCAAAATTTTACACAAAGTAAATTTTGATGTCCCAATTATTAAGAGGAGTTTTATTTGGTCCAATAGAATTTATAAGAGTGAATAAAACTATATTTAATGATGGTTTGCCATCAAAAGGCGATAAGTGAACCTTTAGTGAAAACTAGGGCATATACGCCTAAAGTTGAATTCTTTCCGTATTTTAAGTCTTTATCTTTTATTGGATAAATTTAAAAATATTTATAAACATATATAATCATTTTTTAGTTATTTCTATCCATTCCTGCCAACACAATGGCTACATGTTAACTGACATTTAAAATAATATTATTTTATTATTAGAGTGCAACGTATGATTCCCAAAAAATTCGTTGTTGCGTATTGGGAACGCCATTGATCATTGCATCCCCTTTAAAGTAATATTAATATTTGATTCACAAATATGGATAAATATAAATATGTTATATTCTTTATTTACCCGGGGTGTTAAATTAGAGATCATAAACGTGTCAATTAACAATACATTTATTTTTAACTACTATAAAATAGATTTTGTTTGTTTTTTTACCCCTTTTAAGAGATTTTTTCATTTTAATAATAGTCTGATTGTGAAAAGGAAAAACTATTTATATGGAAAAAATATGGTAATTAATTGAAATGAGATTTATTTCTTTATATTGGAATGAAACGAAGAGGATGATCTTATTTTTTCATTGGAGTGTAATAGTGTCTGATCAGTTTTTACTTCTAAATGATTAACTTTTTTTAGCACATGTTCATAAAATAAAAGCATACATTACATTAAATTTATTCATACAACAATCAAATTCTTATCTTGTATATTTCTAATGCTGAAAAATTACTTGATAATCATTTTATTAACATTTTATATCAATGTGATCAGGATTTCTTAGTTATTGAATCATGATGGTTGGATTATAATTATAATCCAATAATATGGAATAAATGGTTTACTAAATAAAAATTACTATTTGAATCATAGGATTAATTGAAAATTTATTTTTAATTATTATAAATTTTTTAATCAATATTTCATAAAATATAACACAAATATTAATTCATTATCTCATATTTCTTACCTTTTAAGTTATCATTTAGCAGAATAACTATGTTATGGTCAAATGAAAATTTTTATCACATCGAGGAATTGGGTTATTAGATATATGTGTAGTTGATTCCTATAGAGTATAAATTTTAATATGATAAATTACCATTGTTTTCATTCTAATATACTATCAATATCCCAGTTTAAAATCCTACACGAGTGATTTGTAATTTATAAAAATGGTTTAACCATTAAAAATAAATTCCTCCATCATATAAAAAATTCTAGGAATTATATTGATTAATTGGATAGTTCTAATGATAAAAAATTAGAATATGATGTTTGTTTTATGTTTCCATGCCTATCCAAACTCATATCCATGATTTCATACCCTTGATGGGGAAGATGAAATTTCAATGAAAATATTAATATTAAATGGTACATTGGATCATAAAATAAAATATGAGAATTTAATTTCATTCTCAAAGATTCATATTATTCACAAATATGAAAATAATTTTTCTCAAGATACATTACATAAATAATAATTTTTTTGTTTGTTTTTGAGCAATTTAATAATTTTTTACATTAAAATGGTGGTAATGGTTAAATACTACATTTCATTATATTGCGAATGTTAGGACTTATATATATTTGTGATGAATTCCAAATGATCACGATGAATGAAAATTAATTAACCTATTTATCACACCAATCTAGTATCTTATTTTATTTTTTCCTCTATATAGTTTATTTTTCATTAATTATTATTTATTAATTATAAAAAATCCCAAATTTAATAATATAAATCAATATATTTATCAGATATGTTTGTATGTGAATCATATTTAACATGAATGTACCAAGGGCCATTTTTTAATGTTTTCATGTTCATAAAAATGTTTTTTTATATTCAACTAAATTGATGACATGTAATTATAATAAAAATATAAGGGTGAAATTGTACATTGGATCATACAGTCAAATCTAAGAAATATATTAACATGTATTTGATCCACACAGAATATTATTCCATTATTGCATGTTATACTATTTTTAATACAAATATAAATTAATTTTCTCATTAATATCCCTATAATTGTTGATTTTCCACATTATTAACATTGTGGATGAATAAAACCCAATAATTTTGAGATATGTGCGTATATTATTAGTTTATAACTTATTATTATTGTTCTAAAATGACATATAGATTACATTCCATAACCATTAATCCATTTAGTGGTCGTTTTCTAAAAATTTACTCCTACATGAGTAATTTTTCTTTAATTAATGTTTCAATAATATGAATCTATACATTCCATTAATCAAAAAATGCAATATTTTGATGGAATCATATATTATTACGAGTGATTAAAAATGATTTCATTAAAGATTCATGTAAATTTGAACATGTTTTATTGTTTTTATTATTTAATGGGTGACGTGTCATTAAAATAAATATATAAGGTTGTAGTGTTATCCTATATAATCCCATGAAATCCAAAATCCATTTTATTAGAGGTTGACTCAAAAGGTCAGTAATACCTAGAACAATATTCTCTTAAATATTCACTCCAATAAGAAATCATTAGTTTTATCATCACCCCATTTAGTTGATATGTATCTTTAAAAATAATTTTAAGGTCCACTTATTTTTTGGTTATGTAATTAAAATAATTAATCATACTCATGCATGGATGATTCATATAGACGATAAAATACTGAATGATCATTTTTCTAGGATTTAATGTCACTTGAAGCTCATTCTCATGGTTTTTACAGATAGACATGTGATTTTTAATGTATTAAAACTATTAGTAATATGAAATTAATATCTACATAATAATGAGAAATATGATAATCTAATTGATAAATAGATTCTAGTTAAATTTCAAAAATTGATTAAGGACGTTTTTCATATGTTTTCATAGAAATATTAACTTTTTTATTAGGATAAATAAATTCATGTAGGTATTTCATTTTAATAAACATATAATAGAAACAAGGTAATTTATCTCATGCTAAGAATATTGATCAATTTATTGAGGTGTTGTTTATTCAAACATTTAAAAACAAATCAATGGTCATTTAGTTGTGTTTTGTTATAATGAAATTTAGAAATTAAATAAATAAAAGGAATCACAACTCTTACATCGTATCTATAATTTATGTTGATAGATACTACCTACGTCATGTACGTGTCATCCCTATCAAAACATTATATTAATATTTTGACAATAATGAATTTCATATAATAATACATATATAATAAAGATTAAATTTCATAGAAGGAGGATGAAGTGGAATCAGTAACAAACAATTTCTTTACTATTTTTCCATTTAAACAAACATTATTAATAGTTAGAGTGAATTTATTTTATATTAAACAAAACTCTATGAAAAATACAAGGAAAATTAATTTTACATCGTTCAAAATTGAATAATAGTATATATTCCATTGTTTAATTTCAATGAACCTATGATTACTCTACCTGTTAAAAAATTGTATGGATTAAAATTAGAAGAGGATAACAATGAAATTGAGTTAATACATAGTGTCTTGATGTTTCATGTGTAACCCACACTTATATGATAGTGTTAAAAGTTTCAAAATAATAAGAAAGTCACTCACGGATCAATAAATTGAGTATGATGTTGCTATGTTTCTTATTTTTTCCCAACTCTCATTGTGGTAATCATTATCAAAACATAATCAATATAATCCTCATAAAAAGTAAATAACATAGCCTTAATCATACATCACAATTTTATTTTTTTTGTTTGATTCATAACAAGTATTCTTTGGGGTTATTATATTATCGAGACAACTCTATTTATATTATCCATGAAATATAAATTGTGGAATAATATTTTTAATTACATTTACAAAATTCATATGGAATAACATTGATTAAAATTAATTATATATAAAAATTAGCAAACACAATCAACATCCATTATAATTTTTCAAAATTTTTCATTTTAATTTACTTATGACTTGGTCTTCATTGTGGAATGTCATCATTAATAGATGCATTATGAAACTCAAAAAATTTCATGTCCTCAATATTTTCCTCAAATAATATAACATATTTATCAACATTAAACTATATTAAACCACAACATTGACAACTATATGGAAATTTTTCAGGAAACATTTATCTATTGTTTTTAAAATTTAATTTCATCCAATATATAACATTTTAGATTATCCAAAACCACCCTTTCTATTTTCATTATGGTATAGTGGTGACATCATTTCATTGCAACATGAGATATGGCCTTCGTATATTCTATATGGTGGATCTTTGTATATAACATCTTAATTATGTTTTCATAACTTATGGTTTTATAATTTTTTTCTCATTTCCAACTATCATAAAAAAAATTAGTGATCAAAGTGCTTAATATTATAATGAAATGTGCACACGAATCGTCTAAATTATTCTCTACTTTCATGGTTCTAAATTCATGGAGGATGATGTTTTTATACATCATAAGATATTAAATTTTTCGTTCAATGATACATTTCCCTTTGTATTGAAAAATTATTATATTAGTAAAGAATTATGAAGTTCACTTATATTGATCATGTTAAAGTATTATGTTGATTGAGAAAAAGATATTCTTAGAAAACATATAGTGAAAAATATTATAATTAAGAAACTAAATATACATGAAGTGATATGATTTTCCATGAAAATTCTTCGGATCAACAAAAAGTAACATTATGAATATATAACCGTTGTGGAAATGGTTTCCCTTAGACATTCAAAGGAATACGATCGACCATAAAATTAAAAAATATTTCTAAGAGTCATATTCTAGGGTATTTTTCATTGTCATTGTCAAACAATAAACATACATATCAATTCAAATGACTTCAAAGAAACATCAAAAAAACCATACACCAATCATCACCTAAGACTTTCCCCTAATATAGTATCAGTTATCATTCCATGTGATCCATGGATAGTTCTTTAATAATCATGACCAAATTTTCATAATATTATTTCAATAATTTATATATCTTGAATTATATTGGTCCATTAATTTCATCCATATATTTTTATTGTTATACAAAATATTTGAATCAGTCCATTAGAATTTATTACTTAACATCAATGAATTTATACACAAGAAATTACAACATGATCATTGAATATGATTTTTTTATTGAAATAAAATTCTATATGATATATTATATTCAAGAATTAATAATTTAAAACAACCCATTTCTAAACATGTGAATAACATTACTATCATACATGATTTAATCCCGTCCACCATCACCAAGATAAAAATACACCACCAACGACCTAACTTCTGTTGAAAATTGTGTATTTTATTTATAACACCCAGATATTTATACATGAAAATATATCAGATGATGTTCTATACCATCTATAACTAGAGACACTCCCCCATCACATCATACTATAGAATAATTAATTTCAACTAAATATTTCAACCTATATCCATATTAATCACAACCAGTCATATAATGGAATATATAATTAATTAGACTAGAATCATTTCATTGGTCCTATATAATTTATTATATGTAAGCCTCTCATTATTCCTATGATAAATATATATATACACATATTTATTTATTTATATTATTAAAAAAATTATATTTAATATTTTTAATATATTAACATCCTTATTTTGAACATAAAATACATATGAGAAGAGATTCATTATTGTGGTTATTTAATTTATATATCATCAAAAATGATAACATTTTATTAGTTATATACTCATTCCAAATATATATTTTGAAAAAATATATTAATATGTTGTTAATAGAAATATATTATTATTAATAATTTAATATGATATTGAATAATAAATCTTGTTAAATTTGAAACATGTGATATTTTCCAAACATTTTAGTTGGAACCAATATCACTCAGTTCATGGAATGTCACACTAACAGAATCTAAATCTATGGTATTCAAATATTATAAATGTAATGTGTTACAATTTTTAGAAATATTTTTTCAAAATAATCATTCTCAAAATTACATCATCTATGTAAAAGTACACAACCATGTCACCAAGAATAGAGGGAAGAAACTCTATCGATACTCTAATGAAGTTAATTATGATACCCTCATTGGGTACTTAGTGATCTTTATTTTACCTACCCTCAGGATAATATAATATTTTATAACATATTTTCACGCATACTGGTTACAAAATTTCAGTGAATAGTTTCATATTATATATTAGAGAAATAATATATTCCACAAATGTAATTGTATATTAAAAATTAGTTTAAAAATAAAATTGGTTATCCTATCCAAACATCATTAAAAAGAAAATATATCATGTTGAAGTGAAAGAAGTAATAATAATATGGGGTCTATATAAATCTATGTGGATCACATATAATATTAACCAATAGTTGGAAAATCATAGAGCACCCTACTCCCAACCTCTATTATAAATAATAGTAATAGGAAAATACTTATATCCATGTGAAGTGTAGATTAAACCTATAGATGGAATGTTGAATTGTTAAAAAATGATTATTTATTATTATTGGAAAAACATATCTATGGGACCCCCAATAAATAACTATTGTTTTGTTGATAGTAACATATTTCTATGGGAATTTAGTAACTATAACTATAACCTATAAACTGACTACCTATAACGGCCGGCTTTTAGTGTTTGTTAATATAGTCGTCGAAATAATACTATTTTTTCAGAAGAACTAAATTCCTATAAATGAAGAAAAATAACAAAAACCCTTGTGGTTCATGGTTTATTTAAAAGAGTTATCCTAAGGAATTATAAATTCCATAGATGATGGCCCTTAATATGTGCTAGTCTTATGAGACGAATAAGTGAATGACTCACATACTATTGGAATAAAATTAACACATAATTAAACATATTAATATATATTTAAAATTCATTAATTAATATATAATTACAAAATTAAATAATTATATATGATTATATTCATACATTCATGTATACATTGCTTATGATTCTTCAACTAATTGAGGTTGATCTGATGTATGTAACACGGACATAAATATATTGATATAAAATATTTTGTATTATATGATGATGATGAATTTTTTCTTATTTAATACCATAGTTATTCTTATCTTAAACATTTTTGCAATTATTCAAAAATAATAAAAACCAAAAAAATAAAATAATGGAACGTATTGAAAGGAAATAGAATCAAACATTTTCCAAATAGTTAAATATTTAACAATCTATTATAAAACCAGTGGATATAGGGGGAAAACTATTCAATAAACATGATAATAAATTGTTTCTCCTATAGTGGTCTGTAACCCATCAAATATTTTTATTACATTTAGTTATAGTTTATTTACATAAAAATAGTGAAATAATGGTAGTTTTATTAGGTTCATATAAAAAATACACAGACTTATTACATTTAAATTTTCACAAAAATTTTGCAATAATTATTATATACATATGTAACACAAGTAATTTTTCCTAATTGTGATTCCTATATAAAAGGATCACTAATAACCCACTTTTATTTGTATATAATATTGACAACGTTCAATAATATAAATTTTAATTTCCCAAAATTAGTTCAACAAACCAGATCGACCTAAAAAACTAATAACAATAATTATTTTAATTATGACATTGGTGTGGTATATTGGTTTCTCATGGTACTATATGATTTATTTAATTAAAATTAATCTTCTTAATTGTATCAATTTTGAAAGAATTCCATATAAATATGAAACTTAATCCCCATTTCACATACCATAAATTTAATAATTTTACAATCTTTAGAAACCATAAACATAAAAATCTATAATTTACATGTACTATTAATCTACATAGTTCTTTAAAAATATAATCATTCCAAAAATAATATGTGGAATTTTTTGCCAGAATAATATTGACATAAAAACCCTTAAATTCTAAAAAAGGAATCAACCAAAACAATAATATAATACCAAATTGGATTTCCTAAAAAAATAAAATAAATACAATAATTAATTAAATAAAAACTATGGCGACTCATGATTGAAATTAAAAAATGTGAGATTAAACCTCAATATGGAGGGCTTAAGGTTGGAGGAACAATTGGGACATTAATATATGGAAACTATTGGGGTAGTTATCAATGATTGATGAGTATTGTTGGTAGTGAAAGAGTAACGATAGTGGTTATGGGATGAACATCAGATGAGTGAGGTTTTAATCTCAGTACACCATAAGGGGAGTCGTTATTGTTTCAATTTAGAAGGGGTTTCATTATATAGGAGCTAAATGGGGATAAAAATGCATTGGAGGTTATAGGAGTGGGGCCTCATGATAAGATACAAAAATATAGAGTTGGATTTGAGGATTTTTATTCATTACTATTTATTCATAGACATTCTATTCCATAATTTATCAAAAAAAAGAAATAAACTGACAATGAGGTATTTTTATCCTCTCTAGAAGGATTGATAGAAAAATCACTATTATTAATAATAAAAATACATGTGATAAAAAGAAAAACATTATAATCACTTTATATATAGTTCAGAAATTTTACTCATTATAAGGGAATTATTTAGCATCATAAATTATTCCCTTCATCCAAGATTTATTATCATTGAGAATGGTTAATTTGCATTAAATATTATATATATATATAATATTAAATACAATTCATACATATATATAATTATAAAAATAAATTCATCTCATATATATATATATATTCATTTATAAATTCATTCAAAATAAAAATCAATATTATAGGATTTAATATATATATCTACAAATGTATTTATATTTACATTTATATATTGATATATAGGTTCTATACATCACAATATATATATATATAATTAAAATTTTGTGTGTGTTGCGTTTATATATGTATTCATATACATTGACACAAAAGGCACATTAAAATATAAATAAATATAAAAGTTCATTAAATAGATAATACATATTAATATTTTAAATATTTTAATTTTAAATATATATATTTTATAATATAGAAAAATATTTACAATATACATATATTTATAATTATATGTGTGTACATACTCATATATATTTATATTACTATATATAAGTAGATATATGAATATACTAACATAGAAATAAGAATATAAATATAATATTTAAAAGTAGAATTTATTTTAGAATAAAAATTATAATTATTATTACGTTGGTAATTCATATATTTATATTTCACAAATTTATAATATTCAATGATTTTATTTAATAAATTTTTTAAATTATTATTAAAAAAATATTTGAATGAAAAATATAAATATTTTATTTAAAAATAATACAAATTTTAATGTGATAATTTATTTTTTGAAATAAAATAGAATATATATATATATATATACATAATATGTTCATTACATACACAATTACATAATAACCAAATATAGAAAATCATTGTAAATATGCAGGCTTGGGGACATGACCCTACAACCTTCCCCTCAACCAAAAACCCTAAACACACCACAAAAAATGGGGGGATATATATATACAAATACAATCATTGTTCTTGGGGATAAAATCATTAATATTGCCTAAAAATTTATGTAATCTCTCTCATGTGTGTATGTAAATGAGTATTTGTATTTATATGTGAATGTTTTTATATATATTGGTAAGTATGATTGAATTTATATGTATGGATGTGTATGTATGTGCATATGTGTTTGTATGTGTCTGTGTGGGTGTATGAATGTTTATGAATTTTTACGTATGGTTATATATCTATATGTATATATATGTATGCGTATGTAGTCTATGTGTATCTTTATATATGTGTATGCACATGTATTTTATGTGTTTTTGTATGTTTGTGTGTGTATGTATATGTGTATGTGTATGTATGTATATAAATGTGTCTATCTATGGTTGTACATGTATGTGTATATAACTGTGAGTTTTTTTATATATGGATGAGTAAGAATGTACATTTTTTTTATTTTTTCCATATTTATTGTTGTTGTATGTATGTGTATGTGTATTTGTATTTGTATATTTATGTGCATGTATTTTTTGTATATGTGGATGTGTGTGGTATGTGAATTTTTGTGTGTATGTTTATAACTAGATACCAAATGAAATGTGTTGGTTCAACTATGTATCAAAGACACAAATTTTTTTTATGAAATTATATTTATAAACATATTTTTAAGTGGAATTTATTAAAATATAGTTATTAATTAATTAAATTTCTTACATGAAATACATATAAAATATAGATCCATATGAAAAATTAGTACGAAAAATATTTCTGTACATTAATAATCATAAATATATTTTAATATAGATATTAAATTCATTAATTTATTTTTCTAGTTTATAATTAAAAATATATTTTGAATTTCTGTTATATATAATCATATGATTTTTTACTTTTATTAAAACATTTATACAAATATTAATGTATTTATTAAAAAAAATAGTATCAAAATAATCATTTTATGTATTTGTAAATTTATTATACTATCAAAACTTTGATACTTATTCATAATATTAATAGACTAATATATATATTTTATTAAATATATACATTTTCAGTATATATTTCATTTAATATAATATAATTTTATACATTTTGAGTTTGTTATAATAATAATTTATTTATTGAACATATTTATTATAATCTTAAATGGTTTCTTAATAAAATATTTTTTTAAATTTATTCTAATAAATTTATTACAATATTTGTTGCATACTTTAGGTTTCCCCTAGTGGAAGTGGGATGACATATCAATAGACTTCGTCACAGGACTACCAAGAGCTCAGGGTGGTTATGATGCTATCTGGGTAGTGGTGGATCATCTGACAAAATCAGCTAACTTCTTAGCAATCAAGGAGTCGGGCCCGGTGAGTACCTTTGCATAGAGGTACACAGACGAGGTTGTGCGTTTTCATGGAGTTCCAAGGACCATCGTCTCAGATCAGGATACTCGGTTTACCTCACGAGTCTGTAGGTGGTTACATCATGCTTTTTCCACCTAGCTATGCCTTAACACTTCTTTCCACCCCCAGACCGACGGGCAGACAGAGCGAACTATCCAGAAACTGGAGGACATGCTGCGAGCATGAATTCTGGATTTCAGAGGATCATGGGTACGAAACTTTCTTTTAGTAGAGTTTTCCTACAACAACAGCTTCCACTCTACTATTTTCAAGGCACCATTTGAGGATTTGTATGGAAGGCCATGTCGTTCACCCATTTGTTGGGCAGAGGTTGGTGAGACATGTTCTTTTGGGCCAGAGGTAGTGTAGAGCACCACAGAGAAAGTCCAGCTTTTACGTGAGAGGATGAAGGCGACTCAGTACCAACAGAAGTCTTATGATGATCGTCGGAGAAGTCCCTTGGAGATCGAGGTGGGAGATCATGTGTTCTTGAAGGTTTCCCCTCGACGGGGGCAGCTGAGGTTTGGGAAATAGAGCAAGCTCTCACCTAGGTTCATCCGAGCTTTTGAGGGGTTGAGGCGATTTGGTGAGGTGGCATATCAGCTGGCCTTGCCACCTCCAATGGAGAATGTCCATGACGTCTTACACGTCTCCCAGCTTCTTCGGTACTTACACGACGACTCCCACGTTATCGACTGGGGAGAGTTAGATATGGGATACAACGCGACCTTCGAGGAACGACTAGTCATAATCGAGGATCGTAAAGAGAAGGTGCTCCGTGGATGAACCTTTTGCTGGGTTCGTGTGTTGTGGAGGCATGGCGGTCTCGAGGAGATCACTTAGGAGCGGGAGACCCAGATGCACGCTCAGTACCTGGAGTTGTTTTGACTTGTGTTTCCCCTTTTTCTTCTAAGCTTTGTATTGATGTTGTACTCTATACCTTTGATATATGGAATGCTTGGCTTTTCAGTTGTGAGTCCTTTTGTTTCCTTGTTCCCTGGTAATGTGTAACATGTCCAGATGTGTGGGAAGGGGGCTAACCTGACCCTTAATCAAGACACATTAATGAGGATGCGATTGAGCCCGTGCGGGCGAGTCAATGCCGCCTAAAGCGGATAATATCTCGACATAGGTGAAGGAGTTTTCCCAAACCCACGTGTTCGGGCAGTGTGTTGGTTGTGTGGTTTTGGGGGGTAGTTCGAGGGGGAAATCTTAATGTGTGGAAGTGGGAAGACCCAATCCTTAATCGAGACGCATTAATGAGGATGCGATTAAAATCGTGCAGGCGAGTGAGTGCCTCCTAAAGTGGATTATATCTCGACATAGGAGAAGGAATTCCAAACACATATGATTAGGGTTGTTGGTTGGGTTCCTGTTATAACGAGAACCATAAGAGGTATCTTGTCGGGTTTCTCTAGGTTGGTTTTTGAATTCTCGGGGACGATAATGTTTTAAGAGGTATCTGATGTAATGGCCCGGACCTCTCTGGCCGATTACATAGTCAAAAAGAAGGTCAAGAAGTGTTCTGGAGGGTAAAGTGGACTTTTCCCACACTTTCCAAAATTTTGAAAGTACACGCCGTGTAGTTTGAGTACATTCCATGTACCCTCTTGCCGGGTATACCCCATGTGGATGGCCATGTCTTTGCCACGTGAAGAAAATGGGTGCACGCCGTGTGTCCAGTTCTACACGCTGTGTATTCCTTCCCCACGTATGCGTTACCAGTCAACGACCCTGTACCGTGTTGGAGCCGTGTCCTTGCCATGTGAAATAAATGAGTACATGCCGTGTGTCTAAACTACACACCGTGTAGTCCTTCCCCGCATATGCATTACCCTCAAACCATGTGTTGACCAGTCAACAGCCTCTGAACTGTGTTGGAGGCCGCATGGAGACCATGTGAAAATGGCCTAGTACAGGTCGTGTAATTTTTCTTTTCATTCCTATAAAATGAGGGGTCCCCTCCTCGTTTCAACTCACACCTCTCCTCCCCTCTCCTCTGAGCAGAGCTCTCTCAAGAGACTCAAATGCTCTTTCGTACATAACATCTCCGTCCGAGCTCCGATTTGCAATCCGTCAGTGGCCACAGGATCGTAACGACGAGGCGGAACTTCCGAGCATGGATCCGTTGTCTTTCCTTCTGCTTTTCCTCTCGAACTTCCTCCCGAGGAGGTTTTTCCGGGACGCCGATGAACGTCTTCTAAAGTTGATCCAGAGGAGCATTGCAATCAAGAAACTATTTTGGTAGGGATCTAACCTTCGTCTCTTTAATTTGTGCATCATGCGGGGTGTGTGTTCTATTGTTTACGTGAAACACTTTTGAATCTTTTTTTAATGAAGATAATAACTAGTTAAAGAACGGGGTTGGGAAGGTTGTGATTGTTGTTACATTGTATCCTGTAATATTATGTTGTGAAATGAATAGGATTATGCCTACTGAAAATCACGGTCGTTGGGGGACTTTGCTTGAGAAAATAAATGTTTCCCTATCTTTCTAGACCGTTTTTGTGAGTGGAACTTTGTTGAATGTGGAAATTGGTTAATAACGTAATGTTGACGGTTAAAATCTGGAACCCTTCTGTGATCACCCCTATTAAACAAAATGGAATAATGAACATGAAGGTGTTGGTTTGGTTACGTGGCATGTGTTGGGGGTGTTTTTTGGGTTGTTGTGGATCAGGTGAGCAGCAAGGCTGCGGTTGACTTGGTTGCGGGCTAGTGTGATGTTGTGATGTTGATAGGCAGTGGGGCTACACTAAATGGTATTAAAGGGATGATGATGTGTGGTTTCGGTGTGGTTGTGGTTATGGAAGATGGCAGCAGGGTTGCAGTGTTGGGTTTTAATGTGAACGGACTGTGGGTTGTGATTAATAAATAAAAGTGGAAGAATTAATGAATGGTGGGGCATGGTAATGAAACAGAAATAACAAGCAATGGGGTTGGTTGGTTGACAAGAGGCACTTTTTGTGCTGCTTATATTTTTCCTAACTTTTTTGGTGGATGACAGGGATATGTTTTATGAACGTTTGGTGTGGTTAGTTGTGGATAGTTTTACAGTAGTTAAGGAACTAAATAACTATTTCTACTGAAATGTGAAAACCTAAAGGGGGTTGGGTTGTTTGTTGTATGCATGTTTCTTAGTAGCAGTGCCGAGATACGTAATCAGTTTCTCTTTTTAGAAGCCATATGTTGGGTTGTGTGTTTGGTATACATATGTATATCTGTATCTTTTGTGTTTTATCGCACCACACCCATGTTGAGAACATAGTGTCGAACACTCCCATTTCATGGGAGAGAGTGTTTTCCCATAGTTACTAGCTACTTCCTACTCTTTCTCCCCTAGGCTGTGATTGCTTGAGGCGACCATACACCCAAGACTCTTCGGGTAGGTTTCTATTGAGGTGATTAGGCCCAAGACTCTTCGGGCATGCTTATAGGCTATAATGGCTTGAGGCGACCATACACCTAAGACCTTTCATGTAGGTTTCGATTTCAGGCCCAGGTGTCATCGGGCGAGAGTTTTGTTACTAGTACTATTCCCATGATCCTTCAGGATGAGTCCCACGTGTCTTCGGGCGGGGATGTGGTTGTGGTTTTGGTTGTGAGGCCCAGGTGTATGCGGGCAGGATACATGGTGGTGAGGCCCAGGTGTGTGCGGGAGGGATGTGTGGTTGTGAGGCCCAGGTGTGTGCGGGCGGGATACGTGGTTGTGAGGCCTACGTGTGTGTGGACGGGGAGAGTGTGACAGCGTCCGGACATTCATCTTACTAATGGGAAATGGTGCGGGGTACCCAATACTCTTGTTCTTATACTACTACTACCTGTTGTGATAGTGTTTTTGTGATTGTGGCTGGTGAGGTTGGGTGGATAGATTTCCTTGTTAGGATTCTTCTGTTGTTCTCACGTTACTTTAGGATGTCTCCCCACTTGTGCATGGGAGCTTTAGGTTTCCCTACTGAGTATACTTGTATGCTCACCCTACGTTTACTTTCATTTTTCCAGGAGGACTACCGGGGCCGTGCAGGACCCTACTAGTCAGGCATTTGGAGTTTCCGCAGTTGTTGTTATCTTGTTTTCTTTTGGTATTGTACTTTTGAGCATTCTTGTACTTGTACCATGTTATAAAATTCTTTAAACTTGCTTGTAGGCTTGGTTTGGGTTTATTTCTATACACTTGCTCTTTTCCTTTTTGGTGGTTGACTCATCCTATTTCCCGATCCTAAATAATAAAAACGGTAATGCCTCCTATATTTGTGAAAACTCATACCCATGGTGCTAGTCTCCAACCCGGGGCCTACTGGAGGCGGGACTCGGGGGACATTATCTCCCTTTCACCATTTCCATCTCAAGAGGGGCATCTTTGATGGGAGGGGGTCGTGAGAGTTTTCAGTGTTTTTAGGTTTGGTTTTCAATAAAATGTGGTAGTTATGGGGGTCTAAAATTTTTTGGTACTTGAAGAAAAATAATAATGGTAGTTTTTAATCATATGAATATTTTTTCATTGAAATTAATGTGGTTTTATAAAATGGGATATTTTTTAAAACTATTGAGAGAATCGTTCAAAATTATTATGTTTTTCTTAAATTCCATGACCCATTTAATGTCTTCGAATAAAATTACATGAGTATATTAATCACAAAGTATATTTTGGTGAATGATGTTTTGATTCATTAAATAGTTAGTTAAAATTGTTTTGAGTGATTTATACTAGATGATGGTTTTTAACAGAATTAAAGATGTTTTTTTATTATTTTATAGTGGGTCCTCAAACATTTTTGAATTATATTTGAATTATATTTCTATTAATTGTATAATACATTACACATTGTGTATTTTTAAAATTTTATATGATTGGGTGTGATCCCCTCCTGAAAAAATTTATTATCTTATAACAATATAATGGACATTGATTTTAAATTGAAGTGACTTTTAGAACAAGGGAAATTTTTCTCTATTGGGTGTTATGAATCATTTGTGAATGGTAAATTCCTTATGAGGATGTGGTGATGACTTTTAACTACCTGAATTTGGATAAATTATTTTCCAATGTTACATAACTAAATAGATTATTATAAGTAATTATTATATAAAAAACATTCAATTCATTGGTTTCATTATATCCCATAAAATATAAAATACCATTATATATTGATGTCATTAATAATATAAGCATCGAATATTTTTCTTATTAATAGAATATATAAAGGGTTTTAAACAATCCAATTAACATAGAAAAAGGAAGTGATAAGCTCAAATTGTATGATTGTACCATATGAATCCCATTTATTAGAACATATGAGGGAGATAAAATGATATGTATTTTTCATTATCGAATCCCAAAGTGAGGTCTAGATAAGTAAACATGATCAAAAATATTTTTGGGAGATGTTCAAGCTCATTGAGATCACTACCCAACCCATGTATACCAAAGCACTCCATGAAATTCTCATCATCATACTCCACACCCTTATGAAATTTGCAATTTATTAAGCGTTATGTATCAATATAATAAAAAATGACTATATATTTTATATTTTAAATATTAGAATTATTCTATTAACATAATATAGTTACTATATGATCAATTTTTATTTTGATACAAATAACAAAATTCTATTTTTTAGTAATATTGAAATTAAATTATGTTATCTCTTTTTATTAATTAATCAGTTTTTTAAGTAAAATATAATTCATTAGAATATTATAAATAAATAATTTTTATCAAAATAAAATTTATCATATAATATTAATGAATTAATAAGAAATTTTTATAAGGGTTTGAGAAATGTAAATAAAAAAAAACTTCACATTTAACAATAAATTTAGATTTTTTATAGTGAAATTTCATATATTTATAAAATAATTTATATAAAATCAATAATAGTTTTGTAATATTAATGTTGAAATAATATAATAGTGAATTTTTCATATTTTTCTGAGGTAATCATATTTTAATATAAAAATTAATTATAGTATAACTATATAGTGTGTATTTAGACGATAAAATGACCCAAAATTATGTAATAATAATATTAAACGGTATTCATGATAAAAAAACATTAAAATAATATAAATTTTGTGTTATTTTATTAATTTTAAATATCCATTTTGAATCCTAAAAAACCTATAATGTATTTTATGGCTTTAAGACAATTTAAATAAAGAAATTACTCGCCTCCAAATAAGGAAGGGTAATATTTTAATAATTGTTCCACATAAACAAATAAAATAATAAAAAACAACCCACTTTTGTAGAAAACATGGTAAAATTGAATGGATGTTTTTTTGTTATTTTGTATTTAGTGTCCAAAAACTATGTTTGTGATTATATAATGAATTCAACACCCATTTCTTATAAAAACCCACCCAATATCCCATTTATCTTCACATGAAGTCCTTGGTGCACATACTAGGAATTAAATCAGCAATCTAGATTCATCTAAATGTTTCCACAATATATCAAGAATAACCTATAATGCTTATGGAATCACCCTCTTAATGTAAGACTTCATCTCTTATTCACCATTATTCAATTTTCTTCATTATCTTATCACTTTTCTCTCAAATTCATAATGGTGTTATATTACCTTTAATAAAGAATTAATATCCATTTTTTGAAAAAAAATTATATACCCCCATCACTCTCAATTATCCATTCTATTAACAATTATACTCCCTCATTATTCTTCTATAGTTTCACCACAATTTTCCATGCCAATCAATTGTGTAAGGAATATTGGTACCCATTTCATTTCAATTGTGTTCACTTATATGAAAATATATTCCTTTGTTGGGGAATTAAATATAATTATTCAATAATTATTGATGTTGTATTGAAATTTACTAATAGATGAGTCCAGTTTTTGTGATCAATAGGGAATAGTTATGCATTAGAATGTATTGAAAGCAACTGGTGAACCTCAAATTTTATTGGCATCCAATGCATTGGTTATGGTTTTAGTCTCACGTGAAAATAATTCAAGGTTATATGGTTTGAATATACATAATAATGAGATAATTTAAATCATGATTTATTTTTAATTATCATTTACATATGTTTATGATTAGGTTTATTAAGTTGTTTCAACATTTCCTATGTTTTTATTGTGATTATCATGCTATATTGTTCCACATTGTACATTTTTAGGAATATCAACCCTTGTTTTCTCTTTTGGATTCATGTTTTATAACATTTATATATTTATACTTGTTATTTAATGTTTACTTGCATACTATGATTTATTAATTACATAATTCTTTTGTATGTCCCCAGGTTGTCTTATACAATTTCAAGTACAATGGAATAATATATTCATTCATGGATGTTGACACGTGGAGAGTAATTTTTCGTGTTTTGGAGTTGATGATTGATTTATGTTTGGGATATATACATATATATATATATAAGAATGTTACATATCGATTATATTTAATGTTTTCCATGTTAATATAAGGGGTGTTTTTAGAGATCGGCATGAGAGATAGATCAATTTTATAGAATTAGTATACATATATATTGTTTCTCTGATATAACCAGAAGATTATACTAATTTGGAAGTGGGTTTTGATTGAGAAAACATGTTATAGCTCGTGGTAACATGAAATCCTTTCTTTTGTTTGTTCCTAGTTAGTAAGATGTGTCTATTGTAGAAATGAATATGTTTAGTAATGATGACCATGGTTGATTATTGCCATATCTGAATATGTTAATTACGTATGGTGTGGTTTTCCAAGATTATTGGATATCATTTAATGGTTGTTGTTTGAGACTCTATTGTTTATTTCGTATTTTTATCCCATATTATTGATTATATTTCAATAAATTTATCATGTTTATCCCCTATGTATTGTTTATTCTATTACATGGACTAGGTTTTAATACTCTTGTATGATGAATAGTGTTTTGAAATTATAATTAGTCTTTGAGATTATTTTGGAAATTTTATTGGAATTAAAAATTATGTAAAATGATATAGATATTTAGAAAATGTTTTTAAGATAAAAAATGTGTCATTGCCTTATTTTATGTAATTTTTAAAGAGTTATATTTGTATTAATCAATAGGTGATTATAAAAGGTTTTATGTCCACCATTATTTCTATTAGAAGGATTGTAAATGATTTTCCAATAGGGTATGAGGCTTAGGAAATGTAGTATTTAGGTGAATTTTTTCATTTAAGATAAATAAATGAATTTTTTAAAATTGATTGAATGGTTCATCTCTTTCATATATTTGACTTGAAAAACCATTTTTAAATGTAAATTTAAAAAATTTATAAATGGATTTCGTTATATTGAAATTTTAAAACATTGGGGTTCATACCAATTTATATTAGTTTCCCTCTCACTATATAGGTAACACATATTATAAAATGATTATATATTTTCATTTTAGGTGAATAAATATAATTTTTCAGGAATAGCCATGTTGGATAAGATGGCTTTTTAGAACCCAATGTGGAGTATGGATAGGGTTCACATTGAGAGTATGAGTTTCTTCATTATTTTTATATTGCCTTAAATTTTTTATTTATTATCCTAAACCTAAGAATTTATTGTTGATGAAAAGATAATATTTATTCATTTCTATTATTTTTTACATCATATTTCTTTTTTTCCATTAATATTTATTTACTATAATCATTATTTTTTTGGACTTTTACTATGACATGGATGTTTTGTTATTGATCAAGTAGGGTTTTCAAGAGTAAAATTTGTATAAATGATAATTTATTGATTATCATGTAAAGAATTCCATCCCTTGGAAATAGGCAATGTTAATCTTGTTTATACAAACCAATACCAATATATTGTTTGATAGATGTATTAGGATGGCTCATTATATGTCCCCTGATATGTTATAAGTGATAGTTTATATTAATTATATGAATTGTTGTGAAATTTTTTAATGGTGATCAACACATTGCGGTGATGAACATGAAATAAAAATTATGCAGGATTTTGGGGAAATGAGTAGATATAGTCAATGATGGTTTATATTTTAATTTATCTAAGGTGAATTCTAGGTTTAATGGGAATATAATGGTGGATAAAAGATTTAATTAGTTATTTATGATAAATCAAAAATGGTGACGGACTAATCATTTCATTTCCCACACATGAAGACTAGGCCATTGTATTTTACTGTCTTGGAGAATCATTAGACTATTTTTTTAGTTCACTGTGAGATTAATATGATTGGGATGAGAATTATGATTATTTTAATCAGGTATATTGTTATAATTAAAGTAAGTAATGTTTAAATTCTTTTTTATTGTGGATGAAGCCTTTCATGTATTATCAAATTTCCACACACATTACTGATATTTTATATTATTTTATTAAGTGTTATGACTTAAATTTTTTCCTTATTATAAAACTAATATATTTAATATAGTGAAAATAATACTATTATAACAATGTTAATAAAATTTAATAATAATTGTAATTTTTAGTATTAATTTAAATAGAATTCTTCAAGTCTAGTAATTTTTATAAAAAAGTTTCAATTTATTAGTAATCAGAACTATTTTTTAGTGCTAACAAAGGTACTAATATATTTTAAATTTAGTTTTATAAGTAATAATTGATAAAATATCATTATTATCATTGATATAGTTATTTCTTAATAAAAGATAACTATATTAAAGATAAAATTATTATTTATCACCTCTTGTTATTTTAACATTAAAATAGTGTACATTTACGATCTTTTTTCTTTGGGTAGTTAAAACCATTTCCCTATTTTTTTTAAAAACCTAATTTTGATTCCTCTCCTCTTCATTTATAAATATCATGAAAAATGTAAATCATGATGTTGAATTTGGTTTTTCTATTATAGAATTATTTACTTCATAACCCAATGGTAAGATATTCAAAACATGTTTTTTAGGATTTCCACAGCTGATCATGCACGATATTTTCATGATTATTTAATATTCTACCCCCATTACTGTCATATTTATGTTTATTAACCAATAATTCATTTTTTTATTATTTCTTGGTTTTTCTTCAAATATGTTTAAATATAATATATAATATTAATTTTATCCCTATTTTCTTAGTTATTCAAATAATCAATTTTTTACTTATAGTTTATCAAAAATATAAACATATATTAAAAAAAAGTTGATAAATGTTTTATAAGAAAATATATATTTGTATTTATGTTTTCGTTTTTAATGTTTTTTTAATTATCATTCAATGTCTTTATATGTATATAAAAACATAAGTTTTATTTATTTATATATAAATATATATTTTTATATTATATTTAATATGTATTTTTTATATCGATTTATCTTTTATATTCTAAAACATAAATTAGAAATGTCTTATTTCTACTTATATGTAGAAAACGATAACATTATTTTTCAATTTTTAAGTTATGCGAATTGATATTTATAATATGTTACATTATAATGGATATTTTTATCTATTTAGATATGGAAAACATAATTGTTTTAACAAAAAACATTACATTATTCAGACCCATGACATACAACAAAAATATAATCCACATTATCAAAAACACATGGAATATACCTTGAATTTAAGAATTAATTTTTTGACTCATTATTCTATTTTCAATAAAAATAATTAATACATATTTACCATTTTAATTCACTTTATGTAATTAAACAATGAAAACATTATTTGGATGCATTTTTAAAAATCACTATGACATTTCCAAAAATAGAAATTAATTTTCTATCAAGATATGTCCATAATAATTCCCTTATATTTTTTTGATAAAACCCATCACATTTTTAGGTTGTTAACTAATACACACATAGAAAACAATTCCTGAAACTGAGAAGAGTTAATTCATTCCAAAACAAAGTATTTATTATATATATATCGTTTTATTTTAAAACATTTGATATATATCTATTATGTTATATACATTTTATATATACATATTATAATTTATAATTTTATATTTCATGGTTTTACATTAACTAATTCATAGAAATTAAAATGATACATTATATACATAACTTGTGAGTGTTTATTTATTTACATTATAAAATATGAATGTTATTAAACAAAGTAGGATAGATGTGAATAGAAAAGTGATGAGTCCCAATCATTTGAAAAAAGAGTATGAAGATAATATTGAAGATTTAATCATGTTTGAAATATAACATGCATATAACCATTCTGTAATAATTTATCTATGTTTACATTAATTTTATTAAAGATGATTTTTTATAGTAGTTATAAAAACAATTGATATGTCGTTTAATATATCCATGGTATACATTGTGGACTACTGGGGGTAGACATTGGTATAATAATATCGTTTATTGATCACATGATATTATTACATGTTTATACAAAAATGTTGATAAGTCTATGGTTTATAAATTACTATATATGATTAAAAATTTAAATTTTTATCAAGAGTGTATTGTTGAAATATAAATTGAACATGAAGATGAAATTAATGATTATCTTTAGATGATATATAAGCTAATAGTATTTTATGATTCAATTGTATTAATTTTATAATAAATTCAAATCATTCACATTTATATATATTCAATTTATTTTAAAATATCGAAATAGTTGGAGGTACACCGTGTTTATTGAACTACATTCTTCCTTGAATGATATTTTTCAATAAAAAAATGATTTTTAATTCTAAATATATGAAACTAAATCAATTATATGATCATAGGTATGATCACTTATATTATATATACTGATCCAATTGATTATATATTATTTCATAATGATATTGAATAACTTATTAAATTTTATATGTGTGGTGTGATATGATTCATAAATGGGAAATCATTTCATTCAAAATTTTATTGGTATTTTGAAATAATTTCATGGGATATATGGTTATATTGAAATGCGGATACATGAAGATAGTTGACATGGAATCAAGAAAGAATAATTTAGATAGGAAAATATCATAACCTAGAAGACTATTCTTTGCACAAAAAACTGATCACGAGTATCATTTATTTAAAAACAATCCATGAAATACCCATTTTTCACAATTTGCATATGGAACAAAATATTATCGGGTCTAATGTAACATTTAATGTTCATGGTCAGTTAAAATGGTAAATATTATCTAGCCATTTTGGTTATGCATAAATTAGAAATACATTATGTTGTATCTATTAATATAAAAATAGATATTTATATTGATGTAAAAATGAGGTCATTGAAAAATGATCATAAATTAATATGTGATTTTGTAGTAGTGTAGTATTAATATCATAGAAATAAACATTTCAGTTTTTCAATTTTATCTTGTATAATAAATAAAATTAATACTTATGAATATTTTTCAGGGAATAACATTCAATTAATTTCGGGGTCTCCCTTTTGTGATTAATGTTCAAACTAAATTAGGTTGATACACTTCCTAAATAATATGTATCTACGACACCACAAAATATTGTCCCAATGATATAAATAACAATCATATAATATATAATTCAATGGGAATTAAAAATAATATACAAAATCATGTTCACAAAATTTTTATCATAATTTTGGGGAAGTATTATATATTTACAAAATATTTCATATACAAATTCAGGAAAATATGATAAAAAAATATTTGAAAAAGGGATATATATTTCATTAATTAGTGTATTAAAATTTATTTTGAATCATACTATTTATTTTTGTCGTACATGTCAAAAACATATAATAGATTCGTTTTATTTTAAGAGTCAAGGATAACAATGAGGAATTTTTTTCTTCATAAAATGTATTCTCTTTCTCAGAAGGAAGGTCATACAATATGGAACTTCTAAAATGTTGTAATGGTGTGAAATGTGTATTCATCCACATTCAACAATACCATTTCCTATAAATAATTTAATTAAAATATGATAAGAATGAATCGTTTTCTTGTTTTTACTGAAGATCTAATATATGTGTCTTTACATTAATGTTTTATTAAAAATAATCACCAAAATTAACCTAGAATTTCATTATTTTCAAATAAATATGAAATAAATTTATTTTCTTGATGTATTTTACACCTATATAAAAGGAATTTAATATTACATTTTTAATGTGGGATATTTTATTTCCCCCATAATAATTTATATAATGGTTCACATTATGGTTCAACTCGTTACAATGTTTGGACATTGTGGTTTCATACATTATAAACGGATATACATCATTAAATAATAAATGAATATTTTTAAAGGGTATATTAATAATATATGTTCAATGAAATATTTAATAGTATAGTGATATTTTCAAGAGAAATATAATAAATTCTATACCAAATACCTATATAATGTGGATATCATTGGTATTCCAAAATATCATCATAAAAATACCCTATTGGTGTAGTAATTTTTCATTGTGATATTGTATTAGTTACATTGAAATTTAAATATCTAGATCACATAAAATTTTTAACAATATAATTTATGCTTCTACAAATCATGAGACTCATCGTTTAAATCATAGTAATTTCATTCATGATTGACTACAAATTATATTCTTATTATTAGAAGTCCTTTTAAGGGGTGAGGGGGGAACCGAAAATTAAAAAAATGACATATACACAAAAACGGAGGCCCAAAAATCAAATAGTCATCATTAAATACATTATGACATCAATGTAACACTCTTCCCCTATAAAAAAAATATTTATGTCTTGCATCCACATTCTCGTTGATGCTCAGATATATGTCCCATTCAGATCCTCATAGGCCCAGTTCCATTGAAAAATGCCATACCATACCAAACGTCAAAATCCTGATTGCAATGTTTTGGTGTAACCATCCAGATCTAAAACACATCTGTATCATCACCTTGATGAAGTTTTGGATTCATTGACCATTGAACATGGGTCACAGTTACCAACATCACCTATTTCCCCACCACCCTGAGTATCATTCATTAAGAGAAGAAATTTCACCAAACATATAATAAATAATGAAAAAATATGCATCCGAGATGCCTGAAAAGCCATTGGAATCCATCCACTCTATGAAGAACCCACGAGGCTCCCATCAAATCCGATTCCACCTTTTAAAAACATGAAGAATGTTGAAAATACAATGAGCGAGATTTCAAGCCCATGCCACCCAGTTCTAGAAGTCACAAAAATCCCAAAAACAGATTTTCACCATAGAAGGGAACCCTGTCCATCTAGACTAGAATCACCAATACCATCTTGAATCTAATTTGATCTGAAAGGATAAGAAAAAAAACTAGAGTCCCAAATGAGAAGTCATGTATGAAGAATTTTGAACCCTGGAGGGACGGGAACAAAGCCACATAGATGGCGTCGACCATCCAAGGCACCACAAATCTCGTCGCAACCGTCAGAACATATCAAAAGAACCCAAAAAATTCACATGAAGGATAACACAATAAAAGCATGATGCAATGAAAAAATACCAACCCCTAAGAAGTAGATTAAGATCAAAATCTTGATGCTTTGAGGTCGGTTCACGACCCCATAATGGAACAGGACCACAAAAACTTAGAGGGAAAAAGGATCATGCCCCCTCATTCGATGAAACACCGACGTCGTGGGACCATACCTCGAAAACAATGTCGCACAAAATTTTGAAGCCTGCAATGAACAAAAGGAGACCCTAACACCACGCCGCGCCCTATAAATGAACTCTATCACTGCACTAGACCATGAACCCTTCACCAGAAAAACCAGAACATAATCTAGCCTCCAAGGAAACTGTATCTTGACCCATACTTTGCTTGGACTGCCATCCCAACACTGTAGATGACTCAACCACCCATATGTGGAATGATTTCAACCACACATTGTCTCATCTGATACTAATAGAGGGTAATGACATTTCTATGAACTATCCTGGAGTATCCATGTTGAAACTTCCACCCAAAAGAGAATGGAGGAGGACAACGACAACATGGGAACCCTTAAGTCGCATCACCCCTTACGGTCCCATTACATCTTTGTATATAATCTATAATAATTTGAATCCATCAGAGGTTGATTGTTTGGTATTTCATAAATATAATAAGTAGTTTATAAGATGGTTTCAAGTACATATTAATAAGGAGTTACTTTTAAATCAATATTCAATTTCTGAAAAAATTTGAAAGATATCCATTTTATATATTGAAATTAATTTTATAAAAATAATTTTTTAATTGATAGTTATAAGTTCATTACAAAGTAACATGATGAACAAATTATGATGAAAAATAGTAGAGTTACACAAATGTATGAGGAAATAAATTTATCTAGTAGAAATGAATTATATATAATTTTTTTGAATAGATCATACTTTTGAGTCTTTGAATAAATTTGTGATTTTAATTATAGAACATACTTTATGATGTATTTTTTATGAAAATTCATTGATGACCATTGAAACATTAAACAAATTGAAATGGGATTTATAAATGTGAATTTAAGTATCAAATGTTATAGTGAAAACCAACTTATAAAGAAATGTAAACCAAGTTATGTAATTTATTTCATGAATCCATTAAATAGAAATTCATAAATTATTTTATTATTTTCTAAAACCATTTAATATTTATGTAAAAATCCAGTCAATATGACGTTTACATTTTCATTTCATATTTATTTAATGGTTTTAAAAAATATTAATTTTTCATTGCTTTCTGAAGGGACCCAAACAGTCCGATTGGGAGACTCAACAACCAGGCCAAATCACATTAACACATAAAAAATTAATTTAATGAACAAGTTCATTTTCTTTATATACAATGTGTTACCTCATCATATTATAGATTCAATATATTTTTTTATAATCTAAATTTAATATAAAAATAACATTATATATAAGGGGTAATCCACGTGCTAATGCTACCAATAATAATGGTTAGTATATAAAAAATGTTAAAACCGTGGAAATTGTTAATTATGAACAACCTATAGAAGAAAAATATAGTATGATCATTGAGTGACAATCATAACATAATTTATTATGTTGATAATCAAATTCCAAAATTCATTCTAGGATCAGATACATACAACAATCCAATTTACCTAGAATGTATATTTTATTTCTTTACATCATGTTCATTTCCGAATTCTATATTCATATTGGCATTGATATATTGAATAGTGAATTAATGAACTAGGGAAAATAATTTGGGAATACATTAGTGGATCATTATGATATATTTTTTATTATTTAATAATAAATAAAATAATGTAATGCATATTTAATATCAATATTCCTTACAGTATATATATATTTATTAGATTAATTGTGAATTAAAATAATATTAATTTACTTTGGAATGTCTCATAGAACATTTCAGACACTTCATTAAAAAAATAATATCTATGATTCTGTGAGGAATGAAATCCTCCACCCAAAATCTATATATTTGTACATAATAAACCATGAATAATAGAATTATTTAATATGATATTATGAGGATGAATCTTTTTTGTTACATTGTATTTTATAATTTTATTTAGTGATTATTTTTATTCCCCTAATTAAGTAATAAAAAATAATTTATTATATAAAACAGGTGTGTTGTAAATAAAAAACATAGATCATGACCAATGTAACCAAATATAAAATATTAACGTGGTATGATTCAATTGAAAAAACTTATTATTTTTTTTAAAAATGTGTAGTAGTTTTTTTATATATTAAATAATTATATGATTATATATATCTCCTTATATAAAATGTAATCTATAACTATAATGACCTAATTTTTTGTCAATGGAAATCCCTTCTTATAATTATTCCTTATAGTATAATCGAATTAGCATGCACAATGACATATAATGATACTAAATTGTTTGTGACCACTAAAAATAATATTTCCACATATGTTTTGAATTTAAAAAATCATACATACATCGTTGTGTTCAGGATTATTTTTTTGAGTTTAATAGAATAGAAATATTGTTTTGTGAATATCAATATACCCTTATGAATATTAACAAACTCTAATGAAAATTAATATGAACCTTATGAATTTAAAATATTAAATGATAATAGTAACCTTACCCATAAAATAATTAAATCAAATTTAGGCATCTCTTATATGATAATTTGACCATAGTAAAAGTATTGGTATTTTTTTAAGTCAGAAATAATATATAATTAATTAATTAATTTAAAATAAAATTTATTTCTTTAAAATGTTTTCATAAAATAAAAATTTAAAGTCTTCTTGATTTTAGATAATTTTATAGACCTTATAAAATTTTAGAAATCATTATAAACTCAGTTTTATATTTTAAAATTTTATTTTTCAAGTAAATTCTAATTTTAAATAATAAATAATCTATTCATATTTTGAAAATTGTTTTTGAAAAAAATTAGTTTCTTATTAGATTCTAAAAGTCTAAAACTTTTTATTGTAAAATTTAGTTATTTTTATAAAATAAATGAATTTTTTCGGATTTGTAAAGTACCTTAATTTATTAAATAAGTTAAATATACTAATTTTAGATTTATTTATGAACTATTGATGATATAATCCCAATTGTTTTGAATAAACATGATAATATTACTCTATTTATTCATGGAAGAATCACTATTAATTATCTTGGGGATAAATAATAAATTAATGGATATTATATTGCAAAAACCCTCTCCCTCCACTATAAATACCACCCTTTACATACTCATTTCCTCACAACTCTGAGGCACCAAAAATTTCCTAAATTTTTCCCAAATATCTTACCTAGACCCTCCCGTATGACCATGATATCTTTACCTCATCAAAATAAAAATCCTAGGCACCTTAATTAGGATATTAAGAGGATGACTCAAAAATTAATTCCTCTATCTCTTTACATTGACTTTTCATTAAAATTTCTTTTCTTTTATTCTCTTATCCTCAGATTCCCATACAAAAAATTCATGATAAATCCATTTTTCTTTATACACTAGTATGATATTATATTAATTGATGATTACTCATTATAATCCTCCCTACCTGTCTCTAATAATAAAATGAAATCGATTCTAATGATGTTTTAATTTATCTAAATAATTTGTGATGCACTTCCACTTATCCTTCGAATCTGTCAAGGCTGCCAATAATACCATAAATGGGTCGAAAAAAGATTTTAATGTTTATGTATTATACCGTTTTTTGTTATAGAACTAATTTATTTTCATGAAATTATGTGATAAAATAAAAAAAATGTTTATTGTGTAAAAAAACCACCCTAATTAACAAAATACGATCATCTTTATATTTTAGGTAATGATTCATCTTCATGGTCTATAATGAAATTCATTATAATATCATTTATATATATATAATTTCACTAATAGTTTATTTTAAAAATTATAGATGTTTAACAACATTTTAAATAAAAAACATTTCTTGAATACATGTGAATCGTTAATAAAATTTATGAAAATTAAAACTCTCGAACAATGAATTTATGATCTATAACTAATTCAAGGACAATAAAAAAGATAATTAAACCATAATAGGAAATATTAATGTACATATGTTTCCAAAATTATCAATTAATTAATCTAATGTGGTCATACAAGACTTCAATGTGAGGAAACTTTCAGATACAAGGTATGGGGAAATTATCAAACCCAACGTTATTTCTTCGGGTTCTCCCTCTTGCAGTCCATTTTTGGTATGTTTACTGATTGAAAATAATTTTTTCCTCATTATAGTACATTTTCTGGTATATACATGTTTTCCACTAGAGTTTTGGTCAAACAAATTTTTCTTAAAATAACACCTCTTTCAAAAACACAATGATTTTTTCATTCGTGGTTGATGTTTATTGAATCATGTATGTTATTACCACTTTATTTGGGATACCAATGATTATCAATGTGATTTTATGAGATGAAACCCATAACAATTCATGGATTAGTTATGTTCATTTTTTATATATTTTCTATGTGTCATTTATGATAATGATAATGTTATGAGGTGATAGGCCCAATCAATATTATGTACTGCAATATGAATATTTGAATGGGATGGGTGCGCTCAGAATTATATTGTTCTCCAATTAATTGGGTAATGTTATGAATAACATTAGTTAATTTGAAAATATATCTGGACAATATGTTATATGTTTTCACAATTATGTGTGGTTGTTAACCACTCATAAATGATGTTTTATTTTTTAGGAATTGCCACATTTCAATAATTTTATTAATGATTCCTCTCATGTTCATGTTCTATTGGCTATGTTACGATTATGATCACCAATTCATATATTGATCATACATATCCTCTTACTAGGATTTATGCACACCCCCTTTTTGATGTATTTCCTTATGGGAATACATGTACTAAGGATATGTCCAGAGCTAATAAGAAGTAAGAGAAGAAGGAATTTAATAAATTTTTATTCTTGATGTTTTAAAACTTATTTCTGGTCATAGTTTTTCCAAGACACTAAACCTATGGATCTTCATGGAGGAATAATATTATGTTTATTACCCTGATGATGACATAATATTAATGTAAGAAATGTATGGGTCTCTATACTTTGTATCAAAGGCATGGATTAGTTAATTTGGGAAATAGGATTAGTGAACCATAGAAAAAAAAAATCAAGCATGAGACTAAGTTTAATATGCACACAAGAAGATTTATATAGAGGTCCCATAATTTATTATTATAGTATAAATCATTCCAATTAATATGTTTTTCAGGATATTTTGATTTATGTTTCTTATACAATTTGCAATTTTATATAATGGTGGGAACCAGGAGAAACCTAGTCATCAAATCGTGCGAGGTACAATGCAACAATGAGACGAATGACATCCCCAATAATTTGGGAGGTGGAGTTGAAAACTTTATGGTGATGCTTACACATATATCTCAGGATATTAAAAATAACCAGAATAATGGGGAATATCCTCCCTCATCAAAGGCAGATAAACATGCTATCAAATGTTTTATGTGTCAATGACCATATATATTTAGTGGATCTTCTAAACTAGTAGTTTTATATTAGTGGTTCATCTCCATGGAAATGATAATATCTAATATTTACTGTTATGAGATGGAGAATGTGACACCAGTTGTTTGTCTTCTAGATAGAGAAGCTGATTAGTGGGGGATATTATTGAGAACACCTATCCCTGTGACGAAATTGAGGAGATAGAATGGGAAGAATTTAAGATAATGTTTCTCAACCTAAATTTCCCAAGAACTCATCACATGATGATGGAGAAAGAATTCATAGAGCTCAATAAAAAGGAAAGAGAATATGTCACAACCTATGAAGTGATTTACACAAGGCATCCAAGGTATTATTCAGGTTTTATTATCAACAATGATAGATAAATTGATATTTTGTTGTATTAAAACTACACCTTAAAATGGTTCTTGAAATTAGAGACATTGGGAGTTATGAAGATGTTGTTCGGTGTGTTAGAAATGTGGATATGTATTTTAGAGAATGGTATCATGGCTATGGATATAAGAATTAAATGATGGAGTTTTAAGAAAGAGTATCTAATGATAAGGGTGGGAAGAAAACTCAACAATCCACATGCCAAAAATGTTGGATGTTGCATTATGGGAATTGCTACAAAGGGATGGAGAAATTGTTCATGTGTGGGAAATAAGGACACAAACCTCAAGAGTGTCAGAAATATAAGAGAATGAATGAGAATTTGGTGGAATAATGGAGATAACCACCCATTGATAAATGCTATAACTTTAGGGAGAAAAGTAAATATTCAAGATCGTGCACAAAACCACGAGTCCTTGCGGGTAATCAGCGTCAGTAGCCACCAATGTCAATGGAACAAGGGAAAGATTATCCCTTCATTAATATATAATTAGATCAACATAATGAATTCATATGAGGTACATTGTATATTTACCAACAATAGAAAAAAAACATATTTTATTCTTGTTCTACACATTCCATTATAACATTAAATTATTCTCGAACAATGGAATCGAAACCCCACAACCTAGAAATATATATATGTGTAAAAATACTAAGTTTTACAATCATTTAAACTCTAGTGTTAGACTATAATCTGGTTGGTGTATGTTGGAAGATTCCTCCAATGAATCTCACAATACACCCCTTGGTGGAATTTGATGCTATAGTGGAAATTTATTGGATCTCGTTTTATAGAGAAGGTATCAACTATTGGGAAAAGGAAATATCTTTTAATATTCTAATCCATCCCATGATCCTCTAAAATGGAATGAAGATGATGAATCTCCTTGTAATAATCCTTTAACAGTGTGGTTGTTGATTCAATAAGAAGAGGGATAAATTTCCCAGATGGATGAGTCAAATGAAAGAGCCATCCTTGTGGACACACCCCTCATGAGGGAATACAATGATGTATTTATCAAAGAGTTACCTGGAAATCCCTCGGATTGTGAGGTAGATTTATCAATATATCAGATACCTGAAGCTACTCATATCTCAATGTGTCCATATAGAAATTATCCTATCGAACTGGAGGAGTGAAAGAAGCATCTTCAAGATCATGTGGAAAAGAATTCATACACCCTAGTACATCACCAGGGGGTGTGCCAGTGCTATTTGTAATAAAGAATTATAAAACATGGCAGTTGTGTAATGATTATCATGAACTCAACAAGATCATCATAAATAACAAGTATCATTTTCCAAGAATGATTATTTTTCTGATCAGTTAAGAGGAGCTTAATACTTCTCAAAGGTTTATCTTCATTCTGGATATCATCAACTAAAGTAAAAGAAGGTTGATATTCAGAATACAAGATTTTGTTCTAGGTAAGTGCACTATGAGTTTCTGTTGATTCCCTTAGGAGTTACTAATTCCCTAAAAATCATCATTGATTTCATGAAGAGAGTCTTTAGACATTCCCTCAAAGAAATTGGGGTAGTGTTTTAGTTGATATTCTAATCTACTCTAAGAACATTGATGAAAATGAAGAACATATATGACTTGTATTGCCATCATTGAGAAAGGAGAAGTTGTATGCCATGTTCAGAATGCATGATTTTTGGATGAAACATGTCTTGTTCTTGGGTCATGTGATCTTAAATGTGGTAATCTCTATGGACCCTTCAAAAACAATGGAAACTAATGAATGGTTTAGGCTCTGTAGTGTCACTGAAATCAGTAGTTTTCTTAGATTAGCTGGGTACTACCAACGTTTTTTGAAAAATTTATCCCAATTTAAATCCCACTAACTAAGTTATCAAAATAAAATTTGTAATGTATGTCAAGTCAGAAGAATGTAAGGTAATGTTCATGGAGCTAAAGAAAAGGTTGTTCCCTACACTTGTACTCACAGTAAGGAAAATATGAGAATGTTTTGTGATATTCAATGATTCTTCTAATAAAGGATAATATTGTGTAATCTTTTAAAATGAAAATGTGATAGAATATAACTCACGGTAGTTGAAGATCAATCACCAGATGTACCTGACACATAATCTAGAGTTGGAAGCTATGATTTTTGTTTGTATAATCTTGAGGGACTTCCTTGATGGTGAGAAATGTAACATATAAACCTACCAAAAAAATCCTAATAATTATATTCCCACAAAAGGAGATCAAAATTCAACAAAGGATATGGTTATAGGTAGACAATGATTATAATTTCTCTATTAATAATAATCCTGGAATGGTGAACAAGTTAGCTAATTACCTAAGAAGAGAAGAACATGCTACCCTATCCATGCTGCGGATTGAGAATGACCATATCCTATTGGATATGAAAATGCTTCATTTAGAAATTATAAGGGATGAGGATAAATCCTACCTTCTCCAAATTATTGCACAACCATCAATCCAAGAGATGATTAAGGGGAAAAATGGATTATCTGGAGTTACAAATGATGGTGAATGGTTTAATGGAAGGGATGATATAGTACATCCATATTGACGATGAAGGTGTGATTCGGTATGGAATGTGGCTTTGTGTGACTTCATCACACAGGATAAAGACGGAACTATTGAATAATTTAGATAGCTTAGCATTCACTATCTGTCATGATATCACCATGATGTAATGAGATATCTGTGAACACTTCTGATGGGATAAAAAGAAAAATTACATCATAGAATATATCACAATGTTCATTGTATGTTAGAAAGTTAATTCCAAGAGAAAAAATTCCAAAGGGTTGAAGTAGAAATTTTTTATACCCATGTGGAAAATAAAGATTAATACTATAGAAAATCTCATGGGACTCCAGAAGACGTCGAACGGAAAAATTGATATATGGGTTGTGGATGACCAACTCACCAAGACTATGCATTTTCTTACTATACGAGAAGATGACCCGCTTGAAGAACATGCAATGATATATGTGAATGAAGTGGTGAGACTACATGGTGTTCCTATCTCAATTGTATCTAATCGTGATCCAAGGATCACATCTAACTTCTCATGAAGTATTCAACATGAATTGAGTACTGAATTAAAGTTCATCACGACCTATCACCACCGAACTAATGGCCAATTTAAAGTAAATATTCAGAAGATTTCAGAGATTTTAAGAGAATCTAATTCTGAATTCAATGGTGGATGCGATAATCATCTTCCATTAGATGAGTTCTTAGACAAGTGTAGCTTCCACTAAAGTTTTCAGATGGCTCCATGTGAATCTTGATATGGAAAGTGAAGTATAAATCCATCCTTTTAGGATGAATTTTGAAAAAGAATACAACATGGACCCTATCTTGTGCAATTGATGACAAATATGGTTCAAGTCATCCAGAAACACATAAATGCTTCTTAGAGTCGAAAAAATATCTATGCAGACAACCATTGAAGGGATTTGGATTTTGACATTGGAGAAAAAAAAATTCTTTCAAAAATCACCATGGAAGAGATTCATGTAATTTTGAAAGAAAGAGAAGCTAAGAAAAAGGTAAATTGACCCCTTTGAGATCCTTGACTACATAGGATTTGTGCCCTATCGGCTTGAACCTCTACTGAATATGGATCATGTTCTAGATGTCTTTCTTGGATCACTGCTATAAATGTATATACCTGAACCCTCACATATAATAAACTCAATAGTTTTACAATGGAAAGATGATCTCTCGTAGGAGTTATAGCTATTAAACATTATGGATCAGAGAGATAATGTCCTATGATATAAGAAAACTGACCTTTTCAATGTGTTATGGGGGAACCAAATGTGTGAAAAAGCTATTTCGGAATTGGAGGAGGCGAAAAAGGATAAATACCCTAACCTTTTAATGTAAAACTAAATTTTAGTGGGGGGAATTTCATAATAGAGAATGAATATAACATCCCAATAATTTGTCAATTGAAATACCTTCTTATAATTATTATTTATAGTATAATCACATTAGGAAGATGTTTATATTATAATTATACTAAATATATTGTGACCATTATAAATAATTTTTCCACTTCTATGTTTTTAATTTTGATAATATGACATTCATTGTAGTGTTCAAGTAGATTTTTCAGATCTAATAGAACAAAAAAATATTTCAGTAAATAATAACTTACCCTTATGAATAGTAATGTACCCTTATTAATAGTGATATGACCCTAATGAATAGTAAATCATCTAAAATAATAGTAACCTTACTCATGAATCATTAAATATAATTTAGGCAACAAATATGTGTTAAATTGACTATAGTAAATGTAATGGTATTTTTTATGTCATAAATAATTAAATATAATTAATTTATAATTTTAAAAGAAAATTTATTTTCTTAAAATGTGTTTATTAATTAAAAATTCTATTTCTCATTGTTCTGAGATAATTTTATTAAACCTTATGTAATTTTTGAAAGCATTATAAAATCAGATTTAATTTTAAAAAAAATTAAATTTTCATGTAAATTCTGAATTTAATTAAAATATTAATTTAATATAATTAGAAAATATTTATGGAAAAGTTGACATCTTATTTGGATTCTACTCATCGAAAAATGGATTGTCTGAATTTTAGGGATTTTTCTAAAATAATTTAATTTGGATGAATAGTGAAATACCATAATTTACAAAATAAGTAAAATACACTACTTACATTATCATGTATAATGTTATTCTTATGTAAGAAAAATTGATTCAGATTGAGATGATAAAATTACATTAATTAGTCATGGAAGAATCACCATTAATTTTACTGTGGATGAATAATAAATTAATGATTTTTATATTGATAAAACCCCACTCTCATCACCTATAAATACCACTTTTCAATCCCACATTTACTTACACCTCTCAAGCTTCAATACATGCCTAAAATCTGAACAAAGATCTTCCCTAGCCCCTCCCCCATGACCAAGAGAACTTTTCCTTTTCAAAAGTCCAAGCCTAGGCTATTTAAGGGGGATCTCAAGAAGGGGATTCCAGAGGTAATTCCTCTAACTCTATTCATTCATTTTCCTTTAAAATTTATTTTCTTTTCTTCTACTGTCCTCACATTCTATTACGCAAATTTAATTATAAATCCATTATTATGGAAATACTTGTATGATATCATGTTAGTGGAAGATTACTAATTATACTCATCCCTCCCACACTTTGTTTATAAAAATAAATTATTTCCTATGATGTGTTAATTTACCTAAACAATTGGTGATGCAGATCCTTTTTCCCTAAAATCATTCAAGGCTTCGAATAAAACCATAAAATGGTTGAAAAGAGATTTTAATGATTATTTATTATCCCCTTTTATTTTAAGGAATTAGATTATTTACATGAAACTAAGTGATAAAATAAAACAATTTCATTGGGTTGAAAAAACCACCCAAATTAACAAAAATATGATCATCAATATATTTTATCTAATTATTCATCCTCATAATACATAAAAAGTTTCATTGGAAGATAATTTATATATATGTAATTTCACAAATAATATATATGAACAATTATTGATGTAAAATCAAATTTCAATTGAACATTTGTTAAAAAATACAAGTGAATCGTTCCTAAAAGCGATGAAAATTTACACTCGAGAAATAAATTTATGTTCATTAACTCATCAAAAAGCCCATAAAATAACATAATGAAACCATAGTAAACCATATTCATGTAAAAAGTTAATTTAATTGTTAATTAATAAATAAAATGTTTTTATACATTAATTTATTTTAATGAAATCATTCAGATACAAGGTTAGGGGAAACTCTCGATCCCAAAATTCATTCATCCGGTTCTCCCTATTTCATGCCATTATTGTATGGTCACTCATTAAAAATAATTTTTCCAACATTATAATATTTTTTATGGGATATACATGTTTTAGAATTGTGTTTATTTCAAACAAATGTTTTCAAAAACCTCTTCTTTTAAAAACACTCCATATTTTCACTCAAGGTTTATGGTTATTGTATCAAGTATGTTATTTTCGCATTATTTTGGGAACACATAGTTTATTAATTTGTTACTATTAGATGTAACCCATTATTTTATATGTTTTAGTGATTTATGTTATTTATAAATATGTTCTAGGTGGAATGAATGATAATGATAATGTTATGATGTGACGATTGAGACTAGAATTATATAACATAATATAAATTTTGGAATGTGATGGCTGCACCTGAAATTATAATGAGCTCTAATAAATAGCGTAATGTGATGAATCTCATGAGATAACATGAAATTATTTGGTAACATGATGCTATATTTGTCCACAAGTATGTGTAGTAGTTAACCATTTAGACATGAGGTTTCATTTTTTATGGATTGTCACATTTCAAGTAATTTATTAATGATTCTTCCCATGTATATTATCATTTTCTTATGTTATGATTTTTCATACCCATTGATATATTCTTCATATTTATCCTCTTATTGGGATTTTAACTCCCCCATGTTTTCATATATATCCTCAAGTGACTACATGTACTAATAAGAGGTCAAGAGTAAAAAAGAAGCTAGAGACAAAGAAATTATATAAATGTTTATGCCTATTGTTGTAAAAGTTATATTTGGTCCTAGTTTTCCCAAGACATAAATCCTCGGGATCCTCATGGTGTAATACTATTATGGTTTTTATCTTTACAACAACGTAATGTTAATATATGAAATGGGTGGATCGCTATAATAATATTAACTATCCACCTACATCACATGCGATTTGTTTTATAAAGAGTGTTCACTAAAAAAGAGTGTTAACGTTAAATAAAATTACAGAAAAATTAATGGATTCTTCTATAAGAATGAAATACAAACATTTTTTACACAATTTAGGTATATTACATAATAAAGACTACTTATTTTCAAAATATTTCTTATTAATTTTAGACATATGAATCATAATATGGTGTACCCAAGAAAAAATATATTTAGTTGACCTAATGTAGCTAGAACAATAATACCTCATCATTGGTGAGTATTTTGGTGTCTCACCTAAAAAATATTTTGAGAATGTAAACACATACAGGGATGAAGAATGGATAATAAAATAAATGTAGCACGAAATATGTTATCTTAAAGAAAGAATTATTTTTAAATGAATTTTTTAGAATGTATTCTGGGAATGGATCACAGAGTATAAATTATACACCTTAAACACTACCTTAAATGCAACATCATCCATCTTTTAGGATATCCATTCCCCTAAAATATATAATATACTAATGATTGAAAATTTTTCATTGAAAATTTTGTATAAAAAATATAATAATATCATCATTACTCTGAAATTATATAGTCTACTAAATCCTTGTATAAGTTTTAAGAAATAATAAACATCCAAAACATAATGTTGGAGTCAAGTTTTACATATCTAATTATCCAAGGAATTAGAATTGTATTCACTATATGACCTAAATGTTAAAACAGTCAAACATTCTATTACAAAATTCAAAACATGGTTCTTTAATATTACACATGTGCACGATAATAATGATGTATGTTCTTTCCATTTCATTTAATATAAAAATATCATAAAATTTCTTGGATAATGAATGAAGTGAGGTATGTTGTTACTGTTAAATAAACATAATTAGAGACTTATGGTCTAGTGAATATGATCTAGGGGTCAACAAAAATATAGAAATGAACATTGGAGAGAACCATTATACAAAAAAATCAACTACAAAATTTATTTACATTACATGATATTTCAATTATGATTATAAAATATAAAAATACTATGTACACTGAATTTGGTGAAAATATTTATGTATATTCCATTATATAAATGATTGGCCATGATGTAAATTAAATTATATTCCACTAATTGATGAGAGCCTCAGTTTTGGATCTACACAAAATGTAAATTTTAATAAATTAATTTTCAATTAATAAATATAATATACTAAAAAAATAATATATACTTATAATATATTTAATAGGCATATTTTGATTAATATTTAATTAGAATACACAGTGAAGAAACATTTGGACTCATGATCCTTTATATTACAAATAATGAAGAATTTTCAAATAAAGAAGCTAAAATTATACACTAAATAGATATATTGAATATAATATTTTAATATAAAATAATTGAAAAAAATCATTCATAGTACCCAAAATATAAGTGTAAAACTCTACAAACTAATCATATAAAATATATTAGAAATTTTTCAACATAAATTTTATTTTTTATTAATCTCTATATTCCAATTTTGATCAATTTTTATAGTCCACTGATTTATTTATTTGATCCAAAGCTGGTAATTTTATTTCATTGACCATACACCATGTCTGTTATTAATTTATATTATACAAAATTCATCATTTTACAAATAGAAGTGAAATTATAGGTATAATATAATGTTTTTATGAAGCCATTTTTATGGTAGGAAAATGTATACTTACCCTAAAAAATATGATTTGAGGATTACCAACGCACAAAATGAGAATACTGTTCATATCAAGTGGATAAGTATTATTTTATAAATATATAATTTTAGCTATAAAAACATAATAATTATTTTATAAATTTTCCTCCATTATCTGAAAAAATTAATTAAATTGGTAAATGTCACTATTTTGTTTAAATTAATGAAATATATTTTATTCAATCGAAAAATTTTAATTCCCATAGATGAGTTTTCATTTAATATTTCAATTTCACATTAAATATAAGTTAATCATTTTATTATCTATATTTTTACTATTGTACAAATGCTAACTTCAACCTACATATTCAATAGAGGAAGTAAATTATTTTTATTAAATAGCAGTAAACTAACATGGTGATTACATTTATGATGACATCATAAAAATTTTATCTCCCATTATCCATGATATTTTTATCTCAAAGAGATCTATATATTTTGGTTTATATACATCAAATTTAGTAAATTTTTATATTATTTCATTGGATTCTTTTTTAGTTAATTTTTTTATCTAATTCATATTTTTTTAAATATATATTTTTCATATAAAGGTGAATACCAATATATTTTTTCAAATAATTATAGGCATATAAAGGGCTTATAACTCTTATATATATAGTTATAGGTCCTTCTTTAAGGATAAAATAGTTTCCGTTGAGAAGGAACCAAAATTCTAAAGGGGAAATAATTATTTGAAATGAAGTGGTTTTCTAAAGTTGAAATGATATTATACTTCTATAAGTTCCTTGATCTCTATATAGGGGCCTTTGGTTACTTTCTTTAGAACCAACTGACTCAAGAATTATAAATTATCCATGATAATTTTATAATGGATGATTCAATGATGTATTATTCAATGTTAACTCTATTGAGATTTCTATTATTTAAATTATTTGTTTTTGTTTAGTTGTGATTAAATTATATCTTTTTTAGGTCCTAATATATTAAATAACAGAATTTTTAGAAAAAAAATTAATTTCAAAAAATAAATTCAATGAAATATATATTATTGGTTTTTTGGGAAAGAAACTATAACTATTATTCATTTATGTAAACTCTATTTTGGTTACATGTATTAATTTTTACTATTAATCATCTTTATGTTCCAAAACACATTTAGCCAATCCATTCCCATAGAATTTAAAATATATATCACTACATATATCATATAGTGAAAAAAATATCTTTAAATTATATTGAAAATTTTGAAAAATTATTTGTAATTTATTTTTAAAAGTATAATATCGAACCGAGATCGATCTGACACATGGTGTGGATGCTAACAACCAATGTGGATGTTTACATTTTAAATTATGATTTTATTCAAAATATATGAACACACACAATGTTTGGAAATTTAATTTATATTAAATTAATGATTTATAAAACAAATATGAATATTTATTTCAATAAATGTTTTAGTCAAAATAATATATAAAACACACAATGTGGCGGGTATGATAAAAAATGCATGTTTTCATATAAAAAATTCTCTATTGTAAAACAAAATCATCACATAGTCAAGTCCAGGTAAAAATACATCATCATATTTATATTTTAGCATATTGATCAGTTAATCTTTTTTGTTATGGAATTAATCACACATCAATATGATTCATGGTCTTTCTAGTATGACTAAAAGTGTGTGTTTAAAATTAAAAGTCACTTATTAAGTTCAAAACATTTTCTAGGTAATATAAACGAATAAAAGTTCCTAATATTATCCTGATACATTATAAAAATATTTCTTAATTATTTTATTTTGTGTATGAATCAATGGGATGTCAGTCTAACAAATGTTGTGGATGGTATGACTCAAAGCATGTGCTTTAATTTAAAATTTATATTTTAGTTTGAAATAATAATCAAACATATATATATATATATATATATCTATGTGTGTGTGTGTGTGTATGTGTGTGTGTGTTTACACATAATATATTGGCTAATTTTAATAATGAATCCTAAATAATTTTTATTTTTAGAAATTAATAGAACATAAATCTGAAATATGGTGTTTTTGATATGATATAAAAAACATGTTTTTATAAATAATTTTTTTTTCTAAAAATTCATGTCACCTACTCCAAAATAAGAAAAAAATATATTCATTATATATTATTAAAATTAATTATTATTATCTTGATAATATGATAATATGAATTCAAATCAATTTGATAAACAGTGTTGCCGATATGATTGAATGTGATTTTATTTCATTTAAAGTGTCATTTTAAATAAAAAGTACATCACATTCTGAAAACAATGAATTTTTTTTATCATGATAGTTTAAGACAAAGTTACATATATCATTTATGACATGATAGAATAAACCACACATCAATATGACACAGGATTTGTCTGATATGAATGAAGCTGTGTTATTTTATAAAAGTAAGAATTTTTTTACAGAATTCACACACACAAAACTAATAAAACATTCTCATATTATGTTTGTTATTTATAAAAATTATCCATATTTATTTTTAGTATATGTAAATGACCAAAAAATCTATCCACCGTATGGCTAAACATTTATGGTAGAATGTATTTGTCTCCATTTAATATTGACAATTTAGTTCAAAACACAAATCAGGTAATCAAAATCCTTAAAAGTTCTCTGATTTCCTTGAAAATAGTGCAAAATATTTTGAAATTAATTTTTTATGATTTTGAATAAGTATTATTTAATTTTAATCATATTTTTTTCATAATTTTATAGTGTGTGTTATAATTAGAAATTGAAATTTTATTAGAAAACAAGAATAAAATTATAAAATTCATAAATAAACTCTTTTATTTTTTATACAATTCAGTAAAATTATTGATAATTTTTATTATATATAAATAAAAACCATGTTACTCATACACAGGGTAAAGTCTATATGAATAAATTGGTATGGGTTTATTAAATAGTAACTTTTAGATAAAAATACTTTTCACATAGGAAATACATAAAAAAATATTACATTTATTTTTCTAATACTTTAGAAAAATGGAACAATATCCATATTTTACATGTAGGGATCAAATTTACCCTTATATGATACATGGTGTGTTTATAAAGTCTAAATTTGAATGTTTTTATAAAACAAAGGGAAAGTTTATATGTATTTAATTTTCATGTATCTAATTTAAAATTGACATTTTACTATACAAAAACATCACACACTCAAAATATAGATAATGTTATCAAATTAATATGATAATTTAATCAAATCAGTTGTTATTGATTATTAAAGTGTTGTCATTAATTTCCATTTATTTTTATACATAGTGTGAATGTTATGACTAATTGTGTTTATTTTCATTTAAATATGATATTTTAGATAAAAAAATTATATTATTCTCAAAACCATTTAAAAAAATCTCTTTTCATAAATTTTAAAAAATATTTTTAATTCAATTGTCCCATATAGGATTAAATTGATATTGAATTTGAAACATGATGGGACCTATATTACAAAAATATGTTCTCTCATTTAAACATGAAACATTAGTTAAAAATGCATGTACCATTTTAAAAAAATAAAATAAATTCTTATATTTCCATTTTAAATTTTAAAAATGGATCATACATCATTTTAAATTTATTAAAATTCACAAAAAAAAATATGGACCATAATGAGTACAGATTGATTGAATTTTAATATATTTTTTTAACGTAAACTTTTCACTCTAAAATACGTGTCACATCCCCAGAACTAAAAAATGAACTAATATTTTCTTAAGACATTATATATATTTTATTATATTTATTTTTGATGTATATAACATTAAATGAAGTCAATCCAATATATAATGTGTCATATGTGGCTGATAATGTGAATTTTTATTTAAAAGTTATATTTTAGTTTAATTTTTTTAATCAATTATAAAAAAACACTAGGATTCTATTGATATTTTACGAAAAGTATTTATATATTATTTTGAACGTGTGACAATTATCCACACCCAAATATGACACATGGTGAGACTAGTATGAATAAATGTGTGTGGTTTAATGGAATAGTGACATGTTGGTTAAAAAATATAACGAGATACTGAAAATCAAAAAAACATTTGATGATTACAGTTAAAAATTAGAAATGAATTATTTTTATTTTCATAAATTTAAAAAGTGGCCACATAACATTCTAATAAAAATTTACAATCGATCATATCAGATTTCAACTGTATTTTTTGTTTATTTAATTATATATTATTATAAAAATCCATGTTTTTTTATTATATTCACACAATTATATTATACATGGTTTGGATGATCATTGGAGAAGACCACAAATTACATTTTTTACTAGTTATAATAATTTATGTTTTTAATCTAATTTTACATAAATAAAATTTTGTGTACTAAAATGGTTTTTCTTCAATTTTTTACTTAATGATGGAACAATGTCGATTTTATTTATTTTTTATTCTTAGTTTATTATATATATATATTATTTGAAATTTGTTTTTAGGGGTTTAATCAGAAAATTTTAGACTTCCACAGATATAGATTCTATCATTTTACAATAGTTTGTATGAGTTTTTATGGGATCTATGAATCACATTGATAAATGAAAACACTACCAATGATAAAGATTATACATGTATATTCATACATAATCAGTAAAAAATGGATGATATACGAGCCTATTATTTTTTTCATACTTATACATCATAAATATGGATTTAATCTATTCTTTTTTCATCAATGATAAATGAATCTATCTCTTGAAGGAACATGAAATATCGAAATATTTATAGCACTGATGAAAAAATGATGAAATTGAATTCTCTAACTAATTAAACCCTGATCTATATTAGTTTTTTCATTTTATTAACCATCATTAGAATCTTATATTGATCCAAAAATAAATATATAATCTAATAACCAAATGCATTCTATATAGGACCCTAATATTGAACACTTTTGGTTGTCCCCCATGTCATCAATATGTTAAATTAAATGTTATTCTTGTGAATAATTTAAATATTCATAAAGTTTTTGAATATTTTATAAAAAAATAATATATTCAAATTCATGATTCAGTTTTATGTTTTCTATTTCTATTCATGGATCTATATTTATGCCAGTTGTATCCATACATGGTATATAATTTTAATTTATGTTGTGGAACAGAAATTCTAAAATACAACATTTAATTATTTATTGAATGATATTATCTCGTCATTTGATGTATAAAAGGGTTATTACTTATTAAATAGTTTTAATAAATATATTTTTATGTAAATTTAATTAAATAAAATAAATATGGTGATCTATTTTGATGTAACGTTATCAAAACATGTGTTTTATTTGGTTTCATCGAGTTTAATTTAAGATATTAAATGTGATTAGTTTGATAATGTTGTTTTTTAATTACATTGGAGTGTTTGGTATTCCACTGATAGTTAAGTATTTCATAGGGATGATTTGAATCGTTGTTCTTCTGTTGAAGAGTTTCATTTTTCATCATCATTTTCATGAATATGATGAATTTCCCTTCCATCATTTCAATATATGAAGTCTCACACATGTATTTTTTGTATTCTGGTACACATGTTGTTGAATAAATATAGATTTATAAGATATATCAATAAATAAAATTTATGTTCTATTACAGTAGAAATATTCTATGTATATATTATTTTTTAACTTGCCAATTATTTTTTGTGATTTTATCATATATGAAAAAATTAATTCACTTTTTAAGAGAGGCATATTTCTCATGTGCTCTGGTTTTATCAAGCTGGTAATTTCTAAATGTTTTTTATGTAAAAGAGATTGAGTCACTGGAAATGATTTGATATTGGTATATTATAAATTTCCATAACTTGAGTTCCCTACTACAATATAATCTTAACGATAACTACTTTAAACAATTTATTCCTTGTGAATGTGTTGTAATTTTTTTGATTATGTAAAAAAATTTGGTCATTTGAGTTTTTATTGGTTTTCTTAGGTGTTTTGGGACACAATGTTGTGTTAGAGGTTCTAGTATGGGTTTAAGAAGGAGCATCGATGAATTTTCCTTCTTGGTGGAATAATTTGTATAATTTTTTTATAGGATTTCTAGAATTATCCCATATTAATTTAGTTGTTTTGATATTTTTATAATTCCTTCAAATATGGTTTTTGGAGTTTTTGTTTTATGGAAATTAAATATTTTTTAATAAAAATTGGATATATTTAAATAGTTAGAATGTGTTTCTTAATTTATTAATTGATTAAATATGTAATAAATTTATTGTTTTAAGATATTTTAGTGGAAAATGAATTTATTGTATGATTTATCTTTTAAAAAACTGATATGATTTTATATTTTTAGGGTTTTCAAGAATTATTATGAATGCATTTGAAATATTTTAATTCCTTGATTGTGTATTAATTAATTTAGTATATTTTTTCAATATAAAAAAATTTAGCATGATGTTTAAAGCATTAGTAAGATATCGTTTTTAAAAAATCATTAAATGTATTAATTTTAAATTTACATGATTTCATGTGACTTTGTGCGAAAATGGATTCTTGTATAATGAGAAGGAATTTTTTTAGTATTATTTTTTCAAATTTATAATGAAATAATTAGAGAAAAGAGAAGTGTGGATTAATTATGTTATTTCTATTTCAACTATTAAAATGAATGAAATAGTATCTATGTCTACATTTAGAATGTGTCTTCCGGATTGAGTAATATCTCATTGAAAAAAAAAGATATGTCTGAGATGATTATAAAATATTTCAGTATGTGTTTATTTGGTACAATTTCATGTAATTAAGACATAAGATGTTTTATAACAAAATTGATAATTTTCCACTAAATTCTTATAAAGTAACCTTGGATGAATAATATTTGAAAACACTTCCTAAATTACAAATAATTGTTAGAAATCTTATTTTTGTGAAATTATATTTTATTTAATGTAATTATGTAAAATATGATGAATTTAGAAAGTTATGTCAAACTAGAAAGATATTTTCTAAAATTGAATCTGTAAAAACTCTAGGTATGGGTTCCATTCATAATATTGTTAATTGATTGTGTAATATTACGCATGAAAATAAGTGTGCGGGGGTGGTCAAGGTGAGACAGGTAATGATCGTCATAATGCTATATTTTTCATGGGTATACAAAAGGGTAGTCTTTTTTAGGGATGTTTTAGTGGAGAATAGTATTTCATAGTAGTTGTGTTATGTGATTTCATGGATTGTTTACTATGATTAATTTAAATTTGGATATAATTTTATGATGTAATATCAAATTTGGATCCTTAGGAATACATTTTTCATTACCCTTTAATCAGTTGTTAATTGGATCAGAATATGTTAGATTACCTTATTAATTATAGGTGATGTATATGTAGTTTACCATTTCCAAAAGTATGATACATGTTTCATAATTTATTATTATAGTCCCCAAGAGGTGTGGACAAAGGCATTTTTTATTTTTGTCACTTGTAGTGTCGAATACATCAACCAGTGCCTTTAAAAATAATTATTAGTTTAATTGTACATTTTGTATTTTCAAAATTTCCCACAATAAATTATTTATATATTAATAAATAATATATAAATAAACATTCATATCAACTCTATATAGAACAACATGTACACCACAACTCAATATAAAATTTCTCAACGAAAATATTATAATATATAAATAGTTGTTTTACTAAAATTAGATTCATGTATTTTATGAATGATCCCCATAGTGGAATTTTTTTTCTATTTCATACTCATCCATAAGACCATTTGAAAATTTTAATAGATTATATGATCATAATAATAATATAAATGAATAAAAAATGGTGAAAACTCACAAATACATTTGTAAAATCATCAAATCTAAATTTTTTCATACTTATGAGATAAAATTTGAGCACTAAATAAATGAATAACTAAAAATTAAAAAAATTTATTACCCAATGATTCATATATAAATTATTATAAAATTGAATAATGGATAAATTAAATTCATTATGGTTTCATAGAAAATATGATAACACATGAAAAAGGATTCATTTAAAAATTATCTTTCCCCTTTTAATGTTTCATTAACATTAATATTACATTATCCCATTTGATTAAATTATGAAATAAAAAATCATATAAAAGAATTATAAAATAATAAACTTGTAAAATAGGTGACATGGATATTTTTTCCGTATAACTATTACAAGAACCATTTAGTGAACCCTTACAAATTAAATAACCTACTATACTAATTTTAGCAATATACATCCATGAAAAAAATCATTAACTGAGTCATATAATAGAAATTCCTTTCTCACATATCATCATAATCATTATCCAACATTTATAACATACATAACACCCATATAATCATCATTTTAAACCATATTTTCTCCTAAAATATTCTTTTTCACACAAGTGTAGAAATACATTTAACCGTTACATAAAAATTATGAAAAAATTATTTATCATTGAAAAAAATTAAAACAAAAAATACCATTAAGAATATAAAGATAATTTTATATGATAAACTATGTATAATTATATAATGATATTAAAAATATACTTTCATAATGATAGTAGGAAAAGGTGTTCAATATATAAATGGTAATAAATGTTATATTTCACTTAGGTAAGAAGAGTTAAATGTGATATCAGTAGAAAATGGTCAAATAATACGACATTTGATAACATTTTTAAAATTATATTGTTTCTTGAATAATATTTTTAACAATAATTGGATCATATATAGTAATATTATTTTAACATATTTAATGAAAAAATATGTTACGGAAATTATGATTGAATCAAATAATCATAATTTTGTACTAAAATACCCTACCTCATGTCTGTCTAACCATGATTGTTCATTAACAACAATATAATAATAATATATTAAAAAATTACATTGTTAAAATTATTTTTTGTTTTTTCCCATTCCATTATATATCTTATTTTATTTAATTAAATTTATAAAATACATAATTAATTAATTATGATTATGGAGGTATTTTTTAGGTTATTCAGTTCGTATTCCAAAATAGCATTGGTAAGTTGACCGTTGTGAATGAGATACTATTACAATAATATCCATAATATTAATAGTGGAAGAATTAAAATTTTTATATATTTTATTTTATTTTTTAACCAACCATGAATGAAATTAATGAAAAATGTAGAACATATTATCGAGGAGTTGGTAGGTAACATGATCGTATGAGCGACATTGTCATTTTCCAATCATTAAAACGTTTTGAATGTTAAAATTATATTAAATTTAAAAATAATAATTATTTAATTTTAAACATATATATTCATTATCCCCATCATTTTAGTTATCCACATGAACAAATGGGGGAAAATGCAATTGTCTCTTTTTGGAGGTGAATTTTTACATGTTTGGATGAATGATATTTTCTTTTCAATTATAGTAGGAAAAGATACAAAATTTGGATTTTCCATCAAAAAAATAAAATAATATTTTACTTAATACTGTGATATTAATATATAATCAGGGTTTAATAATATAATAATGAGGTGGAAGAAACAATAAACAGGAAAACACTTTGTTAATTGTTAAAATCATATTAAGGAAAGCTTCTATAGCATAATCCTTACGCCTTTATTGAAATTTAAATTGTGGGAGAATAGAACCTCAATGAAATGGGAAGGTATTATAGGAAGGTACTTTTATATTTACTAGTCAATATAAATTGTTTACATTATGTGATTAATAAAAGATTTTAACTTCCATTTTATAATAGAGGGCAATGGACCAATTGCAATTTTTAAAAGGAATAAAATTAATAAAAAAAATTATTCATGTGAATGTATAAGTAGATATATATTATTTCAAATATAATACAATATGGGTCAAATTAGTCTAATATAATAATATGTATGATTATATTTTTTTACATTATCTTTATATATTATCCTTAATTAGAAAATTTTCATTTTATTGTTTAAATATCTTTCATTCAATGGTTACAATTCATCCATACAAAAATATATACTCATTTCTAAATTTGATCCTAATAATAAAAAATATTTATTCCATTTATAATTATCCAATTAAAATATGTGTTAAAAATCACAGGTAAAATTATTTTTCCAATACAATGATAAATTTTTCTGTAAATGTGTTATAAGACTAAAAATGTTTTCAAACTAAAATCATGTAAAATATAAATTCTAATGGAATTAATTGTATTATATAATTTAATGATGGAATATATTAATATAATAATTACTTGTTAATATTGGGTGACTTTAAAATTATTTTAGTATAATTGTTGGTTATTATAAAAATCGGTATTACATTATTTTTTAAAAAAATCAATCATTTCATAAAAATGAAAAAAATTCATTTGAAATGTTATTTTATAGTATTTTATAATAAATAAATAACATTTTAATTTAAATTTCTATAATTGAAAATTTTATGTTTTAGATAAAATTATATAATATAAAAATATATGTTCAGTTTTACAAAACTATTTATTTTTATTTGTTTCAAAAATAATATATAATTTATTAAATCCAGATAATCCATAAAATATAATAAAAATAATAATAATAAATTAAATTATAATTTTATGAAAATTAACTATTTTCTCACAGGCTTCTAACATAATGAACTTATATCCACATAATTTTATTCATCGCATAAATATGTTGGCATATATTTCCCTCGTTACATTTTGAGGTTCCTAAGATGCTTCTATAATCATGTGGTTGTTACAAAAAAGCATTAACTAAGTGAGATATAGTATTCTTGAACACAAAATCTCTATTATATATAATATGTATTATATTTTTCCCATATAAAATATTATCTTTTTAAATTACAACATTTGGGCCCAAAACATGCTTCATGTTAAGTACATGTTTCTTTAATATTGAAACATGAAACACAACTTGTACTAGAGAGAGACATAGAGCCAATTATACTATCTGTGAAATTGATCCCACCTATTCCATTTTATTTACATTCAAATGACCCATATAAATCACATCTCATTTTAACAAAATCTTATAAAACAATTCAAATGTGATATTTTAATAATCACAGGATCTCATACATAAAATTAATGCCATTTACTCATGCTATTTATTTCAATCATCTAAATACCTCAAAATTCCCACATGTGTTTCTAAATCGTGTATACCTTCAAAATATTTTCATTTATATTATTTTTGTACCAATAACTTCTTCTAACCATATTATTTCCATCATTATCATTATTGATTCCAAATTATTTATATTTCTTAAAATAAATCAATCTATAAACAAGAATAAAATTGTATTTAGAGGAAAATTAAACAAAATAATTTATTGATCCTAATATTTCTATTATTCCTCAAATAATATCTTCTAAACAATGTGTCATTGTCTCAAAATATAAATCATATTGTATGTTAAGTCATGTAATAGAAATTAATTCAGAAAACTAATGAAATTTGATTTTTTTTAAAACCAATTATTGGTACACTAGGGATCAAAATTAAATGCTATATACAGTGGAACTCCATACATTATTATTATCACCATATGATATTAGTGTAAAATCTAATACAAATAAATAAAATATTATATATAATTGGATTTTTTTCATTTAGTTTGTCAATCAATAGTTACCAAATTAACATTATTAACTCGAGTTTTTTTTGAAAAATATCACTATAAATTCCATTAATATATTATCCCATTTTCATTCAGCCATGTGAAAATTTTTATGAACCCCCTTTAAAAATTTCCACTTATATTTTAAATATTCAAAAGTCAAACTATTTATTGTATAATTAAAAACATAATGATTCATTCCAACCTAAAATAAATATTTATGAATGTATCAATCCATATTAGTATAAATGGGATAAATATAATACAATACCCTATGAATTTAACAAAATAACATTTTTTACAACTAAGAATTAGCTGGAACAAAAATCCTATGAAAAATATATAATTACATCCATGTGAATGTAAAATTTATAAAACATAACCTTGTTAAGAAACTTCAGTATTTTTTTCAACATATGATCTTTCATCCAAAAATGATTAATTAATATGATCAATGATGAATATACTATCGCATAAACCAAAAAATAGGGAGTTCCTGCGTAATAATTATTATCAAAACATTAATTAAATAATTACTTTAAGGATCATGTACCATATATAGAATTCATAAAGATTCATTTTCAATTTTTCATATGGAATCACTAATAAAAAAATGTCTTATAGACACAGAACTATAGCAACAATTAAAGAGGTTCATGGATATAAGATAATTTATAGCCACACATCAAGGAAAACATGTATCATTAGGTTCTATTAATTTATTTCCTCAAGTCTCTGCGGCCCCCTCTCCCCACGCGACCCATCTTCTCTAAAGGTACCCTCTCATCTCTCCCTGACCCTCCTCCCCTGATGATGCCCACATGACTCTTCTTCCCTGACGACACACACACAACCCTTCTTCCTCCCCTGACGATAACCACATGTCCCTTCTTCCCTGATGGATCTTCTTCCCCTCTTTCCCTTCTTCCATAATGGTCTGACTCCTCCACCGAATGTGGCACATTTCTCCACCCCCAGCCGACGCTTCTTCTAGGTGGCCTCCCCTCCTCATCTCTAGCAGGCCTCCGATTAGGAAATCCCCTCCCAGTTATGGTTCTCCTTGATTATAAATATTTTATAAATAACAAGCATAGATGTTGATCGCATTAGGGTCTCATGTAGTAGGAGTACAGTTAATATAAATAGTTTTGGTTTTTATGGGATTATAAGATTATGGAAACAATTTCCGAAGCGTTAAATCCACTTTAGGTATGTTCAATCCATAAAACAACAGATTAGTGAAATATTCTGACTTTCATAACTACAGAATAACAGAGGCATGCAAATAATTTCATTGGTGTCTCATAATTAATTAAGACTAGTGATCTACATAGGTGATAATTTATTGTTATTATAATCATCATGTATCATATAGAAAAATAAAAATATAGAAATGTTCTCCCATGTACATGGGATGCAATGTGTGAAAAAAAATTCATTTTGATTCCATTAAATTCATCCATTTCAGGTTAAAATCTTCCTATGGTTGATTGAATATATCCATTTGTTTTGATTTGGTTTGATGAATTAATTTGAGGATTATTTTCTAATTTTCAATACTATAAATGTTGGGAGTTTTTATTCTAAATATTTTGTTCTGCCTCTGAAATTTCTAGTTATTTAATATTAAATGGTTAGAATATTTTATTATTATTTCACAGTAAGTCTTATAATCGATTTTTTTTCATATTAATCATCTCATTTTATAGGTAACAACATAAGTGAAAGTCCCCAATGCCATGATTTTATATTTTGATCCAAGGATTCATGACCTCAGGCACACCATATCTTTTTTTAATGACTTTCTACTGGTAGTGAGGTCCAAAAATATTCATTAGGGATAATATTAGATATTATCTATGTAAATACACATAAAAAATAAATAAACCCAACCAAAAAAATCAGTAATATCATCATATTCATAATAAATCTATAAAAATTCCATATAATATGGTGTACAACATAAACCCAAAAAACAAAACTAATCACATCAATGAATAATCACATATATAAAATTTAAAAAGGATTAAAAATAATGAATTATATCTAAATCCATCTTCTTGGATCATTCCATCCCGTTCTCCAAATTCACGTCTACAGAAACAATACATATCCATTGCGCATACTCTAATAAGCCTCAAATGTAACAAAACATCTACATTCACATTGTGGTTCTGATGTAAAGTGTAAATGTCTTATTTTTTAGTGTCTCTCTATTCAACTTTAGTATACATTGTAATATTAAGGTGTATTCTTGAGGAAAACAATTTATGTAAGTAGTCATTATTATTAGATTATAATTCATTAACCCAACAATCACAACATTCAACACGTTTTGTGCACTAGTAGAAAATCAATTTGATTCATTGAAAACCATTACGTATGACCCTACCGACATAAGTTCCATTATATTATGTTATCCTCTTTTTACATATACACCATCTAATTAATAAAAAATTGTTATTATATTTTGTAAGACTTAAACAATATCCTATGATTCAGGGTAGAACCTTAGGTCTAGGATCTGGTCCCATCTCATCACATGGGGATATACTACATCACTCAAGGTGTATTATTGAAGAATCCAATCCCTAAATATATATAGAACCCACTATATCCCTCTAGACATTACCATATTCCATCCACATGTTACATTGCATCCTAGACCCCATATACCTCATGGTGGTTTAACCATCACCACCACAGTCAATGTATCTATGGTAATAACATCACAATCAAAATAAATTACTTATGATGCTTAGACATTATAGAAAAATTTCAAGAATGTGGTCACAAGGAATAATTTTACCATGATATCATGGATCATAGTCGAAGGGAGTTTGTTCAAAAAAATTGGAGCAATGATGATATTAATATAATATGCGCAATAGATACATTTGGAATGGGTTCTATTGTCATTGATTTCATTACTTGTGTGCAGTTAACAATCATGTGCTCACATTATTATTTGAGGTACCAATAAACCTGTTGTTCGCTTTGTGATTGACCATTCCATGCCAAAGTCTATTGAAGGCTATCATCAGGTTAATTTTCCAAATTTTTATTGTTGTTTTGTTTTTAATTCTATGTATATAAGGCTAGAGTTCAAAAAAAATTTATATCTACTCCAAAATATATAATTATATTCACATTCTTGAGTGGGTCCGAAGAATTCGTGAGCGGGTATGAATCATGCATGCATACATGGGTATGACCAAATAACTAGGGTAAGAGTTCCACAACCACAACAATCCACATGAATATAATGATAATCTAGTAGTGTAGGTCTTTATTCAATGTGAAAGAGTTGAGTATTTTAAAAAAACATTCTATAGTTAAACACTCATTCATTTGGTTATTACTTTTTTTTGTTTCTTTCCATGACTTTCATATCAATGAACTTGTTGTTCGAATAAAATTTTTACATGGTGATTTTGACGAGAAACTATACATGAAGCCTTATAATGGTTTTTCTAATGAATATAAATCAATTCAAGTCTTCCAACATAATAAACTAGTCAAGAGATTAAAATAGGCTTTACGAAAATGGTATAAGAAATTTAATACATTCTTACTGCAATATGGCTTCAACCGGAGAAAATTTGAGTCATGTTTTTACTATTAACAATAACATGCTTTTCCAATATTCTCATGTTGTTAAAGTATTCAAACCTATTAGTGTACCATTTTCCCAGTAGTTAAAATCGTCACTCTCTCAATCATCTAGCATAGTTGCAAACACGGAATATATAATTGGAATACCTAATTTTAAACAGACGAACATGATGTTTTTTTCCATCTACAATCTCTAAATATTTTAGTTCTGGTGAGAGTTTATCTTTCTTTTTTGTACTCAACCTAGTTTAATATTTCCAACCATCATGTGTTGGCATGTCATATGAGTACACTAATGAAAGAAAAAGTTTAGTAGTAATGGAATGACATCATGGCACAATCAATCATCCAATAATGAATATCATTTTTAAATGTATATGCTTCATGTTTTCTACTCAGTAATGTCACTTATTAGCATGGGAGTGGTTGAATAATCTATTAAAGAAATGCTCCAAAAACCCCATATTGAAGTTAGTTTTCTTTTTAGTAAGTCTTTCGATTTTTTTTTTGTTTTGAATGTGCATAATTTTGGGTTTGTCTAAAAAAATCTTTTCGGAATTCTTAAAACAATGTTCACTTATGATAATGGTTCTTCATGTGTTTTCCCAATTGCTTGTCAGACATTTTTATTTTAATGTACGTAATAGAAAACTGCTGCTAATTTGGTAAAATATTTTTTATGGACATTTAGTGTGAGATTTTCAAAACCGGAATTGGGGAGACTGTATTCGAAAAGGTTAAGTTATTGAAAATTTCATGTTTGGTCAAGAAATTTTTAAATAAAGAATTATGATATGAATTTTGTAAAAAAAATTTGATTAAAATGTCTCACTAACAAGAAGGTTTTTGTGATTTGTGTTAATTTAATTCAACTAGTGGTGACCATCTCATGCATGTGTGTAGGTAATGGAGAAGCATTTCTTAGGTGGGATGCGCTCTTGAGAATTGGGTGTGTAGTATTATTTTTACTATGTATTGAAATTATTTTCTGAAAAATTATTAAAATGGGTGATTGTTGAAAATTAACGATTGGTGAATGCAAGATTCTTCCTTGATTGGACATGTATTTATGAGAGCTCATATTTTTCATTAGTTATAAGTCACTATAAAAAAATGGATTTTCATGAAAATATGAAACACTATTTTTATTTTTAAAAAAAATTAAGAGTTAAATAGTTGAATAATTCTGCTTTTATCACTAGAGGATTGACATGTTTCTCATTTCCCAATACAATCACTCTAGGGGATTATAATTGCGATTGAATATAAAATTATTTTAAACTAAATTTTTATTGAATGTTCTTTTTTAATAATAATATTGTGAATGAAATGTGAAAAAGGTATTCTAAATTATTTTTGAAAGGAAAAATAGTGAACTCTTGTTCATAGAATGGAATTTATAGGTTACGAACAATGTCTAATCTTTATTTTCACTTTTATGTGCATATGGAAGTTTACTTAATTTCCATATTTTGGTGATTTTTGATCTTTGAATAGGAAATTGGTGGTTATGTTTGAAAATTAATGATTTTTATTAATGATCATGTTATTTAGTATTGGGATTTACATATATATCTGAATATTATTTGTTCATTGTTGGTTATGAATTCATGTAGCATTTATAATGTACAGTTGAAGAACTGGTCACACATATATAAGATGTCATTATATCTAAATTTTTTACACTATTTTCTTATAGGTGATTTCTTATGATGATGCTGGTTTTATTCACCACCATTAATGTATATGAGTTCAACATCAAATTTGGGTATGTTTTATTCTATTTTTATTATTTTTCCTGATTTTAATTAGTGCATTTTTGTTTTTTGGGGTCCTTAAATTTTTACAGTTCATTTTGGTTTTCATTGATGTGGATCTGAGTCACCATTGATGAAGTCATACATGTGCATTCATAGGTAGGCATATACATATATAAGTTCTCCCTTTATATAAATTCACACATAGAAGAATGAATATATAAATTGGGGTTTGGTTTTATTATATATATATATATGAAAAATTCATACATGTGTAAGTGAAAAGGGGTATATGAAAGTATAATCAAACATTTAATGTCCCCCTTGTATGTATTTGGCAATGAAAATATGTAAATACGGGCTAGGTGTCCTTATATATATGTGAAGTTTCATATGTGTGCAAGAGGGAAAAAAAGATTCGACTTGTTGTCTTCAATAGCTATGCGCCTTGAGGTTGAGGTTTTTTCCCTCTACCTAAACCATTAATTTGAATTCTTTAATTGCCTGATTATTTTAATAATTGTTTTGCATAATAAGTTTATTGTTATAAAAAATGGTTTTCTAATAATCACTATCTTTGTCAAGGAAGAATATGAATATAGTCGTTGAACTTATTTATAAACCTCGATTAAAGAGGTTAAAAATTTCTTATAGTTTCTAGATACTAAAAAAGATATCTAAACACCATAATTTGATCATTCGTAGATACATTAGTGATCTCATTAAACATCCCATCAAATTTATCATAAAAGATCTATACATAATTTTATGGATCAATTAGTTCCATTACCAATATTTCTTACATCTTCTCTAGTATCATGGAACTCACCCATAATATTCCTCTTGAAATCTTGCATAAGGAATGGTGTGAACATATCACGCTATAAAGGATGAATCTGTAAGGATACATAATTAAATTTTGAGAGAAATTGATCAACTCCAATCTAAAAGATTAGAATAACTAAGGATTATGAGGTGGATGTTCTATAGGGTTGAAACCTTTTGAAGAAATATAACTTACTTAATACAACACATAATAATGTTTGTAGTATTCCCTTCATTTTAGTCCTGAATCAATATAACTCATCAAGAACATCTTGAGACATGTCTAATTTCACCATTGAATGATTTTGGAACATGTACCTTGGAGATACAACCACAACACAATGATCATTGAACTCGGACTTAGTTGTATAAACATCTTTCAAATATCTAACTACACCATTCAAATCATTATGGTCTTTGAAAGTTACTTCAGAAACAACTTCTTTAATATGAAGTAATGATTTTATATTCTTAATCTACTTTGTTTGGGTAGTCATTATCCAAACCAACTTGTCAAAATCATCCTTTGGAATATATAACTAATAATGTTCTCTAATCTCATCATTATTAAATTTTATCTACTGTATCAGCTCATTATATTCTCCTCAAATATTATCAAACTGATTTAGAATATCAACGACAAAATAGTACATTTTATAACATTATGTGATCTTAATAATAGAGGGTGATTTTTCATGCACAATAGTATGTTTTGATGGTATAGGTGGTGTATGATAATGTTCAACAGCTTCCATAACCACAACATCATTTCAATATCAATCATTATTTGATCCATTGATAATTTGATCCATTAACTGATGCTCCACCATTGGTTTAGCTCTTCCTTATATAGTTTAAACACTCGGAATAGTCACAATAGGCCTTTATTTGGGTATTATAACAGTTGTCTCAATAAATGTTTCTTAATGCTGTACTCCTTCAGGGGGTGAGTGGGGCAGGCCGGGGGTGGGATTGCAGGTGGGGGAGGGGTCTAAGGGTAGGGGGTCATTGGGGAAGGAGGGGTGTGTTGGGGGTGTGCTAGGGGAGGGTCTAAGAAGTCTTTAGGTGGTGGCATGGGGGTGTGCAGGGGGAAGGGTGAGGGGTGTGATGATTGGGGGCATGAGGTGTGGCGTGTAAAGGGGAAGGGGTGTGAATGGCCATCAAACCATTATTGGTTCCTTGGGGTTAATAAACCAACAATTAACCCCTTAACACCATTTCATTTATTTTCCCAATCCTAATATAAACATAAACTCTACACTACATACTAATGACTCAAACTACATTGATACCATTTTATCATGACCCAAACCATAGCCACCCAATATGCGTATGTGATGAGTTGGGTGTTACATCTTGAGACATCCTCTAATTTCAATAAGAACATTGTTTTTTATGGATGGAGTGGATTTCAATATCCAGGAAACTTGTTTTTTTTCCTTTAATGCATAGGTTGCTGTTGGGTGGAGGGGTGTCTAGAAGGGACGGGGTGGTTCTTATATCCAGGGGGAATGGTTTCTTGAAGGGGTGTGACTAGAAGGGGGTGATTTCTAGGAAGGGGGTGTCCAAGAGGGGGTGATGTCTAGGGGGATGTCCAGGGGTAAGGGTATGTCCAGGGGGAGGGTGGTGGTATCCAAGACGGGGGGGATGTCCTATGGGGAAGGGGGCTGTAGGGGATGGTGGATGGGAGGGGTGTCTAAATTATGATCTTTTCTTGGGGGAGGGGTTGTCTAGGAGAGGATTTTGGAGGGGGAGGGGCTGGATGATGGAGAGTGGTGTGTAGGTGTCCAGTGTCCAGGGGAGGGTTGTCCAAGAGTGGGTGGGGTGATCTCTATGGGGGGGGATGTTCAAAGAGGGAGGGGTGTCCAAGAAGGAGGGTCAATGTGTCTAGTGTATAGGGGAAGGGGGCTGTAGTGGGGGGGATCGAGGGTTAAGCAGACTGTAGGGGCTGGGGCTGTCTAGATAATAATTCTGTCTAGGTGGTGTATGAGGTTCTTTGTAGGGGGAGGGGAATGTAGTGGGGGGGGGGGTCTCTCTGGGGGATGTCAAAGAGGTGGAAGGTGGGATGTAGTGTAGTGGGTTTTATTGGGGAAAGGGGCTAAATGGGGGTGAGGTTGTTCAGATTATAATCCTTTCCAGAGGGGGTGTAAGGAAGTATTTTTAGGTGGAGGGGAATGCAGTGGTCGTGGGATACTGTAGGTGGTGGGTTGTCCATGTGAGATGGTGGGGGATATTTGGGTGGGGGGAGGGGTTGTCCTGGGGTTTTCAAGGAGGGGGCTTTGCAGGGGGGTGAGGTTTGGGAGGGAGGGTGGGGTGTGTCCAGGAGGGAGGGGGTGGGTGTGTCTAGGAGAGAGGGGTCATCAAGAGGGGGGGCTATTGTAAGGGGTTGGGGTTGCAGTTGTAACACTCCAGGTAATTAAATAATATGACATTTTTATATTTATAAATATTTGTGAATAAAATGTTAATATTAATTTAAAGGGAATGCTATCCTCAATGTCATTCCCAATACACAACAACGAGTTACATGGAAATCTTACGTTGCTCTCTAATAATAAAATAATATTATTTTAAATGGTAGTTAACGCATAGCCTTTGAAATGGAGGGAATGAACAGAATTAACTACAAAATGATTATATGTGTTTGTCAAATATTTTTACTTTAATCCAATAAATGTTAGAGGATTAAAATGTGAATGAATCCAATTTTATGCGTAAATCTTCTAATATTCTTTAAAAGGTCAATTAACCGCCTTTTGACGGAGAACCCTTTTTAAATATACTTTTGACTATATTATATGTTTTATTTGAAAAAATAAAATCCTTCTTTGGAATTTGGACATCATAATTTACTTTGTATACTTTTTTGTTATTTTTCCGATAAAGATCATTTTTAGTGAAAATGTTTCATTTTAATTTAAAACCTCCTTTTAATATGAATTAATTATATGGATATATTATCTTTTTAGTTGAGATTACAGTGTATTTAGAATATATTTTTACCATATAATCCAATGGTGGTAATTGGAATCAATTTCACTTTGAAATTGGACTTAAACTAGTGTCAGTCTTCTAATAGATGTTGTTTCTTAATACACTCTATTTGTTTTGACAACATGAATGAATTATTAAATTAATTAATGCAACATATATATTTTCAATTTTGTAAAATAGTCATCATTTTTGAATTCAGAATATCAAATATAGCTTAGGGTGAATTTTTGGCATTTTTCTGAAAAAATTCAATTTTTGATGAATAGTGAAACCACTAAGTGGTAGTTAAAGAAACTGATTTTTCGTTTAAAACTAACTTTACCACTTTTGTGATTTGATTTTCAAAAATATGACCTAAATGGATTTCATTAACAATCAAAATGAGGTTCAATGATATTATAATAATTTTTTGGTGAATAGTAACTTTTAAATTTTATTAATCGTGATTAAAGGTAATTATTGTAATTTTAGGTAAATATAATGTTATAATAATATGAAATGACATTGACACATCTCTTAATTCTATTGGATGAGTCATGGCCGACCAAGACAATCCATGGGTCATCTTGGGGACCCCATGGAGCCACTTTGGTAGGAAAATGAAATTAATAACCTTTTATTTATAGTTCAAATTAAAATGTCACAAACATGTAGTGTTTTACTAAAACAATTTTTACATGGAGTTATACAAGACATATGTTTGACTATAAATATTCATTATAAAGATAAAAATATTTCCTACATCATGATATTTTTTTATTATTTTTAGACATTAAATAAATTAATTTATTTATGACTCCATGATGATGCAGGGATTACCACATAAATGAAAGATTTAAATAAAATGAGAAAATAAGGTAAAATCATGGTCCTACACTTGTCACAAATCTACTGGATGGGTAGATTTCAAATACTTATTTCCTTAGTCTCTAAATATATCCTTTTGGGACTTTTAAAATCCACAAATAATTTTATAATAAAGTAAAATTTTATAACTTTCAAAGAGTGCCCCTCCTCTTCTCTTATAAAAGGCCCCCAAATCTACCACCTTACCCACACATCTCAAGACATTGGATCGGCCAACCCCTGCCAATTTCATCTCTCCACATCTCTCTCTTCATCATTGAAGCCTCACCTTTGGTAGAATTCTCTTCAAGAAACCCTTTTGGTTCAAACCAAGAGGAGTTACCTGATTTAAAGGTAATGACTTCACTTCTGTTCTTTTATTTTTATTTTGGGAAAAAATGGAAGATGAGTAGATGTGTCTCCTTTGTAATCATTAAGATGTAATAGTTATGTCCTAATTATGTAAAAATATAAACATGAAAAGATCCTCAATGTGAATTATTCAATAAAAAGTAATGTTTAAGGCCGGGTCATTCTAGTGGTATCAGAGGTCAGTTTAGATAACTTTAGAGGTTAGAGTATTTTTTAAGAATATGTGATAGGTTGTGTATAACCAAAATGGTTATTATATTATATAGATTCAATGATATTAATGAAAGTTTGAATGAGTTTGATACAAATTGGATAATTATATCTTAGTGTTTATCTTCCGCTTTTGTACATAATAATTTTGTTGATATACTCACACTGTCATTTCTAGTTTTAGTAAATGGATGGATCTAGCAGGAACCAAAGTGACAATGGGATTGAATGAAACTGTTGTGGTTCTCTGATTAAGAGACTGGATGAAATGGCGGATTCAATGAGAAATCTCATGGTGATTCTAACCCAACTATCTGGTGTCATGATAAACCACTTGAACCTTGGTAAGTTCTCTAATACATCATGTATGAGAGAACCAACTCGACATGGAAGTTCAGGTAATAATTATAAAGGTAACCATTAGGGTTTATATGATCCTTACTTTTGAGGTAATTATGGGTTACTATACTTTATGATGGAATATGAACGACATGAGATAAACATGACGTTAAATTATGTTATGGTTATTTTTGAAGATTTTATCTTGTGTTGGGGAATAATTTAATAATTATGTAGTTTTGGAAAAAGGACAACACACAGACCATGTGACAACCCACCACGTCGGACAAAGCTGCAGAAATCGAACCCACAACGAAAGTACGATTGGTATTTATCACCTACCACTGGACTACGGGAAGTCCCTGGTTAGTTTGACTAATTATTTTTTTAGTTGGATGATTTTATGAATCAAGAGTAAGTTGATTTTGGGTTATCTCAGTAAATTATTAACCTATCATGGTGGATATGTGATTAGGTTATTTACTTTTCAGTATAAGACTTTAAGAGAAACTGATGTTATTTGGAGATAAATGTTAATTTGTACCTCGGGAGACTATGTGATTAAATCCTTCAAATATTTGGGTTCCAATATTAGTAGGGTTTAATTTGACGAATTTTATGGATAGATGTTTATTTAATGGTATTTGTTGAACTTTGGGTTTTTTTTGACAAATTTTGGAGATTATGAGTTGTTTTTCTTTTTGTAAAAAAAATATCAATTTTGGGTATTATCTGATCTCTTACTAAAATTTTTTGTTTGGTTTTGGTTGAGATCTAATGAAATGGGAAACATATATATCTCTTTTTTGGATAAGGTGACTCTCAAGAAGTTGATTATAATACTCTTAATGCGAACAAGTCTTCCTAAATACTCGTCTTTTGGAGAAAATATGAGTTTGATTAAGGAATCTAGTAAAATTTTAAAGTCAAAATGACAAGTAAGTGTGTTTCCTTATGATTTAGTTAATCTCAAAAATAAATTCCTCAATTAAAAGTAACTTAAATCAAAAATGTTTTCTGTTAACTTTTCCTTTTGGGGAATCGAATACCATTTAACCCATCGCAGGTTTGTGATTTTCTGGTGGTTAACTTTCTCATAAACATGTTTTCTATCACTCTTCCTCAGAACATGAACCTTTGTTTTTTCTTCCATATCCATGTCTTCCTTCATGGAATCTTACTATAGGTTAACTCGGGTGACCTCTGTACTTCTCTTTCATTCTTTTAAATTGTATGTTTTACCGACTCTTCTTCTAATGTGGGACATTCAATGAAGTTTCTGAGCCCATTTTTAAAATTGTGAGGATGCAATTTCCAAAAGGGGGGAAGGATGTAACACCCCAGGTAAATAAAGAATTTGAGATTTTTATATTTATCCATATTTGTGAATAAAATGTTAATATTAATTTAAAGGGAACGCTATGCTCGATGGCGTTCCCAATACGCAACAATGAGTTTCATGGAAATCTTATGTTGCACTCTTATAATAAAATAATATTATTTTAAATGGTAGTTAATGCCTTCCCATTGTAATGGCGGGAATGAACAGAACTAACTAAAAAATGATTATATATTTTTTTCAATTTTTTTTACTTTTATCCAATAAATGTTAGAGGCTTAAAATGCGAATGAATCCAATTTTAAGCGTAAATCTTCTAATATTATTTAAAAGGTCTATTAACAACCTTTTGATTGAGATCCCTTTTTAAATATAGTTTTGAAATTTTTTTATGTTGTATTTTAAAAAATAAAATCCTTCTTTAGAATCTGGACATCAAAATTTACTTTGTATAAATTTTTGATATTTTTCCAATAAAGATCATTTTTAGTGAAGATGTTGCATTTTAATTCAAATCCTCCTATTAATCTGATTTATTTATATGGATAGATTATCTTTTTATTTTATATTAGAGTGTATTTATAATATATTTTTTCCATATAACCCAATGGTGGTAATTGGAATTAATTTCACATTGTAATTGGACTCAAACAAGTGTCAATATTTTAATAGATATTGTTTCTTAAAAACACGCTATTTGTTTTGACGGTGGGAATGAATTATTAAATTAATTAATGAAACTTATATATTTTGTTTTTTTTAAAATAGACATCATTTTTGAATTCGTAATATCAAATATAGATTCGGGTGAATTTTTGGTATTTTTCTGAAAAACATCAATTTTTGTTGAATAGTGAAACCACTAAGTGGTAGTAATAGAAACTGATTTTTCGTTTAAATAAAAATTTACCACTTCTGTTATTTTATTTTAAAAAATCTGAAATATATGGTTATAATTAGGATGTAAAATGTGGTTCAATAAGATTATAATAATTTTTTTGTGAATATTAACTTTTAAGTTTTATTAATAGTGATTAAAGGTAATTAGTGTAATTAAAGGTAATGATAATGTTATAATAACATGAAATGACCTTGAAACATGTCCTACCCCTATTGGATGAGTCATGTAAGACCAATAAAATCCATGGGTCAACTTGGGGACCCCATGGAGCCACTTTTCTTGGAAAATGGCATTGATAACTTTTTATTTAAAGTTAAAATTAAATATCACAAACTTGTAATGTTTTAGTAAAACAATTTTTACATGGGGTTATACAAGTCATATTTTTGACTATAAATATTCATTACAAATATAAAACGATTTCATACATCATGATATTTGTTTTATAATTTTTAGAAATTATATAAATTTATTTATTTATGTCATCGTGATGATGCAGTGATTACCTCATAAATGAACGATTTAAATAAAATGAGAAGATAAGGTGAAATATAAGTCCTAAAAATGTCACAAACCTATTTTGTGGGTGGATTTCGAATACTTATCACCTTATACTCGATATATATCTTTTTGGGACCTTTAAAATTGGAAAAAATATATAATAATGTAATATTTTATAACATTCCAAGAGTGCCCCTCCTCTTCTCTTATAAAAGGCCCCCACCTCTACCACATTACCCACACGTCTCAAGTCATTGAATCGTCCAACCCCTGCCCATTTCATCTCTCAAAATACCTCTATTCATCATTTAAGCCTCAACTTTGGCATAATGCTCTCCAAGAAACCATTTTGGTTCAAACCAAGAGGATTTACCCGATTTAAAGGTAATGGCTTCACTTGATGTCTTTTGTTTTATTTTGCTTCTCCAACCCCCTAAAATCTTTTTATTACGTTCTTTTGTAAAAAAACAGTATCTTCAATATACTTGGATGTTTTTTTAATAACGATTCAAGCTACACTTACACACACACCCGTATAATGGTTAAAGAACATACTATTTCTGTGGATGGCGAATTATTGCCTCACGAAACGATGATTGTTCAATATTTTTTTAACACCTTTAATGGTGGCCATTATGATTTCACTATATTTTATATATGATATATATGGTATTTATGTTTTCTATATGATTCTGTATTTTATATTTAAAACATACCTTTATTCTTTTCTTGTTCTGCAAATGCGATAATTTCATATGAGGAAGTGTGGACTACCTCCCCCTCAAGTGATGTGACTCGTTCATGCAATACATAGAATGTATAAAGAATGAAATTAATGAACATACGTGACCTACATAAAATATATTTTAGACTGGAATTATAATATATATATATACCTCTCTCATTTATTTCTAATTCCATTAATATGACAAAGAAATGAAAGTAGTGTTTATGCGTACGTATGACTTACTGTCTCCATGAACAGTACATTTCATTTCTTATCTCCAAATGTTATGTACTATTATAAGTACATATATATAATGTATATATATTTAATATATTACATATAAATTATTGATATAATTCTAGAACTATAGTATATATATCTCTCTTTTAGCTTTAATTCCAATAATATGACTAAAAAATGAAAGTATCGTGCATGCGTACGTACGGCCTACCGTTTCCATGAACAGTGCTTTTCATTTTTAATCTCCAAATGTTATGGAATAGTATAAAATTAATATTTACTGGATATATATGATGTTTAAATCATAAATACTATTATGGAAATGATTTACTTATAACTACATGGACAATCATTTTCAAACAAGTTCATTTTTGACTCATGTACCAAACATCGACAAAAACGTCTGATATGAACTCACATTATTAACAAATTATTATAAAATGTGATATGAAATGATTAATAATCTTTAATTTATATCCTTAAGCAATTATAAATTAACCAAAGTTTATTATTCAGGAATATAAAGAAATAAACAAGACAAGTCGGACTTGAGGTAAGGGATCCTACCTCTCTCTTTCTTTTTAAGTACTCTCTTTTATGTGACTTACATTAATCTCATCATTATTATACTGGGGGATGTTATTTTGTATTTCTCATTCTGTACTTCTTATGTTAATATGATGAGATACCCTATTTGATCTCATCAATGCATTTTTGGATTTTTTAAGTGGCACTGTTAGGCTGCCGAGTTTTCGTAAGGGATCTTACCTCTCTCTTTTTTTAAGTACCCTATTTTATTTCATTTCTTTAAAGATCATATTTATTATGATTGGGTTGTTATTTTATATTAATAATACTGTAATTTTTATGTTCATATGATGAGAAACCCTATTTTCTCTCATCAATCCATTTTGGATGTTTTGAGTGGCGTCGTTAGGCTGCCGAATTTTCGTAAGAGATCCAACCTATCTCTTTTCTTTTAAGTACTCTCCCTAATGTCACTTATTTTAATCACCACTTTTTTATGTTGGGGGATGTTATTTTTTATTCCTATTTCTGTAAATTTTATGTTAATATGATTAGAGACCCTATTTGATCTCATCAATCAATTTTTAGATGTTTTAAGTGGCGCCGTTAGGCTGCCGAGTTTTCGTAAGGGATTTTTCATCTCACTTTTATTCGCGTGAGATTTCTTCTACATTTTCCACGATATACATTGAGTGGTATATTTACTGCCCATTATTCTACTATTTGTGTAATATACATTCATTTATGAGTATTTACATCAATGTTGTATTGTCCTTCTTTCATGGGGTGTATGTTTCGAAAGATACCCAAGTCGGTAAGGGAACCTTTCACCCTACACTTTTTAAAAGACTTCTTTTGTTGGGTCTTATAATTTACATATTGTAATGTTGGGATATTTTCTTCTATATCCTTTTGTTGAAAATTTTATGTCCATGTAATGAGATACCCTTTTTATCTCTCATAAACTCATTTTCTAAATTTTGAAGTGACACTGTTTGGCTGTCAAATTTTTGCAAGTGAACTTCTTAACCCAATTTTGATTCACTGGGATTAACTTGTACTCCTTGAATATATTGTTCTATGAATATATTTGAATAACCTCTGATTTTTTTACAATTAATATCCACTTATATTTGGTGTATTCGTTTGTCAAACATAATTATGTAATTGATTTATCCTTAATCCAAGGATACTGTCTTTATAAGGGACTTCGTCTCAATCTCCTTTCATTGAGGAATATATTGTTTTAATAAAAGACTTTATTTTATACGGTGTATAAACCCCTTTGACTTTTTATTTTATACAAAAGTAATCTTTTTCTAAGAATTGTTTTACAAAACAAGAAAAACAAATGTTTCTTTTAACGTACGCAGTGACAACGGCCTTTTTCGCTGCTGCAATTATTATTTGGACTTTGGCTTCCTCAACAAGTAGTGATGTTTTTAAAAGTAAATAAAAACCATATAATCTTTAATATATTTTGGTATTGAAAATAATTTTTGATAATGGATTTGTTATGACAATATATTTTAGTGATATATTGTGATCGAAATGTGGAAATTTTTTCATTCCAATATATATGTTTTTGTCTTATGCTTTTATAATGGTACTTGGAAATTCGACGGGTGGTTACGTGATAAACCATATGATGGGTGGTTCCGTGAATACAAGGACGAGTGGTTACGTTATATCCTCCAATGCATTGGGTATGGAAGTCTGCCTTATTGCTATTCCATTAAGTGATATGTGTGGAAGTCGACCGTATGGTTATTTCATTTATGTATTTTTATGTCCGAAGTTACCTTTATATGTTATGTGTTATTTATATTGGTTTTATGGTAATCTTTTGATTATTAAAGGTTAAGTAATGATATTATATTCAGTGAAGAGTATTTACTACTCCATAAAGTTGAAAAGTATTACTTTGATAATGTATTCATGGTTTACTTGTTATTTTGAAAACTAACAGTTTTTCTTCTTTGTGTATCCCTTACTGTGATTTTTATGCTCATCCCCAATTTTTTTTGAGATGTTTTTCACAGGACATAAAGTTGAATAGGTTCAAGGTAATTTTAGGATGTCTAATACAAGGAACTAGACATGACTCTTTTGTTCAAGAGTTTTTATTTTGTGAAAAAATAAAAGGGGAGTAGAGTGTCTACTTTGTAATATTTGAGATGTAATAGTTATGTCCTAATTCTCTAAAACTATAAACCTGAAAAGATATTCAATGTCAATTATTCAATAATAAATAATTTTTAAGTCTGGGTCCTTATAGCAGGAGGGGGGATGATGCAAGGGGTGGGGGTGTACAGGGGGTGGGGGTGTCCAGTGTCTAAGGGAGTTGTGTCTAGACGGGGGTGGTTCCAGAAAGGGGGTGTTGCTATCCAGGAGGAGGTGTTATCCAAGAAGAGGGTTGTCTAGTGGTAAGGGGTGTCCAGGAGTGGGTGGGGGTGTCTGTGAGGGGGGGGGTGTCCAGATTATAATCTTGTCTAGGGATAAGGGGGGCTATCCAAGGGGGGCTTTATAGGGGCTGTAGGAGGAAGGGTGAGGGAGGGGTTCCTAGTTTCCAGGGGAGGGTGTCCAAGAGAGGGGGTGATGATTAGAAAGGGAGGGTGTTTCCAGGGAGGGAAGCAGTGTCCAAGAGGGAGGATGGGTGTCCATTTTCCGGGGGGAAACGGTGTCCATGAGGGGTGGTGTGTCTATGGGGGAAGGGGGCTGCAGGGGGGGTGTCTAGTGGGAATGGGTCTGTAGGGGGGTTGTCCAGTTTATAATCCTATTTGGGGGGGGGCTCTCCAAGGGAGGCTTTGGAGGGGGGGAGGCTGTAAGGGGCAGCGCGGTCTCGAGGAGAGGGTGGGGATTATTTTAATGGGGCATCAGGGTGTCCATGGCAGAGGGTCAGTCCTATTATTGTGCAGGGAGAGGGATATCTAGGAATTGGGGGTTGTCCATTAGGGGGGTGTTTCTATAGGGCTTTGTAGGGGAGGGTGGCTGTTCATGGGGCATTTTTGGGGGAGGGGGATGCATGGGGGGTTGGATACAATAATGGGATAAGGATATTACTAGGGGATGGGGGTTTTAAGGCGTGGGGAGATATTTTTATGGCTTTTCAGACCCTATAGAGACAGTTTGTAACTATGGCTATAGGAATAATTCCACTGTTAGAAACTGTGGCCATAATGTGTGTTCCTCCTCTTGTATAGCCACAGTTTTAAAATGTGCCTATAGTGATATTACCACGGTATGAACCATGGATGTTTACCTATATCCACTATTCTAATTGTGGCTATATACCTAAGCCATAGTTTGGAATAGTGTTTATAGTTCTAGGCCTAATTCCATGCAAAAAATAGACATAGTTCCTCAAACTATGGCTATTACCTATAGTCAGGGTTTGATGACATATATCTACAGTTTTAAATAATGGTTATAGACCGAATTTCCAGTAGTGAATCAACTACATGTATATCATTAAATGGATGATATTGAATTATGAAATAATAATCCTTGATCATTTTTATCCTTATAATTTTTCTCATTGTTATCATTTGATGAGATAATATATATTTTATTTTTTAGGGATGGTATATTTTTTAAAATTTTTTGTATATAAATTCACATGTATATTATCAAAGAAAAAATAACCAATAAAATATCAAGATAGAGCATAAAATAATTATACTCATAGGGTTATTTTATTTTAATCATACACAATTACTCGATCATAATGCACAATGAAAAAAACATATATCATTGATAAATAATCACTAAAATGAATACATAACGAATTCTTATTAGAATCGGTATCATTGGATATGTTACTAGTAATCAGTTTAAATTCCATGAATGATTGAATATAATCATTTTTTCTATAGTAATTTCACTTTTTTCAAGTTAATTATTTAGTAGGCTATATAACTAAGAAATATTTTCAAGACACCCATGATAATATACTGGTAATCGATGAAAAATATAAATCACATTTAGATTTACCATTCTTGGTGACACTTTTATCACATTATTGTTATTCAGATCAACTACTATACCATCATTGGAAATAAAATACCAAAGGAATTATATATTTTATATTCAAAATTCATATTATCTATGGTTTAGAAAAAAATTATTTTCATATAATCCCTAAATAAAAATATTTTCTTGTTTATCATGTTGTATAAAAATTAAAATTAACTACATTTTCATAAATTAAATCCAACAAAAATAATACAAATAGTCATAAAAATTACTTTTTAATGTTTTCACAAATATAGTGGGTTCATTTTTCAACCCAAATGTCATATCCAAATACATTTATTTTTCAAACCTTCAAAATTTGTTCCAGGATATTTTATATATTATCACATTCATTTGAATATATGTTAATATGAGATTAAGCATATGAAATTACTATTCTCTATAAATATGACCAAAAAGACATCTCTATGAGGTAAAAATAATTTTTCGTAAACAATTTGATATTAAATACTCTATAATAAATGGAAACCCTCATAAAACCATAATTATTTTATCAAAAAAATAAGGATGACACAATGTGGAAATAATAGGGTGAATGAATCCCTGATCAAGAATAATCTGCAGCACATTTTTGGCATTCCAATGACTCTAATACATCCATTTTAAAATGGGGTTTTGAAATTGGATTCTCATATAGAATTAATTCAATGGGGAATTCAATCTCCCAATCTAAATTAACCATAGAAAATTAATCATAAAATATGTTCATATATTCATTTAATACTTAAAAATATGTTATAAGTATTTTAATATCTATTTCCTTATTTCAATAATTCATTAACCATGTTTTTTTCACATTTAGTTCGAGCATTATTTTGGTGTTGTTCCATGAGAGTGGGAAATATCAATATGGTTTTTTTATTGTGCATGATTTTTTCAAACCATGTTCACCCCAAAAATGATCATACTGTTAATCCTTATATTGTTTTAGGATTAACAATTAGTGCACCATTTCACAAAACATCCACCGACCAAGGGGAAATTGTTCCCCCTATATAATATAAGTTCATGGTTGTCAAACTATTTCTGAAAATCTTTCTAATCCTATAGATAACCATGAATAAGGGATTAAAATATACAAAAAATTATTTTTTAAATCCCAAGTGCATCATTTTTTTCATAACTATCCCATTAAACCCTAACATGATTTAAATGATTATAAAGGATCTCTAAAACCAGTTTTATCTCCCCAAAAAATTTCCTTGTAGGATCAAAGTGGTGTTGATATCGATCAATTTCTAATAGGTAAGTGGATCTCATATCATGTATTTTCCACCGATATCAATTTTATTCCAACATAGATGGTATTAGACCATCATTTTAAATATATTCATACTTCATTTTTATGTATATAGTCTTTATCTTTTCTGATCATGATTATAACAATAGTAATATTTTTACACTCTTAATCATGATTTATTACATAAAAATACACATAAGACATATGTGAAGATAAATAGGTCTAGTGTCTGGTGATATTATGAATATTACATAACAACATATAACATAAAATACAACATCTTTATTGAAAACATTTTTACATGACCACAATAGTCCGTTTTACTTAACATTGCATGGGATAACCTGAGGACATAACTAAGAAAATGGCGATCTATATTACCTAGTAAAGGATTAAACATTTCATAACAATAAGAATACAATAATTGTAAAGAAAAATGAAAATTAATTCTGGATAAGAGAAACATGACCATAATGGAATGATATAGCATGAATTTCAGAACATGGATATGTGTCAACAACATTTAACAAGATATTTTCCAGAGACAAGGATAATTATTCATGCAACATGAGTAAACCCTAGTTTTATTTTATTTATCATGAGTTAACCCTCATTTAACATGAATTATAATGATTCAAAACTCATTTAAGATGATGTATATTGATATTATTCTTCACCCATTGCATTGGAGCACTATCAGGGTGCCCCCTTCTTAATCATATCATTTCATTCGTAAGTGTCCCACATAGATCATATAACATGGATTCATTAGACATCATAAATTATTCCACACAAAAATATGTAGAATACATAAATCTAAGTCATTAATAAATAACTACATGTTCATAATGGTGAATAACCATTATAGGGAAATGGGTATGTTATTCACTTACATGATGATTTTGGAATGAAAATTTTGGTGTAACTTCGGCAACATAACAACGTCATATAGACATCGTAAAATGTGTTGATGAGAGAGGAATGGGTATATCATTATTTATACATGAAACAAATAGTATGGGGTTCATGAAACATAATATACCAAAATATGTAATGGAATTTATATGCATAATATAACATATTTCCTTGAATGTATATAAGGAGGGAGAAATACCTTACAGAATTGGGGCTTGGTAACTGGTGTACATGGGAGGAATTAATGTGATAGAAAGGGGTATACCATCATTAAAACATAAGGACATAATTATAGGGTTGGTTCAAAATCATACCCAACATATTTAATTGAAAATAATAGGGAATAACATTACTATGAAACATTGATATAAATTAAAATGGAAGGAATGTGTGGATCCCTTACATGGATGTGTGATCCCAAAGGCTTGGGTGAGGCTTGAGAGAGGATTATTTGATGATTTTGGTGTGTTTGGATGATTTAGGTATTAGAGGGCAGAGTTATAGCTTCATACAAATGGTTTGACTAATTAGGAATGGGATATTGAGTGGGTTTATATAAGAAATTATTGGGAATTCTTTATTATTTAGGTTTTGTACACCACAATATATACTAATCAAAACAACAAATCATCACATCGTTTTCCCGGTGGTTTTTTCCAAAGTGTATTAGAAAAAATTATTTTATATGTCCAATAGAATAACAAAATATATTTTTATTCATTCTTTTCTGGAGGTGAGTCACACACTCAAAAAAATCATATTAAAATTTTAAATTATTTTGTAACTGATAGAGGGTCCACTAAAGAGTTTTAAAATATAAGAAAATATAAAATCACATTATTTTAAATTTTAAAAAAATATTGGAGGAATATATACATTTTATTGTATTTTATTATCACACAATTGGGTCCTTATGATGTCATAACACACATTATATATTCAAACAGTACTTAATTTTCACTTACAATATTGACTGTATCTGAAAATTATGGAAAAATCACCATTAAACATTTTCGATGTCTTGAATCCGAAAATGATATTTTTTTTATCTAAATAATTTTATAAATATTTGAATTATTATATTTGAAATTAAAATTGACATTTATATAAAATTCACGGGTTTTTACAAATATAGCTTGTAAACCCAAAATATTTACAATTGAATTCATTAGAAAATTATAGGAACATTTATATTTAATTAGAATAAAAATAGTAATAATATTTTATTTTAATTTTTTTTAATTAAAAAATCCATTATATTATCAAAATATATTTCATAGTTGAATATTAACTAAAAATACTATTTGTTCATTAAAAATCACTTAATGTAACAATAATAAACTGAATGTATATTCTTTATAAAAAAATAATTCACATAATAATATTTCTTCGGACTTTTTACATGAACCATTATAACAACTTAATTAGACCTAATGGTATGGTTTGTGATAGTGACAGAATCTTGGTTTGGCTTAGATAATATCGCTCAATTTCTAATCTCTATTAAAGTCGACTTCTCTCATAGGGGGTTCTATTAAAGCTTCACGTGTTAAAAATCAAATTGGAATTAGACAACAGTGAATCCCATTAATGATAACTCCTTTACGAGCTATAATAAATGGGATTTATATAGAGATATTATACTAGATGAGGTTATCACTTCCTTTGTCTGTGTAAATTTGATTTTTTTAAATTCCTATATTTAGACTAACCATGTGATCATTGTTAAATGGATATATTAGAAATGGTAACAATTCATAATGGTTTTTTAAAATACAAAAACATAAAACCTAGGAAGTGCAGATGTTTTATACAACCATTTATATAATAAGACATTTAATTAGATCAAGATGAATTTTAATTAATAAAATTCATGGGTTGTTAAATTCTTAACCCCTTAACAAATTTCTCCCTTTAAATTTAATTTTCCCAAAGGAAAACATATGAGGGTAAATCTGCTTCATCACTTCCCTTGATTCCCACATCTCCTCTTCAAACATATTGTTTTTCCACAACACCTTTATGAGGGGAATTGTATTATTTCATATAATTTTTTCCATATTATCTAAGATCTTCACCAGCTTCTCTTGATAGGATATGTCATTCTCTAATAATATCACATCTGGATTGACTACGCGCATTGGGTAATCTATGTACTTTCTCAAGAGTGATACATGGAATAAATCATGTATATTTGATATATATGGTTGGAGTGATAGTTGATAGTCCACTGACCCAATGCGATAAATTATCTCAAAAGGGCTGATGTACCATGGAATAAGATTTCCCTTCATCCCAAATCACATAACTCTCTTCCACAATGATATGTGGATGAGTACCATGTCTCAAATATCAAACACTAGGTCTCATAAATGGTTTTCAATGTATCCATTTTGTTGACTCTGGGACGCTTTAATGTGATACTGGATGGTCTTAACCTTCTACACCATTTCTTCAACAATTTCTGGACCTTGGAGTTTTCACTGTCTTACATAATCCCAACATGCTGCTATTTTTCTCCTCTTCCCATGAAGAGATTTTTAAGTATCCATTTGGATTCATGATTGGTACTTTTATTGTAAGAGAAATCTACTAGAGGAACATGTTGATTACATCATCCATTGATGTCTATTGAACATTCTCTCAACATGTCCTCCTATGTTTAGATATTACTCTTATATAGGCCATCATTTTGAGGATGATAAGGCGTAATAAAGTTAAACACAATATTTAGAGAATTTTAGAGACACTTCAAGAACATATCGATGAATATTGGTTCCTAGTCGTATTCAATCGATTGTGGTACTCCATGAAGCCTTACAACTTCATTAATGTATATTAGTGCCAGTTTATCAAATTATAAATCTGATCGAATTTTAATGATGTGTGCAGTATTTGTAAGACGATCTACAATAACCTAGATAGAAATGCTTCCATTGGATGTATATTGATGTCCAGTGAAAATTTCCATGTGGATGTTCTCACATATTCATTTAGTTATGGGTAGTGGTCTCATCATTCCCTTAGATGTTTTCCTCTCATTCTTCACTTCCTTACATGAAAGGAACATTGATGTATACTTAAATATCCACTTCGTCATGTGATCCCACTAATAATACACTCATATATCTCGATACATCATTCTATTTACAAGGGAAATATAGAAATTTGAACTATGTGTATCATCTAGAAGTCCAATATTGAGCTTTAGATTTGATGGAACAGATAGTCTTGACCCAAATCAAAAAACAATTCTTGATTAACATTGGACACCAGTGATTTCATATAAGACCATATCCAAAAACATTACATATTCTAGATATATGTCAATAAATTTATATTAATTCACATCGAGTATCTATTCAGGTTATAATATTATAGAATTATGTCATAAAATATGCATTAAATCAATGAATATTACAGGTAGACACTACTACTTAGTATCTATATTTATAAATTAAAAATCATTAAAATGAAATATTACATCATTTAATTTTTTATCATTATTCCATTTCCAAGGTACCATCATTGAATATATTATTCATTATGTCCATTGAAAAATACTTCAAAGCATGGGATGAGAATAAAATGATCAATAAGGGATACATAAAGAATGAAAACTGGAAGTCTGTCAAAAATATGTAAACCATGGAAACATTATCATAATGTAATACTTTTCACCTTTATGAAGTAGAAAAAACAAATCACTTGATATACGATCACTTCTTACCCATTTGTAACAAAAAGATTACCATAAATCCCATAGAAATCAACAAATAATATATAAAGGTATATTGGGACACAAACATACTTTAATGGAATAACCATACAACCAACTTCCACACCTATCACTAAATTGAATAGCCAAATGGACGACTTCCATTCCCAATGCATTGGAGGTTATAATGTAACCACATGTCCTTGGATTATCAAGGAACAACACATAATTTGGATTATTATGTTACTACCCAGCATTGGTTTTTCATGTAACCACCCTTTATATTTCCAGGTAAAATTATATAATCCCAATATATAAAAAATTGTAATGATCAGCATTTCACTAATAAAATTTCCTTTTCAGTCATAGTAAACCATATCAAGATGTTAAAATACTCAATCCTTTTAAAACCCATTTTCAATACCAAAATATGTTAAAGTTTATGTGGTATATATTTTTTTATTAAAAAACATTACATCTTCTTAAGGAAGCCATGTATCAAATAATTCTCACCATGGTGAAAATGTTCTTGTTGTCGAATACGTTTAAGAAATTTCTTTTTTCGTTTGCTGAAAATATTTGAACAAAAAATATTCGATTTATTAAAATTAAAAGAAAAAGGGGTTCATTATATATCATGTAAAATAAATAGGCATATATTATCAAATCAATCTTCAATGAAAAGAGATTGAGACGAAGACCCTTACCATGTGTCTGATTCTTCAAGTATGTTTATTATTACACTGGAATAAGTAAAATAAGTTAATTTCAACTTTCATAAGAATATTTTTCAAGATTATTATTTATTTTATATCAATTATTGCATCATTATAAAAATTACATATTTATTAATTTTAATATCATTCGTTTTGTCGATATTGGGAACATGAGTCGAAAATGATCATGTTGTAATTAAAAATTATCCATGTGGTCAAACATCAATTATCTCCAAAATCGTATTAATGATTTAAATATCATATATATTTTTGTATATATATATTTAGATCTAGTATATATTTATTTATAATATTCCATAACATTTTGTTATATTAAATGATATACACCGTTCATGGAGACGGTTAGTCGTGTGTGTGTATAAAAGCTAATTTAATTTATTTTACATATTTAAAGTAATTAACACTAAATGATAAATAGGTATATTATAATCATAGTATAATATTATTTTTTATATAATTATTATATGTTTAATAATTCCATTCTTTATACATTCTATGTAAGTCATGAATGATTCCTATAACATTTTGGGGGCGGCAGTCCTCACTTCAACCAATGAAATTATTATATCTACACCTCATAAAAATCATAAAAGTATTTTTGTAAATAAAAATTAACGTATCAAAGAGTAAATATAAATATAATATATATCAAATATAAATATAGTTCCATCATAATGGATACCATGAGTGGATGTATGATAAAATTTATCAATAACCGTTTCGTGTGGCAGTAGTTCATTGTATGGTGAAACAGTATGTTCATATCCATTACATGGAGGTGTGTGTAAGTGTAGTTATAATAATTATTATACCATCATCCATGTATATTGAGGATACTATTATTTTCATGTAATCAATTAATAAAAATATTAAAGTGATAGAATATGTAAAATAACTGAAAGGAGATGTTGAGAAGACGCTACCTCTAAAATGTGCAACTCTATTATATTTGATCCAAAATGATTTCTTGAATTGTCTTCATAAAAGGTAATTCTACTATGAGGAAGATTTTTATTTTGGTATCATATTTTTTTTTATTATTGATAATCCATTTGAATTGAGAGGTGTGATTAAATGGTTTGAGATAATTCCCTTTTATACGTGGGTGGAGGGCCACTTTAGGAAGCTATTGAAATATTATTTTATTATAGATGTATATTGTGTTTAAAATTTTCCCTATGTAATTTATTTCAAATATAAAATTCTTTTGGGTCAAACCCACTTATCCAATCAGTTTTAGACAAGTCTATGTCAAAAATCCTACCTTATCTTTTATTATTGATCGTTAGTTATCAAATTTGACTCTTTCCATATCTTCTTGTATATTCATTCTATATTTTTAATATAGTTACAATAAAACTATAGTATAACCTCAAGGGGTTAATTAATAACATGTTTTGCATTATCTAATTCATTTGGTTGAAACATATATTTTTAAGAATACTATATCATTTAATAAAATAGTATTTTTATTAAAAACTCATTTAGAACATTTTTATATTATTCATATCAAATTTTTTTAATAATATACATCAACCTGATTCATTCATAAAACGTCATCAATTCAAATATAAAAATTAATAATCATCCCTAATATTAGTGTATGGAATAAAAATTCTCAAAATGCATTTATCTTAATATTTATAATCTCGTTAATTTAAATCATTATTAATAAGACAATCACTACATCATCATTGTGTCATTAATAAATAAATTTATATGTTGTCTAAAAATTAAAAAAACATACCTTGATTTTGGAAACAAATTTATATTTCTAATGATAATTTATTGATGAATAAAACAAATATATAACCCCATATATACATTTTTTTACTAAAAGATACATGTTTATGTTACATTTTTATTTTCTTTATATTAATTCTTATAAAATGTTATTTTCACATTCACATGGCTCCCTGGGGTACAAAAATAGACCCAAGGGTAAAACATATCTCATTCAACATGATTAAAAGACATGTTAATGTAGTTTAATATTATTATACTATTTTTTTTTACACTTATTTACCAGATTTACCGTTTAATAATTGTAAATAAAATTACTACTAAATTTACAACTCATAATCTCAAAAAATAAAAGGAACATATTTAAAGAATTTGGACCTCCTAATTCCAAATATGTTATCAATATTTCCACATTCAAAATATAGAACTTATAGTAATTAATTTAAAAATAATTCTCGTTTTCGAAACCAAAAGCCACATTTTAAGAAGTAATTACTATGAAAATATTGATATGTGTTTGAGTCCAATTTAAAATTGATATTACATGTACTGATCTTAATTTGATTAAATGATAAAAATATAATCCAATTATATCATAAAACAAATAAAACATTCACTATTACTATATAATTAAATTATATAAAAATACGGACTTGAATTAAAATGTAGTATTGTTCATAATTTATTAAAAAAATTGAAAATTATCATAATAATATAAAAATTTCATACAATTTCAATTTTTATGTATCTATTTTATAGAAGAATATTATTTTTTATAATAGATCATATAAAAACTGGTAGAAACTAGATTTAAAAAGGTTTCTCCATCAACAGGTTGTAAAATTGCATTTTTATTAAAAAATAATTCTTTTATCTGAACATTTGAATTTGTTCAGATATCATATCTATAAAACATATAACTTGAATATAAAACATTAAATGGAATATATATTATATATAAAAATACATAAACTGTTATATGAAAACACAATTATTTTATAACGAACCATACTTTACATATATTTTTATTACTTCACAATTGAAGCACACTTATTACAACATATAACAAAACCAGGAAAAGACCGTATAGGTATATGTCATTAGAAACTGGGAAACATAAACAACTGGTTCATAAATCATCTACACTACCTCCCTTTTATTTTATCATATCTAGAGTCTCTTTTGGCATATCGTACTTAATATCCTTCTTCCTGACCTGGGGAAAAGAAAACATACAAAAGCGTGAGATCAAATGCTCAGTAAAGGTAAAAAAAGAAATATCAATCACATCATATTCATAAGAACATATCATTTTGGAAATATTAACCTGCAAAATAGATCATAATTTCATGACATGGGATAAATTATAGTAGTGAAATGTAATCCCAATAATCATAACATGAAACATGAAACTTTGTGGTATACACATATAATCATAGAGAATCATTTATTATTAATCCAGACTCATTTCCAAGACTATATTAGCGGACCGAGTCCATTTCTGAACCGAGTTCACTCCTCCTTTCAGTCATGTATCACTGAACCAGTTTAACCGGCCATTCCAGCCATGTCTATCTCATGAGATATAAATCTTTACACAATGCATTGGAGGGAGATATAGGTTCCACCCATCTCATAATGATACCATTCTTATGTGTGCCAAAAAATCAAAAAAAAATATACATCATTGCATAACCCATGTAATAAAAATGGGTATCTTAAACATCATGCCATCATAACATCATCCATATAAGATAAAAGGTCATCAGAAAAATAATTCCATCATAACATAATCAAATCAATGTAAAGATAGCTATAGAAATAGAACCCTTTATTATCTTAGATGGAAAATAATTTTTATAAAAAGCTTGAACTCCATTCATGGGGAAAATATCCTTTCTACTTCAAAAACATTTTTCCATACTTAACATTTCATATAATTTTAAACTAAAAGATGTTGATTAAAAATAAACATGTAAAGTAAGCTTCATGGAAATAATGTTCTAAAAATCCATTCATGTCTTATAAGTAAAAAAAACATTCTTCTCATACTTATGTCGGAAAAGTCAAAAAGTACCTCGTATGAAAAACGACAAATGATTCATTTCATATATTTTACTAAAAACTCACCAAAGGATAAAATTGGATTTAAACAATTATAGGAGGAAATAAATAATATTACATATTTAGGAAATATGGATGTGGAAGATAAATATTCCCCAGTAAATTATGAAGTATAAACAGTCTCATATAAAAATTGAGATTGAGAGATTGTCCCTTATCTTAGGTCTGATTTGCTTCGTAAGTGTCCAAACCTCCTGTATAATGATTTAAATAATGTTATTGACTTATTCCAGAATCATAATTATTTTTATGATATCATATATTGTCATATTCTTAGTTTCATATTAGTAATATTTCATTGTTACTTATTATTTGGGTGTTTATTTCTTTTTGTTCTTATGCGTGTTCTATCGAATAAATTATTATTATTATTTTTAGGTTATAGATACCTCATTTTAAGAATGGTATTAGTATAATATATATCATATTAATTAATTCAATTCATTTGTATAATCATTATGCAATGAAGATCATGTAGAATGAGTCGCATCACATCGTGGAGATGGTATTCCGTATGTACGTACGAGCGATGATATCATTCCCATGATCATGGAATTGTATTGGAGTGTATGTATACTATTTCAGAATCAATAACACTTTACAATAATCATATATAGTTATTTATTTTCACCATTATACCCATCCAATTATGGTGGTAGTGGAAAATATATTACACCACGACGTGGAGTTGGTATTCCGTACGTACGCACGCGCAGTGATTTCGTTTTCCGTAGGATGGATAGATGGTGAAATATGGTTGTTTCATAAATATACTAAAATATAATAATATGAGTGATACTGATGTTATTACTTCATAATAAAACAACTAAATAAGAAGAAGTGGAAGAAGAAATAAAGTTGAAAGAATCTGTAATGAACTTTACCTTTTCTTTGAAGCGCCTCTTTGAGACCTCTTTTTAGGGCACTAAAATTGGTCTTTGAAAAGACCAGGACCTCTAAGATGTTTCTATGGATGTATAGAAGAGAATTTTTGAGGGGTTGTCCAAGCATTAAAGCTCAAGGTGGTGTGAGGAAAAGAGGGAGGATGTGCCCTTTTATAAGGGAGGAGAGGGGCACCTTTGGAAAAACTAAAAAACTATTTTATTATAAATTCATATTCGGTTTATAATAGCTCCAATTTGATTTATTTAGAAGCTAAGGTGGGGATGGGTCGAAAGCCTATCATCCAATAGAATTTAGACAAGTTTAGGGTTCTATTTTAACCTTATCAATTAGATTTAACTTTAAGTTAAATAATTTTACTTTTACTGTGCCTTTTTCGTTTCTTACACTATATGGTTAATAAACATACTATAACAAGAAAAACGAACCCCAAGTTGTTTATTATTTATATATATAACCATATATATGTCATTTGGCCAAACGTTATATTTTTTGGATAAAATAACAATTAATAATATAATATTGTTTTTAAAAACTATTTTATTTCAATTTTGACACTATTTGGTAATTTATGTTTGTGAAAATCATAAAAGAAATATTAGTTAGATAAAAGTTAATTAAATCAATAATAACATGTCATATTAACATATAAAATTATTTGAATTCATAAAAAGTCTCAAATTAAATTTATCTGGGTATTTATAACATCAATTATGTCAATATTTCATTAATAAGATAATTACTGCATCATCATTGTGTCATAAATAAACTAAAATATTTAATGTCTAAAAATTACAAATAAAATATCATTATGTAGGAAATATTATTAGCTTTATAATTAATATTTATAGTCGGATTTATCTTATGTATAACCCTATATTAAAAATTATGTAGTTATTAAACATTGATTATAACTATTTTAACCCTTCATTAAATAAATTAATGATAAATGTCCTAATCTAATCCAAGTGGGCCTAAATGGTCATATTTTATTCCTAAGGTTGTTTTTTATGAATTAAACTTATCCAAAAGAATTAGTACATGTGTTAAGGTAATAATAATATCATTTTTACCATTAATTACCCTATTTACCTTTAACCGTTGTAAATAAAAGTAAAAACGTTACTATTCACCAAAATTATTTTCATCTCATTGATCCACATTTTACTTACTGACATAAACAGTGTATCTCAGAATTTTTAAATCCCATTCACAAGAGCGGTAAAATTATGTTTTCTGTAAATTTGCAAATTCTCCTAGGAGGTGGGTAAAAGATGGTAAAACGTTCAATAAATTTTTTATATATCTATAATTATTATAAAATGAATGTAATGAATTGCATTGAACATGTATAAGAGTTATGTATCAATTTTGACTTAAAATAAATTTAAATAACATAAGTAATTATTTAAATAAAAATTCTGGGTTTTAATAGTAACCTAGTGTTTTCACTATTCATCAAAAATTGTATGTTTTCAGAAAAATACGAAAATTTCACCCTTGGATTATTTCGATATTCCTAATCCAAAAATGTAGTCCATCTTGAAGGATGATATTTAAAAAAAAATCATAAAGTGGTTATTACTATTCATAACGGCTAGTTTTATTAATATTTTAATATCATATCGTTGTTTAGTGAAACTCGGTATTGCGCACGATGCAAGCTGTCGAGGAAGGTCGAAATTTCATGTAATGCAAGCCAAGCTAGTGTTGTGTGTAGTGAAATATTCCTTTGATAATTTATATAACAATATATTTCTCATAAAAGTCTCGGGTGTTACATTCTACCCCCTTAAAATGAATTTCTCCCATGAAATTCGTCACTTCATTACAAACAGATGAGGATACCTCTCCTCATCATATCCTCAAGTTCCTAAGTAGCTTCTTCTAATTGGTGGTTCCTCCATAAAACATTCACCAAGCGAGTGGTCTTGTTATGTAGGACTTTTTTGCTACGATCCAGAATCTTTATCTGTTGTTCATTATAAGAAAGATCTTGCCCCAACGGTACAACTTCTGAGCTAAGTACATGTGAAGGATCAGGTATGTACTTTCCCAGGAGAGATACATGGAACACATCATGAACTTGAGATAGATTCGGTGGAAGCCCCAATTGGTAAGCTACCTTCCAAACACGATCCAGAATTTCAAAAGGACAGATATACCTAGGGCTCAGCTTTCCCTTCTTTCCAAATATCATTACTCTATTCCAAGGAGATATTTGTAAGAACACATTATCACCACTTAAAAATATAGGTCTTTTCTTCTGCTGTCGGCATATATTTTTTGTCGAATCTGAGCTGCTCTTACGTGTTGTTGAATATATCTGACCTTTTCTGCCATCTCATCAACAAGATCAGGTCCTAATAGCATTCATTCCCCAACTTCATCCCTACAAGTTGGAGTTCTAAATTTCTTTCCATAGAGAGCTTCATAAGGAGACATATGAATACTGGATTGAAAGCTATTATTATAAGAAAATTCCACCAAACGTAGGTGTTGATCCCAACCACCTTTGAAATCCATTGAGAAAGCTCTGAACATATCATCTGGAGTTTGAATTGTCCTCTCAGACTGACTGTCTGTCTGAGGATGATAAGCAGTGTTGAAACTCAACTCTATATCTGGAGTATGCTGAAGACTTCTTCAGAACGTTGAGATAAACCTCGGACCCCATCAGATATAATGGAAAGTGGTACTTCATGCAATCTTACCACATCCTTTTCATATATCCTCGAGAAGCTGATCTGGAGAGAAATCCTCTCTAATAGAAATGAAGTGTTCAGACATTGTAAGATGATCAACTATGACCCAGATAGCATTATTGCCTTTGGATGTTTCAGGAAGTCCAGTGACAAAGTCCATAGTGATGTTTTCCCATTTCCATTCAGGTCTGGGTAATGGTTGTAACATCCCCTTAGACATCTGTCTCTCAGCTTTAACTTTCTGACAAAACAAGCATCGAGAGACATATTTAGTAACATCTATTTTCATGTCATCCCACCAGAAGTACTCTTTCCGTTCCCTATACATTTCTTGCTTCTAGGATGAATAGACAATGAATAACTTTCACTACTGGAAATCGGATCTTTTCCAAACACTTATATACACCCTATCCCAACGGTTCCCCCAAACCGTTGGGAAAGGGGGGGTCTTTCCCAACGGTTTGGGAGAACCGTTGGGAAAGGGGCCTCAAAAAAACCCTTTCCCAACGGTTCTCCCAAACCATTGGGAAAGAACCCCCCTTTCCCAATGGTTTGGGAGAACCGTTGGGAAAGGGGTGTTTTGAAGCCCTTTTCCCAACGGTTCTCCCAAACCGTTGGGAAAGACCCCCCCTTTCCCAACAAAGGGGGGTTTTGAGGCCACTTTCCCAACGGTTCTCCCAAACCGTTGGGAAAGACCCCCCCTTTCCCAACGGTTTGAGAGAACCGTTGCGAAAACTCAGCCCCAAATCCAACATTCACACCCTGGAAATTTCTACCTATCCCAACAGTTTTGAGAACCGTTGGGATAGGTCTATCCCAACGGTTCTCAAACCGTTGGGATAGCTTCTTTCATTTCTTCCAGGTCTGCTACCCGAGAACATTATATAAATCTAAATTTTAAATAATTATGATAATACATATATATATTTATGAAGTTATGTTTACAAAAGTGATGTTAGCTTAGTGGTTAAGTCGTTCGATTATAAACAAGGGGTCGTGGGATCAAATCCCAGCACATGTTTTTTTTTGAAATACATTTACCAACGGTTTTATATCCATTGGAATAGATTTTCATATTACTTATACCAACGGTTTTGTAAACCGTTGGGATAGGTCTATACCAACGGTTTTGGGAAAACCGTTGGTATAGACCTATCCCAACGGCTTACTTCGCAACGGTTCTCCAAACCGTTGGTATAGGTTAGTATTCTACTATTGTTAGAGCCTCATCCAGCTGCTCCTTCTTTAATTCGGGGATGGGAGGAACACAAAACTGATTCCTGAACTTTATTATCCCTTCACAATCAAGGTTCATTTCAGGATCATTTCTCACCTTCTTTTGTAATTCTACATCTTCTTTATGTGCCTCTTTAATCTTTACTTGTATGGATGGTTGAACATTCATTTGAGAAAGATGCGATTTTCCCCTTTCATTATAATTCCAAGATCCATCCTTTGTAAATCCATAATTATTGGATCTTTTGGATCCTCATCATGGATATGCTAGCATGGTTTTGTCGACTTAATGCATCTGCCACCTTGTTTGCTTTCCCAGGGTGGTAATGAATTGAGCAGTCGTAATCCTTAATCAGCTCCAACTATCTTCTTTGGCGCATATTCAGCTCCTTTTGTGTGAAAATATACTATAAACTTTTATGATCCGTATAAATGTCACACATTTCCCCATAAAGATAATTCCTCCAAATCTTTAATGAAAAGATTACAGTAGCTAACTCCAAATCATGAGTTGGGTAATTTTGCTCATGGATTTTCAACTATCGTGAGGCATAAGCTATCACCATATCGTTTTGCATGAAAACACACCCCAATCCCTTCTTGCATGCATCACTATAGATCAAAAACATTATTCCACTACAAGGAAGTGTGAGAACTGGTTCACTGGATAACCTTCTTTTCAACTCCTTGAAATTCTCTTCACATTCCTCCGTCCACAAGAACTTAACTCATTTTCGAGTCAACCGGGTGAGTGGATTAGATAATAGTGAAAAATCATTCACAAAACGTCTATAATATCCAAACAAACCATGAAAACTTCGGATCTCAATTAATGTTGTTGGTCTCGACCGTCTTTCGATAACCTCTGTTTTTGCTGGATCCACAGATATCCCCAATTTGGAGATTATGTGACCCAAAATGAAACTTCTTGAAGCCAAAATTTACACTTGGTAAATTTGGCATAAAGCGTCTCCTTTCTCAGGGTCTTCAATATAATTCCCAAGTGATCTTCATGTTTTTCCTTGCTCCTTGAATAGACAAGAATATAATCTATAATTTCTACCACAAACTGATCAAGATAGTCTCTAAATACTCTATTAATCAGATCCATGAAGATAGTAGGGGCATTAGTAAGACCAAATGGCATGACTATAAATTCATAGTGTCTATACCTTGTACGGAAAGCCATCTTTGTTATATCCTCCCTTTTGACTCTTAATTGATGCTACCCTGAATGAGGATCAATCATGGAAAAGTATTGAGCTCTGCGTAGTTGGTCAAATAAGTCATCAATGTGCGAGAGAGGATATTTGTTCTTGATAGTTATCTTTTTATGTTCTCGATAATCAATGCAGAGTCTCATTGATCCATTTTTATTCTTAACAAACAAAACTGATGCTCCCTAAGGTGACGCACTAGGGATTATGAATCCTTTATCAAGATTCTCTTGGAGTTTCTTTTTCAATTCCTACAACTCAATTGGGGCCATTCTATATATTGACTTTGAAATAGGCAAAGCACCCAGTACGAGTTCTATTGAAAACTCAACATTACGATTTGGTGGAAGACCCAGAAATGCCACCGGAAAGACATCGCCAAACTCCCATAAAATGGGAATATTCTTAATCATGAGTTTCTCTCAAACCATTTGAGATAAATAACCTTCATTAAGTGGAACCAAGACTCATAAGATGGAAGAAATTTCCACTGGAAGGTTATGTTCATCCTAGCATTGATAGAAGATCATAGATTGATCTGGAATATGAAATGTGACTTCCCTTATTTGGAAATTGATATGAGATCCAAATAGAGAAATCCAATCCATGCCAAGAATCACATCCAATTCCACAATAGGAAGTATCACAAGGTTTGTAGGAAGCAATTTCCCAGTAACTTCAATCGGAGAAGAATTATAAACTTCTGATGCGACGGTTGTGCCATTAGGGGTTTTCATAGCTAACTCAACATCTAATTGTTGAGGTAATATGGTGATACCGTTATAAAATTCTTCAGAAATAAAAGATTAGGTGGATTTAGAATCAAATTAAACATTTTCTACTTTATACTGTTGTGCCATTAGGGGGTTTCATTGCGGCATTCAAATGCCCGATGACCTTCCTTTCCACATTTTAAACATTTACTTGTCCCTTTAAGATAACTCCCTCCATGTTTCTTTCCACACTTTGAGAATAAGGGAAAATTCATCTTTTTTTCAGTGTGCTCTTTAGATTTTCCTTTGAATTCCATTTTCCTCTTCTTATCAAACCCATATGACTAATGGGTTACTCCAATATCCATCTCATCCTTGAGAGAACATCGAACAATTTCCTCATAGCTATTGAAGTCCCTTATGGCTAACACCCATCGAAGACATGGTTTTAAGCCACTAAAAAATCGATCGATCTTAATCTCAGGTTGGATAATAATACCAGAAGCATACCATGAAAGTCTTGTAAAATTTGCTTCATAGGTACCAACAGATTCATAATCCTTTTTCTTTAGTTCAAGAAACTCATTCTCTATCTTTGTTCGAAGAATATGAGGGATGTACTTATTGAAAAATAAGTTCTTGAACTCATCCAATTCCATGGATTCAATTTCATCCCTTTTCCTCATATTATTGATAAGATTCCACCATTGATCATCATCTCCTTCCAAACGATACACTGCTAAGATGAATTTATCATGTTTAGAACATTGAAGAACTGAAAATATCTTTTCAGTGGTACTGATCCATTTTTCAGTAACTAATGGATTAGAAAACCCACTAAATAAAGGTGGACGCTGCCTCATGAAGGATTCAACAGAATGTTGCTGCTTCCTTTGCTCGTTTGGATTTCCTGCATGATTCATAGCTTGAGAATGTTGTGTGATCATGGCTTCAAGATTTTTCATTCCTGCTCCCATAATGTTTGGATTCTTAGGGGGACAATCATTGCATTTCCCATCGTGTTCCGCATTAACACGGTTCATTCGGGTTCCAACCATTGACTAAAACCAAGAATAATAGTGTGAGAATCACTAATTATAATAGTAAAACCACATAATCAAGAATAAAATTTCACACTTATGGTCTTATTATAGGTTGTTCATGGCCGTTTCTAAAACACTAAGATCATGTTCTATGCTTAGATTTATCCTTAGGGTTTTTACTAAGGCTTGCACATCCTAGTTTCCAATGGTTGACTATACCTTTCCTCTGATACCAATTATAACAACCCATACTTTACATATATTTATATTACTTCAGAATTGATGCACACTTATTAAAACATATAACAAAACCAGGAAAGGACTATATAGGTATAGTGTCTTTAGAAACTGGGAAACATAAACAACTGGATTATAAATCATCTACACTGTCTCCCATTTATTTTATCATATCTAGAGTCTCTTTTGGAATATCTTACTTAATCTACTTCTTCCTGACATGGGAAAAAATAATACATACAAAAAGGTGAGCTCAAATACTCAGTAAGTTCAAACAAATGAAATATCAATCACATCATATTCATAAGAACATATCATTTTGGAAATCATAACCTGCAAAAGAGATCATAATTTCATGACATTGGATAAATCATAGTAGTGAAATGTAATCACAATAATAATAACGTAAAACATTAATTTTTTGTGGCATACACACGTAATCATAGAGAATCATTTCTTATTAGTCAAGACTCATTTCCAAGACTATCTTAGCAGACAAAGTAAATTTCTGAACCGAGTTCACTCCTTGTTTCAGTCCGGTATCACTGAACCGGTTTAACCTGTCGTTCCACCAATGTCTATATCATGAGATATAAATCTTTACCCAATGCATTGGAGGGAGATATAGGTCCCACCGATCTCATAATTATACCATTCTTATGTGTGCCACAAAATCAAAAAAATCATACATCATTGCATAACCCATGTAATAAAAATGGGAATCTTAAACATTATGCCATCATAACATAATCCATATAAGATAAAATGACATCATAAAAATAATTCCATCATAAAATAATCAAATCAATGAATAAATAGGGATAGAAACAGAACCCTATATTATCATAGATGGAAAATAATTTTGATAAAATGCTTGAACTCCATTCTTGAGGAAAATATCCTTTCTACTTCAAAAACTTTTTCCATTCTTAACATGTCATAAAATATTAAACAAAAAGAAGTTGATTAAAAATAAACATGAATACTTGTAAAGGAAGCTTCATGGAAATAATGTTCTAAAAATACATTCATGTCGTATAATTAAAAAAACCTTCTTCTCGTACTTATGTCAGAAAGGTCAAAAAGTACCTCGTACGAAAAAAGACAAAAGATTCCTTTCATATCTTTTACTAAGAACTCACCAAGGGGTAAACTTGGATTTATCCAATTATATGAGGATATAAATAATATTACATATTGAGGAAACATGTATGTGGATTATAAATATTCCCCAGTAAATTATGAAGTATAAACAATCTCGGATAAAAATTGAGATTGCGAGATTATCCCTTACCTTAGGTTTGATTTGCTTCGTAAGTGTCCGAACGTCCTGTATAATTATATAAATAATGTTATTGACGTATTCCAGAATCATACATATTTTTATTATATCATATATGGTCATATTTCTAGCTTCTTATTAATAATATTTCATTGATACTTGTTATTCGGGTGTTTATTGCTTTTTGTTCTTATGCGTGTTTTGCCGAATAAATTCTTATTCTTCATTTTAGGTTATTGATAGCTCATTTATAGAATAGTATTAGTGTAATATATATCATATTCATTAATTAAATTCATTTATATAATCATTATGAAATGATGATCATGTAGAACGAGTCGCATCACATCGTGGAGACGGTATTCCATATATACGCACAATCGATAATATCGTTCCCATGATCGTGGAATTGTATGGGAGAGTATGTTTCCTATTTAAGAATAAATAACACTTTAAAATAATCATATATAGTTATTTATTTGCACCATTATACCCATCCATTTAATGTAGTGGTGGAAAATAGATTACACCACGGCGTGGAGACGGTATTCAGTACGTACGCACGCGCGGTGATTTCGCTTTCTATAGGATGGATAGATGGTGAAATAGGGTTGTTTCATACTTATAATAACATATAAGTATATGAGTGATACTGATGTTATTACTTCATAATGAAACAACTAAAGAAGAAGAAGAAGTGGAAGAATAAATAAAGTTGAAAGAATCGGTAACAGACATTACCTCTTCTTTGAAGCGCCTCTTCGAGACCTCCTTTTAGGGCACTAAAATTGGCCTTTGAAACATCCCATGACCTATATGATGTTTCTAGGGAAGTGTAGAAGTGAATTTGGAAGGGGTTGGCTGAGCATGAAGGCTCAAAGTGGTGTGAGTAAGAGAGGGAGGAGGTTCCTTTTTATAAGGGAGGAGAGGGGCACCTTTGAAAAAACTAAAACAATTATTTTATTACAAAGTCATATTCGGTTTTAATAGCTCCAAATTGATATATTTTGAAGCTAAGGTGGGTATGGGACTAACTCCTCTCATACTATAGAATTTAGACAAGTTTAGGGTTCAATTTTAACCTTATCATTTAGATTTAACTTTAAGTTAAATAATTTTACTTTTATCGTGTCTTTTTGTTTTCTTAGACTATAAAAGTTAATAAACATACTATAACATGCCAAACGAACCCCTAGTTGTTTATTATTAATATATATAACCTTATCTATTTCATATGTCCTATCCTTATATTTTTAGGAATAAAATAAAAATTAATAATATAATATTTGTTTTAAAAACTATTTTATGTCAATTTTGACATATTTGGTAATTGATTTTTGTGAAAATCATAACAGAAAGATTAGTTCGAAAAAAGATAAGTAAATAAATACTATAATTTCATATTGACATAGAAAATTATATTAATTCATAAAAAGTCTCAAATTACATTTATTTGGGTATTTATAACATCAATTATTTCAATATTTCATTAATAAGATAATTACTGAATCATCATTGTGTCATAAATAAATTAAATTATATAATTTCTAAAAATTAATAATAAAATATAACTATGTAGGAAATATTTTTATATTTCTAATTAATAATTATAGTCTAATTTATCTTATTTATAACCCTATATTAAAAATGATTTAGTTATTAAACATTGATTTTAACTATTTTAACCCTTCTTTAAATAAATTAATATTAAATGTCCTAATCTAATCCATGTGGGACTAAATGGTCATATTTTATTACTAAGGTTGTTTTTGGTCGAATTACACTTATCCAATATAATTAGGACATAATTTAGGGTAATAATAATAACATTTTTACCATTAATTACCCTATTTACTTTTAACCGTAGTAAATAAAAGTAAAAAGTTACTATTCACCAAAAAATATTTTCATCTCATTGAACCAAATTTTACTTACTAACATCGACCATGTCTCTATGTTTCTTTAAATTCCATTAAAAAAGAGGTAAAATTATGTTTTCTGTAAATTTTCAAATTCTCTTAGGAGGTGGGTAAAAGACGGTGAAAAGTTCAATAAATTTTTCATATATATAAAATTATTATAAAATGACTCCAATGAATTGCATTGAACTTATATAAGTATTATGTATCAATTTTGACCAAAAAAAATTTAAATAAAATAAATAATTATTTAAATAAAAAGTCGGTTTTTATATACTAACCCATTGTTTTTACTATTCATAAAAAATTGAAAGTTTTCAGAAAAATACCAAAATTTCACCCTAGGCTATTTTCGATATTCCGAATCCAAAAATGAAGTCCATTTTGGTAGATGAAATTTAAAAAATTTCAAAAAGTGGTTATTACTATTCATAATGGCTAGTTTTAATAATATTTTAACAGCATATCGTTGTTTTGATAAACATGGTATTGCATACGACGCAAGCTATCGAGAAAGGTCGAAATTGCGTGTAAAACAAGACAAGCTAGTGTTGTGTGTAGTGAAATATTCCTTTGATGATTTATATAACAAAATATTTCTCATAAAATTCTCGGGTGTTACATATTTTGTTTTAAATAGGATTTCATAAATGCACATCCTTTATATTAGATTTTTTTTATATTCATTTATAATAAATTTGGTGGCAAATGATTAATTATTTTCACATGTGTGAAACATATTTCAAAAATCTATTGATGTTTTTCATTCATTACATTCCAATAGAAAGGCGTTAAATAATATTTAAAATAATAATAAAATCATTATATTATTTTTTGTTATATCTCATTGTTGTGTGCAATGTATGATTTCTGAGAAACCCCTTATTGTGTGTTGAGTAATATATCAGAAATAGAGTCCCATTAATTTAAAATTAATATATTATACATATATTTATTAATATATATCATAAAGTATTACTCTATAAATACTTATGGTGTTACATCCTTCCCACTTTTGGAAATTCTGTCATGAAAATTTTAAAATTTTTCTCAAAAACTTCTTTGAAAGTCCCAGATCGGAAAAAGAGTCAATAAAATTATTAGCTTAAAAGAAAAAAAGTAAAGTACAAAGGATACCTTGGATACAAATTATTAGGATTCCATGTTGGAAAACATGCATATGGAAGATAATTTAAGTGTCATGTTTTTGATGAAGAGTGATAGAAAACATGAATAAGAGAAATTTAACTACCAGAAAATATAAAATTGTAATGGGTTAAATATTTGTTGATTTCCCAGTAGGAAAATCGAACGAAAAATGATTTTATTTTATGATCTTTTTCATAATGATGAGAAATTGTTTTTTGATATTGAATAAAAAAATAAGGAAATTATCTTACCTTTCTTGTAGAGTTTCATCCATTAATAAATTTTGTAACACAAATTCATTTTTTCTTCAAAGGATCAGTATTAATGATGACATGGTCACACCTAATTCACCATAAGCAACTTATAGAGAATCATATAATCCAAAAAACATGAACTATATACATCTGTTTTCTTTAGATATTAACCAAAACCAAAATGGTTAGTATGAGATCAAGTAATAACCAAAATATATATTCCTTTATAAAAATTAATACTACTCATAATATCTCATATTCAAATAATAACACCCAATGTTCAACCAAGATCATTAAATAAAAAACTGCCCTTAAAATTCTTCAAAATAATCTAAACTATTATCAAAACCCAAAAATCAGAATGATTTAATAAAATAGTCATTCATAGTAAATATTTACATTTATATACAAATAACATTGACATTCATAAAGTATCATAATAATTTGTTATTAACCTAATCACATACAATCTATGATAGGTTAATCATTTACATAAATAACCAAAATTTCCAAATGTTTACAATTAAAAAAATATACATCCAAAATAAAATTTAATCCATTATTCTATAAATGAAATCACATGGTATTCTATTTTAAATAGGAATATAGCGTTCTTATAAGATATAATATCTTCCCACATCACCTTTATCACATAATCACCATTTTATTTTCCTATAATATGGATATAGATTTGTTAAAACATAAAATCCCTAAATCAACTTATTCTTCATCCATTAAATCAATTAACTAAAAAATTAGTCATACTAAATAGAGGCATCACATAGTCTAGTGGTTGGTGATAAATCTTAGTCATACATTGGTTATGCGTTCAATTCCTACTACATGGTCTGACACGATAGGTTGTCACGTGGTGTACATGTTTTCCTTTTTTAAAAACCAAATAAGTATAATAACATTAAAAAATTAGATAAAATCTTTAAAAATATGTCTATAATGTTTTAAATATAAAAGATATCTTATACATCACTTTTACCATCCAAAAAACCAATTACCGATAATTTTCTAAAAAATAAAATATCTCATGAACCCATATGGTTATCCATTATGTCCTCACACAAAAAGATAATTTTTCCATGAACAAAAGTTTCACATATCAAACATTAGCGTTACACATACAAGAAAAATTATACCAAAGTAATCTTATTATTAATACATTTGAACATATCATCATCCATAGATCCAAAATAACACATTAATTCCTAAAATGTAGACATCATAATCATTGAATATTCTTCATGACCCTTTATCCATGTTTTTTCATCTTATTATTTTATATTTCATTCTTAAAAAAACCATGAATAATATCCAATGATATCAATAATATCAAAATATTAGCTTAGAAGTAATCAATAGCTTTTCATATGACATATTCAATTTCCTTGTCATCAATTGTAATGGTATTATGAATTGGTAAACAAATATTTTTACGATTATACTAATCCCATTCTAGAATCTTCTTCGTAGGAAATCTTTTTGTATAAATACCTTGCACACCACACTTAAAAAATTTTATTTATCCATTATTTAGAACATAATTCCCGTTCCTAATGTCAACTTGGTCTTCCTTTTCCCATTAAAGTTTATTTCTTTATGGCCTTAATTACCACATCTAAAACATATTCTCTTCTCATTGAGTCACTTTCTTAGGTTTTTATTTCCACATCCATGACACAAGGGTTTTTTTAATATACATATGATTATCATTATTACCTGGGAATCGATTAGGATTTGTTTCTTGTATATATGATTACATAGAAATATTACCGAGGATCAAGTGGTCAATAACGATTATAGATAATTTTTTAAGAATAACCACAATACATATCATTGGAGATCCCACTTAATTTTGTTTCTCATTCAGAAAACCACCACAGTTTCCTTCACATCCATTGTTACATTGGTTCCTACTAGGTCCAATCATTTACAAATACCAAAATGGTCAATGTGTTTATATTAGTAAAATCATCATAAAATATCTTATGAGGTTGTTAAACAATAATATATATATATATTCATTTTATATTAAACTAATTGAATTTATCTAAAATAAATATGAATGTTTCTAATATTCTAACCATTATGGTTATGTCACTTATTATTAAGAAATAACCTAACCACTAATGTTATCTAAACCGACCTCTGATGACAACTATGAAGCCATATCCTTACTCATTATTAAACATAGAGATATTTTAATAATTTGAATTTAATTCTCATTGAGGACCATTTAAGGTTTAATGCTTTAGATAATTATGTAATAAAGTATACATAACATCTTTGAATTTTATATGTAGAAACTTCTACACAATATCATTTTTTTTCATAAAACAAATACTCTTTAAAACAAAATATGAAAAATTTCATGTCTTAACATCATAAATTTTATATAATCCCATCCTTGAAACTGTTGTACATTATGTCCTGGGAAATTTTTTTCAAAATTTGGGATGAGCATAAAAATCTCAGTAAGATATAAATAATGAAATAAAACTATTAGTTTTGAAAAAAATGTAATCCACGAAAACATTATCATAATGTAATATTTTTCACCTTTATAAAGAAGAAAATACACTTCACTAAATAAAAGACCATTGATTACACTTTTTTTAACCAATAGATTTCCTTAAATCACCTAGAAAATAGTATATAACATATGATGGTAACATGGGAGATAAACATACCTAAATGGAACAACCATACGCTCAACATCCATATATATCACTAAATTGAATAGTCATACTACCAAAGTATTTACAGAAGGGAATTGAGGATATAACATTACCACTTATCCTTAGTTCATCATAGAACCACCCACCATTTGGTTTATCATGCAACCACCCTTCATTGGTTTATCATGTAACAACCCATCAAATTTCCATGTTCCATTATAATATCATAACAAATAAAATATTGTAAATATAAACATTTTAGTAAAAAAATATCATTTTATATCACAAAAAATAATTTCATGATATTAAAATAATCAATCCTTTTCAAAAAATATTGTCAATACCAAATTAGCGTAAATTTTTATATGGTATTTATTTTCAATTGAAAAAACATTATGACTTGTTATATATGCCAATATCAAATAATTCTTATGGTGGTGGAATGGTCGTTGATTATGCATTCATTAAAAACATTCATTTTTTCAATAAGTAAAATGATTTGTAGAAAAAATATTCCCTTTTATTTAATATAAATTTCAAAGTGGTTTATTATACCTCGTGTAAAATAAGGTGTAGTATATTTTTATAACATGCCTCAATGAATGAATATTGAGATGAAGTCACTTACCTTGAATCTGATTTGTCATTATGTTCCTTGTTCATCCTAAATAATAAACAAACGTTAATTTATACTTTAATGAAAAAAATTCATGTTTATTATTTATTTAATCTCACTTAATAAAATTTTATAAAAATTAAATAAGTATTTAAGTTAATATCTGTCATTTTTTTATATTGGGTCATGAGTCGAAAATGATCTTCTTATAATTACAAATTTTCCAAGTAGTAAAAATTCCATTATATCTAGAATCAAAGTCATGATTAAAATAATATATATCTAGTATATATGTATTTAGATCCATTATATATGTATTTATAATAGTCCACAACATTTTGAGATAAGAAATGAAATGCACCATTTGAAGAGACGGTATGCTGTAGGTACGAATGAACAATACATATATTTCTTTTTTATATTTAAAGTAATTAAAACTAAATTATACTTTGGTATATTGTAATTAATTTATAATATAATATTTTATAAACACCACATAATTTCACAAATTCCATTCTTTATTGGTTCCATGTATGGCATGAACATGTCATATCATTTTGAGGCGGTGATATTCAGAAATTCCTCAAATGAAATTATAGTATTTTCATATCATGGAATGAATAAAGGTGTGTTTATAAGTAAAAATTAATGTATAATATTGACAATATAAATATAATATATGTCATATATAAATATATATCCTTTATAATGGACACCATGATAGATGGTAGGAGAAAATCAAACAATCGTTATTTTATGAGGCAATAGTTTTCTATACACAAAAACAATATGTTTGTATCCATTATATGGACGGGTGTGTAAGTTTAGTTCTAATTATTCTCATAAAAAATCCGAGTATATTATGGATACTAGTGTTTATATGTTATCAATGAATAAGAATATTATATATAGTGAAGATGTAAAATAATGGAATGGAATATTAGAGAAGAATATACCTCTAAAACTTGTAAATCCTTTTTATTTGAGCCCAATGGATTTCTTAAATTTATTTCTACATAATTTTTCAATTATATAAGGAATAGATGCATTTTGGGAGATTTTTTGGAAGATGTTAGAAGAGGGAAGGGGAAAGAGAGTTGTGATTAAATGGGTAGAGGTGATTCCATTTTATAAGAGAGCAGACATGCACTTTATGATGGTATCGAATTATTATATTATTATAAAAATATATTCCATTTAAAATGGTGCCAAAGTCATCTATTTATAAATATATTATTATAATGGGTGTAAAACCTTTCATCAAATAGGTTTTAGACAAGTCTAGTCTCCAATGTCATTTATTTTCCATTTGAAATGATTAATTATGTTCGCTTATTTATGATTCCAATGTAGATATTCATGAAATATAAAAAGATTTGATCCATTTTAATTATCATTAATTAAAGTGTTCCTAGATACATTTTTCCTAGAGAATCTTCCAAATTGTTCGCATTCCCCAGATAATAGTGAATTGAGCAGTCATAGTATTTGATAAGCTCTAACAATCATCATTGGATCATGTTCAACTCTTTCTATGTGAATATATACTTGAGGCATTTGTGATTCGTATATAATTTACACTTCTCCTCAAATAGGTAATGTCGCAAAATTTTTAAATCTAGGATTACTACTTCCAATATAAGATCATTTTTTGGATATTTTTTTCTCATAAACATTCAAATTTCATTAAGGATATACAATTGCATTATATTTTCTCATTACCACACTACCTAGAACCATCTTTTATTCATCACTAAATACCATAAAAAGTTCTTCAGAAGTGGGTATTGTGACAATGGATGCAGTGATAAGCCTCCTTTTAAACTCCTTGAAGCTATCTTCACATTCATCACACCAAGAAATACTGACCCCCATCAGAGATAGCTTGGTAAGATAGTTTTAGAATCATGAGAAAGTTCTTACAAATTGGAGATATTATCTACATAACCCAGGGAAGCTATGGATATCTATCACATATGTTGTCCTCAACCATATCTCAATTGCATTTTTCATTGATAGATCCACATATACACTATTTCTTGTGATGACATCACATAATAATGAAACGTCCTTCAACAACATCTCACATGTTCTATATTTTTAATAGAGCTTCTCTTTTCTTAAGGACTTTATTATAGTTCTTTTAATGCTCCACAAGATCCCTCGAGGTTTTGGAGTACATTATAATATCATCTACAATTACATCGATAATTTTTTGAGGTATTCTATAAAGTCTCTATTCATCATATAGATGAATATTTCTAGGGAATTAGCGATTCAAAAAATAATTACAATTAATTCATAGTTCCCATACCTTTTAAGAAAAAAAATATTTGAGATATACCATTCATAAACATAAATTGGTAATATCCTGACCACAGAACCACCTTGCAGAATTATTGTCTTCCACATAGATGATCAAATAAATATTCAATTCATGGAAAAGGATACATGTTCTTTATCATGACATTTATGAGATCAATATAATCAATGAAAAGTTATATTGACACATCCTTCTTCTTGATGAAGAAAACTGAAACACCCCATGGTGAAGCACATTAGTGAGTAAACCATTTATCCAGATTCTCTTGTAGTTGCTTATTTAGCACCTCAGGTACTAAAATAACCATTCAATATGAAATCACGGATATTGGAAATTCCCCAGGTATACAATCAATTATGTATTCAACATATTCTCTAGGAGGAAGACCAGACGATTCCTCAGGAAACACTTAAGCGAATTCCCTCACAATAGTCATGTAATCAAGGATGGTTTCTTCCAAATAATAAATCATATTTTCAAAAAATTCATCATTTTACGGTAGTAATATTCACAATTTATTTTGTGGTTATAATGAAGATTCATCCTTCTCCTTGAACTTGTATAGAATCGGGGGTCGATTGCCCATAAGTAGAGTTATTTTCAACCCACAGAAATTTATGTTGGATATATATTGGGAATGAAAATAAATTCCACGAACTGCATCAAATTATACCATATGTATAATAATGTGGTTCTCTAAAAAAATCAATACAATAATTGTGACAGTGGAGGAGTTATTTTCATGTGATGATATAATGCCCCAATTTGATGTTCTCACCAACATCTCTTCTTCCATGATTTTGTGTGGTGTTGTGATTTTATTACTAATCATTTCTTATATAAAATATTTCAGTGAACCATGATAAAAAGTTATGTTTACTATTCATGAATTAAAAACATGAATACATCTCTCCACTTCGTTATCATGGTTCTCTTCAGCATTAGTGATCGAAAAATCTCACTCTTCCTTCCTTAGAGGTTGTAGGTTTCTTTTAAAACCCATTATATTAGGGATGTAGTTTCCAAAAATCCTTTGTTCATAGTAGATTATGTAATGAACAATTCTTTGAAGGGAAAATGGAGCATTCCTATCATCTAACATAGTAGTGGGGTTTTATTATTGTCAATTAAGGTTTAGGGGTCCATCTCATCCACACCAAAAGAATTTACTTGCCCCCTTTAGAAAATATCTGGGGTGCCTCGTTCCACGCATTGGCATCTGGGGTGCTATAATTTCATTGCACAATTGAATTTATCAATCGAACAGTGAGAATTAAAGACAACATTATCCTTCCTATCACCATGATACCATTGAGAATATTTGATCTCCATTTCAAATTTGATATCACATCATGAAATTTCATCCTCTCTATCTAAGTCACAGATAGCTAGGGCTTTCCATAGGCTAGGTTTTAGCTTACCAAATAAGTAGTGAACCATTAATTTAGGGTAAATGATGATGTCGAAGGTGTATCATGCAATCCTTGTGATATTTTCCTTATATGTTACAATGGATTCATCTTATTTTTTTCATGAGGTAAAGGAAGTCCATTTATATATGAATTTGGAGGTTGCGAGGAAAATATTTATCAAAAACATTTTCCAAAAATACTTATATTCCAATGGTTAAATCTATTCTGTAGGATTCATATTTATGATTAATTTCCACAACTGATTATCTTCACCCCCCATATGATAAGAATCTTGATGAACCTTCTCATTAATGTAACATTTATGGATGGAGAAGAGCCTTTCAATGGATTTGATCTATTGTTCGACGATTGAGGGATAATATGATCCCTAGAATATAATAGGATTTTGTATCCTAAAGATCTCGATTGATTATATTTCATTCATGGGGGGGGGGGGTTATGAACTGTACATGACCAATGTTTTTATTCAAAAAAATCAGTTAAATATGAGAGTATTGGGAATAAGATTTTGATTCCTACTCTCATTAGGTTGGGAATCTCATTAGAATCGTTATCGCATTGATCTTAACATTGGTTGTTAGATTAATTCCTCTTGTTACTGACCATTGAATGGAAGAAAAGGAATTTTAGGGGTCACAAATAAATATAATTTAATGACAAGAAATGATAACTTATTAAAAATTTTCCTTCACATATGAATTTATGGGATTCAATCTATTTTATCCATGTTGTACTTCCAAACATGTAATCTTAGTGTTAATATTTCTACTCACTTAATAATGTTTTATAATAAACTAATATATTTACCAAGTAATTCTCTTAGGAGTGTCAAACCAAGAGTGTAGCATAGACCATTTTCATACACCAGTGCCCGTGTGAGTCTATATGAAAGTAGGATTTTTGTATTTTACCCCGAGATGCATTTGTGGTAGATCCACCTCTACATGTTCATATACAAACAAGGATGCATTTTCATTATAAACCACTTACTCTATAATCAAAAAAATTTAGGGCCATTTTAATTAAACTTAGTCTTATATATAACTCTTTCCCTATGTATTTCTAATCGTAACACCAAAAATAACTAAACATATCCTATGATACCAACTATAACAACACCGATCTTTATTACAAACAAAATCATGATTTATTACTTAAACATTCACTTAATTCGAATCCAATTATAGCAACGTCTATTATCTTAGGAATTATCAACATTACATAACAACCAAGAAAATTAAATAAAACATATTTATTGAAAACATATTTTACATGTCTAAACATTCTTTCATACAAATAATTGCATGGGATTACCTATGGAAATATCTAAGAAAAGGGTGAGCTATAAACCACTATAATGGAGTATGCAAGGAATAAAATGAAATTTAAAATACATATTAAGAAATAGGAATATAAATTTAGAATAATATAAAATTTATATAATGGAATTATATAACATGATTATCCTAACATAGTTATGTATCAACAACATTTAACTTGATATTAGCATGATACAATGCTCATTGCACATAGAGCATGAAAAAACCCTCTATGCACATGAATTAGCATGGGTAAACCCTAGTTACGCATTAGTTTTCATGATTCAATATTAATTTCACATTACATTTCCTGATATTATTATTTACCCGATGCATTAGAGCATAATCCGAGTATACCCTTCTTAATCATTTCATTTAAGGTGTATGTGTGCCACATAGATCGTGCAAAAAGGGTTAAATATAAATAATAATTTATTACACGAATAATATATATGAAATAAAAACATTTATTTCCTAAATAAATAAGTACATGTGCATAAATTTGAATATCTTTGAAAGAGAATTGAGTATTGTATTCACTTACATAGTGATTTAGGAATAGAAATTTTGGTGTAACTTTGGAAGCATGTTGCCATAAAATAGATATCGTAAAATTGTCTGATGAGATATAAAGGCACATCTTATCATTTATACATGAAACATACAGTAAGGGGGTCATGTAATATAATATACTAACACATGTAACATAATTTGGATTCATAATATAAAAGAATTGCTTAAATGTAAATGAGGAGAGATAAATTCCTTAAGTAATTTCATCATGGTAACAGGTGTACATGGGAAATATTAGTTAGAGTTAAAATGATATATAATCATTAAAACATAAGGAGATAATTATAGGGGTTATGAAAAATAATACCTGTAAAGACCTGTAAATTTGAAGGAAATTTATTTCTTAATTTTCTTTGGAATTTTACAAGAACGCAGTTTCTAACGGCGCCTGATTCCGAGGCCCGGTGTGGCCGGAATCATTTTCCGATGTTTGGCTCAGGTACGTTCAGTGAACAAACGAGCGGGAATTCCTATCTTTTGAACCGGTGCTCGGAATTGAAATCCAAGGGCACCGATGAACTCGCAACGCCGGTAATTGCTTAGGAACACCTGTTTCGGAGTTGCGTTTTCACGAGAGTAGATGATAAAAATTATGGAAGTTTAATTTAGAATTATTCTACAATTTTATTTTTTCTTTAAGTGGTTTAAAGGATTTGGGTGGATGTTGGGTAACTACCCAACTTCCCAAGGGAGGTTATGAGGTTGGGGGCCCCACACGTACCCCACCCCTTCAAATTCCTAACTCCCTCAACTCACCCTTTAATGATGACAACTTGGATTGAATTAATTAAGTGGAATTAATTCAAACTTTTGAAATTAAAATTCTTATCTTGTGTTAATAAAATAAGACATGGGCTTATTTTGTTTTTGGTTAGAGTCTTGTCACATTGGGAGGATTTGGGAGGCTTGAAGAACATCTTCTTCAACGAAGAAGAACGTGAAGAACGAATCAGTCTCCTACGAAGAACGTCGTCACGTATTTATTCCGAAGAATGATGAAGCGCCATGCATCATTCGTATTCCCATGTCAAAGGAAGGGAGACGCCATTCCACCTCGGACAATATTCGTCTTCATCTACGAATCCTCTTCCGCAACACCGACCCACGACACAACGTCTTTTTCTCCGCAACGGAAACCTCGTTCAACCCACGCTCGAGGTAGGGGTTTTTTTAATTATCATTGTTCGTGAATTCTACATTGTCGTCCTTCGTGAATTTATGACCAGTTGCTATCAATTAATGAGAGGGGGCTGGACCACACAAACACGGCCGACCCTCCTCCAATTTGAATGATGTTTCTAATATGGTTGGGACTAAATGGCGTGGTGTCGTCGCACTATGCGGGATCGTACGACAAGTAATGTGCGGCGCCATCGCGCTGCGCCGTGATGTTGAACAAGGACGCGACGTCATCGCGTCGAAGAAAACCGAAGACACCACGGTCGGAGGGGGGCCGCTGCAGAGGGGCGCGGTGCCGTCGTACCACGCCGGACGAACCAGGAAGCGGCCAGTTTCGGGCCGCGGTGGAGCAGGGTGACCGGCGGCCGGTTTCGGGCTGCCGCAGTCAACAAAGGAGGAAGGACCGGCCGTCACCGGTCCTTGTAGGAAGATGAATTGAAGCACACTTATTACAACATATAACAAAACCATGAAAAGACCATATAGGTATATGTTCTTAGAAATTGGGAAACATAAACAACTGGTTCATAAATCATCTACACTGCCTCCCTTTTATTTTATCATATCTAGAGTCCCTTTTGGAATATCGTACTTAATATCCTTCTTCCTGACCTGGGGAAAAGAAAACATACAAAAGAGTGAGATCAAATGCTCAGTAAAGGTAAAAAAAATAAATATCAATCGCATCATATTCATAAGAATATATCATTTTGGAAATCATAACCTGCAAAATAGATCATAATTTCATGACATGAGATAATTTATAGTAGTGAAATGTAATCCCAATAATCATAACATAAAACATGAAACTTTGTGGTATACACACATAATCATAGAGAATCATTTATTATTAATGAAGACTCATTTCCAAGACTATATTAGCGGATCAAGTCCATTTCTGAACCGAGTTCACTCCTCGTTTTAGTCCTGTATCACTGAACCAGTTTAACCTGCTGTTCCAGCCATGTCTATCTCATGAGATATAAATCTTTACCCAATGCATTGGAGGGATATATAGGTCCCACCCATCTCATAATGACACCATTATTATGTGTGCCACAAAATCAAAAAAAATTATACATCATTGCATAAGCCATGTAATAAAAATGGGTATCTTAAACATCATGCCATCATAACATCATCCATATAAGATAAAAGGACATCATAAAAATAATTCCATCATAACATAATCAAATCAATGTAAAGATAGCTATAGAAACAGAACCCTTTATTATCATAGATGGAAAATAATTTTTATAAAACGCTTGAACTCCATTCATGGGGAAAATATCCTTTCTACTTCATAAACATTTTTCCATTCTTAACATGTCATAAAATTTTAAACAAAAAGAAGTTGATTAAAAATAAACATGTAAAGTAAGCTTCATGGAAATAATGTTCTAAAAATACATTCATGTCGTATAAGTAAAAAAACATTCTTCTCATACTTATGTCGGAAAAGTCAAAAAGTACCTCGTATGAAAAACGACAAAAGATTCATTTCATATATTATACTAAGAACTCACCGAAGGCTAAAATTGGATTTAAACTATTATAGGAGGAAATAAATAATATTACATATTGAGGAAATATGGATGTGGAAGATAAATATTCCCCAGAAAATTATGAAGTATAAACAGTCTCAGATAAAAATTGAGATTGAGAGATTGTCCCTTATCTTAGGTCTGATTTGCTTCGTAAGTGTCCGAACCTCCTGTATAATGATTTAAATATTGTTATTGACTTATTCCAGAATCATAATTATTTTTATGATATCATATATTGTCATATTCTTATTTTCATATTAGTAATATTTCATTGTTACTTGTTATTTGGGTGTTTATTGCTTTTTGTTCTTATGCGTGTTCTATCGAATAAATTATTATTCTTCTTTTTAGGTTATAGATACCTCATTTTAAGAATGGTATTAGTCTAATATATATAATATTCATTCATTAAATTCATTTGTATAATAATTATGCAATGAAGATCATGTAGAACGAGTCGCATCACATCATGGAGATGGTATTCCGTATGTACGTATGAGCGATGATATCGTTCCCATGATCATGGAATTGTATTGCAGTGTATGTATACTATTTCAGAATCAATACCACTTTACAATAATCATATATAGTTATTTATTTTCACCATTATACCCATCCAATTAAGGTGGTAGTGGAAAATAGATTACACCACGGCGTGGAGATGGTATTCCGTACGTACGCACGCGCGGTGATTTCGTTTTCCGTAGGATGGATAGATGGTGAAATACGGTTTTTTCATAAATATACTAACATATAATTATATTAGTGATACTGATTTTATTACTTCATAATGAAACAACTAAAGAAGAAGAAGTGGAAGAAGAAATAAAGTTGAAAGAATCGGTAATGAACTTTACCTTTTCTTTGAAGCGCCTCTTTGAGACCTCTTTTTAGGGCACTAAAATTGGTCATTGAAGAAGACCAGGACCTCTAGGATGTTTCTAGGGAAGTAGAGAAGAGAATTTTTGAGGGTTTTTCCACGAATTAAATCTCATGGTGGTGTGAGGAAGAGAGGTAGGAGGTGCCCTTTTATAAGGGAGGAGAGGGGCACCTTTGAAAAAACTAAAAAAACTATTTTATTATAAATTCATATTCGGTTTATAATAGCTCCAAATTGATTTATTTAGAATCTAAGGTGGGGATGGGTTGAAATCCTCTCATCTAATATAATTTAGACATGTTTAGGGTTCTATTTTAACCTTATCAATTAGATTTAACTTTAAGTTAAATAATTTTACTTTTACCGTGTCTTTTTCTTTTCTTACACTATAAGGATAATAAACATACTATAATAAGAAAAACGAACCCGAAGTTGTTTATTATTAATATATACAACCATACCTAAGTCATTTGGCCAAATGTTATATTTTTAGGATAAAAAAACAATTAATAATATAATATTTTTTTTAAAAACTATTTTATGTCAATTTTGACACTATTTGGTAATTTATGTTTGTGAAAATCATAAGAGAAATATTAGTTCGAAAAAAGTTAATTAAATCAATAATAACATGTCATATTAACATATAAAATTATTGGAATTCATAAAAAGTCTCAAATTAAATTTATCTGGGTATTTATAACATCAATTATGTCAATATTTCAGTAATAAGATAATTACTGCATCATCCTTGTGTCATAAATAAACTAAATTATTTAATGTCTAAAAATTACAAATAAAATATTATTATGTAGGAAATATTATTATATTTCTAATTAATATTTATAGTAGAATATATCTTATGTATAACCCTATATTAAAAATTATGTAGTTATTAAACATAGATTATAACTATTTTAACCCTTCTTTAAATAAATTAATGTTAAATGTCCTAATCTAATACAAGTGGGCCTAAATGGCCATATGTTATTCCTAAGGTTTTTTTGTATGAATTAAACTTATCCAATAGAATTAGTACATGTGTTAAGGTAATAATAATATCATTTTACCTTTAATTACCCTATTTACTTTTAACCGTGATAAATAAAAGTAAAAAAGTAACTATTCACCAAAATTATTTTCATCTCATTGATCCACATTTTACTTACTGACATAAACTGTGTCTCTCGGATTTTTTAAATTCCATTCACAAAAGCGGTAATATTATGTTTTATGTAAATTTGCAAATTCTCATTGGAGGTGGGTAAAAGATGGTGAAAAGATCAATAAATTTTTTATATATCTATAATTATTATATAATGACTATAATGAATTGCATTGAACTTATATAGTATTTATTTATCAATTTTGACCTAAAATAAATTTAAATAACATAAGTAATTATTTAAATAAAAAGTCGGGGTTTAAATAGTAACCTAGTGTTTTCACTATTCCTCAAAAATTGTATGTTTTCAGAAAAATACGAAAATTTCACCCTAGGCTAATTTTGATATTCTTAATCCAAAAATGTACTCCATCTTTAAGGATGAAATTTAAAAAAAAATTCAAAAAGTGGTTATTACTATTTATCACGACTAGTTTTATAAATATTTTAATATCATATCGTTGTTTAGTGGAACTCGGTATTGCGTACGACCCAAGCTATCGAGGAAGGTCGCAATTTCGTCTAACGCAATCCAAGCTAGTGTTGTGTGTAGTGAAATATTCCTTTGATGATTTATATAACAAAATATTTATCATAAAAGTCTCGGGTGTTACATTCTACCCCCCTTAAAATGAATTTCGCCCATGAAATTCATCACTTCATTACAAATAGATGAGGATACCTCTCCTCATCATATCCTCAAGTTCCTAAGTAGCTTCTTCTAATTGGTGGTTCCTCCATAAAACATTCACCAAGCGAGTGGTCTTGTTGTGTAGGACTTTTTTGCTACGGTCCAGAATCTTCATCTACTGTGTTTCAATAAGAAAGATCTTGCTCCAACGGTACAACTTTTGAGCTAAGTACATGTGAAGGATCAGGTATGTACTTTCTCAGGAGAGATACATGGAACACATCATGAACTTGAGATTGATTCGGTGGAAGCGCCAATCAGTAAGCTACCTTCCCAACAAGATCCAGAATTTCAAAAGGACAGATATACTTAGGGCTCAGCTTTCCCTTCTTTCCAAATATCATTACTCTCTTCCAAGGAGATATTCGTAAGAACACATTGTCACCCACTTCAAAATCTAGGTCTTTTCTTCAGCTGTCGTCATATCTTTTTTGTCAACTCTGAGCTTCTCGTGTTGTTGAATAGATCGGACCTTTTCTGCCATCTCATCAACAAGATCAGGTCCTAATAGCATTCATTCCCCAACTTCATCCCTGCAAGTTGGAGTTCTAAATTTCATTCCATAGAGAGCTTCATAAGGAGACATCTGAATACTGTATTGAAAGATATCATTATAAGAAAATTCCACCAAATGTATGTGTTGATCCCAACTACCTTTGAAATCCATTGAGCAAGCTCTCAACATATCATCTAGAGTTTGAATTGTCCTCTCAGACTAACTGTCCGTCTGAGGATAATAAGCAGTGTTGAAACTCAACTCTATATCTAGAGTATACTGAAGACTTATTCAGAACGTTGAGATAAACCTCGGACCCCATCAGATATAATGGAAAGTTGTACTCCATGCAATCTTACCATTTCCTTTTCATATATCATGGAAAGCTGATCTGGAGAGAAATCCTATCTAATAGCAATGAAGTGTTCAGGCATTGTAAGATGATCAACTATGACCCATATAGCATTATTTCCTTTGGATGTTTCAGGAAGTCCAGTGACAAAGTCCAAAGTGACGTTTTCCCATTTCCATTCAGGTATGGGTAATGGTTGTAACGTCCCCTTAGACATCTGTCTCTCAGCATTAACTTTCTGACAAAACAAGCATCAAGAGACATATTTAGCAACATCTATTTTCATACCATCCCACCAGAAGTACTCTTTCAGTTCCCTATACATTCCGTGCTTCCAGGATGAATAGAAAATGAATAACTTTGAGCCTCATCCAGTAGCTCCTTCTTTAATTCGGTGATGGGAGGAACACAAAACTAATTCCTGAACTTTATTATCCCTTCACAATCAAGGTTCAATTCAGGAACATTTCTCACCTTCTTTTGTAATTCTATATATTCTTTATGTGCCTCTTTAATCATTACTTGTATATATTGTTGAACATTCATTTGAGAAAGATACGATTTTCCCCTTTCATTATAATTCCAAGATCCATCCTTTGTAAATACATAAATATTGGATCTTTTTTGATCCTCATCATGGATATGCTAGCATGGTTTTGTCGACTTAATGCATCTGCCACCTTGTTTTCTTTCCCATGGTGGTAATGAATTGAGCATTCGTAATCCTTAATCAGCTCCAACCATCTTCTTTGGTGCATATTCAGCTCTTTTTGTGTGAAAATATACGATAAACTTTTATGATCAGTATAAATGTCACACCTTTCCCCATAAAGATAATTCCTCCAAATCATTAATGCAAAGATTATAGTAGCTAACTCCAAATCATAAGTTGGGTAATTTTGCTCATGGATTTTCAACTATCGTGAGGCATAAGCTATCACCATATCATTTTGCATGAGAACACACCCCAATCCCTTCTTGCATGAATAACTATAGATCAAAAACATTTTTCCACTACAAGGAAGTGTAAGCACAGGTTCACTGGATAACCTTCTTTTCAACTACTTGAAATTCTCTTCACATTCCTCCGTCCACACGAACATAACTTCTTTTCGAGTCAACCTGGTGAGTGGATTAGATAATAGTGAAAAATCATTCACAAAACGTCTATAATATCCAACCAAACCAAGAAAACTTCGGATCTCAGTTACTGTTATTGGTCTCGACCATCTTTCGATAACCTCTATTTTTTCTGGATCCACAGATATCCCCACTTTTGAGAATATGTTACCCAAAAATGAAACTTTTTGAAGCCAAAATTTACACTTGGTAAATATGGCATAAAGCTTCTCCTTTCTCAGGGTCTTCAATATAATTCCCAAGTGATCTTCATGTTCTGCCTTGCTCCTTGAATAGAGAAGAATATCATCTATAATGTCTACCACAAACTGATCCAGTTAGTCTCTAAATACTCTATCAATCAGATCCATGAAGATATTAGGGGCATTAGTAAGACCAAATGGCATGACTATAAATTCATAGTGTCCATACCTTGTACGGAAAGCTGTCTTTGTTATATCCTCCCTTTTGAATCTTAATTGATGATACCCTGAATGAGGATCAATCTTGGAAAAGTATTGATCTCTGCATAGTTGGTCAAATAAGTCATCAATGTGCGGGAGAGGATATTTGTTCTTGATAGTGATCTTGTTATGTTCTCAATAATCAATGCAGAGTCTCATTGATCCATTTTTATTCATAACAAATAGAACTGATGCTCCTTAAGGTGACACACTAGGGATTATGAATCCTTTATCAATATTCTCTTGGAGTTTCTTTTTCAATTCCTGCAACTCAATTGGGGCCATTCTATATGTTGTATTTGAAATAGTCAAAGCACCCGGTACGAGTTCTATTGAAAACTCAACATTAAGATTTGGTGGAAGACCCAGAAATGCCACCAGAAATACATAGACAAAATCCCATACAATGGGCATATTCTTAATCATGAGTTTCTCTCCAACAATTTGAGATAAATAACCTTCATTAAGTGGAACCAAGACTCATAAGATGGAAGAAATATCCACTGGAAGGTTATGTTCATCCTTGCATTGATAGACGATCATATATTGATCTGGAATATGAAATGTGACTTCCCTTATTTGGAAATTGATATGAGATCCAAACAGAGAGATCCAATCCATGCCAAGAATCACATCAAATTCCACAATAGGAAGGATCACAAGATTTGTAGGAAGCACCTTCCCACTAACTTCAATTGGAGAAGAATTATAAACTTCTGATGCGAATGTTGTGCCATTAGGGGTTGTCATAGCTAACTCAACATCTAATTGTTGAGGTAATATGGTGATACCCTTAGAAAATTCTTCAAAAATAAAAGAGTAGGTTGATTTAGAATCAAATAAAACATTTTCTACTTTAGAGTGGATGGTAAGTGTACCTTTCACCACATCATTATCGTACTCCACATCGCTAATAGAAATAGAATGTGAATTTCCTTTGTCTTTATCCATAAGAGTTAATTGGCATCGATCATCATCAACAACCCTTGGATTAGGAAATTGATTTGCATAATGCCCCATTTCCTTACACTTATAACATTGAAGTGTAAGAGGTGCACTCTGTGTAGCCTTTTTTTTGTTCACATCACTAGACATCTTCTTCCCATCATTACGGCATTAAAATGCCCGATGACCTTCCTTTCCACATTTGAAACATTTACTTGTCCCTTTAATACAACTCCCTCCATGTTTCTTTCCACACTTTGAGAATAAGGGAAAACTTATCTTTTTTTCAGTGTGCTCTTTAGATTTTCCTTTGAATTCCATTTTCCTCTTCTTATCAAACCCATATGACTAATGGGTTACTCCAATCTCCATATCAACCTTGAGATCACATCAAACAATTTTCTCGTAGCTATTGAAGTCCCTTACGGCTAACTCCCATCGAAGACATGGTTTTAAGACACTAAAAAATCAATCGATCTTAATCTCAGGTTGGATAATAATACCAGAAGCATACCATGAAATTCTTGTAAAATTTTCTTCATAGGTACCAACAGATTCATAATCCTTTTTCTTTAGTTCAAGAAACTCCTTCTCTATCTTTGTTCGAAGAATATGAAGGAAGTACATATTGAAAAATATGTTCTTGAACTCATCCAATTCCATGGATTCAATTTCATCCCTTTTCCTTGTATTATTGATAAGATTCCACCATTGATCAGCATCTCCTTCCAAACGATACGCTGCTAAGATGACTTTATCATGTTTAGAACATTGAAGAATTGAAAATATCTTTTCAGTGGTACTGATCCATTTTTCAGCCACTAATGGATCAGAAAACCCGCTGAATAAAGGTGGACGCTGCCTCATGAAGGATTCAACAGAATGTTGCTCCTTCCTTTGCTCGTTTGGATTTCCTACATGATTCATAGCTTGAGAATGTTGTGTGATCATGGCTTCAAGATTTTTCATTCCTGCTCCCATAATGTTTGGATTCTTAGGGGGACAATCATTGCATTTCACATCGCGTTCCGCATTAACATGGTTCCTTCGGGTTCCAACCCTTGACTAAAACCAAGAATAATAGTTTGAGAAACAATAATTATAATAGAAAAACCACATAATCAAGAATAAAATTTCACACATATGGTCTTATCAAAGGTTGTTCATGGCCATTTCTAAAACACTAAGATCGTGTTCTATGCTTAGACTTACCCTTAGGGTTTTTACTAAGGATTTCACATCCTAGTTTCCAATGGTTGACTATACCTTTCCTCTGATACCAATTATAACAACCCATACTTTACATACATTGATATTACTTCAGAATTGATGCACACTTATTAAAACATATAACAAAACCAGGAAAGGACTATATATGTATAGTGTCTTTAGAAACTGGGAAACATAAAAAACTGGTTTATAAATCATCTACACTGTCTCCCTTTTATTTTATCTTATCTAGAGTCGCTTTTGGCAGATCTTACTTAATATCCTTCTTCCTGACATGGGGAAAAATAAAACATACAAAAAGGTGAGCTCAAATACTCAGTAAGTTCAAACAAAAGAAATATCAATCACATCATATTCTTAAGAACATATCATTTTGTAAATCATAACCTGCAAAAGAGATCATAATTTCATGACATTAGATAAATCATAGTAGTGAAATGTAATCACAATAATAATAACGTAAAACATGAATTTTTTGTGGCATACACACGTAATCATAGAGAATCATTTCTTATTAGTCAAGACTCATTTCCAAGACTATCTTAGCAGACAAAGTAAATTTCTGAACCGAGTTCACTCCTTGTTTCAGTCCGGTATCACTGAACTGGTTTAACCTGTCGTTCCACCAATGTCTATATCATGAGATATAAATCATTACCCAATGCATTAGAGGGAGATATAGGTCCCACCAATCTCATAATTATACCATTCTTATTTGTGCCACAAAATCAAAATGATCATACATCATTGCATAACCCATGTAATAAAAATGGGAATCTTAAACATCATGCCATCATAACATAATCCATATAAGATAAAAGGACATCATAAAAATAATTCCATCATAAAATAATCAAATCAATGAAAATATATGGATATAAACCGAACCCTATATTATCATAGATGGAAAATAATTTTGATAAAACGCTTGAACTCTATTCTTGAGGAAAATATCCTTTCTAATTCAAAAACGTTTTCCGTTCTTAACATGTCAAAAAATTTCAAACAAAAAGAAGTTGATTAAAAATAAACATGAAAACATGTAAAGGAAGCTTCATGGAAATAATGTTCTAAAAATACATTCATGTCGTATAATTAAAAAAACCTTCCTCTTGTACTTATGTCAGAAAAATCAAAAAGTACCTCATACGAAAAACAACAAAAGATTCCTTTCATATCTTTTACTAAGAGATCACTGAGGGGTAAACTTGGATTTAACCAATTAGATGAGGATATAAATAATATTACATATCGAGGAAACATGGATGTGGATGATAAATATTCCCCTGTAAATTATGAAGTATAAACAATCTCGGATAAAAATTGAGATTGCGAGATTGTCCCGTACCTTAGGTTTGATTTGCTTCGTAAGTGTCCAAACCTACTGTATAATTATTTAAATAATGTTATTGACTTATTACAGAATCATACATATTTTTATGATATCATATATGTTCATATTCCTAGCTTCTTATTAATAATATTTCATTGTTACTTTTTATTCAGGTGTTTATTGCTTTTTGTTCTTATGTGTGTTTTGTCGAATAAATTCTTATTCTTCATTTTAGGTTATTGATAACTCATTTATAGAATAGTATTAGTTTAATATATATCATATTCATTCATTAAATTCATTTATATAATCATTATGCAATGATGATCATGTAGAACGAGTCGCATCACATCGTGGAGACGGTATTCCATATATACGCACGATCGATAATATCGTTCCCATGATCGTGGAATTGTATTGGAGTGTATGTATCCTATTTAAGAATAAATAAAAATTTAAAATAATAATATATAGTTATTTATTTGCACCATTATACCCATCCAAGTAATGTGGTGGTGGAAAATAGATTACACCACGGCGTGGAGACGGTATTCAGTACGTACGCACGCACGGTGATTTCGCTTTCTGTAGGATGGATAGATGGTGAAATAGGGTTGTTTCATACTTATAATAACAAATCAGTATATGATTGATAGTTATGTGAGTACTTCATAATGAAACAACTAAAGAAGAAGAAGTGGAAGAAGAAATAAAGTTGAAAGAATCGTTAACGGACATTACCTCTTCTTTGAAGCGCCTCTTTGAGACCTCCTTTTAGAGCACTAATATTGGCCTTTGAAGAAGCCCATGGCCTCTAGGATGTTTCTAGGGAAGTGGAGAAGTGAATTTGGCAGGGTTTGGCCGAGCATGAAGGCTCAATGTGGTGTGAGTAAGAGAGGGAGGAGGTTCTTTTTTATAAGGGAGGAGAGGGGCACCTTTGGAAAAACTAAAACTATTATTTTATTACAAAGTCATATTCGGTTTTAATAGCTCCAAATTGATATATTTTGAAGCTAAGGTTGGTATGGGTCTAAATCCTCTCATACAATATAATTTAGACAATTTAGGGTTCTATTTTAACCTTATCATTTTGATTTAACTTTAAGTTAAAGAATTTTACTTTTATCATGTCTTTTTGTTTTCTTACACTATAAAGGTTAATAAACATACTATAACATGCCAAACGAACCCCTAGTTGCTTATTATTAATATATATAACCATATCTAGGTCATTTGGCCTATCCTTAGATTTTTAGGAATAAAATAAAAATTAATAATATAATATTTGTTTTAAAAACTATTTTATGTCTATTTTGACATATTTGGTAATTGATTTTTGTGAAAAATCATAACAGAAATATTAGTTAGAAAAAAGATAATTAAATCAATAATATAATTTCATATTGACATAGAAAATTATAGTAATTCATAAAAAGTCTCAAATTACATTTATTTGGGTATTTATAACATCAATTATTTCAATATTTCATTAATAAGATAATTACTGCATCATCATTGTGTCATAAATAAATTAAATTATATAATTTATAAAAATTAAAAATAAAATACCATTATGTAGGAAATATTTTTATATTTATAATTAATAATTATTGTCGAATTTATCTTATTTATAACCCTATATTAAAAATGATTTAGTTATTAAACATTGATTTTAACTATTTTAACCCTTCTTTAAATAAATTAATATTAAATGTCCTAATCTAATCCATGTGAGACTAAATGGTCATATTTTATTCCTAAGGTTGTTTTTGGTCTAATTACACTTATCCAATATAATTAGGACATATTTTAGGGTAATAATAATATCATTTTTACCCATAACTACCCTATTTACTTTTAACCGTGGTAAATAAAAGTAAAAAGTTATTATTCACCCAAAATTATTTTCATCTCATTGAACCAAATTTTACTTACTAACATCAATCGTGTCTCTATGTTTCTTTAAATTCAATTAAAAAAGTGGTAAAATTATGTTTTCTGTAAATTTTCAAATTCTCCTAGGAGGTGGGTAAAAGACGGTGAAAAGTTCAATAAAATTTTTATATATATAAAATTATTATAAAATGACTCCAATGAATTGCATTGAACTTATATAGGTATTATGTATCAATTTTGACCAAAAATAATTTTAAATAAAATAAATAATTATATAAATAAAAAGTCGGTTTTTATATAGTAAACCAGTGTTTTTACTATTCATAAAAAATTAGAAGTTTTCATAAAAATACCAAAATTTCACCCTAGGCTAATTTCGATATTCTGAATCCAAAAATGAAGTCCATTTTGGTAGATGAAATTTTAAAAATTTAAAAAATTGGTTATTACTATTCATAATGGCTAGTTTTAATAATATTTTAACAGCATATCGTTGTTTTGTGAAACATGGTATTGCATACGACGCAAGCTATCGAGAAAGGTCGAAATTGCGTGTAAATCAAGACAAGCTAGTGTTGTGTGTAGTGAAAGATTCCTTTGATGATTTATATAACAAAATATTTCTCATAAGAGTCTCGGGTGTTACATATTTTCTTCTAAATAGGATTTCATAAAAGCACATCCTTTATATTAGATTGTTTTTTTATTTTCATTTTTAATAAATTTTGTGGCAAATTATAATTATTTTCACATGTGTGAAACATATTTCAAAAATCTATTGATGTTATTCATTCATTCTGTTCCAATAGCAAGGCGTTAAATCAGATTTAAAATAATAATAAAATTATTATATTATTTTTTGTTATATCTCATTGTTGTGTGAAATGTATGATTTCATAGAAACCCCTTATTGTGTGTTGAGTAATCTATCGGAAATAGAGTCCCATTAATTTAAAATTAATATCTTATACATATATTTATTAATATATATCATAAAGTATTACTCTATAAATACTTATGTTGTTACATCCTTCCCGATTTTGGATATTCTGTCATGAAAAATTTAAAATTTGTCTCAGAAACTTCTTTGAAAGTCCCAGATCAGAAAAAGAGTCAATAAAAATATTAGCTTAAAAGAAAAAAAGTGAAGTAAAAATGATACCTGGGATACAAATTACTAGGATTCCATGTTGGAAAACATTCTTATGGAAGATAATTTAAGTGTCATGTTTTGATGAAGAGTGATAGAAAACATGATTAAGAGGAATTTAACTACCAGAAAATATAAACTTGTAATGGGATAAATATTTGTTGATTTCCCAGTAGGAAAATCGAACGAAAAATGATTTTATTTTATGATCTTTTTCATAATGATGAGAATTTTTTTTGAGATTGAATAATAACAGAAGGAAATTTTCTTAATTTTCTTGTAGAGTTTCATCCATTAATAAATTTTGTAACACAAATTCATTTTTTCTTAAAAGGATCAGTATTAATGATGACATGGTCACACCTAATTCACCAGAAGAGACTTCTAAAGAATCATATAATCCAAAAAACATGAACTATATACTTCTGTTTTCTTTATATATTAACAAAAATCAAAATGGTTAGTATGAGATCAAGTAATAACCAAAATATATATTCCTTTATAAAAATAAATACTATTCATAATATCTAATATTCAAATAATAACACCCAATGTTCAACCAAGATCATTAAATAATAAACTGCCCTTAAAATTCTTCAAAATAATCTAAACTAATATCAAAACCCAAAAATCAGAATGATTTAAAAAAATAGTCTATCATAGTAAATATTTACATTTATATACAAATAACATTGACATTGATAAAATATCATAATAATTTGTTATTAACCTAAACACACACAATATATGATAGGTTAATCATTTACATAAAAAACCAAAATTTCCAAATTTTCACAATTAAAAAAATATACATCCAAAATAAAATTTAAATCATTATTATATAAATGAAATCACATGGTATTATATTCTCAATAGGAATATACTGTTCTTATAAGATATAATATCTTCCCACATCACCTTTATCACATAATCACAATTTTATTTTCCTATAATATGGATATAGATTTGTTAAAACATAAAATCCCTAAATCAACTTATTCTTCATCCATTAAATCAATTAACTAAAAAATTAGTCATAGTAAATAGAGGAATCACATAGTCTAGTGGTTGGTGATAAATCTTAGTCATACATTGGTTATGCGTTCAATTCCTACTACATGGTCTGACACGATAGGTTGTCACGCGGTCTACATGTTTTCCTTTTTTAAAAAACCAATAAGTATAATAACATTAAAAATTTAGATAAAATCCTTAAAAATATCTCTATAATGTTTTAACTATAAAATATATTTTATACCTCACATTTACCATCCAAAAAAACCAATTACCGATAATTTTCTAAAAAATAAAATGTCTCATGAACCCTTATGGTTATCCATTATGTCCTCACACTAAAAGATAATTTTTCCATGAATAAATGTTTAACATATCAAACATTAGGGTTACACATACAAGAATAATTATACCAAAGTAATCTTATTATTAATACATTTTAACATATCATCATCCATAGATCCAAAATAACACATTAATTCCTATAATGTAGACATCATAATCATTGAATATTCTTCATGACCCTTTATTCATGTTTTTTCATCTTATTAATTTATATTTCATTCTTAAAAAAACCATGAATAATATCCAATGATATCAATAATATCAAAACATTAACTTAGAAGTAATCAATAGCTTTTCATATGACATATTCAACTTCCTTGTCATATATTGTAATGGTATTATGAATTGGTAAACAAATAATTTTATGATTATACTAATCCCATTCTAGAATCTTTTCGTAGGAAATCTTTTTTTATAAATACCTTGCACACCACACTTAAAAAATTCTATTTATCCATCATTTAGAACATGATTCCTGTTCCTAATGTCAACTTGGTCTTCCTTTTCCCATGAATGTTTATTTCTTTATGGCCTTAATTACCACATCTAAAACATCTTCTCTTCTCATTGAGTCACTTTCTTAGGTTTTTATTTCCACATCCATGACAGAAGGGTTTTTTTAATATACATATGATTATCATTATTACCTGGGCATCGATTAGGATTTGTTTCTTGTATATATGGTTACTTAGAAATATTACCGAGGTTCAAGTGGTCAATAACGATTATAGATAGTTTTTTAAGAATAACCACAATACATATCATTGGAGATCCCACATAATTTTGTTTCTCATTTAGAAAACCACCACAATTTCCTTCACATCCATTGTTACATTTGTTCCTACTAGGTCCAATCATTTACAAATACCAAAATGGTCAATGTGTTTATATCAGTAAAATCATCATAAAATATCCTATGAGGATATTAAACAATAATATATATATATTCATTTTATATTAAACTAATTGAATTTATCTAAAATAAATATGAATCTTTCTAGTATTCTAACTATTATGGTTATGTCACTTATTCTTAAGAAATAACCTAACCTCTAATGTTATCTAAACCGACCTCTGATGACAACTATGAAGCCGTATCCTTACTCATTATTAAACATAGAGACATTTTAATAATTTGAATTTAATTCTCATTGAGGACCATTTAAGGATTAATGCTTTAGATAATTATGTAATAACTTATACATAACATCTTTGAATTTTATATGTAGACACTTCTACACAATATCATTTTTTTCATAAAACAAATACTCTTTAAAACAAAATATGAAAAATTTCATGTCTTAACATCATAAATTTTATATAATCCCATCCTTGAAACTGTTGTACATTATGTCCTGGGAAATTTTTTTCAAAATTTGGGATGAGCATAAAAATCTCAGTAAGATATAAATAATGAAATAAAACTATTAGTTTTGAAAAAAATGTAATCCACGAAAACATTATCATAATGTAATATTTCTCACCTTTATAAAGAAGAAAATACACTTCACTAAATAAAAGACCATTGATTACACTTTTTTTAACCAATAGATTTCCTTAAATCACCTAGAAAATAGTATATAACATATGATGGTAACATGGGAGATAAACATACCTAAATGGAACAACCATATGCTCAACATCCATATATATCACTAAATTGAATAGTCATACTACCAAAGTATTTACAGAAGGGAATTGAGGATATAACATTACCACTTGTCCTTAGTTCATCATAGAACCACCCACCATTTGGTTTATCATGCAACCACCCTTCATTGGTTTATCATGTAACAACCCATCAAATTTCCATGTTCCATTATAATATCATAACAAATAAAATATTGTAAATATAAACATTTTAGTAAAAAAATATCATTTTATATCACAAAAAATAATTTCATGATATTAAAATAATCAATCCTTTTCAAAAAATATTGTCAATACCAAATTAGCGTAAATTTTTATATGGTATTTATTTTCAATTGAAAAAACATTATGACTTGTTATATATGCCAATATCAAATAATTCTTATGGTGGTGGAATGGTCGTTGATTAAGCATTCATTAAAAACATTCATTTTTTCAATAAGTAAAATGATTTGTAGAAAAAATATTCCCTTTTATTTAATATAAATTTCAAAGTGGTTTATTATACCTCGTGTAAAATAAGGTGTAGTATATTTTTATAACATGCCTCAATGAATGAATATTGAGATGAAGTCACTTACCTTGAATCTGATTTGTCATTATGTTCCTTGTTCATCCTAAATAATAAACAAACGTTAATTTATACTTTAATGAAAAAAATTCATGTTTATTATTTATTTAATCTCACTTAATAAAATTTTATAAAAATTAAATAAGTATTTAAGTTAATATCTGTCATTTTTTATATTGGGTCATGAGTCGAAAATGATCTTCTTATAATTACAAATTTTCCAAGTAGTAAAAATTCCATTATATCTAGAATCAAAGTCATGATTAAAATAATATATATCTAGTATATATGTATTTAGATCCATTATATATGTATTTATAATAGTCCACAACATTTTGAGATAAGAAATGAAATGCACCATTTGAAGAGACGGTATGCTGTAGGTACGAATGAACAATACATATATTTCTTTTTTATATTTAAAGTAATTAAAACTAAATTATACTTTGGTATATTGTAATTAATTTATAATATAATATTTTATAAACACCACATAATTTCACAAATTCCATTCTTTATATGTTCCATGTATGGCATGAACATGTCATATCATTTTGAGGCGGTGATATTCCGAAATTCCTCAAATGATATTATAGTACTTTCACATCATGGAATGAATAAAGGTGTGTTTATAAGTAAAAATTAATGTATAATATTGACAATATAAATATAATATATGTCATATATAAATATATATCCTTTATAATGGACACCATGATAGATGGTAGGAGAAAATCAAACAATCATTATTTTATGAGGCAATAGTTTTCTATACACAAAAACAATATGTTTGTATCCATTATATGGACGGGTGTGTAAGTTTAGTTCTAATTATTCTCATAAAAAATCCGAGTATATTATGGATACTAGTGTTTTTATGTTATCAATGAATAAGAATATTATATATAGTGAAGATGTAAAATAATGGAATGGAATATTAGAGAAGAATATACCTCTAAAACTTTTAAATCCTTTTTATTTGAGCCCAATGGATTTCTTAAATTTATTTCTACATAATTTTTCAATTTTATAAGGAATAGATGCATTTTGGGAGATTTTTTGGAAGATGTTAGAAGAGGGAAGGGGAAAGAGAGTTGTGATTAAATGGGTAGAGGTGATTCCATTTTATAAGAGAGCAGACATGCACTTTATGATGGTATCGAATTATTATATTATTATAAAAATATATTCCATTTAAAATGGTTCCAAAGTCATCTATTTATAAATATATTATTATAATGGGTGTAAAACCTTTCATCAAATAGGTTTTAGACAAGTCTAGTCTCCAATGTCATTTATTTTCCATTTGAAATGATTAATTATGTTCGCTTATTTATGATTCCAATGTAGATATTCATGAAATATAAAAAGATTTGATCCATTTTAATTATCATTAATTAAAGTGTTCCTAGATACATTTTTCCTAGAGAATCTTCCAAATTGTTCGCATTCCCCAGATAATAGTGAATTGAGCAGTCATAGTATTTGATAAGCTCTAACAATCATCATTGGATCATGTTCAACTCTTTCTATGTGAATATATACTTGAGGCATTTGTGATTCGTATATAATTTACACTTCTCCTCAAATAGGTAATGTCGCAAAATTTTTAAATCTAGGATTACTACTTCCAATATAAGATCATTTTTTGGATATTTTTTTCTCATAAACATTCAAATTTCATTAAGGATATACAATTGCATTATATTTTCTCATTACCACACTACCTAGAACCATCTTTTATTCATCACTAAATACCATAAAAAGTTCTTCAGAAGTGGGTATTGTGACAATGGATGCAGTGATAAGCCTCCTTTTAAACTCCTTGAAGCTATCTTCACATTCATCACACCAAGAAATACTGACCCCCATCAGAGATAGCTTGGTAAGATAGTTTTAGAATCATGAGAAAGTTCTTACAAATTGGAGATATTATCTACATAACCCAGGGAAGCTATGGATATCTATCACATATGTTGTCCTCAACCATATCTCAATTGCATTTTTCATTGATAGATCCACATATACACTATTTCTTGTGATGACATCACATAATAATGAAACGTCCTTCAACAACATCTCACATGTTCTATATTTTTAATAGAGCTTCTATTTTCTTAAGGACTTTATTATAGTTCTTTTAATGCTCCACAAGATCCCTCGAGGTTTTGGAGTACATTATAATATCATCTACAATTACATCGATAATTTTTTGAGGTATTCTATAAAGTCTCTATTCATCATATAGATGAATATTTCTAGGGAATTAGCGATTCCAAAAATAATTACAATTAATTCATAGTTCCCATAACTTTTAAGAAAAAAATATTCGAGATATACCATTCATAAACATAAATTGGTAATATCCTGACCACAGAACCACCATGCAGAATTATTGTCTTCCACATAGATGATCAAATAAATATTCAATTCATGGAAAAGGATACATGTTCTTTATCATGACATTTATGAGATCAATATAATCAATGAAAAGTTATATTGACACATCCTTCTTCTTGATGAAGAAAACTGAAACACCCCATGGTGAAGCACATTAGTGAGTAAACCATTTATCCAGATTCTCTTGTAGTTGCTTATTTAGCACCTTAGGTACTAAAATAACCATTCAATATGAAATCACGGATATTGGAAATTCCCCAGGTATACAATCAATTATGTATTCAACATATTCTCTAGGAGGAAGACCAGACGATTCCTCAGGAAACACTTAAGCGAATTCCCTCACAATAGTCATGTATTCAAGGATGGTTTCTTCCAATGTAATTTATTTTCCATTTGAAATGATTGATTATGTTCGCTTATTTATGATTCCAATGTAGATATTCATGAAATATAAAAAGATTTGATCCATTTTAATTATCATTAATTAAAGTGTTCATAGATCCGTTTTTCCTAGATAATCTTCCACATTGTTCGCATTCCCCAGATAATAGTGAATTGGGCAGTCATAATATTTGATAAGCTCTAACAATCATCATTGGCTCATGTTCAACTCTTTATATTTGAATATATACTTGAGGTATTTGTGATTCGTATATAATTTACACTTCTCCTCATATAGGTCATGGCGCAAAATTTTTAAATCTGGGATTACTACTTCCAATATAAGATCATTTTTTGGATATTTTTTTCTCATTAACATTCAAATTTCATGAAGGATATATAATTGCATTATATTTTCTCATTACCACACTACCTAGAACCATATTTTATTCATCACTAAATACCATAAAAAGTTCTTCACAAGTGGGTATTGTGACAATGGATGCAGTGATAAGCCTCCTTTTAAACTCCTTGAAGCCATTTTCACATTCATCACACCAAGAAATCCTGACCCCCATCAGAGTTAGCTTGGTAAGATAGTTTTAGAATCATGAGAAAGTTCTTAAAAATTGGAGATATTATCTAGATAACCTAGGGAAGCTATGGATATCTATCACATATGTTGTCCTCGACCATATCTCAATTGCATTTTTCATTGATAGATCCACATATACACTATTTCTTGTGATGATATCACCCAATAATGAAATGTCCTTCAACAACATCTCACATGTTCTATATTTTTAATAGAACTTCTCCTTTCGTAAGGTCTTTATTATAGTTATTAAATGCTCCACAAGATCCCTCGAGGTTTTGGAGTACATTATAATATCATCTACAATTACATCCACAATTTTTTGAGGTATTCTATAAAGTCTCTATTCATCATATAGATGAATATTTCTAGGGAATTAGTGATTCCAAAAATAATTAAAATGAATTCATAGTGCCCCTACCTTTTAAGAAAAAAATATTCGAGATATACCGTTCATAAACATAAATTGGTAATATCCTGACCACAGAACCACTTTGAAAAATTATTGTCGTCCACATAGATGATCAAATAAATATTTAATTCATGGAAGAGGATACATTTTCTTTGTCATGGCATTTATGAGATCAATATAATCAATGAAAAGTTATATTGACACATCCTTCTTCTTGATGAAGAAAACTGAAGCACCCCATGGTGAAGCACATTAGTGAGTAAAACATTTGTCCAGATTCTCTTGAAGTTGGTTATTTATCACCTCAGGCACTAAAATAACCATTCAATATGAAATCATCGATATTGGAAATGCCCCAGGTATACGATCAATTAAGTATTCAACATCTTCTCTAGGAGGAAGACCAGACGATTCCTCGATAAACACTTAAGCGAATTCCCTCACAATATTCATGTATTCAAGGATGGTTTCTTCCTAATAATAAATCATATTTTCAAAAAATTCATCCTTTTACCGTAGTAATATTCAAAATTTATTTTATGGTTATAATGAAGATTCTTCTTTCTCCTTGAACTTGTATAGAATCGGGGGTTGATTGCCCATAAGTAGAGTTATTTTCAACCCACATAAATTTATGATTGATATATAATGGGAATGAAAATAAATTCCATGAACTGCATCAAATTATACCATATGTATATTAATATGGTTCTCCAAAAAAATCAATACAATAATTGTGACAGTAGAGGAGTTATTTTCATGTGATGATATAATGTGCCAATTTGATGTTCTCACCAACATCTCTACTTCCATGATTTTGTGTGGTGTTGGGATTGTATTACTAATCATTTCTTATATAAAATATTTCAGTGAACCATGATAAAAAATTATGTTTACTATTCATGAATTGAAAACATGCATACATCTCTCCACTTCGTTATCATGGTTCTCTTCAGCATTAGTGATCGAAAAATCTCACTCTTCCTTCCTTAGAGGTTGTAGGTTTCTTTTAAAACCCATTATATTAGGTAAGTAGTTTCCAAAAATCCTTTGTTCATAGTAGATTATGTAATGAACAATTTTTTTAGGGGAAAATGGAGCATTCCTATCATCTGACAAAGTAGTGGGGTTTTATTGTTGGCAATTAAGGGTTAGGGCTCCATCTCATCCACACCAAATGAATTTACTTTCCCCCTTTAGAAAATATCTAGGGTTCCTCGTTCCACGCATTGTCATATGGGGTGCTATAATTTCATTGCACAATTGAATTTATCAATCGGACAGTGAGAATTAAAGACAACATTCTCCTTCCTATCACCATGATACCATTGAGAATATCTGATCTCCATTTCGAATTTGATAGCACATCATAAAATTTCATCCTCTCTATCTAAGTCACAGATAGCTAGGGCATTCCATAGGCTAGGTTTTAGCTTACCAAATTAGTAGTGAACCATTCATTTAGGGTAAATGATGATTTCAAAGGTGTATCATGCAATCCTTGTGATATTTTTCTTATATTTTCCAATGGATTCATCATATTTTTTTCATGAGGTAAAGGAAGTCCATTTATATCTGAATTCGGAGGTTGCGAGGAAAATATTTATCAAAAACATTTTCCAAAAATACTTATATTCCAATGCTTAAATATATTCTGTAGGATTCATATTTATGATTAATTTCCACAACTAATCATCTTCACCCCCCATATGATAAGAATCATGATGAACCTTCTCATTAATGTAACATTTATGGATGTAGAAGAGCCTTTCAATGGATTTTATCTATTGTTCGATGATTGAGGGATAATATGTTCCCTTGATTATAATAGGATTTTGTATCATGACGATCTCGATTGATTATATTTAATTCATGGGGGTGGGGGTTATGAACTGTACATGACCAATGTTTTTATTCAAAAAAATCAGTTAAATATGAGAGTATTGGGAATAAGATTTTGATTCCTACTCTCATTAGGTTGGGAATCTCATTATAATCGTTATCACATTGATCTTCACATTGGTTGTTAGCTTAATTCCTCTTATTACTGACCATTGAATGGATGAAAAGGAATTTTAGGGGTCACAAATAAATATAATGTAATGACAAGAAAGGATAACTTATAAAAAAATTTCCTTCACATATGAATTAATGGGATTCAATCTATTTTATCCATGTTGTACTTCCAAACATGTAAGCTTAGGGTTAATTTTTCTACTCCCTTAATAATGTTTTATAATAAACCAATATATTTACCAAATAATTCTCTTTGGAGTGTCAAACCAAGAGTGTAGCATAGACCATTTTCATACACCAGTGCCCATGTGAATCTATATGAAAGTGGGTTTATTGGATTTTACCCCGAGATGCATTTGTGGTAGATCCACCTATACATGTTCATATAAAAACAAGGATGCATTTTCATTATAAACCACTTAATCTATAATAAAAAAAAATTAGGGCAATTTTAATTAAACATAGTCTTATATATAACTCTTTCGCTATGTATTTCTATTCGTAACACCAAAAATAACTAAACATATCCTATGATACCAACTATAACAACACCGATCTTTATTACAAACAAAATCATGATTTATTACACAAACATTCACTTAATACGAATCCAATTATAGTGACGTCTATTATCTTAGGAACTATCAACATTACATAACAACCAAGAAAATTAAATACAACATATTTATTGAAAACATATTTTACATTTCTAAACATTCTTTCATACAAAGAATTGCATGGGATTACCTATTGAAATATCTATGAAAAGGGTGAGCTATAATTCACTGTAAGGGAGTATGCAAGGAATAATTTTAAAATTAAAATACATATTATGAAATAGGAATATAAATTGAGAATAATAGAAAATTTCCATAATGGAATTATATAACATGATTATCCTAACATAGTTATGTATCAACAACATTTAACTTGATATTAGAATGATACAAGGCTCATTGCACATGGAGCATGAAAAAACCCTCTATGCACATGAATTAGCATGGGTAAACCCTAGTTACGCATTAATTTTCATAATTCAATATTAATTTCACATTACATTTCATGATATTATTATTTACCCGATGTATTAGAGCATAATCAGAGTATACCTTTCATAATCATTTCATTTAAGGTGTATGTGTGCCACATAGATCGTGCAAAAAAGTTTAAATAAAAATAATAATTTATTACACGAATAAGATATATGAAATAAAAACATTTATTTCCTAAATCAATAAGTACATGTGCATAAATTTGAATATCTTTGAAAGAGAATTGAGTATTCTATTCACTTACATAGTGATTTAGGAATAGAAATTTTGGTGTAACTTTGGAAGCATGTTTCCATAAAATAGATATCATAAAATTGTCTGATGAGATATAAAGGCACATATCATCATTTATACATGAAACAGACAGTAAGGGGGTCATGTAATATAATATACAAACACATGTAACGTAATTTGGATGCATAATATAAAAGAATTGCTTAAATGTAAATGAGGAGAGATAAATTCCTTATGTAATTTCAGCATGGTAACAGGTGTACATGGGAAATATTAGAGAGAGTTAAAATGGTATATAATAATTAAAACATAAGGAGATAATTATAGGGGTTATGAAAAATAATACCTGTAAAGACCCGTAAATTTCAAGGAAATTTTTTTCTTAATTTGCTTTGGAATTTTACAAGAACGCAGTTTCTAACGGCGCCTGATTCCGAGGCCCGGTGTGCCCAGAATCATTTTCCGAAGTTTGGCTCAGGTACGTTCGGTGAACAAACGAGCGGGAATTCCTATCTTTTGAACCGGTGCTCGGAATTGAAATCCAAGGGCACCGATGAACTCGCAACGCCGGTAATTTCATAGGAACACCTGTTTCAGAGTTGCGTTTTCACGAGAGTAGATGATAATAATTATGGATGTTTAGTTTATAATTACTCTACAATTTTTATTTTTCATTAAGTGGTTTAAAGGCTTTGGGTGGAAGTTGGGTAACTACTCAACTTCCCAAGAGAGGTTATGAGGTTGGTGGGGCCCACACGAACCCCACCCCTTCAAATTCCTAACTCCCTCAACTCACCCTTTAATGATGACAACTTGGCATGAATTAATTAAGTGGAATTAATTCAAACTTTTGAAATTCAAATTCTTATCTTGTGTTAATAAAATAATTCTTGGGCTTATTTTGTTTTTGGTTACAGTCTTGTCGCATTGGGAGGATTTGGGATGCTTGAAAAACAACTTCTTCAACGAAGAAGAACGTGAAGAACGAATCGAACTCCTACGAAGAACGTCATCACGTCTTTCTTCCGAAGAACGACGATGCACCATGCATCATTTTTATTACCATGTTAAAGGAAGGGATACACCGTTCCACCTTGGAAAATCTTCGTATTCATCTACGAATCCTCTTCCGTGACATCGACCCATGACGGAACATCTTTTTCTCCGCGACGGAAACCTCGTTCAACCCACGCTCGAGGTAGGGTTTTTTTTAATTATCTTGGTTCGTGAATTCTACATTGTCGTCCTTCGTGAATTTACGACCAGTTGTTATCAATTAATGAGAGGGGGCCAGACCACACAAACACGGCTGACCCACCTCCAATTTGAATGATGTTTCTAATATGGTTGGGACTGAATGGCGTGGTGTCATCGCACCATGCGGGATCGTACGACACGTAATGCGCGACGCCGTCGCGCCGCGCTGTGATGTTGAACAAGGACGCGACGCCGTCGCGTCGAAGAAAACCGAAGACACCACGGTCGGAGCGGGGCCACGACAGAGGGGCGCGGTGCCATCGTACCGCGCCGGACGAACCAGGCAGCGGCCAGTTCCGGGCCGCGGTGGAGCAGGGTGACCGGCGGCCAGTTCCGGGCTGCCGCAGTCGGTGAAGGAGGAAGGACCGGCCGTCGCCGATCCTTGTAGGCAGAACCGGCAGGCCGGTGTGGGCTGGACGGACAAGAGGGAAACCGAGGTAATTAATTCCTCCGACCATCCAGCACAAAACGGCCCCCATTTTAATGGGGGGCCGCGGTTACACCAGGGCTGCAGGCACCCCCCCCCCCCCCCCCTTGCCAAACGGCTCGGCCGGTTTGCCGAGCGCCTGGCCAGCCCGCTGGGCGCGCTGTGTCCTGGCCAGGCAGGGCCTGGCCATACCCAAGCGGGCCGGACCCAGATCCGATTCGGGTCGACCCAGTTTCGGTCGACCCCAGGGGAATTGGGTCGGGTGGGACAGGGCCCGAACCCCTTAATACCTAATTTTTTTCACTCAGACGCCCATAACATGTGCTACGGGTCTCCGATCGACGCACCGTAAATTGCGATGCGATCCTTGGATCGAGTCGGTCGTTTTGATATATCGCACTCAAGGTTTCGGAATACTTTGAATTAGGCCGGGTTGGTTCGTACACGAAACCAACTTGGCCCTCGGAGCAGAAACGCTCATAACTTGAGCTCCGGACATCCGATTGATGTGCCGTCGATTTTGATGGCTTCCTTTTAGTGAGACATATATTTTGGATTACTCTGCTCGAGGTTTAGATGCTGTCAAAGTGCGGTCGGGTTGGTTCACTCACGAAACCAACCGGGCCCCTGGAACGAAAAAACCAATATCTCACAAACCGAGCGTCCGATTGACGCGCCATCTGTCTCGTTGAATTCCTCATGATGAGACGGAACATTTGGCATACTTTTCCTGAGTTTTGGTTGCTGTTGGATAGTGTCCGAGTTGGATCGTACCCGAAATTTAAACCGGGCCCCTAGAACGGAAAAGATGATATCTTTCAGACCGGGCGTCCGTTTGATGAACCATCAGCGGCGTTGGTGATCACGTTGAGAAACAGTCCCTATGAGTACACCCTATGAGAGTTCGGGGTACAATTGAGATATGACTGGGCTGGTTTTCTCACAAAACGAACCGGGCCCCTGGGACGAAAAGGCTAATAACTCACAGACCGGGTGTCTGATTGACGCTTCGTCTGTTGCGTTGAGACCCCTATGACGAGGTGGTACATTGTGATACTTCCTCGTGGGACTTTGTGATACTTGGAGTATCAACCTGTAGCTCGTGGAGCGGACCCTCCCGGAGACGAGCATACGGAGCACATAGACCGTGTAGCAGGCTGAGACCTGACGACTGCTTGACCGACACGACTTGGAGTGAGTCGACTAGCCCAGTGGACGGAGCGCCCGGTATTTGGCGATTGACCCACAGCGGACAGAGCGCACGGTAGTTGGCCACAGTCCCGCGGTACTCGACAGGAGGAGTGCCTCTGTAGGCTATTAGGGGGAGCGCCTGGTATTTGGCGACAGACCCACATTGGACGGAGCGCCCGGTAGATGGCCGTAGACCTGCGGTACTCAAAAAGAGGATTACCTCAGCAGTCCTAGGGTAGTGAGCAGTATCTCGGAGCCGTGACATGACCACTGTACACTCCAGAGATGGAGCTCTTCAGTAGTTACGGTTTCGATAATGAAAATCCTGGTTTAAGCTGAGACTTTTGACCTTTTTGTTTACCTCATGATTTAGATGGGTCACCTGATAAAAAAAGTATATGAATGGGCATATACCTGGGTAGTGTTTATCCATTGATTTAATGATCTTGGTGTTATCCTCATGATTGAGATGTGCTACTTGATAAATTAGGTATATGCATGATCATATACCTAAGTAGAGGTTATCTGTTGAGATCTTCATTGTGGTTATACTTGTTAGTTTTAGTGAGACCATGAGGGTCTCAGGGTCCCTACTGAGTATCGTTATACTCACCCCTGCATGGGCTATGCCCACACCTCGTTGTGTCTGTTGCAGAAGACGGGCAGTGCTGACGGAGGCCGAGTGTTCGAGGACTGGACCGTACCCGGAGGTGGACTAGACGACGAGTCAGTATCCGGAGGTGGACTTCACGGCGAGACGACACATGGAGGAGGTTAACGGGCGAGAGCGTTGTGGATGATATATGTACCTACCTTTCATGTAGGATCAGTGGTGGACGATCCAGGAGCTGTGCCATCTGTACCTACCCTTCAGGTAGGATCCGAGGAGGACGACCCAGGAGCCGCTTCCATTCTTCCAGCTGTTGTATTTTTCTGTTGTACTTGTTCAGTTGTAGTTGTACTTTCATTTGGGATTGTATTCTGGCCCATTTAAATTTCAGCACTACTCTTTGTACTTTGTTTTTTACTTCCGCTTGTACTCTGTGGTGTTTGTTTAATTTTATAAAGGCATTGCCTTCCCAGTTATCGGGATTTACACCTTTGGTGCTAGTCTCCAGCCGCTGGCCTATGGATGGAGGGCTTGGGGTAGTCAAGGCACGGGCCCCTAGGATGTGTCGTGACAAATTGGTATCAGAGGAGTCGGTTCTACCGCAGAACCTATAACTCTAATATTTTCTTTCTTTGAAGAAATAGTGTTAAGAGTACCGAGTTTGGTTTTCAGTTCAGGGAGTCCAGTGTTGGTGCAGGCAGCCGACGTATCCATACACCAGGACCCTGACAACTGATTTTCGACTTTGTGCACGAAAACACTAATTGCATGTGTGTTTCCAGAAGTTTTATTTAAATATATGCTCAAACCAGGTCAGCTCACCAGGTATAATTGTTTGACCGTGTCACGTTGTTTCTTCCAAGATGCCTTTTCTCGGACAACCAGTTAGAGCCCAGAGGGATGTGGGTACTGACAGTCTATCCAGCAATGAGGCTTCGGTACAGGGCCCTCCTGCAGTTGAGGCACCAGTGGTACTACCATACGTTGGGCCACCGATGCCACCAGCCCCAGCAGTAGGCAATGCATGCCACTTGAGTGCACTGCATGACTTCCAGCACCAGAGGCCACCCTGGTTCTGTGGAGAGACGGACCCACAGGCGACTAATAATTGGATGGAGGCTGTGGTGAGAGTCTTTAGGCTAGTGGGGATGCCTGCAAAATTCATGGTGAACTTTGCTATCAGCCTTCTTCGGGCAGCAGCAGGCAGGTGGTGGAGCCACTTGTTCCAGTTTTGCGATGGGATGACCTTCGCATGGGATGACTTCGAGACCTTTTTAGGGTGGAGTTTGTGCCAGTAGCTGGAAACCCAGAGCACATTGAGGAGCTTCTAACTTTGCCGCGTGTTATTCGATCAGTAGCTAAATCATCTGTGGGCAGTAGACAGATGATGCAAAGGTCCAGGAGGACCAGACCAGCAGTTGGGCGATCTCGGGTTTTAGGATCAGTGATGTGGGGCACCCGGGGTGGAGATAGAGCAAGGAGTGCCAGAAATAGACAGTGTTACTCATGTGGCGGAAAGGGTCACCTGGCACGTGACTGTCTGACTCCTCGTACAGTTGATCCGCAGGCTTTGGAGGAGCCACCGAGGCAGAAGTAGCGACGTGTGCTTGAGAAACAACCGTGTAGTGGACAAGGAAGTAGAGCTACGGGAGTAGGTAGACAGGAGCGTAACTAGTGGATACGTCCCTTGTACTTCTAGTTCCATGTTTCTGTCGTATTCATGTCTTTGTACTATGAGATGCAATAATAAAAAGACACTTATCTTTGTTTTATTTCTTGTCCTTTTTTTTGGTTGATACTGAGTGGTCCCGGATAGAACTGTTGACTTGACCCTCACTTTCGAGATTTCTATTGGAGGAGACCCAGTGACCTCACACTGATGCCGACAGTGTGACTCAACCCTTGGAGGCGAGAGTGACAGTTGGATCTCTTAGTAGTTATGTCGAGGCCTTACGACGTCATACATGGCATGAATGCATCATTCATGTCAGGATTGACTGTATTAGGCAATGGGTGTGGTTCATCTAGGGGATGAGACTGAGTTTCTCCTTTCCGCAAAGGAGAAATTTTAGCAGCTCTTTCAGATCATATGAAAAGAAGGTGCAGATCATCCAGGAGCAGATGAAGACTACACAGTGTAGTACGAAACAGGAAACCGGCACCAGTCTTAGAGACTCGAGCATGTGAAATGTTTCAGGAAGAGGATGCTTTAAGGCGAGATGAGTCTGCGGAGCAGCAGATGTAGAGGCAGAGCTAGAAGAGCAGCATGAGGTGGTGTACATCTTAACATTCTACAACCACCAGCCTTAGTTATCCCTGCCAGGATCAGGGAGCTGGAGGGCGGAGGAAGAGTGTGGATTCATGTGGTCATGGAGTGTGACCTAATGGCTCTAAAAATGATTCTAGGGATAGTCTGTGTCCACTACTAGCTGATTTAGTAACGGACGTTGATATGAATAATTCCATGCTTTCAAAAATCTTGTTCTAGACGTAGAGTATCCGGTAAGCCATGGACTTGACCCTCACATCTGTAGATACCTTGGGAGGAGACTCGATAATCACACTTACGTCGAAGGTGTGGTCAGACCCTCGAGGCGAGAGTTTCGGTTGGAATCTCTTGGTGGCAACGTCGAGGACTTACGACGTTAGTTTGAGTATGGAATGGGCAATAACTGTTCATACTCAAATTGACCGTTTTAGGCAAATTTCGGGATGGGTTTTCCTTGGTCGGAGAAAAGGAAACCCCAGGCAGCACAGGATAAACTCATTCACAGGAGGGTGCGACCGATCACTCTTGAGTCGGTCAACCATACCCTCGTGGCAGTAGTCATTTGAGTTTCAGTTCTAACAGGAATTGGAGACCTCTAGAGTTCGAGGATGACGATCACGTCCTTATACGGGTCTCACCTTGACGTGGTTTACGAAGATGTGGCCAGGGCGGCAAGTTATCTACGAGGTTCAACGGACCTTTCTAGGTCCTCATCTAGGTAGGAGAGGTGGTTTACCACTTGAACCATCCACCTTAGTTGCACCAGGTGCACGACGTTTTCCAGGTATCTCAACTGAGGAGATACGCGCTCGACCCTTCGCATATCACCGACCATGAGGAGCAGGACGATGGCGATGTGGTTACTTCCACGGAGGTTCCATTATAGATCGATGATCGACATGAGCGGATCCTATGAGGATGGTCGATTCCTCTGGTGCGCTTTCTTTGGCAGCACAGAATCTCCAGGTAAGCACATGAGAGTGGGAGGCTCAGATGCGTGCTCAGTACCGCTTTTGTATCCATAGTTTGTGTTTAAGCTTTACGAGGACATAAAGCTCTAATGTGGGAGTAATGTAAAGACCCAGAAATTTCAAGGAAATTTTTTTCTAAAAATTTCTTAGGAATTTTACAAGGACGTAGTTTCTGACGGCGCCTGATTCCGAGGCCCGGTGTGCCCGGAATCATTTTCCGAAGTTTGGCTTTGGTACGTTCCGTGAACGAACGAGCGGGAATTCCTATCTTTTGAACCGGTGCTCAGAATTGAAATCCGAGGGCACCGATGAACTCGCAACGCCGGTAATTTCTTAGGAACACCTGTTCCAGAGTTGCGTTTTCACGAGAGTAGACGATAAAAATTGTGAAAGTTTAATTTATAATTATTCTACAATTTTTATTTTTCTTTAAGTTGTGTAAATTATTTGGGTGGAAGTTGGGTAACTTCCCAACTTCCCAAGGGAGGTTATGAGTTTGGTGGGGCCCACACGAACCCCACTCCTTTATATTCCTAACTCTCTCAACTCACCCTTTAATGATGACAACTTGGCTTGAATTAATTAAGTGGAATTAATTGAAACTTTTGAAATTCAAATTCTTATCTTGTGTTAATAAAATAAGACTTGGCCTTATTTTGTTTTTGGTTAGAGTGTTGTCGCGTTGGGAGGATTTGGGAGGCTTGAAGAACAACTTCTTCAACAATGAAGAATGTGAAGAATGAATCGGTCTCTAACGAAGAATGTCCTCACGACTTTCTTCCAAAGAACGACGACGCACCATCCCTCGTTCTTCTTACCACGTCAAAGGAAAGGATATGCCGTTCCACCTCGGACAATCTCATTCTTCGTCTACGAATCCTCTTCCGCGACATCGACCTGCAACGCAACGTCTTTTTCTCCGCGATGGAAACCTCGTTCAAGCCACGCTCGAGGTAGGGGTTTATTTAATTATCTTTGTTCGTGAATTCTACTTTGTCATCCTTCGTGAATTTAAGACCAGTTGCTATCAATTAACGAGAGGGGTCCGGACCGCACAAACATGGCCGACCCTCCTCCAATTTGAATGATGTTTCTAATATGGTTGGTATGGAATGGTGCGGTGTCGTCGCACCACGCGGGATCGTACGGCATGTAATGCGCGGCACCGTCGCGCCGTGCCGTGAATTTGAACAAGGACGCGGCTGCGTCACGTCGCGTCGATGAAAACCGAAGAAACCGCGGCCTGAGCAGGGCCATGGAGGAGGGGCGCGGTGCCGTCTCACCGCGCCAGACGAACCAGGCCGCGGCCGGTTCCGGGCCGCGGCGGAGTAGGGTGACCGGCAGCCGTTTCCGGGCCACCGGAATCGGTGAAGAAGGAAGGACCGGCCGTCGCCGGTCCTTGTTGGCAGAACCGGCCGGCCGAACAAGAGGGAAACCAGGGGAATTAATTACCCCGGCCGGCTAGCACAAAACCGCCCCCATTTTAATGGGGGTCCGCGGTTACACCAGGGGGGAAGGCCGGGTCGGACCGGGCCCGAACCCCTTAATACCGAATGTTTTTTCGGTCGGACGCCCATAACGTGTGCTACAGGTCTCCGATCGATGCACTGTCAATTGTGATGCGATCCTTGGATCGAGACGGTCGTTTCAGTATATCGCACTTAAGGTTTAGGAATACTTTGAGTTAGGTCGGCTTGGTTCGTACACGAAACCAACCAGGCCCTCGGAGAGGAAACGCTCATATCATGAGCTCCGGACGTCCGATTGACGTGCCGTAGACTTTGATGGATTCCTCTAAGTGAGATGGATCTTTTGGCTTACTCCACTCGAGGTTTAGATGTCGTCGTAGTGCGGTCGGGTTGGTTCGCTCATGAAACCAACCGGGCCCCTAGAACGAAAAATCCATTAACTCACAGACTGGGTGTCTGATTGACGCGCCGTCTGTTTTGTTGAATTCCTCATGATGAGACGGAACTTTTCGCATACTCTGCCTGAGTTTTGGTTGCTGTTGGATAGTGTCCGGGTTGGATCGTACCCGAAATTCAACAGGGCCCCTGGAATGGAAAAGCTGATATCTTTCAGACCGGACGTCCGTTTGCCGAACCGTCAGTGGCGTTGGTGATCACATTGAGAAACGGTCCCTATGAAGTATACCATATGAGAGTTCGGGCTACAGTTGAGATACGTCCGGGTTGGATCACTCACGAAACCAACCAGGCCCCTGGGACGAAAAGGCTAATAACTCACAGACCGGGTGTCCAATTGACGCTTCGTCTGTTGCCTTGAGACCCCTATGACGAGGTGGTACTTTGTGATACTTCTTCCTGAGACTTTGTGATACTTGGAGTATCGACCTGTAGCTTGTGGAGCGGACCCTCCCGGAGAAGAGCATATGGAGTACGGAGACCGTGTAGCCGGCTGAGACCTGACGACTACATGACTGACTCGTCATGGAGTGATTCGACTAGCCCAGTGGACGGAGCGCCCGGTATTTGGTGATTGACCCACGACAGACGGAGAGACCGATAGTTGGCCGTAGACCCACGGTACTCGACAGGAGGAGTACCTCTGTATGCTTTTAGGGGGAGCGCCCGGTATTTGGCGACAGACCCACAACAGACGGAGCGCCTGGTAGTTGGCCGCTGACCCACGGGACTCGACAGGAGGAGTACCTCAGCAGTGTTAGGTTAGTGAGAAGTACCTCGGAGTCGTGACATGACCACTGTACACTCCAGAGACGTAGCTCTTCAGTAGTTACAGTTTCGATAATGAAAATCCTGGTTTGAGCTGAGACTTTTGACCTTTGTGTTTACCTCATGATTGAGATGGGTCACTTGATAACTTAGGTATATGTATGGGCATATACCTGGTTAGTGGTTATTCGTTGATTTCATGATCTTGGTGTTTTCTTCATGATTGAGATGGCTTACTTGATAACTTAGGTATATGCATGAGCATATACCTAAGTAGAGGTTATCTGTTGATATCTTATTTGTGGTTATCCTTGTTGGTTTTAGTGAGACTTTGAGGGTCTCGGGGTCCCTACTGAGTATCATTATACTCACCCCTGCACGGGCTATGCCTGCACCTTGTTGTGTTGGTTGCAGATGACAGACATTGTTGACATAGGCCGAGTGTTCGAGGACTGGACGGGGCCCGGAGGTGGACTACACGACGAGTCAGTATCCGGAGGTGGACTTCATGGCGAGACGACACACGGAGGAGGTTAACGGGCGAGAGCGTTTTGGAGGCTATATGTACCTACCCTTAAGGTACGATCTGTGGTGGACGATCCAGGAGATGCACCATCTGTACCTACCCTTCAGGAAGGATCCGAGGAGGACGACCCAGGAGCCGCTTCCGTTCTTCCAGTTGTTGTCTTATTCTGTTGTACTTGTTCAGATGTAGTTGTACTTTCATTTGGGTTTGTACTCTGGCCCATTTACCTTTCAACACTTCTCTTTGTACTATGTGTTTTACTTCCATTTGTACTCTATGGTGTTTGTTTACTTTTATAAAGGCAATGCCTTCCCAGTTATCAGGATTTACGCCTTTGGTGCTTGTCTCCAGCCCCTGGACTATGGAAGGCGGGCTTGGGGTAGTCACGACACGGGCCCCGAGGATGGGTCATGACAATACCCCATCATTTTTAATCAAAAATAAAATGGAAATAAAATATATGGAATCTTGGATATAAATAAGGAAGGAAGGAATGTGAGGATCCCTTACCCAGAAATGTGATCCCAATGGATTGGGAGAGACTTGAGAGAGGCTTAATTGGAGTGTGGGGATCCTTGAGGGGAGGCATATGATATGAGGAAATATTTCTACATTATCGAAATGGTTTTAGAGAAACGAAATTAGATATTGATTGGTTTTATATAGTAAATGAGAGGTAATTATTTATTACTTAGGTTGTGGAAAATAAACATTAAACTAATAAAAACCACATATTATTCCTTGGGGATTTCCCATGGTTTTTTCCAAAGTAGATTAGAAAAAATTATTGTATAATTCCAATGGCCAAACATAATAAAGCATCAGGTTGAATATATGGAGGTATTTCACACTCTCAAAGAAATCATTTTAAAATGTTAAAATAATTTTTAAGTCTTGGACGTTCCACTATGGCATTGAAAATTAATCAATCAAATATAGAATCAAATTATTTTAATGTTAAAACATATATTGAAAAAATATCCTATTTAATTAATTTTATTACATAACTATTTGGAAATTATGATGTTATAAACACACTATATTTGTAAACAAAATTTAATTTTTACCCAAAAATTTGACTGTCTCAGAAAATTCGAAAAAATTAACTAATAGAAATTTTGACATCCTGAATTCATAAATTATATTCTTTTTATCTAAAAAATTATCTTTATATGTCATTTTTTATTTTTGAAATAATATATTACTGGGTTTTGAAAAGAACCTCATTCCAACAATTATAAAAATTAAAATTGTATTAAAAAAAACTATACGATCATATATATTTAATAAATACTAATTTAGTAATAATATGTTACAAATATATTATTTAATTCAAAAATCCATTAATTCATCAAAAATATATTTATTAATTGAATATTATCTATAAATATTATTTATTCTTTAAAAACCAATTACAAAGTAACAATATTAAAATGAATGTATATTCATTATACAGAAATAATTCACATAATCTGGGCGGCTTTGATAACATCACTCATTTGGTATTCCCCATTAACTCTATATCTACCATAGGTGGCTCCGTTAAATCAATATGTGTTAAAGCTCATGTTTTTGTTGGTCAAGAATGATGCCCAGTGACACTACCTATTTTACAAACTCTAATAAATGGACTTCGTATGGAGCAATTATACTAGATAAGTTCATCGCATTCTTTTCCAGATTAAATTTGATTTGTTGAAGCCCTGTATTTAAAATAATCATGTGATATCTATTCAATTGTTCTATTAAAAATGTAACAATTCATAATGGTATTTTAAAATACAAACACATAAAACCAAAAAAGATCATATGTTTTATATAACCAATTTATATAATAATCCATTTAATTAGATCAAGGGAATTTTTCATTAATAATATCTTGGATGGTTACATTGATTCCAGATCCCATTCATAGAACATATTCACCATTGATCATTGTTGGTATTCTGGAAGTGGGTTTGAATTATTAATATTATGAGATTAAAGCTAAATGGTTCCATTTAAGATACTCCATGAAATTAAAATTGTATGTTTTTTATTTATTTAAACTATCACTCCCATTATTAATAAAACAAAAATTGAAACGATTTGAAATTTTAATTTGAAAATGAATTAATTTGTAGAAATAACCAAATTCTTATTGAATAGGAATAATTTGGTCAATTTAAAAATTATAGAATTTTTTAAATGATTTATGAAATTTTTTGAGTAAAATTTATTAAATTGAAATTTTGAAAACTTATATTGGTTTCTATATAAAATGCATGAATTGATGAAAAGTAATTGATTTTTAAAATTTAATAGATATTATGAAACTAAAATTCGGGCAATTGGAATGTAAGTGATGATTGTTTTAAAATGAACTGATTTTCCCATGTTTTATGTCAACGAGTCTTATTCAGATTGAGATAGAGGAATTTATGCACATTTTTTAGCTATGATCATTGAAATGGGTAGTATGACGTTACAATAACCATAAACTACTTTACATCGTGGAATAATACCATGTTTCATTTTTTATAGTTTTTATTATAAATTAGAGTTTTTATAGAGAAATTTTTTTCAATCCATACAATTTATATAAATTATAATATGTTGTATATTTATTTAAGACACGTTTGAAATTTTTCCAACTAATGAAATGAATGGATTGTTTTTTAAGTATGAATATTATACACTCTTTCATTCCTTGTTTTATTCGAATTGAATGTATTATTGGTTTATTTTTATGTAATATACTATTGAATTATTCATGATACCCTGATAATATTCATAGCTCACACCCCACCATTCCATTTGGGTGTTTGTAGACATTCTCAAGATTAAATAACCGAATGAGGTGTACTATCATTCCCAAATTGATATTCCATGATGGTAAATAATTCATTCTCATCCTAGTGAATCCACTTACATTTTATTCATTATTTCCATGAATTCATACATTACATTATAAATATAAAACTTCATTGGTTTATTGTTATACATCGATTTATATTTATTTTCTATATAATTTGTATCAATCATTATAACATACACTATTAAGGTAAGATCAATATTAATTTCCACAACCACCAACATCATTCCTTCCACTAACATCACTAGACATTAAATCAAGTAAACAATATAAATATGTTATTAATTTTTCTTATAGTAAACTTAATTTATCATAACAACTGTCGATATTATTACATTTTATTGACTTTTCATTATATTTTATAACTTCTCCTTACCTACTAATATTGTCATGTGTTTTCATGTGTCTGTTTGTATAATTTTCACATTCCACATAGATTTTTTTTATTTCAAAATACCATTCAGTGGTAGGAATCATTAATCGTTAACTTCTTTATTAGATATGTCTCCCAAGCATTCCTATCCTATTTTGTTCCTCTAATACTAGAAAAATGAGTTTCTTTAAATTTATCTCATTAAATTGAGAATTATTAGATATATTAAATTTTATATGTTCTGAAAAGTCTTTAAAAAAAGAATATTTAATTTTGCAGGAAAAAATTGTTTTCAATCATCTTAGATGACGCCTTATTCTAAAAATCAACTTCTCCAATACACATGTAATACAGAAAATATGTATCTTTTTCACTTTTCATTAATTTTTATATTCTCTATTAATATATGTGCATATTTTGTGGTTTTTTGTTATAAAAATACACCCTAATCATAATTACTATTTCTTTCAAATTTTTTATATAACCTTTAATGATATTAAAATAAATTGAATAGTAATATGTTTTATCTTTTTTCAAGGTACTATAGTTTAATTTATATGACTTTATCATAAAATCCACACTATTAACCGATGATTTAGTTCTTTCTAATTTTTCATACATTTGTAAACTATGCTAATAGTGAATAACCCGATGTCCAAACAATCAATAACACTATCAATTTATAATATATATCTTTATTCTATTGATTGTAAATTTATGAATTGGAGTTTCTTTAAGAAAGTTATTATTGTAAAAACCTTCTAGGATAATTATTTAATTTCATGATTTTTTTCTATCATAATTAAATTATTAGGGTTAATCATATTTTTTCCACATGTATTCTTCTAGACTAAAACCAAAAATATCTAATTTAGTTTAATTATTTTATATATTTTACGAAAAAATTGGGTTACCCTTATTCTTAATACTTTGATAATATAAAACATACAATTTACACAATATTATCCAACATGTAAAATAATTTTTATTAATGTAGTGATATTTTTTATAATATTTGTAAAAAATTACCTTAATATTATTCCGGTTCTCAAATTAGTTTCTTTCCATGATCTTTAGTTTATTTAATGACTCAAGACATTTAAAATTTATATTTTTTCCTGGTAGTTTTTAAATTTTACTTCATATTCATAGTTATATTTTAACATCAAAATAATTTCATTAGGTATCATCCTATAATTCTTTAAATAATTTTAAATCTCTATTATTCATTTGTAATCTCTTTATAATATCACATAATAGACTTTAATAATATATTTTTATGTTTTTAAACATTATTTAGATAATTTTAAAAAATATATTTCTAAAAAAATTCGTTTATAACTTTTCATCCACAAAATAGAATATTTCATTTCAATAAAAAAATGATACATCATGTATATAAAATAGTTTTTTGAGAGTTTTGTATTTTCTAAACACTAGATAATTCATCCTCCATATAATTTTATTTTTTTAGTTCTGAATTTTTATTAGGTAGTACCATATTGTGTGTGTTTGTTTTTATTTGATAAAATGTATGCAGAAATATTTTATGTAATAATTAATAGTATAGTAAAAATAATCCTAAGTATTAACAGATTAATTCTCCTCACTATTAGAACATAATTCAACTTTTGGAGGATTTATTCTACTTGATTTAACAAAATAGCTCTCACTCACTATAACATATGACGGTGATTGATCTACACCCCACTAATATTGAGATACTATATTTTTTAACTATTGAGCTTCCATTTCAAATGAATAATTTAATTTTTTATGATAGTTTACAACAATAGATATTTGATACATTAAATACTAAGTATACCTACCCATGTAAATAAGGTGAATTTTTTTTATTAGTATCTTATATGATTAGAACTCCATATTAAAGCATAATTGTGTTGTTGTAGTGTTAGAATTGGTGAACAAATATGAATTTTTCTAATGTCTGAGTGAGTAAGGAAAAGACACCAAAAATGAATATTTTTTGGTCTATGGGTATAATATCTAGTGAGAAAAGTGCCAGAAGTTTTTAATAGACTGTGTTGTGATATAATTTCAATCATTGTTTTATGGATACCCATGGGGTAATATGATTTGGTTTATTTCCAAAGTATGTTATGTATAAAAATATTATATCATAGACAATAAATAGCGAAATGTTTAGAGGCACTACCTTGGTTTGAGTTTTGGGTTCTGTGAAAAATTTGTACATATTGAAAGGGAGGGAGGGGTGAGATGGGTTGGGGTGGGAGAGAATGTTTCACCCCATAAAAGTGAAACTAAAAATTGTAAATTTCACTACTCTAGTCAATGAGGATCTCTTATATTTTTTGTATCTAACCATATCTAAACTCCACTATTTTGTGATTATATTGTGTTGTAGTGTCAAGATGGTTGACATTTTGGGATAATTCTAGGGGCGTGTGAGTGGGAGTAAAAATGACCGGAAAAGAAAATATGTTGGCATAAAGGGAAATCAATTTGTCAAATATGTGACCTCAATGGGTAATAGCCTATTTTATGTTGGAAAATACCCAAATGAATAACATGATACCCATAGGGTATGATGATTGTAAGAACCCGAATCTTCTTTCTCAGGTATGTGACCCTTGGCTGATTTTTTTCTTGGTTATAAAGATAATGGTGATGTTTGGGGGTATCAGAGGAACATGAAATGAAGTTTTTAGGCAAAAAGGGGAGCTGTATAGGCGGTGCACAGTTTGTCTAACCATGCGGCCAAACCATGAGTAAATGATCTTGGAGGCAGTGGCTAATGAACGGTTAATGCATGATTTGCCTAAACTATGTGGCCTACCCGTGCGAGGTGTGCTTGGATAGGCAGAAGATAATTTACTGTTAGCGCATGGTTTGTCAAACCATGCAGACTAACCCTGCAAGCACTTAAATCTGGATCTAAAATTTTTGGATCTAACTCGTTTTTGCCTTTAATACCCTCATTTTAGCCCCTATGCAGCCTTAACTCGGGATAACTCTCCCTTGAAGGTTAAAAGTCTTCTCCCATGATTTCCAGAGGCGATCCGAAGGATTTTTGTGACGAATCGAAGCCGTATTCTTGAGGTATGGGATCTTTCTCCTCCGTACTTTATCATTTTATTAGATATACATGGATCTGCTAATTCTCTCTCCTCAATTTCGTAGATCTATGCCTGTTATGGGTAGATCTATGTGTGTGGATGTCAAATGTGATGAGTTGGGGTCTTGGTATTGTTAGGAGAAGAGATCTAAGGCTATTCTTGGGGACTCAACCTGGGTTTCTTGTGCGTTTTTTGTAGATCTGCAACGTTCTAAGAAGAATCAGGAATCGTGTTTCAAGTATATCAATCTGCAATAATCAAGGTAGGTGGTTTGTTGCCCTATGTAGAATGTATTTGAGTTTTGGTTGCAAAAGTGCCAGATACCCATGTACCTGGCATCTCGGGTTAGGGATTTTGATCTAATTGTTTAATTGCCTTATATTGCTTGTTTTTTTAGATTAATTGATACTAATATATGCTTGGTTTCATGATTAAGGATCACCTCGTGGGTGTCTTCCTTATTTTGGTTGTTTATCATAGTTTGGCTTAGGTTGCATGTGAGGAAAACCTTATTACCTTGGTTGACTGCTTTGATATCGTTGATTGCATTCTTTGCCTACTGTTTATATGCTTCTGATGCTTGTAGCTTATAGCCAAGTAGTTGTTGAACTTACTTAGGGCTGCTATGAATCTTTTAGGTACGATTGCTTTTATATAGGGATACGGGAACCTGGTGTAGTTACACCATAGGGGGAATTGATGTTGAGTGCTTCCTTAGAGGGCCTGTTAAATTATTACCATTACGAGACCACAAGGGGGGTTGAATTTGTGCTCTCTCAGAGGGTCTGATAATTATCGAATCTAGAATAAAGGGGAATTAGATGTAAGGGCTTCCTTAGATATTCTGTAGTATCGCTGCAAGACCATAGGGGGAATTGACATTGAGTTTCTCCTCAGAGTGTCTTTGGATTTGTTCGAATGCTTGACTATAAGTGCATGCCCACGTGAGCCACCCAGAGGGTTAGTGTAATAAATATTTTTGGTTGGTTTTGAAGATTCCACCAAGCCAATGAACAAGCTTGGGTTTGTACTTCTTGTAGTTTAGTTAGTCTGCTGGGATACCTGTTGTGTTAGTTGATATTCCTTGGATTATTTATCTATCTTTTAGATTCCTTGGTTGATAATTAACAATTGAATTAAATTATTAAATGAACATGAATGGAGAGTTGTAGGATTGTTTACTTTGGTGTTCTCCTGTTTCATTGCTGCATTTATTTCCATTACATTTCCTATATTGCTCACTGACAGTAGGGCACATATCTTGTGTTGGTTTCCTACTTCGATTATTATCACACCGTATTTGGGTCTTATTTTTTGTCCCAAACAGGTTATATGGTTACAGGTGTGGATAGGTATTGTGTCCCTTCTAACACAAGTGCTTGATTGATGGTTAGATCTAGAGGGAATGGGACTAATCTTAGGCTCGCGCTGCTTCTGGAGTTACTGTTTACTTTTGAAACTTGGGTCTCAGTTGTATTTCAGCATGTTGTTTTGTTTAATGCATTTCATGGACACATGTGTCGTGCTGCACCATTGTTATATTATACATTGTTCTCCTGTTCGGTTTCAGTTGTTGTGTGTTGTTTACTATTTCTTCTATTGTTTATTCCTTCCCTTCCACTGCATATCTTACCAAATAAGGGCATATTTTCCCCACTAACTTACCAAGGACCTCGCTACTAGTTGGAATCCTCTGGCATTTGGGGAAACGCGCATGAAGTGATGTGGCGAACTGGGTACGGGGCGCCAGTTGAGTGGCTCCGGATATGGGTTATTACAATGTGGTATCAGAGGAGGTTTTCTTTCTTTTCTATTTCCTTACTATTTGGTGACAATAGATAGGGATAGGAAGGAATGGGTAGTTGGTAATTAATTGTGCCTGGCAGAAATTAACATGTGTACATGGAAAAGCAATACTACCTCATAATTTCACTTTTTAGTTTTTTCAAGTGTTACCGTTGATTATATTTCACCATTGGGTGATGCACTTGTTTTGTGTTGTTACAGTTTATATGATTGGGGTTCTATTTTGTCGCAACTCGATGAGTTGAGGGTATTCCATCTTATGAATCATATAGGAACTGGTTAGAAAAACCACATGTCATGCATTTTACCATGCCATCTAGGGTGCATTACAAATTGGATGATGTTATGATAGATGTCGTGATAGATTATGGATGTTGTTGTGATTGTTTCGGTGATAGAAGTACATGCTATGTTGATAGAGTATTGTTTATCTTACAGCTTATTTATCATGGCCCCCATGCATTGATCCTAGAGGTGTTATGGGCCCTTGAGGGTCGGAATTTGGTGGATCAGGGATTATCATACTGTTACTTGTTATATGCATTGTTATGATGTCAAGCTTTGATTCGCGGCTAGTATGGGCCCACACGGATCGGAATTTGACACATAAGTGCTGGTTTTTGGTGTTTTCCTATGGTTTTGTGGAATTTTGTATGCCTACCACCCAGAAACCTAGATAACATTGTTTGTGCCCTTATGAACACACGCCATGTTTCTTCTATTCAAGATGATCTACTTTTCACGGTTACACGCCATGTACTTGAAGTACACGCCATTTACTTTTCATCCATGTGACCCAGCCATGTAGTTGAGTACATGGGTTGGATGATCTTAGAGAAAAATCACCGTGTACATTGCTGACACACCGTGTAGTGTGGTCGTGTACCAGACCGTGTAACTAACAACACAGACAGGAAGAGAAAAACCCCTTATAGAGCACATCATGTATATGAACTACACGGCGTGTAACCATGTTTTTTTAGTTTTAAGACTTTTTCCTCTTCTGTTCCGTTTTCACTCTTTTAAGTTGCAACTGTTCTCATTGTTAATAAATTAGTGATTGACCTTGTAGAATCAAGCCACCAAGAAGACATCATGTTGCACATCAAGGATCTGACAATGATCGTATGCCAGGTATGGCACTGGTGGTTATCCCGGATACTAGTACTGACACACAGTTCTGTGAGGGGTTCATGAGGTTCATGCAGACCTTTCAAGGAGCTCAGAAACCTACCCAGTCTATGGCAGAGCTTACGTGAGTCTTCCAGCAGCAGCATCCTCCCACCTTCTAGGTGGATGGAGGACCTCAGGCTGATGAATCCTGGTTCGATGCTATGGTCTCTATCATCGACCATCTAGAGACACCCCCAGACAGAAGGGTGAAGATCACGACATACATGTTGCGATATTCCGCCAATAGATGATGGGACGTAGTTTCTCAGGCCAGACATCAGCAGATAGTTTCTTTAGATGAGTTTTAGTGTATATTCTACGACTACTTCTATCTGGTGACGCTGAGAGACGATAGAGCCAGAGATTTTATGAACCTGCAGTAGTGTACTCTATCAGTTATGGATCATTGCTCCCATTTCATAGAGTTACAGCATTTCACACCAGTCCTGGGAAATGACGAGCTGTTTTTAGCAAGGAAGTTCGAGGAGGTCCTCTTGCCAGAGATCAGATCACCGGTGAATGTCTTCCAGTTGAATTCTATTTCTATGATAGTCAATCAGACATTGATCACATAGAGGAATCTGATGGATACTGGAGCAGTGAGCGAGGGTGGTTCATCATCCAGAGTCAGTACTCTTTCTACTGACAGCAGGATGCGCCCCCAGGAATCTAAATGAGGTGGCTCGAGAAAGTGATATGTTACTTTAGGTAACATGGTTGTGTTCTACCAGTGTGGGAAGGACGAGAATAATAATCCACAGTGCCAGAGGGACCCAGTGGAGTGCCGAGATTATGAAAAAATGGGTCACCTACAGTAGTTTTTCAAGGTTCATCATCCCGCAGCTAGCTAAGGAGTATCAGTTTCGACTCCGAGTGTAGGAGCAGGTTTAACAGTTCTGCATCAGACTGGGGGCTGGAGTTCTAAAGGCCTTTCCGGCCAGGGTAGAGGTTATGGATGCGGGGGTCAGGCTCAGGGAGGGTTAGGTCAGGGATCTCAGGCTACTACATAGGGTTGTGGTACAAGACAGACGTTTTCGGTAGAGAATATTCATCAGGAGCAGGATCCTGGACCTTCCACAGTGTGAGGTATGATATTACTAGCCTCAGTTTTATCTTTACACTTTTCGATACATGAGCATCTCATAGCTTTATTTATGTGCACACTTTAGAGATCCTTAGACTTACTATCCATACTTTCGAGAGTATGATGACACTAGACACACCCTTGGGACTTATAACTACTAGTGTGCGTTAGTGCAAAGAGTTCCCCCTTGAGATTAGTGGGTGTCACTTCTTGCGGGGTCTTTATGTCCTGAAGATGATAGGTTATGATGTCATTATTTATAAGGCCCCGGACTTAAACCTTACTTAATCTTTATTTATTACAAGATTACACATTGAGGATCTTTTCAGGTTTAGAGTTTTAGATAATTAGATCATAAAACTCCCATGACATTCCACATTTAAACAAAGTGGTTACATAAAGATAGTATTCATTTTTTACTATCAATGGACCATATTTAAAATAAAAAATGGATTATTTCATGACACTTATATGACACTATCATCATATCATGTACCATTCCCTTGACCTGTGAAAAACATTTCAAAAAAGACTTGGGATGAGCATAAAAATCTCTATATGGGTTATATAAAAAAATGGAAAGGAAACATGAGTTCACATATACATAAGAATGAAATCATACATTACCCATAAAACATAAACACATTAACATTCCTCATCAAATCATGAATAAATCATAGAAATCATAAGACATAAAGGTAACATGAGGCATTCATAACATTCTTACGTAGAGAGTAACCCTCTTTGTTACGTTTGGAATACCCATCACATTATATTCCCCAAATCTCTTCGGAGAAACCTTAACGTTTCACTCCTTTACGTTACCCAATGCATTAGAGAGCTATATCGAGCTCACCCACCCTTAGTTTATCACGGAACCACCCGTCTTCATAATAATTCCAAAGAACCCTAACATAATCGTATCACATAAAACATGCATAAAAGAAAACATAACATTCCCACCTTTAAATAACAATATATCAATACAACACATTGATATAAAAACATTATGAAAACCATTTTCAATACCAAAATAAAAGAAAAGTAAAACAGGGTATTTATTTTTCTTTTATAAAGAAGGTATGGCTTGTAGAGGAAGCCTAACTCAAATAATGGTCACAGCGGCGGAGAAGTCGTTGTCGCTGCATACATATGACAAAAACATTCCCTTTTGTCATTTAGTAAACGCTTCATATAATAAAGATTCCTTTTGAATAAACGTAAAAGTCAAAGGGTTTTATACACCATATAAAAGAGGGTTGTGTATAAAACAAAATATGCCTCAATGAAAGGTGATTGAGACGAAGTCTCATACCTGGGGTCCGACATGACTGGATCATTCTTTAATTTCCTTAATAATAAACGTGAGTTAATTTATACTAGCTTAAGAACCTTTTTTATGTTCATTATTCCTTTTATATCACTTATTTACATGTCATGAACACAATGTAATTATTTAAGTTAATAACGGTCATTTTAACAATCATTGGTACTTGAGTCAAAAATAAACCCTTTATAATTACATGTTGTTCATATATACATTATATCCAGAATTATAATCATGATATATATATCATATATATCCAGTATATACATTCATTTATAATATTACAAAATCATTTAGAGGTAATAAATGAAATGCACCGTTCATAGAGACGGCAAGCCGTACGTACGCATGAACGCTACTTTCATTTCTATTTCGTATTTTATAGAATGGAATTATAAAGATATAAAGGTATATTATAATTCAGTATAATATCATATATAATATCATAGTTACATCCTTTATATGTCCCACATATGGTATTTGACGAATCAAATCACTTTGAGGGGGCGGTAGTCCGCACTTCCTTAAATGAAGATATCGTGTTTACCCATAATGGAAACCATAAAGGTATGCCAAAAATGAAAAATAAAGAAGATTAAGGAAAACATAAACATATTATATATCATATATAAATATAGTGTCATCCTAATGGCCACCGTTGAAGGTGTTAAAAGAATGTTGAACAATCATCGTTTCGGGAGGCATAAATTCACCATCCACGGAAACAGTATGTCCTTAAACCATTAGATGTAGGTGTGTGTAAGTGTTTCTCAAATACTTTTTATAACAACATCCTAGTATATTTGAGATACTGGAGTTTTTACAAAATAAATGAATAAAAAGAGTTTAGGGTGTTGGAGAGCAAAATAAAACAAAAGGACTCAAGTGAAGACATTACCTCCCTTTGGTTTGAGCTCAAAGGCTTCCATGAGAAGACTTCTTCCCAATGTGAGGCTTCAAGGAGTAATAGAGGGATTTGGAGAGACAAAATGGGCAGGGTTTGGCCGAGCCAAAGGCTTTGGGAGTGTGGTAATGAGGTAGAGGTGGGGGCCTTTTATAAGAGGAAAGGAGGGGCACTCTTGGAAAGTAAAGAAATGTTACTATATTTGAAAATTATTTTCGGATTCAAAAGGTCCCAAATTGATATAGTTCGGGGGTAAGGTAATAAGGGTTCGAAATATACCCATCCAATAGGTTTTGGACATGTGTAGGTCATAGATGTTACATTATCATTTCATTTTATTTAAATCCTTTATTAATGAGGTAATCGTTGCATCATCATGATGTCATAAATAATTTAATTTATTTAAAGTCTAAAAATTATGAAAAAACTACTATGATGTAGGAAATCTCTTTAGATTTACAATGACTATTCATAGCCCAAAAGATAATATATGTAGTCAAAATTAAAAATATTTTACATAGGAGATACATTCATTGTTACATTTAACATTCTTTAAAAAATAAAAAGATAAAAAGTCACTTTCTCACAAAAGTGATTTCATGGGGCCCCCAAGTTTGGAACAAGACATCCAATGGTCGGCCATGAGACAACCAGTATCCATAGGACACATTTTGGTGTCATTTTATATTATTATGATATTATTTTATTATCCTTAACTACCCGATTACTCCTTAATCAAGATAATTAAAAATAATTATCGTCGTTACTATTCATAATGTCCAAAAACAAAAGAGTCTTGATTACATAATTTGTCCCTTATAATCCCAAATATGTAATCCATTTTACCAAATTCCAAACACAGAAATTGCAATAATTTATTTAAAAATAATTCTGTTGTCAAAACAAATAGCGGGTTTTTTTGAAACAATATCTATGAAAAGTTTGGCATTAGTTTATGCCCAATTACAAAGTGAAATTAATCCTAATGACCACCATTGTATTAAATGGTAAAATATATTCTAATTTAACTTTAAAACCAATTCAATAGATAATCTAATCATATAAATAAATTAGATTAAAAAGCAGTTATGATGTAAAATGCATTATTTTTCACTATTCATTAAAAAATGAACATTGTCGGAAAAATACCAAAAATTCACACAAAGTAAATTTTGATGTCCCAATCATAATGATTAAGTTTATTTTGAGAAACATAGTTTATAAAATTGTCAAAATATAGATTCAAAAATGGTTTGCCATCAAAAGGCAGTAAAACAAGCTTTTAACAATATTAGTGTATTCAATGCTTAAGATTGGATTTATTTACATTTTAAGCCTCTAAAACACTATGTAATTAATTAATAGACATTGATAAAAATATATATTATTCATTACTTACTTGGGATGTGACATCCTTCCCCCCTTTAGAAAATTACATCCCTGCAATTTATTTACTTATCAAATAAATGGGGGTACTTATCCCTAATTGAATTTTCAGATTCCCATGCTGCCTATTCCATCATTTGGTTTTCCACAAAAACTTTACCTGATTAATCACCTTATTCCGTAACACATTCTCCCTGTGGTCAAGAATCTGGACCGGTTATTCCTCATAAGATAGGTTCTCTTCCAACTGAACTACCTCTGGACTCAAAACCTGAGATGGACCTGGCATGTACTTTCTCAGCATCGAAACATGAAAAACATTATGTACCTACGATAAAATCGGAGGTAAAGCCACTCGGTGAGAAACTGATCCATCTCTCTCCAGAATTTCATATGGTCCAATGAACCTTGGACTCAGCTTTCCTTTCTTACCAAATCGAATCACACTTTTCCATGGTGATACTTTGAGAAAAACATGATCAACTACCTCAAAAGAGAGAACCTTCCTCCTATTGTCCGCATAACTCTTCTGCCTACTCTGAGATGTTCTCATGTGCTTCTATATCAGCTGAACTTTTTCTGCCAACTCTTCTACCAATCCTGGTCCCATAAACATCCTTTCACCCACTTCATCCCAAAAAGCTGGAGTTCGACACTGCTTCCCATATAATGCCTGAAATGGTGCCATCTGTATACTAGATTGAAAAATATTATTATATGAAAATTCAACCAAAGAAAGATATTGGTCCCAACTTCCCTGATAATACATCGATCAAGCTCGTAGCATATCCTCCAAGGTTTGAATTGTTCGTTCCGACTGCCCATCTGATTGAGGATGAAAAGCTGTAGTAAAATTTAATTCGGTACCCAACGACTTCTAAAGGCCTTTCCAAAAGTTAGAAGTGAACCTGGGATCACGATCAGATACAATGGAGAGAGGAACTCCATGTAACCTGACTATCACTTTAAGATACAAACGGGAATGTTGATCCAGGGAAAAAGTATCTCGTATAGCAAGGAAATGAGCAGACTTGGTCAAGCGATCAACAATATCCCAGATTGCATTATTACCTCGAGATGTCTTCGGTAATCCCACAACAAAGTCCATGGATATGTTTTCCCATTTCCAATCTGGCACTGGTAAAGGATGAAGCATCCCTTTAGGTAACTGCTGCTCTGCTTTAACCTATTGACATGTCAAACACTTCACAGTAAAATCAGCAATATCTCTTTTCATTCCATCCCACCAGTAATACTCCCGCAGATCTCTGTACATCTTAGTACTGCCAGGATGAACTGAAAACGAAGAAATATGAGCTTCACATAACAACTCTCTCTTCAACTGTGAATCACAAAGCACACACAATCTCTTCCCAAATCTCAAAACGCAATCATTATCAATGTTGAATTCTGGCAACATACCTTTCTGAACCAGCTCTACCTTTTTCTGCAACTCACTGTCTTGCTCCTGTGCTTGCATGATTCTATCTGATAGAGATGATCTCACTGATACCTGAAACAAAACAGAAGTACTTTCTGCACCAACAAATTCGATGCCAAAGTTCATCAAATTCTTAACCAAAGTATCACGATCCAAACGCAACATTTCTAATGAAGCATAACTTTTTCGACTCAAAGAATCAGCCACTTTATTTTCTTTTCCCGGATGGTAATGAATTTTACAATCATAATGCTTGAATAATTTTAGCCATCTCCATTGTCTCATGTTCAATTCATTTTGAATGAATATATACTTTAAACTTTTGTGATCGGTATATATTTCACACTTTACTCCATACAAATGATGCCTCCAAATTTTTAAAGCAAAATCAACAGCAGCTAATTCCAAATCATGTGTAGGGTAATATACCTCATGAGTTTTCATCTGGGGTGAAGCATAAGAAATTACCTGATCATTCTGCATTAGGACACAACCAAGTCCTTTCAATGAAGCATTACTGTATATAAAAAACTCACCATTCCTATAAGGTAGTGCCAAAATTGGAGCATTCACCAATCTTATTTTCAATTCCTGAAAAAAATCATCACATTCTTTTGTCCAGATAAACTTAACACCCTTCCGAGTTATCTTAGTCATTGGACTAGATAACCGTGAAAAATTTCTAACAAACCTTCGGTAATAGCCTGCCAAACAAAGGAAATTATGAATCTCTATTACATTTGTGGTTCTAGGCAATTCTTCAACAACCTTTGTTTTTGCAGGATCAACGGTTATCCCATCTTTAGAAACAATGTGACCAAGGAAAGGAATTCGTTGCAACCAAAACTCACACTTGCTGAATTTTCCATACAGTTTCTTTTCATTTAAGGTTTGCAAGATAACCCTTAAATGTCTTTCATGCTCCTCATTACTTTTATAAAACACCAACATATCATCAATGAAAACCACCACAAACTTATCCCAGAACTCATGGAAAATTATATTCATTGAGTCCATGAATATAACAGGTGCATTGGTTAGCCCAAAAGGCATTAGTACAAATTCATAATTGCCATATCTTGTACGGAACGCTGTCTTTGGAACATCTAATTCCATTACCTTCAGCTGATGGTACCCCGATCTCAAGTCAATCTTTGAAAAATACTGAGCTCCCTAGAGCTGATCAAACAAATCATCGATATGAGGTAAAGGATATTTGTTCTTAACAGTGATATTATTCAAGGCACTATAATCAATGCAAAGTTTCATTGATCCATCTTTCTTTTTAACAAACAAGACAGTACCACCCCATGGTGATGTGCAAGGTCGAATGAAACCTTTCTCTAATAAATCTTTCAATTTATCCTTCAACTCTAAAAGTTCAATTTGAGCCATTCGATAAGGGGGTTTTGAAATTGTCTTAGCATCAAGAACTAAGTCAATAGTAAATTCAACTTCCCGATCTGGTATTATTCTAGGAAACTTATTAAGAAAATCATCAGGATACTCATTTACCACTGGCACATCATTAATCTGAACAGTTCCCTTGTTTTCAACAATATGTTCAAGGTAACATTCATTTCCATCTTTTACAAGTTTCTCAGACTCTTGATATGTTATCAACAGTAAGGGTTCATTCTTTTACACAAACTGAAAGTATTTCTGAAAAAAAACTTCTTTATCTCTAAATTCAATCTTAGCATGGTAAAAAGAGAGCCAATCTATATCCAGGATATCTTCAAACTCTACTAGAGGTAGAAAAATAAGGTTTTCAAGTAGGTTCTTTTCACAAATAAGGATAGGAAGATTCTTATAAATTCTTTCTGCCTCAACATTTCTCCCAGGTGTTTTAACCACAAGTTTATGAGTCATTTCTTGATATGGTATTCCCATCTTACTAGAAATGGTTTCAGAGATGAAAGAATGTGTAGACACCAAATAAAACAACACACTGCCATAATCTGAAAAAACAAACAAATTACCTGATACAACTTCATTTGATGGCCCGACATCTACTGATGTAGTTGCAAAGGATTTCACCACCCCTTTCTGCTTGTAGTCTAACTGCTTCCCATCACTCAAGCTCTTTTTCGGACACTCATTTGCATAGTGACCCATCTCATTGCACTTAAAATATTTCACTAACTGTAAATCAAATTTGGTCTTACCTTCACCTTGATCTTTTTCAGTGCGATCACGAGCCTTATGTCCCATATTACCATATCGGTAGCACTTTCCAGAATTCAGAAGACATTCCCCAGCATGCCTCTTGCCACATTTATCACAATCTGTAAACATAGTTTTCTTACCATCAGACAATTTTGACGAATTATTACCTTTCTCCTGCCACCTCGGTCTCTTCTTCTGTTGGTTTTTATAGAACAATTGATCATCGACAAACTCCATTTCCACCTTCTCAGCACATTGAACAAGATTTTCAAAACTTTTAAACTCACGAGAAGCTAATGCCCTTCGATATTTTGGCATTAATCTTGAGTAAAAACAATTGATTTTACTATCAAGGTCTCAGATAAAATTTGGAGCATACCTTGCCAATCGAGTGAACCTTTCTTCATAGGCAGCCACAAAGTCTTCCACTTGCCTCAATTCCAAGAATTGCTTTTCCATCCTAAGTCGAACAACCTTAGGAAAATACATCCCAAGAAACATACCTTTTAATTCATCCCAGTCAAGAGCATCAATCTCATCGGAGTCCCTGATATTTTTAACCATAGACCACCACTGATCTACCTCACCCTCAAAATGGTAAATAGAAAGGCTAACCTTCCGATTGTCTGAATAGCCCATGACATCGAAAATCTTCTATAGTGCTTTAGTCTACCCTTCAGCTAGCACAGGGTCAGATGATCCTCTAAATGATAGGGGATGTTTCCTCATGAAATGTTATAACACTGACATGTTCCTCTGCGGTTGATCTGGATGATCTCGTCCATGGATACCACCACTATTTATTGCTTGAGTCAACTGTGCCATTACTGCAACAAAATGTTCAGTTCCAATTCCGACCATCTCAGGATGCTGATTCGGAATGTTATTTCCTTCTGTATGCCTTCCTAGCACTGCTCCATGTTTCTTCTGTGGAAAACCATTCTGAACAAACATGTCTTAGATGAAGCAACATGGTAATCTTCAAATTCTATATCATTTCAATTTGACCATAAAAAAATATTTTTGGATAATCATTTAATATAATTGTAACTACTAATGTTATCTAAACCGACCTCTGATACCAACTATAAGGCCCCGGCCTTAAACCTTACTTAATCTTGAGTTATTACAAGATTACACATTGAGGATATTTTAAGGTTAAGAGTTTTAGAGAATTAGATCATAAAACATGCATTACATTCCACATTTAAACAAAGTGGTTACATAATCATAGTATTCATTTTTCCCATCAATGGAACATATTTAAAATAAAACATGGATTCTTTCTAGACACTTCCTTGACACTATCATCATATCATGTAACTTTCCCTTGACCTGTGAAAAACATTTCAAAAAAGACTTGGGATGAGCATAAAAAGCTTAGTATGGGTTATATAAAAAAATATGGAAAGGAAACAAGAGTTCATATATACATAAGAATGAAATCATACATTACCCATAAAACGTAAGCACTTTAACATACCTCATCAAATCATGAATAAATCATAGAAATCATAAGACATAAAGGTAACTTGATGCATTCATAACATTCTTACGTAGGGAGTAACCCTCTTGGTTACGTTTGGAATACCCATCACAGAATATTCCCTAAATCTCTTCAGAGAAGCCTTAACGTTTCACTCATTCGTGTTACCCAATGAATTGGAGAGCTATATCGGGCTCACCTGCCCTTAGTTTATCACAGAACCACCCGTCTTCATAACAATTCCCAAGAACCTCAACATAACCGTATCACATAAAACATGCATAAAGGAAACATAACATTCCCACCTTTCAATCACAAGATAGCAATACAACACATTGATATAAAACCATTATAAAAACCATTTTCAATACCAAAATATAAGAAAAGTAAAACAGGGTATTTATTTTTCTTTTAAAAAGAAGGTATGGCTTGTAGAGGAAGCTGAAACTCAAATAATGGTCACGGCGGCGGAGAAGTCGTTGTCGCCGCATACGTATGACAAAAACATTCCCTTTTTCCATTTATTAAATTCTTCATTTAAAAAATATTTCTTTTGAATAAACGTAAAAGTCAAAGGGGTTTATACACCATATAAAATAAGGTTGTGTATAAAATAAAATATGCCTCAATGAAAGGAGATTGAGATGAAGTCCCATACCTTGGGTCCGACATGACTCGATCGTTCTTTAATGTCAGGAATAATAAACTTGAGTTAATTTCTACTTGCTTAAGAACCTTTTTTAAGTTCATTATTCCATTTATATCACTTATTTGCATGTCATGAACACTATGTAATTATTTATGTTAATAACGGTCGTTTTAACGATCATTGGTACTTGAGTCAAAAATAAACCCTTTATAATTACATGTTGTTCATGTATCCATTATATATTTAATTATAATCATGATGTATATATCATATATATCCAGTATATACATGCATTTATAATATTACATAATCATTTAGAGGTACGAAATGAAATGCACCGTTCATGGAGATGGTAAGCCGTACGTACGCATGAACGCTACTTTCATTTCAATTTCGTATTTTATAGAATGGAATAATAATGATATAAAGGTATATTATAACTCCAGTATAATATAATATATAATATCATAGTTCCATCCTTTATACGCCCCACATATGGTATTTAACAAATCAAATCACTTTGAGGGGGCGGTAGTCCGCACATCCTTAAATGAAGATATCGTGTTTACCCATAATGGAAACCATAAAGGTATGCCCAAAATGAAAAATACAGAAGCTTAAGGAAAACATAAACATATTATATATCATATATAAATATAGTGACATCTTAATGGAAACCTTCTAAGGTGTTAAAAGAATGTTGAACAATCATCGTTTCGGGAGGCATAAATTCACCCTCCACGGAAATAGTATGTCCTTTAACCATTAGATGTAGGTGTGTGTAAGTGTTTCTCGAATCCTTCTTATAAAAATATCCTAGTTTATTGAAGATAATGGAGTTGTTACAAAAGAAATGAATAAAAAGAGTTTAGGGGTTTGGAGAAGCAAATAAAAAGACTCAAGTGAAGACATTACCTTAAAATCGGGTAACTCCCTTTGGTTTGAGCTCAAAGGCTTCCTTGGAAAGTCTTCTGCCCAATGTGAGGCTTCAAGGAGTAATAGAGGGATGTGGAGAGACAAAATGGGAAGGGTTTGGCCGAGCCAAAGGATTTGGGAGTGTGGGTAACGAGGTAGAGGTGGGGGCCTTTTATAAGAGGAGAGGAGGGGCACTCTTGGAAAGTAAAGAAATGTTACTTTATTTTAAAATGATTTTCAGATTCCAAAGGTCCCAAATTGATATAATTCGGGGGTAAGGTGATAAGGGTTCGAAATCAACCCTTCCAATAGATTTTGGACTTGTGTAGGTCATATATTTTACATTATCATTTCATTTAATTTAAATCCTTTATTGATGAGGTAATCGCTGCATCATCATGTTGTCATAAATAATTTAATTTATTTAAAGTCTAAAAAATATGAAAAAATTACTATGATGTAGGAAATAGGTTTAGATTTCCAATGTCTATTTATCATCCAAAATATAATTTAATTAGACAAAATTAAAAATATTTCACTTAGGTGATACATTCTTTGTTACATTTAACATTCTTTAAAAAATAAAAAGATAAAAAGTCACTTTTTCACAAAAGTGATTTCATGGGGCCCCCAAGATTGGCACAAAGCATCCCATGGTCGGACATGAGACGACCAGTAGCATTAGGACACATTTTGGTGTCATTTTCTATTATTATGATATTATTTTCTTATCCTTAACTACCCGATTACTCATTAATCAAGATAATTAAAGATAATTACCGTCGTTACTATTCATAATGTCCAAAAACAAAAGATTCTTGATTAAATAATATGGACCTTATGATTCTAAATATGTAATCCATTTTACCAAATTCCAATCACAGAAATTTCAATAATTGATTTAAAAATAATTCCTGTTGTCAAAACAAATAGCGGGTTTTTTTGAAACAATATCTATGAAAAGTTTGGCATTAGTTTATGCCCAATTACAAAGTGAAATTAATCCTAATGACCACCATTGGATTAAATGGTTAAAATATATTCTAATTTAACTTTAAAACCAATTCAAAAGATAATCTAATCATATAAATAAATTAGATTAAAAAGCAGTTTTGATGTAAAATGCAGTATTTTTCACTATTCATTAAAAAATGAACATTGTCATAAAAATACAAAAAATTCACAAAAATTAAATATTGATGTCCCAATCATAAGGATTAAGTTTATTTTGACAAACATAGCTTATAAAATTTTCAAAATATAGATTTAAAAATGTTTTCCATCAAAAGGCAGTAAAACAATCTTTTAAGAATATTAGTGCATTTCAAGATTAAGATTCGTTTATGTTAATTTTAAGCCTCTAAAACACTATCTAATTAATTAAAAGACATAGATAAAAATATCTATTATTCATTACTAACTTCGGATGCTACATTCATGGAATGGAATGGCTAGTTCCTTTTCATGCCCTTGTCGACTGCTATCGTCGTAGGGTGAGTTTCACATCACTATAGGGTAGAACATTTCTTTACAAGTTAGAATGGGATGTCCAGCCGAGCAGAGCTGGACCAAAGCATCATAGTTTGGGCGGAGTTACAGCCCAGATTTCTAGTTTACAACTGGACAATCAGGAGATTTTTCAGATGGATTATCCTCCAGTAGTTGATCGTTTTCCAGATGTATTTCCAGAAGACTTTTCAGGGTTGCCTCTGGAGCGTGAGGTAGACTTATCTATTGAGCTTGTTCCAGGAGAAGCCCTGATATCCATACATCCTTATAGGATGGTTATGCCTAAGTTGAAATAGGTCAATAAGTAGTTGGAGGAGTTTCAGGAAAAGGGTTTTATCTAACCCAGTACTTCTCCATGGGGTTCACCTGTTTTATTTTCAAAGAAGGAAGATGGTACTTTACGGATTTGTGTCGATTATCGGAAGCTGAACTAGTTGATGGTCATGAACCGGTATCGCATGCTGAGGATTGATGATCTTTTTGATTAGCTTCGAGGATCCAGAGTGTTCTCAAAGATCGACTTGATATCTGGATATCATCAGTTGCGTGTAACACCATCAGATATACCTCTTACAACTTTTCGGAGCAGTTATGGTATGTACGAGTATTTGGTTATTCCGTTTGGTCTCATGAACGCGGCAACAGTCTCCGTGGCACTGATGAATGGAGTTATCCATCCTTACATGGATTTTTTCGTGGTGGACTTCGTTGATGATATCTTGGTGTACTCTCACACTCGACATGACCATTCTACCCATCTTGAGATCGTATTGAGTACACTGAGAGTGCATCGGTTATATGCTAAGATCTCTAAGTGCCACTTTTGGATGGATGTGATTCACATCCTGGGTCATGTTATTTCAGATACAGGAGTATCAGTGGACCTATAAAAGGTAAGAGTAGTAGGTACTTGGGAGCAGCCGAAGAATGTCTTTGAGGTACGAAGTTTCTTGGGACTCGCTGGTTAATAAAGGAGGTTTATATAGGACTTCTCATGCATAGCAGCACCGTTGACGGGCTTGACTAAGAAGGGCGTGATGTACGTTTGGTCATAAGACTATTATTCAGCCTTTCAGGAGCTGAAGGGGAGATTGAATTCAGCACCGATCCATGTTCTGCCAGAGCCGGGCATGAGTTATACAGTTTTCTGTGATCCATCTAGCATTGGGCTTGTAGCATTTCTTATTCAGGAGGATCGTGTTGTTGCATATGGATCTCGGCTATTAAGGCCACATGAGAAAAACTATCCTACGCATGACCTGGATTTGGATGTTGTTGTTCATGATTTGCGCTGTTGGAGACACTATTTTTTGGGAGAGAATTTTGTGGTATATACTGACCACAAAAACCTCAAGTATATCATCATTCACCATTACATAAATATGAGAGATCGAAGGTGGGTCGAGTACCTAAAGTCTTTTGACTTCGAGCTTTATTATATGCCTAGGAAGGGAAATGTTGTGGAAGACACACTGAGCAGGAGAACATAGTTTCCGGAAGCTCATGAATCGAGCAGTGAGTGGAAACTTATAGATCTGTTTTCTAAGATGCATTTTGAAGTGCATGAACGACAGAGACAGACGGTTCTCTCTTTTATAGCTATTACCTCCACTCTTATGGATCTAGTTCAAATGAGGCACCTATTAGACCCAGAAGGCCTAGTCCTACGAGAGAGTGTGTCAGATGGAAACCCTGCCCTGGGGTGGATAGTGGGCGATGATGAAGTGTTGTGTTTTCATGAGCGTGTGTGGGTTTCAGCAGACATGCGTGAGGAGATGATGCAGGAGTTTCATGATTCACCTTGGGCAATTCATCCTGGTGTCACAAAGATTTATCGAGACTTACGTCATCAATATTGGTTGCTAGGTATGAAGAAGGATGTGGCTGGTTTTGTTATGCGGTGTTCCACCTGTCAGTAGATGAAGGCAGAACATCAGTGACCAGCTGGGAATTTACAGTAGTTACCCATTCCAGAGTGGAAGTGGAATGATGTCGCGATGGATTTCGTGATAGGTTTACTAGGATCTCCTCGAGGGAATGATGCAGTTTGGGTTGCTGTTGACCAGCTCATGAAGGTTTCTCATTTCTTGCCGATCAAGGAGACCTTCGGTGTGGATGATCTGGGGATGTTGTACATTCGTGAGTTGGTACGACTTCATGGGTTTCCGAACACTTTAGTTTCAGATATGGACGCCCGCTTTACTTCGCATTTCTGAAATGGGCTACAAAGGGCTTTTGGTACAGAGGTACTTCTGAGTACAACATACCATCCCCAGATAGATGGCCACTTAAAGAGCACGATTCAGGTGTTGGAGGACATGCTACGAGCATGTGCCCTTGATTTTGGAGGTTCATGGGAGAAACATATACCCTTATTATAATTTGCATATAAAAATATTTTTCAAGATACTATTTAGATGGCACCTTACAAGGCTTTGTACGATAGGTCGTGATGATCTCCCATGTGTTGGCTGGAGGCAGGAGAGGCAGATTTGCTGGGACCTCGTTTTTTTAAAAAGACCACAGAGCAGGTGGAGTTGATTCAGAAGAGGATGGCTACTGCACAGTCTTGGCATAAGTCTTATGCTGATATGTGGAGATGAACATGGGAGTTCAAGGTCGGAGATCAGGTTTTCATGCGTGTTACCCCGAGGTTGGGACATAAGAGGATTAGGAGACCAGGAAAGCTTTCATCGAGATACATAGGGCCATTTGAGGTTCTATAGATATTCGGGCTTGTTTCTTATAGGTTGCAGTTACCTCAGAGGTACCAGGCTATGCACTGCATCTTCCTTGTTTCTCAGCTTCAACGATATTTCTCAGACCCCTATCAGGTTTTTCAACCCAAGGAGTTTGAGTTGGAAGACAATGCATCTTTCGAGGAGCATCTTATCAAAAATTTTGATCATAGTGCCAAGGTTCTCTGTGGCTGATCTGTTCGTCTGGTACGGGTTCTATGGAAGCATGGGCGAGTACATGATGAGACTTGGGAGGGGGAGGCCGTTGTACGATCACAGTGGCCAGAGTTGTTCAAGGATTTTTCTTCAACGCCACGTTAGGAAATTTGGGGATGAATTTCTTGAAGGGGGGAAGTTTGTAAGAACCCGGATCTTCTTTCACAGTTATGTGACCCTTGGTTGATGTTTTTCATGGTTTTAATGATAAGGGTGATTTTTTGGAGAGTTAGAGGAACTTGAAATGATTTTTTAGGCAAAAAGGGGACTTGCACTGGTGGAGCAAGATTTTTCCAAACGTGCGGCCAAACCGTGCATAAATGATCTTGGGGGTAGTGGCTAACGCACAGTTAATGCATGGTTTGCCTAAATCGTGTGGCCTAACCGTGTTAGGTGTGTTTGGTGAGGCAGTAGCTAATGCATGGTTAGTGCACAGATTGTCAAACCATGCTGACTAACCATGCATGCACTTAAATCTAGATTCGAAATTCCAGTATCTAACTCATTTTTTCCATTAATCACATCGTTTAAGCCCCTAAGAGGCCATAACTCTGGATTACTCTCCCATGAAGGTTAGAAGACTTCTCCCAAGCTTTCCGGAGGCGAGCTGAAGGATTTTATTGATAAATCGATGCCAAAATCTTGAGGTATGGGATCTTTCTCCTCCATTCTTGATCGTTTTCTTAGATCTACTTGGATCTGCTTCTTCGCTCCCCTAAATTTATTAGATCTACTCTTGTTATGGGTAGATCTAAGTGTGTGGATTCCAAATGTGATGATTTTGGGTCTTGGTCTTGTTAGGAGAATAGATCTAAGGCAGTTCTTGGAGACTCAACCCGGGTTTCTTGTGCGTCTTTGTAGATCTATGACGTTTTAAGGAGAATCAAACTTTGTGGGTCATGTATTTCAATCTGCGAGAATCGTGGTAGGTGGTTTGTTGCTCTATGTTGAATGTCATTGAGTATTGGTTGCAAAAGTGACAGAAACTCATGTAACGAGCATCCTAGGTTAGGTATTTTGATCCAATTGTTTAATTGCCTTAGATTTATTGGTTTCTTGAGGTTAATTGATATTAATATATGCCTGGATGCATGATTAAGTATCACCTCATGGGTGTCTTCCTTTTGATGGCAGTTTATCGTCGTTTGGAATAGGTTGCATTTTAGGGAGACCTTATTACCATGGTTGACTACTTTGATATTGTTGATTGCATGCATTTACTAATATTTATATACTTTTGATGCATGTAGCTTTTACCCAAGTAGTTGTTGAACTTACTTAGGGCTGCTATGAATCGTTTATGTACGATATCTTTTACTTAGGGCTGCATGAACCTGGTGTAGTTAGACCATAAGGGAAATTGACATTGAGTGCTTCCTCAGAGGGCTTGTTTAATTATTACCGTTACGAGACCATAATGGGGATTGAATTTGTTCTCTCTCAGAGGGTCTGATAATTATCGAATCTAGACTAAAGGGGGAATTAGATGTAAGTGCTTCCTCAAGGATTCTGTAGTATTGCTGCATGACCATAGGGGGAATTGACGTTGAGTGATTCCTCATAGTGTCTTTGCCTTTGTTCTAATGCTTGACTATAAGGGCATGCCCACGTGATCCATCCAGAGGGCAGTGTAATAAATATTGTTGGTTGGTTGTGACGTGTCCACCACGCCAAAGAACAAACTTGGGTTTGTACTGCTTGCAGTTTATGTAGTAAGCTGGGATACCTGTTGTGTTACTTGCTAGGCCATGGATTATAGATCTATCTTCTATATTCATTGGTTGATAATTAATGATTGAAAGAAAATAATAAATGAACATGAATGATGATTTGTAGGATTGTTTACTTTGGTGTTATCCTGTTTCTCTAATGCTTTTATTTCCATTACTTTTTCTATATTTCTCACTGACAGTAGGGCATAGATATTGTGGTGGTTGCCTACTGGGATTAGTCTCACACCATGTTTCGGTCCTTCTTTTCGGCCCAAATAGGGAATATGGTTGCAGGTGTGGATATGGATTTGTCCCTTCTACCTTAGGCGCTTGATTGCTGGTTAGAGCAGGAGAGCATGGGACCAAGCTTAGGCTTGTGATGCTACTTGAGTTACTTTTTACTTTTACTACATGCGTTTCAGTTGTATTTCTCCAAGTTGTTTTTTACTACTTTCCATGGACACATGTGTCATGCTGCATCATTGTTATATTATATATTGTTCTCCGGTTTTGTTTCAGTTGTTGTGTGCTGTTTACACTTTCCACTATTGTTTATTGCTTCCCTTCCACTGCATATCTTATCAAATGAGGGCATTGTTTCCCCACTGACATAACAAGTCCCTCGCTGCTAGTCGGCAGCCTCTGGCATTTGAGGAAACACACTTGAGGTCATGTGGTGATTCGAGTATGAGGTGCCAGTTGAGTGGCTCTGGATTCAGGTCATTACAATAATAAAATTCCATTCTTAGGAAGGTCGAATCACAACATTATACATTAATGATTCAACTAAGCAGAATAAAATATATTTTCTATATCATAGGAAATATTAAACGTACTTCTAAAAGATATATCATTTTAAAATTTATTCATTTATCTTTTAAACATACTATTGTTTTATATGGTTTATTTTGTCTTCTTCTAAAATATATATATCATATACATCAGTGAAAATCAACAGGGAAAATTTATCGATCAAAACCTATGAAATTATTCATGATAGTCACCATATGAGGGGTGAGGGATCAGGGAAGTCCTTATTTTTACTGATTTATTATATAATAAATATATTCCATCCTATAATATGATCAAACCTATCTCAATATATGTGATGTATTGCTATTTATAATTAAGCCTCATTAATATTTATTAAAAACTATTTAGATACTGAAATTAAATAATAGAATACATTCATATAAATAAGGTTCAGTCCCGATATGGTACTTATTCTATACCCTGGTATTTACAATAAATTCAAATATTTTCCAAAAATATATTATTATTTATTCTAGTGATGTTATAATATGTTATCCTTTACCCACCATGGGTATCACACAAATAAATTCTCCTAAATAAATTATTTTTTAGTTCCTTAAATAGTGTTCATGATTGTCTAATTTGAATAGTTCTTCATCAATAGCCATGTAAATCCATTGAAAATCCACATATGTAAACAAATTTAATCTTTTAGTCCACTATATCTAGAATCCTAAAACTTCTTTTTAATAAAAACCACTATCTTGATTAATTAATCAAATTCCATTCACTATAATGTCTTAGTCATCATTAAATATCAACCCCTCAAAATATTTCTTGAAGGCACTAGATTCCTACTACCTATCAATATTATATCATATAAGGATCTAACTAAATAACCAAAAATATATATGTCATATCCTTTTTTATAAATGATCATTTCCCCTTCTATATTATCAATGTACACTAATAAATTTTTCGACTTAAAAATAAGTAAAATTGAAGGTTCATTATGATCACCTATAATATATATTTTATAATTAGAAAGTTAATAAAAATTTATAAATTTATTTGTTTTCTAATGTTTCAAATTTACCTTGAAAGACATGTAAAATTACATATCACCATTGATGAAATCGATACATTGATAAAATATCTCAAAATTTTAAAAATTACTTTTTTAAGAAAGAATAAATCAATATTCAACCGTCATTGGTTCGATATGAAATATTCAAAATATAACAATAATCTGTAAAAATGAATTTTACAATTACTTTTTTATCAAATTTTTTCTCACTTCTACATGACTCAACAATTCAAGAATATATCATCTTTGATGTATCCATAATAATTTTTCAGGAATTGGTTCTTAAATTTTTTTATCAAATTTTTTTTCACGATACTTCTAATAAACTATCTGAAGGTGATTCCATAGTGTTTCATTCAGATTTATATTCTAATGATAGATCATTTTTATGTATGTTCATTCAATGATACATGTTACAAAAACATTTATTTATATCCTGTTATCACTCAAAAACTCAAATAATAATTATATTATTCCAAAATATATCTTGTATTTGATTAAAATATTTTATTTTTAGAGACTCAATATTCTACTAATACTCAAATATTACATCACTGGTTTTCATGTGATTCATCTTGAAAAAGTCAACATTGTGTTTCATAGTGAACATATATTCTACATGAATTCAAACACATTTATAACTTCCCACTCCAAACTTATGATAAAACATCACATAGTTCACACTAATTGTAATCAATGAAATCTTAAGATTCATCATCTTAAATAATCAGGAATTTATATTTTCTAGAACATCAAATGTACTATTTGAATCTCTTTTTTTCTACTTCAATAATCTTATACTTTTTAAATATAAAACATATTATTATAAATCCATGAGATCCCATAAATGTATATCCATGTGTAATATCCCTCATCTACTTTGTGGTGTGTGTTATGATCACATGAACTCAAATAACATTTCACTTTATTAACCTATTTTTTGTGTAACTATGATATATTGATTGTTATTTTAGGCATAATAATTTACCATTAGTTTTAGTATGCTGAAAGCATATATAAAAAGAAGCTTGAAGGGAGTTGAGTTATAAATCTCTTCTCAACAAGATCATATTTTACTTTGTATCTACATGTAATACATATTCTTCTATCAAATGAATAGATCCCACATCATATAATATTTATATCCCGTCTATAACAATATATACCTCAATAAACACATTATAATTAAATTAATTCAAATGATTTAATTTTAATAAATTATGATGATATTTTCAGTAAATATTTTTAGATAATCAGAAAAAAACTATAGATTAACTACTTAGTAAATAATTTGGAATCTTAAAAAAAGTATGATTTATTATAAAAATACAATTCTTAAATTTAAACACATTTTTCATTTTGAACTCATTATCTTTATTAAAAATAAAACACCCATGTAGAATGATATATATATATATATATTGTTCCTAATCATTTATAGGTCTTGTGAAAGACATTACAAACCTTTTATGATACAAAAATTTTAGTATGTGATATAAAAAAATAGATCCCAGTATTCCATATAGTAAATCAAGGAATCCCACAATAAATGTTTCCCATTCTCACATAATAATCATTGATCTCAAATACCGTTTTTTATTCTCATAAATTAAGATCCATCACCTAAAATTTTCATAAAACTTATCATGAACAATATTAAAGGAAAAATTTCTAATGATTTGGTTTTATTATGAAAAATGAGTACAAAAATACCAAATAATTATCTAATATACTTTCACCCATAAAAAGAGTCATAATATTTTGTTTAAACGTTTTCTTTTTAGATTACCTTTAAAAATAAAAGTAATTCTATAAAAAATCATATTCTGGTGTAGAATAGTCCGGCCTGTGATAAGGATAATATAAATCCGATGAATATTAAAATCCTTATTTCAAGAACTCATACAATTTTAATATCATTCCCAATAAATTCCAATATATACTCTCTGAATAACATAATCATTACCCAATTTATTAATGAGATATATTTAGCAAACTGTCAATGTGAATAATGGCTATAGAAAATTAAATAATTATATCAGATATAATATTTCATATTCATCATAAATTATGAAAACATATTTCATTTAATATATATACATTATCACAATTATGCTTCTGGTAAAATATGTTGAATAATGTTTTCCCTTTCACGAAAAATTAAATGCAATTCCATTATTAATAGTAAATAAGTTATTTATTTTAATTTCAATTACAAGTATATATTATTTTCATCAAATAATAATTTTTAGGATTTTTGGAAAATCCATTCATGTTTTATATGTTAAAAAATATTCATTTAGTATTTTTTAAAAATGAAAAAAAAACATCCCTTTTAGAAAATTTATAGAAATAATCTTTTTAAACCATAAATAAGAAAATAAAATGTTTTTAAATATGAATTTATATATATATTTTTATATATTAATAAAATATAATAAAATATATAAATAATTTCTATATTGGGGGATATATATAATAGGACATGAAATTATATAAAATTCATTTTTGATGAAATTTCCAATACCTCTAGTTCCACTCACCACATAAGAATCTTATATCGTGTACAATAAAATTATATTAATTATTTAACAACTATGTACATTATTATGAATTATTTAATTATTATGAACCATTTTGTTTCATTTATTATCATTTCTTATTTATTTACAAAAGTAATTATATTAATGTCGCACATTTTAAGAGTATTCAGTTAAAAATCCTAAAATATAATTATTTTGTTTTCCAGGTTAAAAGGACTTATTATTCCATAACATATTGAATATTAGTAGTGGAATAGTTTTTTTATAAGTTAACTATATTTTGAAAACTACTTAATGAATGTATAATATAAAAAAAATAATCGCATCCATTCGTGGTGGTGGTATTCTGAATTTATATGTGAGAAACAATATCATTTTCTAATAGATGAATGAAAAAGATGGTATTTAATATATTAAATTTACTGAATAATATTTATTCATGATTATAATAAATATTCATTAAATAAATATTAAAAATGATTGATTTTAGTTTGTGATCAAATTTGTGACACTTTATTTCTTGAGAGTGATTTCCCACACATACGCATGATCCATGTTTTAATTTATTATATGATATAAAATGATATTATAATATATTTTTTCCAAAAATAATAATAAAATGTTATAATTGAATAGTCTTATGTAATCATAAAAACATTTTGATACAATACATGATGAATGTGTGAGAATAAATAATATAATATACCCAGTTAAGAGTTTCACCTATTTGATTTTTTAACATATAGATTATGCGATCTTATGAAGTATTTTGTTAAAGAAGTTACAATTGGATCTGTTGATGGATTAACCGGAAAAATTTTGGTTTGTATTTTATGATGTAAATATTTCAATGTATAAAAACTAGAGAGGTTATATTCTATCCCTTTATAAGGGGGGGGGTGTGGATCTCTTGGAATTTTTCATTATTTTAAAATAATATAAATTTTTAATATTTGAAATTTGGTAAAAAACGATTCCCAATTATTTTAAAATATGATAAAGGTAAATATAATATTTTCTAATAAAATATAAATTATAATTATTTACATTATCAATTATTTTAAATCGAAATTATCGAGTTTTACATATTAACATTATGATAACATTTTACCATTATGACTATTAACTATAACCAAAAATAAATTCAAATTCATCACTAAATCATGAATACATTACTTCAAAAATATAATCTATTATAAAATATTATATATTTATATGTTTCTATAATTAATATTAATATAATCATAAAAACCATTTTGAAAAAAAATTATTGTAAATGAATTTTTAATCAAAAAAATGAATATATATGAAAATAATGTATCATTTTGATTTACATATAATATATTTTGTTATTTATAGTCAAATGGGATTAATTTTACTCCAAATACAATCCAAAATAACATGGTACATTTAATAAATATAAAAATAAATTGAATTATAAAAAAATAAGTATTTATAAATTTTCAAACAAATATTAATGTTTTTAATAAAGAACCAAATAATTAAATTTACAAATATTGGAATAAAATATATAAATAATTCATTAAATATCATAAAATATAATATATTGGGTTTTTAAAATTATTAGATCAAAAAAATATTAAATTAATGAAACATTAGTTAGAATAAAATTATTTATTTCTATATTTGAAAAATCAAATAATCATTTTGAATAGATTGTTAATTCAGAAAATATAATCATTAATATTGATAAAAATTATATATTATTAACTTGGTTCTAAAATATATATCTCATTAAATATATTTCACCTTTAAAAATATATTCATCTGTTAAATCTATTGGATTTTTTCCCTCATTGCCATTTCAGGTTCACATGTTACTTCCCGTATAATGTTGTTCTTCCATGAAACGTAAACCTGGGGGTTAAATTATTTTGTAAAAATTTATTATTATGACCTATTATCTCCACTATCTTTTCATCATATTAAATAAAATTTTTCAATTTAACAACTTCTTGTGTAAAAATATGAGAATCATGAGTAACCTATTTCCCAAACAACAAATCATGAAACCAATATTTTATATGAGATAAAATTAAAATAAATTTTACATATTAGAAACTGATTAAATTTTTTATAGAAATTATTATCAAATAATATACCCTGAGACTAATATTCTCTTCATAATATATATTATAACACTTTCAATACAAATATTTTATGAAATAGAAGATCTGCACCCACAAACATAAATAATTTATCCCTTTTATATGAAAAACTCCTCGAATTATTATAAACTAAATGAAGAGATATGAAATAATATTTACTTTATCAAAGATTTATTACACTTTTTCTTTACATAATAAAATTATTTCATAAACTTCAACCCAACATGATATATTTTGGAACTAATATCCATCCAATTCGTCATGTGGTTCCATTAAAATAATTCAATAAATGTTTTATAAGAAAATTTTTTCCCTAGCAGTGATGTTGATATTAACATACATGAAAATACAATGAGAAATAAAATATTATATCTTCCAAATTATGAATTATTCTCTCTATGTATCCATTATATTTAGGATGAATAATTTTTTAGAATGTTAATTTAGTATACTATCACTATTTTTTCATTCTAACAAATTATTGATAAATCTTGAATAAAAACTAGATCAAATAGAATGAGGGATAACATAATCTATTTATCTGTTTATGGTATATAATTGAAATATTATCTAAATACCTATTATCTTGTATATGGACAATATGAAGACATTTAGTAAATAGAACAATAGTAACTAAAAAATCATTTTTACCCTATGACATCATAATAATAACACCTGAAAACCAATGGATATATTTTAATATTCTTATTTTGGACTTTATTATGTCTAAAGAATAACTTTATGTAATTTCTTTTGGATCTTTATCTAAGTGAACGGTTAAAAATTTCTTGGTAAAATCACCATTATCCATGATCATTTCTTTTAAATAGAAATATTTGTAAATTTTTCTATAATTATTTTTAATTAGGGGATTAATACAAAATAAAGATATATTAGCCTTATTCAAGAATTACTTATTAAATAATGGATCACGTTTCACACAAAAATTCATGGAATATCTCATAATAACATAATTTTTTATATTAAATTGAGGCTACATACTCATCTTATCGAATTATCCTCTTTCATTCAAACCATGACCATCAATATTAGAATGAATTATTCTATTATATGTGGATAAATAATCTAACAACTAAAAAAAAGACTTTTTATTCCCACATGAGTAATATTTATTATATTATTAATTAAATTAATAATGAAAGATCATGTTCCAAATGATTCATAGCTAATGATAAATTATCATGGCTTCTCAAAGCATCCACTACCATGTTTTCATTACATGGATGATAGTAAATAATTTAATAATAATTATAATTTATTATCTATAACAACATTTTATACCTAGTGAAAAAACAATTTATTAGTGAATATATTCTTATAAATTTTATCAATATTATATATTTCACATTTTAACACATATAAAATTTAGATCTAAATTCTAGGAATAATTCAAGATGATTGTTTGGTAATTTTTTTCATGGATTTTATAATTTCATGAAAAATATATAATTACCCTGTAATATTTTTTGAACACACAACCAAGTCCATTCAATAACGAATCATTATAAGTATCCACACATATTTTCAAGACAATATTTCCAAAAGAAGAAAATTTATCAATCACCATATCAATTCAAAAAAATCATTGCATTCCATTTTCCATGTTAGGTCTACTCATTTGTTGTGTAATAAAAAAAATAGAAAAAAATATGAGTATGTTTCAAGAATGAAAAATGTTCTTTAGTCCCCACTATAATTAATAATAAATGTTTTTCCCATACCTAGTACCAAATAGAATATTTATAAAATTATCCACATTTAATTTAAGATGATGATATATAATATATGAATTAATCAATGAAAGATGTTATGCCCCCTGATGCTAATTAGACATGTGACATCTATAAGGAATAAAATATATTTTCATAATAAAAATATTATTAATTACTCTATAAAAAATGAAAATATACATAACACCATCATTCATTTTAAGAAAAAATATTCAATTAATCTATGATTAAATATTAATAAATTAAAACCATTATGATATAACTCTTTTAAATTACATACTAGTCAAATAACTATAATTTAGCTATTAGATAATTGTGTTTTTTATTTTATTCTACTTTAGAAAATCACATTACTAAATTAATCCTTTTGATCGACAATAAAATTAGAAATATTATTAAGAATCAAATACACATATTAATTTATCGGTGTCACATAACTACTCTGAAAAACAATCATCTTTTTTATAATATAAGAAATAAAACATTTAATACCCTCATTAGTAAGTTTTCCAATTTAATGAAATTTCATAATAGGTTTTATATCATAATTATATTATAATATAAACACTATTTAATTTTTTATTTTTACATCATTGTCTTTATAATACATCATTTCTTGATCAATTTAAATATAATATATACCCCGAAAAAACCACATATTTCATAGGGAAAATATATTTTCCGGAAAAATAATTCCATATATTATCATAATAAGATTCTTATAAATTATTTATCAAAAAATAATTAAAATAAGAGTTATAATAAAATGATTTTTCATTCTTCCATGTGGTAATTTATCTATTTTTAAATAAATGATTAAGAAATAATAGAATGTGGATACCACAAATAAAATATGATATTAGAATTATTTGGGTACACAAATTCTATAACTATTATAACTTAATATTGATGGTGATTCAATTTCGTAGGTAGACATGAACGAAATTTCAACAACCTTATTAATATGGTCTTAATGATTCACAAAATTCATTATTTTTTAGATGTGGATCAATAAAAGGACACATTTAATTGGATTAAAAACATATCAATACATTTTAATATAATTTAGTTTGGCTATAACAATTATTCTTATCATATAAATTTCATGATATTTTGTCCACAAAAAACAATGATATATATTTTTCTTTATATAAAAAAAATTGAATGACTATTACTAAACATATCAAAAGATAGAAATTTAGATCGTTAACCATTGGATTTATTTAACATAGAATTCTCATTTCATACAATATGAACCTCATATTTTATTTGTTATTGTAAAAGTCAGACTTCCAAATTCATCCTTCAATAATCTACAAAATGGGGACTAAAATCAAGTATCTTTATCTCCTAATTATAGGGCCTTAGGGAAACATATTTTTAAACATGAAAAACTCCCAGAACAATAAGACCACATAAGATAAAATAAATTACTAACCCAACAGGAAACAAATTAATGAAAAAACCTCTAAAAAGTGGGTACTATAATATCAATAAAAAAATTTATGAATGATAAAAAAATAAGTCAATTTGTAAAAATAATTGAATCTCAATAAATAGAGTAATGAATAAGAAGATTATTTATCACAATCAGTGAAAAATCCAACCAAAATGTGACCACAAGCATTGATTTGTACAAATCTGAAACCACTATATTCTCACTACTGTCAACAAATTTTTGCCTTTCATTTCCCTGAGAGAAGAGACATGTACAGAGTAAACATAAATGGGTTAATATATTCAGACCTATTAAGAAAACACATAAATTAAAGTTCTAAGTAATATAATAAAACTATTATCTAAACCAATAAGATAAGAAGGGGAAAGAAACCAAAAATAGATATTTCTTTAATGAAACCAAAATTTAATACAAAAAAATATAAATATAAACTTCTATATAATAATTATTAGTCTTCTGGATTCATCCAATATCCTAGTACCAAATCAAACCAACAACTGTTTCCCTAAAAAATCAAAATCGACGACATATACCTCATAGTTCAGTACCACTACTAAGAGAGTATAGAATCATGTAGATTTACTATTCCCCACCAAATCATGATGATAGTGGAGTACCAACTCCAAAACCGGGGAAATAATTCCCCCTCAGTGTATGGGGTATAAAATCTATCATTTAATATGATATTGGGGACCCATGCCCATGAAAACATTACATCATGGGAGTATACACCTTAACATCAAATAGATGATCTTTCCCAACCACTTTTATGGGAAATACATCACTAGAATAAGAGTACCACTAAAATCATCTCATGTTATACGAAATATACATAATGAATATCCACCATCATTCCATACTCAAAATTATATTTAGAATATGGTAATTACAAGTCCATATCTGAGTTTAGAATATAATTATATGAGAATTTGACACGAATTCGAACAGTACATGGTGATTCCATTGGTGTTCAAAGGGAATACTATGAACCATACAATTTTCTGTGTCCTAATGACTGAAAATTACGGGAAAATATATTCAATATGAAGTGATATAATATCTACACAACATTTGGGGCCACCATGGGTCTTGAAAATGTTCACTTTGAATATTGATCATCTACTCAAGTGGAGACATAAGGTCTATTAACCCACCACATGGTCATATAATATTTAACATATCAAGACACCCTGGTCACCAAGAAAATATAAATTACACTGGATTGGTTATTTGGTTTTTATCGTGTGTGGTAGTTTTTATGGAAAAATTAGTATCTTTTACTATAACATGTCACTTCTATCAATCATTTCGAAAATTAGGTTAATAAAATCATTATAAGAATCAATCAATGATATAACACCATCAAATATTTATTTATGGACTATGAATTTCGATAAAAGTAAATCATCATTGTGTTTTATCATTATCATATGGAAAATCATTTCGAATGAATTTAATATATTTATAGATATTGCATCCTCCAATGTTTCATAAATGTATAAGTATTGTGATCACTATATTCATCTATATATATGTCAAAATAATATAGGGGATTGATTTTAATTTTAACTAGACCATAAATTGTTGAACATCACCTGAAAATATTTACAATGTTGAATAATGTGATGAATAGTTAAAGGAAAATAAATAATCATCCATGTTTGTATTATTTTATTGATGATAATGACCATACTATTATTATTATAATTGGAAAAGACGAATGGATTATAATTAATCATAAAATATTAAATCCAAAAAACTAATATGAATGGGATAAATTATAAATGGGGGATTAGTGGATTTATAGATGATAAATAAATGATTTCAATTTTTTAAGAAAAACTAGTAAAAATCAATTAATAAAATTTCACACATCTTTGTTGGATTATTCATTGATGAAGAATAGTTCTTTATGGTGTGTGTTAATTTTCGTGACATGTAAGATGGAATTTGAATATAAATATAAAAATATAAAATGTTTTTTTCACCAAATATGTTTCATTTATATCTTTATAAATATATAGGGCTTTGTAATATGTCACAAAAAAATTAATAATATTTAGATTTTAATGGTTTTTTACATGATTATCCATTGATGTAGAAAATAAATTTATTAATTTCATTAAAATATGTATTTAATCAAACATGTACTCATGAATATGTAATAATTGAATTTATGATCTGAGTGAAATGTATATTAAATATACGGTAAATGAAAAATTCCAAAGGGAACAACACTCTCTTCTATTATTTTATAGGATCTAAACAATTGGAAAATGAATATTTCCGATAATATGTGAATATGTGGTATAATTTAGTTAATATTTTAAGAAACATTTTCTTCGTCCCTTTGAAACATGTAATTGAGAAAAAGAATCTCTAAAATTCTCTATATATATATATATAACCATTGGGGATAAACATAAGAAGTAGATCGATCACATTCTTCGCACCTTCATGAAATTTCTCCTCTAAAAATAAAACAACTACAAGAAAAGGAGATGCCAATGAGGTTTCACCTATTTCCCATGATCCCATAATATTATATAGATGATAAAATTCATCCAAAAAACATTCACAGGTGTGATATCATTCCAATGTCGTAATATATCTTAATTATCCTCAATGGATACAATATACACTATTAAATTATCTCTATAATCAACATCTCACTCACCCAAGTCCAAAACATATTATTGGTCAAGTATTTATGTCTTCAACAACATCACATGGAAGACACTATGAACCCATTATAGCTAAGGTGGTGTGGTTGGGAGATAAAATATCCATCAAACCCTACATTGGATCTAAAATTTCTCGACGAACCTCCTGGATAGATTGTTACCCCAACTAATCATCTATAAACCACGTTATAGATATATTTTCTGTAACATCCCAAGTAATTAATGAATAGTAGATATTTTTATCTATGTCTATTAATTAATTAGATTGTGTTTTAGAGGCTTAAAATGAAAATAAATACAATCTTATGCATGGAATACACTAATATTTTTAAAAGATTGTTTTACTCCCTTTTGATGGAAAACCATTTTTGAATCTATCTTTTGACAATTTTATAAACTATTTTTGTCAAAATAAACTTATTCTTTATGACTGGGACATCAAAATTTACTTTGTGTGAATTTTTGGTATTTTGCTGACAATGTTCTTTTTTTTAATGAATAGTGAATAATACTGCATTTTACATAAAAAATGCTATTTAATCTAATTTATTTATATGATTATATTATGTTATTAATTGGTTTTGAAGTGTAATTAGAATATATTTTTACCATTTAATACAATGGCGGTCATTAGAATCAATTTCACTTTGAAATTGGACTTAAACTGGTGTCAATCTTTTGATACTTATTGTTTCATAAAACACGCTATTTGCTCTGACAGCGGGAATTAATTATTATATTAATTAATGTGACTTATATGTTTTGAATTTTGTAAAATAGAGTTCATTTTTGAATTCAGAATATCAAATATATCTTAGGGTGAATTTTTGGTAATTTTCTGATAAACTTCAATTTTTGATGAATAGTGAAACCACTAAGTGGTTGTTATAAAAACTGATTTTCCGTTTAAATGAAATTTTGCCATCATTATTTTTTGAATTTCAAAAATCCGACATACATGGTTGTCATTAAGAAGTAAAATGTGGTTCAATGAGATTAAAATAATTTTATGGTGAATAGTAACTTATTAATTTTTTAATCGCAATTAGTGGTTATTAGTGTAGTTTAAGGTAAAAATAATGATTTAATAAAATGAGATGAGCTTGAAACATGTCCTACCCTCATTGGATGTGTCATGGCCGATCAATACAAGCCATGGGTCAACTTGGGGACCCCATGGAGAATCTTTGGTTGGGAAATGACATAAATAACTTTTTATTTAATGTAAAAGTAAAAATGACACAAACATAATATGTTTTACAAAAACAATTTTTAATTGGGGTTATAAAGATCATATTTTTCTTTATAAATAGTCATTGGAAAGCTAAAAAGATTTCATACATCATAGCATTTTTTTATAATTTTTAGACATTAAATAAATTAAATTATTTATGACATCATGATGATGCAGTGATGACCTAATTATTTAACGATTTAAATAAAATGGAAAGATAATGTAATATCTAAGACCTAAACATGTCCAAAACCTATTAGATGAGAGGATTTCGAACCCTTATCACCTTAGCCTAGAAATAAATCAATGTGGGACCTTTAAAATCCGAAACTCTTTTGAAAATAAAGTAACCTTTTGTAACATTACAAGAGTGCCCCTTCTCTCCTCTTATAAAAGGACCCCACCTCTACCTCCTTACCCACACTCCCAAAGCATTTTTCTCGGCCAACGACTGCCCATTTTGTCTTTCCACATCCCTCTCTTACTCTGTGAAGCCTCACTTTGGGCAGAAAGCTTCCCAAGGAATCCCTTGAGCTCAAACCAAAGGGAGTTACACGATATTAAGGTAGTGTCTTCTTTTGAGTCCTTTAGTTTTATTTTTCTTCTCCAACCCTATAAACTCTATTTATTCTTTTCTTTTGTAACAACTACAGTATCCTCAATATACTATGATGTTGTTATAATAAGGATTCGAGCTACACTTACACACACCTACATCTAATGGTTAACGAATATACTCTTTCCGTGGATGGTGAATTTATGCCTCCCAAAACGATGATTGTTCAACATTCTTTTATCACCTTCAAAGGTGGCCATTAAGATGTAACTATATTTATATATGGTATATAATATGTTTATGTTTTTCTTATGCTTCTGTTTTTTTATTTTTGGTCATACCTTTATGGTTTCCATTATGGGTAAACGCGATATCTTCATTTAAGGAAGTGCGGACTACCGCCCCCTCAAAGTGATTTGATTCGTTAAATACCATATGTGGGACGTATAAAGGACGGAACTATGATATTATATATGATATTATACTGGAATTATATTATGCCTTTATATCATTATGATTCCATTCTATAAAATACGAAATAGAAATGAATGTAGCGTTCATGCGTACGTATGGCTTACCGTCTCCATGAACGGTGCATTTCATTTCTTACCTCTAAATGATTATGTAATATTATAAATGCACGTATATAATGAATATATATGATATATATGATATATACATAATGATTATAATCCTGGATATAATGGATACAAGAACAACTTGTAATTATAAAGGGCTTATTTTTGACTCAACTACCAATGATCGTTAAAACGACCGTTATTAACTTAAATAATTACATAGTGTTAATTACATGGAAATAAGTGATATAAAAGGAATAATGAACTTTAAAAAGGTTCTTAAACAAGTAGAAATTAACTCATTTTTATTATTCAGGACATTAAAGAACGATCGAGTCAAGTCAGACCCGAGGTATGGGACTTCGTCTCAATCTCCTTTCATTGAGGCATATTTTATTTTATACACAACTTTCATTTATACGGTGTATAAAACCCTTTGAAGTTTATGTTTATTCAAAAGGAATCTTTTTTATATGAAGCGATTACTAAACGACAAAAGGGAATGTTTTTGTCGTACATTTGCGGCGACAACGACTTCTCCGCCGTCGTGACCGTTATTTGAGTTTTGGCTTCTTCTACAAGCCATACCTTCTTTTTAAAAGAAAAATAAATACCATGTTTTACTTTTCTTTTATTTTGGTATCGGAAATGGTTTTCATAATGTTTTTATATCAATTTGTTGTATTGATATCTTGTGATTGAAAGGTGGGAATGTTATGTTTCCTTTTTGCATGTTTTATATGATATGATTATGTTGAGGTTCTTCGGCATTATTATGAAAACGGGTTGTTCCGTGATAAACTAAGGGCGGGTGAGCCCGATATAGCTCTCCAATGAATTTGGTAACGCAAAGGAGTGAAACGTTAAGGTTTCTCCAAATAGATTTAGGGAATATACTGTGATGGGTATTCCAAACGTAACCAAGAGGGTTACTCCCTACGTAATAATGTTATGAATGCCTCAAGTTACCTTTATGTCTTATGATTTGTATGATTTATTCATGATTTGATGAGTTATGTTAATGTTCTTATGTTTTATGGTTAAAGTATGATCTCATCCTTATGTATATATGTACCCATGTTTCCTTTCCATATTTTTATATCCCTTACTGAGCTTTTTATGCTCATCCCAAGTTTTTTGAAATGATTTTCACAGGTCAAGGGAAAGGTACATGATATGATGATAGTGTCAAGGAATTGTCAAGAAAGAATCCATGTTTTATTTTAAATATGTTTCAATTTATGGGAAAGAAGAATACAATCTTTATGTAACCACTTTGTTTATATGTGGAATTTAATGCAAGTTTTATGATCTAATTCTCTAAAACTCTAAACCCGAAAAGATCCTCAATGTGTAATCTTGTAATAACTCAAGGTTAAGTAAGGTTTAAGGCTGGGGCCTTATAGTTGGTATCAAAGGTAAGTTTAGATAACTTTAGGAGTTAGAATTCTATTAAATGATTATACAAACATAATTTTTTTAAATGATATAGCATTTGAAGATTACCATGTTGCTTCATCTAAGACATGTTTGTTCAGAATGGATTTCCACAGAGGAAACATGGAAGCAGTGCTAGGAAGGCATACAGAAGGAAATAACCTTCCGAATCAGCATCTTGAGATGGTCGGAATTGGAACTGAACAGTTTGTTGCAGTAATGGCACAATTGACTCAGGCTATAAATGGTGGTGGTATCCATGCACAAGATCAGCCAGACCAACCGCAGAGGAACATGTTAGTGGTGGAACATTTCATGAGGCAACATCCCCCATCATTCAGAGGATCATCTGACCCTGTGCTAGCTGAAGGGTGGATTAAAGCACTGGAGAATATTTTTGATTTCATGGGGTGTTCATACAATCAAAAGGTTAGTCTTGCTATTTATCGTTTGGAGGGTGAAGCAGATTACTGGTGGTCTATGGTTAAAAATATCAGGGACACCGATGAGATTGATGCTCTTGACTGGGATGAATTCAAAGGTATGTTTCTTGAGAAGTATTTTCCTAAGGCTGTTCGAATTAGGATGGAAAAGAAATTCTTGTAATTGAGGCAAGAGGAAGACTCAGTGGCTACCTAGAAGAAAGGTTCACTCGATTGGCAAGGTATGTACCAAATTTTATCCGAGGCCTTGATAGTAAAATCAATTGTTTTAACTCAGGATTAAAGACAAAATATCGAAGGGCATTAGCTTCTCGTGAGTTTAAAAGTTATGAAAAGCTTGTTCGATGTGATGAGAAGGTGGAAATGGAGTTTTCCAATGACCAAGTGTTCTAAAAAAACCAGTAGAAGAAGAGACCGAGGTTGCAGGAGAAAGGTAAGAATTCTTCAAAAAAGTCTGATGGTAAGAAAACTAAGTTTCCAGTTTGTGATAAATGTGGAAAAAGGCATGCTGGGGAATGTCTTCTGAATTCTAGAAAGTGCTACCGATGTGGTAAGATGGGACATAAGGCTCGTTATTGCACTAAAAAGGATCAAGGTGAAGGTAAGAACAAATTTTATTTACAGTTAGTGAAATGTTATAAGTGCAATGAGATGGGTCACTATGCAAATCAGTGTCCGACAAAGAGATTGAGTGATGGGAAGCAGTTAGACTACAAGCAGAAAGGGGTGGTGAAATACTTTGCAACTACTTCAGCAGATGTTGGGCCGTCAAATGAAGTTGTATCAGGTACATTGTTTGTTTTTTCAGATTATGCCAGTGTGTTGTTCGATTCAGGGTCTACACATTCTTTCATCTCTGAAACCTTTTCTAGTAAAATGGGAATACCATCTCAAGAAATGACTCCTGAACTTCAGGTAAAAACACCTGGGGAAAATGTTGAGGCAAAAAGAATTTATAATAATCTTACTATCCTTATCTTTGGAAAGAACCTAATTGAAATCCTTATTGTTCTACCTCTAGTAGAGTTTTATGTTATCCTGGGTATGGATTGGCTCTCTATTTACCATGCTAAGATTGACTGTAGAGCTAAAGAAGTTTCTTTTCAGAAAGACTTTCTATTTGTGTACAAGAATGAACCGTTACTGTTGATAACTTATCAAGAGGCCAAGAAACATGCAAAAGATGGAAATGAATGTTACCTTGCACACATCGTTGAAAATAAAGGAACTATTCAGATTAATGATGTTCCAGTGGTAAATGAGTATCATGATGTTTTTCCTAATGAGTTGCCTGGAATAATACTAGATCGGGAAGTTGAGTTTACTGTTGACTTAGTTCCTGATGCTAAGACAATTTCAAAACCCCCTTATGGAATGGCTCAAATGAAACTTTTAGAGTTGAAGGAGCAATTGCAAGATTTATTAGAGAAAGGTTTCATTCGACATAGCACATCACCATGGGGTGCTCCTGCCTTGTTTGTTAAAAAGAAATATGGTTCAATGAGACTTTGCATTGATTAAAGATCCTTGAATAATATCTCTGTTAAGAACAAATACCCTTTGCCTCATATCGATGATTTGTTTGATCAGATCCAGGGAGCTCAGTATTTTTCAAAGATTGACCTGAGATCGGGGTATCATCAGCTGAAGGTAATGTAAGTAGACATTCCGAAAACCGCGTTCCATACAAGATATGGCCATTATGAATTTGTAGTAATGCCTTTTGGGCTATCCAATGAACCTGCTGTATTCATGGACTTAATGAATAGAATTTTCCATGAGTTCTTGGAAAAGTTTGTGGTGATTTTTATTGATGATATTTTGGTGTTTTCTAAAAGTAAAGAAGATCATGAAAGGCATTTAAGGGTTATTTTGAAAACCTTAAAAGAAAATAAATTGTATGGGAAATTCAGAAAGTGTGAGTTTTGGTTGCAACAAATTTCTTTCCTTGGTCACATTGTTTCTAAAGATGGGATAACTGTTGATCCTACAAAAACAAAAGTTGTGGAAGACTGGCCAAGACCCACAAATGTAATCAAGATTCGTAGCATCCTTGGTTTGGCAGGCTATTACCGATGGGTTTTTAGAAATTTTTCACGATTATCTAGTCCAATGACTAAGCTAACTTGGAAGGGAGTTAAGTTTATCTGGACAAAAGAATGTGATGATTGTTTTCAAGAATTGAAAAGAAGATTGGTGAATGCTCCAGTTTTGGCACTACCTTCCAGGAATGGTGAGTTTGTTATATACAGTGATGCTTCATTGAAAGGAATTGGTTGCGTCCAAATGCAGAATGATCAGGTAATTGCTTATGCTTCACGACAGTTGAAAACTCATGAGGTAAATTACCCTACACATTATTTGGAATTAGCTGCTGTTGTTTTCACTTTAAAAATTTGGAGGCATCATTTGTATGGAGTAAAGTGTGAAATATATACTGATCACAAAATATTAAAGTATATATTAACTCATGAAGAATTGAACATGAGACAAAGGAGATGGATAGAATTAATCAAGGATTATGATTGTACAATTCATTACCATCTGGGAAAAGCAAATAAAGTGGCTGATGATTTGAGTCGAAAAAGTAATGCTTCATTAGCAATGTTGCGTTTGGAACGTGATCCTTTGGTTATGGATTTGATGATATTTGGCATAGAAGTTTTTGGTGCAGGAAGTTCTTTTGTTTTGTTTCAGGTATCAGTTAGATCTTCTCTATCAGATAGAATCAAGCAAGCACAGAAGCAAGCCAATGAGTTGTAGAAAAAGGTAGAGCTGGTTCATAAAGTTAGGTTGCCTGAATTACACATTGATAATGATTGTGTTTTGAAATTTGGGAAGAGATTATGTGTGCCTTGTGATTCACAGTTGAAGAGAGAGTTGTTATGTGAAGCACATAGTTCTCCGTTTTTAGTTCATCCCGGCATTACTAAGATGTAAAGAGATCTGCGGGAGTATTACTGGTGGGATGGAATGAAAATAGATATTTTTGATTTTACTATGAAGTGTTTGACATGTCAACAGGTTAAAGCAGAGCGACAGTTACCGAAAGGGATGCTTCAGCCTTTACCAGAGCCAGAGTGGAAATGGGAGAATATATCCATGGACTTTGTTGTGGGATTACCGAGGACATCTCGAGGATATAATGCAATCTGGGTAATTGTTGATCGCTTGACCAAATCTGCTCATTTCCTTTTTATAAGAGATACTTTTTCCCTGGATCAACCTTCCCGTTTGTATCTTAAAGAGGTAGTCAGGTTACATGGAGTTCCTCTCTCCATTGTATCTGACCGTGATCCCTGGTTCACTTCTAACTTTTGGAAAGGCCTTCAGAAGTCGTTGGGTACTGAATTAAATTTTAGTACATCTTTTCATCCTCAATCAGATGGGCAGTCATAACGAACAATTCAGATCCTGGAGGATATGCTACGAGCTTGTTAGATGGATTATCAGGGAAGTTGGGACCAACATCTTTATTTGGTTGAGTTTTCATATAATAACAGTTTTCATTCCAGTTTACAGATGGCACCATTTGAGGCGTTATATGGGAAGCGGTGTCGAGCTCCAGCTTTCGAGGATGAAGTGGGTGAAAGGAAGTTGATGGGACCAGAATTGGTAGAAGAGATGACAGAAAAAGTTCATCTGATTCAGAAGCACATGAGAACAGCTCAGAGCAGGCAGAAGAGTTATGCGATAACCGGAGGAAGGATCTATCATTCGAGGTAGGTGGTCATGTTTTTCTCAAGGTTTCTCCTTGGAAATGTGTGATGAGATTTGCTAAGAAAGGAAAGCTGAGTCCAAGATTTATTGGACCATATGAAATTCTGGAGAGAGTTGGATCAGTTGCATACCGGGTGGCTTTACCTCCGAGTTTATCTCAGGTACACAATGTTTTTCACGTTTTGATGTTGAGGAAGTACATGCCAGATCCATCTCATGTTTTGAGTCCAGAGGTAGTTCAGCTGGAAGAGAACCTATCTTATGAGGAACGACCTGTCTAGATTCTTGACCACAGGGAGCAAGTGTTACGGAATATGGTGATTAAGCAGGTAACAGTTTTCTGGAAAAACCACATGATGGAAGAGGCAACGTGGGAATCTGAAAATGCAAAGAGGGATAAGTACCCCCATTTATTTGATAAGTAAATAAATTGCGGGGACACAATTTTCAAAAGGGGGGAAGGATGTAACATCCCAAGTAAGCAATGAATAATAGATATTTTTATCTATGTCTATTAATTAATTAGATAGTGTTTTAGAGGCTTAAAATGAAAATAAATACAATCTTATGCATGGAATACACTAATATTTTTAAAAAACTGTTCTACTACCTTTTGATGGAAAACCATTTTTGAATCTATCTTTTGACAATTTTATAAACTATGTTTTCCAAAATAAACTTATTCATCATTATTGGGACATCAAAATTTACTTTGTGTGAATTTTTGTTATTTTTCTGACAATGTTCATTTTTTTAATGAATATTGAAAAATACTGCATTTTACATCAAAACTTCTTTTTAATATAATTTATTTATATGATTAGATTATGTTCTGAATTGGTTTTCAAGTGAAATTAGAATATATTTTTACCATTTAATACAATGGTGGACATTGTAATCAATTTCACTTTGAAATTGGACTTAAACTGGTGTCAATCTTTTGATACTTATTGTTTCATAAAACACGCTATTTGCTCTGACAGCGTGAATTAATTATTAAATTAATTAATGTGACTTATATGTTTTGAATTTTGTAAAATAGACTTCATTTTTGTATTCAGAATATCAAATATAGCTTAGGGTGAATTTTTGGTAATTTTCTGAAAAACATCAATTTTTGATGAATAGTGAAACCACTAAGTGGTACTTATAAAAACTGATTTTCCGTTTAAATGAAATTTTGCCATCATTGTGTTTTGAATTTCAAAAATCCGACATACATGGTTATAATTAAGAAGTAAAATGTGGTTCAATGAGATTAAAATAATTTTTTGGTGAATAGTAACTTATTAAGTTTTTAATCGCGATTAGTGGTAATTAGTGTACTTTAAGGTAAAAACAATGCTTTAATAAAATGAGATGAGCTTGACACATGTCCTACCCTCATTGGTTGTGTCATGGCCGACCAAGAAAAGCCATGGGTCAACTTGGGGACCCCATGGAGCCACTTTGGATGGGAAATGACATAAATAACTTTTTATTTAATGTAAAAGTAAAAATGACACAAACATAATATGTTTTACGAAAACAATTTTTACTTGGGGTTATAAAGATCTGATTTTTGTTTATAAATAGTCATTGGAAATATAAAAAGAGTTCCTACATTATAGTATTTTATTTATAATTTTTAGACATTAAATAAATTAAATTATTTATGACATCATGATGATGTAGCGATGACCTCATTATTTAACGATTTAAATAAAATGGAAAGATAATGTAATATCTAAGCCCTAAACATGTCCAAAACCTATTGGATGAGTGGATTTCGAACCCTTATCACCTTATCCTCGAAATACATCAATGTGGTACCTTTAAAATCCGAAACTCTTTTGAAAATAAAGTAACCTTTTGTAACTTTACAAGGGTACCCCTCCTATCCTCTTATAAAAGGCCCCCACCTCTACCTCTTTACCCACACTCCCAAAGCATTTTTCTCGGCCAACTCCTGCCCATTTTGCCTCTCCACATCCCTATTTTACTCTTCGAAGCCTCACTTTAGGAAGATGTCTTCCCAAGGAAGCCTTTGAGCTCAAACCAAAGGGAGTTACCCAATTTTAAGGTAGTGTCTTCTTTTGAGTCCTTTAGTATTATTTTGCTTCTCCCACACCCTAAACACTTTTTATTATTTTATTTTGTAACAAATACACTATCCTCAATATACTATGATGTTGTTATAATATGGATTCGAGCTACACTTACACACACCTACATCTAATGGTTAACGAACATACTGTTTCTGTGGATGGTGAATTTATGCCTCCCGAAATGATGATTGTTCAACATTCTTTTAACACCTTCAAAAGTGGCAATTAAGATGTCACTATATTTATATATAATATATAATATGTTTATGTTTTTATTATGCTTCTGTTTTTTTCTTTTTGGTCATACCTTTATGGTTTCTATTTTGGGTAAACGCGATATCTTCATTTAAGGAAGTGCGGACTACCGCCCCCTCAAAGTGATTTGATTGGTTAAATACCATATGTGGGAAGTATAAAGGATGGAACTATGATATTATATATGATATTATACTGGAATTATAATATGCCTTTATATCATTATGATTCCATTCTATAAAATAAAAAATAGAAATGAAAGTAGCATTCATGCGTACGTACGTCTTACCGTCTCCATGCACGGTGCATTTCATTTCTTAACTCTAAATGATTATGTAATATTATAAATGCACGTATATACTGAATATATATGATATATATGATATATAATTCATGATTATAATCCTAGATATAATGGATACAAGAACAACTTGTAATTATAAAGGTCTTATTTTTGACTCAAGTACCAATGATCGTTAAAACGACTGTTTTTAACTTAAATAATTACATAGTGTTCATGACATGGAAATAAGTGATATAAAAAGAATAATGAACTTGAAAAAGGTTCTTAAACAAGTAGAAATTAACTCATGTTTATTATTCAAGAAATTAAAGAACGATCGAGTCAAGTCGGACCCGAGGTATGGGACTTCGACTCAATCTGCTTTCATTGAGGCATATTTTATTTTATACACAACTTTCTTTTATACGGTGTATAAAACCCTGAAACTTTTACATTTATTCAAAAGGATTCTTTTTTATACGAAGCATTTACTAAACGACAAAAGGGAATGTTTTTGTCGTACATATGCGGCGACAACGACTTCTCCGCCGTCGTGACCGTTATTTGAGTTTTGGCTTCCTCTACAAGCCATACCTTATTTTTAAAAGAAAAATAAATACCATGTTTTACTTTTCTTTTATTTTGTTATCGGAAATGGTTTTCCTAATGTTTTTATATCAATGTGTTGTATTCATATCTTGTTATTGAAAGTTGGGAATGTTATGTTTCCTTTATGCATGTTTTATGTGATATGATTATGTTGAGGTTCTTGGGCATTATTATGAAAACGGGTCGTTCCGTGATAAACTAAGGGCGGGTGAGCCCGATATAGATCTCCAATGCATTGGGTAACGTGAAGGAGTGAAACGTTAAGGTTTCTCTGAAGAGATTTAGGGAATATACTGTGATGGGTATTCCAAACGTAACCAAGAGGGTTAATCCCGACGTAAGAATGTTATGAATGCCTCATGTTACCTTTATGTCTTATGATTTCTATGATTTATTCTTGATTTGATGAGGTATGTTATAGTGCTTATGTTTTATGGGTAAAGTATGATCACATCCTTATGTATATATGTACCAATGTTTCCTTTCCATATTTTTATATCCCTTACTGAGCTTTTTATGCTCATCCCATGTTTTTTGAAATGTTTTTCACAGGTCAAGGGAAAGGTACATGATATGATGATAGTGTCGAGGAATTTTCAAGAAAGAATCCATGTTTTATTTTAAATATGTTTCCATTGATGGGAAAGAAGAATATTATCTTTATGCAACCTCTTTGTTTATATGTGGAATGTAATGCAAGTTTTATGATCTAATTCTCTAAAACTCTAAACCCGAAAAGATCCTCAATGTGTAATCTTGTAATAACTCAAGATTAAGTAAGGTTTAAGGCTGGGGCCTTATATATTCAGTAACACATTGTGTCTCTACAAAATCAACATTATTATAATTTTGAAAATCCTTAATATGGTTTTCAAATATGTTCTGTATTCAATCATTAAGAGATCAATTATTGACACTCAATTATTTCTCCCACTAACCTTTCTCTAAAGGAAATGACATTCTTATCTTTATCAGACTCAAGGGTGAATTACAGGGTATCCCATACAAAAAATCAAATGGTTTCATGCCAATAGTATAGTGATATATATCATTAAATATTATATCCATAATTAGAATGTAAACCTTCCATCTCTATCTGAATTTCAATATATAGGATTCCATCATGTTCTATATCATCGTGATTGTTTTCTCAGTATTTCCATCACTATTATTGTGAAACAAAATACTCTACTATAATGAGGACTCAAAATAATCCAAAAAACATATCTTTAACTAAAATATGAAATGTATATCAAAGTTAGAAATAATAATCTGATACACCCAATAAATCTAAATGATCACATTCAAATACAAGCACCCCAATCAATCCACTAAACTTTTTTCTATGACAGTGATTAATTGTGTCATGACACATACCCCATGGCCCTTGTCATGACTTCCCATTGCCCACCTTCCAATGGTTAGGGTCTAGCGACTACACTGAATATGAATACCCCAAAATGGAAATGAATTTTCTTTTTAACCCGTACACATACAAAAATATCAAATTGTATAATGTGAACACAATGTTAAACAAAAATGTTACTTAGAAAAATACTGAGATCAAATTACAACTGAATGTACATGGGGGAAATAATATAGGCCCAAAACCACAAAAAATGTACTAATATCATGGTTTGTCTACTCAAGACCCTACCTAGAGGTTAGGTGAGGTAAAGCTGCATATAAATATAGAATAACACTCTTATGTCATGCCCTACTGAGCACCACCTCGTCTCGAACTACAAAGGTCTATATTGATTTTTTGATCACCTGCATGAGACACAAAACAGGCGTTTGAATCCAGTTTGGGGGTGAAAAATAATATAATCAGTAAGGACCCCAAACAACACTGTTAAGATGAAAAACCAATGAATCGTCACAATAGGTATTACAAAAAGTATAGAAACTATGATTTTCATTCATAAAGCTGAATAATATTGTAAATCTTTGGGGGACAATCCTGATTAGTCACTGATGTTTTTTAACTACTAGACCACATATGTATTCTATACTACTTTTCAACTGATATCTAATAAACTGCTAGACCACTATGGTCTTCTCAGCTGTTGGACCACTGAGGTCATCTCTTCTAATGTACCACTGAGGTCCACTCAACAACTAGACCACTGAGTGCCACTGAGATACTAGACCACTAATGTCTTCTCGGCTACTAGACCACTAAGGTCTTGATTGATATATCCTTTGTGTCACAACTAGATGTAGGATTACCGATCTCTAGTGTGAATGACTCCATGGGATTATACTCCTAAAAAAAATTCATATCACAAATTACATGAAGCCTCACATGGAATATACCAAGTGTACCATATCAGTGTGAGGTTCCCAATGATGTAGATGGTGCGTCAATCAGATGCCTGATCCGAATGATATTAGAATTTTAGTAAACAGGGGATGGTTACATCCAGACCTCGACCCACATGGTCATGCTGACCTAACCAACCGGGACCAGGGGTCCCGAATGACCTAACCAATTTCAGAGAAACCAACTGGAAAAAATTAGGTCTCACCTGACTTGGTCTATCCTGGACTAGTGGCCAAGCCCATTGGGAATTGTTAGACCTGTCCTGGATACTCAGTGGGACCAACCTACCGGGTCACCCAACATCCTGAATCTCAACATGTCGATTCTAACATATTCTGACAGATTCTGTCATGTCGTGCCGCCCAGTGTTCTAGTTCCCTATCCTGCCCATCCAGGATAGGTAGGTTGGTTTTATTACTACCAGAATTTCATGTGAAGTACAGTTCACGCAGCCACATGACACAAGGTAGGCGCCACCTCCTCATCCAACATGTATCCTCACGCGAATAAGGTCTTCCATATGAACTGTGGTATTCCAAGAGTCCAACACAGCAAAGTGTTATACAATGAATTTATTTTATTTGTGTGGAACCTCTAACATGGGTGATTGGCAGCGTCTTTCAGTATCCATACATTGGCCTCTATACCGGTGGCTCCTTTCACCTCCACAGTGTACTGCCAGCAAGATACATGCTGGCTACCACTAGCCATGGTGTCATCTTCTCTTGTTGCTATCATATCCCTGTCTCTCTATCGTGGCCTCCTACCATAACCGCATCCTCTTGCCAATGTTGTGGCCCACTTGGCCATGACCCTTCTCACATAGCACAAAATAATGATGTGTTTCTATAGACCCACATGGATAGCATATTCCATCTATGCCCACCATTTATCCATGATGAATGAGATGACACAATAAGAAAAACAGGAAAGGATTTGCAATTCAAGAACAACCAATGAACAATCTAGGTCATTGTTCAGGTTGACCTGGTTGCCTTCTTATTAGCTAGATAAAAAACAACCAAAATAATGATGAATTAACACTATGATATATATTATTTTTATATTGTATCCGAAAACATCCCACATGATCAAATGAACATAAGATCAACCTGTTCATGGGTTGGTCCACATTCTTCGATAAAAATTAAGATAGGAAAAAATATAATCACCTAGAAAATCCCCCTACATGTTAAAGAGATTTATTTAGTATAATAGTTTGTCTTCATCCATCGATCTTTGGTTTTATATCCTCTGTCATATATTGTCATTGTCATCGTTTCATTACCCATAATTCTTCATTGGAAAATATTCCTTCTTTATTCGTTAGAGGAATTCAAGGGGTTTTTTCCAACATGAATTCTTTTTTTTAATTAAATATAAAAGTCATGTGTGTGTTGCATTGTTTCCATATTGATTCATTAATAAGGTTCATTAATGTGACTGAACATGACATCATAACTGCATCACAACACTGATGAGTTGGTACGTAATTAAGAATAAAATTTAATATAATAAAATTATATGATATTTTATTTTTATTTTAAAAAGTCTAAAAACTGTCATTTTCATTCATCTCTTATCGGTTTCTGTTTGGCCCTTACTAGGTGAATCTCAATGATATACGTTCAATGGTACCCTCATATTTTTTATCTAGGAACAAATTTTAATTTTTGAAAAAAATCACTCCCACATTTATATAATGAACAATAAAAGTAGTTATAAAATACATTCTAGTCAGTTCTGGCCCCAGAATCACATGTTCCCTCAGATCCTGGTCTTGAATAAACTAATCCAAATATTTTTTTAAAAAAAACATACATGATATTATGATACAGTAAATCACTCCAAAAAATAGGGATTAACATCCTCATAATCCAAAATAAGGGATAATAAAAGAAATGGTGTTACTAAGAATCAATATGAGCATCCTACTCCCACATTATCTCATGAAGATTCATGTGCTACTAATCAAAACCCAACAGAGGAATTGATCATCCATGAAGAATCATCTCATGTAAATCCTCTATCATCACTAGGTACACCACTAATTTCTCCCCATCATCTATTTCCAGTTCACCGTGATCGATGATGAGAGAAGGGTCATTCACATATCCTCTCAGATGGGATATGAGGAAGACATCATGCGCCCTCACTAACTGCATTAGTAGCGAAAAGGGGTATGCCTCCTCTCCACTCAATTCAGTATTAGGAAAGGTCAAATGATCATTAAATATAGATTGTCACCTAAGAAAAATCCATGTATCCCACATCTAGGAGAGAAATGTAGGAATACATTGTCCCCTCCCTCGAACTCCATGGTTCTACGCCACCTATCATCATAGGAATTCTATAAGCTATGTGCATTCATCATATGCTGTTGGATGACCATAACATTATCAATGGTTTCTTGTACCATATTTGGACCCATGAGTGCTGACACCCCTTGGACTCTCCAGCATAACAGTTACCTTTATCATCATCTGTACAATACCTTGAATGGTGCCATACTAATTGTGGGGTGCTATCTGTTACTTTATGAAAATTCCCTCAATGGATGGTGTTCCTCCCAACTGTGACAAAAATCAAGAAATAAAGGACAAATAATGAAATCCATGACCTTTATGGGATACTTCGTCTCACCGTCTGTTTGTGGGTGAAAGTTTGTTCTCAAGAGAAGTTTAGTCCCAAAATCCTCATGTAATACATTCCAAAAATCCGATGTAAAGAGTGAATCACAATCTTGTACTATCGTAGATGGGACTCCATGGTGTCAAACTATCTCCTACACATTGTGGAGTCACATGCTCTCAACTAAACCCTATTCTCGAATAGGTAGGAAATGGGTTGAGTTCGTGACATATTCTATGATCACCCAGATAGTATAGTGCCCTCAAGAAATATGTTGTAAGATCATCATGAAGTCTATTTATATCCCATCCCTTTTCTATTCTGAAACATTGAGGGGCTGCATCAAACCTACTAGAAACTGGTGTCGAGCCTTCACTAGCTGACAAGTGATGCATCTCAAGAAAAACTTTTCCACTACATTCTTTATCCCCAAACACTAGTATTGACATCAGAAATCTGGTACATAATCCCCACACATGGATTAAATAATAAACAGGGTGTATCGAACTACATTTAATCCTCCTACCATAACTCCACTAGTACTATGATTTCCCTATATATAGGATAACACACTCCCACTTTTGAATATCACTTTAGGGTAAGTGTTGTGGACATCTAGAAGCATATGGACTTGCAACTGGAATGTTTGAGTTTCACATACTTAGTTTGTTGTATGAATTGAAGGGAAACTACCATAGATTGAATAAAAGTTTGTTCATCACTATCCATGATGTATATATGATTTGGGGCCTCGTTCAATACTCGTGAACTCGATATCCAACATAGAACATCTTCCAACACGTTCCCCATCACAAAAGTGTTGTATATCTCAAAAGTCATATTCCTAGAGGCACTCTAGCCAAATTCGTTGTCTCGGATTCGTATACATTATTTAAAATATATTCATGAGAATCATTTCATTATAGTAGAAAATGAATCATTCTATCATAATAGAGTTTGAAAACATCATTAGTGAGAAGAATACCATCACAAAATCAAGGTTGTGAGTCACATATTATGGCTCATGTAGTCTCAATTTTTTTGATCCATAAGAAATCAATTCTTACCCCAACATCATGAAACAACCAAGACATGTTTCTAATGAATCACAGAAGACCATGTATTGAGTTCTATCCTCTAGAAACCTTAATATAGGAGCACTCATCATGATCTGCCTCATCTAGTGAAAGGTCTTCTTGAATATTTTTGACCTCACAAAGGGGTTTCCCTTCATTATAAATATATTCATGGGTGATACTACTAGGTAGAAGTGAGGTACAAAATTTGGATAGTTCCAAGACATCCTAAATAACATTAACACCTTAGTTACCCTCTTGAGTGGTTCCAAAGAATTCAATGCCTCAATATTCACTGGATCTTCCAAAACATTGGCCTCCAATTTGACATGTCAAAGGAAATGAAACATTTTTCCTGAATTCATACTTAAAGATCTATTTGAAAAGATGCTTATCTCGGAGTGGGTCCATAACAATCCACATCTGTATTGCATTCTCCTCCTCAGATGATGAATACACTAAGATTTCATTTATAAAGACCACTACAAATCGGTATAAATATGATTAGAAGATCCTACTCATGATCCCAATATACCCTTTTAGGGAGTTCCTTAACCAAAATAGAATCACTATGTACATGATGTGTCTATATAGAAATATGAAAGTTATCTTCAATATGTCTTCATCTCATAATCGATGTTGCTGAGAATTAGATCTTAGGCTTATCTTCGACAAGCATCTTGCTTCCTTTAGTTGATTAAATATTTCATCAATCCTTGGTAGAAGATACTTGTTCTTAAGTGTCACATTGTTCATGAATTAAATATCCATGTATAACCTCATTATTTCATCTTCCTTATTGGAATAAAACACTAGGGAAGGACATGGTGAATCACTATGCCTTACAAACCCCTTCCATTAAAAGTCCTCCAATAATAACCTTAGCTCTCGGGGCTCTGTGGGAACCATCTGATATGCAGGTGTAGATATCGGTGTCATCTCAGGGTTCATTTAAATATAAAAGTATACCACCCTATGAGTAGGTATCCTTAAAAAAAACTCTAGAAATACATCAGCAAACTCATCCACTACTGTAGGACATTGGGGACTCGTATCATCCACTACACTGAGGGACATTCTATCCAACTGATGATTGATCACCTAGATCCTCATTTGTAAATGATCATCCCACACAACAAGAGATCACTTATCACTGGTGAGGGAAAATATGGACCCATCTCCAGAAACATACTTCACTCTGAACCTAAAATAGATGATCTGATCAAGAACTACTGATATCATTCCATACCCATTATGATATTGTAAGGCCTCAAAATAAATATTAAGAGATTCCATCCAAAGATCTCTCATTGAAGAGTAATCTCACATTGTTGGCACTAGTTTTTGATTGAAAAATACCATCTCATATGTGTATCTAATAGTACTGAACAAGACAATGACTCGATCGAAGTCATGGAGGTCCCAGAAAGGTCCACAACAAAGAAGGAGTGAAATGATCCTTTATCTATAATAAGTGCGTCTAAATTGAAGAATACATATATAATAACTCATATAATCTCTTAGACATCTAGACTGTAGGCCTTGATGGACTGAAGCTCATCCTGTCTCTATCCACCAGCTCATGGAGCCCAAGGAGGGCCACATGGTGATGGTGGTGGTAGTACCTCATATCTACACTCATCTCTTACCGTTTGTACCACTCTAATTCCAAATCTGCCACCTAGAGGGACACTATATTAGTATCTATATCTCTACATTACTATATATATTTCTACATCGGTGGTCCCTTGACTATCATCCGGTCTTCAATGTAGTGAGTCAGGAAATCCTTATCCTTGTTCCCCTACCTACTGCATGCATAAAATACCCTACTCTTCTATTCACTCTCTCTACCATGGGAGCATTATACCACTAACCAAATGTCTTATGATCATCCTTTGAAAGGTCAAGAAGATTTTTGCCTCTACGTCCTACATCAGCTACCCTCCATGGATGACTCGGCCACTAGTCGCCTAGTGGTAGCTCCCATAATTGATTCCTACTCTGGAAGGAAGCTCTTCACTAGTAGATATCAGTCCAACAACCCTTCCTATGTATGGATTTTTATGTAAATAATTGATGCCATGATCTCCTATTGGAGTCCCGACTTTATGGTTAGGGAACAAAAGAAAGGGTCTCATATTTTGTCTGTAGAGTAATGGTTGAGAACTGTGAACCATGAATTGTACTTATACACTACCATGAAGCCTTGATATAGGTAAAGTAGCTCATACATAAACACTAATCACAATGTTGTGAGGAAGAAATCCTCCTTGATATGTTTCTTGAAGTCAATGTCACAACCCGTCCCCCAGGCCCCGTGTCGTGACTACCCTAAGACCACCTACCATAGGCCATGGGCTGGCGACTAGCACCAAAGGCATAAATCCATAAACCTAGGAAGGAACTGCCTGTATAAACTAAAAACACACAGACAAGTTGAATGTAAATGCTAAGTAAAGCTGTATACAAAAGAGTGCTTGAAAGTAATGGGGTCGGAAATACAAGCCCAACTGGAATGTTCATGTACAACTGAAAAAAAGTACAAGTGAAATTGAAAAGTAGTTATTGGGTCATCCTATGGGGTCCCAACATGAAGGGTAGGTACAGGTTGCTCCTCAACACCCACGATTGTCAGTCTCCTCCGTGTACCGACTCATCGTAAGGTCCACCTCCAATTACGGTCCAGTCCGACTACTCAGTCTCTGTCAGCATTGTCTGTCATTTGCGTCCAACACAACAAGGTGCGGGAATAGACCGTGTAGTGGTGAGTATAATGATTCTCAGTAGGAACCTTGAGACCCTCAAGGTCTCTCAAAATCTAACAAGGATAGACAACAAATTATGAAATCAACAGATAACCCCACTCAGGTATATGCCCATTCATATACCTATGTTATCTAGTAATTCATCTCAATCATGAGGAAAACACAAGTTAGTGACTCATATCACATAGGTATATATCTTTTGTAGAGAGATATATATGATTATATGTATCCACTGAATCATCCAAGCTATCACAACCATACAGGATCCAGGACTAGTAGTTAGAACTGTCGGACCCACATAGGATCCAGGAATGAAGGTAGAGCTGTCGGACCAACACATGATCCAAGACCAGATATTCTATTAGATAAAAACATGATCCAAGAACCGAAGTCAGAACTATCGGACCAACACATGATCCAGGAATAATCATATAAACTGTTGAACCAACACATGATCCAGGAACAGTAAACACTACACATCCAGCCTTAGGGTATCACTAGCATTCTTGATTCTGATAGGGTCTTCTCCTCAATCCAAGAGTCTTCAAAACAAATTCCACGTCGTCCCATGTTGATGTTTTATGAAGATCCATCTTTCTATAGGAAACACAATGTGACAGACGATGCATCAATGGGATGCCCGGTCTGAGAGTTATTGTTATTTCCGTTCCGAGGGCCTAGTTGGATTTAGATTCAATCCAACCTGACCATACCCCAAATGCATCCAATCCTCAAGTGCGGTATGACAAAAAACCATCTCACTCCATCCTTTCCATCACTATAGACTTTTAGTTAATCTGACACCAGTTTCCCACGTTATGGGAGAAAAGGTGAAATCAGGTCAAACAAGTCTGGACTAGGGTCCGGCTTGGTCTGAGGGTCCGACCTGGCCCTTGGGATCCGGCCCAGCCCACCAGAACTGGTTCAGCCTGTGGTGGCTGCCCAGACTGTGCAGGGTAGCCCGAACCATGCTGGGCGTTCTGTCTTGCTCTGGGCGGCCCGGCCCGCGCGGTGTCCCTGTCCGTGCGGCGTTTCTCCCATCGCTGGTAAGCCTGGCCCACGGGTAGAATGGTCTTCATTCCATGGATGTAGGCCCGCATGGCTTGCTCTGGTGGCCCGCGTGGCATGGGATGGTGGCCCGTGTGGCCAGCGGCTGGCAGCTCCCTGCCGGGCCCACCCTACCAATGTAAGGGGGGATGTCACGCCCCCCCGTCTCTCAAACAGAACGGGAGACTGGTGCTGGTTTGGTATCTTGCAAGACATAGGAGGGTCACACCTCATCTGACCGACCGAGCAGCCAACCGGTCTACTCTGCCGGCAGCCGTCCCATCCAGCCGCTTCTGCTCCACCGCCACGGCCAGGGGGCCACGACATTATCCTCTGCGCGGTGTGACGGCGACGTGCCCATCTGGCGGCCTGGAGGCCACCTATGTGCACCGCTGTGGCCTATCATTCTATGTGGCACGACGGCGCAACACCATTCCTGTGACCCAGTGGCCCTGTGCCACCGGTTTCCTTCTCGGTCGGCTCGGTGCTGGCCACCATTGCACCGCCACCATTGTCATCAAGTGAGTAAGTGCATAGTGTGAGGTTTGGTCCATGTTCATTCAGCCCGCACCCTATGTGTTATGGTGATATCAATTGGAAAATCGTAAACTAATATTTGAACGATGTTGTACGAGAACAAATTCAAAATAAAATCCCCTACCTCGGGTTCATTGATGATGCGGTAGAATGGCAGACGTCGATTCGAAGACGTTGGGAAAAAAGACGAAGAAGTTGATAATGATGTCATCAGTGTTCATTAAGGACGTCACTTCCCCCATGCCCCGTTTGAAGATCATTATTCATTGTCATAATAAGTATTCTTCATTGGAGAGTTATTTTTCTTCAAATCTCCACCAAAAAGACAAATTCTAACAAAATAATTGATTATGATTTCTTATTAAGTAGTTTTCATATAATTAAAAAGGTTTAAATTAATTAATTGAATGTGTTAAATAAGTAATTGCGAGGTTTGGCACCATAATTGGGGAGTTCAAGTAGGTTTCTCCCCACTTAACGAATGGTCCAAGAGGTTATAACCTCGGGTGGTCTCTACCAAATTAATGAATAAGATATTTTTAGATCACGGGTGGGCCCCACCATCATAACCAATCATGGGATGTTATGGTGTGGTGGCCCCCCACCTCCAACCTCCTCTTGGAGGTTTTAACCAACCAAAAATAAATTACGATAGTCACTTAATTTATTTTATTATTCCCACGTAAAACCCAAAAAATAAATTCCATTCCTAACCATATGACATCGAGGTGAAAGCCTTCTTAAGTGAATAACAGTGCTATGAGTTCAACGGTTCCCTCATATTTTAATTCCAAGCACCGGTTCAAAAGTTATAAAAACCCACTCATCGGTTTATTGAATGTACCCGAACAAAACTTCAGAAATTGATTTCAGGCACACCAGGCCTCCGAATCATGTGCCGTCAGTTTTTGTGGCCTCATAAAATTATCATGTATTTATGAAAAAAATTCCATTTTATTTTTGGGTATTTACATTCTCCCCACCTTCGGGATTTATGTCCCCGTATGCTACATCTCGAACTAAGGGAACAAATGGGGATACTAAGCATGCATCATATCCTCCCGCTACCATGTTCTCTCCTGGAGGTTCCCATGCTGCCAGCGAATGCACACTAGAGGTATCAACCGTCCACATAGGACCAACTCTTCTTGATACTCATTCTCCAATGGAACCTCCGTGAATGATACCCTGTCATCGATGTCATGCTCTCCATTGTTGATGATGTGGGAAGGGTCATGCAGGTATCTCCTCAACTGACATATGTGGAGGACGGCGTGCACTCAGTTCAACTGAGGTGGAAGAGCTAGGTGCTATGCCACCTCGCATACTCTACTAATGACCTAAAATGGTCCGATGAATCCCAAAGATTACTTTCTGCCTCGACCAAATCTCAGTAGATCTCATCGAGGTGAGACCCATAAAAAGGAATGGTCGCAATCCTCGAACTCTAGAGGTCTCCGTCTCTTATCAGTATATGACTTATTCCACCTCTGTGCAGTCTTCATCCACTCCTGGATGATATGCACCAACTCCAGGGTAGCTCGCACCATCTATGGTCCCACCAGTGCTGACTCCCTAGGGTCTGTCTAGCACAAGGGTGATATTCAATGGTCTCCCACACAACTCTTCGAAAGATGCCATAATTATGGTGGGGCGATAGATGTTGTTGAATGGAAACACCACCAAATGAAAGTTATCCTACCAGCTATGACTGAAGTTGAGGACACAATCACATTGCATGTGCTCGAGTGTTGGAATGGTCCGCTCAGTCTGACCATCTGTCTGAGGATGGAAGGCAGTTCTCATACGTAGCTACGTCACGAAAGCATCTCATAACCCCTTCCATAGCCGGGATGTAAACTTTGCGCCATGATCGAAGACAATAGAAGAAGTTACTCAATATAACCACACAATATTCTGCATATAATGTCTCCCCAAGATATCTACTAAACCCTGCTCTCTAATAGGTAGGAAGTAGGCTGACTTAGTGAGTCGGTCGATGATCACCCAAATCGAGGCGTGACCCCTAGATGTTTGTGGAAGACCGGTCATGAAGTCCATGGATATCTAATCCCAATTACACTATGGGATTTTTAAAGGCTGAACCAGGCCTACTGGTACTTGATGTTCTACCTTCACTTGCTCGCATGTGAGGCATCGCGAGACAAACTCCACTACCACCTTCTTCAAACCTGGCCAATTGTGCTGTCATCTGAGGTCCTGATACATCTTCCCCACTGTAGGATGTACCACTAAAGGGGACGTATGGAACTCACTAAAAACTTCCTCCTGAGGTGACACTGGTACCATAGTACATCTTCTAAAGTGGATGACATTCTTCCCATCTTTAGAAAATCTATCAGGTGCCAGCCCTATGGATATCTGAGCACGTCAGGTCTCGTAGTCAGCGTCCCCATGTTGTGCCTCCCTGACTCGATGAAGAAGTGGGGTAGTGACTGTAAGATACTGTAGAATGTCTTTTCGTCTCTAACCTCAAAGGATATCTATAAGAAAGAAAGATACTTTTTCGCCTCTCCTAAAAGCTGTATACCAGATCTCTTGTTGAGCGTATCCGTAACAATGTTCCCCTTCTAAGGAGTATAGACTATCTCGAAGTCATTTTGTTGGAGGAACTCAAGCCAACGTTGATGTCTTAGGTTCAATTCATTTTTAGAGAGGATATACCTGAGACTTTTGTGATCAGTGTACACGGTAAATTGTTCTCCCATTATATAGTGTCACCACATCTTCAAGGAGAAAACCACTGCTGCTAACTCAATGCCATGGGTAGCATAGTTCTGTTCATGCTATCTCAGCTGCCGAGAACCATACTTGATCACTGCTCACTCATGCATCCGGACACGCCCGAGACAGTTCCCTGATGTGTTGCAGTAAACTATGTACCATATGCCTTCCTCTGAAAGCCTCAATATGGGGACACTAGTCAGACTCTGCCTCAGCTCCTGGAAGCTCTACCGGAATCATTCTGACCACACGATGGTTTACCCCTTCTTCATCATGGCTGATAGTGGTGCTGCAACTCTGGAGAAGTCTTGTACAAACCTCCAGTTGTAACCAGCCAAACCCATTAAACTTCATACCATCGTCACACTCTTGGGTTTCTCCAAAGAATGTACAACATCAATCTTAGATGGATTCACTACAACTACATCCTCTGAGATGACATGTCCCAAGAATTGAACCTCTCGAATCCAAAACTAGAACTTTGAGAGCATACCATAACACTGGTTCACTCGGAGTGTGTCATGTACTACCCACAAATGGTAGACATGCTCCTTCTCAGTAGTCAAGTAGATTAGAATTTAGTCGATGAAGACTACAACAAAGTGATCGAGGTACGGCTGGATGATCCTATTTATGAGTCCCATGATCACTGCTAGAGCGTTGGTTATTTCGAAGGTAAAAATGAAGAACTTGTAGTGGTTGTAACGACACCTCAAGGTTTTCTTCTACACATCCTCATCTAGAACTCTGAGCTGGTGATAGCCTGATATGAAGTCTATCTTTGGAACCAATTCACTCCCTTCATCTGATCAAAGAGGTCATCAATCCTCGTGAGTGGGTATTTGTACTTCACGGTCACCTGGTTCAGGCTATGATAGTCGACCCAAAGCCTCAAGATCCCATATGCCTTCTTGACGAACAGAATCAAGGCTGCACAGGGAGAAACAATGGGGCAGATTAATCCCTTCCCCTCCAAGACCTCCAGCTGTACCTGTAGCCCACAAAGCTCAGCGGGAGCCATCCGATATGATGGATTAGATATCGGATTCATCCTAGGGTATAATTCAATGTCAAAGTCCAACTCTCTACGAGGAGATATACCTGGGAAATCATGAGGGAAAACATCGGCGTACTGGTCCACCACTACAGGGTAACATAGACACTCTGCATCTACTACTCTGAGGGTAAGGTGAGCCAAATGATGAGTGATCGGCTACAACCTCCTCCAAGTAAGTATACCATATGCTGCAAAGGCTCCGTTCTCATCGGTGAAGGTGATCCTGGTCCCATCTGTGCGGACACACCACACTATGCACCTAATATAGTCAATCTGAGTAGGGACTATAGATAACCAGTCCATAACCGAGATGACGTCGTAAGGCCTCGACACCACTACGAGTATATCCCAGCCGAATATTTGTATCCTAGTGTAAGCTCACAATGTAGGAAGTGGTCTGTAATCATCAATTCCTCTCACATAGAAGTCTCTAGCCATACCGATCGAGCCAACATGGTCTGTTGGAATGTTCGAGCACCGAACGAGGGCAGTGGTAATGAAAGAGTGACTGAAACCAGTGTCTACAATAACATCATCTAAGGTAGAGTATACACAGATCGTACCTCAAATCATCTTCAAAGAACCATGGTCGAATGCCTTAGTTGCCTGGAGCTGAGCTTTCCCATGTCCACCTACTCACTGTGGTTGGGGTGGGCCTCCTAGTGGTGGTGGCGTTAACACCTCGAATCATCGTCCACCACCAGCTCCATGACCATATACTCTTCCACGTCTGCCTTCTCCATGCGGTTTTCCTCGATCGAACATCTGCCTCGACCTAGGAGGTCTCTCAACTAGCCATGTTACCCTACCCATAACAAGAGTATCATTTCCCACTCCTGGCATGAATATCTATGTCTCGTGTGCGCCGAACAACTAAACATGTATCTTGAGGTCGTCAACCAGATGACCTTGTCCACTTGGACCTCTACATCATCTGTCTATGGCCAGCTGCAGAAGACTCTACTGCATCTCGAATAGTGATGGGTCTCATTGTTGGTGACTACACAACAAGGAAACTCTCCACTAGGAGGGATCTCTCTAACACCCCTGCCTGCGTCGGGATGCTATGGCAGATCATCGAAGCTCTGTTCTCTTTCATGAGCCCCTTATTGAAGTTCCAGGCCCTAAAGAATGGATCTCACACCATATCGTTGGAGTAAGGTGATTGGTCGTTGAACCATGCTGAGTACTACGCCATCATATTGCTACCCTACTGCAGATTCAGTAGCTCATGTATCTGTATCAAACGTAGGGTGGATGGGATAAACTCCACCCAAAAAAAGCTCCTGAAGTCTACCTAGAGAAGTGTCACCTTGTCTTGCACTTGGAGCATCAGGCTCCACCATCTGCCTACTGATCCCAGACGGAGACTCATGGAATGGATCACCATAAGTTTTCCTAGTGTTCATACTAGTCTGAAGACTCTCAACCTAGAATCTAGTCAATCCTCAGCTGCCTGGGGGTCTGTCTCTCCCTTGATCCTGGGTGGCCTCTGGTTCGGGAACTCATGCAACACTCTCAAGCGGCGTGCACTCTCTTCTACTAGGGTTGTTGGTATCAGTGGCCCAACGGGTAGTAGTACAGCTGGTGCCTCTGTTGTAATAGGTCCCCACACCGAGGCCGCATCGCTCAGTGGGATGTCATCTCATACTACTCTAGGAACCCCGACTGTCTGCCTGCATGGAGGCAGCTTGAAAATAAGCAGGTGTTCCATGGTCAATAAGTTATACATGGTGAGCTGACTCAAATAGTTCAAAAAGAAAACTATTGAAACATACATGCAATCAGTGTTTCGTGCACTGTGTCGGGAATCAGAAGATATGGTCCTGGTGTATGGATATGTCAGCCGCATCACCAACAATACACTCCCTAGACTAAAAACAACACTCTGTACTTAATAAAATTATTGCATCATAGAAGGGAAATATCAGATTCCAAATTTCTATGGTAGAACCTCCCTCTGATACCAAGTTTTCATTACCGGTCCCCTGGGGCCCATGCTGTGACAACCCCAAACCCACCTACCATAGGCCAGGGGCTGGAAATTAGCAGCAAAGGCATAAATCCTGAAAAATGGGAAGGAATTTCCTTTATAAACTGAAAACACACACCCAAAAGAGTTCGATCTGAAAGTAAATTCTATGTAAAGCTGTATACAAAAGAGTGATGAAAAGAAAAGGGGCCATAAATACAAGACCAACTAGAAACTACAAGTACTACTGAAAAACAAGTACAACTGAAAAAAAAACAGCAACTGGCTCATCCTTCGAGGTTCCTACCAAAAGGGTAGGTACAAATGGCCTACTCAGCACTCCACGTTTGTCAGTCTCCTCTGTGTACCGACTCGTCATAAGGTCCACCTCCAGGTATCGTCCAGTCCTACTACTCAACCTCAGTAATCGTTGTTTGGTATCTACATCAAACACAACGAGGTGCGGGAATATCCCATGTAGGGGTGAGTATAACAATACTCATTAGGGACCTCGATACCCACATGGTCTCACAAAATCCAACAAGGATAAACCACCATGTATGAAATCAACAGATAACTCCACTTAGGTATATGACCATACATATACCTATGTTATCTAGTAATCCATCTCAATCATGAAGAAAACACAAGTTAATGACTCATCTCACATAGGTATTCAACTTTTTCAGAGAGATAGAGATGATCAGATGTATCCAATGAATCATCTATGTTTTTGGACCAACACATGATCTAGGGCGTGTGGTTAGAACTACCAGACCCACATAAGATCCAAGAATAATAGTCAGAGCTATTGGACCAACACATGATCCATGTCCATATATTTTGTCAGACCAACACATGATCCAGGAATAGAAGTTAGAACTGTCTGAACAAGACATGATCCTGGAATAGTCATCAGAACTGTCTCACCAACACATTATCCAGGAATAGTCGGATGTGAAAAGCCAGCCTTAGGGTTTTCTCTAGTATTCTTGATTCCAGGATGGTCTTCTCTTCAAGACAAGATTCAATACATAAACTGCCATGTTGTCCCAATTTTATTTATCCCAATGATCTGTCTTTCTATAAGAAACTCAACGCGATAGACAATGCATCAATCAAACGCACAGTCCAAGAGTTATTGACATTTCCGTTCGGAGGGCCATGTTGGATTTGGGTTCAATCTAACCTGACCATACCCCAACTGCATCCAAAAATCATGTTGGGTATTTCAAAATAAATGTCTCTCACCATGATTTCCATCGTCGTAGACAGTTCTTCAATCAGACACATGTAGCCCATGTTATGGGTGAAAAAGTAAAATTAGGTCAAACAGGTCCCAACCGGGGTCTGGCATTGTTTGCGGGTCCAACCTGTCCTTCCAGAACTGGCCCAGCCAGCCGGATCTGGTTCGACCCATGGTGGCAGCTCGGCCCGCATTGGGCGGCCCGAACCGCGCTGGGTGGCCCGGCCCGCGGGTAGCGCCTCACGTGTGGCCTCATTGGCGGCCCGTGTGGCCTGCGTTGGCGGCCCGCATGGCCTGGGCTGGAAACCAGCATGGCCTGGGTGGCCAGTGGCTGGCGACGCCTTGTGTGGCCCACCCTAGCCACGTAAGGGGGTGCCCCATGGTCTCCTGAATGGAACCGAAGTCTGTGTGCAGGACCCAGGATGGTCCCGCCTCGTCTGGCTGGCCGAGCGGCCAGCTGGTCTGCTCCGCCGACGGCCAGCCCAACCAGACGCTTCAACTCCACCATCTCCGCCCGAGGCCATGACCTACTATTTCACGTTGTGCGATGGCACCGCACCCTTCCGGCGACCCAGCGGCCCTGCACAACTGGTTTCTTTCTCGGTCGTCCCAATGCCGACTGTCATTACGCAGCCACTATTATCATCATGGGAGGAAAAGTGTAGGGGGAGGGTCGGGCCGTGTACGTTTGGCCCGCGCCCTCCACGTTATGGTGATATCCATCAACAAATCATTAACCAAGATTAGAATGATGAATAATTGGAAAAAATTCAAACATGAATCCCAAACCTCAGGTTCGTTGACGATGTCGCGGAAAGGCGGACGTCGATTCGATGATTTTGAGAAAGAAGTTGAAGAAGCTGGGGACGTCAGCGACGACGTTCTTCAATGACGTCACTTCCACCCTTTCCCAGGTTAAAGATAATTCTTTGTTGGAGGAAGAAGTGTTCTTCGTTGGAGAGTTCTTTATCTCCCAAGCTCCACCAAAAAGAAAAATTCTAACAAAATAATAGATTATGACATCTTACTAATTTGTTGGCATAGAATTCAATAGGTTTAAATTAATTAATTAAATGTGTTCAATTAATAATTGAGAGGGTTGGAACCATAATTGGGGAGATCAAGGGGGTTTCTCTCCACTTAATGGGGGTTCCAAGAGGTTATAAGCATGGGTGGTCACCACCAAATTAATTAAGAAGAGGTGTTTAGACCTTGGGTGGGCCCCACAACCATAACCTCTCATGGGAGGTTAAATTTGGTGTCCCCCACCTCCAACCTCCTATTGGGGGTTTTAACCAACTAAATATAAATTAAGAAAAACACTTAATTTATTTTATTATTTCAACGTAAACCCCAAAAACTATCATTCATTCTCGACCATCTGCCGTCGAGGTGAAATCCTTCTTAAGAGAATACTAGCCCTGCGAGTTCAATAGTACCCTCGAATTTCAATGCCAAGAATCATTTAAAAATTTATAAAACCCCACTAGTATGTTTAATGAATGTACCCAAACAAAACATCATAAATTGATTATGGGCACACCGGGCCTCAGAATCACCCGCCGTCAGTTTTCGCAGTCTCGTAAAATTCCAATGTATTTATGAAAACATTTCAACAGGATTTCCAGGTCTTTACAGTCAAACCTGGTGTGGGTCACCAACCCATGGGTCATAATCATCAAACTCTTCCACCTCCCAATTAAAAAATATTAAAGGCTTGTAGCTATAATTTCCATATGGTTATGTGTCCTCCTCACTAAGAGGAAAACTCATTTCATAGTCTCCAGCCAATCCTCAGCGACATGAGGATCTGTCTCTCCATTGAAACTAGGTGGTCTCTACCTCTTCAACTCGTGTAATTAACTACGCCTATGTGTGTCCCCTATCAGTATCACTGGTAGTAACTTATAACCAATGGTCGGTGGTATCGTTGGGTCACCTCCCGAAGGTACCATCTCGGGAATTGGTCCCTATATTGTAGCATCATCACTCTATAGATCGTCCTAAATGTAATGAAAGGGAATCCCGACTGGTTGTCTGTGTGGATTCATTGTAAAATATATCAATATTAATCATTAATAATAGATTATATCACATGAGATGACCCTTAAATTGAAATTCCAAGAGAAAAAATTCCATGACTCAAGCAACCAGTGTTTTCATTTACTGAGTTAGAACGAAGAATTCAGAGTCCTGTTTTAGGGATATGTCATCTGTCGCACTAACACTAGACTCCAAGACCCTAAATCATAAATTGATACACTTATAACTATTTCCCTCATAAGATAATAGACAATTATAAATTCTAGTAGAACCAAACACCTTTGATACCACTTTCTCACATCTTGTCCCCCTAGGTTATTGATGTGACTTTCCCAAGACCACCATCCAAATGCTAGGGGTGGTGACTATAACCAAATAAGAATATCCCAAAAGGGAAGTCATTTTGCATTAATTCTTTACACACTCAGAAATATAAAACTATTGAAAGTAAAAACATATTAAACCAAAACTTTATGTGACAAAACTACGATATTATAGTACAACTAAATGTAAAAGGGGAAAAAATACAAGCCCAAAACTACAATAGAATGTAAAACTATGACTTTCCATCTAATCAAGACCATCCCTAAAGGACATGTTAAGGTAATATACATATATTTGTATAAGTATGCTCATTTGTACCATCTCAATGACCACCACTTGGCCCCAGACCACCAAGGTCTATGTTAAACAGTCGATCTCTAGCCGGAGACATGACATGTGCGGTTGAATCATATGCAGTGCTGAGTAACAAAATATTATGTAGGGACACTAAACAAAAAAGGTAATACCACAACAAAATACCAAAACATAATCAAAGATCACACCAGGAATAAATCAATGTATATAAAGTAATATTCTCAGTCGTAAAGATGAATCATCTTGTACTACTTAGGGGATAATCCCTGATGAGTCACCAAGGTTTGTTTAGCTACTGGACCACTAACGTGTGCTCATCTACTTGAACACTAAGGTCTGATTGACTTCTAGACTACTGAGGTCAACTGATCTATTGGACCATTGAGGCCGACTGAGCTACAGGAAGAATAAGATCCACTCGGCTGCTGGACCACTGAGGTCTGCTCATCTATATGACCAACGATGCCCACTCCGCTACTAGACCACTGAGTTCTACTGAGCATCTAGACCTTTGAGGTTTGCTCAGATACTAGACCACCGAGGTTTATCTCTTTATAACTTTTGTGTCACAACCAGATGTCAGATTTTTTCTCTCTATTTCGTTTGAATCTGGGATATTTTACACCACAAGAAATTGGTCATATCTCGATTTCCACTGTGTCACATATATTGTACACCCAATGTACCATACTGTGGAAAGGGTGACTATACTATTGACTATGATCGACTAGACACCAATTTTTAATGATATTTGAGTTTTATTAAATATGTTTTAGTGGCGTCATAGACCGGTTTGACTTGGTTAGACCGAGATGACCATCATAGACCGATGGTCCCACATGACCTGTCCCATTTTGGCAATCCCAACCCCACTTAGTTGGATATAGGCTAACTCGGTAAGGCCTGGCCTAGTGACCAGACCCAATGATCCTTCCTAGACCCGGACCGGTTTTTTCATTGGTCTAGCCTGCCAGGTCTCCCAGCTACTTGGTTCTAATCTTCTTCTGTCTGACATAGTGAGACTAGTTCTAACTAGTCGGGCCTCTTAGTGGCTCGGTTCCCCATCTTGTCCATCGCAAATCAGTAGGGAGGTTCTCCTCCTACCATACATCATACATAGTTCCTTTCTCATAGCCACACAATGCTAGGGTGACAGTGCCTCCAAATACATAATGTATGATTAAGCGTACTGGGTCTTCAATGTGTCCTACTTTAAGTTGTAGGTGCAGATCACCATCATCGACTGTGGCTTTACGCTACATTGCCGCATTCCTCTTGCCCCCAACCCGCATCATATGTCTCGGTAACCTATATCATAACCATGGTGAACTGCCTCCTTCTTTCATTGACACTATTTCAGGAATCTCTTATTTCCATCACAATATAGGTTTTGTGGCCTTCTGTCCCCGCAACGACCTTACACCATAGCCTCTCACCGATGTCGCGACCTGCCTAGCAATGGCTGGATGGTTAACTATGTTCATTATAGGCCAAAAATGTCATCATCACCATCCATTACACCATGAATAATCGGAAGAACATAATAAGAAAAATCGGGAAATAGTCGCAACACAAGAACAACCCAATAAAGATCCATGTGATAGTTCATGTTGACCCAGATGCATTCTCATTTTCCAAATCATATAGAACCCAAATAACGAGGAATAATCAATAAGATATTTTTAATCAATATACCTCATCATTATCCATCTCAGATGAATGATTGAACCATGGATCAACTTGCTTGTGGGTTGTTCCACTATTGTCGGTAAACAATAAGAACATCCAAAGGAAAATCACTCAGAAAATACCCTACCTATTAAAAGTGATTTCTTGAGGATGATCGGTCATCATCTATCATCAATCAATATTCATAAATCTACTCTCTATGGGTGTCATCGTTATTGTATTATTCACTAACCCCCATCATTGGATTGGTTTAATTTTTCATTCGTCATAAAAATTCAAAGGTTGGTCATAAACCCTGAATTCCACGTTCAATTTAAGATGGAAGACTCGTTGATTTTGTAGTGTCGCCACAATAATTAATTAATGAAGTTTTATAATGGGATTCAACATCACCCCATTATTTCACTATATTAATGATGAGTCACTACATAACAAATAAGAAAGAAATGATAAAATATAATTTTAAAATATTTTATTTATCTTTCGAACATTCTAAAAAAAACAATTTCTTTCGATCCACATTAGTCGATGTAAGTCCCTTCCTACGGGAACCACGATGCACTATATTCAATGGTGACCAATTTTATTTGATATAAGAACTGAATTTAATGATAGAAAATCATTATTTCAAATTTATATAATGAACATTAATTTTTTTTCAAAAATACATTTTTTCTATTCTAGGCCTCAAAATGAGGTGGTTTCTCCGTGCCAATCTCGAAAAAATATCCATTTTATTTTTCAAAAAAAATACATGGAATTGTTAGACAATAAATAGTGATGATATTTGGTTATCCTCTGGTTAATTACATAGATAGAGTCATGGCCTCTCAATTTACATAGAATACCAATCACGAAATTCATTGATATTATATCACACGCAGAATACCTGATCTCAATAAGTTGAATCAAGTCCACATGAATATTTTTCCAAATGATGACATGTATAGAAATGAGAAACATAATATAAAAGACTCTTCCTCATATGACCCCATTAAAACTATGAATATAGATCCTAGTACATATTGAACTTTCTAGTATATACTTATAATGGGGATAAATAAAACTTCCCCATCACATCATTATAAAATATGATTGAATCCATTTTGAATCCTTATAAAAAGATGTATTACCCCACCCATAGAAAAAAATTGGTCAATAGGGGGTATCTTATGAAGCTATATAGTCACATAGAACATCACAATCAATTTCCCACACACAAGAATCACTCACATTCAATAGATGTAGTAGAATCAGTACCATTGAATATATTTTTTTTTCCATCTATATACCACTAAATTCATCAATAACATGGCCAACTACTCTTACACCTCCTCCACTAAAATATAATAAGAAATATAGTGTGGTTATTATGCTAAAAAATATATCGTTCAATGTTTTTAGACTATCTCAATGTTGAAATCAAAGAGGAACTCTTGCCAATGTAAGATCCCAAAACCCACACTACCAGATCTAGTGCTAAAATCATAAAATATTAATTTCTATATATTATACAAAAAATTGTTACCCAATGTATTCTCATCCAAACCTTATGAAATAAAATTTAAAAATAATATCACAAAAATTAGAAATAAAACACTAGATTTAGAGATTATGAAATTTGTAATAACTCCTATATAAACCAAACACATTATATTAAATGATCATTTCATTGAATTTACCATGATTTTCATATTTCACAATATGTAATAATTATAATCAATAAGAAATAAATTGTAGAAATAATTTATTCAAACTCATTATTAAAACCTAGAGGATAATGAATAAAAAAAGGGTGAGATCAATTTCTCATTTTGGGTATACATACACATTTAAAATTTTATGTAACCAATGATCACAAAAATTGAATAAGGGTATGACATCTTTATTTGAGAGCATTAGTGAATCATAAAAAAATCATTCTTATCTATACAAGAATCCTAAATCATGAAACATGGAATAAGGATTTAAAACATTAATGATTCATAGGGATCATTAATCATGATATATATGATATCAATCATCATGAAATGGGAAATTGTAAACCCTTAATATTCATAGAAAATCGTATTATTATCATAGATCCTAATTTTCATAGAACACATACAGAACACATAAAGAACCCTAACAATTTAAATAACAAAATAAACTAATTACTAAATAATTCATCATAAAAATATATCAATACCCAATTTATTGAATTTATCACTGGCTGCATGAATCATATAATCTATAAAAGGAATAACTGATGCTATCTAGGTGATCCTACAATATATAATATAAAATATCATTAAAATGAATAGTGCACATAAATATTTAATCATAAAAATCCAAGATATATTAATTTTTATTATTTATTTCTGTTAAAACATATAAAAGAAATGGATTTAATTGAAATAGACTTGAAGTATGATTAACCTGTGGAAAATGAACAAGTTCTATAATAATATCCTTCAATCATGATTTACCAGTAGATATAAAACAAGATCCAAAAAATAACATAGAAATTTTATAAAAACATTATTATAAAGAATAAAAATTTAATCATTTCATAACATCCTAATTGGAGGATAATTAGCATAAATACGATTTGACATTGGCTAATAAAATAGAATATCATAAAATCAATTTTATTTAAAATAAAAATTACATTTTAGAAGTATATATTTTATTAAATTAACAAAAAAAATAATCTTACTTTTAATTACAATAATCCATGGGAAAATATTAGAGAATATTTATAAATTAATTTAATAATTTTTTTGTGTAATAATATCTTTTATTCTTTTGAAATATATTATTTAAATATTTCTCAAATTTTATTAAATCTTGAAGATTGAAGGAAAAAAATTTTCCAACAAAAAAAATTCTTTGGAACACCTAAGTAAATAATGATAGATAAACGAATTGAAAACATATATTCACCTGAGAAAAAATGATTAGAATAATTTTTTTAGTTTCATTAGAGATTAACTATTAATTTTCTCATTAATTCATAATCATAATAAATATATATAAATAGTGAGATTGTAATATAATACTCTTACCACATTAGTAACGTTAAATATCAATTCACATGAAACAATATAATTAATTGAAACGTAAAAAAATTATTAAACATGGAAGATTCAAGTTCTATTATGTCAATGATTTAGTAAATACAACTCATATAATAATATTGGTTTATAACACAACTTACATATCCAATAAATAATATCATGAAAAAAATACCTTACAATATAGGTAACTTTGAATCTACAATCCCCATTAAATATTGAAAATAATTTAGATTTTTGAATCCCAATTAAATTAAGGATAATATTATTTAAATACATTCATGGGAATTACACACACCACACAACCAAAATAATTGGTCAGTAAGGCATGAATCTCATGATAATAAAAATGAGATGAGGAAACTCTTACCACAAGGATACTTTTGGACGATCATTATTTATACTATTATATACTGGTTTACAAAATGTTATTAAATTATTTTATAAAAATATAAATAATTTTAATATCATATATTATCCTTTTAGATCATATTTTCACTCATTATTTAATAAATTTTCACCCTTTTCATTTATTCAGGTGTTAGTCCCCTTGTTTTCACATTTAGTCATTATTATAAAAGTATAATTTTTTCATATAATATAATACCATAATCTAAATAATCATAAAAATTAAATAATTATCATATTTAAATAATATTTATACTTTTAAAATAAATCATGAAATATGATTATGAAAAATTCTGAAAATTATGATCATTGACACAGTTGTTCGTATATACACCGAAGTAACATTTCTATTTTTCAATGATCATTATGGAAAAATGTTGAGTAATATTTAATCATTGAATATTTATCATAATATGACATATATACTATGTTAAAATTTTATATATGCTTATATATATCATCCATGTGGTGTGGTGTGGAAAAGAGATTCGCATCACTTCTTGAAGGTGGTAGTCCACACTAAAATGAAGGATTTTAACATCATTTAATCTAAAATAGAATATAATATATTAGAATTTAACAATGCAAAATATTTAATTAATATAAAAATTATTATATTCATATCATATATAATCCTTAAATGAATCCATATTTCGTTCCAAGGACAACGTTAATGAGAAAATGAATGAGATCTCTTCGTGAGGTGGTAGTCCTCCGTACAGATGAAAAAATGTTTTCATATCCCATTTGAAAACAAAATTGAAAATATTTATGGGATATAATTACACCACAGGTATAAAAATTATATATATATAAGATATATACTTAATATCCATTATCATAACCAACCATTAACTGTGGAAATGGAAAAATTATTGACACCAGTCCCTGAGGTGGTAGTGCTCCATACACTTAATGATGATATCAAAAACCATTTGATGGATGTTGGGATTTATTAAGTAATAAAAATAATATAACATCAATATTGTATATTTTTAACACTTATTATATCATATCATAATGTTCTAATAATAATTTATGGAGGTTGATAAAGAAATAAAACAAATACTCAAATTGAATAACATTGCCTCTTATTCATGTATCCTTATTTGGTTTAAAATAAATCAATCCTATAATATATTTATGATGAAATTTTTTTATAAAATGAGGTTAGTGTTTTTGAGATGTTATTTTTATTTGTAATTTCTATGAAAAATGTCTCAAATGGGGTGGTGAAATGAGGGGAGTGAATGAATTTCTAAAGTTTATGAGGATTGTATTTCTGTAAACATAAAAAATTAACTATTATGAGGAAAATAAAACCTCATATAGCTCTAAAATATATACTTTTATAATTGTAGGGATTATATTACCCATTCTAACCTTCACAAGTGAATAAAAAAAATTAATATTTTTTCCCTACTTATTATGTTTCATTGTGTTTACCATTTTAAGTTTTCACTATGGTTACCAGTTTTCTAAATAAGGTAATTAATAATATAATTGTAATTTATAAAAATTCATCTTATTCAATTTTTACTAACTAATTTTAAAAATTAAAAGTAACATATCAAATAAAGTTCCTATGTGTGTTGAAATTTTATGTTAACAGAATCACATGTAGGTGAAAACATACTATTTAAACATTAAACATACTGAAATATTTTTTAATTTGTGGATAAATATAGTTATTATAAAATATTAAATGGTCCATGAATGGAAGATAAATTTTATTTATATGAATTTATTAATTACATTATAGTATATTGGATTTTTTTTATTTTAATTCATTTAATAAACGGTCTTTTTTTGTAAAATAAAATTATTGTCAGTTTATAACAATATTCATTTAATATGAATTTAATGAAAAAAAAACGATAATGATGGAATTATTTTATATTATATTTTAACTAACATAATATGTTATATCAATCAAAAAATAATAATTTATTATAATATGCCACTCAATTTTTATCACTTTTAAAAACATTAGTATTACTTATTTCATTTAATTGATATCTAAATAATTAATGTGTTGAAATTTCATAAGAATTTTAAGTAATTATATCATCTAGAAATATTGAAGATGAATTATTATTATGAAAAAAATTAATTTTTATTTCCAAAAATATCTATAACCAAACCTATTTTTTTCACTATCTAAAAACATTATAAATATTTAATGCAAGAAAGGTTCCTTTTTCATTTTTATTTAAGTAACTTATTATTGGGATTGTATTCAATGTAATGTTGAATGAAATTTCAATATTTTTGATAATTTAATTAATTTTTACAAATTTACTCGATAAAATTAATTAATTGAATAATTTAGGTCATTTCAACTCATATCGTTTTAGTTTAAACTATAGTAAATCCTTTTATTCTTTATCAACAAAAAATAATTCTTCGAAGAAATAAAATATTAACGTTGGAAAAAAATATTGACCTTATTATACATTATAAATATTTTTGATTCCAAATCAAGGATACATTTTCCCAAATTTAATACATAGTGGCAGAAAAATTTAATTTAAAATTAATACCGCATATGCAATAAGAATGTGTGTACTTAAAGCGAAGATGGTCAAAAAGATAAAATATTATTATATTAAAATGAAAAATTAGAATGATTTATATAAAAATAATTAAATTAATTATTATTCAAGTGTTCTAATATTATAATTGAACTATTTAAAAATTTTATTTCACATTATGAATAATTTAAATGATAAATAAATTCAATTAAAATTCAGTAATTTCTACTATACATAAAAATATTAAAACTTATAAAAAAAATAAAAAAAATAAACATATAATAATTTTTGTTTTCCTTTAAAACATTAGGTTTATTATTTATATAAATTTTATAATATTTGTAAATATATATTTGATATTATGTGTGAAAATCATTATTAAAAATTAATTTAGAAAAATATAGTTTTTCATAAAAACATTATTTCTATTTCAAAAGGTTCATATTTTATTTTAATCAATAGATTAAAACTAAATTTATTCAATGATTCTGCACTAATTTTTAATTATTTAGTTATCATTATTCATACATTCATATATCACATATATGTTATAATGGTAATGTTTAAATTATAATAGTTTAATAATGTTGTGTGATTTGTTCAAACCTGGTGTTGCATGCATTTGAAAACTATATAAGACATTGAATTAATATAATAAAAACTTAAATATATCATAATGTAATTGAGGGATACATTATATTATATTATTACGGTTTCATGCCTTTTATATTATAGAACATAATTTTACTCTTTTAGAATCAGGGGCTGTTACAGTTAAAATATATATATCTCTTGTTATAGTCTCTCTAGGAATATATACACATGAGAATATAATTGTCTACCTAAACCCCAATGAATGATCTAAAAATATAATTAATTTATTTCATCAAGGTGATTACTACAAATACCAACTATATAACTTGGGTTTCACAGTCATTATCATGTTGTCTCATCTTGCCTGAACTAGAAGCAATCACAATTATCCTCTACATCAAAACACACTATATCCAAACATGTATGAATTAGAGAACACTTTGAAATCGAAAAACTCTTTTACTAGTATCAATATCGGATCACAGTTCATCCTCTACTTTAGTTGTTGGATGGATTTCAGACATCATGTGTTTCATTTAAATGAATTCCCATTTCTTCACAGTATTCAAACTGGATAAAATGATTTATAATTATTCCATGAACCTATAATAGTACCCTTTTTGTATAAGGATTCATTGCACCTCTAACACGATCATGGGTAGTTATAATGATGAAAATTCCTTTATCTCCACTATATACTTGACTAAACTATTTTCATTGGTTAAATTCCATAGAAATTTAACCTCTCTAATGATGATCATAAACATAAATAATTTATCACATAATTAGATATAATGAAGTATGTCAATAACTATCATTATCTGGTCTATTTTCTACTAATTCATTGTATATTAAAAAATAATTTCATTAATAATGGAAACCCTATCCCTGTCTGACAAGGAATGAATTCTATAACTCATAAGATATATGAAAACAACAAGGTATTCATTTTTGCAATGGTAATGACATGATACTTATATGGATGGTAGTGAAATTGAAATCTTATCTCTATTAAATCCTCATAAAACCCTTCAACTAGTGGTAGGTAGATCAAAGATCAATATCCAAAAACCATTTAATGCATTTTTTTGATGTGGTAATTGATTCACGAAAACTGTAAATATTTATTATTTTCACCTAGTTTATGGGTTGAAAACTAGTAGTCAGATTTAATTTTCAATTCACTTTATTGAATAAAAATTGAATCTTCTTTGGAGGATACATTTTCTCTTACAAAAACCCTTCATCTAAAGGTCCTCATACTAAATCCTTATCTTTTAGAGCTTGATAGGGGTCATCAAATATAATAAAATGTTATCAACCCCAATCCAATAGTGAAATTCAATTATTAATGAAATAACTCAGTATAATCGTGGTCCAAAAACATTTTTTGGGAATACATGAACATACTCAACCAATACAAATAGAATAATTATGTTTTATAATCTCACTACACAAAGGGTATACTATTACCGCAAAACATAGATAGGTTGTGAATTCATTCTCTCAAGATCCACTCATTCTTCAAAATATTACCTCTCGAAATTAAAAGAAAATATAATCCAACATTCCTACATAAATTTACTACCCATATAGAGATATTTTATCTGAAAAAATTCTTCATATAATATGTCCTTATCTATAATTATATCTTTAAATTTCAACAAAATAACCTACAACGTTCATATGACGTTCTCTTCACTAAATTCCATCTAATAACTTCAATGTATTTGTGAAATATAACAATCAATCCCTATAAGAATCTACAACAAAAAATTATGGGATTACAGATCAGTTGGAATCTATTTGTCTCATTCAATTGATAGGGAAATTACGGAATTGATCAAACCTGTGTCTACATATATTGGGAAAGCATATATATGACCCAAATCATAACTAAAAAATTAAAATCCAAAGAATTATATTTTTCCACCATAGCCTATAACAAACTATTACATCTTCCTCTATTACACATTTCCAAACATGGCCTACATTTTCGTCATTGCTATTGGATTTACTTTTACCATCCAACTATATAACCTCCATTCGAGGCTTTTTAATTCCTTTTATGAACATTGCCTCCATATGGGTTACCATAATTCCCAGAAGCAGTCCTTGATCATGATACATTTATGAATTTTGAGGTTTATAAACTATATAACCAACATATAAATTGTGTTGATTTACGAAATCATATGCCATTTGACCCCAACCATAAAAAGAACGTGTTGTTTCATATATAGAATTTTTGTTTTCATTAAACAGTCCATATGAAAAAAACTATAATGCTTGGGTTCAATAATGTAGATTTCACATATATGAGGATCATGAATTCAGAAATCATCATGTTGAAAGTGTTGAATCTACTTCACGATGTCAACTATCATATCAGGATTCTCGTCACCCATATTACCAGAAGCAATGTATCACCATGAATTATTATAGTACCTTAACAAAAGAAAAATATATAGAGTGACATTGATATCTAATATTACTTTTTTGTGGCATTTCAGAAAATTACAAACACACAAAATGTTTCTATCTTGAAATATTTCGATAAAATAGTGCATGAGTTCAGTGATTATTTAGAAATACTAAAAAAAGTGATCCCACCCTATTAAAACTCAAAAATAGCATGAATATATTCATTAATAAAGTTCAAATTAATAAACATTTCAAGGTACAATAAAAAAATATATACCCAAGTGATTATCACCTAACTATATGATTGGGTGACCATATGTATCCATTTTCCTTACACTTCATTGAAAAAATTGGTTAAATGTAAAACCATCATTTCTATTGGGGTCTTATGAGCATGAAAACTCAAATCACTAACTCGAAAAAGCCTTCCATTTGTTTATGGAATATATCCCCATGAAATTTCAGTTTTATATATCTATTAGACTTTCATTATGTGATAATATTGACCGTATGTTCATATCATACCATGGGAATAGTTAACTTCTAAATATATAGATGAGTATCATAATGAGACAATGAATGTTTGTCTATAAACATCTCATTTAGTGGAAAAAATAATATAAAATCACCTAGATAGCACACCTTATAGATAGATCCCTATAGTATGAACTTATCAATAATATTGTTGTTATCAGGACCCTTTTTAGATATCTAAGCTAGTTATGATAAAAAATGGAGAAGATAAGTTAACATGATATGAAATGGTTAAATGATCATATATGGGGTGATAAAACAATAAATACATGAAATTAAATAGAACATTACAATTTTATTCACGTACAATTAGTTTCCTAAAAATGTTGTATCTTCATAAAAACGTAAAAAAATAAAGTAGTTATAGCCCTAGTGAATAGGTACATCATTCCTCGCACCATCACTACGTTCCCTGACATGATAGTATAAAATGATAACAAATCCTAAATTTCCATTATATTTTCAAAAAAATTTCACCACATGTAATGTCCCGGTTCTGGAAGCCACCCAAAGGTGCCCCGTACCCGGTTGGTCACATGGCATCAAGCGTATTTCCTCAAACGCCAGTGGCTACCGACTAGCAGTGAGGGCCTTGGGTTGGATATTGTGGAAACTATGCCCTCATTGGAAGAGTATACAACATAAGTAATCAACATACAATAGTGGACATAATAATAATCAATACAGAAATAAACAGCAGAAGACTGAAAGAATAAAACTGGAGAACACATATATAAACATGACGCATGATATATATATATATGTCTATGAAAACAGCTAAACAAGTAAAAATTATGAAAACAATATTAAACTGAAGTACAACAGAAATACAGATGAGCGACTCCTTAGAATCGCATGCCTCGGCTTGGCCCTATGATCTCCAACTCCATAGGAATCATGAACCTGAAGTAGAAGGGCGCTTGTCCTTATCTATTCCTGCAACAATATAATCTGTTTGGGCCCAAAATAATGGCCCAAACAGGGTGTGAGATAATGTTCCACTAGGCAACCACCCAAAGATATGTTCCTAACAGTTAGTGAACATATGGCAGGTTATGTACAGTACGTAGTAAAGAGTTAGTAGTAAACAGGATAATACACAGCAGTAAATATCCAAAATTTCTATCATATAGTTTACAAACAAGAAACAGCCACTCAAAATAGTTAAACAAGAAGGTAACCTCTGGGTAGATCTCACAGCCTATCCCCTACGGTTCAACCTACAAGTACTAGAAACCCTCTAGGAGGTACACACAGTCTCACCCCTCAAGATTAGCTATAGTAAAAATAAATAGACTCTCTAAGGAAGCACTCCCCGTCAATTCCGCTTATAGTCTCGTATCGTACTAATGGCTCTTTAGGGAAGCCCTCAATGTCTCATTCCCCCTGTGGCCTGCGTCAAGTAACTATAGACTCTCTTAGGTAGCACTAAACGTCAATACCCCATGTGGTCTCACATAATAAATTAATGACACCCTGGAAAATCCCTTCTTTCGATTCAATATATGGTCTACTACACTAGGATATCGCAGCCCTGTATAAAACAAACATGCATAACACACATATCGCCCCAAGTAAACCTCTAGAACAACTTGGCTATCATTCTAAGGCATGACATCATAACATTAAATAGTTACACTATCCTACAACTAGGCATGGCAACTGGAAAAACGCCTAACAGGAAAAACATGCATGGAAAAACATCCAGAGCATAGTAAAGATTATCCTATTCACAAGCATCGACCTCTAAACAAGAAACCATGAAAACCAAGAAAACCACATAGATAAAATAGGAAACACACAATACCCCGTTCAAGGGAATTGGTGGTATTACACAAAATATTCAATGACATCCTATAGAAAGGCACAAATTGCCTACCTCGATCCATGGAGATTGATATACTTGAACCATGATGATTGATTCTCCTTATAACGACGTAGATCTACAAAAACGCACAAAACGGTCAACCAACGATATCTTTAGAAAAAGGCGGAACTCATAAAAAAGATCCATGATAAGGATGGGAATACCACTGTGGTTCTAATGAAATTGACGGTGGTCAATTCGAAGAACAGACGAAGGCTCGGGGGATCAGAGAAGTTTCGCGGCTGTACGAGTTCTCTCGGATGAAGAACCTGAAAAAGAAGCGAGTTCGGTCCGTCAGGCACGATCCCAGTTCATTTAATGAAAAATATAGTACATATCATGTACTTCTTGGGTACATGGAATGTACATGGCCTTTCCATACTCCACTTTATGCGGCCTCCACATCGCCCCTACACACCCTGTGTGTGGCCCGGACACGGCCATCACACGGCCTAGCGCTGCATCAAAGTACACGACATGTACTTATAATGTACACGACATGTACTTAGAAATTTTCCATATTTTCCCCTTTATCTCAAAAACGACCAAAAAAGGAAAAAAATATCTGAAACGAAGATCTAGGTTCTTACAAACATCCCCCCTTAATGAAATTTGCCCTTGAATTTCCCTATTGAGGCGTAGATGAAGAAACCCTGAACAGATCCGGCCACTGCAATCGTACATCGGCCTCCCCCTCCCTTGTCTCATCCTATACTCACCTGTGATACCATAGCACTCATACCAAAGGAACAGATCAACCACGGAGAAACTTTGTATTGCGATCGACAATCCGGATAGGATGCTCCTCAAATGATGCATCTACTTCAACCTCAACCTCCTCGGGCTGAAAGACATGAGACGAGTCTGAAATGTAACGTAGGAGCTGAGAGACGTGGAAGAAATCGTGCATATCCCGGTACCTCTGAGGTAACTGCAACCGATAGGAAACCAACCCAACTCTCTCCAATACCTCAAATGGCCCGATGTACCGCGGTGAAAGCTTAACCTGTCTCTGAGTCCTCTTGTGTCCCAACCTTGGTGCAACACGTAGGAAATCATGATCCCCGAACTCGAAATCCAGAGGTCATCTCCGCTGATTAGCATAAGACTTCTGTCGAGACTGTGTGGTAGCCATCCTCTTTCGAATCAACTCTATCTACTCTGAGGTCTCCTGAACAAGATGAGGTCCCAATAAAGCTGCCTCTCTTGCCTCCAGCTAGCATAAAGGTTATCGGCATGGCCAAACATACAAAGCCTTATAAGGTTCCATCTAAATAGTCACCTAAAAACTGTTGTTTTAGGCGAAATCCACAAGAGGGATATATTTCTCCCAAGAACTGCCAAAGTATAGAATGCAAGATCGGAGCATATACTCAAGCACCTGGATCATACGATCAGACTGGCCATCTGTCTGGGGATGGAATGTAGTACACAAAGGTACCTGTGTGCCCAAAGTCCTCTGAACCCCTTCCAGAACTGAGAAGTAAAGCACACATCCCTGTATGAAACAATGGAGCGTGGAACTTCATGTAGACTTACAATTTCTCGGATGTATAGTCATCCCAGATGATCAACACTGACGGTCTACTTGATCGGTAAGAAGTGAGAAACCTTTGTAAGCCTGTCGACGAAAACTCAAATAGAATTGTTCCCTCGAGGAGACCTCAGAAATCCAGTCACAATGTCCATTGCAACTTCATTCCAGTTCCACTCTGGAATGGGTAACTGCTATAAAAGGACCGATGGTCGCTAATGCTCCGCCTTCACCTGCGGACAAGTAGAACACCTCAACAAGAAATCATCAACGTATCTCTTCATACCTGGCCACCAGTACTGGAGATGAAGATCCCGATACATCTTGGTGAGGCCAGGATGTACTGCCCAAACTGATTAATGAGAATCCCACATCTCCTCCTCGCGGATGTCTGATGGCACCCATTCACGTACCTATAAACGCAAGATCTCATCCTTTCCCATTGTCCGTCTAGGAAGAGGGTCATCTCCTGACACACTCTTTCATAGGACTAAACCTTCTGAGTCGGATAGTTGGCTCATCCATACCCAATCAGGAAGTGTCGACGTATCAGCTACAGAAGATAGGTAAGTTTCTCCCTATTTGTCGTGCACCTCCAGATGCATCTCAGAGAAGAGATCCATAAGCTGCCACTCACTAATGTCCTCCTGAACTACATGAATCTGAGTTATCCTGCTCAACTCATCTGCCACTACGTTTCTCTTTCCCAGCATATAGGCAATCTTGAAATCAAAAGAGTAAAGATACTCCACCAACCTGTTCTATATCAGTTTCAGATCATGCTGAATGAAGATGTACTTGATACTCATGTGGTCGGTGAAAATTACATAGTGCTCTCCCACAATGTCATGTCTCCAATAACTCATGGAAAAAACAACAACTACCAACTCCAGATCATGCATCGGGTAGTTCTTCTCATGTGGCCTCAACTACCGAGACCCATACACAATGACACCATCTCCATGCATAAACCCAACGCCCAACCCGATACCTGAAGAATCTCAAAAAATAGTATAGATCTTTCCTGGATCTAGAAAGACCAGTATTGGTGCTGACGTCAACCTTCCCTTCATCTCCTAAAAGGATGAATCACTAGAATCTGACCATAAGAGCATCACCCCCTTCTTGGTCAGACCTGTAAATGGTGCTGGTAGGTGTGAAAAGTCTTGAATGAAGCGTCTGTAGTATCCAGCAATCCCTAGGAAACCCCATACCTAAAAAACATTCTTCGGCTGCTCCCAGCAAACTACATCTCTCACTATCTCTAGGTCCATAGATACTCTAGCCTTTGAGATGATGTGACCCAATAAGTGAATCTAATCCATCCAAAAGTGGAACATAAAAAGTTCATCATAAATTTGATGCTCTTTTAGTCTACTTAGAAGACATATCAAGATGGGTTGCATGGTCGTGTCGAGTGTGAGAGTACACCTTGATATCTCCCACAAAGACTAGCACGAAGTAATCCAAGTAAGGATGGAACACTCGATTCATTAGTGCCATGAAAACTGCTAGGGCATTCGTGAGACTGAACTACATAACCATATACTCAAAGAGACCATACCTGCTCCAGAAGTCTTTCCGAGGTATATACGATGGTCTAACGTGAAATTGATGATAACCAGACCTCAAATCAATCTTGGAGAACACATAAGATCATTTAATCTGATAAAAAAGATCATCAATCCTCGACAAGGTATATAAGTTCTTGATCGTCAATTGGTTTTGATTCCGATAATCCTCACAAAGCCTAAGGGTACTGTTTACCTTCTTCGCAAATAGGATAGGAGAACCCTAAAGAGAAGTACTAGGTCATATGAAACCCTTTTCCTACAACTCCTCCAAATTCGTCTTGAGCTCCTGTAACTCAGGTGTAGCCATCCTATACGGAGGAATGGACATCAGTGCTGCTCCTGTCAAGAGCTCAATAGAGAAGTCTACCTCACGCTCTAGGGGAAAACCGGATAAATCCTCTTGAAAGAAATCTATGAAATGATCCACCACTAGAAGAAAGTCCAACTTTGAAGTTCCCTTCTCATCTAGATAAAGACTAGAAATCTAGGACAACCGTTCCTAGCCCATGATGCTCAAGTCTGGCTCAACTCACCCGAATATCCCATTCCCCTCTATGAAGAAAAGATTCACCCTCTAGTGAAATGAAATATGCCCTACGACGATAACAGTCAACGACTTCCTGGAAAGGAACCAACCAGTCCATCCTAAAAATGACATCATAGCCTGTCATCATTAGGACATAGAGATCCCATAAGAATCTATGCCCTACAACCTCGAGTGGGAACACTCTGTACTAACGTACACTAGATGTCCTTGTCCCCAAAGGTATGTCCAGTGTCAATAAGTCGGAAGAAGAAATGATACAGAGATGAAGTCTCTCTACAACAACAAAATAGATAAATCCATGTGTAGCACCTATATCGAAAAGAGTTGAAGATAAAAATGAGGCTACTAAGATCATACCTAGAACTTTTGAAAGTTCATGATCATGTTCCTGATTGGTATGCTCCACCACAAAATTCTAGCTTGCCCTGCAACCCTGTGACCCTCCCTGACCTGTCTGAGTTGATCCTCCCTGTTGACGCTGAAAGACTGGTGGCTGACCACCACAACCTCGACCTCCACCTTATCCCGAACGGCCGGAAGAACTCCAGTTCCCCAACTGGTGAGAAACAGGTGGTGGTGCTCTTGAACGAGTAGTCATGGAAGAACCCATGTCCCCAGCTACTGGTGAGAAAACCTAGTAGAAACGGTAAAGGTGACCCATCATGCCGCAAGATCAGCACTCCATGGGGTCCCTCTGGCATTGCGGCCTCGTGTTCCATGCCATTCCACATTTATAGAAAACTAACTGGCTCCCTGAAGATGTATATCACCTCCTAAGATCACCGCGCATAGACTCCCTACGACACATCCTACGGTCAGCTGGAGGAATACTAGATCTGGAAGCAGAACCGCCCTGGCTCAAAGCTCCAGATTCCCTCAGATTGAGCTCCACAATCAGTGCATGGTTGATGATCGAAGTGATGGAAGTCAACTGAATGATATTCACCTACGAACGGATCTCCCACCTGAGACCATACTCAAACATCCTGTCTATGAACATCCCAAATCCACCCCGGAGGGGGGTGAAACGCTGCAGCTCGGTGAAATGAGAGGAATACTCCAAAATAGAAATAGTACCCTGCTCTAGACTAATGAACTCCTGGGCTCGATCGGCCCTCAGGGTATCCGGGTAGAAGTAGTCGTAAAACACGGGCTGGAACTCCTCCCAAGCCATAACCTGCTGCAGACCCGCATGTGAGATCATGTCCCACCACCTCTTGGCCGAGTCTCATAGCATATAAGTAGAGAGCTTGACCTACCACTCTGGAGGCATTTACAGATGGTAAAATATTGTTAGCATGGCTTCCAACCATGAATCTGCAGCTTGTGGTCCTCTTTCTCCCAAAATATTAGGAGGATTCTACTATTGGAAAACCCTCGTCAAGTCTTCCATAGTAGTGGTAGGAGGCAGTGATCCACGAAAGGCCTCCATCATCCTCATAAATCCTTCCCTAAATAGATCCCAACCGCCTCCAACTAGTATGACAGCTGGTGCCAAGGCTTTAATGACTAGAGGATCGACAGGAAGTCCCTTATCATCCATATCTAGCGTCTGATCACTATCCTGCAACTGACGTACAAAAAGAGGGCATCTCTGAGGCATAACACTAAAAGATCAAAAGCACACCTTAGATCATGAATATCAAGGACAGATAACAAGGGAGTAAAAAATAGAAACATGAGAAGGGAACAATCATGTTTTACAAGACAAGACTACACTGCGTGTATAAACTCTACACAGTATGTACTTAACTCTATTCCCCTTCTGGAGTTTCCTGGCACGCCTAACCCACACGGTCTTCTTAAAATGAGACTACACACAGTGTTCCCTATGGACATGATGTGTAGTAGACAAGTCTTCAATAACCTGTTTTTTTATTTACAAGGCTAGTTACACAGCTGAGACTGCACGACAAGTTATGTACAAACACAACATGTACTTGAAGATTTTTCACGACCCGTGTTGTTGGTGACACGGCTGGCCCTTACACGGCATGTTCCAAACAAACACGGCATGTATAATAAGATATAACACCATACCATGTTGTTCGTGACATGGCCTGGTACCTAGAACAAGGCTACATGACGTGTTCATACAGACCAATAAATGTATTACCTGAGCTTCCCCGACCAGTGAAGTTAGTGAGACAACTGGGTACACGGCTCACTACTACATGACGTGTATCTACTGGACATTGCGTGTTCTTGGTGATTCTTCACAAACTGTGTTTCTGCTGACACAGTCAGTGACACGGTTTAAAAACTACACGTCGTGTATATATAAAGTACATGATGTCTATTCTAGGTTTTTACGTGCAGTATCTCCAAAACTAAATCGAATCCCACAAAACATAGAAAAACAAGCATGAAGGTTCTAAATTCCAATCCTTGAGGGCCCATACTCCCCATGAATCAATGCTTTGCATCTCCTACATATCATATATAAGGTAAACAAATCAATGATCCAACAATTTATGATTCATGAGGGCCCATAACACCTCATGAACAAAAATTTGGTGTTCATTTAAGCGAGGTACAATAAAAACAACCTCTATATCAAACTACACGGATTCTATAAAAGCATCTATCAAAAGAACATGCATAATCTACACAATGACTATCACAACAAGATGAAAATTCTATTGCACCATAGATGGCATGGAAATAATGCATGGAATGTGATTTCTAATAAGTTCTTATATGATTCATGAGATGGCATACCCTTATCTCATCAGGTTGTGACATAAATAGAATGACAATATCAACAACAATGACAACAGAAAGTATGTGAATCACTCTAGGTGAAATTGGATAAACTGTAACATAGAAAAACCAAAAAACTGTAATAAGTGAGGTAGATTGGCTTTTCTGTGTACACAGGTTAGCAACTCTTGAGCACAGTTTAATACCATGTACCGAATTCATCCTATCCCAGGATAAAGGCACCAAACAGTAAATCAAGAGAAATGAAACCCTCTAATACCAATTTGCAATGTCTCGATTCCAGAATCGACCCAGAGGCGCCCCGTACCCCGTTGGTCACACAGACTCAAGCGCATTTCTCCGAACGCCAGAGGCTGCCGACTACCATCGAGGGACTTGGGTGTGATATTGGGGAAACTATTCCTTCATTGTCAGAGTACACATCGGAAGAAAACACGATACCACAACGGAAGTAATAATAATCAATTCATAAATAAACAGTAGAAGACTGAAAGAAGAAAACTGGAGCACACATATATAATAATGATGCATGATATATATATATGTCTAGGAAAACATACAAAAAATTCACAATGCTAAAAACAATAATTTTATCCAATGGGCCACAATATGGGGACTAGATTATAGTATTCTTATATCACAAATGAGATTAATTATCCAAATGAACTACTAAAGATAAACTCATCCAAGTATATCACATATTTTCATGATAAGATTCTATTCTTATACATGTTGAATGGGAACCATGAAATTATATTTAAAACAATTCTAGAGTACCATTATAACTCTCTCCAAGATTTAAGGGGGGGAAATAATTTTCCAACTGAAAATAATAGATTCTTAACAAAACAACTACTAATGGGGAAGTGTCATACCTGAAGTCGCGGAAATTGACCACCTTCCTACAACCACCATTATTGAGTAATGTTATTCCCCAGCTATACCCAACATTTAAATTTAAATGTAAAATTATATTTCATCATTATAAAATACAAATAATGTGAGAGGAGAAAATATATGGGTGAGTATATAAATAATTTTTTGATTTCACAATTGTCAAACAATAAGAAATATAATGGAATGATAGTTTCAAACCAAATGAAAAATAGGTAAAAAGAATAAAAATATATGCACTTAAATAATCCAAAATTTAAATGAGAGGAATATAGATCATCAAATATATAAAATAATGGTAACATTTTCAATGGATCCAAAAATTTCATCTCAAATTCCATTAATCATTTACAACTACACAAGAATCGAAATATAAGACATGCACCATGCTAATGGGAAATGTTTCTAAAGGATTACCATCCCTAGTAGATTACCTTCTCCCCATAGGATATTTGGGAAGTAACATATCCATAGATAGAGAAAAAAACCACCCTAGTAATTTAGTGGAGTGTACACGCTTCATGTATATAAGATATGTGATAATTAATCGCTATAAATACCAACCATTAATTTAGTACCAACCAAAACACAACTGTAATAGTGAAGCTCAGGGACTTTTATTATGATGGAAAAAATGGAAGAATCATCCCACTCACATCACCTCATATAATCTCTTAAATATAAAAACAAAGGACACTATAATATCATACCTATAATTATTATTTTAATGGAATAATAATTGGTCAATATAAAAGTCATTACAGAAGAGATATTATAGGTAGATATGTGTTGAAAAAATACACAATGCTTTCCTTCGTGTACACATTTAGTGTTCAAATGTCTCTACCTAGACACATCATAATGCCTCACATATAATTTAATAACCCCATGTTATTGTATTTTTCTTTTAAATACACTACATTTGAAATGAAAATAATTCCTTGGAATGGCCTCTCATAACATAGATCATCCCCCAAGGAAGTGTCAGACAATAAGTGGGATGACCACATGAACATGTGATATATTAATCCACTAAAAACCATAGTAAATACAAATAATAGTGACAATATTCATGTATTCCATATTATATATTGTTTATGGTCATATTTGGTTTCTATATTCAAAAATATTGATCGAAAAATGTCACCACCACCATTTCCCCCATAAAAACACCCAAGAAATTTTTGGATGCATCAAATGAAGTCAACTTTTCTCCTTATCATCACTATATCACAATACAATAAATATTAAAATAATTTATGCATTCACAAACATTTAAAAATGATGTTGTACCATCCAATTGATCATATATTCTCTAATATATGTTGAATGCCTATGAACCTATATAATCAAATTAATCTATATACATATAAAAATCATTATGAGAGTTCTATTGTGATTTGGATTATACTTTTAGGAGAGAGCCTTCCACCTTCAGTATTGAAAATATTGACTAACATGAATAACAGAGGGTTGAAACAAAGAAAACATCAATTTTAGTATAATAATTCACTACTATGGACCCAAATGAGGATCATCGTAATGAATATTGGATAATGGAGAAAAAATAAATCTAAAAATTAATGAAAAGGGGAAAAGGGGGAGATACAGGTATTGATCATTGATAACATATTACATCTAATAATTCTAGAATAACTGGGAGAAAATACATAAATAACAATCATTAAAACCTCATTAGATAATGCATTGATGGATAATGGTTTTGTGGGTTATACATCAATATTTTTGGTGAGTTATTATTTATTCAACCACATATGAATGATTCTCCCAAATAAATTCATCGATGACCCTCTCAATGAAAGATATATAAAACTCTAGTTTTTTAAGGATAACCTACGAGCATTGATTTTTTAAAGAGTTTATAGAATTTATTATTTTATTAGTCATTACTGTAGATAATTAAATTAAAAAAATTAATTAATTATTATATTTCATCTATCATCAACAAATTAATTTACATCAACCAAAACATCAATTAAAATAAGTCTTATATAACTCCAAGGGTAAAAATAATTTTCCAAATCCATCATCAGTTTCATATTTTAAACTAGGGCCCTTAATTAATAAGAAGGATTTTCATTATAAAAAGATACATGTTTGTGGATTAATTCATTTAACAATTTTAATATATTTTTTCTAGGGTCATGTGTAACCCATAACGACACACCATGTATAAAAAACAACTATATATATAATTATTCAAAATGGTATAAATATAAAAATTACAACTATTAAATTATGAATTTTCTGGATAAAAAATAAGATTCATAAATGTACATTATTGTTTCATTGAAAATGTGTTCTCTTCATTATATATGTATCAATGTAGTTTAATGATAAAAAATTCTCAATTTATTTATAATTCTTATGATAATGGTTTTTAAAAAAACTTGGATTCGTAGAAAATATTATCAAGGGATACATAACGAAATAAACACTTTATTCCATTTTGGAAATCATGTAATACCATAAGTAAATTTTCACTTGTACAAAAAAAAATTAGATCAAATATTTTTTACTTATCCATTAATTAACATTTATATCCCAATGACTTTCATAACAAACCATATAATAACATATAAATTAAAAATTCATATTTAGGTAGGTTTCTTGTGAAAGATAGTTACATTATCAAAAAAATTATTGAAAATATACTTTTCACCATTTTATGGGGAATAACTGTTATTTTAAATATATTCTCATTATACGACAACATAAAATACAAATGAATCTCAAAAAATATATATTAAATAATATAATTGTCAGGTAGTTATCATGGGAAAACATATTCACATTAGTCCTTCAATGACACTTACAAATGTTATAACAAACATGGATATTTCCAACATATATTCTCCAAGGAAAAAAATCAATAACCAATTAATTGGAAATATATTATAGGATAAAACATCCAAATGAACAATATATACAACCATTATGTACCTAAAATTTTAAAATATTTCATTCCCAATATGAAATTTCATAAATTGTTCTCTTCAACCAATTTTATAAGCACATTATAGATATATATAAAAATACTGATAGAAATACATTTTAATTGAAAACACATTAAACTAAAAAATATATAAGAAATTTAAAATCGGACTTTACTTATAAAATATGTGAAATATTGAAACCTATGGTTTTAAAATAATAATGATCTTGTTGGTTATAAAATCTACTCATGTCGTATTTTTAAAAAATTATTTGTTTCACCATTTTGTAAAAAACTCAAAATTAACCCGCTTGGAAGACAAACAAAATTTTACCCTGAAATCTCTAAAAATAATGTAAAATAATGATTAACAAGAATTTAAACATACATATAGTAAAATTAATAACATACCAGAAAAATTTTAGGATTCATTTAGTTGGAATAAAAAGGGACTAAAAAAATTAAACTATTAAAATATGATTGTTTTAAAATTCATTTACCTCAAATATAACTTTCCACATAGAAACATCAAATCCTATAAAATAAAATAAAATTTATTATTTAATATATTATAATAATTTTGTTATTTATTCTTTATTTATTGTCTCTTTTATTTCATTTCTTACAATTTCATATAAAGCTACAAAATTTTTGATATTTCTATATGATGTTTTATGGGTGTTCAGTTCATAATACCGAAACCTCATTTGTTGGTTTACCATGGAAAAAGGCATTTTTGTTAGGATATAATAGAAATATTAATAATCAAATAAATATAATTTCTATACAGTGTAAAATTATAGAAACATTAATGAATGATAGTAACGAACAAAATATTCAGATAACTTTTTGATGGTGGTAGTCCACACATTTTTCTAGGTGATGTTTTCATTTTCTAATAGATAAAAGGTTAAAAAGGTATTAATATAGAAATATTTTTGAATAATATTTATTTCAGGAATATATTATAAATTCATTAAATCCATGGATATCATTCATTAATAGTGAAATATTTTTTTTCGTGATTATAGTTCGTTTTCTATTTTTTATTGGACTTACATCCACATATTCAATGTAGGTTATATAATCACATAATATTTTGGGGTTCTAAGCTCCGTTATCTTGAAAGAATATCATAAAATAATTTTCCATGAAATATGATATAAATCTCCAATACTAATTATTCTAGGTTATTCAAGTGGTATCAATGTTTTTTTAATTTCATTTTCAATTTAAAATGATAATTACTTTTATTTTTCATTGACCTAATAAATGGAACAATTCTAATATATTGTTTTGTATAAAAAATATTACGATACATTTCAAAAATATTCCCTTTGATTATTCATCCTTAGTCGATCTCAATGTTCATACCTGAAGGAACATCATTCGGTGATATGTTTCAATATAATCCAATGGATCAAATATCTTCTCAATTATCTATATATTTCCTCTGATTATATACTTTATCTTTGATTATCCCAGCCATACTAGTCCTGGTTCATTTCAATAATCATAAGTTTCATTATCATTATCATTTCCAATAATATTAATATTATATTTCATTATTGTTAAATACTATAAAAGTATGTATAATTTTATCGTTATCTACTTTTTAATATAAACATTTTCATGTTATGCTTATTCTATATTCAATAAAATAAATTCCCCATTTCACTTATAAATTCAATGAAAGGTTTTCTTTTATAATTGCGATTATATTATCTAGTTATAACTTAGTGTTTGATTCTGATTTCAAATCATGAATCAATGGTTTAGATATTCCAAGTTATATACTTCAGGTATAATAATTATTGAATCACCCATAGATAAATTCATTTATTTAATCTTAATCATATGTTTTTCAATAATGAAGTTACCAAAATGAATAAAATACATTGTCATTATTTGATGTGAACTTCATAAGAATATATAGAAAAAGAATAATAATGGGCAGTGTTGACCATTGGTACAGAGAAGTTTCTCACCATAGAAGGAAATGGTTTTTGGTAGTTAATAATATCTTATAGGGGCTTGAGGAGCAATGATTTTTTTGGGGAAAATTGGTATTGAATATGAATTCATTATTATATTTGTCTCTCAGAATCAATGAGGTATTGATTAATTGATTAAAAAATGAATTTTGATGTCCCTGGGATGTGTGATATGTTTTATAACAATGTTTTTGGAGAATTGAGATTAATATGAAGTGTTATGTGGTAACATTAGAAAATGATTAAATATAATTTTGATTTCTTATGTAGAGGGATCCATTTTTATGGAATTTTTTATGTATTATTTCACTATGGGATTGGTTGAGGTAGGTATATGATAATTTCTTTTCACAGTCTACAAGGGTCATATGTTTTATGGTATGTGGTTGATTAATATGAATTTCATTATTTAAAAATGGTTTATCTATAGATATAAAAACGTTTCGTCTATATAGGTGGATTACGAAGTTATTACTAACACACTACATAGTTACTCTAGGATTAATAACATCTTTATGTGTATTCATATATTTATGGGATGGTGCCTAATATTATAGGCTTTGTGAATTGGGGTATGTATAGTGTGCACAAAATATATGACATATTTTTGTATATGTGATTGGAAGTTCCTTGGAAATATAATGATGATAAATTTAAATTTTTAACCATAAACATATGTGACCATATAATTAATATATTTAATAGATTCTCAATGAATAACTATACATGTACATGATGTTTTAACTTTTATAAGTTTGTTTGGATCATTATTCCCATTTATTTTCATATATTACTTCTAATATGTCATGATTATTTCATACATTCTGTAATAATATGTATTCACATCATCCGGTATAATAATATTGTTATCACTGAATAGAACCTTCCTACTAGTTAGTATCCTTTTCTATTTGGGGAGGCACACCAAAGGTAATGTGGTTCACCATCAGTTCGATCACTAGTGGAGTAGCTTAGAGTGGTGTAGGATTACATCATTGGAATTGTGTATGGAAAATCATTTCTATAAGTGGATGAGGATCTATATGAACTAGTTACTACCAAGTATATACCATTGATTGTGAATGAAACATGTATTTTATTATAGTTAATGTCATCAAGAGATTTGGAATTTGAAACAGATATTTTATAAATGGATTTATCATTATTAATTTTTATTCATGATGATATTTGAGATACCCCAATCATTTTTTATTTTTTTGGAGGAAATATTCGTTTTTTCATTTTATGGTGCAATTTACCATTATTTTTTCAAAACTAAATTTATGTTTATCATTGTTTGGTGAAGTTTGGTTCCTCTTAATATTATTATCTTATGGTAAAATTAGTTTTGTTTTTATTTTTTTATATTATAATATAGAATGATGTTTTGTTAATATATGTTCTGTTTATTTAAAGAATATGTGGCCTATGTTGTCATCACATTCATGTGTTTTTATACAAAATAAATATATTTTATTTTTGAAAAATTATAATAAAAAATTATATATGGATTGAGTGAGGGAATTTTATGGGAGTTGTAATATTGATACCATGAGATATATTATAAAGAAATAATATTGATGATAATAATGAAAAAATAGAAATAATAATTTTAACTAAATGTATTTAGTAAATTGGTTTTGTTTTTTTTCTAATAAAAACTGTATATATATATTTAAAATATTGTTTTATACTAAAAAAATTATATATTTTTTTCTACCATAAACACGTTGAACAATCATAATGATCATTGTGTAAATTTTAATGAATGATTTTGTTGAAATTATGGGAATTATTTTTTATTGAAATTTGAATTATTGTAATAATTCCATAGAGAACTCATTTAAAAATAGAAAATTTCATATTGTATATTTTTCTATGATAAAAATAGTGATCTAAATAGTTCCATAATAGGGGACGCATTATTATTTGAGAAATAATGAAATTAAAAATAATATAAAAACTATATATTTTCACTTATTTGAATTTTAAATACACATTTTTTATAGGAAAAAATTAAATTTAAATTAAACATCATTTTTTTGAGAAATTTTGATTACTTATTATGATTCAAGGAAAAAATTAATAATTTATAACATCAAACAATAATGTCAATTATTTTATTTTAATATAATGAATATTTCCTTTCAAAACCCCACGACTAATATGAATAAAAATATAGAAAATAAAATCAATAAATTTTTTAGAAAGTTTGAAATTACAAGATATATATTTTTTATTGTACAAAATAATTCCTAGGAAAACTCTATTAGATGAAGATTTCAAAAAAATAACCTCTATTATCTAACATTAACAATCATTTTAAAAAAGAATATAGTATATATATGGGTGGATATAATTTATAAATTTTTAATTGAAAATAAATATATGATATTTATTATTATTATTAAATTACATATTAGATTTTAAATTTTTTATCACATTCTTAATTAATGATTATATTGAATTATACCAAGGGAAATTGTTTAAACAATTCCACCTTTGTGTTTTCCTCCACCTCATTTGAATTTATCCCTGAAAATCTATGTTGATCACCCCCATGATAAACATAGTACTTCATCACCACCAAAATTTCTTCGACCTTTATATACTCATGAATTTCTATAATGGATATATCATACAACTTTTGTTTTATTTTTTTTTTAATTTTTTCCTTATTTTACCCTTCCATAATAGGTAATCATCTTATATTTACTCATATTATCCTATTTCTAAACCATTACATGAGGATATGTTTTTATAATCACATAAATATTCAAAACATGTTATTTTATTTTTTAGTATTGATATATATTTTAATATATCTTGTATTTGAATTTATTATTTATAAAATATAACTCTAATAAAAAGATGACATTTTACAAAGCTATTTAAAATAACTGATTAATGCCACATTCATTAGTGTTAGAAAGAGTGATACTAAAATTACAACAATTATTAACAGATTCTTTAGCTCATATAATGATTGAAATAAAAAAAAACTCTTTTCACACTAACAAAGGGTAACCTTTTGTCGATGTTAAAAGAAACATAAATATGACCCTCCATTGTGAATCATTTATATAAATATTAACATGTTATTTAATATAATATATATTAAAATATATATATTAAAATATTATATATATATATATATTTAAATATTCATATTTTATAATAATTTAGAATTATAATTATAAATTTAACAATACACAGATATGATTATTATAAAAGACTGCATGAATATATTAATAAACATATTAATACCTGAAATATTGTTCATATTTAAATGTATCATATAATTATAATGATATTATATAATTTATAATATTTCAAAAAAATTATAATATAACAAAATTTTAATTATATTTATGTGAGTTTGAATATATATATATATATATATTAATGTTTAAATATAAATATATATTTTATTATTTTAAAATAAATAAGTACATATATAATATATATTTAGAAAATAATTAATATTAAAATAATAAATTATTTACAACATTATTTCCATCTCATCTATATAATATATTATTAAATATATTTCCATAAATGAAAGTATTTATTAATTTATTTAAATAAAAAATTGTATATATTATTATAATATAATGAAAATTTATTTAAATGATTTTATACATATATAAATGAACATTTGCCTATTTAATAATTATAATATATAATACATGTAAATAAATATAAATATATCATTGTAGAGTCATATGTGTTGTGATTCATATCCTTGATGTAGAATGAGAAGATCATTGTGTGAAAAATAAAAAATAGTGAAATGTAATGTGAGGTCAATATGTGTGGTTATATAAATATTTTTTCTAATGGAAGAGGATATCAATGTATTTAATTTTTTTTCTGTGAGTATATATATATATATATGAAAATGTATCTATATGTGTATTAATGTATGTATATGATTATGTATTTATGTAGTTATATATATGTATGTGTAAAAATGTGTTAATGTGTGTGTCTATGTTTGAGTATGATCGTCTTATAAATGTGTGTGTGTATGTGTATGTGTATATATGCACATAAATTGGTATGTAGGTTTGAGTTTTTGTATTTATTTGAATGTTTATTTAGGTATTGAATGTGTTACTCTATGTATTTTGCATGTTAGTATATGTTTATGAATGATTATGTCTGTGTATGTTTTTTTATATAAATGTATTTTAATTCCAATGTATATGTGTAAATGTTTATTTTTGTATGGAGGTGTATGGATGAGTGTGTGTATGAATGTGTGATTCTATAAGTGAATGTATATGTGACTCTATGTAAGTGTGTTGGTATTCATATGTATGTGTATGTATTTCTATGTTTGTGCGTGAGAAATTATATGTGTTTGTGAATATCTATGTGGATATATGGATAAAAACAAGTATATGTTTCCTTGCCTATAAATATCCAACATACACATACAAAAATATTTAGTCAATTATAAAAATAATAATAATTGTAAATATAAACAATTTTTTAATATACAAATTAATATATTATATTGGTTATATAAAACAAACACAAAAAAATACATCCATATAATTAATTTAAAACAAATAAAAAAAATTAATTTAAATATATATATTTAACAATAAATTTTATAATACATTATTATTTTATATTTGAAATGAACTGAAAAAAGTAATCACTAAACCAAACACTCATGCCAGCCTGTGGTAAGGCCACAATGACATTAATGATTCCCATGGGATAGAAACATGCATCTATGGGATTTAAACTACTTTTTAGAATGATTTTTCAAAAATAATTAAGTACAAATGGAATTATCCATGACATATATAAAAGGAATCTAATATTCTGACATAATGTCAAATAATTTAATAGAAAAATTAGTATAAAGGAAAAATTATACAAAAATTATGAGGTACGTAGCACCTTGAGATTTTAAAAGAGTATTCTATACTCAATGGCATATAATAGATGCAACATTGAGCATAAATGAATAATGAAATAGAAACAATTTCAATATTACCATTATAATCAAGATGACAAATTGGTGACTATAATAAGTATTAAATAATTAATTATATAAATATATATTTCAAACACAATATTAATTTTAATATGAATTATTAGTAAATAATCATTCAATATTTTTTAAATTAGTTTTATTCCCCAGAAAATATGTTTTATTTAAAAATGTACTTTGGTTTCTTTGAGGAAATATTTTAAATAATTTTTGGAATATTAGAAAAAAAAATTTAAATAATTTTATTCATTTTAGAAATAATTATATTAAAAAATTTTAAGGGGATCTTTTTGTAGTTTTATAGTTATTAAACATTCGGTGTTTAACTAACGTACAATTTTTTTTAAATTTATATTTTTTTTTCAATAAGATTATTAATTTAAAATAGAAAATATGTTATTTACTATAATTAAATGAAACAATAATTTTATTTTTATTATTTAATACATTTATTTACATTGTAATCTTATTAATATTGAATTTTAGTATATATATATATATTTTGTTTTAAAAACACTTTTTTCCTTCAATAATAATGTTTTAAGGATAAAAATATTTCTCCATTTTGATTAATATAAAAAAGGATAATGGGGAATTTTTTAATTAGAATATATAATATATATATCTATAAATATTAATTATAATATATATAATAATTATTTTTAATCATAGATGTAATATAGATGTTTTTTGGGCCTGAAAATAATATTTTTTAATATCTTACTTTTCACTACACATGCAGTATTGATTGAAAATTTAATTCAAAAAATTATGTAAACTAAATTTAATAATAATAATTAATAATATGATTAGTAAAATATTATATTATTTAATAATTACTACATAGATTAAGTCATAAGGTGTAGTAAGAAATTAAAAGGTTATTTCCATAGTTATGTTCAAAAATAATAAAATAGGGGTCTAAACTAAAATGATATGGGTTAAAATTAACTACAAGCATATCAAATAAATATTTTGGAAATATCTATATCATATAATTTCAAATTATTTATAGACATCAATTATATTTCCTCTAAAAGCGTTAAATTTATGGGTGTCACATTATCTTTTCTATAATTATAGGCATTCCATTTACCTCGCTTATAAAATTTTACCATATATCCTCACATCTTCATAGTATAAAAACATTACTTGGTATAATCTATGGACATATACATTCCATGCTTCTATCATCACCCCATGGATACAATTTTATTTTAAATTAATTTATTTATATAACAATTTTGTTTTCATCCGAAATGAGGTTTTCAAAGAAGAAATATAATGCTTGACTGCGCATATTTTTATATCTTCTTCCAACTAATTCAATGACACTTAATTCATAATTATATAATATACATATTATCTTTTCTATTATCATATGTTATTATATTTTTTTAATAACACGATTTCATCTCCTCTCCAACCAATTGAGAAACAGTACAATCGTTCTTGTGTACGATAAAATACTACCTCATGAAATATTATATATCGTTTTTCATCATCACCTATCAGAAATCATTATAATGAAGGATTTAATGTTATTATATGATATTTGTAGAATTATTTATTTATTATTACGTAGATATAATATAAAAATTCACAATTTCTTTTCATGGGGGAAATAATAAAATCATATGTTTGTACGAAGGACTACCTCATCATGGAGCGATGTGAGTTTCTTTTCACTATTATTCTACATTAGAGGTAATAATGTTAATATTTATTAAAATATTATATTTATATGAAATAATTATGATATTATTGAAATTTTGATAATTCATAAAATAAAAAATATAATTTTTTTCTTACAAACAGAAATTATAATTCATTCATACATATGTGCGGAATAATGCCTCTACAAAGTGTGGTGTAAAGTTTTTCATAAAAAAATAAAATATATGATATATATAAGTTTATTTAATTAAATTTTATTTTATTTATGACATGATTATAATTATGTAAATATAATATATTTCTTACCTTATTTCTATAATTACCATTAAAAAATGGATTGGTTTTTAATGAATACGTACAACCAACCATTTTATGGATCGTAACATAGTTCACTTTTCATAATCGTAATTCATAAATTACGTTAAAAGAATAATTGATGGATAAAAATTATAATTATTTATTTATTAATATATTAATATTTTTATATAGTTAAATAAAATATTTATTAATGATATTTTATTTCAATGTTCATTGAAATGAGTATTTTTACAAATTTTATACATAATGATTAAACATAAATAAAAAATAAATTACATATTTACATATATGGTGATATATAAATTTCTTGTGGTCATAAATATTATTTTATATTTTTATTAAATTTCATGATTCCAATTATTATCCAAAATTTATTTCCCAATGAGTTTAAATGTTTTTTTAATTTTTATGATAAAATATTTTCGGAATAAAATTTCATATTCATGGAATTATATGTTATCATTAAACATGATAAATAAGTGAACCCAATATAGATTATACCATTGGTTTTTATAAAGAGTGTCTAGAGATCTTGATAATTTTTATATAATGGGTACACCTAGATAGTGTATGTTGATCCCAATATAGCTTATAAGATAGGTGTTCCATGAAAGGTGTTATTTCATATACTCAATGAAATTTTAAGATAAAGTAAAACATTATATGGTATATATTTTTTTTATATGACTAAATAATTTCTTCTTTTTATGTCCCATATTTTTATTTTTTGTGCTCAACACACATTTCACTATGTTTTTCACAGTGTTTACTAATGGATAATATCAAATAATATTTGAGGTTGAAAATAATTATTATTTTCCACGTATAGAAACAATGTATTATATTAAAAGTATTATATTGTTGGGAGTTTTTATATTGATTATAATTTCACACTTTATATTTATATGGTTTTGATAAATAACAGTGATGGAATAACTCTTTAAAACTCAACACTGAAAATACCTATTAGAATATAAGTAGATTAATTCTACATTAGTTTCCATAAAATATGTATTATTTATATATGGTTCCTAAATGATTTCACTGTGGAAAATGTGTAGATAATTGTAGAGGATCTGATTTTATTTTAGTTGTTGTTAAAATTATTATATATCCACAACTATATGTATTTTGGGTATAGATAAGGTTATTTTGAATGAATTGAAAGAGTTTAATAGAGGATGGTATGGATAAACTTATCTTGTTATGTACACTTCACGTAATATGTATTAGTATTATTTATCTTTTATTATCACCCAAATTTGTTAGTAAAAATATGGTTACAAAAAGAACCGTATTAATAATGTACATGAGGGGAAATTTGATTGATGTCTAAAAGAGAAACCAAATTTGAGGGGATATGTAGTGAAAAAATAGTGTTATTCTTGTCGAGAAATAATGTGTTATGACTGAGAACATGGACCTATGTGTGTTTACAAATTCTCTTAATAATAAGGATAGTAATCTATATATGTTTTGAGGAAAATTTCCCCAAAGGTAAACAAATTCAATGACCCATGTGTGATGAATATGGTATGAGGAATCCAATAAAATATCTTAACAGAACTAAAATATGTTATTTTATGTGAAGGGGTATAAAGAAAGAATATTCCTTGTAAAAAAGGAATCATTCAATTAATTCTTGGAAGGGTTATAAAATTCAACCAGAGGTAGAAAATAAATGATTAAACAATAAATGTTTTTCAATCTATGATAATTATATGAGTTAGTGTTATAATTTGATCAATAATAATATTCATTTAAACATTCAACAAATTTTAATGACATTAATGTTAAAGATGCGGAACTTATAGATGACATATAAATTTTATGAATTATTTCGAAGACTAGGTTTTGAAATTATTGATTTTGTATACATTATTCATTATTTTTATATAAAAATAATGTATAATGATATAATATTTAAAATCCTGGTTGATGGATAAAGAATAGAATAAACATATTATTGTGTTAATATTATCAAATTTAGGATTTACGATATATTATTATATTTAATTATGTTCATAGGTTTAAATTCATTTATACACATTTTATATTTTATTGGATGTGAGTACTTATAGATACTATTATTGAGTTTTTATAGATAATTAAGGTAAATTTAATCATATTATTAGCAACTGGAAATTTTATTTGTGGTGTAATTATCTTCTAATTATGTGTACATAGATTGAGTATTATTTCAGAAATAAGAATCATAGGATAAACCAACAATTTAATGTAGATAAGTGTTTTGTTCCAACCACTAGCCGTTGTGATGTATTATTTAGCATGACATCATATTTTCCCACAAATGGTTCGATATAATATGATAAATTAGATTTTATAGAATATTTTTTATCATATATATAACCATGGGATTTATATATTATTTGATGACAATTGATTAATTTTATTTTGGAATAAGTACATGAATTTTGGAAAATTATATTATTTGGTAAATGAATATTTATTGGATTTCAATTTAAGAAAAGAATTAAATATATTTTTTTAAATTATGGTAATTTTTGGTATTTATGAAAATTATTTTTAGAACATGAATAATAAATGATACATTAAATGTTATTTCTATTATTTAAAGATAAACATTAATTTAATTTAAAAACAATACTTGATAAAAAACATTTCATATATTTTTCTAAAATAACTAATGAATATTTTGGAGAATATTAATGATATTTATTCATCGAATAATCTTGGAAAAATATTTGGTTCAATTATTGAGGCCTTTGAGTTTTTTGACATATTTCATCAATTGATGAATTATTCATTTTGGGAAATATCCTACCTTTTTATAGTCAAATTTTCTTATTAATTTATAAATATATTGAAAAATACCATTTTATGGTTATTAAATCCATAATATGTTTATTTCAATTCTCCATGCCAGAAACAAACATGTTGAATAGTGATCATTTGGAAGAAAATAGAAATTGTGGTTGAGATTTTTCAAGGATGCAATTAAAGTTATAAAGTTATTATATTTCCTTATTTTAGTGTATAGATGGTAAATAAATCATAAAACATAGGGAATGGTTCCTGAAAATAATAATATTAGTATATTATATTAATGTTAAATGGAATGATAAACATTTTCACATGACTTTGGTTTATGGTTTTGTGGATGTGGACATTCATCAGATCAATCAATTTCTTGGAATTTCACTATTTATACATGTATAGATACCCCACCCCCAATTATATCATATATGGAAAAATTGTATGTGTATGTTATATGGAAACATTATATGTGCATGTTATTCTAGATAACCTTAATACATTAATTCTCACCCTTATCTATATGATATTATGTCATCTATTTTTTACCATGTGGGATTCCAAAAATGGTATTTTCAAAAGTTCATCCATTGATTACTGATATAAATATCCAATAATCCAGAAAAAAATTATTATAGTGGGGGGGGGGATATAACACAATTATATTTTTTAAAGGAAGTTATAATCGATAGCCAACAACACATGAAACGCCAAGATTAAATTAAGTCTAAAATAATGTTATTTTAAATATAATTATTATAAACATGATGCAAAGTTGGCGGGATTGAATATTATAAAATAACTTATGAAATATATATATATTATACTCAATATTAAATTATTCATGAATTTTTAGTAAATAATCAATCAAAATTTAGTAAAATCAATCTAATTCTATAAAAATTTTATTCAAAAATGGATTTTTGTGAGAAAATGTTATAATATATCATAGTAAATTAATAAAATTTACTGGAAAATTAAATAATAAAATTCATATATCATCATTACAAAATTAACTTATCCTCTAATTTTATTATTCTTGGAGAAATATTTATGTTTTGGTGATTAGTGAAATTTCTTTTTGTAAAAATGTCATTTATTTTCATATCAACAACTGATTGGAAGGCAACATTTATTTAATTGTATTTAATGAAACATAATTATTTTTTAGTTGTATTTAATTAAATTAATTACATTTTAATCAGGTTATTTATTGTAGTAAATGATAATTTTAGAGTATAAAAATGAATTTTTTTGAATAGTGCATTAAAGTGCCTAGTGTTTCTCCATTTTAATTATTTTTAAAGAACCCCAATGAAGAATTAATTAAATAATACATTAGATTATAAATCTTAAAAAAGAAATTTTAATTTATATAATGATTAATAATAATAATAATGTTAAAATAAAATCATCTTATGCTCGAAAAGATTGATTATAGAAAAACTGTTTGGTCATCTCATCTAGAATATTAATTTTAAATTAAATTATACAACTTCATTGATTTAATTATGGTAAAAAAGAATCCATATTATTTATATTAATATCATATATTATAATATATTATACAACTATATTATTTTTCTAGTATGAATAGTTATAACGGTTAAATATTTTACCAAAGTTATAGTTAAAACAGATTTAACACGTGTGTTAAACTAAAAGGAATATAGTCCAAATGATATAAATACCTCTTTAAATTTTTTTTATTTTAATATTTAGAACATATATTATCTATGGACTGATAATATTCTATTATGTTAGATTTCATCTTGTAAAAAAATTGTGTATGACTTTTTATTTTCAATAATTAATATTGTCTTACACACCCTACTTATAATTAGACACACCCTATTCTATACTCTTCACACATTACAACCAATTTCTTTTCTATGAACCACGAAAATAAAATACATAATTCCATTACCATGACTGAAATCCCATTTATTTATTTGAAATACAAATTAACACAGATTTCGGTTCAAAACAATGGAGTTTTTCTAATGAATATATAATATTCATGAGTGAGAATATGTAATTTCTTTGTTCTTCCACATTCATAACAACAATTTAAACTATGATTATCTAAAAAAATACTAAATCATAGATAAATATAATTTATTAAGTTAATTTAATAAACTAAATTTGTCCCATATTTTTTCAAATAGGAATTGAAACAATTATTTGTCTTTATGACGGCCTTCTGCATCACGTACTGATGCAATTATATTTTCAACATCAGATCACATAAAAAATAATAGAGATTGATATAATTTAAATTTTTATATTTTTTATATATTAATACTCTTTAAATTAATAGATCAAATATAAATTTTTCATTACTTTTTTTTGAGATACGATGGCATCACTCGTTTGTATAGTGGTGTACCAACTCACAAAGTGATGTGATTTGTTTGTCACTAACACGTTATTTGGAATATAAAAAATAATAATTTAATAACTATTATTTCATAAATAAATTAATGTCCTAATATTAATGAAATATTATTCATTATTATAGGAAGATATATAGTTTTATTTCTTATAAAAGAAAATGATATAGTGGACTGTGATAATGTATAGACTTATGCCTCCACAACGCAAGGTGATTATTTATTATCAAAGAATGAAAAAGATGATATATAAAGCATATTTAAAGATGTATAATTATTTTATTAAATAAGTATATTTATATAATGATAATGCTTTCCTTAACCTCTTGACATGACGTTTTCTAATAATTGGAAACATTACTCAAGCGTTCTTATGTTCAATTGTCTCTATAGTCATAACATAGTTCTTTTTTTAAAAAAAATCATTGTGGAAATGATATTAAAATAATTTTTTAATTTTTTTAAATTATATTATTATTATTATATAGATGATTCATTAATGGCTACATTGATCATTATGAATCAACTGAATTAATTATTGATATAATTTTAATTTCATCAAAATATTCGACATAAATTTAACATATTAGTAAATAATTATTCCTGGAGCTCCCTCTTGAAGTTAGTCCATGAAGACTCAACCTCCCTCTTCTCCCCAAGATTCATCTTCCACCATTGACGGTGGGTTCCCTGCATCTATCTTACAACTAGAAGAACCCAGTACTCCATAAGAGCCCAAATCATACTGAAAACTATCACCAACACCTTTAGCCTTGTATCCTTTTCCATGTCCAAGATGCTACCCTCGTACTTCCCGAGGGTTTTCTGTAGAAAAGCACAAAGCATCCTCTTCCACTGTTTATCATCCTCCTCTCGGTCATCCCTATACTAATCAGCCAGATCTGCCTCCTGGTCCTCAATCTCCCGTACTACACATGGTCGTTGTTTCTGTTACATAGCTGCAAGGTAAACAAATAAATACAAATGCCGAGTTGTGTGGAATATTGATTTTAATTTTTTTTCTTTGATTATTTTATTTAAAAATCCCCACATACCAAATACACAAGAATAAAAGTCTTTATGATGCCTGTACATTTCCTATGGTATTACCCTGCAATAAGTGTAGCCTCACCTGGTCATTTGGTAGTTTAAGAGTCCCTGCATCGGATCATGGGGGCCTTAAAATCTTGTGTCCTAGCCAGTCTTACCTATCTTATCTCACACACCATGATTTCCTAATACTATTTCCATACCATCCCATGCCATCATCATTGTTCCTTACTTCAAACTCCTTCTTATCTCCTGAACAAACTTCCTATAATACCATTCTATCATGACCCAGCTTCACCAAGATGTGGGGAGGGACAAAAAATTTTCAGACCCTTCATTCTTCAAGTTGAAAGAGAGATATTGACCAATGATACCCTTCTTCGATAGGTCTCAAAGTGGCGACTATCACAAAGGGTATAAAATCACAAACAAAATGGTAGTAATTACCCTTTATATTTAGTAGGATCAAGAGATAATATAGTAATTCCAAAACAACACCAAAACTGGAAGTAAAAGTAATGCCCCAACAATCCATTATCATATAAATGTTTCAATAATATGTCCTTAAATACAAGAAAACTCCAAAGGTTAGTATTGAATAATATAAAAATAGTAACAACAACTATCCCAACGTCCAAACTAGTACGACCCTGCATGGTCCCTAATGTCCTCCAAGAAACCTGGAAGTATTTTTATATATTTTGGGTGAGTACACATGTTTAATCAGTAGGGAAAACCAAAAGCTCTTGTGCACAAGTGGTGAGGAATTATAATGGCTTGTGAGAAAAATAATATAACTAAATCACCTAGTAAAAAACTATCCACCCAACCACCCCAAGGAACACTTCATAAATAAATCAAGTCAAGTAATGTAATTTTAATATAACATCGATATTTGGTACCCACACTGTGTTCCCAATGGTTATTGAAGACATCAAATGTGTCAGACCTCACCAACCATTCATAACACAGTCCCATTGTTATACCCCACTAGCACAAACATGGGCTACCAAAACCACAAATCCCTCTCTCATGAAATAGGGAAACAACAAATTTACATAACCATGCCTACAAACACTTGTGCCAAAACAAATACTGTCATGCCTGATGAAACCCAGGCCTCAACCTGAAGACACTTGTGAAACAACCTGCCCACACAAACTAGGGAAAACCACCACATCCACCCTTCCTAGAGATTCTTGGGCTTTAATGGTCCTCATTCCATCATATCTTACCCAACTTTTCTTGGGAAACTCATGAAAGGGATCAGAAAAGTTTCTAATAAGAATCCACTTATATGAGTGTTGGGAAAACAACCTCCTCCATGATAAAGGGTTGTTTGGAACGAAGTTCCCAACATGGGTGGGGCCTGAATATGAAAAATAAGAACTCAATTATAAATATAGGTAAACAAGAATTTATTCCATAATAGGGGTTTCCAAAACTAGCCCATAAACAAAAAACCCTGATACTATTCATTCATAAATAGAACAACATCCACAACCATGTCACAACTCATTCCCAAAAAACAATTCCCCATTGAACCCAATATTATTATCACATTCAAGTGCTTCCATTTAAATAATTATTCACTACTGGGAAACTAATAGGAATATCCACAGTTGAAGGTATGAAAACAACCAAAAAGAAGATTCAAAATTTACACCCATTTCCCTTGTAATGTCACAACAACAAAAGGGATCTGTGAGATCCCTCAAAGTACTAGAACCAAGACAAGTCCTAACATACGGCCCCCCAAAACCTCAAATCCACATAACAACATCTATACCAAAAAAGGGGATCCAATCCCCATCCTCGTAACACCACCAGAATCAAGTAGAACTACCACACATATTACCAAGATAGAGAAAGTGAGTTTTCAGATTTAAATAGACTATTCATAGAGTGCCTTCTTTCCATTTTGTTAACTGGGGTGATCTCACAATGATTCTATTTCAATGGAAATACATTAAATCAACTGAGTTTACATGATTTACCAAATCTATATTACAACCATTTAATCATTACAAAATTTACCAGAAAATATAGGTTTTTTGTGTGAAATAAAGGACCACCAATGTCCTCGACTTTCAATGGACATAAGCCCGTACAACTGACAACATATAACAATTGATAAAAGAGTAAAAAAATATCCTCAAATACACCTCATAATTATTTGAAAAAAATTATCTTGTTTAAGGTTTGGTTGTATCCGTTTCAAAATGAACACCATCGTACCCACCCTACATGATACATAGAAAATAGATATGAAGGAACAACCCTACATGAATTATCAAAGATCGATATTTTTTCCCATGTGCCATGAACTGTGGATGCATGACATAATGTGAAGGAACTCTGTGGATTCCAAGTCTGAGTATTAAAGGATCCAGTATAGGTACACCAATATCCTTAGGAAGGGGGACTCCAAACACATCATGGAAATAAAAAAATAGACCAACCAATGTGAATAAATAAATCTCGTGCGATAAAAATGAAAGATTCTAGAGTATTAAGATAGGAATTTTGAATGGATTTCAAGGTGGATTGTGGTTTCACCCAATGTCTGTATAGATACAAATGATGGGATTAATTTTTATTTAATAATTCCTATCATAGAAGTGGCCCTAATAGATGTTCATTAATGGATTCCCTTTTATTAGAGGAAAACGTGTAAGCTAGGTGGAACTGGAAAGTACAAAAAAAGTGTGTGACACTGTGGAAAAATCCACACATTTTGGTAATTCATGGTTCTCCCGAATATTGGGGGATATTAGATATCATTTATATGATTTTAATGGAATTCAACGTGGGTATTGAAACACTTTTACATCAAAATATACCTTTCGAGAGTGGATCTGGAAATGGAAACAATGGTGGGACAATATTTGGTGAGAAATCATAAGTGGTTCTACGGTCATGGTGCCACCGTCATGTTCCCACCATAATCGCTACCACCATTTCAGTGTTTGATGGTGATGGTGTGATCGTAACGGTGACACCGTCACGATGCCACCTTATGTGGTGCCACAATTTTAGTTTGTGACCATGACAATGTGACCATTATGGTACCACCGTCAAGCTTCCACCAGTGCGGTGGGACACTATAAGTCATGCCAAAATTTCTTTGTGCGATCATGAAAGGTCCACCATTTCGATGGAGCAGTTTGATGGAACCGATTTTTTGACAAACTCCTTAATGATTCATTGTCTGGGGAATTACAATCATTCCATTTATGATTTTTTTCTATAATAATTTTTTTTAATAAAATTAGAAAAAAATGCATAAAATTCAATAAATTAAATTATTAACAAGTATTTCAATGAAAAATGTTTTCCATAATGTTTTCATGATTTTATTTCAATGAAATAGTGTTTAAGATGTTTTTCAAATTAGTTTTCAATGAAAAAAATTCAAAAAAGTTTTTTAATCATGATTTTCTATAATTTTCCTTCAATATTCCATTTCAATTAAAATAAGATTTAAAAAATATATTATTATTCATTTTCAAAGAAATGATTAAAAAATTGCTTTAAATAATCCTTTTCAGTGAAATTGTTTTCAAAATGATATCAATATTTTATTATATTTTTTATGGAAAAATGGATTTGAAATTGTCTCCATGATTATTTTATATGATTTCAACGGAAATGTTTCTAAAAATGGTTCAATACTTATTTCTATGTTAGCATGGTATGTTAAAATAAAATAATTTTTAAAATGTAATTATGTGTTAAATTAATATTATAAATAATAAATGATATTATCCTCAATAAAATTTTCTAAAAGATATTACAAATTTATTTCCATATATGTTTTCATTCTTTATTTTTACTTATTCCATTCTAGGGTAAATGATTAAATGATTCAATTTGAATTATTTCAAATAATGGATTGTGTTTTGATCACATGATATTAATGAACCATTATTCTCTTTCATGGGATGTATTCATTTAAAACATTCTTCCTTTCAGAAGTTATTCATTTCATTATATTATTTTGAAAAAAATTTCCTTTATCATAAGTTATGATACGATTACATTTTTATCATACCCATTTCATATCAGGGGTTATGATATTGTTTTTTGTGATTTTGGTTAATTTTTTGATTTATTTCATTATGATATGGGTTTGACCTATTTTTAAATTCAATTCATTAGTATAAAATTTATATCTCATTATATAGACTATGATTGTATTGGAAGTGATCTTTGAAAAATAATATGGCCATGAGAGTGAGCCATGACTGCCATTATGGTATGGGGATTGAACTCACTCTTAAAATATGTCTATGGGAGATATCCATGAATACCAATATGGTATGAGGTGTGAACCCAAACTACTAATATATAATAGGTAGCAGTTTCATTACAAATATAGAAATAATTTTATATTCTTATGTATCTGACAGAAGAACATGTATTTTTATTAAGTTATTATTTCATCGATCATGTTATTTAATTCATTATGATTCTTGTTACATGAACTGCCAATATTTATTATATGATTCATGTTTATTATCTTATGATATGTTGGGAATGATATTATAATTTATTTACTACATTATCATCACAATAAGTTCAATTTTATTCATACATATCCTCTTTGTTTATCTTTACTATGTATTTGAGCTCACCCGTTTATTTGATTACTTTACTATGTTATGAATATATGTATAATTGATGATGTGTCTAAGAAGATTTATAATCATCAATAACATAATGGGATATAATTATGTTCTCTTATGAATCTATGATAATATTAGAATGTTTCTAAAGTCACTAAACTAATACGGTACATGGATATCTATTTTTGTAGTGTTTTAGTATTCTATAAATTTTATTTAATGTAAAAATATGTTATTACTATGTTTCTATAGTTTTTATTAGAGTGATTATTTATTCATACTCTAGAAAAAATTAAGAGATAAATTTAGTGGGATACCAAAGAATATTTCTAAGGATATGTCTATCAATTTATCAAAGGATAATATTAAGGATTATGTAAATTATAAGAAAACGTACTCAAATCACCGTAAAGGATTGAGGCAATGTTTCATAGAAAAATCAATGTATTTACACTACATGTTGATGTGTATCTCATATAGATATACCTATAAGTAATATATATGACACGGTGTTCCAGGCCTCACTAGGCGTAACATGGTTCATCAAAAGGGTATATGCAAAAAATGTAGTTTGAAAACTCTAGTGGATATGATCTAGTAATTCATAAACTCTTCATAACCAACCATTATGTATTTTGAATTATTTTCCTATGAATATTAATGGAAAAACCTAATTTTCCCTATATTAATATAGTATAAATAATTTATATATCCAACAAGAGTATCTTCAAGATTTTTTTTGGTTCCACACAATAATAATTACTTCTTACTCAATTAGTTATAGTTTTAGTTAATTAATGTAACAATAAAAAACACCATTAATGTTCAATGTGATCGAAAAATTTGTAATGAGAAGTCAAATGGGAATTTCATTGGAGTGAGGGATGTTTTGGTCATTCCTAGTTAGTTTTCACAAATCATGTTCAATACTGTGTACCTTAACCTACACACAATCACTCTAAGGTAGATAATGAGGGAGTATTCTAATATTTTACATCATGGAGACAATGGATGAATAACGATTATGTTCCCTTTTTGTCATGAATATGGGAAGAGTAATGGACTTTTATTATCTTGGAAAAAATGAAAGAATCATCCCACTCACATCATCTCACATAGTCTCTTAAATATACAAACCAATGCCACTATAAAATCGTACCTATAATTATTATTTTAATGGAATACTCATTGGTCAAAATACAAGTCATTACGAAAGATATATGATAGGTAGATATGTGTCAAAAAACTACACAATGTATCCCTTCGTGTACACATTAAGAGTTTACATGTCTCTACCTAGACACATCATAATGCCTCACATATAATTTAATAACCCCATGTTATTGTATTTTTATTTGAAATACACTACATGTGAAACAAAAAAGGTTCCTCAGAATGGCCTCTCTTAACATAGATCATCCCCCATGGAAGAGTCAGACAACACGTGGGATGACCACATGAACATGTGATATATTAATCCACTAAAAACCATAGTAAATACAAATAACAGTGACAATATTCATGTCTTCCATATTATATATGATGTATGGTCATATATTTTTTTCAATATTCAAAAATATTGATGGAAAAATGTCACCACCACCATTTCCCCCGTAAAAACACCCAAGAAATTTTTGGATGCATCAAATGAAGTCATCTTTTCTCCTTATCATCACTATATCATAATACAATAAAGATTAAAATAATTTCAGCATTCACAAACATATAAAAATGATGTTGTACCATCCATTGATCTTATATATTCTAATATTTATGGAATCCCTATGAACCTATATAATCAAATTAATCTCCATAAATATAAAAATGATTCTGAGAGTTTTATTGTGATTTGGATTATACTTATAGGAGGCAAACTGTCACCTTTAGTTGTGAAAATATTGAATAACATGAATAACAGTGGGTTGAAACAAAGGAAAGATCAATTTTTGTATAATCATTCACTACTATGGACCCAAATGATGATCATCGTAATGAAAATTGAATAATGGAGAAAAAATAATTCTAAAAATTAATGAAAATGAGAAAAGGGGGTGATACAGGTATTGATCATTGATAACTTATTACATCCAATAATTATAGAATAACTAGGATAAAATGCATAAATAAAAACCATTACAACCTCGTTAGATCATGCATTAATGAATAATGGTTTTATGGGTTATACATCAATATTTTTGGTGAGTTCTAATTTATTCGACCACATATTAATGATTCTCCCACATTGATTAATCAATGACCCTCTCAATGAAAGATATCTAAAACTCTAGGTTTTTATAGATAATCTAAGACCATTTATTTTTTAGTGATTGTATAGAATTTATTATTTGATTAGTCATTACTTTAGATAATTAAAATAAAAAAATTAATTAATTATTATATTTCATCTATCATCAGAAAATTAATTTACATCAACCAAAAAATCAATTAAAATAAGACTTATATAACACCTAGGGTAAAAATAATTTTCCAAATCCAGCATCAGTTTCATATTTTTAACTGCGGGCCTTAATTAATAGGAAAGATATTCATTATAAAAATATACATGTTTGTGGATTAATTCATTTAACAATTTTAATATAATTTTTCTAGGGTCTTGTGGAACCCATAATGACACACCATGTATAAAAAAGAGCTATATATATAATTATTTAGAATTTTATAAATATAAAAATTACAACAATTAAATTATGAATTTCTTGCATAAAAAATAATATTCTTAAATGTACAATATTGTTTAATTGAAAATTTTTTCTCTTCATTAAATATGAATCAATGTAGTTGAACGATAGAACATTCCCGAATTATTTATAATTCTTATAAAAATATATTTTTAAAAAAAAAAATTGGATTGGAAAAAAATATTATCTAGGGATACATAAAGAAATAAACCCTTTATTCCATTTTGGAAATCATGTAATACCATATGTAAATTTTCTATTGTATAAAAAAATCTTTTTGATCAAATATTTTTTACTTATCCTTTAATTAAAATTTATATCTCAATGACTTTCATAAAATACCATATAAAAAAATATAAATTAAATATTCATAATCATGTAGGTTATTTGTGAAAGTTGGATATATTATCGAAAATATAATTGAAAATATACTTTTCACCATTTTATGGGGAATAACTGTTATTTTGAAAATATTCTCATTATCCGACAAATTAAAATACAAATAAATCTCAAAAAATATATATTAAATAATATAATTTTCATGTAGGTATCATGGGAAAACATATTCACATTAGTTTTTAAATGAAACTTACAAATGTTATAAAAAACATGGTCATTTCCACCATATATTCTCCAAGGAAGAAAATCAATACCCAATTCATTGGAAATATATTCTAGGCCAAACCAACCAAATGAACAATATATAAGACCATTATGTACCTAAAAATTTAAAATATTTTATTCCCAATATTAAATATCATAAATTTTCCTCTTTATCCAATTTTATAAGTACATTATGGATATATATAAAAATGCGGATACAAATAAATTTTCCTTGAAAACACAATAAACTAAAAAATATAGAAGAAATATAAATCGGAATTTATTTTGAAAATATGTGAAATATTGAAACATATGGTTTTAAAATCATAATGATCTTGATGGTTATAAAATCTACTCATGTCGTATTTTTAAAATATTATTTGTTTCATCCTTTTGTAAAATAACTCAAAATTAACCAATTTGGAAAATAAATAAAATTTTACCCCGAAATCTCTAAAAAGAATGTAAAATAATGATTAAAAAAATTTAAACATACATATAGTAAAATTAATAATATACCTGAAAAATTTTAGGATTCATTAAGTTGGAATAAAAAGGGACTAAAAAAATAAACTATTAAAATATGGTTGTTTTAAAATTCATTCACCTCAAGTATAACTTTCCCCATAGAAACATAAAATCCTATAAAATAAAATAAAAATAATTATTTAATATCCTACAATAATTTTATTATTTATTCTTTATTTATAGTCTCTTGTATTTTATTTATTACAATTTCATATAAAGATAAATTTTTTTGATATTTCTATATGACTTTTTATGGGTGTTCAGTTTATAATACCAAAACCTGATTGGTTGTTTTACCATGGTAAAAGACATTGTTATTAGGATATAATAGAAATATTAATCATCAAATAAATATAATTTTTATATAGTGTAAAATTATAGAAACATTCATGAATGATAGTCATGAAAAAATATTCAGATAACTTTTTGAAGGTGGTAGTGCATACATTTTTCTAGGTGATGTTTTCATTTTATAATAGATAAAAGTTTAAAAAGTTATTAATATAGAAAATTTTTATAATAATAGTTATTTCATGAATATAATATAAATTCATTAAATCCATGGATATCATTCATTATTAGTTAAATATTTTTTTCGTGATTATAGTTTGTTTTCTATTTTTTATTGGACTTACATCCACTTATACAATGTAGGGTATATAATTGCATAATTGTTTGGGGTTGTAAGCTCCATTATCTTAAAACCATATCATAAAATAGCTTTCCATGAAATATGATATAATTATTAAATACCAATTCTACTAAGTTATTCAAGTGTTATCAATGTTTTTTAATGTAATTTTCAATTTAAAATGATAATTGCATTTATTTTTCATAGACATAATAAATAGAACAATTAGAATATATTTTTTTGTATAAAAAACATTCTGATCCCTTTCAAAAATATTCCCTTATATTATTCCTCCTTAATCTATCTCAATGCTCATACCTGAAGGAACATCATTTGGTGATTTGTTTCAATATAATCCAATGGATCAAATATCTTCTCAATTACCTATATATTTCTTATGATTATATACTTTCTCTTTGATTATCCCAGTCATACTAGTCATGGTTCATTTCAATAATCATACATTTTATTATCATTATCATTTCTAATAATATTAATATTATATTTCATTATTATAAAATACTATAAAAGTAAGTATAATTTTATGGTTATTTACTTTTTAATATAAAAATTTTCATGTTATTCTTATTTTATATTAAACAAAACAAATTATCCATTTCTCTAACAAATTCTATGAAATATTTTTTTTATAATTGTGATTATCTTATCTAGATATTACTTAGTGTTTTTTCTGATATTAAATCATGAATCTAGGGTTTAGATATTCCAAGATATGTACTTCAGGTAGAATAATTATTGAATCACCCATAAATAATGTCATTTATTTAATCTTAATCATATTTATTTCAATAATGATGTTACCATAAGGAAAAAAATACATTTTCACTATCTGATGCGAACTTCATAAGAATTTATAGAAAAAGAATAATAATGGGCAGTGTTGACCATTGGTACAGAGTAGGTTCACACCATAGAAGGAAATAGTTTTTGTTAGTTAATAATATCTTATAGGGGCTTGAGGATCACTGATTATTTTGGGGAAAATTGGTATTGAATATAAATTAATTGTTATATTTGTCTCTCAGAATCAATGAGGTATTGATTAATTGATTGAAAAATGATTTTTGATGTCCCTGGTATGTGTGATATGTTTTATAATAATGATTTTGGAGAATTGAGATTAATATGAAGTGTTATGTGGTAACTTTAGAAAATGATTATATGTAATTTTGATTTTGTATGTAGAGAGATCTCTTTTTAGGGAATTTTTTTATGTATGATTTTACTATGGGATTGGTTGAGGTTGGTATAGGATAATTTCATATTCATGGTCAACAAGGGTAATATGTTTTATGATATGTGGTTGATTTATATGAATTTCATTCTCTATAAAATGTTTTATCTATAGATATAATAAAGTTTCTTCTATATAGTGGGATTACTAAGTTATTAATAAGACACTACATAGTTACTCTGAGATTAATAATATCTTTATTTGTATTCATATATTTATGGGATGATGCTTGATATTATAGGCTTTGTGGATTGGGGTATGCAGAGTGTGCACAGGATATATGACACGTATTTTTGTATATGGGATTTCCAGTTCCTTGGTAATATAAAAATGATAAATTTAAATTTTTTATGCATAAACATATGTGACTTTATAATTAATTTATTTAATATATTCTCAATTAATAACTATACATGTACATGATGTTTTAACATTTATATGTTTTGTTGGCTCATTATTCCCATTTATTTTCATATATTACTTCTAATATGTGATGATTATTTCATACATTTTTTAATAATTTCTATTCACATCATCTGGTATAATAATATTGTTATCCCTGAATAGAACCTTCATACTAGTTGGTAGCCTTTTCTATTTGGGGAAGCATACTAAAGGTAACGTGGTTCACCATCAGTTCGATCACTACTGGAGTAGCTTAGAGTGGTGTAGGATTACATCATTGGGATTGTGTATGGAAATCATTTCTATAAGTGGATGAGGATCTATATGAACTAGTTACTACCAAGTAGATACATTTGATTGTGAATGAAACATGTATTTTATTATATTTAATGTCATAATGAGATCTAGAATTTGAAACAGATATTTTATAAATGGATTTCTCATCATTAATTTTTATTCAAGATGATATTTGGGATACCTCAATAATTTTTTATTTTTTTGGAGGAAATATTCATTTTTTTCATCCTATGGAAGAATTTAACATTATTTTTTCAATATTAAATTTATGTTTATCATTGTTTGGTGAAGTTTGATTCCTCATACTATGATTACCTTATGGTAAAATTAGTTTCGTTTTAATTTTTTTATATTATAATATAGAATGGTGTTTTATTAATATATGTTCTGTTTATTTAAAGAATATATGGCCTATGTGGTTGTCACATTCATGTGTTTTTATAAATAAAAATAAATGTTATTTTTGAAAAAATATAATAATAAAATATATATGGATTGAGTGAGGGAATTTGATGTGAGTTGTAATATTGAGACAATGAGATATATTAGAACGAAATAATATTGATGATAATAATTAAAAAATTATAAATAATAATTATAAATAAATGTATTCAGTAAATAATTTTGTTTTTTTTCTAATAAAACCTTATATATATATTTTAAATAATGTTTTATATTATTAAATTTTTATATATTTATTCTGACATAAACACATTGATCACTCATAATGAACAATGTGTACATTTTAATGTATTATTTTGTGGAAATTATGTGAATTATTTTTTATTGAACTTTGAATTATTGTAATAATTCCAATGTGAACTCATTTAAAATAGAAAATTTCATATTGTATATTTTTCTATGATAAAAATAGTGATAAAAATAGTTCCATAATATGGGACGAATGATTATTTGAGAAATAATGAAATTAATATAAATATAACACAATACATATTGTCAGTTATTTGAATTTTAAATACACATTGTTTTATAGGAAAAAATAAAATTTATATTAAACAACCATTTTGGAGAAATTTTATATAATTCTAATGATTCAATGGAAAAAATAATAATTTATAACATCAAACAATAATGTCAATTATGTTATTTTAATATAATGAATATTTCCTTTCAAAACCCCCAACTAAATTTCACAATCATTTTAAAAAAAGATTATAGTATATATATGGGTGGATATAATTTATATATATTTTTATTGTAAATAAATATATGATATTTTTTATTATTATTCAATTACATATTAGATTATAAATTTATTATCACGTTCTTAATTAATTATTATATTGAATTATACGAAGAGAAATTGTTTATACAATTCCATCTTTGTGTTTTCCTCCAACTCATTTCAATTGATCTCCGATAATATATGTTGATCACCCCCATGATAAACATAGTACTTCATCACCACCAATTTTTTTCAACCATTATATACTCATGAAATTCCATAATCGATATATCATACAACTTTTGTTTTATTTTTTAATTTTTTCCTTGTTTTACACATCCATAATAGGGAATCCTTTTATATTTACTCATATTATCCTATTTTCAAACCTTTACTAGAGGATATGATTTTCTAATCACTTAAATATTAAATACATGTTATTTGATTTTTTAGTATTGATATATATTTTAATATATCATGTATTTGAATATATTATTTATAAAATATTACTCTAATAAAAAGATGGAATTTTACCGAGCTATTTAAATTCACTGATTAATGCTACTTCCATTCGTGTTAGAAAGAGTGATACTAAAATTACACCAATTATCAACAAATTATTTAGCTCATATAATGATTGAAATTTAAGAAAACTCTTTTCATAAAAACAATGGGTAACCTTTTGTCGATGCTAAAAGATACATAAATATTACCCTCCATTGTGTATAATTTATATCAATATTTACATGTTATTCAATATGATATATATTAAAAAATAAATATTAAAATATTATATTTATATATATATATATATAAATATTCATATTTTATAATAATTTAGAATTATAATTATAAATTTAACAATACACAGATATGTTTATTATAAAATATTACATCAATATATTAATAAACATATTAATAAATGAAATATTGTTCATATTTAAATGTATCGTATAATTATACTGATATTATATAATTTATAATATTTCAAAAAAATTATAATATAACTAAAATTTTAATTATATTTATGTGTGTTTGAATATATATATATATATATTAATGATTATATATAAAAATATTCTTTATTATTTTTAAATATACAAGTACGTATATAATATATATTTAGAAAATAACTAATATTAAAATAAAAAATTATTGTCAACATTATTTTCAATGTATATGTGTAAATGTTTATTTTTGTATGGAGGTGTATGAATGAGTGTGTGTATGAATGTATGATTCTATAAGTGAATGTATATGTAACTGTATGTAAGTGTGTTTCTCTTCATATGTATGTGTATGTATTTATATGTTTGTGCATGCGCATGTATATGTGTTTGTCAATATCTAAGTGGGCATATGGATAAAAACAAGCAAATGTTTCCTTGCCTATATATATCCAACATACACATACAAAAATATTTAGTCATTTATAAAAATAATAATAATTTTAAATATAAACAATTTTTTAATATACGAATTAATATATTATATTTGTTATATAAAAACACACAAAAATACATCCATATAATTAATTTCAAACAAATAAAAAACATTTAATTTAAATATTTATAATAAACAATAAATTTTATAATACATTATTATTTTATATTTGACATGAACTGATAAAAGTTATCACTAAACCAGACACTCGTTCCAGCCTTTGGTAAGGGCACAATGACATTAATGATACCCATGGGTGGGAAACATGCATCTGGGGGATTTAATCTACTTTTTGGAATGATTTTTCAAAAATAAATATCTACAAATGGAATCATTCTTGACATATATAAAAGGAATCCAATATTCTGCATAATGTCAACTAATTTAATAAAAAAATGAGTATAAAGGGAAAATGTTACAAAAATTATGAGGTACATAGAACATTGATATTTTAAAAGAGGAATCTATACTCAATGGAATATAATAGATGCAACATTGTGCATAAAGGAATAATGAAATAAAAACATTTTTAATATTACCATTATAATCTAGATGTTAAATTGGTGACTATAAAAAGTATTAAATAATTAATTAATTATATATATATATATATATATTTCAAACTCAATATTAATTTTAATATGAATTATTAGTAAATAATCAGTCAACATTTAGTAAATTAGTTTTATTCAGCAAAAAATATGTTCTATTAAAAAATGTACTTTTTTTTGAGGAAATATTTTAATTAATTTTTGGAATCATAGAAAATATTTTTTAAAAATGTTTCTTCATTTTAGTAATAAATATATTAAAAAAATTTAATGGGATATTTTTAGTTGTTTTAGAATTATTAAAGATTCGGTGATTAATGAAATTATAATTTTTTTTAAAATTTTAATTTATTTTTAATACGATTATTAATTTAAAATAGACAATATGTTATTTACTATTATTAAATGAAACAATAATTTTATTTTTATTATTTCATACATTTATTTACATTTATTCATATTAATATTATATTTTAGTATATATATATATTTTTTGTTTGAAAAACATTTTTTTCTTTCAATAAAAATGTTTAAAAGAGAAAAATATTTCTCCATTTTGATTAATTTAAAAAACGATAATGGGGAATTGTTTAATTAGAATATATAAGATTTATATCTTTAAATATTAATTATAATAAATATAATGATTACTGTTTTACATATATGTAATATAAAATCATTTTTGGCCTGAAAATAATATTCTTTAATATCTTACTTTTCACTACACATAAAGTATTGATTTAAAATTTAATTCAAAAAATTAGTTCAACTAAATTTTATAAACATAATTAAAAATATGAGTATAAATATATTAGATTATTTAATAATTACAACATAATTTATGTTATAATTAGTAGTAAAAAATAAAAAATTTATTTCTATTGTTATGTTCAAAAATAATAAAATGGGGGTCTAACCTAAAATGATATGGGTTAAAATTAACTACAAGCATATCAAAAATATTTTTTGGAAATATTTATATCATATAATTTAAAATTATTTATAGAAATCAATTATATGTCCTCTAAAATAGTTAAATTTATGGGTGTCACATTTTCTTTTCTAAAAATATAGGCGTTCTATTTACCTCACTTATATAATTTCACCATAAATCCTCACATCTTCATAGTATAATACCATTATTTGGTATAATTTATGGACATATACATTTCATGATTCTATCATCACCCCTTGGATACCATTTTATTTTATATTAATTTATTTATATAACAATTTTTTTTCTTCCGAAATGAGGTTTTCAAAGAAGAAATATAATTCTTGATTGTGCATTTTTTTATATCTTCTTTCCAACTACATCAATGACAATTAATATAAAATTATATACTATACATATTATCTTTGATATTTTTATATGTTATTATATTTTTTTAATAACATTATTTCACCTCCTCTCCAACCAGTTGAGAAACAATACAATCACTCTTGTGTATGATAAAATACTACCTCATGAAATAATGTATATAATTTTTCATCATAATCTTTCACAACTCATTATAATGAAGGATTTAATGTTATTATATGCTATTTGCAGAATTATTTAGTTCTTATTTTGTAGATATAATATAAAAATTCTCAATTTTATTTTCATGGGGGATATAATAATATCATTTGTCTGTACGAAGGACTACCTCCTCGTGGAGCGATTTGAGTTGGTTTTCACTATTATTCTAAATTACAGTTAATAATGATAATATTTATTTAAATATGAGATTTATATGAAATTATTATGATATTTATGAAATTATTATAATTCATAAAATATAAAATATAATTTTTTTCATACAAATAAAAATTATAATTCATTCATAGATATGTGTGGAATAATGCCTCTACAAGGTGATGTGTAAATTTTTCCATAAAAAACATATATTATATATATAAGCTTATTTAATTAAATTTTATAATATTTATGACATGATTATAATTATGTAAATATAATATATTTATTATATCATAGTTCATTTTTCAAAACCGTACATCATGAATTACGTTAAAAGAATAATTGATGGATAAAAATTATAATTATTTCTTTATTAATATTTTATAATGTTTATATAGTTAAATAAAATATTTATTAAAGATATTTTATTTCAATGTTCATTGAAATGAGTATTTTTACAATTTTTATACAAAATGATTAAACATAAATGCAAAAGAAATTACATATTTACATATATGGCGATATATACATTTCATGTCGCCAAAACTATTATTTTATATTTTTATTAAATTTCATTATTCCAATTATTATCCAAAATTGATTTCCCAATGAGTTTAAATGTTTTTTTCATAATTTTTATGATAAATTTTAGGAATAAAATTTCATATTCATGAAATTATATGTTATCAATAAACATGATAAATAGTTGAACCCAATATAGATTATACCATTGGTTTTTATAAAGAGTGCCTTGAAATCTTGATAATGCTTATATAATGTGTACACCTAGATAGTGTATGTTGAGCCCAACATAGCTTATAAGATAGGTGTTCCATGATATCACTCTAATGAATTATGTAATGTTCGTTGTCTTAAATATTATATATGTAGTTATATACCATAGGGTTTATCATATTGATTTAACTGGGATTTAATTATTTCTATCATGGGTTTAAAATGGGTTTATATGGTGATAATATACGTTATTTTTATGGGATTTAATTTTATTGATATGGGGTTTGAAGTTTTTATAAATTAAAAAAATTTCATTTATTATGAAATGTAATTTTTCATATACTCAATGAAATTCAAATATAAAGTAAAACATTATATGGTATTTATTGTTTTTTATATGACTAAAAAATTTCATCTTTTTATGTCCCATATTTTTATTTTTGTGGTCAATACACATTTCACTATGTTTTTAACAGTGTTTACTAATGGATAATAACAAATAATATGTCCGGTTGAAAATCATTATTATTTTCCATCTATAGAAACCATGTTTTATATTTAAAGTATTATATTGTAGTAATTTTTTATATTGATTATAAATTTACACTTTATATTTATATGGTTTTGATAAATAATAGTGATGGAATAACTCTTTAAAATTCAACACTGTAAATACCTATTAGAATATAAGTAGATTAATTTTACATTGATGTCCATAAAATATGTATTGTTTATGGATGGTTCTATAATGATGGCACTATGGAAAATTTTAAGATAATTGTAGAGGATTTGATGTTATTTTAGTTGTTGTTATAATTATTATATATCCATAACTATATGTATTTACTGTATAGATATGGTTATTTTGAATGAATTGAAAGAGTTTAATAGAGGATGGTATGGATATATTTATCTTGTTATGTACACTTCATGTAATATGTATTATTATTATTTATCTTGTATTATCACCCAAATTGTTTTGTAAAATATGGTTACAAAAAGAACCATATTAATAATGTACATAAGGGGAAATTTTATTGATGTCTAAAAGATTAACCAAATGGAAGGGGATATGTAGTGAAAAAAATATTGTTATTCTTGTCGAACAATAATGTGTTTTGATTAAGAACATGGACCTAGGTGATTTTCCAAATTTTCCTAATAATAAGGATATAATTCTATAGAAGTTTATAAGAAAATGACCCCAAAGGTACACAAATTCAATGAACCATGTGTCATGAATATGGTATGAGGAATCCAATAAAATATCTTAACAGAACTAGAATATTTTATCTTATGGTAAGGGGTGTAAATTTAATAATATTCCTTGTAAAAAAGGAATCATTCAATTAATTCTTGGAAGGGGTATAAAATTCAACCAGTGGTTGAAAATAAACGATTAAACAATAAATTGTTTTCAATCTATGATAATTATATGAGTTAGTGTTAGAATGAGATCAATAATAATATTCATTTAAACATTAAACAACTAATAATTCCATTAATGTTGATGATGAAAAAATTAAATATGAAATGTGAATTATATAAATTATATCACAGAATAGGTTTTGAAATTATTTAATTTGTATACATTATTCATTATTTTTATATAAAAATGATGTAAAAAGAAATAATATTGAAAATCATGGTTGATGGATAATAAATAGAATAAACAAATACAGTGTTAACATCATCAAATTTAGGATTTATGATATATTATTATATTTAATGATGGTCATAGGTTTAAACTTATTTATACATATTTTAAATTTTATGGGATGTGAGTACTTCTAGATACTTTTATTGAGTTAAAATAGATACTTAAGGTAAATTTAATCATATTATTATCATGTGGAAATTTTATTTGCGATATAATTATCTTCTAATTATGTGTACATAGTTTGAGTATTATTTCAGAAGTAAGATTCATAGGATAAACCAACAATTTAATAGAGATAAATGTTTTGTTCCAAGCACTAGCCTTTGTGATGTATTATTTAGCATGACATCATATTTTCCCACTAATGTTTCGATATAATATGATTAATTGGATTTTATAGGATATTTTTAATCAAATATATAACCATGGGATTTATATATTATTTGATGACAAGTTGATTAATTTTATTTTCGAAAAAGTACATGAATTTGGGAATGTTATATTATTTGCTAAATGAAAATTTATTGAATTTCAATATAAGAAAAAAATTAATTATTTTTTTACATTATGGTAATTTTAGGTATTTATTAAAATTATATTTATAACATAAAGAATATGTTATTATGGAATATCTATTTTTTGGTATGAGACATTAAATGTTATTTCTATTATTTAAAGATAAAAATTAATTTAATTTAAAAATAATACATGATAAAAAAATTTCTTAATTTTGTTCCAAAATAATTATTGAATATTTTTGCATAATTTTAATGATATTTATTCATCAAATGATCTTGGAAAAATATTTGGTTCAATTATTGAGGCCTTTGAGTTTTGTGACATATTTCATCAATTGATGGATTATTCATTTTGGAAAAAATTCTACATTGTTATAATCAAATTTTCTTATTAATATATAAATATATGGAAAAAATATTGTTTTATGGTTATTAAATTCATTATATGTTTATTTCAGTTCTCCATGCCTGAAAAAATCATGTAGAATAATGATCATTTGGAGGAAAAGTTAAATTGTGGTTGAAATTATTCAAGGATGAAATTGATGTTATAATGTTAGTATATTTCCTTATTTTTTATATATATTATAAATATATCATAAAACTTAGGGAATGGCTCATGAAAATTAAAATATTATTATATTATTTTAATGTTAAATGGAATGATAAACATTTTCACACCACTTTGGTTTATGGTTTTGTGGATGTGGACATTCATCGGTTCACTTATGGAACAACTCGAGATTTTATGAGATATATAATTTTTAAATACTTTGATGTGTTCTATTATACACTACACTAAGATTATCTTGTTTTATACACTGTATTAGTTTGCAGTTTATGCAACACTATTCTTGGACCGTGTTACACAAAATTTCAAGTTCTTTTGATAGAATTCATTCTACGCAACATTTAGTGTATATATATATATTCAATGTATATATAAAATATGGTTGGATTATGTTGTACAGAACAACGAATGAGTCTTTCACAACATGCAACCCTTACTTGGATTGCATTACACTCAATCGCAGCCTTACTTGATAGCTTACGTCGTACACAATACCGAGTTTCACTAAACAAAGATATTCTATTAAAATATTTTCAAAACAACCCGTTATGAATAGTAATACCCACTTTTTGAAATTTTGTAAATTTTATTTTTCAAAATGAACTTCATTTTTGGATTTGGAATATCGAAATTATCCTAGGGTGAGATTTTGGTATTTTTCTGAAAACATTCCATTTTTGATCAATATTGAAAACACTAGGTTACTATTTAAAAACCGACATTTTATTTAAATAATTATTTATTTTACTGAAATTTATTTTAGGTCAAAATTGATACATAATACCTATATAAGTTCATTGAAATTCATTGGAGTCATTTTATAATAATTTTAGATATATAAAAATTTTATTGAACTTTTCACCGTCTTTTACCCACCTCATAGGAGAATTTCAAAATTCAAATAAAACATAATATTACCGCTTATGTGAGTGGAATTTAAAAAATCCGAGAGACACGGTTGATGTCAGTAAGTAAAATTTGGTTCAATGAGATGAAAATAATTTTTAACGAATAGTAACTTTTTACTTTTTTACCACTATTAAAAGTAAATAGGGTAATTAAGGGTAATAATGATATTATTATTACAATGAAACATGTCCTAATTCTATTGGATAAGTGTAATTCAACCACAAAAAACCTTATTAATAAAATATGACCATTTAGGCCCACTTGGATTAGACTAGGACATTTAATATTAATTTATTTAATGAAGGGTTTAAATAGTAAAAATCAAAGTTTAATAAGTAAATAATTTTTAATATAGGGTTATATATAAGATAAATTCGACTATAAATATTCATTTTAAATATAATATGATTTATTACATAATTGGTTTTTATTTGTAATTTTTAGACTTTATATTATTTAATTTATTTTTGACACAATGATGATAGATTAATTATATTATTAATTAAATATTGACATAATTGATGTTATAAATACCCAAATAAATGTAATTTGTGACTTTTTATGAATTAAAAAAATTATATATTAATATGACATGTTATTATTGATTTAATTAACTTTTTTGGAATTTATAGTTCTGTTATGATTTTCCAAAAAATCAATTACCAAATAGTGTCAAAATTGACAAAAAAAAAAATTTAAAATAAATATTATATTATTAATTGTTATTTTATTCTTAAAAATCTATGGATTGGAAAATGACTTACATAAGGTTATATATATTAATAATAAACAACTTGGGGTTCATTTGGCTTGTTATTGTTAGTTTATTAACCTTATAGTGTAAGAAAACAAGTAGACGTGGTAAAAGATAAATTATCTAACTTAAAGTTAAATCTAAATGACAAGGTTAAAATAGATACATAAACTTGTCTAAATTCTATTGGATGAGAGGATTTTGACCCATCCCCACATTATATTCGAAATTAATCAATTTTAAGCTATTAAAAACCGAATATAACTTTATAATAAAATAAAATTTTTTGTTTCTCCAAAGGTGCCCCTCTCCTCCCTTATAAAAAAGCACCCCCTCCCTCTCCTCCTTACACCACTTTGAGCCTTAAATCTCAGAATACCCCTGACAATTTATCTTCTCTGCTTCCCTAGAAACAACCTAGACGTACTAGTATACTTCAAATACAAATCTTAGTTCCCTAAGAAGAGGTTTCAAAGAGGCGTGTCGAAGAAGAGGTAATATCAGTTAATGATTTTTTCAAATTAATTTCATCTTATACCTGCTCTTCTTTAGTTGTTTCGTTATATTTTAATAAAATAAGTATCACTAATATAATGATATGTTATTATAAATATTAAACAAAATCATTTCTCTTTCTATCCATCCTATGGAAAACGAATTCACCGTGTGTGCGTACGTACGGAATACCGTCTCCACGTTGTGGTATAATTTGTTTTTCCACCACCACCTTACTTGGATGGGTATATTGGTGTAAATAATAAATACATATGATTATTATAACATCATACTAATTCTATGATATTAGATCATTCACTCCAATTCGATTCAATAAATATGGTAATGATATCATCGCTTGTGTATAGGTACGGACTACCGTCTCCACGATGCGATGAGATTCATTCTCCATGTTAACCATTAAAGAATGATTATAAAGTATATATAAGCAATAATAATGAAATATATGACATTATAAGGATATTTTATTTATGTATATATATATGTATGTCATCTACTTAATTCCATTCAACTAAATAAGTAAACGAAAACAACGTTCATGCGTAAGTACGGCCTACCGTCTCAATGAATGGTGTATTTATTTCCATTTATCGATCTATTATATATATGTATATTATGAATATATATATTATATAAATCATGTTTTATATTCTGATATTATGTAATAATTATCTATGTAATCATATGAATAATTACAAGTGAAAACATGGACGACAAATGAAACGATTTTACCCAAAACGCTCTTTAACATGGAATTTACAAAAGAACGGGTAATATAAAGTCATAAGTGAACCATATATGATATCATAACAATGAATATGATTCTTTAATAATTCAATGATATTATTTAAATAATTATAAAGGAGGTTCGGATACGTATGAATCATATTGGACCTAAGTTAAGGGATCATTATTCCAATCTCATTCTTATCCGAGATTGTTTATTCGTAAGTATTTACTGGGGTTATGTTTATTAACCATGTCCACATGTTCATAAAATGTTTTCATAAAAATTTTTACATTTCTTCCATGTATGTTTAATGTCATTATTTAAATTTTTTTTACTTTTACCACATCGTATGGAAGGAATCTTTCTTTTGCTTACCATACGAGGTACTTTTTGACTTTTTCCAACAAAAGTACGAGAAAAATGTTATTTTTAACATATACGGCATGAACGGATTTTTATGGTTTTATAAAGTTTATTTTTATGAAGATTACTCCAAAATACATCGTGACTATTTTCAACAAAATTCATTTCTTTTAATATTGCAGGAAATTAAAAAAAATTATTTTGAAGAAGAAAGGATATTTTCCTCAAGAATTAATTTCAAGTGTTTTATCAAAACCATTTTCCAAATAATATGACACTATTTCATATGTATATGTTTCAATTATAATGTCTATATGATTTACATGGTTTCAATTTTCTTATGATTAAATTTCCATTTCTTTTATATGGATTATGAGATGATGGGATGATGTTTATGAAACCCATTTTATTCTTTGGGTTATTATGAATGTTTTATGTTTATTTTGAGGCACAAGTAAGAATGATTTCATTATGACATGGGTGGGGCCTATATCTACCTCCAATGAATTGTGTAAATATTTATATCTCATGAGATACACATGGCTGGAATAGCAAGTTAAACCGGTTCAGTAATACGGGACTGGAACGAGGAGTGGACTCTATTCAGAAAGGGACATTGTCCACTAATATGGTCTTGGCAGCAATGCCTTGGATACTATGAAAATAATATCATGTGCTTAATGGTTTCCAAAAAAACATGTTTTATTCCCATGCTATTTTATCATGATTGATGTTCCCTTATGATATACGCCTTACGGACTTCCATGCTTAATGTCTTTGCTCAAGATTTTGATGTTTAGATTATATGTTCAAGTTTTTTCATTCAAATGTTTATAGATTGTTTTATGTTCTCTATGTTTACCCTAACTGGGAAATTGAGATCACCCCTTTTATGTTTTCTTTTCCCGAGGATATAAAGAAAGGTTTTAGGTAAAAAATGGGAAGATCTTTATGGGATATGATGAAGATATTTCACCATGATTGGAAAATTATATTCTGAGTTTCCAAAGACACTAAACTATTACGGTCCTTGTGTGTATGATTTTCTTATGTACTATGTATTTTTCAAAAGTAATGTAATGTCCATGTATGTAAAGAATTGGGTATCTATAGTTGGTATCAGAGAAAAGGTTTAGTTAACCTTTGGAAACTTGGATGCGAAAACTTTATGGAAATCCCTAGAGATATTTTTATGGTATGTCTAGGGATGTACTTAAGGTTATGTATACGTATAGTTTTTAGTTAACCTTTATTATGTTATTTTCCCTAGCATGGTATTTTCCTCTCACACTATTATTTTTGGGTTTTAGACGATAGCTGGAACATAAAGGAATCATGTTGATAAATGTAATGGACAATGCAATGATTTTCACCTGACCAAACCAATGTCATGGGAGCTAGAGTGAAAAATTTTATTTCTATACTTACACAAGCTATGAATCATTCTGGACATCAAAATGAGCAGATAAAGGATCAACATTTTGTCGAATCGATAATGAGGCAGTGCCCACCTTCATTTAGTGGGTCTTCTGATCCCTTAGTGGCTGAACATTGGATCAGTACTACTGAAAAGATATTTTCAGTTCTGTAATGTTCTGGGCCTAATAAAGTCATCTTATCAGTATATCGTTTGGATGGTGATGTTGATAAATGGTGGAATTTATCAAGAATATGATGCAAAGTGTTGAAATTGAGTCCATGGATTGGGATGTGTTCAAGAACATGTTTTTCAGTATGTACTTCCCTCGTATTCTTCAAAAAAAGGTAGTAAAAGAGTTTCTTGAGTTTAAGAAGAAGGATGATGAATCTATTGGTATATACGAAGAAAATTTTACAAGACTTGCAAGGTATACATCTGGCTTTATCATCCAACCTGAAAGTAAAGTTGATCGATTTTTCAGTGGCTTAAAACAAAGTCTTCGAAAGGCATTACCTATAAGAGACTTTAGTATCTATGAAGAAATTGTGCATTATGCTATCACAATAGAAATGGAAGTTGGTGTAACATATCTATCTCATGTTTTTTGTAAGAAACGAAAGATGGAGTTCAAGGATAAATCTCAGAACAATGGTGAAAAGAAGAGGATTGTTTCTTTATGCTCAAAGTGTGGAAAGAAGCATGGTGGAGATTTCCTAAAAGGTACTAGAAAAAGTTTTAAGTGTGGAAAAGAAGGTCATCAAGTAATTGATTGTCGAGGTAATGGGAAAAAGGTTTCTAATGATATGAATAGAGAAAAGACTACTGAGAACTCTCCACCAACACTTCAATGCTTCAATTGCAAAGAAATGAGGACTTATGCTAATAAATGCCCTAATCCATGGGTTAATGATGATCAACGTGAGCAACCTTTTAATACAAATGATAAAGGGAAGTCTCATGCGATCACTATTTGTGATGTTGATTATGAAAATGATGTTCTTTAATGATTATGTGTTTATGTAATGAGATTTCAAAATAGTATCATGGAATCTCATTTATGGTATTGTGAAATTTTGGAATATCTATGTATTGGTGTTCAATTATTATATTGTACTAGTAACCATGAAAAAGTGATAGAAATACATTTTGAAAGGAGATGAAATGCGCATAATGAAGGGATAAGGACAAAGTAATATTATAGTAATCATGAGATCAAGTCTAAAATAAGGACAAAGTGATATCATGGATTGAGTGTATAGAAATTTTGGGATTTTAGTATGTGGAAAGAGTTAACTTTTGACAGCATTCATGTATTCACTAAGGTTCAATGGGTATTCATTCTTCATTATAAATCATGACTAATGTATTCACATGATTGTAATTTGACCAAAAAGATATATCTTATGATATATGGGGGATAAATGATGGAATTCATGTGATTGTTATATGACATTTCAAGTAATCATTTCTTTATATTATGATCTTGGACCGAAGTATTTTAGATAAGACTAAAGATTGGAATTGATTATGTTGGACATAAGTTAGTATTGTTTAAGGCTAGAACTATTTTTTATTTTATTGATGGAATGATATAATGATATAATTTTAGAAAAAGGACAACCTGCAAGACGGGTGACAACCTGTCGTGTCGGACAAGGTTGCGAGAATCGAACCCACAACATATGTGCGACAAACCTTTATCGCCTACCACTATCCAACAGGAAGTCCCTGGTTAGTAGAAACTAGTTTTATTTTATTATGCGGAATGATAGATGAAGTATAAGTCCATTTTTGACCATATACGAATAATATCAACATAGATGGAATTATGTATAAAACATTTTGTAACCTTATCTTGGAGATAGATGGAATGACCTATCATTCTATCATATGATCTGTTAACACTTCACGAAATACAAATTCAACTTCATTTCTTTAATAAGTGAAGTGGAAATTTTTTAAGGCACAAAAAACGGTGAGATTGTACAGAAATAAATTAAGTATTCTTCGAATTCAAATTCTTCAACATTAGGGAAATTATCTTGAAAACCAAAAATGTTTTCCTAGTACTCTCATATCCGATGAATCGGATGGTACCTTAGATCATCACACATTTATGGCTTTGTGACTATTCTCTTTATTATAGCCATATCATGTACCACTCTCCATGAGAACATAATGGTTAGATTTTTCCTCAATATCCATATTTAAACCTATGTTCTCCTATATAGAAACCCAATGATGAGTTAATTTGGGTAACTGTTACGTTTAATACTTTAGTTTTAAAAGATATATTTTTTTATTCTTTTTTACGATGTGGGTTTCTATTAACGAAACATTCAAGTAGAAAACCATTTATAAACTTGACGAATTTCATGGGTGAAATTAATGTTAAGGGGGGTAGAATGTAACAACCTAAGATTTTATGAGATATATTATTTTTAATTACTGTGATGTGTTCTATTATACACTACACTGCGATTATCTTGTTCTATACACCGTATTAGATTGCAATATACGCAATACTATTCTTGGATCGTGTTCCACAAAATTTCAAGTTCGTTTGATAGAAGTCATTCTACGAGACATTGAGTGTATATATATATATATATTCAATGTATAAATGAAATATGGTTGGATTTTGCTATACAAAACAACGATGGAGTCTTTAGAAACATGCAACCCTAACTTGGATTGCATTACACGCAATCGCGACCTTCCTCAATAGCTTGTGTCATACGCAATACCGAGTTTCACTAAACAATTATATGGTATTAAAGTATTATTAAAACTAGCCGTTATGAATAGTAATACCAAATTTTTTAAATTTTTTAAATTTTATATTTCAAAATGGACATCATTTTTGGATTTGAAATATCAAAATTAGCCTAGGGTGAAATTTTGGTGTTTTTCTGAAAACATTCAATTTTTTGATGAATAGTGAAAACACAGGGTTACTATTTAAAAACCAAATTTTTATTTAAGTAATTATTTATTTTATTTAAATTTATTTTAGGTCAAAATTGATACATAATACCTATATAAGTTCAATGCAATTCATTGGAGTCATTTTCTAATAATTTTATATATATAAAAAATTTATTGAACTTTTCACCGTCTTTTACCCATCTCGTAGGAGAATTTCCAAATTCACATAAAACATAATTTTACCGCTTATGTGAGTGGAATTTAAAAAATCTGAGAGACATGGTTGATGTCAGTAAGTAAAATGTGGTTCAATGACATGAAAATAATTTTTGGTGAATAGTGACTTTTTAATTTGTTTTACCACAGTTAAAAGTAAATATGGTAATTAATGGTAAAAATGGTATTATTATTACCCTAACACAAGTCATATTTCTATTGGATAAGTGTAATTCAACCAAAAACAACCTTAGGAATAAAATATGACCATTTAGGCCCACTTGTATCAGATTAGGACATTTAATATTAATTTATTTAATGAAGGGTAAAAATAATTAAAATCAACGTTTAATAAGTAAATAATTTTTAATATAGGGTTATACGTAAGATAAATTAGACTATAAATTTTCCTTAGATATCTTAAAGGATTTATTACATAATTTTATATTATTTGTAATTTTAAGACTTTAAATAATTTACATTATTTATGACACAATGATGATGCAATAATTATATTATTAATGAAATATTGACATAATTGATGTTATAAATACCCAAATAAAAGCAATTTGAGGCTTTTTATACTTTATGATAATTTTAAATGTTAATATGACATGTTAGTATTGATATAATTTACTTTTTTCGAACTAATATTTCTTTTATTATTTTCACAAAAATCAATTACCAAATAGTGTCAAAATTGACATAAAATATTTTTTAAAACAAATATTATATTATTAATTGTTATTTTATTCCTAAAAATATAAGGTTCATCTAAATGACTTAGATATGGATATATATATTAATAATAAACCGCTTGGGGTTTATTTGACTTGTTATAATATGTTTATTAACCTTATAGTGTAAGAAAACAAGAAGACACGGTAAAAGATAAATTATCTAACTTAAAGATAAATCTAAATGATAATGTAACAATAGATACCTAAACTTGTCTAAATTAGATTGGATGAGAGGATTTAGAACCAGACCCACATCAGCTTCTAAATAAATCAATTTGGATGTATTAAAAACCGAATATTACTTTATAATAAAATAATATTTTTCATTTTTCCAAATGTGCCCCTCTCCTCCCTTAAAAAGGGAACCTCCTCCCTCTCCTACTTACACCACTTTGTGCTTTCAAGCTCGTTCAAACCCTGCCGATTTATCTTCTAAACTTCCCTAAAAACATCCTAGAGGTCCTTGTCTACTAAAAAAACCCATCATAGTGCACTAAGAGGTGGTTTCAAAGAGGCGTGTCCAAGAAGAGGTAAAATCCATTACCGATTCTTTCAAATTTATTTCTTCTTATACCTCCTCTTCTTTATTTTTTTAATAATATTGTAATAAAATAAGTATAAAAAATATACTGATATGTTAATATAAATATTAAAAAACCCCATTTCACCTTCTATCCATCCTTTGGAAAATGAAATCACCGCACGTGGGTACGTACGGAATACCGTCTCCACGCCGTGGTGTAATCTGTTTTTCCACCACCACCTTACTTAGATGGGTAGAATGGTGTAAAGAATAAATACATATGATTATTATAACATCATACTGATTCTAAGATATTAGATCATTCACTTCAATTCGATTCAATAAATATGGGAACGATATCATCGCTCGTGCGTACGTACGGACTACCTTCTCCACGATGCGATGAGATTCATTCTCAATGTTAACCATTAAAAAATGATTATAAAGAATATATAAGCAATAATAATGAAATATAGGACATTATAAAGATACTGGATTTATGTATATATATATGTATTTCATCTACGTAATTCCACTCAACTCAATAAGGAAACAAAAACAGCATTCATGCGTACGTACGATCTACCATCTCCATGAATGGCGTATTTCTTTCCATTTATTGATCTATTATATATATGTATATTATGAATATATATATTATATAAGTCACGTTTTATATTCTAGAATTATGTAATCATGATCTAATTCACCATATAAATAATTAAAAGTCAAAACACGGATGACAAATGAAACGATTTTACCCAAAACGGTCTTTAACATGAAATTTACAAAAGAACGAGTAATATAATGTAATAAGTGAACCATATATAATATCATAACAATGAATATGATTTGTTAATAAATAAGTTACATGATTGAAATAATTATACAGGAGTTTCAGATACGTATGAATCATATCGGACCTAAGGTAAGAGATAATTATTCCAATCTCATTCTTATCCGAGATTGTTTATTCGAAAGTATTTACTTGTGTTATGTTTATTATCCATGTCCATATGTTTTTAAATGTTTTCATAAAATTTTTACTTTTCTTCCATGTATTTTTAAAGTCATTATTACCAATTTTTTACTTTTACCACATCGTATGGAAGGAATCTTTCTTTTGTTTACCATACGAGGTACTTTTTGACTTTTCTGACAAAAGTACGAGAAGAATGTTATTTTTAAATTATTCGGTGTGAATGGATTTTTACTGTTTCATAATTCCTTATTTTCATGAAGCTTAATCCAAAATATTTCTTGACTATTTTCAACAAAATCCTTTTCTTTTAATATTTCATGGAATTTTGTAAAAAGAAAATAATTTTGAAGATGAAAGGATATTTTCCTCAAGAATTGATTTCAAGTGATTTATCAAAATCACTTCCATCTAATACGACATTATTTCATATGTGTATGTTTCAAGTATAATGTATATATCATTTACATGTTTTCACTTTTCTTATGAGGAAATTTCCATTTGTTTTATATGAATTATGAGATGATGGGATGATTTTTATGAAACCCATTTTATTCATCGGGTTATGATGAATGTTTTAAGTTTATTTTGTGGCAAAAGTAAGAATGATTTCATTATGAGATGGGTGTGACCTATATCTCACTCCAATTAATTGTGTAAAGATTTATATCTCATGAGATATATATGGCTGGAACGAAAAGTTAAACCGATTCAGTAATACTGGACTGGAACAAGGAGTGAACTCGATTCAGAAAGGGACTTTGTCCACTAAGATGGTCTTGGCGGCAATGCCTTGGCTACTATGGAAATCATATCACGTTCTTAATGGTTTCCAAAATTACATGTTTTATTCCCAAGCTATTTTATCATGATTGATGTTCCCTTATGATATACGCCTTACGTACTTCCAAGATTCATGTCTTTGCTAAAGATTTTGATGTTTAGATTTTATGTTCAAGTTTTTGCATTCAAATGTTTATGGATTGTTTTGTGTTCTCCATGTTTACCTTTACTGGGTATTTGAGATCACCCCTTTTATGTTTTCTTTTCCCCAGGATATAAAGAAAGGTTTTAGGTAAAAAAAATGGAAGATCTTTATGGGAGATGTTGAAGATCTTTCACCACGATTATAAGATTAATATCCGAGTTTCCAAAGACACTAAACTATTACGGTCCTTGTGTGTCTTTTTTTATGTACTAAGTATTCCGTAAAAGTAATGTAATTCCCATGTACGTCAAGTTTTGAGTCTCTACAACTCAATTTCTAGGAATTTCACTATTTATACATGTATAGATACCCTGCCCCAAATTATATCATATATGGAAACGTTGTATGTGTACGTTATTCTAGATCACCTTCATACATTAATTCTCACCATTATCTATAAGATATTATGTCATATATTTTTTTACCATGTGGGATTCCAAAAATTGTATTTTCAAATGTTCATCCATTTATTACTGATAAAAATAACCAATAATCCAAAATAAATTATTAAAGTGGGGGGGGGGATATAACACAATTATATTTTTAAAAAAGAAGTTATAATCGATAGCCAACCACACATGAAACACCAAGCTTAAATTAAGACTAAAATAATATTATTTTAAATATAAATATTATAAAAACGATGTAAAGTTGTTGGGATTAAATATTATAAAATAACTTATGACATATATACATATCATACTCAATATTAAATTATTCATAAATTTTTAGTAATTAATCAATCAAATTTTAGTAAAATAAATCTAATTCTATAAAAAAATTATTCAAAAATGGTTTTTTGTGAGAAAATGTTATAATGTATCATAGTAAATTAATAAAATTTACTGGAAAATTAAATAATTAAATTCATATATCCTCATAACAAAATTAAATTGTCCTCAAATTTTATTATTCTTGGAGAAATATTTATTTTTTGGTGATTAGTGAAATTTCTTTTAGCAAAAATGTCATTTATTTTCAGAACAACGACTGATTTAAAGGCAACATTAATTTAATTGTATTTAACAAAACATATATATTATTTAGTTATATTTAATTAAATTAATTACATTTTAATCATGTTATGTATTGTAGTAAATGATAATTTTATAGTATAAAAATGATTTTTTTGAATAGTGCATTAAAGTTCATAGTGTTTTTCCATTTTAATTATTTATAAAAAAACCCTAATTAAGAATTAATTAAATAAAACATTAGATTATAAATCTTAAAAAATAAATTTTAATTTATATAATGATTAATAATAATAATAATGTTAAAATAAAATCATTTTATGCTCGAAAAGATTTATTATAGAAAAACTGTTTGTTCATCACATCTATAAGATTAATTTTAAATTAAATTATAGAACTTCATTGATTTAATTATTGTAAAAATGCGTAAATATTCATTATATTAATAACATATATTATAATATATTATAAAACTATATTATTTTCCTATTATTAATATTTATAACACATAAATATTTTACTACAGTTATAGTTAAATCAGATTTAACATGTGTGTTAAACAATAAAAATTATAGTCAAAATGATATAAATACTTGTTTAAAATATATTTTATTGTAATATTTATAACATATATTATCTATGGACTGATAATGGTCTATTATGTGACATTTCATCAAGTAAAAAAAATTGTGTATGACTTTTTATTTTAAAAAATTAATATTGTCTTACACACCCTACTTATAATTAGAAACCCCCCATACTATACTCTTCACACATAAAAACTAATATTTTTTTCTAAGAACCACGAAAATAAAATACGTAATTCCATTACTATGACTGAGATCCCATTTTTTTATTTTAAATACAAATTAACATAGATTTTGGTTCAAAACAATGGAGTTTCTCTAATGAAAATGTAATATTCATGAGTGAGAATTTGTAATTTCATTGTTCTTCCACATTCATAACAACAATTTAAACTGTGATTGTTAAAAAAATATTACATCATAGATAAATAAAATTTATTATGTTAATTTAATAAACTAAATTTGTCCCATATTTTTTAAAATGGGAATTGAAACCATCATTTGTGTTTATGACGGTCTTCTGCATCACGTACTGATGCAATTATTTTTTCAACATCAGATCTCATAACAAATAACAATGATTGATATAATCTAAATTTTTATATTTTTTATATATATTAATACTCTTTAAATTAATATATCAAATATAAATTTTTCTTTCCTTTTTTTCTGAGATACAATGGAATAACTCATGTGTATAGTGGTGTACCTCCTCACAAAGTAATGTGATTCATTTGGCACTAACACTTTATTTGGAATGTAACAATGATTAATTTCATAACTATTATTTCATAAATAAATCAATATCCTCATATTAATGAAATACTATTCATTATTAGAGGAAGATATATAATTTTATTTCTTATAAAAGAAAATGATATAGTGGAATGTGATAATGTAAGGACATATGCCTCCATAACAAAAGGTGAATATTTATTATCAAAAAAATGAAAAAGATGATATATAAAAGAATATTTAAAGAAGTATTATTTTTTAGTTAAATAATTATATTTATATAATGATAAAACATTCCTTAAAATCATTAAATGATATTTTCTAATAATTGGAATCATTACTCAAGCATACATATGTTCAATTGTCTCTATTGTCATAACATAGTTCGTTTTTTCAAAAATATCATTGTGGAAATTATATTAAAATATTTTCATAAAATATTTTTAAATATATTATTATTATTATATAGATGATTCATTAATGACTACATTGATCATTATAAACCAAGTAAATTAATTATTTATATAATTTTAATGTCATCAAAATATTCAACATAAATTTAACATATTAGTAAATAATATATACAATGATAATAATTGAAATAAAATAAATATTATCCATTAAAATTATTATTATGTTTCTAATCATTATACTATGTCTATCATTCATGAATATAATGATTTAATGTGGTGATTCATAATCCAGGTAAGGGAATCTGTCTCAATTTCCTTTAATTAATGTATTCTTAGATGTTATGCATATTTTTTATGAGGTGTATATACATCAATATTAAATTTTATATAATTAATATATCTAATTTTAATAATATTTAAATATTTGAAAAATATTATTTTTTAATGGGGATTATGATTCAATCAATTTCAATGTTGTAATGAGATTTCATTAAACAAATTCTCATTAAAATATGTGTGTGTCAACACTTTTCATTCCATTTAATCATTTTTGAATTATTTTTTATGATGTTTCTATATGAAAACTGAATGTTTATAATGGATATATTATGCCAATGATTTAGAAAATCATTTTATCTAATGTGTAATTATGGTTTTGAAAAAATGATTAATGGAATGTACTATTTTAACATATATACTGATAATGAATTTTTCTATTACCAGATAAAAAATATGAATATAGGATTTCATTGAATTTTGTCATTTATGATTCAAATAAAACCCCACTTTCATGGTATTTTGGTATTGAATAATGTTATTTATAATTTTTTTCCATTTGAATGCAATTGGAATGATATTTTAAACATATTTCTCAATTTTTTTATGAAGAAAAGAATTCACGAATAAAATGTTTTCTTATTGAATTGGTAATTAAGATTTATACAAAAAATGGGTGGGTGAAATATAGAATTTAGGTATTATGGTGCCTAAATTGCTCCCAGTGTGCCTCATATAGCTATTTTGATGAGTACACCTATATTATTTTGGGTGAGCTTGATATATATTATATGAATGGAGTTCTATGGTCGTTCTCCAATACATTGGGAAATGTTAATATTTTTAACAAGAATGAGTGATGGAGTTACTATAGTTTTTCTCTAATGTATTTAATTGGGGTACTCCAATTATATCATGAGTTGGGATAATAATATTATGATCCATATTTTATATAATATTTTTTATTTGTGTTCTAGGTTTTTTAAAGGATATAGTTGAAAAAATAGGTTTTTTCCATGTGGATGCGTTTTATTTTAGGTGATGAATGGAATTTGAATATAAATGTAAAAATTACATGTCATTTCCTGTTTTTAGTCAATTAATAGATTTATCCTATTTATGTCCCTTACTGAGATTATTTTCCCTTTCCCGAATTTTAAAATATATTTCAAAAGGATTGAAGAGGTTTATTAATAAATAAGATGTCGTGTTTAATGTCATGAGGATTTCTCCTAAAAATAAATCACGTTTTGTTTAAAAAAATTATATTGTTGAACAATAATTACCGATGAAAGTTTTTGAATTTTTATATAAATTTTTTTATATATAAGAGTTATGAATTTTCTATTGAAATCTATAAACCCCATAGATATTAAAGAATTTAAGAAAGTGATATTTTTGAACAATGTCCCTAGAATATGTAAATTTCTAGGATTCATCCTTATATGGTAATATTATAAACATAAAATTAAAGTCAATCTATTACAATATGAAAAATGTGTCTAATGAACTCCCATGACTAATATCATAAATTCCATTTATATTTTTGAGGTGTCATGCCTTTAATTGGATGAGATAATAAATATATAATCAAAAACAAAGGTATGTGATTGGTATGAGAAGACAAACCCTGTAGGATCACACCACATGTTTATTAAGAATAATTATAAATATAAACCAATCATATCTTTAAATAAAATTCCATGGAATAAATTTCCACAATTTATATCTAAATATATAAATTCACCATTTCAAATATTTTGAGAAAACTATTGTAGGGAAAATAATTTGCTATGAATGTTTATAAAAACCATTTTCCTTTCGAAATATTCAAAAAATTATAATGAATTTCAAATAGATTATTTATACAACATATGAATTAAAAACGGTTTCATAATGATTAGAAAGATGAAAAATTTATTATCAGATATAATAAGTCTATGTACACAAATATCTGTACACCATAATGAATGATTACTATTACAGTACACCATAAATTCCTAGTCCAAATAAAAAATGCATTGAATAACACCTCAATAAGTAAACCCTCGATGGTGTCAAGAAATTTATACTTTAGTTAGGGTTTTAATCATATATCCTTTTTATAAAAAACATAATATTCATTGTGTGTATATCCCAAATATTATCTTTTCCTAATTACCCCATATTACCAAGTACTCTTCATATATTTCTTTTATTCAATTAAAGGGAATCAATATTCAATTCACACTCATAGAGGCTATATAAATTAAAAAACAATGATTTGAACCCACATTTTATGAAAATACTCAATTCATGGAAATAATTTTTCATTAAAATATCACATGATAGGAAATTTTTTTTTATAAAAATCGATCATTCATTGAAAACTACATTCATCATATTAAGAAATTCATTTAATTTTTTAATCATGAAAAAAGAGAATGTTAAAATTTATAAAAATACCCAGAGGAATAACATTTAAACAAAGATATAAATAATTAATTTTAGAGATTTTATAAAACCAATAAAATATGAGAAAATATTTATAGATAATATGAAAGTGGAATTATGATTAATCATGAACCATAAAAAACATGAAATACTACTAAAAAATGAGTTCAATTTCCAATGAAAATGAGGGTTTTTTGGATTCAATGAAGAACCCTAAATAAATAAACCAAAATTATGAATAACTAATACAATGTTCTCTAAATTTATATAAGTAAATAATAACTAAATAAATCTACATTGATCACACATAAATAAATCTAGTAGGAGAAAAAAATAAGGATGATATCACATCAGGAAAAAGATAAAGGATGTTGAATACGTCACAATTAAGCATTGGAATTCATTTGAATCCCAATCCATATAAAGGGATATAATCGGAGGTGGTCAATATAGTAAAAACTATGTAAACCTTCAACAAAACACATCTCATCATGATCAAATATGACACAATTAATGGGTGTAGCCACCTCATAATTTCCAGGAATCCAATTTGACCATCTAAATATTTTTATTCCACTAACAATGGTACATTATATTAATTCACCACACATATGGTGATCTATATAATTCCACACATCGGATCCCAAAAACCCACATTACTATAACATGTTTTTGATACAATGATTGTTTTGGACTCACCACATCCAGGAATATAGTATTGTGGAAGAAAACCCCTTATAATAAATAGTAAGGCTCCCTACACCCAATTATCGACTACACACACTGAATTGGTAGTGTTGGAAATGCTAAAGATTCACAGGTGATCATATACCTCAACATTTTCTAGACCATAATGTATTAAAAAATGTAGTCTTCCATTAAATTTCTATAACACATTTTATGATATTTTTCAAAAACCAAGTAATTTAAATCCCAAAATAACATTCTTAATGATCACAAAAATTGTATACTATAAAACATGATAAGAAAATCTCCAAACTATAGGAATATATACCCTTATGAAATTAGATAGGATATGGTTTTTCAAAAAATATATTGCAACATTTCTCCCCAATCCGTAATTTTTGTAACCAGGTTTCATAATAATATAATTGATATCCAGATAATTTGAATAATATTGGAATATAAATCTATGATGTGATTATATACATAGAATAATGAGTCTGAATTGGCTGCTCAACCACTAAATTTTCATGTTCAAGATCACGGTTTTCAAATAAAGAACATTTTAGGGATCCTGATTATTGTTTTTCAAATCCAAAATCAGAAAAAAGTGATATATGTAAATTAATATGGAAGAGATAACCATTAATCCATTATTCTAATATTATCAATGATATCAATATCTCCAAAATTTCAAGGATGAGTCATTCATAGTATCCCAAGTTAATGATGACCTTACTATGGTGAGACATTCAAGAAAACCCATTCACCATTATAAAATTTCAAAGGATAATGTTGATGAATAACATAATATATATACCAACTATGATTTTACATTTATTATTAAAATATATTCAAATATTTAACTAATATCTAGAAAATATGGTTTTGGGGAAATAAATGAATATTTTCCACCTCATACCCATAATGATTTGAATCTAAATCGTTGAAATATAGGGAATTAATGTGGTCTATTTTAGTGAAAGACATATATATATTTTTGTAATAATATATTGATGTGTCCCAAGGGGGTGTACCATGAAAATATAATTTCATAGACATACAAAAGACCATATATTTTACAATCCACATATAATTATCAATATATCTAATTATATTAGCTTGGAAATCTATGATTGACATTACATCTTAGCATATCACCTCTTGGAGTGTATCCCAACTTGAGAGGTAAACTAGGAGAACTTATTTTGCGATAATTAATTATTCAAACCAATGACACATCAAAATATATTGTATTTATGACCATTATTATACCATAACCTTAGTGGATTCTAAATTTAAAATGAAATGGGGAGCGTTTTTCAAAAAATTGATCACCAACCAATTTGAAATATTTTATCATGGAGTCCATAGTAGTTCAAAATGAAATCAATGGACCCCCCCTATCATACTTATGAAGATGTAATAGAATATAATGATTCATGTAACACATGTTGAATTTTTGAAATATATTGTTTTAATTAATTTAATCTTTTTATTATTTTTCATTTCACACAGCACTGAGTTTGCTTGTACTATATAAAATAACCCATAAATTTCGTTCGTTTATTCAATAACATGATAATATTTCATTATATGATATAATAAGATAATTTTAGACTACCAGAAACTCTGACATTCTATGTGTTACATGCAACATCGACTTGTCTTGCGTTAAATGCAATATCGAGTTAGATTTCCATACACACAACAGCCTATTTCCATGAAACATAATTTAATTGTAACAATTATTTACAAAATAAAATTATAAAAACGAAATTATATTTATTAATAGATTAATTAATAAAAAATTTAATTAATATTTTTTATGGTATAGTGAGAAAACATCATATTTGGTAATAAATTTACATGTTTGATAATACTCGTTTCTCAAAGGAATTGCTTTTAATGTATTTCTATGAAAAATAATAAAATTGGTTTTAGACTCTATTAGGAACTATATTTTATAAAATAAACATCATTTAGGAATTCAAAAGTTTGAAACTAACATATATATATTTTCAGAATATTCTGAGAAATTTCATTTTTTTAATAGAGAAAAATACTTAATTTTAAATAAGAAATGATTTTTCATATAATTTTTATATATATTTTTAAATTAATTTCCCAATATATCATATATATATATATTAATCCATTTTAGTCATTTGAATAATATTTATGTTTAATATAGATATAAAATCATAAAAAATATTTGACCATTTTCAATTTAAAGACCTACATTCCCATATGTTAGTGAGAATCTAGTTTTACTTAATTTAATTGGAATACATAAATGAATTATAAAAATTGACATACATGGTCTTAATTAGTATGATATTTATTTTATTATAATATGGGATTCATTTTAATCAAAAAATTTAGTAAAAGTGATTAAGATTAGTTTCATTGATTAAGAAGAAATCAAACTCAACAATGGAAAAACATAAACAAATGGGACCAAATGGTCAATAAACATGTAAAAAATATATTTTTATGGCCATATTTAGTCCATAATCATTCTATTATTTCGATTTTATGGTTTTAATGTCTTTTCCTTCTACAAACATGTCGGTACATTTAAATTGTTTTAAGAATTGCCTTGTGTGTCCCCAACATGCACTATAAAAGGCCACCACCTATCACCTTAATCACTCCCCTCAAAAAACAAATGTTTTTCTATGATCTACGAAATAAAATTAAAAAAATACATCCATAACTCGTTAAATCCACACTTTTAGAATTTATAAAACTATGGATTCCCATTAGTGAAAACAAAAATGAGTTACCCAAAGAAAACGTAGCATCCTTTCATAGACTCTTATTATTTTCATTCACCACAAACGAAATTATTCTTATTGAATGAAACATTAATAGCCTATATATCATTATATTATTGATATGTTTTTATGTTTTTTTTATTAACTACAGACACATACATCTAATGGGTGATGAACTTGCATTTCTTTTTTTTATGGCGAACAACAGCCTCTTGAAATGATGTTATTTGTTTTATCGTAACCACCACTCATGGTTGGTAATTATAATAAAAAATTATATTTTATATGATATATATGATTTATATGATTTATTTTTTACTTGATAACTTATTATATAAATCCTAACTTCCTTATTTCTATTTTTTGTTAATACAATAATTTTGTTGGGGGATGTGGGGAGTAGTACACCCTCAATGTAATGTGATTCATTTACACATAACATGGAATGTATTACGGAAGGGTTTAGTGTACTTATAATATAACTAGTATAAAATAATTATTTTATAAAGATAAAATAAATATATAAACATATATGTCATTTATTTTATATCATCCAATATTACAACAAAAAATGGAAACAATAATCATGTGTACGTTTTTTCTAACATCTTCATGAGTAGTGTCTTCTATTTTAATATTTCTGTATTCAATATATTACATTAAATTAATATATAATTATTTTGAAAAAATATTTATATATTGTATTACATTATGTAGGTCATGATAAATATATGTCTGTAAAAAATATAAAAAATGAAGACACATGTGAAAAACAAATGGGATATTACCCAAAGTGAATCTAAAAATGAGAATTATTACTAAGGGGTAATATAAAGTACTAATAATATCATATGATTTTTTATATATAAAAATAAGTTTATTTTAAATATTTATAATAATCTTATATATTTTACAATCAGTTTCTATGACTGCAAAGTGAGCCAAGAAAAGTGGTATGGGAATTTCATGTCACCTTTTATTTTCACGAGACACATAATTTATTCACTGCTCCATTCATTTGATTGATGTATATAATGACAATGATTTTATTATATTATTATTTTTAATTAATTTTGGGTTATTTTTATATATATAAGATGATATTTACTTAATAGGTTTTATGGTTTAAATATTACAAATTGTCTATGTAATTTTGTCTCAATGTTCCTTCTTTGTGATAAATGTTTTTTTTCACCTTTGTAATTTTATGAAGATTATATTCATCCAATTGACATGTAATATAATGAATATCTTTATATTTTTTTAACATTTTTTGCTTCGTGTAATTTTATTTCCTTATATGTGTTTTGTGATTAAATGTTTCCATGCTTTAAGAATTTCTTTAAGAAATTTCATCCTTAATAGCGATTATTTATGATTGTGCATTTATTAATGATATTATATGATCCATATCTCAGGAAAAAAAATATAATAGTGAAAATATGGTTATTAATTTTATATAAAGGAAAATGTACCATTTCTTCCACTATATAGTACACAAAATGATCAAGAAACTATTGATTAAGAATGACTGAATACACCTCTCTCATCGGTCGGAAAACTGTGTTCCTTGAAATATTTTTTATAAAAGGATTTACATATATACTATAATATCTATAAATTATCTTTTAATTGAATTAGTAAAAATTATTTACTATTTTATAAATAAAAATATTTTAAAATTGTGTTACTTTTTTCTTTTACTATAGAGGGTTATTTCTACACATTTTTTTTTGGTGAAATAGTGATTTTTCATATTGTATAGATTTTCTAGCTATCATGATCATCACTATCACAACACACCTTCACGAAGATGATGGAAGGGAAAACATATTTCAAGATCATTCCTTCTTCTTGTTGATGCATAGATAATTACCTTGAGAACCACCTTCAATAGGTCCCACATTAGTGACTAGCACCAAGGGTATAAAATCATACGCAAAATGGATGGCATTACCATTTTTATTTAGTAGCATCATGATATATGGTATTAAATCCAAAAAAACACCAAAAAATGAAGTAAATGTAATTCCCAAACAATCCATTCCCATATGCATGTTTCAATAATAAGTGATAGTATACGAGAAAACCCCAAAGGAAAGTAACAAAGAAAAGAAAATCTGCAATGACAATTGTCCCAATGTCCGAAGTAGTATGGTATCACATGGTCTTTGAAGTCCTCCTAGAATCCTGCTAGCAATTTTATATAGGCAGGTTGATTATACAGTTATACTAAGTAGATAAAACCAAAATCTCTCATGCATGTTTGGGGAGGCATTCTAATTCCCTTTGAGAAAAATAATATAACCAAATCACTTAGTAATGAAACTATTCACATAACCTCACCAAGGCACACTCACAAATAACTAAACTCATGTAATGTAATATTAATAGAACATTGATATTGGGAACCCCGAACCACATTATCACTAGTTATTGATGACATATTACACGTCAAACCTCTCCCACCATTCTCGACGCATTCACACTACTATACCACACCCGCACAAACCTGGGATACCTCAACCACACATCCCACTCACACACACCTGGTACAAAAAAACCATACATAACCACAACTAGAGACACCGGGGGAAAAACATCTACTGACATGCCTGAACACACCTAGGACTCTTCAAAACACATGGGAAACAACCTGCTCACACACACCTGTGAAAACCACCACAACTACCCTACTATAAGAGTCATAGTCTATAATGTACCTCAAGACATAACAACCATCATGAAGTGTCTTGGGAGACAATGGAAAGAGAGCATAAAAGGATCTAACAACCATCCACTTATAAGAGTGTTGGAAAACACCCTCCCCCATTAAATGCGGGTGTTCAACACAAAGTGTTCAACTTGGGTGGGGAACAAATAAGAAAAAAAAGAATAAAATTATATATATAGGTATACAAGAACTCATCCCAACCTAGGGTTTTCCAAAACCATACCATACACAATCACACAAATTTCTATTCATTCAAAAAAATCACTACAATCACAACCAAGTCACAACTCATTCCCAGAAAACAATTCCACATTGAACCCACTCTAGTTATCACATGAAAGTGGTTTAAATTGCATAATTCTTCACTAATGGGATACTAAAATGAAAATCCAAAATCCATGTAAATGTAAAACAACCATGTAGCAGATTAAGTATTCACACTCGGTTCTCTTGTAATGTCACAACAACAAATTAGATTTGTGAGATCCCTCGAAGTACTCAAACCAATCCATGTCCCAACATAGGTACCCTCATAGCCTCATATCCACAAACCATCAACTAAACCACAATAGAGATCCAATACCAATCGTCATTACCCCACTAGAATCAAGTAGAAAAACTACACATATTACCAAGATAGAGAAAGGGAGTTTCCATATTCACACAATCCATTCATCAATTTCATTCTTTCTATTTGGTTATCATGGGTGATCTCACAAGGAATTTGGTTCACTGAACATCCATTTAATCTACAAAGTTTATGTGATTAACCAATTTCCGTGTTACATCCATTTCGTCATCAGAAAATTTATCATAAAATAAAAGGCCATTGCTTCGCAAGAAATTACCACCAACAACCACAATTTTCAGTAGACATAAGCCCATAAAATTCACAAAATATAAGCATTGATAAATATGTACAATAGAATCACCATACACACCCCATCATTTATTAAAAACATTTTGTTATCATGGTTATGGTCGGATTGTTTCCATAACCGAAGGAACACCATCGTACCCACCCAGCAAGATACATAGTAAAGAGAGACGCATGAAGAAACCTACTTGAATGATAAAAAATCGATGTTTTTATCCATTCTCTAAGAACTGGGGAAGCACAAATTGAAGTGGGGGGAACTCCAGGGATCCCTATACTAAATAGGAAAGGCTCCATTACATGATCACCACTATCCTTGGGAAGGGGGAAACCAAACACACCAAGTAAATAAAAAAAGATACCAATAATGGAGAAGAATGAATTCATGTGCAATAAAATAAAAATATCCTATAGTTAAAAGATATGAATTTTGAATAGATTTAATGCTAGATCGTGGTTTCACCATGAAGTTGGACGGTTACACAAGATGTAAGTAATTGTTATTTAATAATTATTTTCAGAGAGGTGGCCATAACAGCTGTGTGTTAATGTATTTTCTTTAATTAGTGGAAAACACATGACATGGGAGGAACTAAAATGTACGGGAAAAAGGGTGTGACACCGAGGATAATTCCACACATTTTGATAAGTCATGTTTATCTTGTATCTTGGTTGATTTTACATATCATTTATGGGGAATTAATGGATTTTAAAGGGGGTATTATAACACATTTACATCATAAGATATATTTTTTTGAGTAGAACTATAAATGGAAAAAAAGTGTGGGATGCCATTTTCCAAGACACTATAAAAGGATCCATGGTCAGAATGCTATAGAAATCTATGCCACAATTTCGGTCTACGGTCATGAAGGTGCTACCCTCATGGTTCCAAAGATTCGGTGTGTAACCGTGAAGGTGAGACCATTAAGGTGCCACTGTCACGGTGCCACTGTTTCGGTGTGCAACCATGAACGGTTCAACCGTTTTGGTGGTACCATTTGATGGAACCCAGTTGTTGAAAAACTATTTAATGATTCATTTTTCAGGCCATTAAATCATATACCTCTCAAACTATTCTCATCCTTGAGAATCAAAACTAGAGAAATTAAAATATAGGGGTTCAAATAACCTCCTCATAAGAAACCTCTCATGATAAAACCGCCTTGACATATAAGAACACCTCTGTATCATGAATCCATATGAACATATAAAGGTCATTCCATCCATACATATGGAGTAGGGAGTCCATTCTTCCATGTCATGATACTATCCGCTTTGGGTGGCACTGACTCGCTCGAACGAGTTTAACCGCATCCACATTAATACGTATTGATTAGGGACTAGGTCCTCCCCTCCCCACAGTCAAAACTATTCACAAACTTCCAGAGAATATGGAAAATAGCCCATTTCACAGTTAACATGGTCAAACACTACAACACTAAAAAGTACAAAATAGAACAGAAAAAAACTCAAAACAACTTTTGGTACTATGTGGGCATTTGTGCCTCCAATTCCTATGTACTCTCCTCCAGCCCAGCATTCCTCCATAACATAGGAACCAAATGAATGGTTCATCCATATAGCACCTTCTCCTCGTGATCCTTGATCCTCACTAATTTCTTTACAAAAGTCGCATCATCCTCGATATCCAGATCAGCCCAATCGTGGATGTGATAATCATCTTGTAGATACCATTGGAGATGAGGCACATGGAAGACGCCATGCATCCATAGTAGCGGTGGGGGTAGCGCCCGCTGATAGGACACATCGCCAAACTTCGACAACATGTCAAAGTTTCCGATGAACTATGTAGAAACCATACTCCCCATGTCGACCTCTATTTCCCACACTGAGGGGAGACCTTATAGAACATGTGGTCCCCGACCTCAAACTACAGGGGTCTCCTCCTATGATCGACATACAACTTCTGCCAATCCAGAGTTTCCTTTATCCTCTATTATATAAGACGATCCTTCTATGCCATGCGTTTTACCACCTCCGGGTCATAAACACCTACTTCCCCAACCTCTGTCTAACACATGGGTGAGTGAAACAACCTCACGTACAAGGATTCGAATGAATAAGTGCCAATGGTAGAGTTAAATCTATTGTTGTAGGCATACTATATCAATGGAAACTGTCATACCCACAATCCTTTAAAGTCCAAAACACATGAATGTAGCATATCTTCAAATATCTAGATGGTGCTCTCTATCTGCCATGTTTTTGGATACTTCCCAATAAATAACCACCTTAGCCTTTGATGGGTACCCTGTTATCCCCTATTCGGACACCATGCTTCCATGGATGTACAGATCTCTTGTCCATAACATTCACATTGACAACTTTTCATAAAGATGGTGTTGTCGAAGGACCCTTAAAATCATCCTCAGATGCTCAGTGTATTCCTCCTCTGATCTTCAGTAGATGAGGATGTCCTCAATAAACATGAATACAAATTGGTCCTGATATTCCTAGAAGATGGATTTCAGGGGCCCAATGGACATGTCTGGCGTGTTCGTAATGTTGAAAGGCATATCCACAAACTCAACGTTCCCATAGTTGCACCTGATGTTAGTCTTAAAGATGTCACCCTCCTTCACCCTCAACTAGTGATATCCTGGCCATTGGTCGATCTTGAAGAACCATCCACTCCCTTTAAATAATAAAAAGGGTCATCTATCCTCACGAGAGGCAAATGTTTCTTGACTGTTACCTAATTTAGTCTCTCGTAGTCTATGCACAACCTAAGACCACCATCATCCTTCTTCGCGAGCAAGACCGAAAAACCCCACCGTGACATGCCTGGTCGGACAAAATCCTTCTTTATTAGTTCATCAATTTGAAACATAACTCCCACAACTCACAAGGTGTCATCTGATAGGGATCCATCAAAATCAGATAGGCACCGAGTTTCAAGTCTATCCCGAACTCAAAAACAAGTCAAGGGGGTAGAGTCCCCACCACATCAGGGAAGGCGTCCATGAAATTAAAGGCAATACCTGAAGCTTGCATAATCTATACGTTCAATGAAAACTTAGATAACTAATAATGAATGGTATCCAATCATTGGATACCCTCTTGGAAACCTCTATTATAAATTAAAGTCACTCATTAGTCACCCATTTCGGAAAACACAACCCTTATATGGAAGAAATCGATAATGGAAAAAATAGAGAATATCCAGTCGATGCCAAAAATGACATCATATGGATACATCTGCTGAAAAAGAAGGTCCCAACTAGACTGATGGGGTCCCAACATCAGTCTTCATCCTCAAAAAACACGAGACATGTTTCACTGACCTCTGACTGGCATACTCAAAACCAAGGGTACAAAAAGTCTCTCTATGTCTAGACCCAAATAATGGGCTAGAATAGGTGATAAAAGGAGTGTGAAGATCCTGAATCAATCAAGACGCATGAAATATTACTAAAAAAGTTGATCGTACCTCGAACCACTTCTCGCCCTGCTGGAACTGTGGCCTCTGCGGCTTGAAATTTCACATTTCGAGATCTACTACACCTTTACTATCGACCACCTCCCTAAACACACACTGGTTGATGTCTCCAGGGATCACACTAAGGTTGGCCTCCTCCTGCAATGTATACTCTCGGAGGATCGGGTGCTTACTATCATTACTGTTGCTATTGAAAGGCCATGGATGGAAAGTGATGCTGCTTGGGTGGGTGCTGAACTAGCCCACCCGCACTATATTTCACTCGGTCCAAGCATAGCTACTCAATTTGAACACAATTGCCTTAGATGAAGCATCTCAGTCTTGGGCCTGAGAAGAAAGGGAGAGTATTGGGAGATAGAAACTGGAACCGCTGGTGTTTCTCCCCACTGGCTGAAACCTCGAAGTCCCTAACTCTAGAGGCCTACTGTTGATGGAATTTCCCATTAATGAGCCCAAATGGATCTCTTCTCAGGGAACACCTCCTCGGTTAGTCACCATCTCTACAAATTAATCCTTTTATTGGACCTCCATGTATGATGATAGAGTTAATGTTGTAACAACATACTGAAGAGTATGTTAGAGTGCCACCTCTAAACAACTTTCCCAAGACACCTCATCATGAAAAGGGTCTTGAGCAAAGAGAAGTGGATCCTTGAACTTGATCCCAAAATCTTTCACTGACATACTCCCCTACTTATTGGAGAGTAGCTCCTAATTTTTTTTAGCCTTCATCATGGAATAAAAAAATTATTCTTGGAGCTCCCTCTTGAAGTATGTACATGAAACCTCAACCTCCCTCTTCTCCCCAAGATTGACCATCCACCACTAACGTTGGTATCCCCACATCTATCTTACAACTAGAAGAATCCAGTACTCTATAAGTGCCCAAATCATACTGAAAACTATAACCAAATCCTTGATCATACTCTCCGTTTCCAAGCCCAAGATGCTACCCTCGTACTTCCTGAGGGTTTTCAGCTGAAAGGCATGAAGCATCCTCTTCCATTGTTCATCCTCATCCTCTCGGTCATGCCTCTACTGATCAGCCAGATCATTCTCATGTTCCTCGATCTCCCTCACTACCCATGGTTGTCGTTTGTGTTACATAGCTGCAAGGTAAACAAATAAATACATAAGATGAGTTGTGTATAAGATTGCTTTAAATTTTTTTTCATCAATTTTTTTATTTTAAAATACCCACATAACCAATACACAAGAATAAATGTCATTATGATGCATGTACTCTAGATACCCAAAGCTTGACGCACATGAACATTACATTACTTTTTCGGAATACTTAATAAATAACAAAAACAGACACACAAGGACCGTAATAGTTTAGTGTCTTTGGAAACTTGGAACGTAATATTCTAATCGTGGTGAAAGATCTTCAACATCTCCCATAAGGATCTTCCACTTTTTGATTCCATGCCTAAAACCTTTCTTTATATCCTATGGAAAATAAAAAATATAAAGGGTGGTCTCAAATGCTCAGTAAGGGTAAGCATGGATAAAATAAAACAAATCATATACATTTGAGCTTAAAATCATGAAAATAATGTTTAAACATCAAAATCATGAGCAATGAGATAAAACATGGAAGTACGTAAGGCATATATCATAAAGAATCATTAATCATGATAAAATAGAATGGGAGTAAAACATGTAATTGTTGAAACCATTCAGCACATGTCATGATTTCCATAGTAGCCAAGGCATTTCTACCAAGACCATCTTAGTGGACAAAGTCCTTTTCTGAATCGAGTTCACTCCACGTTTCAGTCATGTAAAACTGAACCAGATTAATTTACCATTCCAGCCATGTCTATTTCATGAGATATAAATCTTTACCCAATCCATTGGATGGATATATAGGTCCCACCCATCTCATAATGAAATCATTCTTACTTGTGCCACAAAATAAACATACATCATTCATAAAAACCCAGTATATAAAATGGGTTTCATAAACATCATCCCATCATCACATAATCCATATAAAAGAAATGGATATCATTTCATAATAAGACAAGTGAAAGCATTTAAATCATAGAGACATTATACTTGAAACATACACATATGAAATAATGTCATCTTATATGAAAAATTGTTTTGACAAAACACTTGAAATGAATTCTTGAGGAAACTATCCTTTTTTCTTCAAAATATTTTCTTTTCACAAAATGTCGTGCAATTTTAAAAGAGAATGATTTTGTTGAAAATAATCATGAAATATTTTAGGGGAATCTTCTTGAAAATAAGGCTTTATATAACCGTAAAAATCCTTTCATGCCGTATAAGTTAAAAAAACATTCTCCTTGTATTTTGGTCAGAAAAGTCAAAAAGTGCCTCATACGTAAACAAAAGATAGATTCCTTACATACTATGTCGTAAAAGTCAAAATGGGTAAAAAGGAAATTAAACATACATAAAAACACTTTTATAAAACATGGACATGGATGATAACAATAACTCCATTAAATACTTACGTATAATCAATCTCGGATAAAAATGAGATTTGCAAAATTATCCCTTACCATAGATCTGATATGCTTCGTACGTATCCAAAACTCCTGTATAATGATTTAAATAATGTCATTGACTTACTAAATAATCATATTCATTGTTATTATATCATATATGGTTCACTTATGACTTTATATTACCCGTTCTTTTGTAAATTCCATGTTAAAGAGTGTTTTGGGTAAAATCGTTTCATTTGTCATCCGTGTTTTGACTTCTAATTATTCATATGATTACTTAGATGATGATTAATTAATTACAGAATATAAAACATGATTTATATATAATATATTTTCATAATATGCATATATATTATAGATCGATAAATGGAAATAAATACACCGTTCATGGAGACGGTAGGCCATACGTACGCATGAACGCTGTTTTCGTTTTCTTATTGAATTGAATGGAATTAAGTAGATGACATAAATATATATATACATAAATACAGTAGCATTATTATGTCATATATTTTATTATTACTTATTATATATACTTTATAATCATTCTTGAATGGTTATCATGGAGAGTGAATCTCATCGCGTTGTGGAGACAGTATTCCTTACGTACGCACGAGGGATAATATCATTCCCATGATTGTCGAATTTTATTAAAGGTTATGTATAATATTACAGAATCAATATCAGATTCCAATTTTCATATATATTCAATACTTTTCCTTTATACCTGTCCAAGTAAGGTGGTGGTGGAAAATAGATTACACCACGACGTGGAGATGGTATTCCGTACGTACGCACGCGCGATGATCTTGTTTTCCGTAGGATGGATAGAATGTGAAATAGGGTTGTTTCATATTTATAATACTAGTATATTAGTGATACTGATGTTATTATTACATAATTAAACAACTAAACAAGAGTAAGTATAAGAATAAATAAATTTGAAAGAATCGGTAATGGATATTACCTCTTCTTTGACACGCCTCCTAGAAACCTCTTCTTAGGGTACTAAAATTGGTCTTTGAAGAAGACCAAGACCTATAAGATATTTCTAGGGAAGTGTATAAGGGAAATTTTCAGGGTTTGGACGAGATTAAAGGCTCAAATTTGTGTGAGGAAGAGAGGGAGGAGATGCCCTTTAATAAGGGAGGACAGGGGCACCTTTGTAAATATTAAAAATATTAATTTATAATAAATCTATACCCACATAGAAACATCCAAAAAATGACTCATATTAGATTATTAGATGAGATAGGGTCGTAATATCATCAACCGATAAAATTTAGACATGTTATGAATTTATTTTAAACATTATCAACTTGATTTATCCTTATTTAATCAATTTAACTTTATTTGTGGTAATAACATTCACAATTTTAAATTATAACAAATAATTACCTATTTGTTGTGAATTTTCTATACATGGATACTTTATAACCGTTTAGACCATATTAATTTAAATTTATAATTTGTAAATATTTTTGTGATTTTTAAACAATTTTAAAATATGTTATTTTTATAAAATAACAATAGTGTCAATTTTGACACTATTCCTTTATTTGAATTTAAATAAAATATATACAGAAGATATGTTTGACATAAAAGCTTTAATAGATTCATAAAAGGTCATATGTGTCTAGAAAATTTGGGGATCACATTAAATAGTTCATATATTATTTATTTTATTATTTTTAATACCATTTATTTGGTTTATCTCTTAATAAAATAATTACTATAACATTTTTTTATAATTATGTAATATACATATTTTTTGAATAAAAATTAAAAATAAAATCCTATGATGAAGATAAATCTGTTACCTTTCACATTAAAAAATTTAATCGAATTTATCATCTTAAAATCACAATATTTAAATTTTTATATTTATTAAATTATGAAGGTGACAACTATGGGGTCATTTAAAATAAAATAATATAAGTTTCATAATCACTTTTATAAGCCTCCAAACGGTTATATATTAAGTGATTATATGATTATGGTATCTATATACAATAAAAATAAGTTTTTTTTCGGGTTTGTGGGCCTTTTAATTGGAATTATTATTTCAAAAAAACTATATTACTGATTTTTCACTTAATAAATAATTTCTGCATCATTAATGTATCACCATTAATGACAATTATTTAGTCCCAAAAAATCTAAATAAATTATCATGATGTATATAATTTTATTAGCTTTCTGGAGACTATTCATGTTCTATGTTTTATGATGTATATAACTAAATCAAAATTATTATACTTATAAGATTTAAGAGTGTGACATGTTGTCACTTTCTTTGGTTTTAATAATAATTAAATTATTTTCATGGTCAAAAGTCCATAAAATTAAACTAATCCGACCCTAAGGTGATATGGGTTGACTTTTAGTCATCCAATAGAATTTTGGCATGTGTTAGGGTAATTTTATAATATTATATTCACCATTAATTATCCGATTAACCTTTAACTATGGTAATTAAAATTTTCCGTAGTTACTATTCATAATTCCCAAAAATAAAAAGTAGCCTATTAACATAATTTGGACCCACTTATTCCAAATATGGAATCCAATTTTTCAAATTCAATACACATAAGTTTCAGAAATTAAAATAAAATTAATCCCATTGTCGAATGAAAATGTGTTTTTGGTTAAAACATTGCAAAAAATTAAATTGATTTAACCTACGAATTCAATGTAAAATCAATGCTAATGAAATAAATTATATTAAATGGTAAAAATATATTATATTAATACTTTAAAACCATTCAATATTATAATTTAACCACATAAGTTATTACGATGAAAAAATTTGTTTTTAATTAAAATATACCGTGTTTTTACTATTCATTAAAAATATGAATGTTATCAGAAAAATATGAAAAATTTATCCAAGGTAAAATATTATATCCAGATTCCAAAGAATAATTTTATTTTTTAAAATAAAACTTATAAACATGTCATAAACTATCTTTAAAGTGGGTGCGCCATCAAAAGGCGGCAAAACTGGATTTTTTTAAAAATACTTATTTTACTTGAAAAATTTATTTTGTTATTATACCATGTTCTAGAAAATGTGTAAGATTAATAATAATGTTTTAAAATTAAAAATTTATTTAATACTATTCATAACGGCTAGTTCATAATAATATTATAATAATATATCGTTGTTTAGTAAAACTCGGTATTGCTTACAACACACGAAATCGAGGAAGGTCACGATTGTGTGTAATGCAAGCCATGTCAGGGTTGCGGGTAGTGCACGACTCATTTGTGGTTGTGTATAACAAAATACATTGAATATATATATATACTCAATGTTTCGTAGAATAACTACTATCAAAAAAACATGAAATTGTGTCTAACACGATCTAGGATTAGTGTTGCGTATACTTCAAGCTAATATGGTGTTGCGTATAGTGCAAGATAATCTTGGGGTATCGTACAATAGAAGATATGAAAGAAATTAAAAAGAATATATATTATAAAATCTCGGGTTATTACATTCTACCGCCCTTAAAATTAATTTCAACCTCGAAATTCGCCGGGGTTATAAATGGTTTTCTACTTGAATGTTTCATTAATTGAATCCCACATCATAAAAAGGAATACCAAAACTAATGACTGGGTTTCCACATAGGATAACATAGGTGAAAATGTGAATATGGAAGATAAATCTAACCATCATGTTCTGATAGAGAGTGGTAGAGAACATGGATATGAAAAATCCAACAATCGCAAAGCCATAGATTTGTGATGATCTAAGGTACCATCTGATTCATCGGATATAAGGTCACTAAGACAACATTTTTGGTTTTCAAGATCATTTCCCTAAAGTTGATGAATTAAAAGAAACACTTACATGATTTTGCTACAATCTCACTATTGTTCGTGAATTTAACAATTTCCACTTCATCCCTTAATGAAATGAAGTTGAAATTTTTATTCATGATGTGTTAGCAGATCATGTGATAGAATGATGGGTCATTCCATCTGTTTCAAACAATTGGTTAACAAAAGTTATAAGTCCATCATATGGTTAGATTAATCGTATATGGTTCCAAAAATGAACTTATACTTCATATATCATACCGCTTAATAAAATAAAATTATTTTCTATTAACCAGGGACTTCCTATAGGCTAGTGGTAGGCGATAAAGGCCAGCCTCACTTCGGTTGTGGGTTTGATTCCCACATCTTTGTCCGACGCGATGGGTTGTCTCCAGTCCTGCAGGTTTTACTTTTTCTAAAACTACATTACTATAACATCCCATCAATAATATCGAAAAAAGATCTATCCATAAACAATACTAACTTATGTCCAACATAATCCATTCTAATCTTTAGGAATATCTAAAATACTTTCGTCCAAGCTCATAGTATAAATAAAATTATTACTTAAAATTTCACATAACAACCACGTGAATGCCATCATTAATCCCCAATATATCATAAGATATATCTTGTTGGTCAAATTACAAACATGTGAATACCTTAATCATGTATTCTCTTGAAAAATGAATACCCATTTAACCTTAGTGAAAACATCAATGCTGTCAAAAGTTACAACTTTCCACATACCAAAATCCCAAAATTTCTATATAATCAAACCATAATATCACATAGTCCTTATATCAGGCATGAGATCATGAATACAATCAAACATCTCATTATCTTCTTATCCCTTCATTATGTGCATATCATCTACTTTCCAAAAATATATGAATAACCTTCCATGGTTACTGGTACCATTCAACATATACTTTAAAATACCTTAGGAAAACAATAGTGTACAATCCATATATGATTCTTAATTCCATAGTACCATACATTATTCTTTATGAACATACAATCATTCCACTATCTTCTTAAAACACTGACTGAGTTTTGTCATTTCTTTCATCTCATATTTCATTTGTAGTCTCTTCATCATCATCCACATAAATACTACTCATATGACCATGCTGATCCTCTTCATGATATTTTACCTTAGGGAATTAGTTTGCATAATTCCCATACATTCCAAATTTAAAACATCTAATCATTGTTGATGTCGTAGCAATACCATTATCCTTGTCCATGGTGATAACTGAACCTTTTCCTTTTCACTTACATGCTTTGTGTCCCTATTTTCCACACCCAAAGCATCTTCCAGTTTCATTGAAACAATCTCCCTGATGCCTCTTCCCACATGATTTACATGAGGGAAATTGAACTTTCTCCCTCTATGATCATCATGAAACTCCATATTTATCTTATTATCTAAGTCGGGAGACTTACCAATGTTGAGATTATTTATCATATTATGATATTTATGATTAGGCATAATAATTATTTTTGGACTTCCAAGTCCCGTTTCATTTGTTTGATCATGAGAATATCATTCCATTGTCCGTCATATCCTCCATTATCGTGAATCTTGATGTTTCCAGCCATTTTCTAAAACCCAAAATGAATAGTGTGACAGCAAAAAATCATGCTAGGGAAAACAACATAGTAAAGGGGAAGTACCCTCAATATCTAACATCTTAGGTTAAATTCTATGATCGTTACCGTAGTTCTAGGACTTTAGCCTATACATATTCTTATCCTTAGGGATATCCCTATATATACCTTAGAAATATCTCTAGGGATCTCACTAACGTTTTCTCATCCTAGTTTCCAAAGGTTGACTAATCCTTTCCTCTGAAACCAAATGTAGAGACTCGAAGCTTGACGTTCATTAACATTACATTACTATTGCGGAATACTTAATACATAACAAAAACAGACACACAAGGACCATAATAGTTTAGTGTCTTTGGAAACATGGAACGTAATCTTTTAATCCTGGTGAAAGATCTTCAACATCTCCCATAAAGATCTTCCACTTTTTTTTCCTTACCTAAAACCTTTCATTATATCCTGGAGAAAAGAAACCAAATAAAGGATGAGCTCAAATTCTCAGTAAGGGTAAGCATGTATAAAATAAAACAAATCATATACATTTGAGCTTAAAACATGAACATAATGTTTAAACATCAAATGCTTGAGCAATGACATAAAACATTGAAGTACGTAAGGCATAGATCATAAAGAAACATTAAGCATGATAAAATTGCATTGGAGTAAAACATGTAATTGTGGCAACCATTCATCACATGTCATGATTTCCATATAAGCCAAGGCATTGCTACCAAGACCATCTTAGTGGAAAATTTCCCTTTCTGAATCGAGTTCACTCCTCGTTTCAGTCCTGTAACACTAAACAGGATTAACTTACCATTACAGCCATGTCTATCTCATGAGATATAAATCTTTAACCAATGCATTGGAGGGATATATAGGTCCCACCCATCTCATAATTAAATAATTCTTACTTGTGACACAAAATAAACATACATCATTCATAAAAACCCAATAAATAAAATGGGTTTCATACACATCATCCCATCATCACATAATCCATATAAAAGTAATGGATATCTTTTCATAATGAGAAAAGTGAAACCACGTAAATCATGGACCCATTATACTTGAAACATACACATATGAAATAATGTCATCTTAGATGAAAAATTGTTTTGAAAAAACACATGAAATGAATTCTTGAAGAAACTATCTTTTTTTCTTCAAAATAATTTTCTTGTCACAAAATGTCGTGCAATTTTAAAAGAGGAGGATTTTGTTGAAAATAGTCATGAAATATTTTAGAGGAAGCTTCATCAAAATAAGTCTTTATAAAACCGTAAAAATCCTTTCATGCCGTATATGTTATAAAAAACATTCTCCTCATACTTTTGTCAGAAAAGACAAATAGTTCCTCGTACGTAATCAAAAGAAAGATTCTTTACATACCATGAAGTAAAAGAAAAAATGGGTAAAATGGAAATTAAACATACATAAAAAAACTTTTAGAAAACATGGACATGGATGATAACAATAACCCCAGTAAGTACATACGTATATGCAATCTCGGATAAAAAAGAGATTTGCAAAATTATCCCTTACCTTAGGTATGATATGATTCGTACGTATCCAATCCTCATGTATAATGATTTAAATAATGTCATTGACTTATTATAGAATCATATTCATTGTTATTATATCATATATGGTTCACTTATGACTTTATATTGCCCATTATTTTGTAAATTCCATTTTAAAAAGTGTTTTGGGTAAAATCGTTTCATTTGTTGTCTGTGATTTGACTTGTAATTATTCATATGATTACATAGATAATGATTAAATAATTCCAGAATATAAAACATGATTTATATATAATATATATTCATAATATACATATATATAATAGATCGATAAATGGAAAGAAATACACCGTTCATGTAAACAGTAGGTTGTACGTACGCATGAACGCTGTTTTCGTTTCCTTATTGAATTCAAAGGAATTAATTAGATGACATAAATATATATATACATAAATCCAGTTGCATTATAATGTCACATATTTTATTATTACTTATTATATATACTTTATAATCATTCTTGAATGGATATCATGGAGAGTGAATCTCACCGCGTTGTGGAGACGGTATTCAGTATGTACGTACGAGCGATGATATCATTCCCATGATCATAGAATTGTATTAAAGTGTATTTATAATATTACAGAATCAATATCACTTTAAAATAATCATATATATTCATTACTTTACCATTTTACCCATCCAAGTAAGGTGGTGGTGGAAAATAGATTACACCACGGCGTGGAGACGGTATTCCGTACGTACGCCCGCACGGTGATTTTGTTTTCCGTAGGATGAATAGTAGGTTAAATAGGGTTGTTTCATATTTATAATACCAGTGTATTAGTGATACTGATGTTATTACTTCATATTTAAACAACTAAAAAAGTGGATGTAGAAGAAGAAATAAATTTGAAAGAATCGGTAACGGATATTACCTCTTTTTTAACATGCCTCTTTGAAACCTCCTCTTAGGGTACTAAAATTGGACTTTGAAGAAGACCAGGACCTATAGGATGTTTCTAGGGAAGTTTAGAAGGGAAATTGGCAGGGTTTGGATGAGCTTAAAGGCTCAAATATTTGTGAGGTAGAGAGGGAGGAGAGGGGCACCTTCGGAAATATTAAAAATATTAATTTATAATAAATCTAACCCCACATAGAAACCTCCAAAAATAACTCATATTAGATTATTAGATGATATAGGGTTGTAATATCATCAACCAATAAAATGTAGACATGTTAGGAATTTATTTTAAACATTATCAACTTTATTTATCATTATTTAATCAATTTAACTTTATTTGTGGTAATAACATTCTAAATATTAAATTATAACAAATAATTACTTATTTTTTGTGAATTTTCCATACATGGATACTTTATAAATTTTTAGACCACAAAAATTTAAATTTATAATTTTTAAATATTTTTGTGATTTTTAAACAATTTTATAATATGTTATTTTTATAAAATAACAATAGTGTCAATTTTGACACTATTTCTTTTTTGAATTTAAATAAAATATATATAGAAGATATTTTTGAACTGAAAGATTTAATAGATTCATATAAGGTCATATGTGTCTAGAAAGGTAGTGGAAAACATTAAATAGTTCATATAATATTTATTTTTTTATTTTTAAAACCATTTATTTGGTTTATCTCTTAATAAAACAATTACTACAACATTTTTGTATAATTATTTAATATACCTATTTGTTTCATTTAAATAATAAATAAAATACTATGATGAAGATAAATCTATTACCTTTCACAATAATACTTTGACTAGAATTTATCATCTTAAATTCATAATATTTAAATTTTTATATTTATTAAATTATGATGGTGACAACTTTGGCATCATTTAAAATAAAATAATATAAGTGTCATAATCAATTTTATAAGACTCCAAACGGTTATATATTAGGTAATTAGATGCTTATGGTATATATATACACTAAAAATAAGTTTGGGTCTGGATTGTGGTCCTTTTAATGGGTATTATTATTTCAATAAAAACTATATTACTGATTTTTCACTTAATAAATAATTTCTGCATCATTAATGTATCACCTTTAATGATAATTATTTAATACATAAAAAATCTAAATAAATAATCATTATGTATATAATTTTATGAAATTTCTTGGAGACTATTCATTTTCGACGTTTTATGATGTTTATCAGTAAATTTAAATTATTATACTTATAAGATTTAAGAGAGTGACATTTTGTCACTTTCATTGGTTTTAAAAATAATTAAATTATTTTCATGGCCAAAAGTCCATAAAAGGAATCTAATCCGACCCTTAGGTGATATGGGTCGACTTTTAGTCATCCAATAGATTTTTCGCATGTGTTATGTTAATTTTATAATATTATATTCACCCTTAATTACCCGATTTACCTTTAACTATGGAAAATAAAATTTACCGTAGTTACTATTCATAATTCCCAAAAATAAAAAGTAGCATATTTACATAATTTGGACTCACTGATTCCAAATATGGAATCCATTTTTTTAAATTAAATACACATACGTTGCAGAAATTAAATTAAAATTAATCTCGTTGTCTAATGAAAATGGTTTTTTGTTTAAAACATTGCAAAAAATTGAATTGATTTAACTTAAGAATTCAATGTAAAATCAATGATAATAACATACATTATATTAATTGGAAAAAATATATTCTATTTATAATTTAAGACAATTAAATATTATAATTTAACCACATAATTTATTACGATGAAAAAAGTTGTTTTTAATTAAAATATAGCGTGTTTTTACTATTCATTAAAATATTAAAGTTATCCGAATAATATGAAAAAAATTTCCAAGGTAAAATGTTATATCCTGATTCCAAAGAATAATCTTATTTTGTAAAATTTAACTTATAAACATTTCAAAAACTAGATTTTATGTCGGTGTGCCATCAAAAGGCGGCAAAACTGCATTTTTTTAAAAATACTTGTTTTACCCGAAAAATTTATTTTGTTCTTATACGATATTATAGAAAATGTGTAAGATGAATAATAATGGTATAAAATTCAAAATTTATTTAATAATATTCATAACTGCTAGTTCATAATAATATTATAATAATATATCATTGTTTAGTAAAACTCAGTATTGTGTAAAACACACGCTTTCGAGGAAGGTCACAATTGCATGTAACACAAGCCAAGTCAGTGTTGCGTGTAGTGAACGACTCCTTTGTTGCTGTGTATAAAAAATAAATTTAATATATATATACTCAATGTTTCTTAGAATAACTACTATCAAACAAACATGAAATTTTGTGTAACACGATCCAGGATTAGTGTTGCGTATACTGCAAGATAATATGGTGTTGCGTATAGCGCAAGATAATCTTGGTGTATCGTACAATAGAAGATATGAAAGAAATTAAAAAGAATACATCTTATAATATCTCGGGTTATTACATGTACATTTCCTATGGTCTGTACCCTGCAATTAGTGTTGCCTCACCTGGTCATTTGGTAGGTTAAGAGTCCCTACATCGGATCATGGGGGCCCTAAAATCTAGCGTCCTAGCTAGTCTTCCATGGATTATCTCACACTCCATGATTTTCTATCACTATTTCCCTACCATCCCATGCAATCATTATTGTGTCGTAATTCGAACTCCTTCCTATCTCTTGACCAACCTACCTCTAATACCATTCTTTCATGACCCACCTTCACCAAGATGAGGGGACGGAAAAAAAATTTCAGACCCCTCATTCTTTAAGTTAAGGAGAGATAATAACCCCTTAGACCCTCCTTCGATAGGTCTCAGAGTGGGGACTAGCATAAAGGGTATAAAATCAAACACAAAATGCTAGGTATTACCGTTTATATTTAGTAGGATCAAGAGATATGATAGTAAATCCAAAACAACACCAAAACTGGAAGTAAAAATAATTCCCCAACAATCCATTATCATATTAATGTTTCAATAATATGTTATACAATACATGAAAACTCCAATGGTAAGTACGGAATAATAGAAAAATAGTAACAACAACTGTCCCAACGTCCATTCTAGTATGACCCTGCATCGGCCTCAAAGTCCTCCAAGAAACCTGGAAGCAGTTTTCTATACGTTGGGGTAGTATACAGGTTTAATCAGTAGGGAAAACAAAAAGCTCTTGTGCACAAGTGGAGAGGCATTCTAATGGTCTGTGAGAAAAATAATATAACCAAAGCACCTAGTAAAAAACAATCCACTGATCCTACCCAAGGCACACTTCATAAATAACTCATGTCAATTAAATTAATTGTAATATCACATCGATATTTGGTACCCACACTACATTCCCGCTGGTAATTGAAGACATCACATGTGTCAGACCTCACGAGCCATTCTTACCACAGTCCAAATGTCATACCCCAGAAGCACAGACATGGGCTACCAAAACCACACATCCCTATCTCATGAAATAGGGAAACAACAACATTACATAACCATCGACATAGACACTTGTGCCAAAACAAATACTATCACACCAGATGACACCTAGGCCTCATCCTGAAGACACTTTTGAAACAACCTGCCCACACAAACCAGGGAAAACCACCACATCAACCCTGCCCAGAGAGTATTGGGTTTTAAGGGTCCTCATTCCTTTATAACCTACCTGAAATTTCTTGGGAAACTCATTAAAGAAAGTAGAAAGGGATCTTAAGAAGCCACTTATAGGAGTGTTGGGAAAACACCCTCTCCCATGATATAGGGTTGTTAGGAACAATGTTCCCAACATGGGTGGGGCCTGAATAAGAAAAATAAGAACTCCATTATAAATAAAGGTATTCAAGAATTAATCCCATCCTAGGGTTTCCAAAACTATCCCATAAACAAAAAAACGTCGATACTATACATTCATAAAAAGTAAAACAGCCACAACCATGTCACAACTCATTCCCAAAAAAAAATTCCCCATTAAACCAATTATTATTATCACATTCAAGTGGTTCCATTTAAATAAATTTTCACTAATGGGAAGCTAATAGGAATATCCATAGTCGAAGGTACGAAAAGAACCAAAAAGTAGATTCAAAATTCACACCTAGTTCCCTTATAATGTCACTACGACAAAAGGGATCTGTGAGATCCGTCGAAGTACTAGAACAAAAACAAGTCCCAACATTCGGCCCCCCACAACCTAAAATCCAAAAAACAACATCTATACCACAATAAGGGATCCAATCCCTATCCTCTTCACCCCACTAGAATCAAGTTGAACTAACACACATATTACCAAGATAGATAAAGTGAGTTTTTAGATTTAAACAGACTATTCATCGAGTGCCTTCTTTCCATTTTGTAAACCGGGGTGATCTCACAAGAATTCTTTTTCAATGGACATACATTAAATCAACTGAGTTTACATGATATACCAAATATATATTACAACCATTTAATCATTGTAAAATTTACTGGAAAATAGAGATTTTTAGTGTGCAATAAAGGACCACCAATGTCCAAGATTTTTAGTGGACATAAGCCCATACAACTCACAACATTAAGAAATGATAAAAGAGTAAAAAAATTATCAAACACACCTCATCATTATTTGAAAAACTGTTTTTATCTTTTTTATGGTTTGGTTGTATTACTTTCTAAAGGAACACCATATTACCCACCCTACATGATACATCAAATATAGAGATGAATGAACAACCCTACTTGAATGATCAACGATCGATATTTTTTCCCATGCGCCATCAACTATGGATGCATGACATAATGTGAAGGAACTCTGTGGATTCCAAGACTGAGTATGAATGATCCAGTATAGGCACAACACTGTCCTTAGTAAGGGGGACTCCAAACACCTCATGGAAATAAAAAAATAGACCAGCCAATGTGAAGAAATAATTCTCTTGCGATAAAAATGAAAGATAATAGAGTATTTAGATTGGATTCTGAATGGATTTAAAAGTGAATTGTGGTTTCACCCTAGGTTTTTATAGATACAAAAGATGAGATTAATTTTTATTTAATTATTCTTATCAGAGTGGTGGCCCAAATTGATGTGCGTTAATGGATTCTCTTTTATTAGAGGAAAACGTGTAATAGAGGTGGAACTGGAAAGTACGAAAAATGTGTGTGACACTAGGAAAAATTCCACACATTTTGGTAATTCATGGGTCTCCTAGATCATTGGGGATATTAGATATCATTTATAGGATTTTAATGTAATTTAAAGTGGTTATTGAAACACTTTTACATCAAAAGATACCTTGCAGGATTGGATCTGGGAATGGAAACAATGGTGGGACAATATTTGGTGAGAAATAATAAGTGGTTCCACGGTCATGGTTCCACCATCATGTTCCCACCATAATAGCTACCACCATTTCAGTGTTTGACAGTTATGGTGTAACCATTACCGTGACACCGCCACTGTGCCACCTTATGTGGTGCCACCATTTCGGTGTGCGACAGTGACAATGAGACCATTACGGTGCCATCGTCAAGGTGCCACCAGTGCGGTTAGACACCATAAGTCATGCCAACATTTCTATGTGCAATCATGAAAGGTGCCACCATTTCGATGGAACAGTTTGAAGGAACATAGTTTTTGACAAACTTCATAATGATTCATTATCTAGGGCATTACAATCACTCCATTTATGATTTTTTTCTATAATATATTTTTATTTTTAAAAAATTTAAAATATTTCATAAAAATCAATATATTAATTTTTTAACAATTATTTCAATGAAAAATGTTTTCAATAATGTATTCAAGATTTTTTTCAATGAAATGGTGTTTAAGATGATTTTCATATTAGTTTTCAATGAAAAAAATTCAAAAATATTTCTTGATCATAATTTTCTATAATTTATTTTTTCAATCTTCCATTTCAATCAAAATAGTTTTAAAAAATTTATTATTATTCATTTTCAACAATATGATTAAATTTTTTTTTTCAAAAATCCTTTTTGGAGAAATGGTTTTCAAAATGATATCAATATTCTATAATAATTTTTATGGAAAAAGGTATTAAAAAAATGTCTCCATGATTATTTTATATGTTTTCAAGGGAAATGTTTCTGAAAATGGTTTCAATCCTTATTTCTATGTTACCATGGTATGTTAAAATAAAATTATTTTCAAAATGGAATTATTTGTTACATTGATATTTTAAATAAGAAATGATATTATCCTCAATAAATTTTTTAAAAAATATATTTCAAATTTATTTCCATATATGTTTTCATCATTTATTGTTACTCAATACTTTGTAGGATAAATGAATAAATGATTCAATTTGTATTATTTCAAAGAATGGATTGTGTTTTTATCACATGATATTAATGAAAAATTATTATCTTTCATGGGTAGTATTCATTTAAAACATAGATCCTTTCACAGGTTATTCATTTCATTATCTTATTTTGAAACATGTTTCTTTTATCATAAGATATGATATGATTACATTTTTATCATACCCATTTCATATCATGGGGTATGATATTGTTTTTTTGTGATTTTGGTTAATTTTATGATTTATTTCATTATGATATGGGTTTGACCTATTTTTAAATTCAATTCATTAGTATAAAATTTATATCTCATTAGATTGACTATGAATGTCTTGGGAGTGATATTTAAAAAATAATATATCCGTCGGAGTGAGCCATGACTACCAATATGGTATGAGGATTGAACTCACTTTTAAAATATGTATATGGGAGATATCCTTGACTACCAATATGGTATGAGGTGTGAACCCAAACTACTAATATATCTTAGGTATAAATTTCTATTCAAATATAGAAATAATTTTATATTCTTATGTATCTGACAGAAGAACATGTATGTTTATTAAGTTATTATGTCATGGATCATGTTATTTAATTCATTACGATTCATGTTATATAAACTACCAATATTTATTATATGATCCATGTTTATGATCTTATGATATGTAGGGAATGATATTATAATATATTGACTACATTATCAACATAATAAGTTCAATTTTATTCATAAATGTCCTCCGTGTTTATCTTTGTTAAGTATTTGAGCTCATCCCATTATATGATTCCTTTACCATGTTATGAATATATGTATAATTGATGATGTGTCTAAGAATATTTATAATCATGAATAACATAGTGGGATATAATTGTGTTCTCTTATGTATCTATGATTATATTTGCATGTTTCTAAAGTCAGTAAACTAATATGGTATTTGGATCCCTATTTTTGTATTGTTGTAGTATTCAATAAACATTATTTAATGTAAAAACATGTTATTACTATGTATCTATATTTGTTATTAGACTGATTCTTAATTCATACTCTAGAAAATATTACGAGATAAATTTAGTGGGATACCAAGGAATATTTCTAATGATATGTCCATGAATGCCTCAAAGGATAATATTAAAGATGAGGTAAATTATAAGAAAATGTACTCAATTCTTTTTAAAGGATTGAGTGATGGTTTTATAGAAAAACCCATGTATTTACACTACATGTTGATGTGTATATAATATAGATATACCTATAAGTAATATATATGACCCGGTGTTCCAGGCCCCACTAGGAATAACATGGTTTGTCAAAATGGGATATGAAAAAAACCTTGTTTGATACCTCTAGTGTATATGATTTAGTATTTCAAAAACTCTTCAATAACCATCATTAATAATTTTGAATAGTTTTTCTATGAATATTCAAGGACAAAACAAATTTTTCCAATATTAATATAGTATACATAATTTATATATCAAACAAGTGTATTTTCTAGATTTTTCAGTTCCACACTATAATAATTACTTCTTAATCAATTAATTATAGTTTTAGTTAATGAAAGTAATAATAAAAAACACCATTCATGTTCAATGTGATAGAGAAATTTCTAATGAGAAGTAGAATGGGAATTTCATTGGAGTGAGGGATGTTGTGGTCATTCCTAGTTAGTTTTCACAGATCATGTTCAATAATGTGTACCTTAACCTACAAACAATCACACTAAGGAAGATAATTAAAGAGTCTTCTAATATTTTACATCATGGAGACAATGGAAGAATAAATATTCAGTTACCCTTTTTCAGGAATATGGGAAGAGTCACCCAAGGGAATAACATAGTACAATGAGAATATTTTTCATGTTTAGATAATGGTACAAATAATGTAACTAAAAATAAAAAAAGAGATCAGTTAATGAAGTGGATGGGAATATTGGTCTCCCTAAGACATAATCAAAGTTAGAATGCATTTTGTGAGGAAAAATTAGTGTATCTAAAAATTGTTCTCCACAAGGGTAAACTCTCGAAGAGAACTAGATTTGTGGTCAAAGTAATGGTAATATTGTGGATTATAATGAAACTATTGATGAAATGTGAATGAAAGGTGTTTTTGAGTTACATGATGAGGTTTCCTAATTATGTATTATAAATTATTTGGAATAATTGTTTTTAATTATATAAAATAATGATTTATGTTATATGAGTGGACAAATATAAAAAGGTTTTCTATTTATTGTTTTTGAACTAGGATTTATAAGATTATATTTAATGATTTAATTATATTGGATATGTGATTTCATAACAATGTGATATTTTTACTAAGGTAGGATAACAATTAACATGTTTATTATGTCATTATAATGTTGTTGGGATATATTTTTATGGATATGAATATATAAATTTAATAGCACTGATTACCGTGGAACTAATTAAGGGTTTGATGATAGGTGTTTTTTTCTATCCTTGATGACGTTTATAACAACATTTTATTTATGTAATATAACTAATATACTTTTGGATAAGGAAATATGCATGTTTTCAATAAAAAGTAATGGTAATTATTATCATTAACATGTTTGGAGAGAATAACATATAATTGTATTCACACGTTTGGAATGTAAAATCCAATTTCTACTTTGTGATATATTAGAGATAATTGTTATGTGTAATTTGTTACATTATTTATAAATATTTTGATTATTCACCTTTCTGATGGGTTATAAGGTTAATTATTTCAAAAATTATTAATTTAATAATTTAGAAGAATATTGTGATATTAAAATATTTTCAAACCTTATATGTATTATTGAAAATTGGATAAAGAACCGTAAAAACATTTAATTAATTGTTTTTTAATAAATATGGGATTCTTTATCATTGATATCATGATATTTCGAGCCTAATGAATGAAAAAAAAATTCTTTTTGGAAAAAGAGGTGAAGTTGAAATTTTTAAATACATGACGAAATGGTGACATTATTCAAATAAAATGTAAAAAATAATGTTAGTATAGAATCTCACAAATATTACTCAAATGAATGTAAATAATACTAAAAAATATATAGGTTACCTATGTGCATTGATTCGATGATTAAAATGGTTGGTTGGATCACAATAGACATATATCATTTTTATTATCTTTCTCCTGACCATGTTATCCCTCACTCTACACCATAACATGATAGTTATATTTCTCTTATATATCCATCTATTAAATTTCAACCTATTTTCTCTAACATTAAATCATATCTTTGTTTTACTATAGGTAACCATTATTGTCCCACCATTCCTTATGTAAAGGATGTTTTAGTTTTCATGTTTACAATGTCAGTTTATTTTAAAGGAATATAAAATTAATATACCATTTATAACCTAATCATATTTATTTGGGTGAAATTTATTTTATGTGGTGTAGAATGGAATACCTTATGTTTTCGTGAAAATATTTATCAAATTAAATTAATCATCTGTATATTTTTAATTTCACACAACATTATGTTGGCTAGTATTATATTAATGAACTATTTTATTCTTCCCTTGTATGGTAAAAAAAATTTATTTAATTTTAATGGTAGAAACATGATATCTTTTCACTATAAAAAAACTAAAAAAAGGATTTACATACCTAAAACATTGACATGAACATCATTACAAGCAACACTGATATGGAAAGTGCTACACACAACACCGGCGTGGTGTTCATTACACGCGTCACAGAGTTTCTATGAAACAACATTTTATTTATATAATTATTTAAAAAAAATTATTAGTACATATCCATTAATGTTTTTAATATAAATAATGTTAAATACTATTCAAATATTATTTATAATGGGTATAATAAAAAATATATAATTTTTTGTAATGTATTTATATGCTTAAAAAAATATTTTATCTAATTAACTTTTTTCACTGTACATATAAGAAAAATTATAAAATTATTTATAAAACCGCATTTAAATATATATTAATAATATAAACTTCAATTTGGAATTTACTATTTTGAAATTATCTTCTGGTGAAATTTTTTGCATCTTCAGTTAAACATCATTTCAGGATGAATATTCATAAATAATGAATATTACTTTGAAACTGATTTTAATAATAATTTACTATTATTTTTAAATTATATAGTAATTTATTTTTAATGTATCTATAGAAAAATTATAAATCTATTAATCCAATTTAGTTAATTGGATTAATTTTTATGATGAAACTATATATAAAAAAGTAATTCTCATTTGAAAAAGATCACTTTAAAACCCGCTTTATCATCACATTTGTCAGATTAGAATTAAACATAAATTTTCTTCATTAATGAATTGAATTTTAAAAAATGGACATACCCATTTCTAATTAATAAGATATTTTCGGTCAAATATTGTCAGCATAATTTTTAAAGTTAAAGGATTGATAATGTGACTGAGATTATTTACAATAGTAAAGGTTAAATTAATATTCACAAGGGAGTGAAACATAATCTTAATGGAAAATATAACCTAGAGAATTTTCCAAAAACCCATTTGATGGCCAAATTTCTACCATTAAATCTCTATTATTGAGATTACTTTTTTTGGTATTGTTAAGGAAAACTAGTTTCTAAAACTTGATTCTTTTCAAATTTTCTAATCAGTTCCCTTCCATTCCTTGTAAAAGGCTACCTACTATCCCCCATATTCACACCAATGAAACCATGTAAGATTTGAAAAGTAATGAAAACCCACATACCAAAATCCACACCATAATCCATGATACCATCCATTAGGAATAATGAATGAAAAATACTAACTTCAATTTTTATGGATTTTTTAGGTAAAAATATGGGTACACCTGACTTTTTTTTAAAAATGCCAAACGGAACCCTTATATTCCTTATAAAATTCCACAAACTCTACCACATCATGACAATAATAAAACCATTTAGATAGAAAAATTATAATAATACACATCCTCATATACATACCATTCTAACTGAATCCTACCTTTGGGAAGAATGATGATTGAGAAACCCCTTGGTGTAAATGAAAATGATTTACATAAATAAGAGGTAATATCCTTCTTTAAGCTCCTTAAATTCACTATCATTCTCCAACTCCTCTGTTATTCTTATTTCCTGAACAAAAAAATATATTCATTATCCATAAGATAATGTTTTTTATGGTTTTGAACTACACATACACAAACTTATGTCTACTATGTAACAAACATACCATTATTATGTATGTAGAACTACTGCCACACAAAACGATTGTTATTATTTGGCCTTTAGAACCTATCATTATTGGTTTTTATGATAAAAAATATGTTTCTATATGATGTATACAAAATTTATGAATTCGTTATACCTATTTAATTATTATATTAATCCTACATGCAAGTTTCCATTTTGTGTAAATATGATAATTTCATTTGGGTATGTGTGTATTACCACCCCCTCAAAGTGATGTAATTCATTCCCACACTACATGGAATGTATTAAGGATTGATTTTCTGATATTATTTGACAAAAATATAATAATAATATAATCATAAATAATATACATATATTTATTTATTCATATATATCACTTTCTTTCATTACATCAATATTACAATGAAAAATGAAATCAATATTCATTATATCGTGCAACCTACCATCTCAATGAATGATGTATTCCATTTTATTATTTTTATGTTAAATAGATTATTATAAATTAAAATATAATTAATATATATGAAATTTTTATCATATTTTTACTTATTTAAATGATTTTATTTTTATTAGGATAAAAAATAAAAATAATGAAGACATACACCAAAAAAAGTAGATATTATCTGAAGCGGAACCGTAAAATGAAATTGAAAATAAGTGGGTACTATAAAATCATAATTAAAACATATATGGTTTTATATATAATAATATTTTTCTATAAAATATGTATATTAATCATATAATCATTGTACATGAGGTTTCTATGGGAGAGAAGAGATTAGATAGTGAAGTTAAGTGAAATTTATCTAAATGTTTATTTATGTGAAACACATGCCTTATTCGCCATTAATTTATTTTGTAACATGTATATAACTACCAAGATTGAAATATATGATTGTTAAAAATAAATTTATGGTTATTTATATATCCATATTATGTTATTTACTTGATTGTATTTATGGTTAAAATGTTACCAAATTGGTAATGTAATTTTTTTCTAAATTTTCTTTCTTTGAGAAAAATGTTTTGTTTTAAACAAATTCTATTTCATGAGCTGTATGTTCTTCTAAATGAAATGTTTTATAATGAATATCCATCTTTTTCAAGACATTTTTTACTATCAAATTTCAACTTCTTATGTGGCGAGTATGACTCAGTGTTACCAAGTGGTAAGAGTTAAGTGATAATATCTCATTAATTATAAAAATTGTTTACGATTCTGATTTCTTTATTGAAATATTATGTTCCATATATAAATACGTCTTATAATATTTTAATTCATTTTTATTCTTGTTATATCCTTGTAAAGGTACCATTTTACACTAATTGGTACATAATATGACCATGAATGTTATTTGTGAAACTCCAGCTTTACCTCTCTCTTGGGTAAGAAATCTAGTTTCCTTAAACACCCTGATTTCTAATATGGTTTCCAAAAATATTTCACTATTAAACTATTATGATGAAAACAATTTTTTACAATTTTTTTTACTTTTATTAAAAATGGATTACAAAAATGAATCTTCTTGTCATTTTTTGGTCAAGGATGATTTCAATAATTTTTACAGTTTTAAAGGAATTTCTTGAATGTACATATTTACCCAACGACATCACTATCATTACCATAGAGATTCCATTACAGGATTAAAATGATATTTTCATTAATTAATTAATTTTGTAAATAATTTGTAATATTTATTTATCGTGCTATTAATGAAAAATTATATAACAAATATTATCAGTTTTCAATTTAAAATTAATGTTTTTATTATTTATTCAAACATCATTTTCAATGAAATTAGTTTTATGTTTTTTTTTCGAGAATCCTTTTAATATAAATAATATTAATAGTTTTTTTAAAATTCAATTTAGATGAAAAAAATTTTAAAATAGGTTTTAATTCTTCCACTTCAAATAAATGGATTAATATAATATTTTCAATAATTCATTTTTAATGAAATGGTTTTAAAAAAGAATTAGATATTTATTTATTTTTTAAAGGGAAAGTGTATTTCAAATGAATGAAATTTAATTTTATATGTTTATATGGGATAGTTTTTTCTAAAAAAAATTATGTCATATTTTAATATTTTCAAATAATTTTAATAGAAAACTAGTTTCCAAATGATTTAAGTTTTAAAAGAATATTATTTAAATAAGAAAGGATAATTCTATCAATAAAAGTTTTTAATGGTTTTCTCAATGTTATTTACCATCTATGATGAAATCTCTTGGTTCTACTCATGCCTTCCTAGGGAAAATGATTCAATATAAATATTAATGTTATTTCTCTGAATGGTTTGCATCATTAAGGAATATTGTTTATGAAACCCATTTATGTTTAATGATTTACATGATTTTTACAAACTATCATTTTAATGGGATGTTATTTTTACGAAATGATTATGAAACATGTATCTTTTTTCACATGTTATAATATTAATGATTTTTTAAGAAACCCAAATCATTTCTTTAGTTATAATAGGATATTTTATGATCTTGTGGTACATGTATGTTTGACTTCATTATGATATGGGGAGACCTATACCTACAATTAATGAATTAGTTAATTATTTATATCTCATAAGAGATTCTATGATGTTCTTGGTAGTGACACATCACTACTATGAAGGGAATCAAAGTGAAACATGACTTTCCAGACAGTATAGGGAGTGAAATCATACTACAATGATGGCCATGGAAGTGATCTGCAACTACCAAGATGGAACTAAGAGTGATCCTGAACTACTATAATAACCTTGTAAAGAAGGTATTCACTACCATGGACATCATATTATATTCATAGGTGTCTAACTCAATCCCATGTATTGTTCCTATGTTTTATTTCATATATTTGTTTTCATTATATTTAATGACTCATGTTTTATGAACATCAATGGTTAATTCCATGATTCATGTATATAATCATATGTTATTTATGGAATGATCTTATAATGTTATGATCACATTCTCATACCATTATAATCATGATTATGATTATATGTATCCCTTCTTTACCCTTACTTCGCATATAAGATCACCACTTTTAGTGCATCCTTTCCAATGATATGTATACATTTATTAAATGTGATGTGTCGAAAAAGGGTTCCAGTCACGATGAACCTAGTGGGAGATAATGTAGTTATCTAATTTACATATATTTATGGTTCCATGTTTCTAAAGGAAATAAACTAATATGGTCGATCGACATCTGTTTGTGAAATTATTTATTATTCCTTATAATTTATGTAATGTCAGTTTACGTAAAGACTGGGTCAATTTAATGAAATATAGTTGCCTTTTTTACATAGCCTATGTTTATTACATATATATAAAATACACCAAATGTAAAAAATAATGATTCATATATGAAATTGAAACTGATATTTCATATAATAATACATGATTGTAGTTCCATGGTTAAAAAAACACTGAGAACGATTAATCAATTAAATCATAACCTTTCTCACATATACACATATGATATAATGAATTTTTAGATGAAAATTACCTTCCATAGATAGATTCAATTTTATGAAGGTTTATATTAAAAATATTGATCTTGTGATACTCTTACATTCATTCTCTTTTTTTGATAATGAAGAATCCACTCAAGATGTGATTTTTTCAATAATAAACTAGGTAGAACATTACCAGTTTATTCACCCATCTCATCTAGGTAAATTTATGAAAATATTCCAATGGGTTCCAAAAAACATAATTGAATCCATTATAACATGAGAAAACTAAATCCTAATAAGATATTTACCAACAACATTCTTTATTTTTGTGGTGGAAGTGTTATTGAAGTCAATCGATAAAAGGCACCCTACAGATCTCATATTCCCAAATATCAATATCTTTTTAGTGAAAATATAAGTTACCCACTATTAACAATAATATACTATAAACTATTACCCAAAAATGAAATTTTAACAAAACATGTGATTGTACATAACTATTTTGTGTTCAAGGTATTGGTTGGGTTAATTCATCTATTGTTTATTATATAGATGAGGTACATATCACCCCATATTTCCCACCTCCATCGAAATTCATCATAATCATACACTCAAAGACATACATTAGACTTAATTTCCCTATTTTTTATCTACTAAGACAAATATTAGAGGTAGAGTCTATGTAATTTCAATTCAAAATAAAATAATTATAGAACTTAGAATCACATAATGATTTCACCCCTTTTTCTTTTAGTGAGACGAAAAATAATTCATATTTAGATAAATAATCCCATTACCATTGAAAATATCGTATCATATATAATATTCATCAAATATCAATGAAAATTGATATATACTCATATAAAAATATAGCTAAATTAAAATATATAGATAAAAATTGAAATATTTTTTGAAACAACATTTTATAAGAACAAAACACACCAAATCCTGATATGGAATTTAGATAACATACTAAAAATATGATGATCTAATATTATTCTGTAAACTATTTTTATAGAAGTAAATTATCTTCTTTATTTCTCGAATATTCAATAATATAATCTGTGAATACCTTGAAAATGAATACAGGTAGTTATGGAATGTCCAATGCAACAAATCCCTGATAATTATTTTCACAATTAGTCAATCTAAAATACATAACAAGATGTTCAAAGTGGATATACAATATCATAAATGACTTCATATGAATTTCTTACTCCCTAAATATGTGTTAAGGATATATTGATCGATGTTATATTTTTGAAACCCACATTGTATATTTCAACTATTAACAAAAAGTAATTGATATATGAAAATAGACCTCCTTCTTTCTTGTTAATCGATTAAGAAAATAATAACCATTAAAATGAATAAGGGTTTTATCATATTTATAAGAAAAATAATTGAAGATTATTAATGTTATTAAAATAAACAAATAGAACCATTTTCCTTAAAATCAAGTTATTGATCAATATAATCTATTAATTCTTCCAGTTCTATGTTATAATATGGAATAGATATTGTTTGAATTAGCTGAACCAAATCAATTGAGAATTCCACCTATTTTTCTGGATTAATAGTGTAACTCTCATTATGAGAGAAATTTGTAAATTCACTAACAACCAATGGATTCTAAAAAATAAAGGGATAATATCCAAATTCAATATAAAAAATTCTTTCAATTGTGCATGTTATACAAAATATAGGATGTACACAAATAAAACTCATATCTCACTCTATTAGAAATAATCATGATCAATTATAAAGTAAATTAAATTTCAAACAATATTTTTAATGATCAATATTTAATTTTTGGGGATCAAATAATCAATCCTAATGATGAATTCAAGGATGTATATGTCAAGAACATCATAATATACTCTTTAGGGTTCAGATATCTCATCTCTCCCATCACAAAGCTCGATATAACCTAGGGTTTACTGTAGAGGATCACATCTCTCACCTTCATGGGGGGTCAATCTAATTTCAGTATTACCCTCCTTTATCTCCAATTTGGTACACATATAATGTTCCCCCTATCCTAGAAATTGATCTATTCCCAAAAATTTTAAATTATCATGATGGTTGCCCCAATTTCTCTGTTTCTTCCCTAATTATTTCTGAGGATTCATTTTTTTTAATAAATAATGTTATATAAATTTAGACATCATCACCCATCATTTGAAACTATTGGTTGGTTCATCAGTATCAGAATATATGTTGATAGTCATGATTTTTGATAATTGACATAATATAAATTTACTTTATTATAAAATTACTTGATTAATGATTGGATAAAAGAACCTATCATTTGAAAAATATCATTCTTCCTCTGATTTCAATGCTCCTATGATTTTTATGTGAATCATGACACTTTGTCGATGAATATATGGATACAATTTCTAGAACTCCCAATCCAATTATTAAACCCCTAAATTATTCATATACTAGGATATGTGGTCTGTTATTTTTGTGATCTTATATTTGAACTAATTTAGTTTATCATACAATCTTCCCTCTTATTTCTATTAATGCCACAGTTTCTAAGGAACTTGTTGATTTAATTTTGATATTGTTTGGGTAGTTGTTTTGATGTAAAACTATAGTTGTCTTTACAAAATGTAAATAGTTTTACTAATATAGTCAAAAACTAGGAAATTTGTTAACTTTTTACCACAATGGAAGTGGGATATATCATGGGGAGGTTCATTCTATCTCTCAGAGAAACTATTTACCACCTACAAGCCTCTCTATTGGAAAACTAGTTGTTGACAAAATGTCTACTGATCGTTCTCATCAAAATGAGAATAGACGTGGATTTTATCATATGAGTGTTTTTGATATTTATTCAATATTGAAGCATGATTCGAGTTCAAATAGGATGATTTGGTATGTCCCTATAGAAAAATGATTTGTTAATTTGATAAATTCTATATCAATTAGTAATGTTGTGATTGTTGGAGGCCAGATTAATCAATAAAATAATATCCTTGGTGATGGTATCAATGGTTTTTTATAATAAATCTTGTTTGATTGGTACATATACTAAATTAAAATTGTTTCTTATACAGAATGATAAATTTATTCATAGTACAAGAGCCTTATCCCAGTTGGTGAGGGATTTACAAGTGAATCCAATAAACCTAAGATAAAATAAGAGTGGAGGAATATTTTCGGGTAACTATAGTAGGTACTATTGTAGTTATTGTTCTATATTGTAGCAGTTATAACTATTCATGTATTCAGGCATTTGGTCCATCGGTTTGAACCTTCGGTCTATAAATTCCTTATGCCCACCCAAGCACATCAAGTCAGTAAGGCTCTCGGGTCACCTCAAGGACTTCAAGCTACATCAAGGCATTCGGGCCACATCCAGGAATTCTGGACATATGTAATTGTGATTATATAGGCTAGTAAGACTCTATGAGGAAGGTTCTCAAGATGCGGATTTATAGAAAAGAACATTCACAATAATAGAGTTATCTAATTTGGAATAATGTGATTGCATGTCAATCTCCATCAAGAACATCCAATTAGTGTATGGGATGCCTAGAAAAACAATATTGAGAACGAGGAGAGTTTACATTATAATATAGTTGATTAGTACATATAGTTCCATGTAGTTATAAAATGGATGATTTCAACTATGTCCATATAGTCAAGAATTGCAATGAATCCTTTGGGCCATTAATGTGTAACCCATAATCCCTTTACAGGGGGATTATAGAAAACTAATAAAAATAGAAGACCTTCAGACCATTTAGACCAATAAGAAGTTTATGAACCAAAATTACAAGACTAATAGGATCCCATAAGATTGAAATAGTTTCAAAATATTTTTAAATCATTATAAATCATTGAAAATGAACTTTTTTAGTCTATGGGGAGGTATAGTATAATAAGAAAACATAAAATGAAACATGTTTGGGAATACAAATGAAGACTCTATGATGAGTGGGAAAACATAGAACCTCACTATGTGTAAAATGTTCAGAGGGGTCCTCTTGAGATCATGACTATTTGATTTGTATTAAATCATGGTAATTAGAAGTATCATCTATTTGAAAATTTTCCAATTCAAATCTGAGAACCAAGGACTTGCACAGACTACTCAAACATATCAATCAATATAGAATGTTTGTCATCAGGTAATGAAAATAAAGGTTTGACTATAATATGTCAGAATTGAATCTATAGTTTTAATTTGATTAATTATCATCCTAGGTAGGTGGGGGGGATTTCATCATGTGTAATCAATATCAATCTATAATTTTAATCCATAGGCATGTTGTAGGAGTCAATTCCAACTAGTGTATAAAATATAATTTCATGAAAAATATTGGTAGATAAAGATGGGTGTTCGAAACACATTCGTCACTGTAATCAAGAAATTCTCTAATTAGTGTTTAGAATCATTGCTATGAAGGATAATGTTATTATATAATTTGATCAAGGACATAGAGAAATTATAAATTATGAGAAAAGCGTGTAGATATCTAAAAAATACCTCATTTTGGATCAAGTATTTAATAAATGGATGATAAAATCGATGTAATATATAAATACATATGTCAAGATGACAAAACATTTTTATTATCATATCAATAATGATCTAGATAATCATTGTAGTTTACATAAATAGAATTCATATAGGGTAAATAATTATAATAATTGCAGTCTTCTATGTAATAATTTTTTTAGATTTTTATATGTGTAACTCTCCTTTGTTTTGTCTCATGTCGTTTCCTATTTTTCCCAAAAAACATTTTTTGAAATAAAAAATAATATTTGAGGTAAATATTAAGATCTAGGAACTAAAAAACTACCCAAAATTCAGATATGGTGATATATCCCAAGGGAAATCATAAACCCAAATCACTATTCTACACAATAGATGACTCATCTTATATCTCATATTTCATAGGTTCCATAGGAATATTAAAAGAGATTCAAAACATTGGATCCTAAAAAAGAGATGGGGTAACCTATATAAAATAAAATCATCACTATATATGATATAATAAATATAGTATGAATCGTTTTTTATGGAAAAGAATCACTTACAAATATATAATCATTAACATTGTTCAAAATACATTATTTGAGAGGCTTGTGATTTACACCCTGATGAATTGGCAGAACTCAAAGAAAACACAGATCAGTTATTGGATTATGAAACCAATCTATAAAGAGGAATAAAATTGATCTTATATAATATTAACATCATTCCACAACATCCATATGAGTTAAAAACATTCATTATTATGGGAAAAAAGTGCATCATGTTCACCACATTGTCTTAATTGCACCAATGAATGGAAACACTTTGAAATACTGAAGAATATGTGGAATATTTTTCATTTGAGAGACACTACCACCTATCATGTATGTTACCATCCAAAAACTACTATTTCCATTATTAAAGATAAAATGAAAACTATGATGTGGGAAAAGTATAACCAATCCCAAAATTCCTAAACAATAAATTTCTACAATCAGTACGTTATCAACCACCTCATCAATGTTTTTTAGTTGTAATATTATGATTAGAGAGTGGATCTCTTATCAAAATATCATTATGATAATTTAATAAGTCATCTTATAATTCAATACCACCTTATAATAAATAAAAACCATTTAAAAAATTACGTCACATACTCACATATTGTACGATATCCCTACTAATCAGTAAGGAACTCAATGTTTCTTTCAATCCACATTGATATAATATAAATTTTTTAAAAATGATAGCCTTTTTTATATTTGACTATATTGAATCATAATTATTTTCCTAAACCATTACATCCCACCATCTCCTACTATGGCCTTCAAGATTAAAGGTAACACACCAAACCTTCATAAAATATTGAGTTTCAAAAATATTTAAAATCTATTTTATATTTCATATCCATTATCATTCCTTATATGGATCATTTATCCCCTTAATGTTGGATGTTTTCTTGGGGATACTATATTGATCATGGTAGTTATATCCTCCTGATCTTTGGTTTAACACTCTTACAAGATTTTTTGTAGATTTATCATTCAGGTTCACAGAATGATCTCCTCATACTATGATTTTAAAAAGTATCCAATTTATTTTGGGTTCATGTAAATAATGTCATATATGTCACCCAATGAGTAACTCTATGAGTCTTCAGGGTGGAGTTGTACTATATTAATGAATGGGTAGTAACCATCAGAAAAAATAAAAACCATAATTTTAGTTAAGAGAACACCATTAAATATAATAAATGAGATCACAAATTAAAACAAGACACAATAGACTATATATCCTTATAACATAAGATATGTTATGATGATATTTGTAACATAATTGATCATAAACAACTACTTATATCTCATAAATTCTATCTTCTTTCTACAAAAATATCTCGAGACGTGTATATTAAGGATAAAAACTATTATTTGATAACATTTTTTAGGAACCAATATAGTTTATCCTAAAACTAGACACTCTAAAGAACCCCATGAATGGTAATAAGGGTTTTCCTGATCCCCACAGACTAAAAAGCATTTCCTTAGTATCATGAAGGTATTATTTTCCATAAAAATAAGAACCAATGGAATTATAAAGGAAATATATAAAAGGAATCCAACATGGTTACTAAAATTCATGCAAGAGGAGAAAAAATTAGTATAGGGAATCAAATTTTCCTAACACGAGGATATAAACCCAAGTACTTTTTCCAATAGGTAACACATCACCAAGGTAACCATGTCAATACCAAAATCCCATACAAAAAAACCATGAATATCAATACCCACCATTGGGATCCATTCATTTACCTATGTTTGAAAAACAATATTTACACACACCCATAAATATATCAATGATGTCAGTATAAAAGCCCAATAGAATCCAGCCATGTGTTCCCGAGGTAGTTATTATTAGTCAAAAAACATTTCTAATTTATGAAAAACAATGGAATAAAATTAATTTTTATAATTAATTTCGAAAAATGAATATTACTATTTTAAATAATATCAAAACAACTATTGTATGGTAAATATTATCAATGAGATTAATTTAAATAATTTAAATTTTAATGATTTTATATGATTATAATTAATTTTTAATATTTCAATACTCTAGTGCAACGAAAAAACAAATTTCACATTTAGTAGTGGCAATGAAAATGAGTTTTAGTATACAATTTTTCATGCCTAGTATTGATCCTCATTGATTACTGAATAGTTTTTACTAGTGCACAATATATGTCTGTATTCTAATAAATTAAATGGGTTAGAAAAAACCCTAATAAGTGAAACCCCATAATGGTTCCATGAAATATTTTATTTGGTTAGAGTTTTAATTATATATCATTATTTTGACAAATATAACATATACAACGTTAGGATCCAAATTCATACCACAATAATGTACCCCATGTTCTATTGTGCACTTCTCAGATGGAGGGAATTGAATTCAAATAAATAAACATTAACCCACCACACATAGAATCTATTCATTTTTACATACAATTATTTAAAACAACGTGTAATAAAAATATAACATTTATATAAATTATTTTTTTTAAAAAATTATACATTATTAGAAAACTATTTTCATAAAAACAAATTATTTTGTAAATCATTTTTCATCAATATAAACTATTATTTGAAATAATATTTTGTCCACAAAACAAAAAAGATGTTATGTATCAATAAGACAAAAAAATATTACACATGAACAATAGATAAAAAACCCAATTATTGATTTTAGGTAACTATTTTAAAATTAGAAATAATAAATATTGTATACAATTAATTCTTTACATTATACAAACAATCTTGAAAGGCTTTAAATTTTAAAATAAATACACAAGATTCATAAAAAATGAGAATGTTGTCTCCAGGTAAAAAAAAGAATCCTAAACCAATAAACCCAAAAGTTTGAATCTTCAATGAAATTATCTCATGATTCGCCGGGAGAATGAATAATCACACACATCTAAACAATAAAACAAAAAACATATTAATTGAAAAAAATACCTAAAGAGTCAATAATTTAAGGTTAATTTTAAATTACGAATATGAAAATTTAAACAGTCCATAAAATTCATCTAAATCGAAAACCAAAAAAGATATAAATTTAAAATGAGAAAAAACAATTAAAAAATGAAATACTACCCATATATCAATGATCACACGTTCCCCTATCAATGGAAATTACCCCATGCATAAGATTTTCATGAAAAATTAATCCGTTTTAAAATTTTAATATCATCAACACACTATTGTTGTGATTGTTCACCACCCCCACGGTTTCCCAATTCACACAACATCCATTATCCCACAAACTCGATATACAATAATATGTTATATGTTGATTTTACATTTTTTAGATTCCATGCAATGAACTATGACTTACTAGAGACCAATAATTCATAGTTCATTGGGAGGCTCCTCAAACCCCAAACCCAAGAACACACACTATATTGGGTGTGTTGGTCCTACCCATGGAAAACATGTGATCCCCAGGATCAACCAGGAATGAAAAATAATATGTTATACACTGTGTTATACCAATAAAAAGGTTGATCAATTTTTATTCAATATGAAACCAACTAACTCATCAAGAACCCAAAAGCAGGATCTTAGAGCTCAAAAAACATACCTCATGTTATGATGTGACAATATAAATATTTTTACATTAATTTAAACATATATAATAGTATTAATAAATTTATTAATTCCTTATGAATAATAAATTTATTATTATTTGAATATATTGATTATAATATTAAAATTATTATTATAAATGTAAATTTTGTAGTGCATCTAGATCCTTTTGGAAGAGTAGTCTTGACCTCCAAGCCATGTAATGGTTCCCTATATAATTATTTAAAAGAGGATATTATCTTGTAAATAATTATATAGACTTATTGTAATATTATTAATTTTTTCATAATATTAATATAATCATTTTTAATAATTATGATTTTTTATTAATTTTAAACATTAATATATGTTTTTATATAAAGTAATTATTTAATTTATTAAAATATAAATATATTTACACATAATAATTTTTAAAATATTACCAAATTTATTAACGAAGCTTTTATTATAATTTTTATAAATTAATTATCATTATATTTGTATATATATGACTACTTCTGAATATGAATAACTATTTTTTATACATTTAAATTTATTATAATTTACAAATGAAAATTTCAATTTTTAATACTCCCAAATTATTAGGAGTGCAATTATAAGCACTGAAAATTATATCTTTTATTAGTGGTATCAATTTCTACTGATTAATAAAAGGATTAATGATTGTTAATACAACACATTTATCAATATTTTAATTTATCACTTATTATTGGTATGTTTATTATAAATTTATACATGAACTAATAAAAACCATTCACTATATTTAAAATTACCCATGTTGATACACTTTCTAACATCACTGATCAATATCTCATAGATCTCAAATCCCGATTAACATTTTTTATATTTCTTTTGTAAAAAACATAAAGTTGAACGTATAGTTTTTGGTACATAGTTTTTAGAATATCTCTAAAAATTATGGATGAGTTTTTTTGGATTTTGTTTTTGTTATACACCTATATGTTATGCATTAATTTTTTTTCTTCCTTCATTGATCGTGAATGGTATTCATCATTTTTGGTGTTTTCATATTGTACGTATAATAATTCGAAAATATGAAATATTTTTCATTTTATTCCAATTTCAGTTGTTCTCTACATCATCATTATTTAATATAAAAAAAATATATTTTATTATGTATATAAATGTGTTATATTAAAATATATGGAAATATTTTATTATTTATATGTCATTTTTACTTATATTTGTCTGTATGGACATATTTATATATTTTTCTATCTTGAAAAAAATTTATAAATCCTTTGATTTATCTATTTACATGAATAAAACATATATTTTTTGATCATATATTATGATTACATGTCAGTGTTATAATTGTGAAAATGTAGAATTTTATAGATCATATTAAATAATAAATTGTTTTATTGATACTGGAAATCATATTAAGTAAACAATATTGTAATGTGATTATGATAATTGAGATTGTCAAAATTCTATTTTATAATTTTAATTGTTGAACAATTATTAAATTTTATGATGGATTTAAAAAATAAACAACATAATCTGATGCACATAAGATAAATAATTTGAAATCTTGTGATTGAAGGATGGACACTCTTTTTACATAAGGAATTTCTATATTGAGTGTTGCGATACCAGATGATAATAAGATTATATGTTAAAAATACAATTATAAATTAATATTTTATTAAATGGGTATTATATTTTATAGAATACATTCATATATCAATGAATATATATTATTTTTATAAGGGTAATTAGTCAAATAAAAAAAATTCCTATGTGTTTTAATGACTATTTTGAGGAAGATGAATTGAGACCATAAAATTATTTATGGCACTATTGAATCATTTTATATTTTAGATAATTTTTTAATTGTGAAGAAGTATCAAGTCAGTTTACATGTAACATAAATAAAAGATATCATGACATAAAAATTCGTTATTCAAAATAATCTAATAACTTGAATAAAATAGTTTATGATTATCATCAATTTAGAAATGATATGGTATTCCACTAGATATGCAAAAAATAAAACATTTTAGAATAAAATTATTAACTCACATATATATGTAATTTTTTGTTTGTAAGTTCATAGTCCTTTAAAATTGATATAATAAAAATATAAATATAGATACTAGAGGATATCATTGGATGTAAATTTTGAAGAAGTTAAAACACTCTAGACACTTTCAGGTGTATAAAAATATGATGATGTAATGGATATTATAACTTTTTGTAAACATTTTTTGAAAAATATTATAAAAACTAAACTAAAAAGGGATATATTTTCCCATATTACTAAATAATAATTTTTTTTAGATGATGAATTTTCGGGATTACAAACATGTAATTAAAATTTATGTAATATTATCATTTTAATTTTATGATATTCACTTATAAATATAATGGATGCAACTAAATTTGTTTCTTGACCTCTCCCAAAAGGCTCATGGAAGGACTACCCCATGCATGACTCCCATAGGGCAAGGGCGAGTTACATGTGTCGAGTAGAAATATCCCAAAAATGGAAAGAAATATCCTAAGTATCTGTTCACACACACCAATCTCCATGAAAATTTACAGAAACTAAAAGCACTGAGTAAATAGGGATGCATCACACTAAGAGAACCATAGAGTTTGAATATAAAAAAATAAAATGTAAAAGGGTTTAGAACAAGACCAATCAAAACTAAAAATTTTCAATCTACTAAAATTGAAAAGTCGAAAACCCTACTAGAAGGGTAGGTACAATATATTTTCTGAATGTCTCTAAAGCATACCTTGTCCGTTGGGTCACCATGAAGAACAACCGATTTATGGACCTCCAAGGATTCCATCAAAGTTTTCGACCATCTTCAAAATACAATACATGTGTGGGTGAAGCCTTTATATGGGTGATAAAAAAAACTTGGTCGGGACATTGACTCCACAATGTAAAAACCAAAAAGAAACATATATTCGATAGAGTAACTATATTCATCTCACACTAGGTATATGTCTATAGAATGAATATTCCCATGAATGTATAGAAATATTCAAAAATTAAAAGACATATAGCCTCTACAAGAGACTCACTCGACATCCTCATAGGATTCCAAATCCAAATCTTCATAGGAGTCATACTCTACAACTATATAGGAGACCTGCTCTGCTACATTGTAGGATACATACGACGTGTCATTGAAATAGACATAAAATGAATCATTGATGGATATTTAATCTACATATTTATTGGAGAATTACTATATGACTTCTTGGGAGACATACTCTGTGTAGGTCATAGTTCACATGAGGATTAATCCAAGTAGGCCTCAGCCCTAGGATTCCAATCTTAGTGCACTCATTCTAGGAGCACCTACTTCTCGAGCCAATAAGTCATACGCCAAACACCAAGAATAACTTTTTTATTATCTCAAAATTATATACTCGTTTCATGGGTCCCAACTCTAAAATTGCCTCGTCAAATAGGCATTTAGTTTGAGTGTTATGGCCATTTTAGTAAATAGGGTTCAGTTGGGTCAGGGTCCAACCTGACCCCATTTGGAGGACCCAACCCGAAATGGTTGGGTCTGGGCCTCCCCAAACCATCTTGGACCATTGGTTTGTTGGAACATGACCTACTGAGCATTGTAGTCTTGGCCGCCATGCTGCATGGAATTCCTCTAACTCTGCTTGCATAGGTGGGATAGTTCACCTAGCAAAGCATGATACATGGTCTAAAGCCCTCTGTGCCGGAAGACATGGTTGAATGACCGTATCATCAAACCACACTATTGTGGACCACCTTTGGTGTGGATCCCAGCATCCCATCCCCCACCATGTATCGAGCCAGCGACCTTCTGTTATCGGCTGGACACACAGCTACGTACCCCCACTGATGGATCCTCTTATGTGGGACGCCACCATCGTTATGGTGGGATATTTTGAGATAGAGAAATCTGTTTTGATCCATGGGTCACCACCACCACATCTGTGTTCCACATTTCATCTTTGCATTGCTACGGGGGTCTGACCAGATTCAAAACACCTCAAAAAATCCCGACATGACCATGGGGGTCCGTCAGCGATGAAAAAATGGGGAAAATAGAATATGTACAAAAACACACTTAGAGAGAGAATCATCCTTGTCAGTTTCAGTCATCATTCATCCCTTCAGAAAATGGGGATGAAATAACATAATAATTCAATAAAGTCAAATCCCTCAAATATTGTAAATTAACCATCTTGCATGAATCATCAAACCATGGATCAAAATTTTGGTCTGTTGGCCAACATTCATCATTGGGTTCATGAATGAGGATTGAAATTCATGATGAAATAAACCCCCTAACTTTTGTATGGATCATTCATTTATGAAAGAAGAAGTTGTATTTTCATTCATCAATCAATCAATCACTTATCCATATTTCTCTCTCCAATTCTTCATCATTGATTCCCAATCTACCATCATTTTTTGGAGATAGTTCTACTACTACTCACTTGAGGAATTCCAGGGATTCATTTATAACCATGTATTCCATTTTAATTATGATGGTAATAGAAGTGTGTTTCCTGATCATTGCATTGCAGTATTGCAGTGACACCACACTGATTCATTTATGAGTGAAAACGAGAATACATATCATGGTTATGTAGTATCACATCATTGCTCTGACACAAATATGGAAAAATAAAAAAAAATTATTTTTATTTGTCGTTAAAATGTCCATAAAATATTTTTTGTAGTCTAACAGTATTAGTCGATTTTAAGATACTGATAAAAAAACCTAATATTCTTAACATAATGGTGCTCATGGATTTTTGATCTGGGAAAACGTTCATAAGTTATCTCACTTTCCTGGAAAACTACACCCACACACACATTTAATTATTTAAATATTTCAATCTTTTATTCTAGGAAACCCATTCCATGGAATAACGTTTCATATCAACTCTTTTTATTTAAATAATCCCATGTTATTTTAAGAAAATTACATTGAAAATATAAAACATTAAATTTTCTACACCGTAGGGACTTACATCCCAAAATCCAAAAAAAAAGATAAAAATTGGGGGTACTAATAATAAATCTGAGCCTCCCAATCCCATGTTCTCTCTTGAAGATTTAAATAATTCCCCAAACTAGAGACTATATGAATCAACATCCCTCAAATGTCATCTCTCGTCAATCCTCTATATTTATAGGGTACTTTGTGAATGTCTCCCCATTGTCGATGTCCATCTCTCCCTATTAAATGACATGTTATGGGTCCTGCATATATCTCCTCTGTAGGGAAACATAGAAGAAGTCATGTGAACACTCTAACTAAAGTGGTAGATCCAATTGTTACACCCCCTCACCAACTCTACGTAGTCTGAGAAAAGGTTCAATGAACCTCATAATTAAATTATGGCCCGAGACAAAACTCTATATCCCATTTCAAGGATAGGCCCAAAGAAAAACATGGCCTCCCACATAAAATTTACAGGGAATGTATCTCTTATAATTATAGGAATTATGATGGATTTGTGTAGTCATCATACATGCATAGATGACATGCACCTTCTAGGTAGTATCACACAAGTACCACGAGACCAAGAGTGCAGACTCACTACGGTCCATCCAGCAATGTAGAGGCCTACATGTTCACTCATACAAGGGATCTAATGGATTCATACCAATTTCTATGTTATATATATTATTTTATGCAAAATCCACCAACTATAGGCGATCCTTGAAACAACAGCCAAAATATAGGATGTAACCATGTAGCATGTACTCTAAGACCTGAATTGTTCACTTCGTCTGTCCATCTAGCTGTGGGGGGAAAGATGTGATCAAGCACAGCTGAGTATCAAAAACCTTTTTGAACCCCTTCCATAAATGGTATTTGAAAGAGCATCATGATATGAAACTATTGTTGAATGTGATCTGTGTAGTTGAACTATATCTTCTATGAAGATTGATCCCAAGCTCTCTACTAAACCATGTTCTCGAATCGGTACGATGTGGAACAACATGGAGATTCAGTCAAAAATCACCTTGAAGGTATCTTCCCACCTAGATGTATGTGGTAAACCATTCATGATGTCCATTGGTATTCCATCCCACTTTCATTCAGGCTTCTCATTGGGTTCAGTCAAACCCCCTAGATCCTGGTGCTCGACCTTCACTTGTTCAAAAGTGAGGAATCTAAAGAAAAATAATTCCATGACCTTATTCAGCCCCAACCACCAAAGATGATTTTGAAGGCCCGAGTACTTCTTTTTCACACCTAGATGTACCTCCAAATTGGATGTATAAAACTCATTCAACACCTCCACTCGTAACGACACTAGTACTACTGTTCATCTTTAAAAATGAAGATGTGCATCCGACCTTTATAATATCCAACATGGGAATTCCCTATTGAAATTTGATCATGTATATTATTGTTGATGGAATATCTGACTTTTGACTCCAAAACTCACTATAAGAGTAGATGAGTTACTACTATTTACTAGAGATGATCATATCGATCTCCATCCACAAAGGATATTTACAATGTTCCTAAGTTCCTTGATGCGTAATTCCGAAGCTGTGAACATGATCTCCTACTAATAAAATACTCCACCATGTTCCGCTTCCAAATATTATAGATTATTTATAAGTAATAGTAATGTAGGAACAATATCCAACACCTATTATCAAGTAAATAACCTTGGGAGAGAATATATACTTGAGAATTCTGTGTTATTAGTAGACGATACACAGGTCACCCATAAGGTATTTTCATCACAAACTTAGTGTGAAGAATGCCACGTACAAATCTAGATAGTGGGTCACATAGTTCTTCTCTTGTGGTCTCCACTTACATGAACCACAATCAATCATTGCATTCCCCTACATTAGGACACCACCATGCTTGGTTCCTCATGCTTCGTAGAAGACCACATACTCGACACCATCCTCTAGAAATATTTGAATGATATCACTCATCTATCTATTCCTCATCTACAGAATGATATCTTGGAACTTCCCTGTCCACATGAATGGTTTCCTATTTCATGTCACCAATGTCAAAGATTCATCTATTCTACAAATGTTGAGTATGATCCTTCGATAGTACCTAGAAAGCACATGGATAATAAAAACCATAGTTACACTCTTAGGTGGATCCCATGAATGAACTACCTCTATATTTTCCAGATCTACTACAACTCTAGCCTCTAATATGACATGTCCTAGAAAGTGGACATCTCATATCCAGAACATACACTTAGAGAGGTTTCGGTAAATTTGTTTCTCATTGATTAACTCCAAGACCAATCTCAAGTGTATTGTGTGCTTCTGCTCAGACTACGAGTACACTAGAATCTCATTTATATATACCACTACAAACTATTTTAGGTATGTCTAGAATATCTGGTCCATTAGTCGCAAGATCATTGTTGGGGTCTCCCTCATTCTAAAGAGCATCAATAAGTTCTCATAGAGGTCAAAGATACATTTTAAAGTCATCTTTAGAATTTTATCACCTCATTTATGAAGTTGGTGATAAAAAGATATGAGGTATATCTTTGAGAACCCTCTCTCTCCTTTAATATGATCGAAGAGTTTGTTAATACTCGTTAGTGGATACTTGTACTTCACGGTTACCCAGTTCGGCCACTCGAAGTATTAACATAGTCCCCATATCTCGTCTGCCATCATGGAAAACAAAATTGGGGTTTCCCATGGAGAAACAAAGGACCTCATTAATACCTTACGATGAAATTCTTATTATTTGACCCTCATATCATGAATCTCTATGGGAGGTATCATATATTCCAGTGTAGATGTCAATGTCATCTCTGGGATTAGGTCAATGAAAATTCTACCTCCCTATGAAAAGTTTGTCGTAGAACATCATCAGTAAAAACAACCTCATAGTAGCCTTCCACTATAGGAAATTGGGGACTCCTGTCATCTACAACACCAAGGGTAATGATAGAAAAATAATGTGTGATCGGCTACATACTACTACGTGCGAGTCCATATTTCATTTCTTTTGTTTCACTTTCACTGAAAAAAGAAATATTGATCCCATCTGCATAGACACAAAAAATTATTTGCCTAAAATAATTGATCTAAGAACAAAATGTGGATAACTACTTTATACACATTATGACATCGTAAGGCATTGATGCTACCACCATGATATCCCAACTGAATCTTTAACCCCCTATTGAAAGGGAACATATTTGGGACTTGTGTTTGATCACATAATCTTCTCATGTTTGATCAATTAACTATAGGAAATGATTCAACAAATCCCCTAAAATATATTTGTCTCAAACAAGGGTTGTGGTGAGAAAACTGTGATTAAAAACTATGTCTATAGAAACTACATTTATGGTGGAAATGTCAGATATCATACCATTGACCATCCTGGAAGTCTTAGGATCGTATTCCTCCATCGCCTTGATCTGGACTTTCCCATGTCTACCATCTCCATGATCTCATGGTGGACCACTTGGGAGTGGTGGTAGTAGTTCCATGAACCTCCATCCACCTCTAGACACTCAACCAGCTCCTCTACCACATTTTCCACCCAGAGGACTTCCATGTTCTTACCTCTTATGCTGCCTCAGATGTCCCTCAGACATCTCTCGGGTAGTCATATGGTTGGATAGACATTTTCCTCCCATATTACCATGACTACTGCATGTGTGGAACAACAATTCCTTTGGACAAAATTATATAACTTGGAAGCCTCGAACAACTGATCCCATGTCTAGGGTTTTCCCACTAGACTATCTAGTCCTCTTAAACCCCGGGAACATTTTTCGACTAATTTCTATTAAAGACTCAACAACATAGAACCCAGTGGTATCTACCACCACCAGTTCCTTCTCCACATGAAATATCTCAATGAGTAGAGCTCACTCTATTGCACTATAATGAGTAGGAATTCTAAGGGATTTCATTGATGCACAGATCTCCCAGTGTAGACCCTCTTCGATGGTCTATAAACCGAAGAATAGGTCCTGTATCAAGATTTTAGAGTAGCGAGAAATATTTTTGAATGTCTTATTGTACTCTGCTAATATCATATAACCCTAAAGTAAGAGAAGTAACTCTTACACATGAATAGATCATAACATTACCAAAAATATCACCTCAATGAAGATGTTCACAAAGTGCACCAATTTTAGGGACTCATCTTCATGTGTCTGGATAGTTATGCTCCCCCATCCCCCCCCCCCCCCCACCATGCCCAGTATAATACTCATGGATAGGATCACTCTCTAGTCAAGAGTAATACTTACTAGGTGGAAAAAACCTGTAAATACCTCTAGCTAATCCTTAGATAGCTGAAGATCAATCTCACCATAGAACCTGGGAGGTCCCTATCTCTGAAATTGATGCAAACCACTGAACCTGTGTGAATCCTCCAACAGTACCACTAGTAGTAACTACTAATCTCGAGTTGGTGTTATTGTTGTTAACCCACCAGGAGGTTCTATCTATGGCAACAGTTCCTCATCCAATGCCCCATTACTCTGTGGACCAACCTTTTAGTCAGACCCCAAAATCCTAAATTGATACCTGTATATAAGCATCTTGAAATAGAACAACATGTACCATGGAAATGGAGTATTCCTGGTGGGATGGATCTTTTTCAAAAAGGAAATGGGATCATAATGAATTCATATATGATGAATTAAATTGGTTTCTTCATGTATAGAGTCAAATACAAGAATTTAGGATCCATGTGTTTGGATTTATCACTCACTGCACCAACAGTAGACTCCATATCCAGAATGAAAATCATGAAATACTTTGCACTATTTCAATAAAAAAAACTAACCGCCCATTGATACCAATCTATCATGAAATGTCCCATGGGGCCTGGGTCGTGACTACCATAAGACCACCTCCCATAAACCAGTGGACGGTGACTAGTTCCATGTAGAATTATCACAAAAAAAGGAATAAATTTCCACTATACCTGTACACATGCACCTATCTGCAGGAAAAATCACTAAAAGTAAAACATCTGAGTAAATAAGAATGCATCCCACTAAGAATGCCATTGAGAGTTACAATACAAAACATAAAAGTAAAAAGTACCCGAAAAATCCAAACCAAAACTAAAAAAGATAGTCTTGTTGATGTCCATAAACACTAAACCCAACTTGAAGGATAATATCAGTAAGTTGTTTGAATGTCACTGAATCATACAACATCTATCGGGTCACCTTGAAGCGCCACCTATCTCTAGTGCACCAAATACTCTTTCAATTATGTTAATCATATGCACAAGATTCGTCACGTGAGGGTGAAGGTTATACAAGGGTGAGTAAAACAATAAACCGAAGGGGTCCTAAAAAAATGAAGGAAAAACCATAGTACATGATACAATCAACAGAGTAAATAAAATCTTCTCACATTAGGTACATGTATATAGCATGAATATAATGAATAATGTATTGGTTTTTTAAAATATAATGACACATGCATTCATTGTATGATACTCACTCTTCCTTTTCAATGGATACCTAATCCATGTCTTTGCAAGAGTCCTACTCGGCGTCTTCCCAAGAGCCCTACTACGACTCTTTGCAAGAGACCTACTCTGTATCTTTATAGGAGACATACTCTGCATCTTTGAAAGGAAAGAACACCACTTCATTGAAGAAGACATACTCTGATTTATAATAGGATAATTACTCCCTAACCAAATTGGAGACGTACATTACGTCTTTTATAGAAACATATTCTTACTATGTCACAGTTCTTTGGAGAATTAGTCAATGTATGTCTAAGACATAGGATTCCACATTTCATGTGCTCATTCCGGGACCACCTAATCCTTGATCCAATAGGTCATATAAAACATCCACAAAAACTCATTTATATTATTTCAAAAGGATCACCTACTCACAAGGATTGAAATGATGGAAACGACCCGTCAAATGGAAACTTGATTTGAGAGTTATGGGAATTATAGTAAAAAGGGTTCAGTGGGGTCCAAGTCCTACCCAACCCGGTCAAGGCTAGGCCTACCCGAAGTAGCATAGCCAAAAGGTGAGTTCCATTTGGCCACTGGACTTTTACTCACAGGACCATGGCGCAATGTTCCATGCGGTCTAGCCCACCATGCCACCCAACAAACCATTTTTCCTCTTTCATGACCCGCCTATGTGGGCTAGGTCATCCCGTTGATAACCACACAATGCCCACATACTACCATCTACTTGGTGTGGTCGTGTTACTCTCATCACCCTGTAAATGTGGTTAGATGCTCCTCAATCACACTGTCTATGAGACCACATTCCAACCAGTCAACTTAGTGCACTAGTGCATCGCCGATCTACACCACCGACACTCTCTCTTGTCATGTATCACAGTCTCTTATCATGGTCACACTATTATAAATATCTCCCCCACGACCCATCTAGTTAGGTGCCTCCAACTACCTGGTGGTCATGTCGCCGCACACCACCTCTATCAAAAAATATTCTTCTATGAGAATCCATCGTCTCTATGGTGGACAATTTTTTGAACTGAGATCACCTTGGAAAGCCTAAGGTGACTACCATTTAATTTTTGACCTCAAATTAATCATTCAATCACTCTAGAGGTTTGGACACATTCACATCCTCTTAAAAAACCGAACACGACCACAGGAGAGCATTGATGAAGGAGGAAGATGGAGAGTAAAAGAATATGCACAATAACACTCTTAGAGAAAACCTAAGACTTGTCGGTTTTGACCATAATTCATCCAATTAGAAAACTTTGGATGAAACAACAAGGATAAATCAATAATCATTAATCCCTTAAATCATACAAATTAATTATCCCACGTGAATGACCAAACCATAAATCAAACCATTCTTTGGTTTGCCCGCATTTGTTGTTAGATTCAAGAATAGGGAATGGAATTCTAAAAATAAATGACCCCCTATCAAGTGTTTGGATCAATAATTGATGAAGGGAAAAGTTCTGATGTTTTTTGAATTTCCATCAATCGTTGATATAGGTTCTACTCTCCAATCTATTTTCCCCAATTCTAGATCATCAAACATTTGTTGGAGTGAGTTCCATCGCCAGTCGCAAGGGGAATTCTAAGGTTGTTCTATTAACCCTAGATTTAAATTTAATTAATTATGGATGGAATTCCTATTGCAATGTCACTGTGTTTTAGTGTTGCAATGTCACTATGACTATTCATATAAGAGAGAAAACATGTTTTCATGTCATGGTGATGAAGTGTCGATACGCCATTGTGAAACACATAGAAGAATGAAAATAATATTTTTGTGTTTTTTTTAATTTAAAACTTTTAAAAAAATATTTTCTGTAGTATAACTACACAAATTGAAGTTAGCAACACCTAGATAAGACCGGGTGCCCTTGGATTTTGGATATGGGAACCCGTTTATTATTTATATCAAATTTCTGGAAAACTATAACGGTGCAAGATTTTAATTACATAAAATCGTACAAACATATATTTGAGTAACCCCAGACCTCAGAATTACATGTCATTTCAATGCATGGTCTTGAAATAATCACATATAATTTTCAAAGAAATTACGTGGAAAATATAAAATATTACAAGTTAGGTTGGACATTATCGATATGTGTAATAGGTTAGTGTTAGTGACAGTAAAGAATGAAATGTAAACTTTTCTTCCCTTATTATGTTACAATCCTTCCAAGTAATATAGTTTTCTATTTTTGAACATCTCGACAATAATATTGTTTATATAGGTGTCTTCATAAAATATAATGGAAATCATATTAATGAATTATTTAAATTTAATGATATAAGAATGACATGGGTATAATTATTTTATGCATGATTTATTTCTACTAAATTAATATAGCATTCATCCTAATAGTTTTGGATGCACAATATCTAAGAAATACATATTTTTCTAAAAAATAAATAATAATTCTATTAATATGGGGAAGTTCCATATATTTAAAAAAATTTCTTATCCAATAATTTGAATTATATAGTTTTTCCCATAATCATTCATTAGTAAAACGGTTTACCTGATAGTACACATGGTTGGAGTGATCGACATATGTGACCAAATACATTATAGATAGATGTAATAGATTGATCGATATATTTATTATTTGAATCCTTGAAACAAATATATAATTGAATAGGAATGTTATACTATAAATAGATACAATTTTAGAGATGTAGTTAAAATTTCTACTGACTATATATCTAATGTGGGTTTTTTGAACACAAAAAAATAATTCGTAGGTGCTTCCCAAAATAATAAAGGAATTATAGAAGATAAATATCATAATTAACATTATAATGTGGGACAATGATCACCTTTATGATTCACATAACAGTATAGAGGTTGAAATATATTTTGAATAACCAAAATAAACTCTTACAAATTTATATTCCACACGGGATGATAGCTGGATATTAGATATAGATAATCAATACTTGATAGGATGGTTTCGAGAAAAATTGTTAATGAGATATTTAAAAATTAATCTACATTTAGAGAATCAATTCAATATATTTTTAAATGAAATTTTTTACTTGTATTATATTAATATAATAATTTATTTAAAAGTTATGAGATTTATATAATAGTATAAGATAAAGAATATAAGAAGAGAATGTGATCAGTTATTGTATTGGTATAATTAATGCATGTATATATTAATTAAGATATAATATAATTTAAATGAATAATAAATACTTTAGATTAATAAAAATGAGATATGGTAAGTAAAATATAAAATTTTCTTGTTTTTAAATGAAAATATTTTTATAAGGGGAGTGAAAATAAAAATAATAATTGGGATTTTTTATTGTAAAATTGAGTAAGAATGGGTATATGGATGAAGAATTCGTAATGGAATCCCTGGAAGTAAATGTATTTCCCTCATTGATCCTACAAATAGATATTGATCATGGTATTTATAATATAAAAAAACTACATGGTTAAAAAATCACATTGTTGGAGAAATATTTAATAGAGAGGTAGAAATTTCACTTTGTATAAGATAATATTGAAACAAAAATAATAAAGCATTAACACACATATAAGAATATTATTTAATATTGTTATAAAGAAACAAGATGCGATAACATCCCTCATTGTAATAGTTCTACAAATAATATATTAAGTTCACTGTATAATATTAACCAATTGATGTATGTACAAAGAACTATAGTAACATATCAAGATCTCCAATCACACAATTTTATAGTACTATATTGTATTTTACACTATTATAGTTCCCTATTAGTTTCAATAGAAAGAAATCCTATACTTATTTAATAAAATGTAGCACCCCAAACATTCTATCAGAGAACAAGCTTCTTTTTCCCTATATTATTCCACTTAGAGTCAGATCTATGAAATTGACATCCTTATTTGGTTTAAACTTTGATAAATATCATAATTTTTATGTCCAACAATTTTCTAATCACCTCTGTTAACATCTCATCGATGCTTCAATTTTTTGCTGATGATTTATGAAATACTAGTTTTTTCCTTCTAGGTTCCTACTATGTTCTTCCATATTATTCCCCTCATAATGCTTTCTTATATAAAGATTCACAAAGGAATAATTTATAATTAAATTATCAATCACCATTGTCATCATCAACATTTGTATATGTTTTTTTTTGGTTTAACATAGTATTTATAATGTGAGAATCCCATTTTTTTAAGAATATGAAAAAATGTTAATTTAAGAAAATATGAATTATCTATGTATGACAAAAGAATTTTTATTATAAAATGTTAACACACTAAATATTATAGAATAAAACATTTTTCTCTATATTTATATCTTGGTCTCTAAAGAAGATATTCATATAAACCAGAAAATTCCCATCATTCATTATAGTAATGTATTTTACCTCAATGGCTGATATTGGCACAACCATTTATAATTGGGATATACAACTCACTACAATTACTCAATTGGTTGAAACATAACCAATGGTTTTCTTCATACCATCAATATCACCTCTACAAACAGTATCAACATACCCTTATAATGGATTTCGTTTCCTAAAGTTCAGAGATACATCATTGATTCACATATATTTTCTATGTACCTTTATCACAACATCCATATCATTTATTTCAGAGTTAGGAATTTAATTTACTGTAACCCACATTACATTACTAATATAAGGAAATATGTAAATCCTATAATACATAAACATTATAATTGATGATGCATATATAACCTCTTCTATATACCCGATATTATCAAATATATTCATCTCTTACTCCATTGACAATTTTAATTGGGTTTACATGGGAATAGAAATTTGTATGTTCTTCTAGAATGCTAAATATTCTTAATACCACTTTAATATATGTTGGAATTTGTGACCTAGAACCAACTACATTGTACATTATTTATTAATAAAATCCTTATCATATCATGATTGTTCTTCTATGTGGTAATGAATGTGATAATTTATTAATAAAATCCTTATCAAATAATACAGGTCATTAGGGGTGAGGACTCATCAAACATTGAGGCACCTTCTCATGGTGTGTGCGCTTGGTAATATATAGGAGGATATTAGGAGAACGAGACCCGCCTGTAAGAAATCCACATTTCATAGTGTCATTGAATGTTCCTATCTGCAGAAGTGTGTATTTGTCCTTAGACTTTAAGATTATTATTAATGCGTATTACAACTCACGCACATAGATTTATTGACGAAAACTGTGATGGCACTCTGTTCCTAGCGAGGTACGATACATTGGGTGCGTCACGAGTAATACTGCATTAATAGATAATGCGAGAGTGGATTTGTCCCTTCTGTTCCATAACCGAAGTAGATATCTCAGGCCCTTTGATGGAATTGATATAGCCTAAATAAATCCATGGCCATGGTAAGGTATAAGCGAGTGCAATTTCGGGAATTCATAGAAAGAATAATCGAGCACAAGGATTGATGGCACTAGCATGCAACCCGCTTGATTAGAGATATTGAGACAAAAGGATTTTATTACATGGTAATCATTCGTAGGAGGTGACACGTCATTGCAGCGTTAACTTCATCTCTATGGGTGCCTTGATGTGTTTCTAGACTCTAACCTTGAACATTAGGCTCGCTCCACCTAATGCCACTGAGAAAGAGGCCTAGAGGGTAACACACTATGTCTATCCATGTATGTCAGTTAAATATTAATTTAACAAGTTAAATAAATATTATTCCCGAATGTGGTTTAATAATTATTTAAGGATGCCTGATGTCATTTATATCGACACTTGTTATTCAATAGAATATATTTTCGGTGAAATAATATATTTATTATATAGTAATGCAGTTAAATTTATTTATGAAATAAATAGCCATTACTCAAAGGACTAATAAATGCGGTGGAGAAAAATGGAAAATAAAAGTACACGCCACGTATTAATTATTACACACTGTGTAGTTTTCCAGCCGGGTTATTTATATATAATATTTTTTTATTAAATGATATTAACTATAATCAGCATGGATGCATGTCAAGGAATTAATAATTCGACATGGGGTTTTAATAAGAGTTAATGAAATTAATAAATTGCGTAACACGTTTATTTATTGTCATAACTCTATTATCCTCAAACCCGATTATAAATATCCTCACAACCCTATCACTTTTGAAGAGACATTTTTTTGTTCACAGTGGATTTGGAAATACTCTAAAGACAAGAGAAAATTCCCTTTCCACCAAGAATGCTTTCATCTTACGAGAGCGAGATCCTTCACCAGATCAAGGCGGTAGAAGGCGGACATCGCAAGCGAAGGTTCTTCCATGCTAGCACCCCGAGATCCCTTCGGCGATGTCTAGAGATATGTCGAGCATGTGTGGATCACCATGAAAGGAATCTTATACTTGGATTCTAAGACACAACGACGAATCATAGTATCATGACCGGTGACTCCAAAGAAGAAAGACTTCCATCGAGGTAATTCTTATGAATTAATTAAATTAATTATAACCAACATATGATGATACTATCTTAATGGTTTCGGGACTCTTATTTTCTTTTCTATTCTTCATTCTTTTCCGAAGATCTAGCATTTTAAATCGTGACGGATCTCGGATTGACCATTGTTAACGTTAAAATTAATGTTGGGTAAACCCCAAACCAACGCTCTTCCACTGCTCCTGGAACCTACAAGTGGTATCAAAGGGAGGTTATATCGTTGATTATAATTATTTAGTTTTTCGTTGTTGATTTACGCATTTAATAATTTCGTCATTTCAATTCATGTTTAGTCGTTCTAGAAATCAGAATCTCGAGATCTGTTCCTCCTCCCTCGTTTTTCGTTCACCACATAGAAACAAATTTTTTCTTTTAATTTTGATTAAAATAAAATAGAGGGACTCATCTGGAGGAGCCAACCATTTTTGGCCGTAAAACACCAGAATACATGGCGTGTATTCGGAAGTACACGACGTGTAGTCTAGGTTCAATGCATTGACTGATCCACCAAATCAGGCTGTGTATTGGATTATTTCTAAGAATTTAATACCCGTGTGTTGACCAAAATAAAGGTGGCACACAGTTTCTGGATTACACACCGTGTGGTCCAATGAACACGGCGTGTAGTCCCATCGGGTTAGGGTTGGGCCGTGTACCCCGTACACGACTTGCCCAGGTGGAAACTATGTAACGCGGAATCTACATGGCATGTGTCCCACAGAACACACCGTGTACTCCGAAAATTTCCGAAGTACATTAACACGCCCTGTCCTCGGGCGTGTACTTCAGATGGACGGTGAAGAAAAGTACATGCTGTGTAGTTGGATCTACACATCGTGTACTCACCCCAAATTATGTAGATTTATTAAAATTTATTTTTATATAATACAAACCCTTGAGACTTGTACCATGGTGCAGGCGTAAAGATCAGTCACAACATGTGATAGGTGTTTTATATACGTGTGTTTAATTTAACATCTTCGTAATGAACGAGAATTCAACGTGTTTCCTCCAAGTTACAAGATACGTAAAAGGATAATTTTAAATGAGTTTATTTGTTTAAAATTATGATGGATGAGAGTCTCAAGGATGTTCAGAAAAGGGTTTAAGATAAAAGGATTGAGTAATTAATGATAATTAATTAATTCGATCATGATTTATCTTAAACAAGAATGATTATGGAATTGAATTCTAGTTTTCTTTATGGGTAAATATCATTTCATGTATGGATGATCATGAGCTAGACCGAGACATTTTTATTTGAATGGTTTATTTTAATTAATTTATTGAAATTTGTTGGCATGCGAGCCATCTCCTCATTAATATGTAGGGTCTATGCGCCCAAGGATTCGTTGATGTAAAAACACATTTTTACCCCTCACCTACATGTGAGTTAAATGAATATGTAATGGATGGAGATCCCAAGCTAGTGGAGATGACTCAAGTCAGGATCCAAGGTGAAACCAATCCAAGGAGATATAGAGGTGGACAGATGGAAAGTTGTAAACATGAACCTGAAAGGTTCAAGGTGTTTCTCCCCGAGGACGTGGTTTAGTTTATCAACCGTTAGTTAAACTAACCAACAGAAAAAGATCATGATCATACAATTTATTTTATTTCTGTCAGTTGCATGGTTTATTTATTGTGGGTGTGTTTTCACGATCACATACTTAATGAAATAAACGGGCATGCAATATGGAACTAAAATAAAATAGGCTTATACGTAAATATTATCTTAGACATGGTTAATCACTTAAGTATATCCCACTTAATATTAACAATATTTTAATAAATGATAATAAAATGGTAATTTACATATAAGGATAAAATCCCTCAAAAGAAATATTAAGTCGGTATAGCCTTCCATAATCTTGGTTAGAATCGAACCATAGTTCAAAGTGCTTGACCAAGCCTAGTTGGGGTGGTTTCAATTTTTGGGGAATTCTAATTCAAGGTTCTGGGTTGACTTGACTTGGTTTGCATCAAAGGTTGACTACCAGAGCAGGACTTTGTGTGACCGAGAGGAAAAGGTTGAGGAAATCCAAAAAAAGGATTTCTGGATTGGGGATTCCACTCAGCGGATCAAGGAGCTGTGATTTAATGAAGTTGGAATTTGGAATGACTACCTAAAACCCTTCATGTTTCATGACCAAACCTAGTTGGGGTAATGCGAAGGGAAATATGGATCCTTCCCACTAGAATATTTAGGTAATAGAATATTCCAAAATCAATGGTGAGGGCTATTGTATTTCGATAAAATAGTGGGAGAATAATAAGTATTAATTTATTTATTCGTCTCAATTTGGTAATGAAGTAGTAAAAAAATGCTCATCTTAATTTTTTGAAACAACAAGAAAACTACTTCAAACATATCATTTTGAACCATACTCGCGAATGAAAACCTTCTCACCAGCACCAATTTCCATTAGTGGAAGAGGCGTTTATGTGTTATCCATCGCCACAAGAGGAAATTATATTTGCTAGAAGAGCATGTTCCAGTTGCGCCTTGATCGGACCATCTAACCTTAACTCACCAGGTAGATAAGGACATGGGGCGTGACAAACCTGCAGTCCTTATGGTGAATAAGAAATGGAAGGAAAAGGTAAAGGGGTCAAAGACTTATAAATAGTCAGAAGCCCCTAAGCACCATCCCTCCAAGAAGGGGAATATCCAGAGGCATGGCAAGGAATGGGATGAAATGTGTTTTGAATGTGGAATACATGGCCACTGAAAGAGGAACTGCACCCAGAAGCGTCGAGACACTAATGGTGCATTTGCTATCGAGTGTAATCGTTGTATTTCTACACATTGGGTATTTGATACAACTTGTGGGGCTCACATCTCTATTGAAATTCAAGGACCAAGTAGATTTAGAAAGATTGCCAGAGGGGAGGTGGATCTTTGATCTGCCAATGGTGCAAGGCTGGCTGCGTTGGTTATTGGTGACTACAACCTCTCATTGCCGACTGGGATGATCTTGGTTTTATAAATCTATTATTATGTTCCTAGTGTTACCAAAAACATATTTTATGAATCTTGATTTGATATGGATGGATTTATTTTCATGTTTGGAAATAAGGGTTGTATCTTTTATAAGAACAACGTATGTTATGGTATGGAACATTTAAATAATGGTTAGTATGTATTAAATTACGAAGAAAAAGTGTTGAAAATCGATAACGAAACAAACTCGCATGACTCATACATCATCTAGTTGTGGCATCACCGTCTCAGTTATGTAAACGAGCAGCGCTTGACAAAGCTCTTCCAAGATAGCTATTTAGACTCTACTAAGCTAAAACCACTTGATAGATGTCACACTTGTTTACAAGGTAAAATGACCAAGCCGCCTTTTGGTGGGCAGGGTGAAAGGGCCACAGATCTTCTAGGATTAGTACACACGGATGTATGTGGAACATTTCCAGTAGAAGCTATAGGTGGATAAACATACATCATTTTTTACTGATGATTTGAGTAGATACGGATTTGTCTACTTAATACGGTATAAGTCAAGATCCTTATAGAAATTTAAGGAATTAAATAATGAAGTATAGAATCAGATTTGTAAGATGATAAAAAAATTTCGATCAGATCGAGGTGGAGAATATCTGAAACAAGAGTTCATCGATCTTCTACGGGAGTCTGGGATTCTATCTCAGCTCACTCCTCCTTATACACCACAGTGGAACGGTGTTAGTGAAAGGAGGAACCACCCCTTGTTGGACATGGTGAGGTCTATGATGATTCATGTGGATCTTCCATTAAACTTTTGGGGATAATCATTACAAACCGAAACATACACATTAAACCGAGTACCAAATTAAGAGGAAAATGGAATTCCCTCTGAGTTATGGAATGGAAAGAAACCCATTTTGTCACATACATGTGTATGGGGATGCGAGGAGTTTGTTAAGGCCTTCTCAGGAAACAAACTAGAACCCCAGGGAACGAAGTGTATCTTTATAGGATATCCTAAGGAAACTAAATGATATTACTTATATAACCCTCGGGACAAGAATGTGATTGTCGCCAGACAAGACATCTTTCTAGAGAGGGAGAACATCCTCAAAAAGGATAGTGGGAGCAAGATTGACTTCGACGAAGTTGATGCTCAAGATGCACAAGAGTTGGTATAGGAACAAGTTCCACATGTCCCCATGGAAGAGGTTCTAGAAAAACAAGTACTGGGTAGGAGCTCAAGAGAGGTAAGGTAACGAGAGAGATTTGGTTTCCTAGTCACCGAGGATGGTGAATCATTGTTGTTGGAAAACAATGAACCTCTCTCCTACAAGGAAGTAGTAGAAAGCTCAGAAGATGCAAGATTTCTAGAAGCTATGAATTCTGAGATGGATTCCATGTATCAGATCAAGTCCAGGTTCTGGTCGATGAGCTGGTTGATGTAAAGCCTATTGGATGCAAATGGGTATTCAAGTGAAAAATGGACATGGAAGGTCAAGTTATCATCTATAAAGCAAGGATAGAGGATAAAGGATTCAGAAAGCGTTAAGGAATTTACTATGATTAAAATATCTCTCCAATTTCCATGTATAAATACATAAAAATCATATATTCCAAAGCAGCTTCCATTCCTACCAGATTTGGAAAATGGATGTCAAAATAGCATTCCTTAATGGGAACCTTCAGGAAGATGTCTATATGACACAAACAGAAGGTTTTGTGACACCAGGTGAAGCCAAACGGGTTTGCAAGTTGCAGAAATCCATTTATGGATTGAAGCAAGCATCCAAGTCATGGAACATTCGATTTGATGAAGCCATAAAAGAGTTTGGTTTCATTAAGAACGAATGTGAGCCATGTCTTTATAAGCAGTTTAATGGGAATGCAGTCATTATCCTAGTAGTATATGTTGGATGCATATTGCTTTTTTGAAACGAAGTACCAACTTTATAGTCAGATAAGGACTGGTTGAACATGTGATTCTCCATGAATGATTTAGGTCAATCAACATACATTCTAGGGATCAGGATTATTCATGATAGATCCAAGAGTCTTCTTGGACTAAGTCATGGTACATACATTGACTAGTTACTAAAGAGATTTACTATAGAACAATCCAAGAGTGGATTGGTTAGATTTTCACAAGGCTTACATCTTTCTACGAAAACGTGTCCTCAGACACAACAAGAGAAAGATAGGATGAGCAAGATCCCATACGCCTCGACTATAGGATCCATCATGTATTCCATGTTATGTACCAGGCTTGATGTTGCCTAGGCTCTGAGCATGGTAGGAAAATATCAAGATGATCTAGGGGGAAAACATAGGACTGCTATTAAGAATATCCTTATGTATCTGAGAAGAACTAAGGATATGTTCCTAGTGTATGGAGGAGATGAGGAGCATGCCTTCAGAGGGTATGCTGATGCTGGTTCTTAGACAGATCAGAATGATCTAAAGTTGCAATCTGGATATGTTTTCTGTCTCAATGGAGGATCTGTGAGCTGGAACAGTTCAAAGCTACCAGTTGTCACCGATTCTACAATGGAGTCTGAGTATATAGCGGCTTCTAATGCAGCCATTGAAGCTGTCTAGATTAGGAACTTTATCTAGGAGCTTTATGTGGTGCCTATAAGTGAAGATCCCATTACATTGTATTGTGATAATACTACAGCAGTGGCTCTTGAAAAAGAACCAAGGTTACATAAATGGACAAAGCACATACTCTGGAAGTATCACCTCTTGAGGGATTTCAATCAGAGGGGAGAAATAGTAGTGAGCAGAGTGTCCATGGAAGAGAATGTGGCAAACTCCATGACTAAAGGACTATCTCAGTAGAAGCATGAATATCATGTGAGAGATAGCAGGTTAAAGGGTGTTAGCAGTTGGCTCTAGTCCAAGTGGGAGTTTGTTGGAGTTGGTGGCCTAGAACCAACTACATTGTACTTTATATATTAGTAAAATCATTATCACATCTTGATTGTTCTTCTGAGTGAAAATTCATGTGATAATGTCCAATGGATAGCTTTTCCTTTAATGGGTCATAGTGGATCCATGCTCTGATGACAACACGAAGGTTCCATAACACTGTTCTTGAATATATATTCTATGTCTGGATGATATTATTTTAGGGACACAAATAATACAGTTCATTAGGGGTGAGGACTCATAAAACTTGGATGCACCTTATCATGGTGTGCACCCTTGGTAATATCCAGGGGGATATTATTATAATGAGACCCAACAGTAGGAATTCCACATTTCATGGTGTCATTGGATGTTCCTATCTGCAGATGTGTGTATTGGTCCTTAGATGTTATGAATATTATTAATGGGTATTACAACTCGTGCACTAAGATTTATTGATGAAAACTGTGATGATACACTGTTCGTAGCGAGCTAGGATACGTTTGGGCATCACGAGTAATAATGCATTAATAGATAATGCGAGAAATTAATTGTCCCTTCTATTCCATAACTGAATTAGATGTATTAGGCCCTTTGATGGAATTGATATAGCCTAAATAAATCCAAGGTCATGGTAAGGTATGGGCGAGTTCAATTTCAAGAAGTCAAAGAAATAATAATCATGCACATGGATTGATGGCACTAGCATGCAACCCACATGATTAGAGATATCGGGACAAATGGATTATATTACATGGTAAGAGTTCGTAGTAGGTGACATGTCATTATGGCGTTAACTTATTTCTTGATGGGTGCCTTACCATGTTGCTAGACGCTAACCATGGACTTTAGGCAGCCTCTGCCTAATGCTAATGAGAAAGATGCCTAGAGGGTCACACACTATGTGTGTCCATGTATCTCAGTTAAATATTAATTTAACAAGTTAAATAAATATTATTCCTGACTGTGGTTTAATAATTATTTAAGGATACCTGATCGCATTTATTTCAAAACTAGTTATTCGAGAGAATATATTGTGGGAGAAATAATATACTTATTATAGAGTAATGCAGTTACATTTATTTAAGAAATAAATAACCATTACTCATGGTCTAATAAATTTGGTGGAGAAAAATGGAAAATAAAAGTACACGATGTCTATATTAAATATACACACCATGTAGTTTTATGGAAAACATGTACACGCCATGTATTAATTATTACACACCGTGTAGTTTTCCAGTCATGTTTTTGAAGATATAATATTGTTCTATTAAAGGTTCTTAATTATAATCAATGTGGGCGCATTTCAAGGAATTAATAAATTGACATGGGGTTTCAATAAGAGATAATGAAATAAATAAAACGCGTAACACGTTTATTTATTTTCATAACTCTATTATCCTCAATCCCGATTATAAATATCCTCACAACCCCAACACTTTTCCAGATCATTTTTTTGTGCACAATGGATTTGGAAATACTCTCAAGACATGAGAGAATTCCCTTTCCACCAGAATACTTTAATGTTACGAGAGCGAGAACCTCCATCGGATCAAGGCGGTAGATGGCAGTCATCGCATACGAAGGTTCTTCCGCGCTAGCACCCGAAGATCGCTTCAGTGACATCCAGAGATACGTGGAGCACGTGTGGATCACCGCTAGATGAATCATGTACTTGGGTTATAGGACACAACTAAGATCACGAGATCGTGACCGGAGACTCCAACGAAGAAATAATTCCACCGAGGAAATCCTTATGAATAAATTAAATTAATTATAACCAACATATGATGATTCTATGTCAACGGTTCAGGACTCTTCTTTTCTTTTCTTTTCTTCATTCTATTCTGAAGATCCGACGTTTTAAATCGTGATGGATCTCGGATTGAATGTTGTTAACGTTAAAATTAATTTTGGGTAAACCCCCCACTAACGCGCTTCCGCTACGCCGAAAACATACAATATATTTATCATAATATAAATTATGGTTTTAGATGAATGGTCTATCTTTATCATCATACCCAATATACTTCTTTATTCCATATGATCATTTATCTAATATACTTTATCTATAAGTAATTTTATCTCATAAACCATCTGATCAAATGATTTGGAAATGAACATGATATCCATATATATGTATATGAAATATTATGTATCCATATCCAAAACAATATCGGTCATTTCATCCATTACAAACTATATTTATTCAATTCTTCTCATTAGTGACTGAAAATTCATGTCAAATACCGGAGTTATTTCTTTGATACGTATAATACCTTCTAGAGTTTTTACTCCAAATATTGTTTTCTTGACATATCATCTCCCTCTGGATGATACATATAGTTTTTCTCCTTTAGATATCCCAGAATAAAATTATTCCTTACATCATGTTACTTAAGATGTGATTATGATGATACAATAATTCTATGAACCACCTTAATCATGGTATAATTTTCTATTGATGATAAATGTTCAATTACGTTTGTATCTTCAATCTATTAATATCTTTCACCAATAAAATTTCATTTTATCACCTATTACTATCTTATTTGTCCTTGACTAGATAAAACCAGTCATTTTTCACTGTAGAAAATGTGTCAGCACCCCTGTATTAATATATATAATAATTAAATATACACATTAATATCTTACTCCAACTTGTTAAACTAATTTAAATACATTTCATCTTACACATATTATACCTACAAATCATTAGTCAACTACCAATAGAAAAGGAATGTCGAATACCTCAACATAGGAATTCTGATCCTCAGTGATCTCCTAAGATATAATTATGATGTTTGATCCAATAGTTATGGTTTCACATTCTCAAGTACACCTTGAACATTGAATTTCTCATGGAATTCAGGTTATTTATTCCCACAATTAGTTTAATAAACAAGAAAATTATTATATATGAAATAATTATTACATAAAATGTTCTCTATGCTAACAATATTCATTTTTATAATCTCCCTGAACATGTTAGAAACTTCTTATAACTATATAAAATAATGAACAATGTTTTAGACTAACCAATCGTATTTTATGTTTTTTCAACATCAATGTATATATGTTACAAACAACCCATTACTCATAAATGATAGTTTATTACCACCTTCAAAAACCATATCATATCATGTAGACATTCTCCCATCTGTAATTAGATAATCATATTGGTGAAATATACTTCCATATTCAATTTCTCTTCCCATAGGGTCGTAGATAACCCCGCGTGCATCCCCATACACATGAAAATATCAAACAATGTGAAATTCACCATACCATACAAACCATTCTAATTTATAATACCTATAAGAGTTCTCTACCTAGAAAATTATAATAATATCCTAGTATTTTGTGAACTCTTTGTACTATTCTCTTCTATATTATCATGGCTAAATCATTTTAGCCTTCATAAAAAACATTATCATCAAGGGTAATCCCAAGGTGGATCACATTAATAAACAAAGTTTTCCTTTTTTTGACTAAAACCAAACCTTCTTGGATGACTCATTAATAAATTTCAGAAAATATTTTAACAATACAAGGAAATTTAATCATTCAAACACCAATATATTTGTCAACGCCAGCTATAGATTCACGACCAACTATTTTATACCTCCATTTTAAAAGGATATATTATTATGAAATCAAAATATTCAAAAAAAACAATCTAACATCCACTAACATCAGATATATAAACCATCATTTTTTATCCAAACTATCATCCCCTTATTAATCATGTTTCCTAACCTGTAGTTCCATACATGAAAAATCCTGATAGAATTATTTTCTTAAATCATTTTCATGCATGTTTCTATCATAATTTATGAGGTTCCATTCAATTATCCTCTATCTGTGTCCAATGCGTATCATATTTCCCCGAGTTAAAGTCAATAAATCTCAAAGAAGGTGGGCCATATGACCTCAAGTGAATATCCCCAAATAATATAGGCAACCAATTATCTGTGAAGGCCTATTGTGTGACCTTAGTGAGACTATTAAATCAAATTTCAATGAATGAACATTGGTAAATGATAGATATAAAATATTAGAATCATAATTATAAGTAGATGTAAATATATGTAATGAAATAAACCATTACATATATGTAAGAAACTGTTGGATGTTTAATATCGATAATAGATGAAATGACAATGACTACCAGTCATGTGTTTATAAAAAACAATAGTATAAGGAACCAGGGATAAAATCACATATAAAATAATAGGAAAAATACAAAAAAAAATGCAAAATACGTTACTATAAGCATCTCGTGCATAGGATTGGCCTCTTTCCACAAGGTCAATTATAAAGCAGTAAAGTAGCCAATCATCAGATGTATCACAAATTACTTTATCCATAATTTGTATCGTAATGTTTAATCAGATACCTATTGGAACCTAATAAGGGTGTGAAATGTAATTACCAAAGTCTAACACCCATGATATCTAGATTCATAAATTTTGTGTTGTAAATATGATTGTGTTAAATATATAAATAATATCATAGAAATAATGAAAAAAACGTATCCATCATGGTCTGGGTTCCAAAAGATACACCTGAACCACACCACATGTGTCTTCCTAAGACCAATGTATTGAATGAAGTACAAGTGAAAGTCATAGTATGTATAGAAGATCCAAAAAAATGAAAACTGAGATGCCATACCCCTATGTTTGTGTTTCATCTTGTGTTCTAACATTCATGTCATCATACATGTTCTCAAAATAATTACAATTAAAAATATTCTACACATATGAACTTTAAAAAACAAATCATTCCATCAATTCCAATCAACGAGTATGATTCTATAAAAGGACTTGTAAACGGAATCCAAAGCATCAATATAGAACATCCAATATAATAAATTTCATTGATTTCATCTTAAGAACCTAAAGGTACACTGTCATGGGTGCCCTCCAATAATTAGTGGTTTTGGGTACTTATGTGCAGTTGAGTGGCTGGCCAAGGTCGTCTCTCAAAAGAGGAAGTAAATTAAATCAAATTTGTAAAGATATAATAAGAGTAAAATATAATAAAATTAAAAAACTACATGGAATGATGGTGGGGTGGTTTTTTATTGTTTATAAAACCTGAATATTTTTTCTATAAGAAGATAGTTTTTTTAATTTTGAAATGAATTTTGATTAAAAGACACAACAAGAAGATGTTTTTTCAGAATATATATTAATAGGTATAATTGATCTAACTCTACCTCTTCATTTACATATTAATAATTAAAATATATATAAATATCCACTTAATTATGTTCCACTAATTTGTTAACCCTAGAACCCTAGAAGATCTAACATAACCAGAAGATGAAATTACTTAAACCCTAGGCTATCTTCGAAACACGCAATCACAACACCCTTCATTGATTGTTGTTTTAAGGGTAGCTTATGGTCAGTGGTTAATTAGAGCACATATAAATTCTATAAATGTGGATGAATTATTTTTAGGGATTATGTTTTAACTCTACAAACATATCCCATGTGGTCTTGTATTATCGATTAAGATCATGCTTCACAATTTACACAAAATCTATACCTCACATGTTTAATGAGTTAATTTTTTAATTGATTGATTAGTTTCTTATAATTTTAAAAAACAATTCATGGATCATAGTATGTGAATTAAAGAATCTCATTGATTCAAAATAATTAAATCAAGTGGGTAGAAGATAGATCTATCACTAAAAACTTACTCTTTCATGGGCGGTGTGGTCATCGTGGAGATAATTTTCATGAGAAAAGGATTGAAAGGATGGAACCCAATATCATCTCCACTATTGATTCCATCCCAATTAGGAAGATTAAAAGAAGAATAAAATGTAATAACATAGATGTTTAATTGATCAAAAATTCATTATACAAACAAGAATTAAAATAATTACAAAGAGGAGGTGAGATAGGAGAGCATTTTTGGAAGAGAAGTTTGCACATATACATACTTCATCCAAGAGTTGTGAGTGGCTCCCAAAAGACAACTGTTCTGTCACACCTTCCCAAAGCCAATACCAGCAATACCAAAGAGTGAAAACCATTTTTAAATAGAGTTTTTGAGGGCTAGGGTTACAAAAATATTTAGGTGTGAAATGAAAAATCGGTCAAATATTTTATTCCAAGCTTCACCGCATATGTGACCTCCAAAACGGGTGGATTATCCAGCATTCTAGAAGAATAATTTGTGCCAAATCCTTTCTCTGATCTTTCCTCAAATTTTTTGCTCAATCCAAGCCAGGATGATGATGATACGGCTGAAATGGTAAAGTAATGTCTAATCTGGATAGTTCAGTCTAGCTTTGTCTTCATGAACCATTTAATCCACTCATATGTGTGATCTAGCTCCCATGTCATGAATATAATTTTCATCCCATTGTGTCTGAATCATAGGTACAATATTTTATGTCATAATAATTTACTGAAAAATATTTATGCCCGAAATACTACAGTAAATTATAAAAGGGTAAAACTGGAATTTTCATCAAATTTGAAAATGAATGATCTAATCCCAAATATTACATAATTGAACATATCTAGAATAATGTGAGGAAATTATATCATTATTATCAATAAAATATTCAACAAAATAGTGTTTTATCAACTCCCCCACACATGCCCATTTGTACTCCTAGGAAAAACCTCATATAAAGTAAACATCAATATGAAATCAAAACAAATTTTAAAACACATATCATTGGATCCATCAATTCAAAACCAAGAATAAAAAGATATCATGGCTCATAAAAAACCTTATTTCATGTTCTCTATTTATATCATTCAATATATTTCAACTTCATTTACCCTCCCATGCAAAAAAACATACCACACTTGAATATTAACTTATCACACAAATATCAATTTTTTGCAATGTCTTTCTCATCCAAACGCATACAAGGGTCACCATTGGCATGATAAATGCCTAAATCACCACTGAATGTCAGTAAATGATATATTTTTATCATGAGGACATTTTAGGGTTGTTATGTGGATTTCAGTTGGTAGGTTTTAGATGAGAAAAACTCTGAGGCTGAATGAGGAGGGCTTGACTCTTTTTAAAGCAAAATGGAATTTATCTAATTTTCACTTAAATATGGTATACTCGTTAATCCCCATACTCTCAATTCAGCTTCATCATCATGAAAATTCATGGAATGTTTACACCATTTATCATTCAGCAACTAAAATTTAAATCTTCTCAAACATGATTTTCATGAATGCTCCAGATAGGCAAAGCTTTCTACCTCAATTAGAATATCTAGAAAAGGAATAGCTTCAATTATCATGAAAGCTCCAAAAAAGGCACAAATTTCAATATAATGTTTTTCTTCAGCTGCAAACTCATCACATTAGAATTTAATTTTCCACCCAATATATCACAGAATTTGGTAGCACAACACAAGATAGCTTCCCCCACACTTAAGTTCAACTATATTATGAAATTTCACTTCAAGAGTTGGTTGGATTGGGAAAACTCGCTTGTAATGTGGCTAACTTAAAAGGTTGTTCATGGATTCTAATGGATAAAAGGATTTAATGTTAAAGGTAGGACATTATAAAAAATTATTCTTTGAAATTGGGGCTTTAATACCAAAAAAATTTCCCAATCATTTAATCCTAAGTACATCAAATCCTCATGTTTTGACATGAATAAATAAAATTCTAGTTAAATCAAGCATGGTTTGGTTCTCTCAAAAAGTGAGGTGAATTTAATGAATATGAAAATAATGGTTCCGAATCCTCACAAGAAAGTGATTTCAAATATAAATATAGTGAGATGTGACATGTGAATCAAAATTCAGTGTACTTTTCATGAAATTACAAAATATTTGAACTTCAAACAAAGTTATTTCAGCATTCATTTAAAATTAGTATTGAGGGATAAATTGTTTCACATATTGATATGGATTTCAAAATGGTTTTTGAGAATCATTTCATCTCAAAAGTATCAAAAACACCCAGAAAATTGTAAAATAAAGACACAATATTTGTAAAACACACAATTTAAAAAAAACAGGAGAACAGTTGAAATTACTAAACTAAAAGGTTTCCTCTGCCGTACTTAAAATATTGCATTTTCCTCAATGTGAATCCATTATACGATATATGAACAAGAAATGTATAATTTTAAATAGGACAAATAATAACAATGTTAAAGGGTTAGGAAGAGCCTAGTGTGCTCATTTGATGATGGGGTCATGTCGTGTGATAAAATCCACTACATCAGTAAGACGTCCCTCAATGTATCTCTTCAAACGTTGACCATTGACTCTAAAGCTCTTTAATGTGTCCCCTTGTGTGATCTCCACTACACCATAAGGAAAAACATTAGTCAGAACATAAGGACCAAACCACATCGAACACAACTTACCAGGCATCAGCTTCAATCGTGAACTGTAGAGAAGGACTTTCTCTCCAACATGAAACTGCTTTTGTTGGATCATTCTATCATGAGTTGGTCTTGATTTTTCCTTCACTACAAAATATTTAGATTTTTCCAGTGGATAATTATCTATTGGTAAAAGCAAATTTTCCGTTGGTAAAACTTTTAACCAACATATATGTCCCTATCACTAAACTGTTGGTAAAAACATTGTCGCTCATTTTTTTGTGACAGATAAAATTACTCTGTTGAAATTACAATAATACCAATAGATAATAAATATGTTTGTTAAAGTGTCTAGAAAAAAATTCTAATGAAAATTTTTTCTTTTGGTATTATTATTACCAATATATAAAATCTATTTATATATTACTTTTGAATAAAAATTATAAAAAAATTTGTAGAAAAATTTTTTATTATATTTTTTAATTTATCATATAAAGTAATCATTCATATTCAATGTTAGAAAGAAAAATAATTATATTAATGAATAAATTTAATACAAATTGAATAAATAGAACAACACAAGATCAAGATGATCCATTCTATCCCACCCGAACCCTCCAGCATCGACCGGATCCCCACACCCACCCTGCAACCCATCAATGCATAGCCATGCCTCAGTATCAAGAAAATATCTATAGTGCAACCCATCCATGCCCCAGCTCCATTGAGAATATCATCCTTTCCCCAACAATAGAAACCAGCTCATCTTTGCCCCACCACCAGCGACCAGATCATCCTAGAGAATAAATTTCTCTACTGAGCAGCTCATCCTTACCCCAGTGAAAAGCTCCATCCATGCCCCAATGAATAGCCCCGACGAACAACTTGATTCCCCATTGAACACCTCCATACATAAACCAATGAGCAGTGCATACATGCCTCATCGAACAAACCATCCAGACCCCAATGAGCAGCATATCTGTGCCCCAGAACCAGCTCCACACCCATCAGCTCCAATATCTACCTTTAAAAAAATAAAAGAGAATACCAAAAAATTGATGAATAATATCTAAAATAATCGAACCCCAAATATAAAGAAAATATAAATAAATGATTTCCATAGTGAGAATTTTACATCAACCTAGTTGACATCTCAAGAATCTATAGTATGAATGACTAAAATATAAAGACAAGCAATTTTTCCTTCTGAGAAACATTTGTAAAAACACAATAATGCAATAGTATATCTCGCATTAACTATCATTGTCATGGTTCACACTAGTATTGTGGTCCATGAATTCAATTCACACAATCATGACATAACCACGATGGCGTAAATCATCTATAGCTCACAATAGTTGTATAACGCGGGTCATCCCAAGTCATAAATGTGGGTTTGTGGTAGCATCTCATCATGTAAATGAATGTTACATAAATATAAAACACTATAAAAATAAAAACAACCATTGTCTCCAACTTCATAACCAAATATAATTAAATCGATAAGTTTTCATATTCTAACAAGAAAAGAAGCACATGAATGAGTACCTCATCAATTTTTGTAAGGGTCTGTTAACTCCAACATTGTTTATCCAGTAATATAATTATATTAATCTATGAAATATTGATTGTTGAGGCTCCATACGATCATTGGATACATGTAAATTGTTGAGACTACCTATGAATTATGTGAGGGAGTCCAAATCAATAGTGTTGAGAATCCTTACCAGTGCTCGATAGCTAGAAATTGTAGAGGCTTCCTGTGGAATCTGTGCAGAGTCTGTCAAATAAAGATTTGTTTATATAGGACTCAAATTAATTGTATGGGTCTTGATGGAAGTAAAATCATAATACAAATCTCATGTTCCTTCAATTATAATGGTTTTCCTACAACATAATCAAATAACCGAATCTTAAACATCAAAGCTAAGAAATGTTAATGAAAATAATGTATATAAAAACTTTTAGGGAAAAAATACACCCAATGTTGTGTGCATTAACTTTGGAAGCAAAATCGGTCAGTGTTTGTAATTTATTTATCATAGGAACAATGATCTCCATTAATGTTAAAATATTAATCACATAATGCATAAATTTATCAAAAAAATTAAAAAAATTGAACTATGGACCTATGATTCTATGTAAGAAGGCTATAAAGATCCAACATAAGCTCTCAAAACAAATTATTTGATTACTCAAGGGTCATCTCAATAAGCAACACATACATTAGTAATCTCTTTTAGGTAGTGATGATTATGAAAACCATTGAAAATGAACTATCCATGATTTTAAATGATTAATTGGGAAAACCATTTCTCAGACACCTCATTCCATGGAAATGGTTTCTCAATGCGTGATTTAATGATGAAAAATATCAAAGAAAATAACCCCAAAATAAACTTAAAATTGATTTCTTCAGTAAAAACACACACCAACAGCTATCCTAAATAAGGTTCGCCCGAGTATTTTTATCATTTTTCTGTTCTATACATCAAATTACACTATAAAGATCTCACCCTAAAAACTGCTTTGAATGATACATATTATAAAACCGGGCACCAGAAAGTTATTGAGTCTATACATAAGTTTACGTACTATTAAAATATATATATATTTTGGAATATCACTCCACATGAAAACCTAAAAAACACAAGATCAATATTACAAATCCCCCATTACTATTAGTGAAACTATCTTAATGATAACACATAACCAAAATGATACATAACAAAATTTCGAAGAATTTATAAAATCATCAAACCTAATATCTAAAAACACCCATCAAATTCAAAAAAAACTCATAACTGTATTTCCAGGTTTTAACCCTAAAATAAAAGATGCCAATTCAGTTAATAAACACATTGGAATGAAAATATGAGCAGCCAACCCCAAATTTCTCTATTAAAGAATAACACCCACAACCAATTTCTTCCTTAGAGTTGTAGAAGCTCCCCATACAACCATCTATGAGGTAAAAGGCTTTTTTTTTAAAATGATGATGGGAATTAATAATGCCTAAAATGTAAATATTTATGTTCTAGGAAGTTTGTCAAAAAAAATAACCCTCTTAGAAGTCTGTACTTCCACTTTTCACCATATAAAAATGTGATCATCCATGTGTTAAAAAGACAAAAGTGGATGAAGCTAAGTAAAAACAATATGACAAACCTGTGAAATTTCATGCTTAATCACTACCAATCTAACAGAAACTCTCAATGTCGAATATCGATGAACATAAACATGATCTATTACTTGTGTCTTCATCCAAATATATTTGGAAACCATAACCGTCATTGGGAACTACTTCCACATGCACACCGTAATTATGTTTCATTTTTTAACCAGTTTTACTTCATCATTATTGATAGAAATGGTCTTCACTTTAGGAATCATGTAGGTCTCAAATTATCTATTTAACAATGTGCATGTATGGGTGTCCAATTTATAAACATCCCGTTTTTCCACCACCAAGTTCTAGAATAATTGCACAATACTGGCTTCTATAATGGCCCATTGTGCCAAAGTGGGGTTCATATTGGAATTGTTTGTCAGAAATTAGTAATAATAGTATGCCAGGGTATAAATTAAATAGGTATATTTCCTCATCGTGAGAAGGTGAAACCATAAAATTATGTAAATAAATTCCACAAAAAATGCTTGTGTAATAGGGGATCCTCTTCATAGTTAGAATGAAAAATGTTCATACAAAAAAATGATGGCACTAATATAGATATCACCCATAATAAATTCATTCTCTACCTAGCCACCTGACTAATTCATGGTGGATTAAATCATGATAAGATATTCAATTAAAGTGGGAATTGGATTACATCAGTGACATAAATTATCTAAATAGATTCATACAATTCACATTTTGACTTGATGTGGTGGTATATGAGTGGGTTTTATATTTGGAAAATGAAATTGTATCCAATGGAAAAAAATTATTTGATGAAAAAGCACATAAAAATAATTTTAAAGGCCCATAACATGTAATTCTTAAAGAAATTAAACTTTGAAAATAAATTATGTTCAGGGATAGAGAGATAATGGAAAACCCAACTAGAAAATAACTTGAACACTCATGTTAAAGATCATTGAGGTGAAACCCTAAAAATATCAGAATATATAGACAGGTAGAGTCCAAAGTCTACTACTAAAAGTGTTTCTCATTAATCCATACACAACATAAAACACACATAAATACAATTAAAAGTCATTGAGCATTTAATCCAAAAATACATTACTATTAATGCATAATAATCTTATAATGATATTAATGCAGAAAAGTCTATATTAAAAATAAAGAACAGTCTACTATGAAAAAATAGCATGAATAATTATTGCATGTCAAGATATAAAATAGGATATATGTCTGGACAATAAAAATATGTTTTACAGTAATAAAAGATAAAACAACTAAACAATTATTTCAAGTGTGATTGTGTGTGTGGAGTATGAGGAATTAATGATACATTCCCCAAAGGGAATATATAAAAATTATATGATGTTCTCCATATAGTGGATCACAGGTTGTTGGTTTTAATATAAGATAATCATTATCTCAAACTGAAGGATTTTTTCAAAACCACAGTGAAAATTATGGAATTCATATTCGATACCATTCAATTCCAAAAGACACACCTCTTTGGACTTGTTGTCAATAACTCGAAAAAGGTATACACAACTCTCATGTGATGAAAACCAATGCATGAGGTGCTTCTTAAGTTTGTTTCATTTATCATGACCAATAAAGAAGATCAAAATACTATGACATTAAAAATATAGTTTTCAAAGAGTATAATAAGATATGATGGAAATGCAGAACTGAAAAAATAAATCTAGCAATAGCATGACTATTTAAGTCAAAAGATTCTTGAAGGCATGACCATACTATTAAAGTGATATTGATATATTATATCAACATCCTAATAAGTGACACTTATGTTTTTTATGGGGATGTTTTCAGCATTTCCCATGATGCTCAGCAACACCCTACCAATATTCATCTACATAGATACACTAGAAGAATCAACATCATTCAACCTTATACAACCTATCTATTTCAGACCATCCAGATAAAACCCCATTATAAAGAATAATATGTCATTAGTTCCAGCACTCCACCACAAAAAACCAAAATAAACAAGCATAAGAAGTCATAAAAGAACCCAAAAAATGAATAAAGATGAACAAAACATTTTTTTAAACATTACGGGCCAGACACCTTACATTGGCGCCTATAAGGTGGGGATGGGCCTGTTTAACCACCGCCAAGATCAGTATTAGGTACGACCTGATGAAACAGTCTATGTCTAGTGGGATGAGCATTGTGGCCCATGTTTCGATGATTTGGAAAGCTAGAAATTCGTTGTTGTCTTAGTACCAGATGTACAAGACCATGGGGGAGGTGAATTTTGAAAGTGTGTTTAGAGAACCTTCATGAAGGATACATGAAACAAAGGATTACAAAATAAATCATAGGTATTCTGAAATATATTTAAATGAGATCTATTTGTAATAAAAAATCAGTATTACACTCAATTGAATAAAAATGATATTTAATCATGTGGTATCTGAAAAATTGACGTAAGGATTACAATGTACCTTGTAGGGAACCGAAATTATTGGAGTGGGTATGGGTTGGGGGATGCGTTGGATGCATATACGGTAATATTTAAAAATGATTTTCGGTAGTGGTAATGGATTCCACAGGCGGTGATTGGTTGTCCGGTGCAGGCAATGATAACGGGAGGGAATCAACGATGATGCGTGTTCGGCGCAGGCGATTCACGACGACACTGGACGATGATGGAAGATCTAGTGCAGGTGACTTCTGGGGGCTGTGGGATTCATCAATGAAAATGTGAAAATAGGATGAGTGGTGATGCAGGTCACATGAAACATTAACGGAGGGCAGAGGGATTCCACCGTATGAGATAATGACGGGAGGAAACAAAAATGCTGGTGAGGTGTGTCGGTGGATAAAATTGTATAATATAATCATTATTAACGTTGAATAAAATTCAAAATTAAAATCAATCTGGTTTTTAATATTACCCCACTAAATATATATTGACCTTGATTATAAAAATAATAATTTGTATATAGAATAGGTTTTACATAATTGGTTATTAATATAATATTTGTTATTTAATGGGAAATTGTAACAATTTTTATTGATGGAAATTGATTTATTGGTAATGGTTATTATTAGTAATAGATTAATGTGTTGGTTAAAAAATGTTTGTATCTGAATGATAATGAAATAAATATAATTGTTGATAAAAGATTCGTTGGTATTGAACCATCAATTTCAGTGGATATATATATTGTTAAAAAAAAGTGTTTGTAGTCAAAATTAATACCAAAAAACTTATTATCTGTTGGAATTAGTTTTTTTACCAACAAATAGATTATCTGTCATTAAATTTATGTTAGAAAAAGTCAAATATTTTTTAGTGCTTGTAGAGCCTTGAGTTCTCATATGAAGACAATCAAATCTCTTCAATCTCTTGAATTTGAAGCATCCTTTGGATTCTAGTTTGAACCAAATCCATGTTGAATTTCTTTATAGCCCAATAATCCAGATGCTCAACCTCCATGGGGAGATGACATGCTATCCCAAAAACAATCTGAAATGGGGAAAACCCCATGGGTGTCTTGTATGATATCCTATAATCCCACACATCACCATCCAATCACTTGCTCCAATCATTTCAATTTTGCTGCACAGTTTTCTCCAAAATTTGTTTCAATTACCTATTTAAAACATCATCCTGTCCATTTGTTTGAGGGTGGTATGGTGTTGATGTTTTGTGTGACACCCCATACATTTGAATAAGGGAAGAAAAATTATGATTCCATAAATGTGTCCCTTGGTCACTGATGATGGCCTTCAGTACTCCAAACCTATAAAAAATTTGTGCATTGACAATGTCCACAACAACATGAGAATCATCAGTCATGGGGGCCTTATACTCCTTCCATTTACTCACATAATCAACAACAACCAAAATATATAAAAATCCAAATGAACTAGGAAAAGGACCCATAAAATAAATGCCACATACATCAAAAATCTCACAGAATAGTATGGGATGTTGGGGCATCTCCAATCTCTTAGAAATGTTCCCAGTGTACTGGAAACAAAATCTTGACTTACAAAACACATGGGCGTCATGGAATAATCTAGGCCAACATAATCTAGAGTACAAAATATTATCTTCTGTCTGTTGGGGTTCAATGTGTCCACAACAATCAAGTGTACGAAAAAAATGTAAAACAGACTCCAACTCATGATCCGGAACACACCTCCTAATAACATGATCACTACACATGTTATAGAGGTATGGATCATCCCAAAAATAATATCGAGACTCACTTTTTAATGTTTGGACATGATGTTTTTTCAAATTTGCAGGGATTTCAGAGGTAACAAGGTAGTTAACTAAATTTTCATACGAAAGATGTGTACCTAAGATAGAAGAAATATGCTCATCGGGGAAACTGTCCCGAAGTGGTACCTGGTCCAAGGTGTCATCCTCTAGCGTGTGATTAATCCTACTCATGTGGTCTGACACCAAAAGATTTGACCCATTTTTGTCCTTTATCTCAATATAAAAATCCCGAAGAAGAAGCATCCATCAGATCAGCCTGGGTTTGCATCTGGATTTTTCAAGAGGTACCTCAGAGCTGCATGGTAAGAAAAAACAACTACTTTAGAGCCTAATAAATATGATCGGAATTTATCTACAACTAATATGGTAGTAATAAACTCTTTTTCTGTGTTTGTGTCATTTTATTGGGCTGAATCATGTGTCATCGATGCATAGGCGATCACATGTGAACGTCCCTCCATCCTCTGAGATTAGACTGCTCGAATACAGAAGTTGGAGGCGTCACACATAAGATCAAAAGTAATCTCCCATTGTGGGCCTGTATGAGAGGTGGAGTGGTCAGATACATCTTTAGCTCATCAAAGGAAGTCCTGGAAGAATCATCAAACACAAAATCATAATCCTTTTGAATTAATCATGACATAGGAAGAGAAATCTTACAAAAATATGTGATGAATCACCGATAAAATATTGCATTCCCTAAGAAAGATCTAACATCACACACACATGAAGGATATTGTATGGATGAAATAATATCTAACATAGATCTATCAACCTCTATCCCATGTTTTGAAACTTCATTCCCTAAGACAATTCCATGCTATAACATGAAATGACACTTTTCAAAGTTCAAGACTAGATTCTTCACAATACAATGATTCAACACCTATCCCAAACTACTTATACGTTCATCAAATTAATTTTCATACACTTTAATATCATCCATGAATACCTCTATGAAGTTCATAATAAAATCAGAAAAAATACTCACCATGCATCGCTGGAGGGTAACTGGGGCATTGAAAAGTCAACAGGCATCCTTTTGTAGGAAAAAGTACCAAAAGGACAACTGAATGTTGCCTTCTCCTGATCCTCCAGAGTAATATGAACCTGAAAATATCAAATAATTCCATCCAAGAAACAATAATGTGTTTTCCTAGCATGTCTCTGAAGCATATAATCAATAAATGGGAGGAAAATATGGTCCTTGTGAGTAGATTGATTTAGTTTCCAATAAAAAATACACACACGCCAACTATTTTGCACCCTCATTGGAAATAACTCTTCTTTGTTATTTTTATCAACAGTGACACCACTTTTCTTAGGCACAACATGAATAGAACTTACCCATTGGGAATCTAAAATGGGATTGATTATACCTTCCTCGAGAAATTTTTCAAACTCTTTTTTAACAACCTAAAAAAGTGTTGGATTGAGTCTCTTTTGTGGCTATCTAGCTGGTTTAGCCCCATCCACCAAAAGAATCTGATGCATGAAAATGGAGGGGCTAATACCTGATATGTCAGCCAAGGTCCACCCAATTTCCACGATGTTCTCCCTCAAAAGACTCAAAAGTTTTTCTTCATGTTCTAATGAGTTATTGTTTGAAATGATAAAAGGTAATTTATCACCACTCCACAAGTATAATTATTTGAGATTTTGTGGCAATGGATTGAGTTCCAGTGTAGGGGTGGTTTATGGATGGAGTCATAGAAGGAACTGAAATATGTTCATAATTAGCATTAGTACCAGAATATAATTCATCAAAACCAGAGAATAAAGCATCAAATCCATCATCACACTCAACAACCATGTCATAATCAGAGTGCACATGATCAAAAATAGGTGTGGAAGTACTCTTAGACATCAATCTTGAACCAATACTCATAATATCCTTGAGCATAGAACAATAAAATTCCATGGGGTTTTTTTGGGTGGTTCTAAAGGGTTGATAAAAAATGCAGAATGATCCTCTAAGGGGTACTTCATGGAATCCATAACATTAAATATCACATATGCATCTCCAAAATCCATGGAATGTGCACCCTCATTGACATTTACTATTGTTTTGGAAGTTTTGAGGAAGGATCTACCTAAGATAATGGGACCGTGAGAACTTACCGGATCATCCTCCATGTTAAGCACGTAGAAATCTGCTAGAAAGATCATGTATCTTACCCAGACAAGTACATCCTCAACGACTCACGCTGGATACACAATAGCTCTATTTGATAACTACACCACTACTCTTATTGGTTTCATCTCATTAACCTTCAAAGAAGAGAATATAGAGTGAAGCATCACATTTGTGGAGGCTCCCAAATCACAAACTGCATCAGAAAAGTTCAACACCCCTATGGTGCATTGGATGGGGAATGTCCCTGGATCCTTGCACTTTTTTGGCATTTCTAGAGTTGTGTAATGAGTGCTGATACATTCCTTCCACGTTTGATCCTTTCATTTCCCTTAAGGCCACATAGATTGGTACAATATTCTTATATGAATTTATCATACCATGGAATTTGCATAATGGATTCAAGTAGAGGAATGTTGATCTTCACATGCTTGAATGTTTCCAAAACATCCTTTTTCATTGCTTCTTTAGCCATATTCTTTGTTTGAAATAACTTGATTTGAAAAGGAAGGGGTTTTGGAAGAACAACATTAATATTTTTCTTACCTTAATCTTTCTCCTTAGGTTTCTCATCAGTTGATGTGGAATTGGGCTTTGTTGGAGTTGATGTGAATCCCAGTGGAATGGTAGGTGGAGAAGCATCAGTTATGTTCTTCCCACTTCTCAATGTAATGGAAATAATATTCCTTTTTGGAATTGGAGTGGGTTGGGAAGGTAGATTTCTGGAATTTTTACTTATAAGTTCATGGAGGGCGGTGGAAATCTGGATCATTTCAGTCTTTAACTCCCTCATCTCTGAACCATGTCTCTTCAGCTCTTTCTATTGATTAAGAACAATTTTATTCAAAAGGATATCAGTGTAAGAATTTACCCTGGGTGGGGGATTTTGTTGTTGTTGTCTTGTTAATGATTGGGCTTCAAATCTCCTTTGAGGTTGTTGGAAACCATAGTAGTAAGGCGAAGGCTGCTGGATGTTATTTTGAAAGGGTGGCCTTTGTTATTTTCTATAGCCATACATTATGTCTGATTGATCCTTCCACCCTTGGTTGTATGATGGTGCAAAAGAATCAAGTATCTTTTGGGGATATGGTTGTTGCTTTTGATAAGGTCACCATGGAAACACTACTTCACAATCATTTTTTTCATGTATTTTGGGGCAACAGTCAATTGGGTGTCTTCTCCAGTGAAAATTCCAGAATGCTTTGAAGGGGGAGGGGCTGTAGGGATGTATTTTTTTCCAAAGAAATCTGCCTCACCATACTTGAAAATTCTTCCAACATGGTATCAATCAAATGACTTTCAAGAGAAGATGGACCTACTTGATGTACTCCCCTGACATGAGGTATAACTCAATTACCAAATTGTTGGTAGTTTTGGGACATTTTTTCAATCAACACACATGCAGCTACAAGTTCCTTTTCCACCAATTCTCTTCTAGTCATGGAATCCACCATGATTTTTCCATAGGTCTGAGTCCCTCATAAAAGTATTGGATGAGGAGTTGGTCACTAATTTGGTGATGTGGGAAGCTTGCACACAACTTCTTGAATCGTTCCCAGTACTCATACATTGACTCCCCTTGGGCTTGAATGATCCCTGAGATATCCTTTCAAATAGATTTGGTCCTTGAATATAGAAAAAATCTATTCATGAAAAGAATTTTTAAATCGTTCCAATAAGTTACATCTGCTGGTTGTAAATAATACATCCAGTCTTTTGCAGCTCCATCAAGTGAGAATATGAATGTTATTAGTTTGATTTGATCTACAGAAACATTTATCAATTTTAAGGTTGATCAGACCACATTAAATTATTTAAGGTGTATATTGGTATCCTTGCCAGAGAGGCCGTGAAATTTTGGAAGTAGGTGAATTAATCTAGATTTCAGTTCAAAGTCTGATTTGAGATTTGGATATGAAATGCAATTTGGTTGATAGTTAATATCAAGTGTATGCAATTATCAAATGGTTCTATTAAGTCCATTAACATTATTTTCAGACATTGGTTCATGTTTTATGGTTGAATTTTAATTTCATCCAATTTAAATGTTCTGATATTGCAGTAATTCTAAAACTGGTTAAATTTTGAGACTTCATGTAGATTGAGATTGTCTAATTCATGCCCTAAGGCTATGTTCAATCTCAAGTTTGAGATCTATAGATCTTTGGGATTATTTCGTGTCATAAATCAGAGAAATATGTAAAGGAAATAAATAAATTTAGACCATAATAAAAAGAAAAGAAGTTTGAGTTGGTCCGACATAAATAAAATAAGAGAGTAAGAGAATAAAAAACTTGAGAAAGGAGAAAGAAGAAAGAAAGAGGAGAAGAAAATAATTTAATGAAAAATAAAATAAATACCTATAATTGGTTGAAAATATTACATGCCTCCCCAGAAACGGTGCCAATTTGATAGAATTATGTCATGGGAGCCCTCAAATGATTAGTGGTTATTGGGTACTTAGGTGCAGTAGTGTGGGTGACAAAGGTGTTGTCTCAAAGGAGGATGTAAATTAAAAAAACATCTTAAAGGTATACTAAAAGTAAAATAGAATAGAATTAAAACACTAATTGAAAGTATGTGGGAGTTTTTTATCATTTATAAAACATGAAGATGATTAATTAAAGAATATTTCATTTTTTTTGTAATTTTGAAATGAAGTTTGATTAAAAAGACAGAATAAGAAGATGTTTTTTATAAAAAAAAATTAAAAGGCATAAATGATCTAACTCTACCTCTTCATTTACATATTAATAATTATCATTTAGATCAATATCAACTTAATTATGATCCCCTAATTTGTTAACCCTCAAACCCTACGAGAGTTTACTTAACCACAAAGATGAAATTACATAAAACCTAGGCTAGCTTCGGAACACGTAATCGCGACACCCTACTATGATTTTTGTTCTAATGTTAGTTTATAATCAGTGGTTAATTAAAGAAAATAACCATTCTGGAAATTTAGATGAATTTTTTTAGGTATTATATATGAACTCTACAAAATTATTTCGAGTGGTCTTATATTATCGATTAAGATCACGGTCTCACAATTTATACAAAATCTCGACCTCGTGTGTTTTTGTGTTAATTTTACAATTTCTTGATTAGTTTAATATAATTTAAAAAAAAAATCATGTATCATATTATGTAAATTATGATATCTAAACCATTCAAAATAATTAAATTAAGAGGGTTGAAGTTAGATCTATCACTGAAAAACTACTCTTCCAAGGGCAGTGTAGTCATCGGGGAGACATTTTGCATTAGCAAAGGATTGAATGGGTAGAACCCAATCTCGTATCCACTTTTTGGAAGAGAGGTTTTCATAAATCATTAATATTCCAAGAGTTTTTAGGGGATACAGGAGACACCCATTCGGCACACATTTCCAAAGGCTCAATCAGCTCTCCCAAAGAGTGAAAATCCCCTTTAAATTAAGTCTATGAGGGCTAGGGTTACATATCTTTTTAAGTATGAAATGAAAACTCAGCCAAATATTTTATTCCATGTTTCATGGAATATTGTGCCTCTAAAAAGGGTTAATTGGTCAGCCTTATAGAAGGATGATTTGTGAAAAATCCTCTCCCGATCTTTCCTCAAAATTTGGGCTCAATCCATTCTCGGATAAAGATGATACGACATAAATGGTGATGTGATGTCCAATGTGGATAGTTCTGTTCCGATTTTTCTTCATGTCCCATGTAATCCACTCATATGCATGATCCAGCTGCCATGTCCTGAATGAAATTTGTATCCCATTATGTTAGGAACACATTTAAAATATTTTAAGTCATAATAATTTACTGAAAAATATTTATGCCTGAAATACAATATTGAATTTTAAAAGGGTAAAACTTGAATTTTCATCAAATTTGAAAATGAATGATCTAATCCCAAATATTCCGTAATTGAAGATATCTAGAATAATTTGAGGAAATTATATCATTTATTATCAACAAAATATTCATCAAAATAGTTTTTTATCAGAACCCCATATAGTGTCTCTTGTATCACTAAGGAAATATTGACTCTGATTTTGTACCAATTATATCAAATAGGGGATTGTGTGTCACTGAGGGCATGGTGTGTCCATATTTTGAATATATCCATCCTTAGTTTCCCTTATAGGGAATCAGAGTCACTCACATGTTTATTTTAAACCCCCGGGTGTTCCTGTACATGGAAAGACAATGTATCACTACCGAAAAGTAATGGGTATCCAACCAAGAACGAAGATTCCTTCAATGGAATCCTTAACTATGGACCCCTCTTCACTCCCATCCCACAAGTGAGTAATTATACTTAAACACCATGAATTTCATATATATGTATAATATAACTATACAAATAGGGTTTGGAAATGTCTCATTTTAATATTATATGAAATCAATATTATTCAATCAAATTAAAATGCTTCAAGGATTTAACCAAAATTTGAGCACATAGATCCAAGGGATGTTTTCATGACCCTTGAAAAATGATAAGCAAATGTCATTGACATAGCATACTATTCCAGCTATATACATCTATCATAATTAGTATGCATAGGGAACAAAGTAAAATTATTTAGGTGTAGATCACATGGCATGAAATATATATAAAACATGACCGTGATTCTATAATAATTAAGAAAAGACATTAATTACAAAAATGAAATAAGACACAAGGAATATAACATGGATGTAAATATATGAATGGTTTAAGGGAATTAAAATTAACCAAAATCATGTTTAATGTTATATGGTTCTATACATGGTCCAAAAAAAGAATTGCCCAAGTAATATCGAACAAGACGTATCTCTAGGTTAATTATTCATCTGAATTCTTTTTATAAATTCAATGAATTTATAAAATATACAACACACAACCAGGATGGTTCTATTAATCCAGCATTGTAATAGAGGCCATTTAGGAAAAGAACACCCAAATAGGTGACCATGGTCAATGAAAAAACACATGGATGGTTTTTTTATAGTATATGGTCACTAAAGGTGAGAATAAACTATTTTGTTTTTTTTAACATTGATGAAGAAACACTAGAAGAATCTAGTGCATGGAAAAATAGTGCACTAATTAGAATGTGTAGAATTAATGTGAACATTAATAGAAACCTACCTCGAGGTATTAGTGCTCTAATAATCTGACATCGGGCCTCAATTCAGCATAAAATTGGGAAATACATATATTGGTCCAATGTCTTGAAAATAATGAAAAATATTTTTCAATAAAATAGACATCAAATAGAAGGGAAAACATGAAATATAAGAGTATGGAATAGAGATCTTACATAGGGATTTTTGTATCTTTTGATGTGATATAAATATTCCACATATATAGGAGTTATCATGAATACTATTAAAGGGTAATGGGAATCACTATATATGGGGAAGAAGATGAATTGTTATGGAATGTGAGAGGAAAAAATTTGTGGTGAAATAATTCATTAACGGGGAAAATATTAATATCACACAATTTTACCTACACATGTTTTGATGGCATGGTTTCACCCAACCAAGTACCAATTATGTTCCATTCATTTGTATAAGGGGAATATCACAAGGTTAGTTGCACTGCATGACTAATCATACATAAACCATGAAAAATGTCTTTATCCCTATATATTGTTACTCCATTTTTTCATGAACCCAAGGATGCACTATTTCAAACAAATAGTGTGGCCTAGTCTTCGTCCCCAATTTTTAGGATCTGGGCATCGAACAAGACTTGGAGGAACAAGAGTCCACCTTTATCATTTAATTCATACTTACAAGGTCCATTTTAAGTATTTAATTATTAAATAAAATGGTTTGAACCATTTAATAAATCCAATATGGTACACCCTCCTATCATCAAAAAATCATCCTAGGGTTTCACTTCTAACGATGGTGAGACATATTTTGAGAAAATATCATGTCCTTGTGAAGGTACATAAGACTCCCTCACCCATGCTTCATCATATATGAGTATGTTTTAGAAAATAAAATATTATAAGGAAAGTAATGTACCTCGAATAAACATAATGTTGTGATCCATGATATAAATTCGATTTTACTCAGACGATGCATCCACCTCTACCTCAATATCATATGTAAAAAATGAATGAGATTGTTCTTGAGGATTCTATTGAAGCTATAATATGTGGAAGTCATTACACATGGAACAATACCTCCATGGAAATATAGTCCAATATGAAACAATACCAACCCTATCCACTACATATAATATATAGACTACATATGTGATAAACTTTTTTATCTTCTAACACTTCTACGAACCAAATGAGGTCATACACACAGAAAGACCTAATGTCCCTCATCGAACTATAGAGGTCTAAAAATGATCTATATAAGACATATTCCAATAAGATGTGGTATGACTATGGTTTTATATTAGATAAACATGATAAAAAGCTTCCTGAATGAGATGAGGACCTATAAAAGTTGCCTCATTGAACTCAATCCATCATAAGGGTGAAAGACAAGGTCCACATCACATATGAATCCCAATAAATCATTTCCTAATAGTTGTTAATGTATGAAAACTGATACATAAGAATATTGATTACATTGGAACCTTTATAATCAAGGATACAAGCCCGTAACATATCTTATAACACCCATATCACTCGCTCAGACATCCCAGTAGTTTGAGGGTGATGTTAAGCACTTAGGATAACCAATGAACACTATTAATTTTTCTTCACATTACCAAAATGTGATATAAAGTAGGCATTGTAGTCCAAAAATATATAACATGGTATTTCATGAAGTCTCACTATCTCAAAAACGTAAAGCCTTCCTGAGTCATCAATAGAGATTTATTCCAATATTCATAGGAAGTGCATGACATTGGTCAACCTATCGATGATCACCCGTACTACATAAATGTCTCGGGATGATATTTGAAACATTTTTACGATGTCTATGATAAAATCATTCAATTTTAATTTATGAATTTTTCAAGGATAATGATTTAATGCTGGTAAATGGTGTTATGAATTCACTAAATGACAAGTTGAACATTGAGTGACGAATACTTCAATATGTATCTATATACATGTAAAACTATATTGATGAAATTTATATCGACATATTTAGGTGATATCTAGATGAAATTATTAAATATAATCCGAATATTACATCATCATCTCTTCCCATATATCTAAAGGCACCCATACACTGCCACGGTAGATTAGGGTCCCACTACCATCAACAACCAAACCTTGAGGTGAGTTCTTTCTAGTGATGCCATCGCTCTGAATAGGGCCCTAAGAATATGAAAAGTAACACATACAAACCTAATCTAGAAGTGAGGATTTCATCTAATAATATACCTTTACCACTTCCCTATTATGTTTCTAAACCCCCGTATGCCACTTAAAAAATAGAAACCATCTTCCACTCATTGTTGTCAACCACGATGGATTGTGTATGCATTTTCTAACTCAATGCATCATCCATTGAGTTAACCATCCCATTTTTTTAAGAATGGACAAAATTAAATGCCTACATCTATTACTCATACTTATGATACCTTAGACTCATGTCTTAATGGGTGGAGATAAATGGGCCCCAATGATAGCACAAACACCCCCCACTTACTTGGTCATCTGGACCTGGCTATCTATGATCCACTTGTTTCTCGGAACACATGTTTTCCCCAGTCTAGGTCCCATCAATGTCCATAAATCAGTCATTTAAATAACTACTTCACCATTGGACAAGAAATGTTATTTAGAATGTTCCTTTTCCACACTCCAACACATTTTGGGAAACTTCTCAGAATGCCCCTATCCTAATAACTACTAATTAGTTAGGATCTTGAAAATAAAGGTTCACCATGTTGACATACGCGATATCATTTTTCCATTTAAATAGTTATCAGTTGAGTGTGTTAGATTCATCCCCCTTTAGGAAACAATATCCTCATTGTGGACTCAAAATCCCAACCATGTTAGTTCCACCACAATTAATGGTTAGTTACTTATATAATTACAATGTTATAAAATGTACATGTTGAAATATCATTATCCTACATCGAACATAAAAATCAGGCCCTATAATTCTACGTACCCCTAGTTTCCCTACAGACATGGGGTCACCTCCCATGGTCCCTCCCACATGCTTGTGAATTCCATCTAACTATCATATGTCCCAACATGACAACCCATATTTTTTTGAGAGTTCTTTAGCCTCACTCACACACATCCTAGGAAATATCATAAATGTTAAGCCATAGTTATATCATTTCCGGGAAAAACCCACATAACATTAGGATTATAATTATGTAGGCTCCTGAATAGAAAGGTGCACACTGTAGACTTGATTAGTATAATTTAGTCATTTGACCCTTTATCATTCTGAGGTGTTAAAAAAATCCCCCTTGATAATAATCCTCTAAACCCCAATGAATTTGGTACTTATAATGACATCATAATGATTATCTATAGAGATAATATTTCATCTCAATCTAATAAAATTCCCCACATTATCTACAATAAGAAAACAACAAATATTTTTTTTATATATTCATATCACATTCCCATAATCTATAATTGTTTGTAATCATCAAGCTGCTGCTTAATATTTTAAGGAAGAAATTATTATGAGACGAATATAATAATTGGAGTGGAAATATTCCCTTAAATCGAAGCTACACGATTACATAGTGTAATCGAATTATATTAGAAACCCATTATCAGTTTCATTAGCCTTTGTGTTTTCTAAGATTATTTTTGTTTCCTTCCAATTTTTTTTGCAATCTGTCATGATGATTCCATTCTTTCTATAAATAAGTCATATAGAACAACAATATTCTTCCATGAATTTTATTATTTAAATTTAATTTAGTATTTATATGTGTTTATCTTGATGCACATATCTACATAATCATTCAACATTCAATGAATAATATGAGATTTGGGATAATTGTATTCTCCTAATATCCTCATTTTGGATATGTTCTAGAACACCATTCAACTTTTACCATATACTTCTCTATGATATGATTATAAAGGATTATGTATATTAAAAAAATTTAGTAAATAAGAATGTAGAACAAGTGAAAAATGTCACCATATAGCATAATTCCCAATAATGAAATCCAACATCTAATGCTATTAAATTTATTCACATGATCAAATTAAATATCACAATTAGTCATATTCAAATTGAATTTTCCTCAAATTTAGTACACATTGTTCATGGTATATAGATTAATGTGAAAAATCATTGGATCATTCATCAACCTATCAATCTCCTTCTACAATCATATGTCTAAAACCAAGATTTTATGATATAATGTGTATGAATCCTATAAGGTGCTGATCCACTACCTAAAACTCATTATTTTACATATAAATTGGTTATTCCTCTATATGAGGAAATTTTATAATTTCTGATTATGATATTTTTCAATATACATCCTCTAGGAACTAAAATATGTTCTATCAAAATGATAGAGTGTAACATTTCCTTAATAAATTTAAAATTATAAATTTTGACAAAATGATATTAATATATTTAACATTTTTTGTAAAATGAGTTATTACATTAACACATAAAGAACAAGGATATTGATGACTTTAAATATAAGAGTTAAATAGTGAGAGAAATTATATTAATAATAAAATAATTGGAAAAACTATTTCTATAGTTTGGAAAATGATATGTACATCTAGGGAGTGGATGAAATTTTACTATGATGATGATTATAATTACTCAGAGAATATCAATGTTTTAACAACTAAAAAATAATAGAAAAAATGTGATCATATAACACACCATGATTCTATAAAACAAATTATTATAGTGAATCCAGCAACCCATTATGTTTTATATGAAGGGAAAAAACTTTTTTGGATATTCATTGAGCTACAGTGACCTATCAGTTCAGCCAACCACATACTACTCCATTACCATGTAAATGTATACAATATTCTTATTCCCTATTAGTGAACTGAGTTATTAACTTTAAAATAATCCATAAGTGATATATATCCCCAAACATTATCATCTGGATCCAAATACACTATTCCTATAATCTCTAACTATGATATTGAAGGAGCAAACTAACATTCATAATGTTTTTCAAAATATACCACTTACTAAATATGATTGTTGTGATCATTTTTACAACTAGGGAATCATGAAATTTGAAAAAAATTATCAAGAGGACTGGGATACACTATTAAAATAACCATTATAGATATAATCCTTGAATTTTCTTTTATCTATATTTTCATTATATTTTCACTGATATCTACCATTGATTTTTTTTTCATACATAGACTTCAAAATACATTTAAGTATTTCATAGAAAAATTTCTTTATAAAAATAATTAATAAGTTTTTTTTTCATTTAGTTATGTATCATCATGATTTTATTTTAAATATCCGACACTGTTGTTAATTATCATAAATAAAAATATTTATAATTTTAGTTCTAAATTAAAAGTATCCACCACTTATCTATAATTTTTTAGTTTTCAGACTTATTAATTATATTATTTTTAGAGTGTATATATAAATGAATTGTTATATAATTTCATATATTTATAAATAATATTGAAATACATTAAATTTAAATTTTTTTTTCAAAAATGATCTCAACGTATGTATGTATGCACCCAACTCTAACTCTAATATTTTTCATTGATATTACGAAAATTATCACATCATTAAAAAATTTCATTATAAATTTGATAATGGTCAACTCATTGAAATATTCAATGGATTAAATAAAAAAACCCAATTCTAGACTAATTTTTCATTGGAAAATGTTGATCACATTGAATGTGTTCTAGTTACCATTAGGATGGTGTCTCCAATTTTATAGTTTTCATTTGGACATATTTCACCTTTTGAATGTTACAAAATTTGTCTCATTAATTACATTTCATTAGGAAAATATATTTACTTCCAATTTATTATTTTATAATTACCACAAACTTAATTGGTAATGGTTTCCATGTCTCATATTCCACAAAACATTTTTTTTGGTTTGGAACTTTTGTTGCATTAGTTCGTTGGATAATAAATCTTCAATAAGATGCCATGTTTCCTCTATAATAAAGTGTTTACTATTATATATTATTTTTTATTTATAATACACGAGTTATTATTTTATATAAGTTCATTTAAATTATCTCCCAATTGTAATAAAATCATGTGTTTTTTCTTTACACCACTCACATAATGAAAATGTTTTCAATTATGATTATTTTCTTTAGCATCCAGTTTCATTAATTGTCAATGAATATTCATTTACATAAGTTTCTACTAAAACATAACATGAATTAATTTGTTTTAGTTTTTTATTATAACATGAAAACATTTATTAACAACTACTATAAAAGGTGTGATGAGTTTCCCAATTATTATCCATAAAAACAGCATCAATAAAAAATATTCTTTATTCATGATTTGTATTTAGTCTTTATTATCCCAATTAATTATAAAGATGTTATATAATTAGATGAGTTGTAAAAACATCATGTATATTACCCTATTGATAAAATTTAATATATTCATTATCATAAATAAAAATTATAATCTATGGGGCATTCAAAAAATATTTAATTGCAATTATTTTGCTTAATATGTGTACTTATACTACTGTTACTAGTAAATAACACCCCTTTATTCATATATTCCACCTAGTATTGAAAAATTGTTCCAAAATAAATAAATATTTTTTTGTTAAAGTAGTACAACACCTAAAATATCCACTAAATATTTATGTTCTAATGAAGTGTGTGTTAAATAATGAATTATTACATTCTTGTAGAAAAATTGATAAAACATGATTAAAATTTGTGAGATCGTGTATATTGATTTTTTCTCTCTTATTTAGATGACGAATATTTTTAGCATCACCTTTATAATATTTTATGATCATTTATTGACGTAGTACTTGCATGATTAGGGAAATTATGTATTTTAAGAACATATTACTGGGGTCATGACTTGAAACTTTTAGTTGAAATTTTATTTAGGTTTTGTTGACATATATTTCACAATACAAAATCCGTTATAATAGAATCTCTTATTATTTTATTTTTTTTATCTTTAAATTTATGTTTTTGGTCTATAGAAAAGATCCATTTATTTCAACACATTTGTCTCCAAAATATCACTCACAAACATTTAAATTTTCTACATTTTGAGCTTAAACATTTTGAAATATTAAATATAGAAATATTACATTATTAAGAATCTATCATAATGATCAAATATATTTGAATCATCCTCCACAATTAGTTTATGTACATTGTCGAGTTTTTATTCTTCTCAAGATATTCATCCATTTCATAGTTCATCATATGTACTATATAATAAATATTATCATCATGAAATTCACTTATAAAAATTCACCTTTTGGTAACGTTTATCTATTTGTGGGAACCCTCCGATAACTACAAATATACCATCTTGGATTCCTGATAGAAGAAAAAGATGTAAACTATTATCACATTAATTTTAGTTTCATCCATAAACGATTTATATGCTCCTATTTTTAACCAAATTAATATTAATCCAGAAAAATAAAATCATTGTTTTGATAATGTGAAGATGGGTTCTATGATTCAACAATAATAACCAAATAACTGATTTACAATTGAGAATGGTGTTATGAATCAGCGGTAATAATATTTTATAATTTATTTTCAGTATAAATAAAATAGCATTTCAGGTTAATAAAGGATCCACACAATTTTTACACTCATTCATACTTATATGAAATAACTAATTTAAATAATGAATAACTATTTTTTATGAGTGTCAGTCCTAATGTAGTCCATACACATTTTTGTGTTAAACTCTCTTCTATCAATGGATTCAGTACTAAATAATTTGTTCAAAAAAGTGGATAACCTAGATATCGTCAGGTAGTCTTGTTCATCGACATACCACTGGTATTTACACATCATTTAGTCTGTTTTCCAATGACTAGAACATGAGTGTAATTAAATCATTGATAATCTATTGATTTAAAAGCTATTGATAACCTTCCTGTTGAATATAAAAAATTATTTTCATAAACATATCACATGACAAAAAATTAGATGATCACATTATTTAGAAAAACAATTACTTAATTTCTATTATCCTTAATGTTCATGATCATCCAATTGAATAATTATTTTAAACATATTGTTTTAGACTGAATCTCTATTATATAATTTTATGAGGACATATATTTTTAAATTAATCTATCACACCACACAATAATTTTTATTTCAGGATATTTATCTATTTTTAGATACTCAAAATTATATATAATTCACAAAATTTCATTTATTTCCAAAAATTATTAAAACAACAGTCATTTGAATAATACTAAATAATCTTCATGATTTTTTTCTATAGTTATACTCATTTTCATTCCCCATTCCGACTAAATATTCATCCATTTTGATTAACTACCACTCTAATATAAAAAATAATTTATCATCATCCTATTTTTTAAAATATCAACAAACAATAACTAGAAAATAAATTATTTATTATTTAAATAAATTAATGAAAAGTTCCTCCAATTGTGTAATCTTTAACTTATAGTATTTTATTTTTTTACTGGATGAACTTCTCAATGATACTGAACTTAAGAACTCAACAACAATATCTTAAATTATCAATAAATTTAACGTGGATAATAGTAGTATATGTTGACTGTTATTATTAATATTTAACATCATCTAATAATTTAATGACCCCCTCCATCCAAATATTGTAACACCCAGCGATTTCGTAGTATGTTATCTTTTCAATGAAATTCAATAACTTGGGCTACAAACAATACCAAGTTCGAGCGAACCATGACCAAACAAACTAGTCATTCAAATAGAGTTTATGAATAGTATTAACTGAATTTTTTATTTTATATAATATATATAATTTTAACATCCATATTATATTTTTTAGAAATAATATAAGAACAAATTCTGATTTTCAGATAAAAGTAGTATTTTTTAAAAAATGAAATTTCACTTCCTTTAAATGGAGAACCCTTTTAAATAAAATATTTAAAACATTTTTTATTTTAAATTTGACAAAATAAACTAATTTTTTTATAATGAAGACATAAATTTTAGTTTGGTAAAATTTTGGTATTTTCTTATAACTTGCATATTTTTATGATTAGTGAAAAATAACAAAATTTAATTAAAAACATATTTAATAGAAATAATTTATAGTGTTAAATTATAAATTTTTGTGGTATTAAAGTATCATTAGATTATATTTATATCATTTAATATAATTTAGATCATTGGATGTAATTTTAAATTTAAACTGGACCTAAACAAGTGTTAATATTTTGATAGTTATTATTTCTTAAAAACAACCTTTCTTTGACAACATGAATTAATTTTAAATTAATTTATACCACTTATAAGTTCTTAATTTGGAAAAATGGATTTCATATGTGGAATCAGGAGGTCCAAATTGTGTGAATAGATAACTTTTATTTTAAATCATTATGAATATTTACTTCAGTAAATATTTTATTTACCGTGGTTAAAGGGTAATTCTAGTCAATAAGGGTAAACAAATATTATTATAATAACATTAAATTACCCTTACACGTTTCCTATTCCTATTTATTGATACATATATGACCATGTGAATCATTGGGTTGATTTTGTGTCAGGTCCCATCCTCGGGCCCATTTCGTGACTACCCCAAACCCGCCTTCCATAGGCCAGGGGATGTCGACTAGCACCAAAGGTGTAAATCCCTAAGCTGGGAATGCATTGCCTTTTTAAAAGTAAAAATACAAAATTAGAGTACACAACTAAAAGAAAATCACAAACTAGAAACTGTATACAAAAGATGTGTTGGAATCTAAAAGGGGCTGGAAATACAAGCCCAACAGTAAAGTACAATGAAAAGACAAAACAAGTACAACTAAAAGACGAACAGATTGAAGGTGTCTAGAAGCTCCTGGATCTTCCACCACGTATCCTACCTGAAGGGTATGTATAGATAAACTCCTTAGCGCTTCACGTCCATCTGTCTCCTCTAGATATCATCTCGTTGTGAGGTCCACCTCTGGGTACTGTCCAGTCCTCGTACACTCTGCCTCGGTCAGCGTTGTTCGTCGTCTGCATCCGACCCAACGAGGTGCGAGCGTAGCCCGTGTAGGGGTGAGTATAAGGACACATATTGGGGAACCCGAGACCTTCATGGTCTCACAAAATCCAACAATGATTATTCACAATGTATGAATCAATGGATAACCATTACATAGGTATATGTCCATACATATACCTATGTTATCTAGTAACCTATCTCAATCATGAGGATAAAAACAAAGTTCATTAACTCACCTCAAACCAGGATTATTATTTTCGAATCCATGGTTGTTGACGATCTCTTCTGTCAAGAATAGTGGTCATGTCATGACACCAAGGTGCTTATCACTAACCTTGCACTGCTGAGGTACTCCTCTTGCCGAGTACCGTGAGTCTGCCCCCAACTACCAGGCGCTCCTCCACTGTGGGTCTGCTGCCAACTACTAGAGGCTCCCCCTAATAGCATGCAGATGTACTCCTCCTATCGAGTACCACCTATCTACCTCCATCTACCAGACACTCCTCTGCCATGGGTCTGCCACCAACAACCAGGATCTCCCCACTGGGCTAATCGAATCGTTCAAGTAGTCGTTAAGTATGTCAGCTACTAGGTCTCCACATTTTGTTTTCTCATCACTGGAAGGATCTGATCCCTGAGCTGCTGGAAGAAACTCCAACTCTCATGAAGTCTTGTGTAGAAGTATCTCAAAGTTCCGTCTCATCAATGAAATCTCAACTTAACATACGTCTCGTCAATCAGATGCCCGGTCTGTGAGTTATTAGCCATTTAGTCCTAGGGGTCCGGTTTGATTCGTGTATGAACCAACCCGACCGTATCTCAACTATACCTTGATCTCCACTGGGATATTTTCAAAGGGACCATCTCTCACATAGATTACCAATGTTGGTAACAATTCGTCAAATGGACGTCCGGTTCCAATGATATGGCCAAAGTAAGCAAAGGGTCGGTAATGGGCTCGGGTCTGGTCCGACCAAGTCGGACTGACTGAGCCCAACCCAGTCTGAGCGGACCCGGTCCAGGTCAACCCGGAAAGTCCTGATGGGTCTGACCCAGCCCGTTAAGTGGGTCGGCCCACTATGTTAGGCCCAGTCAGCTGGGCCCGGGCCAGCGGACGATGAGGGCGATTCGGCAAGCACTGCGAGGGGCCCAACATGGGAGAATGGCCGTCGGGAGGCCAGCGGTGGGCCGCGCGGGGTGCGAGCAGGCTGGATGGACAACGAGAAGGCCGCGGGTGCACCAGGCAGGGCGCTGGGTAGGGCTCTTGGGCGGGGGCACCATGTTGGGGCGCCGGGCAGGATGCAGAAGGTGGTCATGGGGTGCCGGGCAGGGCCCTGGGGTGCCGGGAAGCACGCCGGGGCGTTGGGCAACCGCGGTAAGCGGTCGCGGGGGCGCAGGGCAGGGCTTTGGGTTGTCGGGCAGGTAGCCAGCTGGGGCCGGGCAGGCCGCTGGGGGAACGACGGCGCCGAGAAGGTGCCGTAAGGGGCCAAGCAGGCCGTTGGGAGCGCGAGGCACCAGGCAGGTCACCGGCAGGGCGCGGGGGCGCCGGGCAGGCCGCCGACAGGGTTCGGGCAGGCCATTGGGGGCGCGGGCAGCGCGCTGGGCCCGCGAACATGGGGTGCGTGAAGCACGCAAGGGTGTGGGTAGTGGGTTGGGCCATCGCACGAGGGCACGGGTAGCACGCCGGAGTTCCGTGGGGGTGGTGCTGTTAGCGGAGGCCGTGGGTAGCACGACATTTGTTTTCTGTCTTCATTATCATCACCACGTGTACCGACTTCGTCGTCATTGACAACAAACAAGAAAAGGGGAGGTTCAAACCGTGTTGGCACAGCCCAATCCCTCCTCGTTATAGTTATTGAAATTGGTAATTCTCATACCATAACTTTGAATGATGAAGAACGGGTACATAAACAATTCAAACCCCTACCTCGTTTTACTTTCATAGACGAAGTCGCGGGAAGAGGCAGTCGTCGATTCATTGTTCACAGCGCTCATCATGCACACCCAATTCTCAAGAATGTGCGTTGAAAAGTGTTCGGTGGTGATGAAGTCGAAGATATCATTCTTTGCGTTCTTTGAATTCTTCTCATTCTTTTCTAGAGAGTTCTCCAAAAGCTCCTCCTCTCCTTAATTATCCCAACAATATTTTATGCCAACCCCCACAATAATAATATAACACATCTTATTATATTTTGACATAATGAATTCAAAATGTTGAGATTAATTTAAAGTGACAATCCCTTTAATTAATGATGGTGGATGATCAAAAATTAATGGGGGAATGTGAAGAGGCTCCCCCACTTAATTGGGGGTTCCAAAGGGTTAAAGGGGGTTAGAGGTGTTAAAGTGCTTCGGTGGGCCCCACCTAATAACATCCTCTCAACGGAGTTTATACTCGGGTGGGCCCCACCACGATAACCTCCCATGGGAGGTTCGGGTGTGGTGGGCCCCACCTCCAACATCCCCTTGGAGATTTTAGCCACCCAAATAACATAAAGTTAATACTTTATTTTATTCAATTTAATAAAAAACCCCCATAAACTATTGTCCAAAATCATCAGAATGCAACTACTGTGAAGGTCTCACTAAGAAATCACTGACGTTGCAAGTTCAACGGTGCCCTCAGATTTAAATTCTGAGCACCAGTTCAAAAGATATAAAATCCCGCTAGTACGTTTACTGAACGTACCCGAAAAAAAACATCAGAAATTGATTCCGGACACACCGGGCCTTGGAATCATGTGCCGCCAGAAACTACAAACTCATAAAATTCCCATATATTTAAGAAAAAAAATTCCATGGAAATTACAGGTCTTTACATTCTAACCACCTCAGGGATTTACCTTCTCGTAAGATACAACTCGAACTACGGGAATGGATGGGGGGTACTGAGCACGCATCTGAGCCTCCCGCTCCCATGTTCTCTTCTGGAGGTTCTTGTGCTGCCAGCGAATGGGCACAAGATGTGTCGACCATTTATGTTGTACCCACAACTTTCGATCCTCAATCTTCACTGGAACCTCCGTGAAAGTTGCTTCTTCATCAGTGTGTATCTCCCTATGTCCGATGATGTGGGATGAGCCATGCACATATCTTCTCATCAGAGATACGTGGAAGACGTCGTGAACCCGATGCAACTGAGTAGGAAGAGATAAGCGGTAAGCCACCTCGCCTACTCTTTTGAGGACATGTAATGTTCCGATGAATCTCAGAGATAGCTTGTCGCCTCAGCGAAATCTTCATAGACCTCTTCGAGGTGAGACCCGTATGAAGACATGGTTTCTATCCACGAACTATAAAGGCCTCTGTATCCTATCAGCATAGGACTTATGCCTACTCTGTGCAGTCTTCATCCGATCCTAGATGATATGCACCCTCTTGGTGGTAGCTCACACCATCTGTGGTCCCACTAGTGCTGACTCCTTTGGGTTTTTCCAGCACATTGGCGATCTGCAGGGTCGACTATACAATACCTCGAATGGTTCCATACAGATGGTAGAGTGATAGGTGTTGTTGTAGGAAAACTCTACCAACAGTAAGTGGTCATCCCAACTTTGACCAAATTCAAAGACTCATGCACGGGGCATGTCCTCGAGGATCTGAATGGTTCTTTCAGTCTGACCATCTGTTTGAGAATGGAAGGTGGTGCTCAGACGTAGCTATATCCTGAAAGCCTCCAACAACCCCTTCCATAGCTGGGAAGTAAACCATGTGTATCGGTCAGAGACAATAGAAGAAGGTACTCCTTGTGAACACATTATCACATGCACATTGTGGTGTCCCATGCTATCAACTAATCCCTACTCTCTGATCGGTAGGAACTGGGCCGACTTGGTGAGTCGGTAAACGAACACCCATATCGAGTCGCGACTCATGGATGTACGTGGAATACCCATCAAGAGGTCCATGGATATCCCATCTCACTTCCACTCTGGAACCTCTAAAGGATGAACCAAGACTACTGGTACCTAGTGCTCTGCCTTCACTTACTGAAAAGTGAAGCACCGTGAGGCAATCTCTGATACTGCCTTCATCATACATGGACTCCAATGTTTTAGTCGAAGGTCCTAATACATCTTTGCTAATCCTGGATGTACCGCTAGAGGGGATGTGTGGAACTCTCTCAACACTTCTCCTGAAGTGCAACTGGTACTAGAGTACGTCCTCTGAAGAGGATGACGAGCTCCCCACCTTCAGAGAATTCTTTAGGTGCCGGCCCTGTGGATATTTGAGCACGTCATGTCTCACAGTAATCCTCTCCACATTGTGCCTCTTTGACTTTCTAAAGATGTGGAGGAGTGAATTTATGAGACTAAATATAGATTGCTCCATCCCAATCCACAATGGATATCGGTAAGGCAGTTGGCTGCTCTGTCACCTCTCTTAGCAGCTGAATGCATGAAATATTGCTGAGAGCATCCTCAACAACATTCCATTTCCTAGGAGTATATACTATCTCTAAGTCATAGTCCTAGAGGAACTCAAGACAACACCTTTTTCTCAGGTTCAGGTCATTTTAAGATAAGATATACCTTAGACTCTTGTCATTAGAGTTTACGGTAAAATGTTCGCTTATAAGATAATGTCACCACATTTTCAAGATGAAGACCACTGCTGCTAAATCCAGGTCATGGGAAGCATAATTATGCTCATGTTTTCTCAGTTGCAGAGAACCATACAGAATCACTGCTCGCTCCTTCATTAGAACACACCCAAGGGCGGTCCCTGATGCATCACAATACACTATGTACCCTATACCTTCATTTGGAAGCCTTATTATGGGGGGAACTAGTCAGCCTCTACCTCAGATCTTGAAAGATTTTCTGGCATCTCTCCGACCATACTAAGTGTTTCCCCTTCTTTTCCAAGGCTGATAATGGTGTTGAAACTCTGGAGAAGTCTGGAACAAATCTCTAGTAGTATCCAGCCAAACCCCGGAAACTCAGTACCTCTAACACACTCCTGGGTGGCTCCCAATCAAGCACTGCCTAAATCTTCACTGGATCCACTACTACACCAGACTCCAAGATGACGTGTCCCAAGAATTGAACCTCTCGAATCCAAAACAAGTACTTCGAGAGCTTACTATAAAGTTGGTGATATATGAGTGTATCCAGTACTATCTACAAATAGTATACATGCACCTCCTCAGTAGTCGAGTAAATTAGAATGTCATCGATTAATACTATGACAAAGTGATTGAGGTAAGTCTAGAAGATCTTGTTCATGAGGCTCATGAACACTACTGGAGAATTGGTTATGCCGATGGGAATAACCAGGATCACTTAGTTATTGTACCAACACCTGAAGGTCATCTTCTGCACATCCCCACCACGAACTCTGAGCAGGTGATAGCCAGATCTGAGGTCTATCTTCGAGAACCATCATGGTCCCTTTAGCTGATCAAAGATGTATGAAATCATCAGAAGTGGGTACTCATTCTTCAGGGTCATCTGGTTCATGTGACGGTTGTCATCACAGAGCCTCAAGCTCCTGTATGACTTCTTGGTGAATATAATTGGGGCTACCCAGGGAAAAACACAAGGACAGATGAATCCCTTCCCCTATAATTCCTCCAATTGTACCTGCGGCTCACGAAGATCAGTGAGAGCCATCCAATATGTTGGATTAGATATCGGTGTCGTATCAGGGTACATGTAAATGTATAAGTCCACCTCTCTGTGAGGAGGTAGTCCTGGGTCATCATCAGTGAAAACATCCATGTACTGGTCCACCACTATAGGATAAGTCGGACTCTCCACATTAACTACTCTGATGGTAAGGCAAGTCAACTAGTGAGTGATCAGTTGTACCCTCCTCTATATAAGAATGTCCTTTGATGCAAAGGCTCCCTTCATTCTGGTGAAGGTGGACCTGGTCTCATCCATGCAGACACACTGCACTTTGTGACTAATATAGTCAATCTGAGCATGGACTGTAGATACCTAGTCCATACCCAAGATGACGTCGTAAGGCCTTGATTACACTACGAGGAGATACCAGCCGAATCTCTCACCTCCTAGAGTAATCTCACACTGCTAGAAACAATGCGTAATCTTAGAGTCTTCTCCCATAGGCTTCTCTAGCTGTAATGATATAGCAAAAGGTTCCGTTGGAATCTACGAGCTCCGAACGAGGGCGGTGGAAATGGAAGAATGGCTGGAACCTATGTCTATAAGGACTGCTTATAAGGTGGAATAGACACAGATCATACCTTGAATCATATTTGGAGTGCCATGGTCATATGCCTCAGCTGCTTGAAGCTGAGATCTCCCCTATCCACCCACTCCCTGCAGTCGGGGTGGACCTCATGGTGGTGGTGGAGGTTGCACATCGTAACGTCGACCACCGCCAGCTGCTGGACTAGCTCATCTTCCACGTCCGCATACGCCCTACGTACCGCCTCGATTGAACCTCTACATCTGCCTGGGGTTCCATCAACCGACTGCTGATCATCAGCACGGCGGGTCAGATAGTCACAACCCAGGTTACCCTATCTGCTGCATGAGTAACACTATCTGCTCCTTGCATGACTGGATCTGTCTACACTTTGAGTGCCCCACACAACCAATCCTGAGTCATGTGTTCATCCACCTGTAGGTCTGGTCCTCTTGGACCTATGCATCATCTCTCTACTTCCAGCTGCAGAAGACTCCGTTGCATGTCGAGTAGTAGTAGGTCTTGCTACTAGTGACAACTCTTCAAGGAAATTCTCTACTATGAGGGATCTATCTAACACTCCATCATGCGTCAGAATGCTTAGGGAGATCATCGAGGATCTGATCTCTCACCTGAGCCCCTAATTGAAGGTCTGGGCCCTGAAGAATAGGTATCATACCATATCTGTGGAGTAGCTAGAGAGGTCAGTGAACCTCACTGAGTACTGCTCTACTCTCATGCCGCCCTGGTGTAGATGAAGTAGCTCATATATCAGCATCGGTCGAAGGGTGGCTGGGACAATGACCACTTGGAACAGGCTCTAGAATTCTTCACAGAGTAGCATCACCTCATCGTGGAACTATAGACTTAGGCTCCACCATCTTCCTGTTGCTTCCGAAAAGAGGTCGGTAGTAAGGATCACCAGGTAGTCTACTGGTGTCCCTACTAGCCTGAAGACTCTCGCCACAACCTCCGGCTAATCCTTAACGGCCAGTGGGTCCATATCTCCCCGGAACCTGGGAGGCCTATAGTGCTGGAACTTCTGCAGCGTGCTCAAGCGACATGCATCATATACTGCTGGTGCTGGTGACATCGGTGTCCAACGAGAGATGGTACCGAGGGTGCCTCTGATGGTGCCTCAACTGGAAAGGGGACCTACACCAAGTCCTCGTCGCTCGTCGGGCTGTTAGTGCGTATAACTCTCAGGGGTCTAACTGGTCGTCTACGGGAAGGAATCATGAAAGAAATAGATGTGACACGATCAAACTATTATACCTGGTGAGCTGACCAGGTTGAGCTGACATAAAAGAAAAACTTTTGAAAACACAGACGCAATTAGGGTCTTTGTGCACTATGTCAGAAATTAGTAGTCAGGGTCCTGGTGTACGGATATGTCGGTTGTCGCACCTACACTGGACTCTTGGAACTGAAAACCACACTTGGTACCCTTAACACTATTTCTTCATAGAAATGAAATATTGAAGTTCTATGTTATGCAGTAGAACTGAATCCTCTAATACCAATTTTTCATGACCCGTCCTCAGGGCCCGTGTCGTGACTACCCAAAGCTCGCCTTCCATAGGCCAGGGCCTAGTGACTACCAAAAAAGGTGTAAATGCCTACGTTGGGACATCATTTCCTTTTTAAAAGTAAACACACAAAATCAAAGTACACAATTGGAAGAAAACCACTAATTAGAAACTATCTGAAAAATATATTCTGGAAAGTAAAATGGGCCAAAAATACAAGCCCAACAGTAAAGTACAAGGAAAAGACAAAACATGCACAACTAAAAGGAAAACAACTGGAAGGTTTCTCTTAGCTCCTGGATCGTTTACCACGGATCCTACCTGAATCGTAGGTATAGATAACCTCCTCAGTGTTCCACATTCGTCTGTCTCCTTCGAGTACCTTCTTGTCGTGAGGTCTACCTATGGGTACCGTCCATTCCTCATACACTCTGCCTCGATCAGCGTTTTCCGTAGTATGCATCCAACATAATGAGGTTTGGGCATATCCCGTGCAGAGGTGACTATAACGATACTCAGTAGGGACCCTGATACCCTCATGGTCTCAAAAATCCAACAAGGATAAACCAAAAAGTATGAATCAATGGATAACCATTACATAAGTATATGCCCATACCTATACATATGTTATCTAGTAACCCATCTCAATCATGAGTAAAACACAATGGTCATTGAATCAGCTCAATTCAGGATTTCCATTATCGAAAAAATGGATACTGGAGAACTCCTCCTCTATTGAGAACAGTGGGATTGTCACAACACCAAGGCACTTATCACTTCCATTGGACTACTGAGCTACTCATCCTGTCGAGTACCGCGGGTCTGCTGCCAAATACAAGGCGCTCATCTGTTGTGGGTCTGCCGGCAACTACTAGGTGCTCCCCCTAATAACCTGCATAGGTACTTCTCTTGTCGACTACCACAGGTCTACCACCAACTACTAGGAGCTCCTCCTCTATGGGTATGCCACCAACTACTAGGCGCTCCCCACTGTGCTAGTCGAATCAGTCAATCAATCAACAGGTCTGTCAGCTACTAGGACTCTACACTCTGTCTGGGCATTACTGGATGGATCTGCTTCCCGAGCTATTGGGAAAAAATCCAATTGTCAAAAATTCTCACATAGAAGTATCTAAAAGTTTCGTCTTGTTAATGGGATCTCAACGCAACAGACGACATGTCAATCAGATTCTCGGTCTGTGTGTTATTAACCTTTTAGTCCAGGGGGTCCGGTTGGATTCCTGTACGATCCAACCCAACCGTATCTCAACTATACCACAAACCCTAGTGGTGTATTTTAAAAGGGTCCATCTCTCTTCTATATTACCAGCACCACTTACGGTTCGTCAAACGGACGTCCGGTGCCAAAGATATGACCAAAGTTAGCAAAGGGTCAGTAATGGGCATGGGTCCGGTCTGACCCAGTCGGACCGACACAGCCCAAACCAGTCTGAGCCGACCTGGTCTGGGTCAACCCATACAGACCCGATGGGTCTAACCTAGTCCGTTGGGTGGGTCAACCTACTATGTTAGGCCCGGTACGCTGGGCCTGACCGAACGGACTACGAGGGCGATTCGGCCAGCACCTCGAGGGGTGCAGCTCGGGAGGTCAGCCAGCAGGAGGCTGCGCGGGGCACGAGCATGCCGGATGGACACCGGAAAGGCCGCGGGTGCACCAGGCATGGTGTCGGGCAGTGCGCTAGGAAGTGCAGTTGGGAGCAGGCAGCGTGTCGGGGTGCTGGGAAAGCAGCGGCAGGGGGCATGAGGGCACCGGGGGGCGCCGGGCAGCGCGCCGTGCAGCGCGCAGTGCACTGGGGCTCCGGGAAAACTATGGTAGGGACTGCGGGGACGATGGGAAGTGCACCGGGTTGCCGGGCACGGATCCGGCAGGGGCCGTGTACGCAGCTGGCAGCATGGCGGTACTTGGAAGGCCCCTGGTAGGGGCCGATCAGGCCTCCGAGGGCGCGGGGCACAGGGAAGGCTGCCTACAGGGCGCGAGGGCACCAGGCAGGCTGCCGGAAGGGCGCGGGGGCACCTAACGGTCAGACCCTATTTTTCTGGCCCGATCCCACCTCTTTACGGTGATAGAAAATGGAGATTCTCATACCATAAATTTGAATGATAAAGAAGAGTACAAAAAAATTCAAACTCCCTACCTCTTTTTCATTCGCAGACGAAGTTGTGGGAAGAGGCGGGTGTCGATTCGTGGTTCTCCGCAGTCGTCACGCAGTCCCAATTCTCAAGCATGGGCATCAGAATGTTTTCGAAGGTTATGAAGTCGAAGATGTCATTCTTCACGTTCTTCACGTTATTCGATGGAGAGTTCAAAAAAAAACACCCTCCTCTCATTAATTCTCCCAACCAAAGTTTATGCCAACCCCCACAATAATAATATATCACATCTTATTATAGTGTCTTCATAAAGAATTGAAAATGTTGAGATTACTTAAAAGTGACCACCAATTTAATTAATGAGGGTGGAGGTTCAAAAATAAATGGGGGAATGTGAAGAGGCTCCCCACTTAATTGGGGGTTCCAAGGGGTTAAAAGGGATTAGGGGAGATAAAGAGCTCAGGTGGGCCCCACCTAATAATATCCTTTCATGCGAGGTTATACTCAGGTGGGCGCCCCACTATAACCTCCCTAGGGATGTTTGGGTGTGGTGGCCCCCACCTCCAACCTTCCCTTGGTGGTTTTAACCACCCAAATAAAATAATGTTAGTACTTTATTTTATTCAATTTAATTTAAACCCCCATAAACCATCTTCCAAACACGTCAGAACGCAACTACGGTGAAGGTCTCACTAAGAAATCACAGATTCTATGAGTTCAACGGTGACATCAAATTTCAATTCCAAGCACCGGTTCAAAAGATATAAAATCCCGCTCGTACGGTTACTGAACGTACCCGAACAAAACATCAGAAATTGATTCCAGACACAGCAGGCCTCGGAATCAAGCGCCATCAGAAACTACAGACTCGTAAAATTACCTTATATTTAAGGAAAAAATATTTCCACAGAAATTCTAGGTCTTTACAATATGGGACCACATGGAGTCACTTGAGAGTGTTAATGACACTGTATATTAATTTAATTAATGTGAAGTCAAGAATGACAGAAACATATATCATTTAGTAAAACTATTTTTACAAGGTGTTATATATAATATTTTTACAACTATAAATATTAATTAGATAGATAAAAATATTTCCCACATAATGGTATTTTATTTATAATTTTTAGATATTATATAATTAAATTTCTTTATGACTCAACGATGATGTAGTAATTACCTTATTAATGAATGAATCAAATAAAAGGAAATATATATATATAAATAAATATAATTTAAATGTTTTTATGACATAAAAAAAATTTACAGAGGAATATATCTTGTTAGAGTTTATTTAATGTATATGGTTCTATGTAATCATGTTGTGATGAATTTCGAAAAAATAAAATACTAAATAGTATCAAAATTGACATAAATGATTTTTTGAAAGAAATATAATATAATTAAATTATATAATAGTCCTAAAAATATACTATTCTGAAAATGTACATATATAATGATAGATATATCATTAATTAACAACTCTATGTTCTATTTCCATTTTATTGTATGTTTATTAACCAATTAGTATAATAATAAAAAAATACATGGTAAAAGTTATACTATTTAACTATAAGTTAAATCTAAAAGATAAGGATAATATGGGGATCTAAACCTATATAAAAGCTATTGGTTGAGTGTTTTTCAACGCATACCCATCATATCCTAGAAATAAATAACTTTTTAGCCATTAAAAATAGAAAATTTTTTTATTATAAAATAATATTACAAACTTTTCCTAAAGTGACCCTCGCCTCTCTTATAAAAAGGAACTTCACTTTCACTTAATTTCACACCTCTATAGCCATTTGGCTTGGCCAAACCCTTACCAAATAAACATAAAATATTATTTCCTTCATCTTAGAGGTACTGCATTGGTCAAAAGTCATTCTACGGATCCCTTTTCATCCTATCACAAGGAAGAACCCGAAGAAGATGTAAATATTTCATCACCACTTTCAAGTTATTTTCTTCTTCCTCATCCTATTTCTTTACTGTTTCCATTCAAAAATAATAACTCCAGTATCATATTTATACTTTGATGTTATTATAAATATGGTACAACCATATTCATTGTTCTATACATTCTATAAATGACAAAGTCACCATACGTGTGTACGTATGTTTTACCGTCTCCACGTCGTGGTGTAGTTTGTTATTCAAACACATCATTATTTAGGATTGGTATAATATTGAATATAACTAATGAAAATAATAAATATAACATGTTAATGATTCTATATATATCATATAACATCCAATTACATATGATTTCCCCATCAATTTAATGATATTGTTGCTCGTGCGTATGTACAGATTATCGTTTCCACGAACACGATGACATTCAATCCCTACCATAATAATTCAAGAATAATTTTCATTTGATGATTAAAAATAATTCATAAAAATTTAGTATCATTCTAGATATGAATCATATAAATCTTATCAATAAAAAACATGTATTATGTATAAAAAATATAAACGAAAATGAATCAGTTAACACTCGAAACGACGATAATACTAAAATATTATTAACAGTGTAATATTAGAAGATCATATTTGAAATCATATTTATGTATATGTCTCATGTATAATTTAATAACAATGATTTAACTATTAGAAAATATGTTAATGTACCATCTAGCAAAGAAAAGTACAAGGTGAGGGTTAATTTCAAAATCTATTTATTATCCCGGGATGTTTTTACGTAAGTATCTACCATGAAATCTTTATCATCTACATCCATGTTTCTTAAAAATGTATTTCAAAACGTTTTTACTATTTACTAGACTATGGGTTAAATTCATTTATACCCTGGTTTGAATTTTTATAAAATGGTTTTAATGAAATCATTTTGTCATTTCCCAAACAGGGCACTTTTTGACCTTTTGGACAAAATTAAGGTAAGATTGTTTTTTTTAAATTATATGGAGGGTGTGGCTATTTTATGCCATTATATCATCGTCAAAGCATCCCATACAAGATTATAAGAATATTTTATAAATAAATGTTTTCTTTTATAATTATTATGCGTTTAAATGATTTCTAAATTGAATGAGGTATTTATTTCAAATAGTTTTCATTCATCTATTTCAACATCCTTTGATAGAATTTAAACCTGGATGAAGTTCATTTATTATGATACACGTCTTCCATATTGTAATGAAGTATTTTTTGATATGTTTGACACTATATGTGTTATTTTTACACCATTCATGGTTTATGGATAAAGTATTGACATTTTGTAAGATTTTTTTAATAAGAATATTTATGTTATGTTTAACCTTTTCATATAAAGAATGCATTGGACTTTTTAAGTGACGGGTGATGACGGTTATAGCTCGTCGATGAATCAAAAGGTCTCATGAGACAAACTAGTGTCTTGGAATAAGGCCTTGACAAATTCTTATTTGTAGTCTTGGAAAAAGGCATTGACTATGTGGTTATGAAGTCGAGAAATATGCATTCTATCATTATGAAAGTGGCTATTGATATTTCATGTTATAATTAGACAAGTAGAATATCCATGTGAATAAGTAAATGGAATTATTTGATTTTATCTTTTCAATATTATGCTTATGTTTATGATTCAAAGGCTTTTGTTTTAGTCTTATACATTTCCTTAAATGTTTATGTTTATTAATGAATGTTTCCTCTATATTTTTATCCTCACTGTTCAACTGAGCTCACCCCTATCTATGTTTAATTTTTTCTAGGATGTGAAGATTTATTTTATGGTTGACCTGTAGGGATAGGCTAAGTATATATGTGTTTTTAAAAGGGGGGAAATGTTGCAGATATTTTTATTTATTGATGTAATGTAAAACTTATAAATGAATCTAGTAGATCAAATGCTACTAAACTGGTTGGTTTTTTAGGACATTATTCCATTTGTCATGACAATGTTATGTAATAATGCACTGAATATATGTAAATGAGGTCGGGGAATTATAATTGGTTTGAAAGGATATTTAGAAATAACCATGAAAACTAGATTAAGAAAAATTATGATTAGAGAACAATACCCTATGATAGTCTTTGACAATTAGTATAGAAGACCTTCCTAGAATTTTGATAATATATATATTTTGTGTATTTTCCATGAAATACATTCATGTATGGATACGAGCAGGTAGTGGCAGCTATGGATTAGATGTTCCAAGGAGTGAAAACTCCGACAAGGAGTTTCTGTCTTGACCCGGTGTATCCCGGTACACATAAAAAGGCCTTGTCACACTCTTGGATACGACACTCCAAGGAATATACTATGGATAGTTCACATGTTCATTATAAGTTATTATGAAGGATATCAGAGTGAATAATTCCTCAATGAAAACATTTTATTATTATATATTAGATGATTAATCTTTTCAATTTATGCTATATATTTTAAAATATAGAAATTATGCATTGTGATTCACAAACGAACGTAGTGTATGTCATTGTTAAGAAATGTAACATATAATTAAGATTGATAATTCTAGAAATAGGAAAGATCAAAAGATTAGGAAGGATCGTATCTTTCATTTTATAAACCCATCATTTAAAAGAGAAATATTTTCCCCTATATTCTGGTTATATGAAGAAATAATATCATGTTTAATAAGATAAGTAATGAATTATCTAAGTCCTTCTAGATTTGATGGGAATCAAAGGAAGAAAAATATGGAATGAGAGAAAGATTGATAATGGGAAGAGGGGAAAGAAGGATTTTCCCATATGTGATAACTGTGGAAACAATCACCATGATAATTGCTGGAAGGGAATGGGATTTTTTTATTAGTGTGTAGAAAAAGGACACTGATTACATGATTTCAAGTGTAAGAAAAAGAATTCAAATGTATAATGTGTAACGACCTGGACCCGAGAAGCCACCCGAACATTGCCAAATGGGTAAGGTGTCACTACCTTATGCGCACCTCCCCTGAACACCAAAGGCTTCCGACTAGCTGTGAGGGTCTGAATAGGTATAGTGAGGAGGCTATACCCTCTCAGTGGAATAAAAATGGTAATGGTCTGAGTATAATACTAAAAAGTGCAGTGTAAATAAAAGAATCAACAGACTCGAACCAGACCCGCATAACGGAAGAATATCAAATATCAATAGACCAGTGGAAGAAATATAGAATCAACAGCAGTGGAATGTAAACAGAACAACAGGTTGAAGAATACAAGCAACTACTACTATACAAAAACAAGGCATTAATCTAAAGTAAGTCATACAGCTCAATATATAATGGCGCCAATGGATAAACAACAGTTGCTACATAATAAGGTAATCATGCTCATACAAAAGGAAAACTAAAAAAATGTAACTTCAGCAATTATGAACTGAAGGTCCATACCAGTCTCTCTGCCAACAGTAGTAATGGCCAGCCCCTGAGGGTGACCCCCTATCTACACGCAATTTTATAAAGTCTACACACATCCTGAAGGGCCCATGTAGGGTGTGAGAGAAGTCTCAGTAGAATACCACCCAGGGGTGCGTACCTAATATAAGTGTTTAGGTATACATGCTTATACAAGAACAACAATAAACATTACAATTCCCAAAAGTAAACACAAACTTATCTAGTGCCCAGCACCCACCAGGAAGTGTCACCTGCTTCGGCCAATGCCGGAATCTTTGGTCTATAGCCCGAAACATCATGCCACCAGACACCATGTGTCTCAAGTACAGAAATCCCGATGTAACGCCCAACCGTCGTAACCCAGATCAAAAGCTCAAGATCCCCATGGAACAACATACAGAAAGTCAATGATACAAGTCCTCAAATAAAAACTAGAGGGACAACGATGTCTGCCCTCAAATCACAGTGATCCTCTGCCCCAAACCTAACGGCCTCAAGGATGTATTCCAAAGGCTCCTCACCTTCTACGTGGCTTCTTATGGAAAGCACCCCAAAACCAAAAATACCTAACCACATCTACCAAGGGCCTCTACCCAGCGAGAGGCCGTACCACCACATCTCAGAGTCTATTTGTGTGAACATTACTCAAAAGTACCCGGTGAGTGGAAATAACCTCAGTATGTCCCCAAGACACAAAAAATCTGACACCTCATTCCCCTAGGAACCTGTCGCTCAAGTCTGATGGCCTCTCCAGACAAGTAACCCGGGCCAAGCCCAACATGACAGTCTAACTACCTCAACCGACATCCATGACATCCAATCCCATGGTAGCAACCACCCAACATAACCAGAGCCAAATCCCCAACCTGTGATCTCCATCACTCAACAATATATCTGGGCCACAACCAACACAAAACGTAGTTCAACACAGGCAATATCAAACATTTTATATTCAAACATGGAAGCATCACTTTAAACAGGAAAATACTAAACAGTCAAATTGCACTAACTTTTTCTAATTCGTACTATCACCTAAGGTCTTAAATGCCTTAAAGAAATTACTAACATGCTCTATAAAATCATCTTAGAAGTTTAATCTAACAACATCAAAAGTAGTCTAAATTCAACAATTTAAAAACTGGTCAAAACATACGCACTTCAGCACCCCCAGTCGAATTTCCCCAAATGAGCTATGAACTCTAACTTGGCCTCACTCAATCACAATAGGGTCAGGGAATACCCAGAGGCATCCCACCGTGAAGATAATTAAATAAAAACAATTAAACATGGTTTTTATCAATACCCAACATCGCTCCTGAAGGTCACAACCCCCAATTAACTACGAAAACATGAACGATGGTATGGACCACCCACCTCGTACTCATACGATGACACTCCTTTGATACCAGCCTCTGATTCAGTCTAAATTGTGGTAGATCTGAGTTCCCGTCAAATCCCGGGAATTCCGTTCAGATGGAATCTGCGGAAAAACAGTTGATGGATCAACGACGAAGAAGGGTGCGTGAGGATAGCCTTTCCGATGGGGACCTGCTGCCACCGACGGATCAAAGAACAGACAATGTATGCAGATTCTAGGAGGAATTGTGTTCATCAGAGGTTTTTAGATGAATAGTTCGTCCAACGGAGAAGAAGAAGAGAGTTTTAGAAATATGGCACGACAGCGTCTCGGATGATCAAATAAAAATAAAAGTACATGGCATGTATTTTCAAAGTACACGCTGTGTAGATGGGTTTTCGTACTATGACTTACACAAAGTCAGGAAAATGGTTTGGACTGAGTACAAAGTCAACACATGTCCATGGACTCTGCCACTACACAAAACAAGGTTACACGGCATGTCAAGGAATAATAAACTATGTGTATAAGGAAAATTACACTTGGGCACCACACATCATGTACTTGGCCTCGCATAGTTAAGGGTTCAAACCGTGTCTATAAATACACGCCATGTAGTAAGAATTATCTACACGGTCAAGACACAGAATGTACTCGGTGAGCACATGGCCGGTCACTCAGCTAGCATATACATGGCGTGTACTTAAGGTACATAGTGTGTAGTATGGAAATTTTCAGAAACTACCCAGATTTTCCAAAATTCTCAAAAACCAGTCAAAAAGTACAAAGAGATGCGGGATTTGACCCATTATAAAAACTAGGGTTCTTAAAAACTCCCCACCTTAAGGTACCTCATCCCCGAGATACCGAAAAAAACCTGGAGATGGCACCGAACAAACAAATCCTGGTTAAACAACCCGGACTACCCTGGTCTCAAGGTCCTTGCTATATTCCAAAAAGGGCTCCCCAACATTGGAATTGCCTACTCAGTCTCAACCCAATGAAGCTCAATGAAAACTAAAGAAACAAGAAAGACCCAAAGACCTAATTCCCATACCCATGGTCCTCCCGTGACTCATCATCACCCCTGCACCTCCTCGGTGATCACGTGTCACTTCCGACACCCAACATAACCCTCACTACATCGGTGTCTTCCTCCATGAGGTCAGGCATCTAATAGATGATCAAATCAATCCTGGTTCCATGCACCTCAATTAACCCAAATCCACGATGCCCCAATTCCAGAGACTCTTCATGTAACCTACATACTTGATTCTTCTGATTCCACACATTTCAAATATATAAATAAAATATATAACACATCTGATATGATGCCAATCCCACTAACTAGCATCTAGTCAGTCCACAATAATTTTTTGCAGCCCGTGCAATCAACCAGACATGCCTCAAGAGGCCATGAGAAAAGAAAAAAATATGAAAAATCATGGCCTCACCTGCAGTGTACCTGCCACCATCGTCGGCTCACTAGATTGCTCCATCCCTGGCTACCCCACAGCGTCCACCTGTCCTGAAGCTCGGCTACCTGATACCTGACCTCCCTACGATGCTGCTCTAGTCATTGGCCAATAAACCCTCAGCTGGATCCCTCTATCCCCGTCACGTCTGACACGTGAATCTGAACCTCGACTACCCTCTCATGGTAACGAACCTGATCCAACACCGGAAGCCACAGTCTGTCCCGGTCCCTACCAGACGGCTGTCTGAGAAGGCTTCCTGCAAAACCTCTCCAGATGCCCGACCTATCCACATGCCCGACACTCCTTAGGAGGCCTATCACACTGAGTCCGAAAATTCCCCAACTGTCCACACTGAAACCAAATCACTAAATATTTTCCATGAGGTGGCCTAGCTGATTCCTTGGACTACTCTCCCTACTGAAACTCATCTCTACCTCAATTCCTACTATCTGAACCATCACATGAAGTTGTCGGCCTTCAAATCTAGGGCATATCCCTCTGATTTACCTCTGGTATAAGCACCCGGTTAGCTGCCTCAGAGAAGGAACTCATCCTGAAGATGTTCACCTAGACCTAAATGGTGTGTCTTAAGCCATCCTCGAAGCGTCTCACCCTAGCTGCGTCATCGCTTACCATACCAGGTGAAAAGATAGACAACTCTATGAAAGTGGTTGCATAGTCCATGATGAAAATGTCCCCCTAATGAATTCTCAAGAACTCCTGAGCTATCTCTACCCTCAGTGTCTTTGGATATAAGTACTCAAGGAACCTGTCCTCAAAGTCCTTCCAAGTGAGCCCCTCATGACTATGATCATGTACCTGTACGTCCCACCAATGCTTCACCGGTCCTCTCAGCATGTACATCGCCATCTTTACCCTTCGCCCTGGAGGCATCTCGAGCTGCTTGAAGATCATCTGCATACTCTCAATCCAGTTCTCTGCCGCCTACGGACCACCCTCACCCTGAATAAGTGGCGGGTGCTGCGACTAGAACTCCCACGTCAGATACGCCATAGATGGCTATGTACCCTGCACTCCTCTATCAATCCCCTGCAAGACACGTACCAAGATATCTCGGAGCTGCTTATCGAGCCAGGGTCCGAACGCTGCCAAACCCGGCTGTTGTCCTGCCTACACTGAATCATGGGCCTAATCTTGTCACTAAGCATGTAATTGTGGCTCATGCTTAGCCTGTACAAAATCCTGATCCTGATCCCGCGGCACTGTATCTTCTCCTACATGATGCTCCATCGAGTCGCAAAGGATTAACCCGGTGAATAACATAATTGGTAATACATCCCATATATATATATATATTACAATATATTATACGCAGATAAGGAAAGCAGTAAAGAGGAAGTGCATAACAAATACCCTTAATCTCCCCTATCGCAACCCATGCCCTCTGCATCCCGACCTCACTGATTCTTTACCCGCCCTCAACAGAGCGAAGTATCAATAGTGCCTCGGGCCATGCCCGTCCTAACAACCAAGTTGCCTCAAACTGATGACCAAGTCACCCAATCATGACATTTACACTACCTCAAACCATATCACATGTCTTCTCTCATTAGAGCCAAACCCAAATACCCTATAACATGTAATTTTCACAAATATACAAGAATAGTATATCACATTGCAATTAACAATGATATTCTATTAGGAATTTCACCTATTCATATTTCGTAAGCACACAATCCATGGAAATTGATTATATTCACATGGTATTATTACTTCACAAAGCATACATACAATCATGAAATTGAAATACCCTAAAATGTGCCTATAAAAATCCAAACAACCAAGCCTTGCCATACTGGCCAAGTTTTTTCATATCATAATCAATAACATCACACAACAAGTGAGCCACCAAGGTGGAAATCATATAAACTATAATCTGAGAAAAAAAATAGAAATTCCCACCCACGACAACTCAATCCATCCCTCATACATGGGGCTGTAGGCACCCACGCACGAGTTCAAAATATAGTACCATTGACCACCTATCTCCAGTCTACCATATCCCAAATAGTAAAACCAACCAAAATAAAAAGAGAAGTCTCCGACTCCTTAGTATCCAGCAATGCAATGCTACTAAATCCTAGCCAAGAAACCCTCTGATACCACATTGTAATGACCCGAACCCGAGAAGCCTCCCGAACAGTGCCAAATGGGTCGGATGTCACTACCTTAGGTGCACCTCCCCTGAACGCCAAAGGCTACCGACTAGTAGTGAGGGTCCTAATAGGTAAAGTGGGGAGGCTATACCCTCTCCAAAGAATAAAAATGGTACGGGTTTGAGTATAATACTAAAAAGTTAAGCGGAAATAAATGACTCAGCAGACTCGAACCAGACCCGCATAGAGGAAGCCTATCAAATATCAATAAACTAGCAGAAGCAATATAGAAACAACAACAGTGGAAAGTAAACAGAACAATGAGCTTAAGAATAAAAGCAACTACAGCTTTACACAAACCAGGCATGAATCGAAACTAAGTCATACAAATCAATATATAATGGCGCCAATGGCTAACCAACAGTTGGTACATAATAAGATAGGCATAAAGATACAAAATAAAAAATAAAAAAATTAACTCCAGCACGTACGACCTCATGGTCCATACCAGTCTCCATGCCAACAACACGAACGTCCAGCTCCTGAGGTTGACCCCCTACCTGCACACAATTTCATAAAGTATACATGCGTCCCGAAGGGCCCGTGTAGGTTTTGAGAAAAGTCTCAGTACGATACCACCCAGGGGTGTGTACCTAATATATGTGTTTAGGTAGACATAATTATACAAGTAAAACAGCAAACAATAAAATGCCCAAAAGTAAGCACAAACTTCTCTGGTGCTCATCTGCCACCAGGAAGTGTCACCAGCTTTGGCCAACGCCAGAATCTATGGTCTATAGCCCGACACCTCTTGCCACCTGACACCATGTGTCTCAAGTACTGACGTCCCAAAGGCACACACAACTGTCGTAGACCAGCTCAAAATCTCAACCTCCCCCTGGCACAACATCCGGATAAACATTGATACTTGTCCCCAAATAATAACTAGAGGGACATCGATGTCATCCCTCAAATCACGACGATCCTCTACCCCCAAGATGACCGCCTAAAAGATATCTCCTGATGTCTCCTCAACTTCCACATGGATTTCTATGGCATGAAACCCCAAACCAAAAATACCTAACCGCATCTACTGGGGGTCTCTACCCAGCGAGTCGTTGTACCACCTCATCTCGGAGTCTATCTGTGTGCACACTACTAAATAGTACCTGGTGAGAGGTAATCACCTCAGTATGTCCCCAAGACACAACACATCTGACACCTCGTTCACCTAAGAATCTTTCGATCATGTCTGATGGCCTCACCATCCATGTAACATGGGCCAAGCCCAACCCGACAATGCAACTGCCTCAACCGACATCCATGACGCCCAATCTCATGGTAGAAACCACCCAAAGTAACCTGAGCCAAATCCCCAACCTGTGATCTTCATCACAGTACAATATATCCAGGCCACGCCCAACACAATAATAAGTTCAACACATGCAATGTCACACATTGCATAATCATACATGGAAGCTTCACATTAAACAAAAAATACTAAATAGTCAAATTGAACTAACTTGTGCTAATCCATACCAGCACCTAAGGTCTTAAATGACTTAAAAAAATTACTAACATGATCTAACAAATCAACTCAGTAGTTTAATCCAATAACATCAAAAGGAGTCTAAATTAAGCAATTTAAATACAGGTCCTAACATATGCATTTTGGCACCCCCGACAGAAATGCCCCAAATGAGCTATGAATTCTAACCCGGCCTCACACAATCACAACAGGGTCAGGGAATACCCAGAGGCATCCAAACATATAGATAATTAAATAAAAACAATCAAAAAGGGTTTCGATCAATACCCAACGTCGCGCCCGATGGTCGAAAACCCCAATTGTCAACGAAAACACAAAAGAAGGTATGAACCACCCACCTCGTACTCGTAGGATGACATTACATTGATACGAGCATCTGATTTGGTCTGAATTGTGGTAGATCAATGTTCCAATCAAATCATGGCAATTCCGTTTGGAAGGAATTTTTAGATAAACAAGTGAGGGATCCAGGACAAAGAAGGGTGTGCAGGGTTCGCCTTTCTGATGGGGTACCACTTCCACCGACGGATCAAAGAATGGAAAATGTATGAAGATTCTAGGAGGAATTGTGTTTGTCGGAGGTTTTTAGATGAACAGTTCTTCCAACAGAGAAGAATAAGAGGGTTTTGGAAATAAGGCGCGACGGCGTCTCGGAAGATCAAATAAAAATTAAAGTACACCGCATGTATTTTCAAATTACAAGCCATGTAGATGGGTTTCCATACTCAGACTTAAGTGCTGTCCAACACACAGTTTGGACTATGTACACGGTCTACACATGGACAGCAACTCGGCCACTACACGGAACAAGGTTACACAGCATGTCAAGGATGACTACACACCATGTATATGGAAACGTACACATGGGCACCACACGACATGTACTTGGCCTCACACGGATAAGGGTACACGACGTGTCTATAAATACACGCCGTGTAGTAAGAATTCTCTATATGGTCATCACACGACATGTACTCGATGAGCACACAGCCGATCCCTTGGTTAGAAGATACACGGCGTGTAGTTGGGAAATTTCCAGAAACTGCCCAGATTTTCCAGACTTCTCAAAAACCTGTCAAAAAGTTCAAACAAGGGCGGGATTTGACCCGTTCTAAAAACCTGGGTTCTTATACAATGATTAATCTACAAGGATTTGAGAAACTACTCAAATAAATTTCCATATCATCAGAGTATACCAAGAATTATGATCTTGGATAATATGCATGTTAGGATATTACCATAGATGAAGAGTAATGACTAGTGTTATTATGTTGATATTAAATAATTTTGTCCTTTGAGTGTTATATAAATGGTGTACTAGTTATATAATTATGGATATAAATTAGGATTGTTTTGAAGTACTATTTCATTGAGGATTTTAGATTATATGGTATTAAGAAATGTGACTCAAAATAATGGTAAATGTTTTGGAAAATACATGGTTAAAGGAAAGATAAACCTAAATATGATCCAATACTAAGGTAGTGGTTTTCAAATAAGAGATGATAGATTTGGATAAATAATATTTGATATTCCTAAATACCCTGGATGTTATTAATAGTTTTTTTTATTCCATCATTATTGGAATATTTAAAATATTTGGATATAAGAAATATATATCTAGTTTTCTCTAAATAATAACAGATTGTGAATGTAATCAATAAGGCTTTATGGTAATTAAGGTTGTTAATGATTGATGGATGAGCCCGTAAGGGGCACCGGAAATCTAGGGTTCCCCCTCGTCACCGACTCATCCCTTCAGCCCGGGTCGGCTCGGCTTCCTTCCTCATGCTTGGCGAGCTCATGGCGGAAACCTCTCTATCGCAATGGCGTCATGGACTTCGTGGACTTGGTCATCTCGGCGTTCATCGTTGCTGTCCTGTTTCTCACCCAATTCCACCTTGGATGACTGGGCTTTCCATGGCGGCGTAGTGATGGTCTAGCGACCGAGTTCCTTCTTCCGTGTTATGAGGGTTTTCGCTTCGTTTTCGACTATGTGTGTTGGGTGGTTCGTCATGGTTTCTGCGGGATTCCTGGATGGCGGCGACGAGATCTGGTTTGCAGTGGGGTTTCTTCCGGCCTGCTGGTGATTTTGAACTTCATTTTTTGTTTTCGTTGTTCGTTTTTTGATGATTTCTTGCTTTTCGCGATTCTGGGTTGCTTCGGTTCGTTCTGCTTCGGCATGTTTGGTTCGGCGCCATCGTCAGTGTTGCGGCGGCGGTGTGGACGTGATGCAACGAATTCATATTCTTCCTCTTGGTCAATTGGTGATGATATCTCGAATCACGTTTTTGCCTTCATATTTTGGATTTGGATGCTCTGATGTTTGTGTGTTGGTTTGGGGTGAATGTGTTTCCGTTGTTCGTCGATGTGATGTTGTTCGTGATTTTGTTTTGGGTGTGCAGTGTTTTTCGAGCTGGATCTGCTGTGGAGCTTCCTGAAGTTGTTTCTAGTTTTTGGGTGTGTTTTGAAGAATGTGGAGGAAGTGAATGTTTCAAGACTGTGGAGGAAGTGAAGGTTTGATGTTGTGATTCGATGGTGGTTCTCATTGTGCAGTTGGTTTGTTTTTCTTGGCCTCAGTGGTCTGCTGTTCTAAGGATCTTTCAATCAGACCATCTACATGAGGTTGCTCCAGATGAGGTTTAGGGCAATGAGTTTCCACTATACTTATGATTTTCGGAATTGGATGTTTGAGAGGGCATGGCTACGACCATCGGTACCAGGCCCGTGAAATTTTTCACGGGAAAGCTAGCCGATCAGCGGTGGAAGGTGGAAACTGGATTTCATGTTTTTTGATGCTGGGAGGGGATTTTCTCATGTAGTTTGAATTGTTTGGTTTTGGAATTTTGGATCGTTGGGGATTTTTTGATTTGTTTATGTCTTTGATGTCACGGTGGTTTCCCCCCTTTACCCTTAAAAGGGCTTATCTTATCTTAATAAAAAATTAATTTTCAGTAATCAAGGTTGTTAACATGTTTTAAAATAAAACATGATGATGGTATTCGTATGTTATTACGTGGAAAGAGATATCTTCATTATGTTTTCCTTCCTTATAATTTTTGGACTGTAAGTTTGGACAGAAGTATTTTGGATAAGTATAAATGTTTGAAACCATTTTTTTTTTGAAATTAAATTCAATTTTTACTGTTAAAAAATTTCTTAAGAATTTTTTAGGATTTTGATAAAAAGGACAACCCGGAGGTCAGGCAATAACCCGTCACGTCTGGCAAGGCCGTGAGACTTGAACCCACAACCGAAGTGCGACAAGGGTACATCACCTGCCACTAGAATAAATTTTGACCTATTTTGTATGATGTTGTTTTATTTATATAGTCTGATAAATGAATTACAAATGCATTATTTTTTTGAAACCGTCTAGGATTAGGATAAATAGAATATTTTCTAGTTCTATGATATTTTAGAGTGAAAGATGAATTTATGGTAGAAATTAGTTAAAGAATTGTACTCTACATGTCATGTATATTTTTTTTCTCGTATTCTATGAAGAAGTAAATTCTTAAACATTAAATAAGGGATCTTAAAATAAGAAACGTGTTATCCTAATATCTTATGTTTTGTTGAACAAATTATATTTTACATCATCATAGATTGATGGCTTTGAGACCCTCTATTTTACACTTGTTTGTGATTGATGACCTCAATAACTCCCTATAAATATTTATTTATTTCCTCCAATTTTGTGTCTATATTTTCCACCAATGTTCTTCTATTCAAAACAAAAATTTGGTGGTGAGTTTTTCATTTCCCTTTCTATCTTATTAAGACTAAATTTTATTATCCCTATTTCTAATGTGGGTTTTCCAAAAAGGTATTTTTCTATTTTCCACCTTTTATTTTCAAAGAATAATTTCAAATAGTGGGGAAACAATTTATTAAAATAGCGGAGAATGAAACATGCCAAAATTTTATAGTATGTTATCTGTTCAATGAAATTCAATAACTTACGCTATAAGTAACACCGAGTTCGAGCACACCACGACCTACCAAACCAGTCGTTCAAAATTTGGTTATGAATGGTATAAATTTAATTTTTAATTCTATATACTTTATATAATTATAACATACATATTATTTGTTTTATACATAATATAAGAGAAAATTCAATTTTTTAGTTAAAAGATATATTTTTAAACAAATGCAATTTTACCACCATTTAATGGTGAACCCTTTTTAAATATAGTATTTAAGACTTTTTTTATATTAAATTGGACAATATAAACATATTATTTATAGTTTAAATGAAGAAATTTATTTTGGATAAAATTTTGGGGTTTTTCAGAAAACTTTCATATTTTGATGAATAGTGAGAAATACTTAATTTTAATTAAAAACTACATTTTTCACTGATATAATTTTAGTGATAAATTAAAAATTGGAGGTGTTTTAAAATATAATTTGATTATATTTTTATCATTTAATATATTTTTGGTCACTGGATGTAATTTTACCTTTAAAATAGACATAAACAGTTTCAATATTTGGATACTTATTATTTCATAAAAACACACTTTTTGTTTTGATGACGAGAATTAATTTGAAATTAATTTATGCCACTTCTGAGTTTTCATTTTTTTAAAAAGGATTCCATATTTGGAATTTGGAGGTACAAATTTTTTAAATAAAGAAACTTTTATTTTTAGATAATACGAATATTTACTTTAGTAAATATTTTATTTACCATGGTTAAAAAGTAAATCAGGTAAATATGGGGAAAAATATTATTATAATTATAATAAATTAACAAATAATGTGTTATATTTTTATATTTTAATACATTTATGACCATGAGCATTTTTAGGTCGATTTTGGGACCACTTAGAGCCACTTGAAAGTGATAATGGAATATTATATTAATTAATTTAATGTCAAGAAAAAAAATTACATAAACATATAGCTGTTAGTAAAAAAAATTACAAGCTGTTATATAAGTTATTTTTTCTACTATAAATATTAATTATAAAGATAAAAATATTTTGTAAATAATTTTATTTCATTTATATTTTTTATACAATATATAATTCAATTTACTAATGACAAAATGATGATGTAGTAATTACTTTATAAATTAATGAATCAAATAAATGGTATTATATATATTAAAATAAATATAATTTCCAAATTTTTATGACATCAACAAATTTTCTAGGTGAATATGAAATTTTATGGTTGGTTTGATATTTTTTTAAGTAATCATGTTGTGATGAATTCCATAAAAAAATATTAAATCGTATCAAAATGTACATAAATGAGTTATTGAAACTAATATTATATTATTATATATTATAATAGTCCTAAAAATCTATGGTTCTGACAAAGAACTTATATAATGGCAGGTATATAATTAATGAACCACTTCAGGTTCTATTTTCATTTTATAGTATGTTTATTAACCAATTATTAAAACAACACAAGAATACATGGTTATTGTTAAATTGTTTAACTAATAGTTATATCTAAAAGTTAAAGTTAATTTTGTGACATAAACCTTTATAAAACCAATTGGTTGAATTGTTTTCAACCCATACCCACCTTATCCTTCAAATAAATCAATTTTATAAACTAGAAACCGAAATGGATTTTATTAAAAAATAATATTTCAAGATTTTCCAAAAGTGACCCTTACCTCTCTTATAAAAGGGTAATTCCACTTATCTTAATTTCACACATCCAAATCCATTTGAATAGACCAAACCATGCCCAAATATCCTCCCATATATCCTTCCTTAATAATAGATGCCTAAAATTTATGGGAAGGACATCTTATGTAGCTTTTTTGATTAATTCAAATGGAAGAACCCGAAGAAGAGGTTTACATTTCGTCACCTCTTTCAAGTTCTTTTCTTCATCCACGTACTCATTCTTTATATATCCATTCTAAAATAATAACTCCATAATATGATATATAATGTGATTTTACTATAAATTTTGAAGAACCATATTATTTATTGTATCCATACATTAAATGAAAAAGTCACCATATGTGTGTACGTATGGCTTACTGTCTCCACGCCGTGGTGATGTTTTCTATTCAAACACTCCATTATTTTGGATTGGTATAATAATGAATATATTTTATGTAAATACAAAATAGAAAATATTAATTATTATGTATATATTATATACTATCCAATTAGATATGATTTCACCATAAATATAATGATATTGTCGTTCGCGCGTACGTACGGATTACCGTCTCCACCAACATGATGAGATGAATTCTACATCATAGTTATTCAAGAATAATTTTCATTTGATGACTAAAAATAATGCATTAAAACTTAATATCATTATGGATATCAATAAAATGCATCCTATCCACAACAAACACTTTTTATATAACAGAACATATAACGGAATACAAAGCAGTTAGCACCCGAAACGACGATAATACTAAAATATTATTAACAATAAAATATTAGAGGATCATATATGATATCATATTTATTTATATAGTTACTATATAATTTAATAACAATGATTTATCTATTTTACAGAATTTTAACATGCCCTCAACCAAAGGGAAATACATGTTACGGGTTAATTTGACAATCTCATTATTATCTGAGATTGTTTTTACGTAAGTATATACTAGGACCTCTTTATCATCCGAATCCATGATTCTTAAAAATGCAATTCTAAAATTTTATTATTTACTATATTATGGGTTAATGTCATTTATACCATTCGTTGACGTTTCATGACGTGTTTTGAATGAAATATTTCTGTCATTTTCCAAATAAGGTACTTTTTGACTAGTTGAACAAAATTATGGTGATAATTTATTTTAACTTATTTGACGAGTGTGGATATATTCCACTGTTATATCATTGTCAACGATTACCATAAAAGATTATAAGAATATTACCTAAATAAATGTTCTATTTTATAATTATTTTACTTTTAAATTATTTCAAAATAAGAGATAGGTATTTATTTCAAATAGTTTTCATTTCATCTATGTTAGCATACGTTGATGAATTTATAACTTGTTAGAAGTTGATTTATTATAATAAAAATATTCCATATTGTATTAAAATATTCTGTGAAATTGTTGACTGTCGATGTTATATTTTTACACCATTCATGGTTTATGGATAAATAATTGACATTTCATAACCAAGTTTTAATATAAAGGATTATGTTATGATTAACCTTTTCAAATGAGGAATGCATTGGACAAAATAAGTGATTGGTGTAGCATGCTATATCTCCTTGATGCATTGGTATGGCTCATGGGACAAATAGTGTCTTGGCACAAGGCCTTGACAAAATCATATTTTTTGTCTTGGAACAAGTGTAACGCCGAGACCCTAGATTCCTAGAGTCGGTGCATTGTTTTAATACATTGTCCTGGTTATAAGGAATCAAGTCCATAAAGACAGATCAATTTAGGAGTCTTGGAAAATAGATTAAAAACATGAACGTTACATTACACTTTCTAACATACAACAAAAAAATCATCCTGTGAGAATTCCATTATTCACATATCATAACCCTACATCTCAAGCATAAAACACTTCTTGAGATCCTGGGAAAATAAAACTTAAGAAAGGGGTGAGGTCAGATGCTTAGTAAGGGTAAATAATTTAGCGGAAGATAACATAAACAATAAGCATGGTGAATAATTGAAAACAAAGGCCTTTACAAATAATAAACATGAACACATTATGATAGAAATATGACCCGAGTAAATAATTCCATATTAAAACATAGTAATTGCTATTATACTAGTCGAATGACAACATGAACCATCAATATTATTTTCTCAATGAGGGAATATATAACGTGAGACATTCTGAACCATTTTCTCAAGGTCTCGGCCAAGAAATCTAAAAATGATTAAGGCCTCAACAAAAACCATATATCAAATTCGGAATCGTCTCAGCCAATTCCATGTCTAGTTGTCTCATGAGACCTACCGATGCATCTAGGATTTATAGTGGACTTCACATGTCACTTACTATGTCCAACACATTCCTCATATAAAACGGTTGAAACAAAAAGTAAACATTCGTATTAGAACTAGCATAACAAATTTCAATATATTATCCATAAACCATGAATGGTATAAAAACAATACATCCATAGTCAATCATTTCACAAAAACATCAATAAAATATTGATTATTTTTATCATAATAAATGAATCTTGATCAAGAATAATATCATGTAACAGTTTTGATATAGTTGAAACTGATCTGTAAAAATCATTGAGTGAAATCTCCCTTTTCATGAAATCATTTAAAAATAATATATAAGATGTTATTTAAAATATAGTTTTGAATCAAAGTGTATAATACCACATTGAAAATATTAAAAGGAATTAAAATTTTAAAAATTTCTTGTCCATATAACTAAATCCTTAAAACCATTTTAAAAACATAGTCATTAATAAGAAATGTTTAGATGAATAAACCATAAAAAAAATTAAAATTATGTTTTAGTATAATAGTCCAATAAAAATAATACCTTGTAAATATATTTTATGAAACACGGACATGGATAATAAATATGTCCCAATAGATACTTACGTAAGAACAACCTCGGATAAAAAAGAGATATTGAAATTAACCCTTACTTTGTAGTTTTCTTTGGTCTACGGTACATTTAACCTCTTATATAATGACCATAGTAAGTTATTAAAATATAAAAGAACCATATTCATATTTATTATATCATACATGATTCATTTACGAATTTATACTACCCATTTAATAATTATTTCCATGTTAAATTATCATTTTGGGAAATAATCACTTTCTTTATCGTATGCTTTTGAACTTGTTATTCTTGATCGTATCATTTAGATCATGATTTAAATGATCCCATAATTTAAAAATTGATTTATATATCATATATATTTATAATATAAATATTTAAAATATTTGTATATATGAAATGGAAGGAACCGTTTATGGAGACGGTAGGCCGTACGTACGCATAAATGTTGTTTCTGTTTTCATATCGTATTGAACAGAAGTAAGTGAACAAGATATATGTAAGTACATACATACATTCATATATATATATATATATACGTATATCCAGTATAATTATTATGTTATATATTACATAATTATTAATAATATATATTTTTATAATCATCATTGAATTGTGATCATGGAAATGAATCTCATCGTGTCGTGGAGATGGTAATCTGTACGTACACACGAGCAACAATATCATTATTTTGATAATAAAATAGAATATAATTGGATGGTATATCATATATAGAATATTATTAACATGTTATATTTATTATTAAATCAATTATACATCATTTATATACCCATCCAAATACTAATGTATTCAATTACAACTATACCACGACATGGAGACGGTAAGCCATACGTACACACATATGGTGACATTTTATTGATAGGTTTGGTAAAATAATGAATATGGTTATACCATATTCATAATAAAATCACAATATATATAAGATACTGAATTTATTATTTTACAATGGAAACAACAAAGAAAGAATAAGTAGAATAAGAAAAGAACATGAAAGAGGTGATGAAATATTTACCTCTTTTTCGGGTTCTTCATTTTGATTTGATCAAAAGGGATTCTTAGGTTTGCTTTCAGAAAAAATTAAGGCCTCTAAGATTAAGGTAATATAGTTGAGAGGTTATTTGAGTAGGTTTTGGCCGATCCAAATGGATTTTAATGTGTGAATTTTGGAGAAGGGGGAGTTTCGTTTTATAAGAGGTGTGAGGGGCACCATAGGAAAAGACTGAAATATTATTTTATATAAAAGCATATTTGGTTTATAATAACACCAAATTGATTTATTTCGACTCTAAAGTATGGATGGGTCTAAATATTTTCATCCAATAGGTTTTAGACATGTTTAGGTTACCATTTTAACCATATCATTTAGATTTAACTCTAAGAAACATAATATAACTTTTACCATGCGTTCTTGTATTTTTACACTTTATAGTTAATAAACATAATATAAACATCCAAGATATCCTCAGATCGTTAATTATATACATAGATAATATTATTCAATCCATTTTTTACAATAATTATATTTTTAGGAATATTATATCAACCAATAATATATTATTTCTTTTAAAAATTAATTTATTTCAATTTTGTAACTATTTGGTATTTTGTTTTTGTGAAAGTCATAAAAACATTATCAATTCAAAGAAAATTTATCTAATCAACACTAAGAATGTTATATTATCCATGAAAATTAGTTGAGTTTATCCAAAGTCTCAAATTACATATATTTGGAAATTTATAATATCAATTATTATAATCATTCATTAATAAGATAATTACAGCATTATCATTGTGTCATAAATAAATTATATTATTTAATGTCTAAAAATTATATATAAAATACCATTATGTAGGAAATATATTTTTGTTTATAATAAATATTTATTGTTGAATTTATCTTATGTATGATTATATATTAAAATGTTTTAGTTATGGAAACTTGAATTTAACACTTTTAACTCTTCTTTAAATTAAATAATAATAATTGTCCTAATTTAATCTAGGTGGACCATGAGGGTCATATTTTGTTATTAATGTTGTTTTTGGTCGAATTAAAATTCTCCAATAGAATTAGTACATGTGTTAGGGTAATAATAATAATATCATTTTTACCTTTAATTACCCTATTTACTTTTAACCATGATAAATAAAAGTCAAAAGTTACTATTCACCAAAAAAATCATCTTATTTAACCAAATTTTACTTACTGATATCAATTGTGTCACTTGGATTTTGAAATTCAATTCACATAAGCTCTAAAATTATATTTTATGCAAATTGGTTAATGCTCCTAAGAGGTGGGTAAAAGATGTTAAAAAGTTCTATAAAATTTATATATATCAAAACATATTTTAATATGACTCAAATGAATTACATTGAAATTATATAGGTATTATGTATGTATTTTGAGCTAAAAATATTTAAATAAAATAAATAATAATTTAAATACAATAGTTGGTTGAAAAGAATAACTTTGTGTATTTCACTATTCATCAAAAAGTGAAGGTTTTCAAGTAAAATAGAAAAAATTCACCCTAAGATAATTTTTATATTATGAATTAAAAAATGAAGTGAATTTTAACAAATTAAAAACATATAAGTTGAATTTATTTATTTAAAATTAATTCTTATTGTCAAAACAAAAAATAAGTTTTTAAAAAATTAAAAACTATCTAAAATTTCCATGTGTTTATGTTATATTTAAATGTGAAATTTCTTCTAATGGAAAAAATTGTATTTAATGAAAAAATTTAAATCTAATTATACTTACAAACCATTAAATTTTATAATTTATCACTATAAATTATTTTGATTAAAAAAGTTATTTTCCGTTAAAATTTAGTAATTTTCACTATTTACCCAAATATGAATGTCATCAGAAAAAGACCAAAAATATATCGCAATTAAATTTTTATTTCCCGATTCTAAATAATAAGTTTATATTGTCAAATTTAATATGAAAAAGTGTCAAATATTAGATTTAAATAGGGTTATCCATTAAAAAGCAGTAAAATTGCATTTTTTTAAAAATACTTCTTTTATCTGAAAAAACTGAATTTGTTCTTATATTATGTCTACGAAACACATAATATGAATGTTAAAATTATATAGAGTATATAATATTAAAAATAAAGATAATACTATTTATAACTTCTTTTTGAATAGCTAGTTTGGTGATATTGTGGTGCGCTCGAACATGGTGTTGGGTGTAGCACAAGCTATTAAATTAATTTAATGAGATAACATATTATGATACCTTGCGGTGTTACATGCTCCACTCCTTCAATAGATTGCGTCAGGACAATTTGAAATTTTTATTTGAATATAAACGGTTAAAAATAGATAAATGGATTTATGGAAAAGCCACATCGGAAATTGGGTTAATAATATTTAGTCTTAATAAGAGGGAAAGGGAAATGAAAAAGTTATTACCAAATTATGATCTCGATTAGGAGAACATTGGTGGAAATTATACACACGTAATTAGATGGAAACATAAATATTTATAGGGATTGATTTTGGTCTTCAATCACAATATATCATTTAAATATATTGACATAAAAAATCCATTATCAAATCGATATTCAATAACAAAATATGTTAAAAGAGTATATGGTATTTATTATCTTTTAAAAAAACATTTTGGCTTGTTAAGGAAGCCAAAGATCAAATAAAACTCACAATGGAGAAATGCTCTTTGTCACCTCTTACGTTAAAAAAAACATTCCATTTTTTTGTTTAGTAAAACGCTTCGTAGAGAATGATTCCCCTTGAAATGAAAATTCAATGGTTTTTAAACACCATATAAAAGAAAGTCCTTTAGAAATCAATAGATGCCCAATGAATGTATATTGAGAGGAAGTCCCTTAAATAATGTTTAAGAATAAATTTAGTTATAAAATAAGAGTGAATATATATATATATAGACTTGAAAAGTAGAGTTACTTCATTTAACTAATTCCTACCAAAATCTCATATTTTACACCAAAAGGTTTCAAAAAAATATAATATTTATCCTAATCATATATGGTTCCAAAAATGATGAATTTATAATTAACCTATCATAACTTTTAAAAAACCTATATTATACAATCTAGGACATCTCATAGGCCAGTGGAAGGTGATGCACCCTAATGGCCCTTCAGTTGCAGGTTCATGTCTTGTGGCCTTCCTGGACGTGAATGGTAGTTTCCCGACCTGTGGGATGTCCTTTTTATGAAAACCCAAAAATAAACTTCACCATTTTATCCAATTTAAAACTTAATCCATTCCAACATTTAGACTTATCCAAAATACTTCTATACAAACTCATATTCCAAAATTTATTAGGTACTTAAACACAATGAAGATCCTTTTTTCCAGGTAATAACATGTCGACACCATCATCATGTATTATTTTAATACACGGTAACACCCTGAATTACACTAAAAACTTATTGATTAAATTCATGCTCCCTTATTCATTATAGAATACTGGATATATTCTTTATATCCATAAATTTTTAATATTCCAACAATGATGAAATAAACAAACTACTAATCAGTTCCATGGAAGTCAAGAATATACAATATAATTTATTCAAATAAACCATATCTTATTCCAAAATCACTACCTCATTATCAAGACCATATTAAGGATTACCTTTCCTTCAACCATGTATTTAACAAAAAGTGTAGCTTACTATTACGTCACTTTTCTTATTACCATATAATCTCAAATCCTCAATAAAATAGTACTGCAGTACAATCCTTATGTATCACCATAATTAATATAACTATTATATTATTGATACAAAACTCAAATGAAATAATTATATAATAACTACAAATGAACACTATTCATTCCTATTCATCTTAGGTAATATAATAACATGATTATTATCCAGTGACATCATTTGCAGTATACTCTGATGACTGGGACATTGATTTTTGTAGTGTTCTAACGCCTTATAAATGAATAATTTTACATTTGAATATTTTTTCTTACACTTGCAATCACATATTTGGTTTCCTTTTTCTCCACACTTATAGAAAACTCACATTACCTTCAAGAATTTACCAAGGTGATTCTCTCCACATTTATCACATTTGGGAAAATCTATCTTTCCCCTCTTCTCATTATCCATCTTTCTCTTTACCACACTTTCCATCTCTTATGTCCCTTCAAAGAAATAGGACTTAGAAAATTATTTACTTATCTTATTAACATATGATATTATTTATTCATATGTTCAGAATACTTGGGGGACTAATTCCCTTCTAAATGCTGGATTCATTCCATAAAAGATATGACCCTTCTTACACATTGGATCATACATATTGTTGGAGTTATCATGCCTTCTACTATGAGCCATTTCTAAACAATTCCATACATTAGGTATGTTTATAAATCACAATGAAAAATTCCAAACATTTAAAATACCTAATTTAAATTGAACAGTTTTTCGATATAATCCATAATAGTAAAAATGTTTTCTTCGAGGAAGTATTTACTCATAAATCATTCATAATCTCTTGAAATTAAAATTTGAATTATCTTAAGAATATCCCCTAGGAGTGTCCAAAAAAAAGAGTGCAACAATCCCCATTGTTGTTCACCAGTTCCCATTTGAATCTAGCTCAAAGGAATATTTTTGGGTTTTACCCCCAGATACATATGTGCCAGAGCCAGCTCTACCTGCTCATATCCAAAAATGGATGTATTTATTGCTAAACTCACAAAATCTATAAATTACCAAAATTCTAGGAAGTTCATCTATACTATTCCTCAAAGTATATCATAGGGTAATTTTATCTAATTAGAGTTTATCAAAATATATTTTCCAGGTTGTCACTAAATTTCTTCTGATACAAAATGTAACTCCTCGAATCTAGACTCCTAGAGTTAGTGGATTATTTTAATACACTAGCATGATTTCAAGGGATCAATTCTTTAATTACCAATCAGTTTAGGAGTCTTGGAAAATATATTACATACATGAACGTCACATTTCACTTTCTAACATAAAAAAATCCTTTGAGAATTCAATTGTTCCCATATCTTAACCCGACATCTCAAACATAAAACACTTCTTGGGATCATGGGAAAATATATCATAAGAAATGGGTGAGCTCATATTCTCAGTAAGGGTAAATAATTTAGCAGAAGATAACATAAAAATAAGCATGGTGAATAATTGACAACACATGCCTTTACAAAAAATTGCACACTTTATTGCGGAAATATGAGCTGAGTAAATAATTTCATAAAAAAACAAAGTCAGTGGTATTATACTAGTCGAATAACCACATGAACCACAAATATTATTTTCATAATGAAGTAATGTATAATGAAATACATTCTGAATCATTTTTTCAAGGCATCGGCCAAGATGTCTAAAAATGATTAAGGCCACGACCAAAACAATATGTCAAATTGGGAATGTCCTAGACCAATTCCACGTCTAATTGTCTCTTGAGACCTACTGATTCATCGAGGAGCTATAGCAGGATCCAAAAATCTCCTACTATTTCCAATGCATTCCTCATTTGAAAAGGATGAAACATCACATAAAAATCATTTTAGAACTAGCATAAAAAATTTCAATATGTTATCCAAAAACCATGAATGGTATAAAAATAATACATCCACACTCAAAAATATCACAAAACTATCAATACAATATGGAAGATTTTTATCCTAAAAAATCAACCTTGATCATTAATAATATCTGTAAAGGATGTTGACATAGTTGAAAATGATCTGTAAAAATAATTGAGTGAAATATCCCTTAACATGAAATCATTTAATAGTCATATAATGTAATTCATTTAAAAAATACTTTTGAATCAATGTTTCCTATACAAAATTGATACTTTTGAATGGAATCAACATTTTTGTTAATAATATTCTTCTTTATCGTATGCGTTTTAACTTGTTATTCTTGATCATATCATTTAGATCATTATTTAAATGATTCCAGAATATAAAACTTGATTTATATATCATATATATTCAGAATCTAATTATTTATAATAGAAGTATATATGAAATAGAAGGCATTATTTATTGAGACGGAAGGTCGTACGTACGCATAAATGTTATTTCTGTATTCATATCGTATAGAACGAAAGTAAGTGAATAAGATATATATAAGTACATTCATACATACATACATATATATATATATATATCTATTATAATTATCATGTCTTATATTATATACTAATTAATAATCTACCTTTTTATAATCATCGTTGAGTGGTGAACATGGAAATGAATCTCATCGCCTCGTGGAGATGGTAATCCATACGTACACACGAGTGACAATGTCATTATTTTGATATTAAAATCGTATATAATTGGATGTTATATCATATATACAGAATCACTATCATGTTTTATTAATTATTTTCATCAATTATACATCATTATTATACCCATCCATATAAAAATGTATTGAATAACAAGTACACCACGACGTGGACACAGTAAGCCGCATGTACACACGTATGTTGGCATGTCATTAATTGGATGGATAGAATAATGAATATGGTTGTACCATATTTATAATAACATCACACTATATATAAGTTACATGATTTATTTTTTTACAATGGAAACAACAATTAAAGAATAAGTGGAAGAAGAAAAGAACTTGAAAGCGGAGATGAAATATTTACATCTTCTTCGGGTTCTTCCTTTTGATTTGATCAAAAGGGCTCATTAGGTTAATTTATGACCAGAATATGGCCTCTATGATAATGTTAGGATAGTTGAAAAGTTATTTGGGTAGGGTTTGTCCGTGAAAAATGGCTTTTAAGTTGTGAATATGTGAGAAGGGGGAGTGCCCTTTAATAAGTGGGGTGAAAGGCACCTTAGGAAAACATTGAAATATTATTTTATAATAAAATAATATTCAGTTTTTAATAACTCCAAATTAATTTTTTTCTAGTATAATGTTGGGATGGGTAGAAATCACCTCAACCAATAGGTTTTAGACAAGTTAAGGATACCATTTTAACGTTATCTTTTAAATTTAACTCTAAGTTAAATAATATAACTTTTACCGTGTCTTCTTGTATTTTTACATTATATGGTATACAAACATACAATAAAAATCCAAGAGAACCTAAAGTTATTCATTAATGACATATATAATATTATTTAAGACCTTTGGCCAATCCTTAGATTTTTAGGAATATTATATCAACCAATAATATATATTTGTTTTAAAAACATATTTATGTCAATTTTGACACTATATGGTATTTTTTTGAAATTCATAACGACCTTATCAGTTCGAAGAAAATTCATCTAATAAACCCTAAAAAGTCATATTAACCTAGAAAATTGGTGGGATTAATCCAAAGACTCAAATTATATATATTTTAATATTTTTAATATCAATTATTTTAATCATTCATTAATAAGGTAATTACTGCATCATCATTGTGTGATAAATAAATTATATTATCTAAAGTATAAACATTATAAATAAAATACCATTATGAAGAAAATATTCTTATATTTCTACTGAATATTTATTTTCGAATTTCTCTTATTTATAACCCTATATTATAATTATTTATTTATCAAAACATGAATTTAACACTTTTAACTCTTCTATAAATTAAATAATGATAAATGTCCAAATTTAATAAAATTTGACCTAAAGAGTCATATTTTATTAACAAGGTTCATTTGTTTAATTACACTTATACAATATTATTCAGTCATTTTTTAGGGTAATAATAAAATCTTTTTTACGTTTAACTACTCTATTTACATTTAATAGTGGTAAATAAAAATTCAAAAGTTACTATTCATCAAAAAAATTATCTTATTGAACCAAATTTTACTTACAAATATCAACCGTGTCTCTAGGATTATTGAAATTCAAGTCACAGTAGCGGTAAAATTATGTTTTATAAAAATTTGCAAATGCTCATAGGAGGTGGGTAAAAGATAGTAAAAAGGTCAATAAAATCTGTATATATCTGAACATATTATAAAATGACTTCAATGAATTTTATTGAACTTATATAGTTATTATGTATCTCTTTTTATCTAATATAAATATAAATAAAATAAATAATTATTTAAATAAAAATTCGGTTTCAAAGGATATCTCAGTGTTTTTCACTATTCATCAAAAATTGAATGTTTTCAGAAAAATATGAAAAATCATCATATGATAATTTTGATATTCTGATTTTAAAAATGAATTCTATTTTTTCATATTAAAACCATAGAAGTGTCATTTATTAGTTTAAAATTAATTCCTTCTCTCAAAACCAAAAAAGGTGTTTTTAGAAAAGAAAAAACTATCAAAACATTAACATGTGTATATGTCAAATTTAAATTTGAAATTTTTTATAATGACCAAAATTGTATTAAATAATAAAAATATAATCTCATTATACTTCCAAACCATTATAATGTGTAATTGAACACTATAAATTATTTTGAATAAAAAAGTTGTTTTCAGTTAAAATTTAGTCATTTTCATTATTCACCCAAATATGAAAATTATCAGAAAAACAACAAAAAATTTATCAAAACTAAATTTTTATTTCCCAATTCTAAATAAGAAGTTTATTTTTTCATAATTAATATGTAAAAGTTTCAAATATTGGATATAAACAAGTGTTCACCATTAAAAGGTGGTAAAATTTCATTTTAAAAAAATTACTTCTTCTATCTGAAAAAAATGAATTTGTTCTTATATTATGACTAAGAAAAAAATAATATGGATGTTAAAATTACATATAGTATACAGGATTCAAAATCCTATTAATAGTATTTATATCTGCTTTTTGAACGTCTAGTTTGGTAATGTTATGGTGTGTTCGAACTCGGTGTTGTGTGCAGCGAAGCTATTAAATTACATTAATGAGATAATGTAATATGAGATCTTGGGGTGTTACATTCTACCGTCCTTCAATAAATTACTTCCTCACAATTTAAAATTGTTGTTCGAAAATAATAATTTAATATGTAAGAACCCATTTGTGTAAATCCCACATCATAAATTGGGTTAATAAAATGTAGTCGTAATAAGAGAGAAAGGGAAGTGAAAAAGTTACCACCAAATTATGATATCGATTAGGAGAATAATGGTGGAAATTAAAGACACATAATTTGAGGTAAAATATAAATATTTACAAGGAGTTATTGGGGTCATCAATCAAAATATATCATTTAAATATATTGACATAACAAATCTATTATCAAAACAATTTTTAATACAAAAATATGTAAAAAGGGTATATGGTATTTATTTTATTTTTTAAGAAAAATTTTTGTCTTATTAAGGAAGTCAAATATCAAATAAAACTCACGGTGGTAGAAAGGTCTTTGTCACAACTTACATAAAAAAATCTATCATTTTTTTCGTTTAGTAAAATGTTTCGTTGAAAATATTTCCCATGAAATGAAAAGTCAAAGCGGTTTATACACTGTATAAAAGAAAGTCGTTTAGAAATAAAAGGATGCCTCAATGAAAGGATATTGAGAAGAAGTACCTTAACTAATATTTGATAATTAATTTAGTCATATAATAAGAGGGAATATATATATATATAAATATATACTTGACATGTATATTTACATTATTTAACTAATTCATTCCACAATCTCATCTTTCACTTGAAAATATTTCCAAAAATATTCTATTTATCCTAATCATAAAGGCTTCCAAAAATAATAAATTTAAAATTCACCTATCATACCATTTAATAAAGTAACTACATTATACAATATAGGGCATCAGGTAAGCTAGTGGTAGGTGATTCAACCTTGTCGCCCTTCGGTTGCGGGTTCAAGTCTTGCAGCCTTACCGGACCCGACTGGTTGTTGCTCGACCTGTTGGTTGCCCTTTTATGAAAATCTAGAAATATCCTTCACAATTGTATCCAATTTCAAAGATTATCCATTCAAACCTTTAGACTTATCTAAAATAGTTCCATCCAAATGCACATTCCAAAATTTATAAGGAATCTAAACACAATGAATATCTTTTTTCCCACATAATAACATGTGAAAACCTTCATCATGTATTCTTATAAAACATGGTAACACCATGAATTACCATAAAACCTTATTGATTACATTAATGATCCCTTATTCATTATAGAATACTGGATATATTCCTTATATCAAAAAATTTTTAATATTCTAACATTGATGAAATAAACAAACTATTAATCAGTTCCATGAAAGTCAAGAATATCCAATATAATTTATCCAAATCAAACATCTTTTATTCAAAAATCACATCCTCATTATGAAGACCATTTTAAGGAACACCTTTCCTTCAACCATGTATTTTCCAAAAAAAATGTAGCTTCCTATTAAGTAAATTATCGTAGAACCATATAATCGCAAATACTCAATAAAATAGTACTGGAGTACAATCCTTATTTATCACAATATTTCATATAACAAGTATAATGTTGATACAAAATTTAAATGCAATAATTCTATAATAATAACATAAGAACACTAGCCATTCCTCTTCATCTGAGGTATTATTATACCTTGATTATTATCCAACATAATCATTTGTGATATACTATGATGATTGGGACATTGATTAGCATAGTGTCACAACGCCTTGTAGACGAAGCATTTTACATTTTAATTTGAAACCTTTTTCTTCCCCTTGAAATCAAGTACTTGGTGTCCTTTTTCTCCACACATATAAAAAACTCACATTCCCTTCAAAAATTTACAAAGGTTTTTAATTCCACATTTATCACATTTGGGAAAATCTTTATTTTACCTCTTCTCTTTACCCATCTTTCTCTCTATCATCATTTTATTCTCTTGCATCCCTTCAATTCCATTGGACTCAGATAATTATTTACTTATCTTATTAACACATGATATTATTTCATCATATGTTGAGAATTAATGGGTGACTATTTACCTTCTAAATGTTGTCTTAATTACATGAATGGTATGATCCTTCTTACTCTTTGGATCATACCTATTGTTGGAGTTCTCATTACTTCTACAGGGCGCCATTTCTAAAAAATGTAATACACTACGTCAGTTTATGAATTGAAATGAATAATTCCAAACTTGTAAAATACCTAACATAAATTGAAAAGTTTATGGATATAATCCATAATAATAAAAATGTTTTCTAGGAATTATTTACTGCTGAATCCTTCATAATGGATTATAATTAACATGTGAATTATCCTAAGAATATCTCCCAAGAGTGTTGTAACCAATAGTTCATCAAAGACTATTGTCGTGCACTAGATCTCATTCAAGACTAGTTCCATGTGGGTTTTTCGGTTTTTACCATTAGGTACATCTAGGCCAGAGCCGCCTCTACCAGCTCGTATCTATATAGGGATATATTTCTTGTAAAACTCATAAAATCTCTAAATTACCAAAATTCTAGGAAGATCTTCTATATTAATCCTCAAATTCTATCATAGGTTAATTTTATATAATCATTGTTTATCTAAATATATTTCCATGGTTGTTGCTAAACGTCCCTCCATACCAATTGTAATGCCTCGAACATAGATTCCCAGAGTCGGTGCATTATTTTAATACATTGGCATGATTACAAGGAATCAAGTCTCGAAAGACCGATCAGTTTACCAGTCTTGAAAAATATATTACATACATGAACATTACATTACACTTTCTATAATACAAAAAAAATATCCTTTGAGAAGACAATTTTTCCCTTAGCTTAACCCTGCATCTCAAACAAAAAACACTTCTTGGGATCCGGGGAAAATAAAACATAAGAAACGGGTGAGCTCAGATGCTCAGCAAGGGAAAATAATTTAGCAAAAGATAACATAAACAATAGGGATGGTGAATAATTGAAAACACATGACTTTAAAAATAATAAACATGATCACTTAATGGCAGAAATATGAGCTGATTAAATAATTCCATAATAAAACATAGTCATTTTATTCTTCTATTCGAATAACCACATGAACAATCTATATTATTTTCATAATGAGGTAATGTACAATGCTAGACAATCTGAAACATTTTGTCAAGGCCTCATCCAAGACTTCTAAAAATGAATAATGCCTCTGAAAAAACCATATATCATATTGGAAAAGGTCTTGGCCAATTCCATGTCTAATTGTATCATGGGACCTATCGAAGCATCGAATGGATAACGCGGTCACCACCCATCACATACTATGTCCAATACATTCCTCATATGAAAAGGTTGAAACAAAACATAAACATCTGTATTAGAACCAGTATACGAAATGTGAATACATAATACATATACCATCAATGGTATAAAATTAACACATACACATTCAAAAATTTCACAAATCCATCAATAATATATGAATGATTTGTATTATAATAAATCAACTTCTATTAATAATAATATCATGTAAAGGATGTTGACATAGTTGAAAATGATCTGTAAAAATCTATGAGAGAAATATCTATTTTCATGAAATCATTTAAAATTTTTATAAAGGATGTCATTTAAAATTAATTTTGAACTAATGTGTCCTAAACGACATTGAATCTTTTGAAATTAATTAACATTTTAAAACATTCATGTCCATATAAATAAATCCTTAATAGCATTTTAAAAACATGGATATTAATAAGAAATGTTTAGACGAATAACTCTTTAAAACAATTAAAATTATGTTTTAGTATAAGAGTCCATTAGAAATAATCCATTTTAAAACTCTTTTATGAAACATGGGCATGGATAATAAATATGTCCTGATAGATACTTATATACAAATAGCCTCGGATAATAAAGAGATTGTGAAATTAACCAATACATTTATCTTTTCATTGGTTGAGGGTACGTTTATCCTTCTGTATAATGACCATATAATATTAAAAAATTATACCAGAACCATATTCATATTTATTATATCATACATGATTCCTTTATGAAATTATACTACCCATTTATGAATGATTTCCAGGTTCAATTATCATTTTGGGTAATAATTGCTTTCTTTATTCTATGTGTTTTAAGTTGGTATTCTTGATCGTTTCATTTAGATCATAATTTAATTGATTCCATAATATAAATATTGATTTATATACCATATATATTTTTAATATAATTATTTATAATAGATTTATAAATGAAATGAATGGAACCGTTTATGGAGATGGTAGGCCGTATGTATGAATAAATGTTGTTTCTGTTTTCATATCTTATTGAATGGAAGTAATTGAATAAGACAAATGTAAGTACATAAATATATATATATATATAACTATATAGTAGAATTATTATGTCATATATTACATAGTTATTAATAATATATATTTTTATAATCATCGTTGAATGATGAACATGGAAATGAATCTCATCACATCGTGCAGACGGTAATTTGTATGTACGTACGAGCGAAAATATCATTATTTTGATATTAAATTCGTATATAATTGTATGGTATATCACATATACAGAATAATTAACATTTTATATTTATTATTTACATCAATTACACAACATTATTAAACCCATCCAACTAATAATGTATTTAATAACAACTACACCATGACGAGGAGACGGTTAGCCGTACGTATGCATGTATGGTGACATGTAATTTATATGATGGATAGAATAATGAATATGGTTTTACAATATTTATAATAACATCATAGTATATAGAAGATTTTTGAGTTATTGTTTTAAATTTTAAGGAACTAGGATAGATGATGTCGAAGAAGAAATGTACTTGAAAGAGGTGATAAAATATTTACCGCTTCTTCGGGTTCTTCCTTTTGATTTGTTCAAAAGGGCTCTTAATGGTAGATTTATGACCAAAGGAAGTTCTCTAGAATGAATGTAGCATATTTTAGAGGATATTTGGGAAGGGTATGGGTGAGCCAAATGTCATTGAAGATGTGAATTTGAGAGAAGGGGGAGTGTCGTTTTATAAGAGGGGTGATGAGCACCTTAGGAAAAGATTGAAATAATATTTTATAATAAAATTATATTCTGTTTATAATAACATAAAATTGATTTATTTTGAATATATAGTGAATATGGGTCAAAATAATATCAACAAATAGGTTTTATAAAAGTTTAGGTTAACATTTTAACCATATCTTTTAGATTTTACTCTATGTTAAATAATTTATCTTTTACCTTGTCTTGTTGTTTTCTTACACAATATGGTTAATAAACATACTATAAACTTCCAGGAGAACCACAAGTGGTTAATTAATGACATATATAATATTATTTATTTCTTTTGGACCAACCATATATTTTTAGGAATATTATATCAACCAATAATATAGTATTTCTTTTAAAAAATTATTTATGTCATTTTTGACACTATAGGGGATTTTGTTTTTGTGATAGTCATAAAAACCTTATAACATCAAATAAAATTTATATAATCAACCATATCTTTTCATATTGACCTATAAAATTATATTAATTCATCAAAAGTTTTAAATTACATTTATTTGGATATTTACAATACCAATTATTTTAATAATTCATTAATGAGGTAATTACTGTATCATCATTGTGTCATAAATAATTTAAATCATATAATATATAAAAATTATAAATAAAATAACATTAAGTAATATTTTTTTTATTTCTATTTTATATTTATAGTCAAATTTATCTTATGGATAACCATATATTAAAATGTTTTAGTTTTGAAAATTTGAATTTAACACTTTTAACTAATTTTTAAATTAAATAATAATAAATGTCTTAATTCAATTCAAGTGGACCTAAAGGGTCATATGTTATTACTAAGGCTGTTTTTGGTCTAATTAAAGTTTTCCAATATAATTAGGACATGTTTCACGGTAATAATAATATCATTTTTACCTTTAATTACCCTATTTACTTTTAACCGTGGTATATAAATGTCAAAAGTAACGATTCACCAAAAAATATTTTTATCTTATTGAACCAAATTTTACATACTGATTTCAACCATGTCTCTTTTATTTTTGAACCATAAATCATAGAAGTGGTAAAATTATGTTTTAAGGACATTTTCTAATGCTCCTAGGAGGTGGGTAAAAGAGGGGAAAAAAGTTCAATAAAATTTTAATATATCTAAACTAATTATAAAATGACAATAATGAATTTAAATGAAATTATATAGGTATTATGTATTTATTTTGATATAAATTAAATTTAAATTATGTATATAATTATTAAAAAAAAGTCTGTTTTAATCAATAACCTAGTGTTTTTCACTATTCATGAAAAATGGAATGTTTTGAGAAAAATACAAAAAATTCACCCTATGATAATTTTGATATTCTGAATTAAAAAAATGAAGCCTATTATACCAAATTCAAAAACATTAATGTTTCATTTGTTATTTAAAAATTAATTCCTGTTTTCAAAACAAAAAAAATGTTTTTAAACAAGTAAAAACTATCAAACGATTGACATGTGTTTATGTCAAATTTAAATATGAAATTACTTATAATGAACAAAATTGTATTAAATGATAAATATATAACATAATTATACTTCCAAACCATTAAAATGTATAACCGAACACTAATAATTAATTTGATTAAAAAAGTTGTTTTTAGTTAAATTTTTTGTAATTTTAACTATTCACCCCAATATAAAAGTTATTAGAAAAAAACCAAAAAATTATCAAAATAAATTTTTATGTCTCGATTCTAAAGAAGTTGTTTATTTTGTAAAATTGAAAATATAAAATGACAAATATTAAATTTAAAAGGGTTCCCCATTAAAAGGAGAAAAATTACATTTTTTGAAAAATAATTCTTTTATCTGAAAAAAATGAATTTGTTCTTATATTATGTATAATAAACACATAATATTGATGTTAAAATTATAAAGAGTATATAGGATTCAAAATGAAGTTAATATTATTTATAACTGCTTTTTAAATGGATATTTTGATAATGTTGTGGTGTACTCAAACCCATTGTGGCGTATAGCACAAGCTCCTAAATTAAATTAATGAGATAATGTACTATGATATCTTGGGGTGTTACAACAAGGATTAACTATTTGGTTATGAAGTATGAAATTATAAATTCCATCATTGTGAAAATGTCTATTGATATTGCATGTGATTATTCGACTTGTAGAATATCAATGTGAATAAATAAATGAAATTATTTTATTTTACCTTTTCCATATTATATTAAAGATTAATTTAAAAAAGGATTTTATTTCAATCATATAAATGACTTTAAATGTTTATGATTATTTGTTATAGTTTCCACTATATTGTTATCCTTATTCATCATTTGAGCTCACCCCCTTCTCTGTTTTATTTTTTCCACGATGTTAAATTTATTTTATGTTTGACCTGTAGGGATAGGTAGAGGGTATAAGTGTGTTAAAAAGGGGGGGATATATTGTTGATGTTTTTATTTAATGATGAAATGAAATACGTATGAATGTATCTAGTACTTCCTAGACTACTAAACTGATCGGTCTTTCGGGACATTATTCCTTGTATCATGACAATGTAATGTAATAATACACCGACTCTGGGTAATTGGGGTTAGGTCATTACAAATATTCCCCTCCTAAGATGGAAATGAATGCAGATATATAATAAACCCCATGTCCAGTAACCCTTAGACCCCATGGTGGTGACTATATCCACGAGTAAAAAGATCTAATAATATTGGAGGCATTTACCTTTGTAATAAAACAATATCAGTTTATAAGATGGTTTGCCACAAAATAAATCCATGATATATATATATATATATATATTTCCAAACCCATTCCACAGGCATGTTAGGAAATATAACTATTAAAAATCAAGATCCTCTATGTAAATAATAAAAATAAGGCTTAGTAATGACATAACAATTATCCCAATGAATAATCTAGTAATGCCCATCATGGTAAAAATACTAATCCAAAATACCTTATTTTTATTCATATTTAGGGTGATCATATGAGTATACAATGTAGGAATAACATAGGTTTCTCCTACACAAGTTGGAGAAGCATTCTAATTCCCCTGTGAGAAAACATCATTAACCAATAGAACCTAACAAGTAATACTATCCATCCCAAACTCATCAAGGCATGATCACTAAATAACGCAAGTTGTGTAATGCAATATAAAAATAATATCAACGTTTTGTACCTCAACCCACTTCCCACCAGTTTACTACTCAAACCCTAAATGAAAATGTCTAATAGATTCCACAATCTCTTATATGCCTAATGTCCATGCATTATGCACACATTTGGGACTCTGATTTATCCCAAAATACCTTGGAAATGAAGCACATCAGACACCACCAATAGAAACTTAGTCCAAATTCATACCACATCCCTCCCACAGAACACCAGGTCACAACCATAACTAATCTCAATGACACATTGAAAATCACACCACATATCATCCTGTAGACACATGGGAAATTACACATCACCCACAAACACCATGGCCTCAAAATATCTCTAGAACTGGCCTAAAAATTCATAGACTACCAATTCTTAGAAGATAGTGCATGGAAAAGATAATAACCATCCATCCCTCCTCCCTTTGGGATTTTGAAAAAATACACCCTCCATTTCACAACACTGCTCATCCATTCTAGAATAAATCAATCTCTCATCATGAAATTATATTACACCACCCGATCCATTCCACACATAGTTTTTACCTCATCATTAGCACCACACAACCATAAAAGGATCAACATCGTGATTTAAAAGTTCTTCAGTTCATTGATTCCCTTTTTTTAATTCAGTGGCTATAATTGAACTAGTTCAATGATAGTGAATCCATTTATTTTTCTAAAAATACTTGGTTACTCAATTATATATATATATATCCATGTAACCTATGATCAAAAAATACATCACAATCCATAATAGGTTCTATCACAATTGACAACAACAAGAATTATTATAGATGGGTGATTATCCCTTATAAAACACAATATCAATAATAAATTAATAAAATATAAGCATCTATCACTTTTTCCCAGCCCATGTATATTGATAATAAATATATTCTGTTATATTAATTTATTTTAAATTAATATATATTCACAACAAGGACATTTATATCCCTACCCCAAATGATAATAATATAAAAGATAGGTGATGGGAACCCTACCTCAATAAGATGACGATTATCACCTCTTTGTTGAAACAAGACATGGGGTTTACATGCAGTAGAAAATAAATGATGAATTTTTTATCCAATACCATAGCACTAACACACGACTCTTTGTAAATAAATGTTATGGGGAACATCCTTTATCCAGTGCTAAAGTAATTTACAATGATGAGAGTATCCATGCTTTAGAAAGTCTTGATCCCATATAAATGGAAGAAACAATTTTAAAAATCCACCAAAATTGGATATTGAAAAAGACTACATGGTTTTTCTATTTAGAAGTCCGTAAAATTATTGAAGAATAATTATATGTTTCATAACCCTCTAAAAATCCTCTAAAATCATTTATATTTTATATTTAACACATTTTAGTACTAATAAAATGTAAAAGTTGAAGAACTACATCAAACTGGTTAAAAAATAAATTTTTTAATTTTAGAAAACATTTGGAAATGACTCACTATTGGGAAAGTCATCATCGCGAGTCACCGGTTTTTGAGGCCCGATTAGGTGACTCATCATTATATATGTCTCCAGTGTGAGATACTTGTGATGATCAAATGATGTTGAGTCACCATTCAATGAGTCCCTATTCATCGACTCACCATTTGGTGAGTAACAGTTCATGGAGTCACCATTTCGTGATTAACCATTCATTGAGTCACCGTTGAGTGAGTCGAAATTCAATGAGCTACTAGTAGATGAATCACCATTTAGTGATTTATCATTCTGCAAGTCACTATTCATTGAGGTGATGTTTGGTGAGCCACCGGTGAGAATCACAATCATGGGCCACTATTAGAAACTCACAATCAGTGAGCCACCATGGCAAATCACTGATCCAAATCACTGATGAGATGACATAGAATTATAAAAATTAGAAATTTTAGAAAACACCATAAATAAGTTATCATTCCCACCAAAACACATCAATAATTAGATTTTTACAATGTAATGGACCATAAACATCCCAACCATTACATATGATAAATCTCAAACAATTATCATGTTCATGAATTTAAAACCATGTCTTGAGGAATTATGGGTCCAGACAACAACCCTATGAGATACCTTTTAAAGATCCCACTACAGCTTAAAACATATAACCAACAAAGACATCAATGTTCTACAATAAGCTACTCTATTTTGTTCAAAACCCTGATGCCCAAGAACACCTCCTCTGACTTATACCAACCCAACTAATCAGAGGACACACCACACAAGAAGAACAAAAAACTATCTGAACATATTGATATGGGAATTCCTTCCTCAGTTTAAAAATAATACACGCTCTAGGTTGAACCAACACACCGACATCGTTTTAATTTCATAGAGATTAATTGGTCTTGATTAATAGTTAGGTCCTCCACCTATGAGGTTCTTGGATTTCTTCAGACATTGTTGAACACAGAAAAAACTCATATCATTAAAAAAGGTCCAAGAATATCATTAAAATGTAAAATATGAGAATAGAAAACTGAGAACAACTATGGTTACTGGTTACTCCATTGCATTCATCTCCCCCAAATACTATCTCCATGACACCATGAATCAACAACACAAAATCCAATGAAAGGGTCCATCCATGAAAAACCTTCTCTCAATGAACTTGGATCCCAATTGGTGACTCCAAATATGTCACATCATCATTGATATCCATCTCTCTCTTCTCAATGACATGGGATTCATCATGATGATAAATGTGAAGCTGAGAGACGAGAAATATTTCATGAATCAACTCCCAACTGTGGTGGAAATGCCAACTAGTATTTAATTATTCCAACCCAAGAAACACCTAGAAGGGTCTCATGAGACAGGGGGTTTTCTGACTCCCTCTGCCAAACTTCTAATTCTCAATTCAAGGGGAAATATTCATGAACACATGGACCCCAACCATGTATTCAAATTTCCACCTATTCTAATCAACATAAAACTTGTTCCAGACCTACAAAACATTTATACTTTCATGAACATGTTGAACCTTCTTGATTGTTCTCTATACTACATTAGGACCATTGGATAGCTATCTGTCCATCCTCTATCTTTCATTTCATGGGAAAGACATAGTCACCCATAAAATGCCTAAAATATATATATTCAAATGAATGAGTTATTTCTATTATCGTAGGAAAACTATATCAAGGGAAAATGACACATCCATGACCCACCAAAGTCAATGATCCATGTGGTCAGTAATTCCTATGATGTCTAGATAGTTTTTTCGGTCTTCCCATAAATCTAAGGGTGGAAGGTAGTGTTGAGGCATAACTAAGTGCTGAGAGAATATAGAAATAAACTCATGACTCATGAGGTAAATCATTTTTCTTGATCCAAGATAATTGATCACGATACTCCGTGGAACCACATTACCTCATCCACATACCTTTTTTATATGGAATCATTTATACTCGATTCCATAATCACTAATAAGTGAGACAATGTTTTCAATAGATCCACTACAACACAAATAGTATCCTATAATCCTTGATCCTTGTTGAACACTATTAAAAACCCATCGATATTACATCCCAAATAATCTCATGGCCATATAAAGGCTACAAAAACCCACAATGAAAATGGAAGTCAACCTTCCCGAATAGAAAAATTTGAACATCATTACAAACTCCACTTCAACCCACTTAAAATTTTTCCACAAGAACTAATCTAATAAGAAATGTCACATAATGGAAACTCCATGGAGATCCACTAATGAGGGGTAGTGAAAATCATGAAGGACACCCATTCACATGTCTACAGGAATTAATATCCCTCCAGAGAAAAAACATCTGATTCTGACAATCCTCTAACCATCAACCTAGAGCGTCACCATGGTCAACACGATCACACATCACCTCTTCCTCTATGTCTCCACACAAAGACTCCTAAAACTTTTACATTAGATAATATTTCACTATAATTAAAACAAACATCATTTTCTATCATCTACATATTCATTAATGAGAATGAATTCAAACTCATCAATTACATTAAATGAATCATCACATTCCCGAATCATTTCCTTATCGAGCTTCCTAACCATGGAATTGAACATTATATTCCCCATTCTGGAGGTGTAGGAGATCTAAAAATAATTTTTTTGATGAAACTCCACCCACCTATACTTTCAGAATTTAATATCATATTGGATAAAATTATAATTCAATCTCTTGTGAATTTTTTAGACCACAAATTGCTCCCCAAAAACATAATGTCTCCACATTATATGGGAAAACACAATTGATACTAGTTCGAGATCATGGGTGGCATTGTTACATTCGTCGAGACCTAACTTCCTAGACATATAATGTATCACTCTCCATTTATAAATCATCACACATCCAAAGTCTAGATGAGAAGTATCAGAAAACATCTCAAACATCACCCCTTCTACTAGAAATTAGTGAATTGGACACTAACCAACATCTCCTCAAGATAGTTGAACATTGCATAAAACTACTCACTCCATGCGATGCATTAGTAATTACTGGAAAAGGATGTAATCAAAGCTATAACTTGAGGTAAATTTGGTGTAAATCTATTGTAAAATCCTACCAGACTAGGAACAATGAAAACCTCTGAATCATTCTTGTGTTATCCCCATGAAACACAAATTTTACCTTCAACAGGTCCACTAACATGCCCTATTGGGATTATAAATTCCCAAGGAAGTCACTTATAATGTTTAGAACATGATATTGGATATTGATTCAATGATATAGTGACCTTGATGAATTTTCAAGAAGGTATTGAGATTATTTGTATAATACTACTCTTTCTTTTACAATATAAGTATTTCATCGATGAATACAACAACTAAATTTTCCATCAACTCCCAAATAAAATATTTCATATGCTCCATGAACATATGTGGAGCATTTGAAACATTGGATGACATGAAAACAAACTCAAAACTCTCATACCATCACCAAAAATAATTTGTCAGGATGTGCCACTCTTTCACACTTACGTGGTGATAGCCAGACCATAGATCGATCTTATAAAACTTGAATTTTCCTCTCAAATAGGAGATAAAGTTGTATGTCCTTGTGAGAGGGTAACAGTTCTTGAGCATCTCTTGGTTCAACCTCCATAAATCTATCCACATCCACAGACCACCATCATCCTTCTTTGTGAACTCAACCAAATCACCCCATGGAAAAAAACTAGGATGAATGAATCTATTATTCATATAGAAATGAATACAAATCCTCATCACTCGCAACTCATAAGGTTTCATCCGATAAGGATCCATCGAAAACGGAGGAATGAAGGGTTATAGGTCTATCCCAAAATCAATAGCTTGTAAAAGTTGTAGAGTCACAACCTCCATGAGAAATTTTTCCAGGAACTCCCCCACAACCCTGGGATCCACCACGATATCAGCATCCATCAATCATTATAACAACATGGTCATTACGCAAAGAAGAGTCCCCACATGCTGACAACCCACCCAATAACTCTACTTTCCAATAAAGACCATACATTTTCTATCCACATCTAAAAACACAACTTGCATCCATAAGTATTCGACAATAGCATAAATAGAATAAAAAAATTTGACCCCATGGATGATATTTTAGGGTTTCATCTATATCAAAAATAATCCCCACATGACTAATTTAGTCCCATCATCAATCTACATCATAGACAAACATCAAACAAGCAGGTTCGACCTCCGAAGGGTTTACTCAACAGAAAGGTTACATAATAATTCTCTACATCTAGTACCAAAGTATGGCCTTTTTGGGGGAATCAAAGGAGTGTGAATCTAGTGAATCAAAGAATGTTCATGAAAGAGTATTGAAAAAATGAATGGTACCTATAACAATCTTTTCCCCTGCTAATGTTGCATCCTCTGCAACATCAAAATTATAATTCCCAACACCTCTACCCCTCTACTGATTACCAACTATTCATCCAAGACTAGGTAGAGGTCCTTGAGGAACACCCTCAGGTAATCCACTACATGCTCAATCTCCGATCAGTGGCGTAGCATCCTTTTATCCCACCTCTGGAAATGGCATGGCTGACAACTGCAATTGAGGCATGTGTTAAACCATCCCACACCCTCTATACTATGATATAATTATCATTATCCACTAAATATAATTATTTACATGGGACCCACATGTGAAGAACCTTTGACCAAAGTTCATCAGAAAGGCACATGGGTCATAATGATGAAGATGAAACTACGAAGGTCGACTCCCTGACGGTTTGAACCTCAATGGACCTGGAACCTAACACTTGATTCTAACAACCTTTCCCATGGAAGAAATTTATATGATATCCTCAAATGTTAGATATCCTCTTAAGTAAATCTCCTCAACTACCTCTACCTTCTTCTAGACCTCTATGTATATCATCAAGGTAATGGTTGTAAAAACATGATGTTGAAAAGAAAAATGTTACACCTATAAGATTATCGCATAAGAAACCTCATCTGGAATGTGATCTTAGGAAAATTAGAGGAGGTCCATAAACTTGATCTCCATCTCTCATACTAAAATAATCCCCAGGTGGGGGTGTGTAACTCTTACTTTTTCTCATCAATTATGGTTGATGAAGAAATTTTTTCCTAGAATTAGTTCTCAAAATAAATCGGCAAGAAATTAGCCTCCTTCCACTCCCCATGTATAATACCAAGGCTTATATGATTCTCCACTAATTTGGATCACTACAAAGAGAAACCAATACTGTGTTGGAGACCTGATAGAACTAAATAAATCTTAATCCCTCATGTAATATCTTCATCTCCATGTCTGACATGATTCCTTAATAAATTCCTACTGTCTACCAATGCAAATCATATAGCATTAACTACCACTAGTATTCATCCTCCATATCATCAATCGTCCACCGATCAACTAGTACGACATAATTTGAATCAACTACCCAAGTCAAATGTAGATGAAGAATTAGTTCTATAGGGGAAAAGGTAAACATTGTATTCTTACGCCCATGTAGTATAGAATTTTATTAAATATTATTTTTTTCCTTTTATTACCATTTAAAATTCCCCCGAAAAACCGAATTCAAATAAAGAGGCAAGTCATTATGAGGTATGAACCATTCCTATAGTTTCTACCATAAAAAATGTGTAGCTTCACTTGGTTGTTTGATCTGATCATATTCCATGCATCGAAACATGGGGGGACATATAATCCCACGTCCAATAAAGTATTCCTTGGACTATGTCATCCAGTATGATCACCTAACACAATTTCCCTACCAACCCATGAAATTATCACTCTTCCAAAAATAAAAAATATACCAATCTATCAACCATCACTATTTACAAAATTCTGTCATGATGCCCTCCCTCCAAATATTCTCATTCTATGATGGTAATGAAGGTAGAGAGATAAAGACACATGATTCTTTACTCCATTTGGAATTTATAGTTGAAAAACACCGAGGATATAAGGTTCTCATACATGGGATGAAAACACATTATAAAAAAACATGATATGTAGATAAGATAGTTCATCCAAAAAACACTATGACATAGATATATATATATATATAGATATATATATACAATAAATTGAAAACCAATCCACATTAATGTTTGAAAATATAATTGTTACAATAAAATATTCTCCAAAGTAAATAACAAAACAAAAATCATAATAAGGGACATGATAACTACAAATTGTCTGAGTTATTAATGCATATAAATGTCCATGGAATCCTTTTGGAAACCTAAAAATAGTTTTATATATGTAGGGTGAGGATACGCATATAATCAGTAGAAAAAACAAATCTATCTCATGCACAATCTAGAGAATCATACTAATTCCCCTATTAGAAAAAACATAAACCAATCGCCAGTAACATGGAATACTAGCCATACCTAACTCACCAATTCATCCTGACAAAATAACTCTAGTAACATAATGGAATATAATAATCACATCGATGATTGGGTACCCTTAATAACTTCCCACCAGTTTTCATATCAAAAACTAATTGAAAATTTCCTTGGAGTTCCAGAATCTTCCACAAGCTCAATGTCACAACCCACCCACACATGACAAGGATTCAGTAGTAATCCTGCAACCCAGATAAATGAAGCTCACCGCCTCCCACTCGCAAATACTTGGGGCATAATCATACCATGTTCTTCCCTCATACACCTAGTATACCACCATATAACATAATTAATACACCTAGTAAGGCACACTACATATCATCCATTAGATGCTTGTCTTAGTACCCCACGCCTAGAAGAACCTAGGACTCCCATCCACTCCATAACATACCCGAATAGTCTCTGAAAACCAATTCCTATAAGAGGATGTAGTGAATATGCAATAAGAAACCATCCATCCTCCCACTAGGATGTTGTGAAAAGACACTCTTCCACAAGAAAATAGGGGTGTTTAGGACATTTCTCTCAACTAGGGTGGGGTGTGTTTAGAAATTTGAAGAAGTTGAACTATTTATATAGGTATCAAAAAATTCATCCCTTCTTATATGATTTCCCAACAAACATCCATCCCACAAACCACCTTTTCTTATATGTCTAAATGTACAACTACAAAAAATTCCCCATTTTGATTCATAACCCCACCCGAATAATTTATCCAATTATATTACTTAATTAAGAAATCAATATATTCATTTAATAACTACCCAAGGACTATCCAAGAACAACACATCACAACACATACTTAATAAACTACATAGTTGAAGAATAATAATGTTAAAACAATCCAATATATATTTCTTCTATACTTTATGCCCATGAAAACCACGTCCATAGACATTATTCAACGTCATTATTCCCAAAAAAACCATTTCAACCGTAATAAAATAGCATCCCACTCATATTCACACTCAAAACACCCCTTATCGTGGCCATTGACATCCATGTTTAACAAACACATCACACCTAGCAACAGAATAAAAAAATAGCATTGTTAAAATCCAACTACACAACATTGCTCATACATTCCACTATCAATCAGCCTCTCAACCTAAAATTACATTACACCACATGAACAACCCCACAAAGATCATTACCATAAATAGTAGCCCTAGAAAACCATACAAGGAACATATTCAATATTTCATAATACTTATAATCATTATTTCTATAATTAAATTCAGGGGTGATCATATAACAAGTTACATCATGTGACAACCACTTTTTAATTTAATATATGTGGTTAGACAATTCCATATATACATACATTTAAAATATGAAAAAAAAATCCATCAGAGGTGCACACTCAAATGTCGCCAATGAATATGATTTTCAATGGGATATTATCCTATACAAAACACAATATCCCAAATAACATACAGAAACATAAGAATGCATCAATATTTCCCAGCCCCAATATATTGATATTGAAAAAATTAAATTATCATTATTTATTCCTAATTATACTAAATTCAAATGTGATACATTCATATTATCACCTCTCATGATACCTAAATAATAAAATGACTAAGGGATCCCAATGTCAAATAATATATGATTATCCACTCTTTATAATGCCGAGACAGGTGGTGCACGTGTTGCAGAAATACAAGAGGGAATACGGGATCCAATACCATAATAAAAACACCCAACTCATTAGTTTTAAAGGTTCGTGGGAATGTCCCTTATCAATAGACAATGGAAACACATAAAGAAGTGGAGATATCTTCCTTAGAATGAGCGGATCCAATATCAATGGATGAAACAATTTTTAAATGTCATCAAAATCATATGTTGACCAAGGCAAAGTAGTTCGGCTATTTAGAAGTCCTTGGGGGTTTTTGAAAAATTATTGATATGATACATAACCCTATAAATAGACTAAAAACATATAAATATGATTTTTAACTCATTTTACATCAAATATAACAATATATTGGAGAAAATTCACAAGACTATAAAACTAAAGAGATTTTTGAATTTTGACAACCTGTTGGAAATGACTCACCACTAGGTGAGTCACCATCATTAGTAATAGGTGGTTAATTCACCATTAGTTGACTAACATTTTACATCTCATCGTTTTGAGCTACAGGTGATGTGAACTTGACAGGGATTTTCCAATCAGCGAGTCACCGTTTTCCGATCCACTATTCAGAGAGCCATCGTTCAATGATCCCCCATTCATTGAGCCACAATTCGGAGAGCCACCATTCAGTGAGTATCATTCAGTGAGGCACCATCATGACCCACCATCATTTACTCACCATAAACTAGTCACTATTTATACTCAATAACGTGACTCACCACTAGGATAACCTATAGTAGGAAAAACATGAAATTTTGTAGAAATATTTAAATGAGTCACCAATACATATAGAAAACCACCAATAATAGATTTTGACAACGTAATGGACCATAGAGGTTGATGAAATTACAAATAATCCACAAAATGTCATTATTTATTTAATATATGTCTTTTAATCCTGAACATTGTTATCTTTGATGAATTTTTTTTTTTGTTTTTAATTGAATAACACACAAAAATTCGAAGTCATTTTAATAGAGATCGCGGTTTTAATGTATTATATGATAAAAAATGATTATTATTTCATAAGTAATGATATAAATTATTGATAATTATTTTTGAAATATCATAATTAATAATCCTCAAATAATTTATTTCTTGAATGTTGAGATTTACATTAGGTAAAACATTGAAATTTTTTAAATTGAAATCTTATCCTAGGGACATTAAATGGACAACAGTCACCAATACATATTGGGTAGTCTCATGGAGAATTGTTATAAATATAAAAAAGTGTAATTCTTAGAAATTATGGATCACTATCCTCAATATATTATGTAAGATGATTTATTATGAATAATTTTTTAATGATTTCACCCATCATGAAATTATAATTCCCATCACTTTTGTGACTAATGTTAGGTGATTTCTTATTATGATAATTAAAGGGAAAAACATATCAACATATACTAATTAAATAATTTCCAAATGATATTTTTCATCAAAGTATTATTATAATGGATTTTGAATACATCAACGCATTATATTATCATTATTCTATGATGTATAGTAAACACGTATTACTTGAATAGAATTATAAAATTTTATAATATAAAATCCATCCACTTTTAATCACATGAAAAATAACTCAAATAAATCTCAAAACACATCATTAAATATAGAAAATTGTTGAAAAATTTAAAATAAATCAAATTCATCAATAAATCTATGTGGAAATAAAATGTCCCTTTTATTATAACATTGAAAACATTTCATGGGATTACCAATGTAAATGGTTTCTTGTATGTGCAGGGAGGCCATATGGGGGGATTTTGAATCTCAATTATGGGAATAAATAATATCAACCCTTAATGAATAAAAATATATAATGGTATAAATTAATTTTATATACAAATTGTGTTTCCTAAATATGGTATGTATCATTATGACATTTACATATTTTGAAATAAGTGTTTAACTACCTATAAAGATAATTAATTATCCATGTATAGACGATGCTAATATTTTGTAATAACATATTAAAAACCATCAATATATGGAAATTTAAATAGGTGGTTTTTTTTGAAAAATATAGGATCATATTAACTTGAAAGTAATATCAAAAACAATTATGGGGAGAAGTAATGTCCTAAAATTCGATGTTGTAATGAATTCATGTGACCAAACATTTGACCCAAACAAATCTAATATCATTACTAATATTGTTGTTACTAGTAAGATTTAGTTCCATAAATGATGAATATAATTTGTGAATATATGTTGTAACATTATAATATAATTTTCCTATATTTCCAAAAAAGAACCTATGATATAAATTTTTTCATTTAATTGACTATTATATAATGAATTTATATTATGTTATCTTCCACTGAAAATCATATAAATGATCTAAAAAATTATTATAGAGTGATTTAGGGACATTTTACAATACAAGTGTCAAGGATGTGAAGGATAATTTAATCCCCCACCCACAATCACAAAATGATCTAATAAAAAATATAGAATCAATATATGAATTTAGTATATATCATGAAGAAGAATAATTTTTGGAACATGGTAATTTGAAGTATATTATTATACATTGTGATCATTATTCAGAATTTTAATTATTTTTTAATTTATGCAATAAATCCTCTATGCATTTAAATCAATAAAACCCTACTATTAAATAATTATTAGGTACACATCTCTTGACCAAATAATTTCTAATTAAATTATTTAGTAAAAAATTTATGGGATAAAAAATAACAATAAAATAATTCATTTCTTATATATTGATGAATAAGAATCTAAATCCATATCCATACCAAGTCATGTGATAAGGAAAGAGGATAATACAAATAAAAATGTAATAGTAGTAGATGAATACAAAAACAAATTATTATAATATTATTATATTTTCTTCATAATAAAAAATTAATATATAATAAATAATAATTATATAAAATTGTATACTTATTATCCTAAAAATTATTATTTTCTAAGGGAATATTAATAATCATTTTATATATCCAAATAATAACCCATTTAGTGGATTTTATGTGGACAGAACAATTTTTCCATGTTAGATGTTCATGTTTTATAATGTCACCTCTATAATATTTTTGAACGAAAATACACAATGGGATAAAGATAAGAAAATAGAAATCATATAAGCTCATATATATGTTCTAATAGAAACTATTACATGGTATCCTAGTTTGGTAGATCGTTTTATGTGAAATTATTAATGAGAAGAAAAAAAACATTAGTAATGACTAAATGAAAGGGACATCCCTATATTAGTTACTAAACTATATCGTAAGTGTCCCACCATAGTGAAGTAAATTTATTTAATCATATTTGTTTTTATTAAATATGAATTAAAAAAATTGATACATTTCATATTGTGAAATCTATAAAAGTAAAATTGATTGTGTTTTATATTAATCGGTTCAACACATTGACTTTTTGTAGAATGTAAAATATAGAATATTAAAGTGGATATCATACAGAAAAATGGACATTCAATATTTCACATGAATTCATTGATTCATTTATTTCATGGGGGAATCATTGATCTATATTTTATACATGATGATCTAGGAGTTCACATGGTCAGGTCTACTATTGTATCATTCGTAACTCAACTGTTTAATTCAAAATAAAAAGATATCTAATTCTAAAAACGTTTTTCATTTAAAAATAATGTTATTAAAAAAAATAAAAAATTAATAAAAATTTTCTAAACTAGGAAATATTATTATAGAAAGGTAAAAAATGGGCAAAAAATGTAAACAATAAAACATATTATAATATATATCAATAAATATAAAGGGTCTTCCAAAATTAACTTTATAGAACAAATTTAGTTTTTGATTTTTATAACAATATATGTTCATGTGGATATATCATTAAAAAATATAAATACATTTGAAATTTTATCTTAAGATAAAAATTTTAAAGAGGCCCTTCCATATATGAGTTCCATAAACAATGTATATGATATTATCAATAATTGAAAGTTGAGATCCTCAATTTTGAATGTATATAAGAGGTAAATATTCATAACATATATTCTGATATACAGTTTACGATGATAATTAGTGTCAAATAATAATTAATATTTCTATTAAATTATATAATAATAATCTGTAAACTGAGAACAGTATAACGAAATAATTGGATTCAGTATTCCTCAAATAGCAACAATATTATAATTTTCAACAAAATAGGTAAAAAAATAAAGGTGAACAATGTAGCTATGGTTTTTGAATGGAATAAAACTGATGATAAAATATTGTTAAATGATATATTAGAGGCATAAAATACCATTGTCTATTCATTTTAATTTATTTTAATAATATTCATTAATTATTCATTTTTATTTTTTGGAATCAATCCATTCCCATTGAAATAAATTTGGATATTGTACATATTTTTTCCCTATTTTTTTCAAAGCATAGAATTCAAAAAATAACCCACACATATGGTCCTGTAACATTTCTTAATAAAATAAAATCAATATTTAACAAATAAACAATGAATTACATATTCTCAATTGTTTATAAATAATAATTGTTATTTGATAGGGATGTGTTTTTCATAGACAAAATTATGGTATGATGATGACCCATGGGAATATGAATCCAATAGATATCTATTTTTTTACATATTTAGGTATATATTATAATATTTCACTATTTTACAGTATCCCAAATAAAATTAGTAATTTATAAAAATATATACACAGTCTCCAAGGAACATTAATAAACAATTATGGTCACATTTGTATATTTATATAAGATATCTTATTATATCATTAAAATTGAATCCCCATATATATAATTATGTTAATAATTAATAGATCAAATAAATTGTTTATAAATATTTTTGAAATTTAATTTCTTTTTTGTAATACTACAATATTTGAAAGTCTACATATTCAAAAATTGAGGTATATTTGTAATGAAATATCTTGGCATGCCAAATAGTGTAAAAATTTCATTAGAAGTAATGATGTAGTGATTCCATATCCATCACAAATAATCCCAAGTCATCCCTAAACCGGTCTCCTAGACCAACCCTTGACATGTCTCGAGAGGCATTCCTGATCCTAACAGGATGGTGACAAGCACTGAGGGTATTAAAAGTGTACACAAGAGAACATTTTTTTCCAAAATATAAATAATCAATCAAATATTATAATGAAATGGACTACCTAAGAATACATTTTCATAAAAAATAAACTAAACAATATTTTTAAATGAAAAAAAAGTTCAACTAAAACAAAAAATCATCTAACTATACCTGAAAACCATCTATCTATATATTACCCTTTTGTTCACTCTACAACATAATTATCACATGTCCCCCATGATGATCATACTCAATCAAAAACATACACAGTGTCTAAACATAAAAGAAGACTATAAGCGTGGGTGTTGAAACTTAGTAGATTTTGGTCGATATTATATTCCCAATGCACTTACATTAAAATAAAAGAAACATCAATTTAACGTTTTTAATATAAGATATAAAATAATTTATTTTAAATGAGGTTCCATTCTATAATTATTATCAGAAAAACCTGTTATGTTTTATAACCAAGTATTATAGTTACAATTTTTCAAAGAGGTGCAACATCATCATGAAAATAGATTTCAAGAATGTAAAATTAAAGAAGGTAAAATATTAATAAAATACACATTCAGCGGAATTTACCCACTAAGAACATTGTGTGCCAATAATGAGTACAAAATAGCCCATGATCTCAAGTCTCAGTAACACCCCTATGCACAAGTTCATTTTGGGCCCGAGGTACCTTGTATCTCGGTGTAAATGTAACCATAATGAATATACATTTTCATTCAAATGATCCATGATTAGAAGAATCATTCATAACCTAGTGGTCCCTTTCATCATCATCATATTTTAGTTAGTGTTTTCATCATCAAACTTGCTATGTGAAATTGGGAAAAAACCCCTCTAGATCTCTAGTATACAAGTACATGTCTTCCCACCTTGATACTTCGGTTTTCCCAATTTGTGCTCAAACAAGTTACACATCTATAGAATATAATTATCTCATAATTATCACATTTAAAAATAATACACACATCAAACATTCCACACACATATCACACATTTCTTAAATGGATCAATAAACCACCTAAATGTTTATACAAAATTTCAAGAAGTATAACGAGGCCTTGCACATTAAGCCCATTGAAAAATGTTGTTTTAAGTCCAAAACCCACAAATTACATATCAAAACCAATTTGGAAGCTCTAAAACTAATTAATTAATCCATTTCATGATCCGTAAAATGGCCTCAAATGATGGAACATGAAATACACATGGAAACCATTTTTAGAAGATAAAAATGCAAAACTGGCCTTTAAGCCTTTCTCAAAACTATCAATTGACAAGGGAATAAATTTTATTTTTATTAAAGAGTTGTATAAAAAAATTACAGTATAATAAAAAATTCATATATATTTTATGACACTCAGGATACATAACCAAAACAGAACGATTTTCATAAGGATGTGAAATCGGCCAATTTCTGACAACTCAGACCAAAACATTTTGTAAACAAAAACCCATTTGGTTGTAAAAAAATCCACATTGGGAAGACATATAAGGGAAAAAATACCATTTTTAATGATAAAATGTAATTTATAAATCCAATATAATAATATTTAAATCACACTAGACACATAAAATAAAACTGAGCAATTTATAGAATACGTGACATTAACTTTTAATAAAAAAATTATTTTAAGCACTTAAACAAGAAATAAAATACATATTTCATGAAATAATTTATTCAAGAAACTGAAACAGGTTCCAAATACCATAAAATATGTTCTAAACTTCACAAATGTTGTATTAAAGTTAACATAACATTTAAAAACACTTGGTGTGCACTTTTACGAATATATAACACTACATTTCACAAAATAAGGCATTATTTATAGTTTTTCAAATGAAAAAAATCTTCAAAAGGATAAAAAACAATAAAAAATATATATGAGGTTTGAAAATTAAGAAAATTAAGAAACATAAATGATAATGTCACATTTAAGGGATATTCTAACCCAAATCCTTCCCGTAATTGAAACACACACCCAATATCACCATCTCCAAAACCCTAAACTTATGATGACCAGACCCAAATGAAAAAAAAACCCCATAAAATTCAGGGGATTACAGAACCCTAGTTCTATAATTACTAAATGAGAATATAAAACAAATAAATAATAAAAATAGGAGGAAGATGGTGGTTAAATTAGAGGGAATCTCACCTTAGAAATGAGAAAACTTGTCGTCTTCCCTTTGATCTTCACCCTTAGAGGAAGGTAATGGCATGAAACATTTTAGAGAGGATCATTTGGACTGGAAGAACTAGGGAAAGAATATTTGTTTTAAACAAGATTATGAATTAAATGATTTATGAATGAGACAAATATCCAATGGAAAATCTTGATGGTTATAATATATTTTATAAATTTTTTTAAATGGGAAATGGGCCCATGGGATGGCCCAATACTAGAATAAATAACCCCAATTCACAATGATTATGAATTTATATGGGGTCTAAAATGATATGGTGGTATGGATATGTATCTGGAGGAAATGAGGGATGTGGAATGACTGAATATATTTGGAATATTATGAGGTTATAAAAGAAACAAATTTGGTTTTTATATTTAGAAATGGGCTCATGGTTGGCCCAAATTATGATGTAACCACCCTTTTCACCAAAACTCCCAAAAACATTAAGAGGAACCCATGTTATAATGATTTTACATATACAAAATTTAAAAAAAAAATTAGCTCACCCAATAACCATGAAATAGGCTAGGATTTTCATTGAACCAGATCAAAACTAATACATGAAAAGAAAAAAACGGTGTGTGAAAATTCTCCCCACCATTAAATCATTCCAATGAACAACATGAGTTTTAAAAACAAGAAGGGGAAGAAGGATTACTCCTCGCTCCCCCAACCTTTGGAGACCCACTCTTCGAAGAAGTTTCCGGTGTTATTTCTCAACATGGTGGAGGAGGATTCTATGTTTTTAATCAAGGAGAGAAACAATGAAATGTGAAGATCTAATGAAAAGGTAAAGAATATAAACAAACATGTCCTTTTATTTGAGGAGGACATGGTAGAAGAATTTATTTATGTTGAAATCCCATAGGAAGATGCTGATATGATGGGAAGAGCTGTAAGAGTGGAGGTCAACAATGAGCAGGCCAAGTGGATTGACATGCAGTTTTTGATCCCGATGAGAGGCTTCAATGATCGGAAAATTAGCAAAAAAGAATATATCCGAACATGGGACACAATGGAGGACCATTTTGAAGACATTATTGGGAAAGATCCCGATGCTATGGTATGGCAAATGAATTGGAATCTTTATAGGGAGGAAATCAATAATAGGATAAGGCTATGTTTTGGTAACTTTTCCTTTTCTTATGAGGCTTCGCCTCCAGACTGATTTGGTTTGCCTCTCACTTTTCCATTATAGTTTTTTGGTGGTTTTTTTTGGGTTTCATGCGGCTAGGGTGATAATTGTATCTGGAGATGGTCATCCTCGTTTTTTATATCTTTGACGTCCTCAGGGGTGGATCCTAGGGGTCCATTCCATCGCTTGAAGGCTGGGTGAATTCCTCTGAAATTTTCCAACAAGAGGATTTGGGTCGGTGTCAATGGTCGCACCGGAGGGCGCTCAAGGTAATCCTGTGTGGATTTGACTATCTTCTATGATGTTCGCGTGCCTTGGTTAGTGGTTTCTTATGCATGTTTAGTGGTTTTTTGTGTTTGTATGTTTTGGATACTGTGGTTTTTTGGACTCATGTAGCGGGGTACCAGGAACCCATAAACCAGCATTTGAAATTGAAAAAAATGATTGGTGTAATACAAACATTTTCTTCTACCATTAAAAAACCAAATCATAACCACTTCCTGAGAATCAATGGAAAGATCAAGTCACCACCTCCACAACCAAGACAAGAACTAGATTATTGGGCCTTCTACAAATAAACCAGACGATCAACCGAAAAAAAATCACTATAAAAATAAACTGACATTGGTGGGGGATGGAATGGGATTCCCAATATTAAATCACAACTACCATCCATAAAATACATAAAGGAATCATCATTCAAACTCATAGTGCGTCTCCCAACCATTATATACCAACTAGAAATGGACAAAAAAGAAATCAACAAGAACTAGATTTTGAAATCACCAACATAGACCAACTAAAATACTCCCACAAAAACCTATAAACACATGATAATAGGGTTTTAACATGAAAATATAAACAACCAACTCCCAAATAGAGGGAAAAAGAACCTGGTTATCACATTCCCCACTAATACTGACCCCCATAGCTTGGGGGTGGGGGAAAGGGGACCCAATCAGAAGAAACTAAAACCAAAAAAGAAAAAAAAGAACTAAACAACACTCTTGACTTACAAACATGTAAAAAACAATACCCCACACAATTTAAACTAGGAATACACACGGGGAAATTGATCGGAAACCCACATCCATGAAGTCATAACCATAGAAACTGTGTGAGGTAGATGTCCACCATGTTCGTTGAGACATGAAGAAATTAAAATTGATTAAGAACCAATATAGTGTATAAGAATCCTTACCAAAATGGTGTTGGCGGGATCCTAATCAATCATTCCACACCAGTGGTGATTTTCTGACTACGTGAAAATATTTACTCTAAGCCCTATGGATGGAGCCCTAATTCTTGATGCATCTGCATCACCACAGTCAGGTTCTAAGAATCACACCTCTTAAAAAACACACTTGTTCCACAACACATATTCATATATATAATAACTCATTGATACATAGATCAATTTTCTCTTAATCCATACGTGGAGCAAGATGTACATAAAATATGGTGAAACACGTCAACATCATCGGACACAATTTCTATGTCAAATAAAAATATCATGATCTACAAAAAATTTAAATTATGCCCAAAAAGTAACATATTCCAAAAAAAGGTCCATAGAATCACTTGAAGAAGTTGATTTAACATTTTAAATGAGTCATTAGGTTGATAAATAGGTTTTTTCCAACAGAGAACTATTCATGGCCCCATCAAAACATCCAAAACATCTTTAGAAATCCACTGAACTATACTCCAAAATGGAGATTCCAAAAAGATCCCATCTCATGACAATATAGGTGTATGATTTCCACATCAAAATGAAACATATTGAATAAAAAACTATTCTATTACATATAAAAAAATAGCCACAAAACCATCATTTTATAAACCAATGTATAAAAGTTTCATCTCCAAACTATTTTGAAAAAACAATATAACATGGTGGATTTCCATATTCACCAATGGTGTTTCATCATGTATCACTCACATTCACAATTACATGCCACAACAGGCACCAAAAAACCATTCAATATAGGCCATAAATCTAGATATAAATAATATAATGCATATGAGCAATCATGAAAACACCAAAGGCTAAAACAAAATAAAATCATTCCAAAAATAATGTAGCTTCCAAAGAAGTAAAAACCAACAAATGAAAACACTTTTCAGATTTCACAAAACTAACAACACTTCACCAAAAACCATTTTATTAAAAACCGAGACCTTATCATTTTTAAAACTTCTAAAACAACCAATCTACTCCAAAATACCCGTTCTTATATTCTAAAATTTATCAATGTATATTTTCATAATCCAATGGACATTGAGACCAATACCCATTATAGAAAACACCAACACCCAATTTTGAAAACCAATTAATCTAATTCAAACACATTTCAAAATCCCAATACATGTCATTAAAAATAACGATTCAGAATCACATTAAAATGATTCAAACTTTAAAAACATTTTATTCCCACAAAACACATGTTTAAATTTGGGATAACCAATACCATCAAATCATTTCCACTTCCTGCTAAAAAAATTGGTTTCACAAACACCAAACCGTCCAAAACTATTCTTATATTTAATTTGTGAAAAGCAATTTTCCACTATTAAATATACAAATTTTCCCATAAAACCCATTTCCACAATTCTCACACATGGATTTTCAGAATTTTTTTTTGGAATTTATGAATGGTCTTAGAGTCCCAAAATGGAACTATTATCGGTGGGTGATTTGACCATATGATTGGCGGACATATGTCGAACACAATAACAACAAAGAGAAACATATTAAGACTATGAACTACCTCCACATTGATTTCTGAGCTCTACAAGCTCATAGAGTCCATTAGTCAGACTCCCCATGTCATATCTCATCACCAATCAATCAAAAAAAACAAAAGACACTAATAAAACCAGACATCCAGTGGAAAATATGGGATCAGAAATAGCAAGAGTTCGTGACGCACTTCCCAAAATTACAACTAAAGACCCATATATCCTAATTAATCTACCTTGACATCCCCTAAATAACAAGGGATCTAATAAAATAATTCTCTTATACATGTCGACCTCCTCTAATACCATTTTTTTATGAACTAGCCCGAGTCGACCCTAAACTGGTCACCCTAGACAGCCCAAGACAAGTCCCGATAGGCTTTCTAGATCCTCCAAAGATGGAGACAAGAATAGAGGGAATAAATAAAGTAAAAAAGGGAATGATTTTTCCCAAATATAAACAATAAAAAAAAGCAGAAAGTAACAGACAACCCCTAAATACATTTACATAAAAAAATGAACATAAAACTATTTTTATAAGAAACTATAATTAGAACTAATCCAACAACTAAACTGAGAAAACATGACAACCAACTAACTCCATGTGACCCTACTAGACACTCTCTAACACAATGATCACATGTCATCCAAGGTGATCAATCTCAAGCTGAATCCTACACATGGGATAAAAATGAAGAATTCTCTAAGCAGGATTATTAAAACTCAATAGGATAGCCTGATATTTTTTCCCAATGAAATTATTTTAAAATAAAATAAAAATTAATTTCAGGTTTTTAATACAGGATATAAAATTATTATTTTTTTGGACGAGGTTCAGTGATAGAATAATTATCATAAAAATATTTCATGTTTTGTAATCAAGAATGATAGTAACAACTTTTCTAAGAGGTGAAACATCAAAATGAAAATATTTCTTATGAGGGATGCATTGAATAAGAAATTTTTTTAAATAAAACATATATTCTTATGAATTAACCATCTAAGCCCAATGTATGATGACAGTGAGTAAAAAATAGCCAATGATCACATCTCTAGCGAACTCCCCTAGGCACTAGTTCGTTGTGGGCCCCAGATACTCCATATATCTGTGTAAAAGTAACCATAATGAATATCCATTATAATTAACATGATCCACTAGTAGGAAAACCATACATAATGTTTTTGAATCCAAAAACATCATCAACATAGTTTAGTTAGTGTTGTTATCATAAATCTTGCTACGTGAAATAAGAACAATAACCCTCTAGATCACAAGTATACTAGTACATTCCACCCACCTAGATACCCGGGATTTCACTTTTTTTTGATCAAAAAAGTTACAAAGATATAAAATATCATTTCTCATAATGTTTCCATTTGTTAAAAAGACACACATCAAACTTGCCACAACATAATTCACATTTCATTCAAAGATCTATTAACCACCAATATTTTCATAAAACAATTTCAAGAAGTATAATGAGGCCTTGCACCTGAAATAAATTTAAAAATGAAGATTAAGACAAAGAAAAAAATAAATACTATATCAAACATGATTGGAAGGGCCAAAAAAATAATTAATAAATTTCATGGACTATAAAATGGCACCAAAAGATTGAACATAAAATACACGTGGATACCAATTTTACAAGAAAAAATGCCAAACAAGACATTATGATTCTTCCAAAACTATCCTTTGAAAATGGTATGAATTTAAATTTCATTAATGAGGTTATTACAAACCATTTAATGAAAAAAAACTTTCATAAATATTTTGAAACACTTATGATACATATTCCAAACACAACCATTTTCACATGGATGTGAAACAGGCCATTTTTCGGAAACGCGTGCCAAAATATGTTTTAAAAAAAACACATTTGTTTGTAAAACCAAATTCACATTGTAAATCCATATAAGAAAACAAAAATAAAATCTAAAAATCTAAAAATTAAACTATAAAAAAAAATTAATTCATAACTGACACATAAAATCCAACATGGCATTTTATCGAACACATGACATGCACTTTTAAAGAAAACAAATTATTTTAAGAACGTGAAAAGTAATAAAATACAAATTTCATTCCATATTTTATTAATGATACTGAAAAATGTTCAAAAAACATAAACCGGGTTCTAAACATTAAAAAATAGGTCAAATGGATATCAAAACATTTAAACAAACACTTATTGTGCACTTTTAGAACAAAACATCACTACCTTTCATGAAAGAAGGCTTAAAAAACAATTTTTCACACCAGGAAATCATTCAGAGGCTGAAAACAATAATCAAAATATATATCAGGAGTGAATAGTAATAAAATTATGACACATAAATAATAAAGGCTTGTGTAAGGGATATTGAACCACAAATATATGGTGTAATGAAAACTCACAAATGGTATCCCCATCCAACGGTTTATAAACAATAATCCTATGATGACCATTCTAAATAAACAAAAAAACTTTAAAAAGTCAAATTATAACATAACCATAGGTCTATAATTACTATATAGGAATAGAAAACCATGAAATAATGAAGGGAGGGGGAAGATCAAGTTGAAATGAAAAGGAATCTCACCTTGGAAAATAAAAAACTATTTGTATTCCCTTCTATATGCACCCTTAGATGAATGTTAATGGATTGAAAGTACATGGAGATTCTCCTTGGGAAATTAATAACCAGATAAATATGATTTGTGGAAAATATATTACGAATTGATTTTTTTTTTGAATGGTACAAATTACCTTTCGAAAATCTGGACGATTTGAGAAACATTAAGTAGTTATTCCCTAATACGGGTCTATGTTGAGATAAAAAGATGGGAAATGGAATATGGGGGGTTCTAATAGTGTTCTTGTCCTCGAGTGGGAGGTTTAATAACTGAATATTATAAAAAACAAATATGAAATAAAATAATAAAATTATTTTTTAGAAACTATAATTATGACAATAGGATTTCCAAATATCATAATAAATAACTGAATTTCACCATGCTTATAAATTTATAATGAATCCAAAAAGATATGGTGATTTAAATATGTTATTAGAGGCCATGTGAGAAGTATAATGTGTGAAAATGTTTAAAAAATGAAGGAGTTATAAAAGAATCATATTTGGTTTGTAAATCTAGAAATTGGCTCACAGTTGGCGCAAATCATGAAGTAACCAACCTTTTTTCACAAACTCCCAAAAAAGATATGGGGAATCCATGGATACATTTTTAGAAATACATTTCAGTTGAAAAATAAAAATTTATCTCACCCTAAACCCACAAAAAGGAATAGTATTTCCAATGAACCGCTCAAAACCAATACATGAAAAGAAAAAAACAGGGTGTGCCATATCACATTTCCAATGAACCGCTCAAAACCAATAATTTTTGGGATTTTTGATTATATTCCATAAAAATTTCCTTTTAAATTTGATGATAATATCATTTCCTTCTCAAAATTCATCTTCATGAGTTATTCAGTTCCTATAAAATGATAAAATTCCCCCATTCAGAGTATAAAATCAACATTGAATTAATTATTTATACATTATACTCCCACTACATTACCAAACATGATGTTAAATAATTTAATGGAAATTATTTATTTAAGATGGATATTGGATATTATATGGTATTATTTAATTCTCTTAATATGTGTAAATTGTTTTTGTAGAAATAATTTCTCAATAAAGTATTCTGAAGGATGATCCACCCATGGTAAATTTCTTATTCCTTATATTGATATTTTAGATCATTATTAGATATTTTTATGTTTAATAATGTCTAAAATGTTTTATAATTTTGTTTCTAATAATTAATAATACATCCTAGCAAGACATTTTTTAATAATAGAATTATATGATTCCTAATTTATGAATGTTGGATATTTTGGAATTTTAGTATCATTTTTATTATAATATGTATACTCAATTTGGGGCACTTGAAAAAATTTCATTTTACTCACGTCAAGTATTTTTTATATGTTTCTATTTACCCAGTCCCCATAATGTAAAATTTCATAACAAAGTACAAATCACATACTAAATACTAACTAAACATGCATGGATTGTATTGGTATAGTAGGAGAATGGCCTATGATATATTTATTAATACATTCAATTAAAATTGTATAATCCTAATACAAATTGTGTCTGATATAATTAGATGTTTTTATATTCATTGAAATTTATATTTTTGTTGAAAACAAAATACCCATACTGAAAATGGAAAAACATGCTCTAATTTTCATAATTTTTTTTTAAACTTCACGGTTATTTATAATGCATAGGGATTAACTTAACATAAATTGGACACATTGTTTGTCTTGTATCTGTCAAATAGTGTTTATTTAAAAAAGGACATTTTATCTTTCAACATGCATGAAATAGTAAAAACCACGAATATAGAATCAAAATGTCTTGATATAGTTGTAACATGATTATTGTTTCATTTCTGAAATATTGAAATCAACCACTAAATAATAAAAAATATGGTATGCCTAGTATGATTTAATTAATATGTTTCTAATATAAATATATCTATTTTTTCAAAGAGTGTGATAAAATAATTATAAACATATTAAATGGGATGGATATAATGACACGTACTTTATATACATTTTTATTACTTCAGAATTGACGAACACTTATTACAACATATAAAAAAACTAGGAAAGGACCGTATAGGTATAGTGTCTTTAGAAAATGGGAAACATAAACAACTGGTTCATAAATCATCTACACTGTCTCCATTTTATTTTACTATATCTAGATTACCTTTTGGCATATCTTACTTAATATCCTTCTTCCTGACCATGGGAAAAGAAAACATACAAAAGGGTGATCTCAAATGCTCAAGAAGGGTAAACAAAAGAAATATCAATCACATCATATTCATCAGAACATATCATTTTGGAAATCATAACCTGAAAAATAGATCATAATTTCATAACATGGTATAAATCATAGAAGAGAAATGTAATCCCAATAATCATAACATAAAACATTAAACATTGTGGCATACACACATAATCGTAGAGAATCATTTCTTAGAAATCAAGACTCATTTCCAAGACTATCGTAGCGGACAAAGTCCATTTCCGAACTGAGTTCACTCCTCTTTTTAGTCTTGTTTCACTAAACTGGTTGAACCTTCCGTTCCATCCATGTATATATCATGAGTTATAAATCATTACTCAATGAATTAGAGGGATATATAGGTCCGACCCATCTCATAATGATACCATTATTATGTGTGCCACAAAATTTAAAAAAAATAATACATCATTTCATAACCCATGTAATAAAAATGGGATTCTTAAACATCGTGACATCATAAAACAATTAATATAAGATAATGGAATACATAAAAATAATTCCATCACAATATAATCAAATAAATGTAATAATAGGGATATAAACAGAAACCTATATTATCTTAGACGGAAAATAATTTTCATAACACACTTGAACTCCATTCTTGAGGAAAATATCCTTTCTACTTCAAAAAAATTTTTCCTTTCTTGACATATCATACAATTTTAAACTAAAATTAGTTGAATACAAATAAACATGAAAACTTGTAAAGGAATATTCTTGGAAATAATGTTTTAAAAATCCATTCATGCCGTATAAGTAAAAAAATCATTCTTCCCGTACATTGGTTGGAAAACTCAAAAAGTACCTCGTACAAAAAACGACAAAAGATTCCTTTCATATCATTTACTAAAGACTCACCAAAGGGTAAAATTGGATTTAAACAATTTTAGGTTGATGGAAATAAAATTACATATTTAGGAAACATGGATGTCGATGATAAACATTCCCCAGTAAATTCTGAAGTATAAACAATATCGGATAAAAATGAGATTGTGAGATTTTCCCACACCATAGGTCCGATTTGCTTTGTAAGTGTCTGAACCTCCTATATAATGATTTGAATAGGGTCTTTGACTTATTCCCGAATCATAAATATTTTTATGATATCATATATGGTCATATTCTTAGCTTCTTATTAGGAATATTTCATTACTACATGTTATTCGGGTGTTTATTAATTTTTGTTCTTATGAGTGTTTTGTCGAATAAATTCTTATTCTTATTTTTAGGTTATATATACCTCATTTACATAATGTTATTAGTGTAATATATATAATATTTATTCATAAATTCATTTATATAATCATTATGCAATGATGATCATGTAGAACGAGTCGCATCAGATCGTGGAGACGGTATTCCGTACGTACGCACGAGCGATGATATCATTTTCATGATTGTGGAATTGTATTGGAGTGTATGTATACTATTTCAGAATAAAAATAAATTTTCAATAATCATATATATCCATTATTTACACCATTATACCCATCCAAGTATGGTGGTGGTGGAAAATAGATTACACCACGACGTGGAGACGGTATTCCGTACGTACGCATGCGCGGTAATTTCGTTTTCCATAGGATGGATAGATGGTGAAATAGGGCTGTTTCATACTAATAATAATATATCATTATATGAGTGATATTGATGTTATTACTTCATAATGAAACAACTAAAGAATAATAAGTGGAAGAAGAAATAAAGTTGAAAGAATCGGCAATGGACATTACCTCTTCTTTGAAGCGTCTCTTTGGACCTCCTCTTAGGACACTAAAATTGGTCTTTGAAAAGGGACATGACCTCTTGTATGTTTATAGGGAAGTGGAGAAGAGAATTTGGCAGGTTTTGGCCGCGATTGAAGGCTCAATGTGGTGTGATGAAGAGAGGGAGGAGGTGCCCTTTTATAAGGGAGGAGAGGGGTACCATTGGAAAAACTAAAAATATTATTTTATTATAAATTCATATTCGGTTTTTAATAGCTCCAAATTGATTCATTTCGAAGATAATGTGGGGATAGATAGTAATAATCTCATCCAATATAATTTAGACAAGTTTAGGTATCTATTTTAACCTTACCATTTAGATTTAACTTAATGTTAGATAATTTAACTTTTACCGTGTCTTCTTGTTTTCTTACACTATAAGGTTAATAAACATACTATAACAGGTCAAAAGAACCCAAAGTTGTTTATTAATAATATATATAACCTTATTTAAGTCATTTGGCCGAACCTTATATTTTTAGGAATAAAATAACAATTAATAATATAATATTTGTTTTAAAAACTATTTTATGTCAATTTTGATACTATTTGGTAATTGATTTTTTTGAAAATCATAACAAGAAAAATTAGTTCAAAAAAAGATAATTAAATCACTACTAACAAGTCTTAATAACATATAAAATTTTTGTAATTCATATAATGTCTCAAATTACATTTATTTGGGAATTTATAACATAAATTATGTCAATATTTCATTAATAATATAATTATTTCATCATCATTGAGTCATAAATAAAATAAATTATATAAAGTCTAAAAATTACAAATAAAATACCATTATGTAGGAAATATTTTTATATTTCTAATGAATATTAATAGTCAGATTTATCTTATGTATTATCCTATATTAAAAATGATTTAGTTATTTTACATTGATTTTAACTATTTTAACCATTCTTTAAATAAATTAATAATAAATGTCCTAATCTAATCCATGTGGGCCTAAATGGTCATATTTTATTCCTAAGGTTGTTTTTGGTCGAATTACACTTATCCAATAGAATTAGGTCCTGTGTTAGGGTAATAATAATATCATTTTTACCAGTAATTACCCTACTTACTTTTAACCGTGGTAAAAAAAAGTACAAAGTTACTATTCACAAAAAATTATGTTAATCTCATTGAACCACATTTTACTTACTAACATCAACTGTGTCTCTTGGATGTTTGAAATTCCATTCATAGAAGCAGTAAAATTATGTTTTATGTGAATTTAGAAATTCTCCTAGGAGGTGGGTAAAAGATGATGAAAAGTTCAATAAAATTTTTACATATCTAGAATTATTATAAAATGACCCCAATTAATTGCATTGAACTTATATAGGTATTATGTATAAATTTTTACCTAAAATAAATTTAAATAAAATAAATATTTATTTAAATAAAAAGTCAGTTTTTAAATAGTAACCCAGTGTTTTCACTATTCATCAAAAATTGAAAGTTTTCAGAAAAATACCAAAATTTCACCCTAAGCTAATTTTGATATTCCGAATCCAAAAATGAAGTCCATTTTGAAAAATAAAATTTAAAAAAATTCATAGACTGGGTATTACTATTCATAACACCTAATTTTAATAATATTTTAATCGCATATCGTTGTTTAGTGAAACTTAGTATTGTGTACGATGCAAGCTATCGAGGAAGGTCATGATTGTGTGCAAATCAGGCTAATATAGTGTTTTTTTAGCGATAGATTACTTTGACGATTTATATAACATAATAACAAAATATTTCTCATAAAAGACTCCGGTGTTACATTCTACCCCCCTTAAAATGAATTTCACCATCGAAATTCATCACTTTGTAACAAACAGATGATGATACCTCTCCCTCATCATATCTTCAAGCTCCCATGAAGCTTATTATAATTGGTGGTTCCTCCATAAAACATTCACTAAGCGAGTGGTCTTGTTTTGTAGGACTTTTTCATTACGATCCAGAATCCCTATCGGCTATTCTTCATAAGAAAGTTCTTCCTCCAGCGGTACAACTTCTTAGCTGAGTACATGTGAAAGACCTGGTATGAACTTTCTCAGGAGATATACATGGAACACATCGTGAACTTGGGAGAGATTTGGTGGAAGTTCCAATCGGTAAGCTTCCTTCCCAACATGGTCCAGTATTTTGAAAGGACTGATATACCTAGGGCCCAGCTTTTGCTTCTTTCCAAATCTCATTACTCTCTTCCCAGGAGATATTTGTAAGATCACTTTATCACCCACTTCAAATTCTAGGTATTTTCTTTAGATGTTGGCATAACTTTTCTATCGACTCTGAGCTGCTCTTATGTGTTGTTGAACAGTTCTGACCTTTTCTACCATCTCATCAACATTATCAGGTCCTAATAGCTTTCTTTCCACAACTTCGTCCCAGCAAGTTGGAGTTCTACATTTCTATCCATAGAGAGATTCATAAGAGGCCATCTGAGTACTGGAGTGAAAGATATTATTATAAGAAAATTCCCCAAAGGTAGGTGTTGATCCCAAACACCATTGAAATCCATAGAGAAAGCTCTCAACATATCTTCTATAGTTTGAGTTTTCCTCTAAGAATGGCCGTCTTTCTGAGGATGATAAGCATTGTTGAAACTCATCTCTATATCTAATGTATGCTGAAGACTTCGCCAGAACTATGAGGTAAACCTCGGATCCCGAACAGATATAATAGAAAGTGGTACTCCATGCAATCTTACCACTTCCTTTTCATATATCCTGGAAAGCTGATACTGAGAGAAATATTATCTAATAGCAAGGAAGTGTGGAGACTTTATAAGACAATCAACTATGACCCAGATAGCATTATTACCTTTAAATGTTTTAGGAAGTCCAGTGACGAAGTCCATAGTAATGTTCTCCCATTTCCATTCAGGTATGGGTAATGGTTGTAACATCCCCTTAGACTTCAGTCTCTCAGCTTTAACTTTCTGACAAACCAAGCATCGAGAGACATATTCAGCAACATATATTTTCATTCCATCCCACCATAAGTACTCTTTCAGGTCCCTATACATCTTCGTGCTTCCAGGATGAATAGAGAATGAAGAACTATGAGCCTCATCCAGCAGCTCCTTCTTTAATTTGTGGATGGGAGGAACACAAACCCGTTTCCTGAACATTATTATCCCATCACAATCCAGGATGAATTTAAGAACATTTCTCACCTTATTTTGTAACTCTACATCTTCTTTCCTTGCCTCTTTAATCCTCACATGTATAGATGGGTGAACATTCATTTGAGAAAGATACTATTTTTCCCCTTCCATTATAATTCCAAGATACATCCTTTGTAAATCCATAAATATTGGATCTTTTGTGATCCTCCTCATGGATAAGGTAGAATGGTCTTGTCGACTTAATGCATCTTCCACCTTGTTTTCTTTCCAAGGGTGGTAATGAATTGAGCAGTCGTAATCCTTAATCACCTCCAACCATCTCCTTTGACGCATATTCAGATCCTTTTGTGTGAAAATATACTTTATAATTTTATGATCAGTATAAATATCACACCTTTCTCCATAAATATAATGCCTCCAAATCTTTAATCCAATGATTACCACAGCTAACTCCAAATCATGGGTTGGGTAATTTTGCTCATGGATTTTCAACTGTTGTGACGCATAAGTTATCACCATATCATTTTTCATTAGAACACAACACAGTCCCTTCTTGGATGCATCAATATATATCACAAACCATTCTCCACTACAAGGTAGTGTGAGTACAGGTGCCCTGGCTAATCTTATTTTTAGCTCTTTGAAATTCTCTTCACATTCCTCTGTCCAAACAAACTTAACTCCTTTCCGAGTCAACTTGGTGAGTGGGTTAGATAACCTTGAGAAATCATTCACAAAAAATTGGTAATATCCATCCAAACCAAGAAAACTTCATATCTATGTTACTGTTGTTGGTTTTGACCATTGTTCAATAACCTTTTTTTTGCTGGATCCACAGATATCCCCTCTTTTGAGATTATGTGACCGAAAAATGCATCTTTTTTAAGCCAAAATTCACACTTAGTAAATTTGGCATAAAGCTTCTCCTTTCTCAAGGTCTTCAATATAATTGTCATGTAATCTTCATGTTCTTCCTTGATCTTTGAATAGACAAGAATATCATCTATAAAGAATACCACAAACTGATCAAGATAGTCTGTAAAGACACTATTCATCATATCCATGAAGATAGCAGGGGAATTAGTAAGACCAAATGGCATCACTATAAATTCATATTTTCTATACCTTGTACAGAAAGTCCTTTTTGGTATATCCTCCCTTTGGACCCTTAATTGATGACTCCCTGAACGAAGATCAAACTTGGAAAAGTATTGAGCTCTGCATAGTTGGTCAAATAATTCATCAATGCGTGGGAGATGATATTTTTTCATGATAGTGATCTTGTTAAATTCTCGATAATCAATGAAGAGTTTCATTGATCCATCTCTCTTCAAAACAAACAGTACCTGTGCTCTCCAAGGTGATGCACTATGGCGTATGAATCCCTTATCAATATTCTCTTGGAGTTTCTTCTTCAATTCTTACAACTCAATTGGGGCCATTCTATAAAGTGTCTTTGAAATAAGAATATCACCCGATACGAATTATATTGAAAACTCAACTTCACGATTTGGTGGAAGACAAGGAAATTCCTCCGTAAAGACATCATCAATATTTCTACAATAGGTATATTATTAATCATGAGTTTCTCTCCAACCATTTGAGATAAATAACATTAATTTATTGGAATAAAGACCCATAAGATGGAAGAAATTTCCACTGGAATGTTATGTTCATCCTTGCATTGATAGACGATCATAGATTGATCCAGAATATGAAATGTGACTTCATTTATTTGGAAATTGATTGAGCTCCATATATAGAAATCCAATCCATTACAAGAATCACATAAAATTCCACTATAGGAAGGATCACAAGATTTTCAGTAAGCACTTTCCCACAAACTTCAATTAGAGAAAAAATATATACTTTTGATGCGACTGTTGTGCCATTAGGGGATGTCACAACTAACTCAACATCTAATTGTTGAGTTAATACGGTGATACCCTTAGAAAGTTCTTCATAATTAATAGAGTGGGTGGATACAGAATCAAATAAAACATTTTCTACTTTAGAGTGGATGGGAAGTGTGCCTCTCACCACTTCTTTGTTGTACTCCACATCGTCGATAGTAATTTCATGTGACATTCCTTTATCTTTGGACTTATGAGTTTTTTGATGTCAATAATCTTCATAAACCCTTGGATTTGGGCATTGATTAGCATGATGCCCCATCTCCTTGCACTTGAAACATTGAAGTGTAGAAGGTTCACTCTATGTGTCCTTTTTTTTGTTTGCATCACTAGACATATTCTTCCCATCATTGTGGCATTCAAATGCCTAATGACCTTTCATTTCCACATTTGAAACATTTACTTGTCCCTTTAAGACAACTCCCTCTATGTTTCTTTCTACACTTTGAGAAGAAGGGTAAACTCGTATTCTTTTCAGTGTGCTCTTTAGATTTCCCTTTGAAGTCCATTTTCCTCTTCTTGTTTATCCCATATGACTGATGGGTTACTCCAATCTCCATCCCAACTCTGAGAGCACATCGAACGTTTTCCTCATATCTATTGAGGTCCCTTATGGATAACGCCCTTCGAAGACTTGGTTTTAAGCCACTAAAGAATCGATTGATCTTACTCTCAGGTTGGATAATAATACGAGAAGCGTACCATGAAAGTCCTGTAAAATTTTATTCATAGGTACCAAGAGATTTATCACCCTTTTTCTTTAGTTCGAGAAACTATTTCTCCATCATTGTTCGAATAATACGAGGGAAGTTCTCATTGAAAAATAAGTTCTTGAACTTGTCCCATTCCATGGACTCAATTTCATCTCTTTGCCTCGTATTTTTTATAAGATTCCACCATTGATCAACATCACCTTCCAAACGATATACTTCTAAGATAACTTTATCATGTTCATAACATTGAAGAACTGAAAATATCTTTTCAGTGGTACTGATCCATTTTTCAGAAACTAATGGATCAGAAGACCCACTGAATGAAGGTGGACGCTGCCTCATGAATGATTCCACATAATGTTGCTCATTCCTTTTCTCGTTTGGAAGTCCTGCATGATTCATATATTGAGATAGTTGTCTGAGTATGGCTACAAGATTTTTCATTCCATCTCCCATAACGTTTGGTTTCGGAGGGGGACAATCATTGCATTGCACGTCGCATTCCGCATTAACACGGTTCCTTTGGGTTCTAGCCATTAACTAAAACCAAGAATAATAGTGTGAGAAACACTAATTATAATAGGAAAACCACATAATAAAGAATAAAATTTCACACTTAAGGTCTTATCATAGGTTGTTCCTGAGAATTTTTAAAACACTAATATTGTGTTCTATGATTAGACATATCCTTATGTTTCTTACTAAGGCTTTTTCATCCTAGTTTCCAAAGGTTTACTATTCCTTTTCTCTGATAACAACTATAACGACCCATACATTACATACATTGTTATTACTTCAGAATTGAAGCACACTTATTATGACATATAAAAAACCAGTAAAGGACCATATATGTATAGTGTCTTTAAAAACTGGGAAACATAAACAACTATTTCATAAATCATCCACACTATCTCCCTTTTATTTTCTCATATCTATAGTCCCTTTTGGCATATCTTACATAATATCCTTCTTTCTGACCTCGGGAAAAGAAAACATACAAATGGGTGAGCTCAAATGCTCAGTAAGGGTAAACAAAAGAAATATCAATCACATCATATTCATAAGAACATATCATTTTGGAAATATTAACCTTCAAAAGAGATCATAATTTCATAACATGGGATAAATCATAGTAGTGAAATGTAATCCCAATAATCATAACATAAAAAATGAATCTTTTTGGCATACAAACATAATCATAGATAATAATTTCTTATTAGTCAAGACTCATGGCCATGAATATCTTATGGGACAAAGTCCATTTCTGAACCGAGTTCACTCCCCCTTTCAGTCCTGTTTCACTAAACTGGTTTAACCTATCGTTCCAACCATGTCTATCTCATGAGATATAAATCTTATCCCAATGTATTGGAAGGTGATATAGGTCCCACCCATCTCATAATGATACCATTATTATGTGTTCCACAAAATCAAAAAAATCATACATCATTGCATAACCCATGTAATAAAAATTGGATTCTTAAACATCATGACATCATAAAACAATTCATATAAGATAAATGAATTCATAAAAATAATTCAATCCCAACATAATCAAATCAATGTAATAATAAGGATAGAAATATAAACCTATATTATATTAGATGAAAAATAATTTTGATAACACACTTGAACTCTATTCTTGAGGAAAATATCCTTTCTACTTCAAAACCATTTTCCCTTTCTTAACATGTCATACAATTTTAAACTAAAAGATGTAGAATACATATAAACATGAAAACATGTAAAGGAAGCTTCTTGGAAATAATGTTTTAAAAACCCATTCATGCCGTATAAGTTAAAAAAAACATTCCTCCCATACATTGTCCGGAAAAGTCAAAAAGTACCTCATACAAAAAACGACAAAAGATTCCTTTAATATCTTTTACTAAAAACTCACCGATGGGTAAAATTGGATTTAAAAAATTGTTGGTTTATGGAAATAATATTACATATTGAGGAAAAATGGATGTGGATGATAAATATTCCCCAGTAAATTCCGAAGTATAAACAATCCCAGATAAAAATGAGATTGTGAGATTTTCCCTTACCTTTGGTCTGATTTGCTTCGTAAGTGTCCAAACCTCCTGTATAATGATTTAAATAAAGACATTGACCTATTACAGAAACATACATATTTTTATGATATCATATATGGTCATATTCTTAGCTTATTATTAGTAATATTTCATTGCTACTTGTTTTACGGGTGTTTATTACTTTTTGTTCTTATGCGTGTTTCGTCGAATAAATTCTTATTCATAATTTTAGGTTATAGATACCTCATTTACAGAATGTTATTAGTGTAATATATATCATATTTATTCATTAAATTCATTTATATAATCATTATGTAATGAAGATCATGTAGAATGAGTCGCATCACATCGTGGAGACGGTATTCCGTACGTACGCACGAGCGATGATAACGTTCCCATGATCGTGGAATTGTATTGGAGTGTATGTATACTATTTCAGAATCAATATAAATTTTAAATAATCATATATATTTATTATTTGCACCATTATACCCATCCATGTATGTTGGTGGTGTAAAATTGATTACACCACGGTGTGGAGACGGTATTCCGTATGTACGCAAACACGGTCATATTCGGTTTCTAATAGCTCCAAATTGATTTATTTAGAAGATAAGGTGGGGATGGGTCTAAATATTCTCATAAAATAGAATTTAGACATGTTTACATACCTATTTTAACCTTATCATTTATATTTAACTTTAAGTTAGATAATTTAACTTTTTCTGTGTCTTCTTTTATTCTTAAACTATATGGTTAATAAACTTACTATAACAAGCCAAAAGAACCCCAAGTTTTTTATTATTAATATATATAACTGTATATAAGTCATTTTTCCAAACCATAGATTTTTAGAAGTAAAATAACAATTAATAATATAATATTTGTTTTAAAAACTATTTTATGTTAATTTTGACACTATTTGGTAATTGATTTTTGGGAAAATCATAATAGAATGATTAGTTCGAAAACAGTTAATTAAATCAATACTAACATGTCATATTAACATATATAATTATTATAATTCATAATAATTCTTAATTTAAATTTATTTGGGTATTTATAACATCAATTAAGTCAATATTTCATTAATAATATAATTAATGCATCATCATTGTGTCATAAATAAATAAAATTATTTAAAGTTTAAAAATTACAAATAAAATACCATTAAGTATGAAATATTTTTATATTTATAATGAATATTTATAGTCGAATTTATCTTATGTATAACCCTATATTAAAAATGATTTATTTATTAAACATTGATTTTAACTATTTTATCCCTTCTTGATGTAATTTAATAATAAATTTCCTAATCTAATCCATGTGGGCCTAAACGGTCATAATTTATTCTAAGGTAGTTTTATGTCAAATTACAATTATCCAATAGAATTAGGACATGTATTAGGGTAATAATAATATCATTTTTACCCTTATTTACCCTATTTACTTTTAACCGTGGTAAAAAAAGTAAACGGTTACTATTCACTAAAAATTATTTTATCTCATTGAACCACATTTTACTTACTATCATCAACCATGTCTCTCAGAGTTTTGAAATTCCATTCACAGAAGTGGTAAAATTACGTTTTATGGGAATTTGTAAATAATTATTTAAATAAGATTCGGGTTTTAAATAGTTTCCTAGTGTTTTCACTATTAATCAAAAATTGAAAGTTTTCATAAAAATATAAAAATTTTACCCTAGACTAATTTCGATATTCCGAATCCAAAAATGATTTCCATTTTGAAAAATAAAATTTACAAAATTTTAAAAATTGGGTATTACTATTAATAACGGCTATTTTTAATAATATTTTAATAGCATATCGTTCTTTACTGAAACTCGGTACTGCATATGACACAAGCTATCGAGGAAGGTCGCGATTGTGTGTAAAGCAAGCCAAGATAGTTTTGTGTGTTGTGAAAGATTCTTTTGATGATTTATATATCATGAAAACAAAATATTTCCCATAAAAGTCGCGGGTGTTACAATGGAATTGTCTTAATATATTAGGAAAATTATTTGTGATTCATTTTTTATATTTACAAACTAACCAAACATAAATGTGAAATACATTGTGGTACAATTTGGTTGAATATGAAATTTTTAAGATTAAATTTGTCATTTCTATCTTAAAATAATATTAAGTATGATAAATTAAACAAAATATACTTATATAATCTTGAAAGGTGTAAATAATTATCCACTATTAGTTTTTTCTAGATAAATCATCCATCATTATATATTATATAAGATGTATTGGGTAAAACCAAATTTTTTGTTTCATTTAAAAATGAAATTTTTGTTCAATGTGAGTTTCGTAAACTAAAAATAACAATCAAGATAATATTTTTATGATATTAAATGACAATGATTTTAAATTAATTTGGTACGTGTACTAATTAATCACAAATATATCTGTCACACAGTGTGGATGATATGAATATAAGTGTATTCTTTTATCTACATCTTTAGTTTTAGTATGATACATTCATTTTACTACCCCTATAATTTAAAATCTAAATATATGTATATATGTACATAATTCCTTAAAATAAATATAATATGGTCATTAAAATTATCCACATGCATTAGTGACTGAAAATACACTACAAATTTTTTTATTAAATTTAATTTAATTATTGTAATGTATATATAGGAGGACAAAGCTTCTATATGGGTAAATATATTAAGAAATTTACAAATATTTTAAAATAATTTTTTTGAATTAAAATATTTAATTAGTACATTAAAATTTTTAATAAAACATTTAGTTGAAAAAAATTACATTAATAATAAAAAATTTCTACTCTATGTATTTTCTTATATTATGATTAAATAATAATTTAAATTAATATATTTATTAATATATTAATTTAAATTAATAAGAGTCTATTCAATGGTTTTTATTATGAAGTAGAAAAATTACATTATTCATAGAATATTCATTGTTATTAAAATAGTTTTGTTTTTCAGAGATATATTCTTATTTGTAAAACATTTTATAATTTTTATGAAATAAGACTAATTCATAATATATAATTAATTAAAATTATATGATGTCTAATATAATATAAATTTAATTTAGATAATATTGTAAATTTATGACAAATAATAATATTAATATATAAGTATTAAAATATCATTTTCAACAAAAAATTGTTTTTACGCTTTAGATATTTTAATTATAATGTCATTTTTTATTTATATAGAATTTATACTAGGTTAAAGGGATCAACAAATCTATATTTTTTACATTAAAAATCAGTTAAGATTTTTATCTTATATTTTTGGTGATAAATTACTTACCGTGATTTTTATATAATAAAAATAAATATGTATATAAATGTGTAATCTAATGTTACCTGAATTTTAATAAATAAACATTTTTTTTACATTTAGAATTACATTGTAAGGGTTGTATGCATAATCCACATATATAATTAATATATACCCACTATATTCACCTAAATTAAAAGACCCACAGAAATCCAATGTTATAACATTATTATCAATCACTTAACACGAGTTTCTAAAAAAGGCCCTTCATTTCAACTATAAAAAGGGGATCTATAACACCCATCCACTAATCAATCTACACCAATAGTCATTCTTCATGAATTTGCACTCATCATACCTTTTTATCACAAAAAAAATTTCTTTTGGTTTTAATGATCCCCTCCCCAATGTTTTTATAATATACATTAAAATGTATGTGTTCTCCTCCTCCTCCTTTTTATTCAAGTAATTATTTTTTGACAACTCATTTTTATTTACATATGGATATACTTCCTAGGGTTTATTATAAATATTTAACTATATAAGTGATACACTATTGAAGGGATTCTACCCTTCTCCCTAATTATTCCAACTTAATTCTCCCTTTTGTATAGCTTTTGTGAAATTAAAATCCTTCCGTTATTTTCTCCGAATTCATTTCAATTAAAAAAATCATTTCTTATCGTAATTTAGATGTAAATATATTTATTCCTCTATGTGTTCCTAGTGAATCATTCATATTGAAAATGATTTTCTATTTTGGTGAGTCTATGCTTTAATCTCATTATTCCCATTCCATAATCACTTTTGTATACATGTCACTCCAACAGTCCAATTTCAAGATATTCAATGAGATACTGTCATATTGTGATGAATAAACTATAATATGATTAATGGTTGTCTATATAGTTGTAATATTATTTTATTTATCGAGGAATTTTATTTTTAAATAACACATATAATTCTCATGCATTAAATGGATTTATTCTTATGATCATTGATTCATATGGAACACATAATTATATATATATAAAGTATGTATCTTGATTGAAATATAATGCATTATGTTCTGAATTAATCTCTATAGATGACATGTTCATGATATCGTGTCATCATTACATGTTTGTTATATATGATATAATTTTTATTTAATTGGTATTATTATTTAAGAGCAACATAGTGAGTAAGTTTGATGATATCCTTAGGAATGTCACAAGTTTATGTTTTAGTTACATTTGTATGTCATGAATCATGTACTTATGATCATGTTATGACTCATATTCAAATGAACATGTCATAGATCTGGTCGTTATGTTATTTTTAATATACCATGCCTCATTTTTAATCTGTGATGATCATTAATGCAATGTTTTCATTGTTTATACCATATTGGGATTTATTCTCACCCCTATCTTTTGAAAAATATCCCCAATAAGTCCTATTATGATTGGTGGTCCTTGATGACATAACAAAGAAGTTTTTATATATAGTTAAAATATATTTATTTTTACATATGTATTCCATGTATGACATTTTTAATATTACTACATCCTAATAAAATAAACCCCAAATTATTTTAAGGAAATAATCAATGAATTTTTTTATAAAATCATATATAAAACTATATATGAATTTTTGTATCATCATAGTTGGATTGAAAAATGGTTTAGTTATTTCTGAAAATTAAGAATATAGAACTGATGTAACTACAATGGGAATTATTCTACATGTATAAATAAATAGATAAATTGGTTATATATGGGGAATGTGGTTTCTTTTAAAAAAATACATTTTATGATAATGGAATGATAATATGGTTGTTGAGCCAATTCACATATAGTAAATCACCTCTAAAGGGTATGGTTGGGAATTTAATCAATCATCACTCTAGTTAAAACATAGTGGTTATAATAATACACACCATGATAGAAACTCATCAGGGATATGTCATTCTTATTTTATTGCCTTTCATGAACCATTATCAATGTTTCAGTAATAACGTAACAAATTATACATAGAAATAATAAATAATTAAATTATATGATCCAATAAACTATATATTAGAAAATATTTATGATTAAATCTCCATTTAAAAGATACAATGATTCTTAGAATTATCAATTTTACCAAATATGTTTTATTGTTTTAGAATGTGATTTGAAATATAATGGAAAAAATATATTCAATTGGAAATGCAATGAAGAACATCCATATATTTTTGAATAAAAAGTTTAAAACATCACGATGATGTTAATTCCTCAATCCCATTTTATTAGTTTTAAAAATAATTATTTTGGGAAGCAAAAATTTCATAAATGAAATCTAATAACCCTTAAATTCATTATTTCCTAAAAAAATTATGTGTTTATTTGTTAGTTTGACCAACTCATTAAAGAAAAAATACAAAATTTTGTAGAAATCATAGATTTTTAGTCCCCATAATTATATTAATGATAATTAAAATATATATTTTACATCATAGTGTGAGAATATGATTAGTGGTGGGAATTGATCAGGAATATAATAGTAAATTAAGTATGAAATTTGATGGAGTGGCGAAAGCTAAATAAAATAATTCTTTAAATTATGTTCCATGAACCCCCTAAAATGGTAATTAGATTCTTAAATCATATGAAAATGGAAATTTTTTTTGAATGTAGGATATGGACATTACATGGATTTAAAATTACATTTTAATATTCATTAGTAATTTCGATGGTTAGATAAATCATTTCAATAGAGAATTGAGAACTATCATATGGATGGAATAGGAAATCAATGACATTGAAACATATGTAGAAATTGTGTGGTATTATATCATTATTGAAATAAAAGTCATTGATTTTTAGTACCCTCTGTGAATAATGATAAATATATTATTATTGATATAATGTTTCTCTTTTTATTAAATCATGAAAATGTTTTAATGAAATTAAACATTTTATTTTTAATATGTATTTGATGAAGAACCCTAGTAATTTTCATTAATAATTTAAAAAATGTAAATAATTTTGAAAGTATTTCCACATTAGTTGGAACTATCATGCTAATGAAAATCCAAAAAATTCAATTAAAAAAATGAATGATGATGTTATATTATAATACACTGAAATTTTATATGTGTAGAGAGAATCGTTACATTTCCCATTTGTGCTTGAATCGGAGAATGATGGAGGGATACATTAATCAACCCCCTTAAATGTTATGATTTTCAAGGCACTACCTTTTATACACCAAAGGATAAATTAATGGCTCAAAATAGTATTGTTTTATGTGAACTCATTATATACTTGATTAATTGTAGTTTATTGTTTATTTTTATTTTATACATTCTATTAAATCACTCGTGTTGGGAAAAAATAAAATAAATCCTAGAGTTGATAAAATTATAGTTATTAGATAAAACTCACTTAAGGGATATTTAATAATAAAAATTTTATAAAAATTATAATATTTAAATTGGTGAGTATAATCTAATTTTTAATATATTAGTCATTACAATAGTGGTATTTTAAAAAATAAAAGCAATGTATTTTTTCTCCAAGTAAAATTCAAATATCAATTATAGATGAATAGAAATACTAATGGAAGGGTTGCGATAAACTGATGTTTTTATCAAATGGCTGATATCCCAGCCTATGTTTTTTCAAAAACATCCTCACATTTTCTTCATTATAGAAATAATATTTTAGTAATTGGAATTATGTGAATATAAAAGTGATTCAATTTGTAACTACTTTTTATGATTACCAAGATATATTTCATGAATAATTATATATAACTACCCTATAATGAATGATATAAATATAAAGTAAATTTATATTAGGATGAAACCATAAATTCAAGGCCTTGTGTAGAATATAATTCATGGATTTAAATGAAATTTGGAAGAAAATATACCAACTTATTGAAAAGGTATTCATAATTCAACCTGTAACATCATAGGGAGTACCTATTATCTCAATATAGGAGTGTGGACTAATGTAGTTATGAATTGATTATAGGGAACTCAATAGGATCATTATAAATTAAAAATACAATTTTATTAAAATTGATTATTTATATGAACATAATTATGTATCCCATTTCATTTATTATATTACACTATGATGGAGGTAACATTTTCTAATAGTGAAGTAAGAGGATATTGAAAAATTATCTTCCCCATCTTGGTACGATCATTATGTGTTAATTTTTATTCCCTTTGGTTTATCTATTTCTGAAATATTATTTATAATTTTTTTGATTACAGTATTTTGGGACTACCTCAATAAATGTTTTGTGGGTTTTTTTGATGATATTGTAATATATAACAAAATTTGAACGGAGCATTAGGAACCCCTTAGGGTTATAATAAAAACTAAATTAAATGAAATATTATTCATAAATTATATCAATTTGAATTTTGGTTTCATAATGAGAAATAAATAAGTGAAATTTATTAAGAAAATATATATATATGAAAATAGTTATGATGTATTCTGTAAAGGAGTTCCCTTTTCAGAATAAAATAGTAAATATTTATAGTTTTCTTAGTATAGAGTGATAATATAGAGTGTTTGAGAAAATAATTTTACATAATTCTAATTCACTAACCACGTCAATGTGAAAGGGAGATATGGTGAACATGGTGAAGGAATATAGATAATATTTATAGGAACCGAAGAATTGTATGGTCAAAACCCCTATGTAAAAATTACCAACTAATGGAGAATGAGTATTTTGTTTATCACAACACATAATTGAAATGAATTCAATGTATCTTCATTTGGAATGATATAGTTATAGATTATGAATATGAACAATTTAACCCTCATTAGTTTATCTTTACTATCCTTGATTTGTAGTTTTCCATAATTTTTTGTAATTTAACTATTAGGTGACAATACCATTAAACAGAGAAGAGTGACATATATATAAATATATATATGAATAATTAAACAGTCTAATGTACATATTCACATTGAGGGAACTGAACATGAGTCAAAGGATATGGATAGTGATTTAGAAGGAAAATTAATTTTCAATTTACTATCTCATAGGTAAATAAAACATGGTAGATTAATCCTAATGTTATATGGACCCCAAAATTCATATAATATTTGGAATTAATGGAAATATGATAGTCAAAGATGTGGTAAGGATGTTAAAAATATTTGTAAAGTATGGGACATTTTAAAAATTATCCAAAGTAATTTTATTGAAAATCATCTTGGAGAAGAAAAATAAATGACATATATATGATATTATAAAATATTTAAGATAATTGAACTCACAAATCAGATGTTTTTAGGTTTAAAACTTTATTAAAATGGAGTATTATTAACTGAATATGTCTATATACCACATTCATTTCATAATTAAGTAAAAAAAATTATTTATGAAGCTACCAAGTTTATATTCTTAATAAATTTGAGATGAAAAAAATTATTTGATCTGCATGGAATTTTTTGGTGGAAAAAATGATAAAATAAATTTTGGAAGATATGAATATAAATTTCGAATTTCTACAAGTGAATTTAGAGTGTCATATTTTTAATGTAGTGTTTCAACCACAACTTATACCATTATTTATTTTGAAATACATTAATATGATAGTGGTTATAATAATTCCAAATACATAAAACTATAATAATAAAATATGGGTAATCATTCATAGATTAACCATGTATTTTAATTTCATCATTATATGAAATGATTTATCAATTCAGTTCCTTGATTATTGTAATATTGAAGATGTTTTCAGACTTCATTGCCTACCAATGTCAAATTTCTCTAATTGTGATACAATATTATGTTTTATGTTCTAGATGATCCTCCCGAAGTAATTGAATAACATAGTTATCCAAATAAGAACATATTATATTAAGTTAGATGGACTGTTTTAGTGGACAATTCAGATAATGGAGGTTATTTTAACGGATAGTTTAAATGATTTTCAAGGGGTTTAAAACCAACAAATTATCCTTGTTGAATTATTCCACAATAATAGTATCCAACCAATAATTTAAATGGAACATTAAAATGTACATTGTATGAAATTTTATAGAACAAGGATGTATTGGGATGTGGTTGAGTTAGAAAACAAATAGGATCCGACATGGTAAAATTAATCATTTTATAAGATATAAGTAAACTATATTCATATAAATCCTTAATAGAGTTGTCAATAGTATTATGATTTAATTCAATATATCGAAAAGTAATTTAATTATAGAAATTATTTATTTCGTAAATTATCATAATGTAATGGATTCATGATATTTTGGAATAAGGTAATTTTTTTCAAAGGTATATTTTACCATTTGATATTCAGGGGTTCTTTGGAGAAGTTGAATATCCATTTATATAGCCTAAAAATATTTCAAGTATTTATGACACCACCCACATGACTTCACTATTAATGTATATGTCTGACCCAATACATATAAATAACATTTATTTTGTCCAATTAGAACCAAAAGTCTCATATATTAAGGAAAAAATCTAGACTCATGATGAAGGTGAACATGTATTATGGTTGATGACAACCACACTCTTGACATGTCATTAGAGAAAACACCAATATCTGGAGAAGTAAAACCTAATAAATTATTTTTTCTATGACATTTCTGATCGTATGACATCTTCAATTGGATGTGTCATGAATGTGTGTAACAATAACCATTTTCTATAATGGTTGATTGTAAGGAATTTTTTTGATTTATCATTTTAACGTCGCAAATTGTTTCCTCTAACTATATTATTGGATGTATTTTCAATGGAACTGTTATGTAATTAATAATAATATATTTGAAAAGTTATTTTCATCACATTGTAAATTATTTAAAAATATTGAAAAAATAAAAAAAATTAGACCACATAATAAAATTAGAATACATAAAAAATAAATTTAAAATATTATATATAATTATGAAAATTTGAATCAATAAAAAAACTAAATAAAATATGTTCATTAAGAGAATATTTTTATTAGTTATTTAACAAAAATTCAATCACTGTACATATGTTCCATCATATTGAGGAAGTGGTAGAGGTATGTACATCACAATAACTAACACCTATCTTATCATGTCCTCCATCATCTTCTCATGAAACTGATCCAACCATCGACGCTACTCCTCATCTCGTTATAGTGAGTGTCGAAAAATCACCTACTACTACCTATACATGTTATCTATGACTTTATTATGATTTATAAGATTCTCATAGGGCTTTATAGATGATGATTATTACTCTCCATGATCTCCCCATAAAATAGATTATTACCATGTAGTAGTTTCATAAAAAATTCATACCTCAATTAGAAACTTATACCAACAACTCATCCATTCCTGATAGAATATTGATCTTTCTATATCCATACTATGTAATAAAATCCTAGAACACTCGTCTTCTAACCATGAGTATCAAATAAACACTTATCATGTGTGTGATAAGTTTAATCCTCGTATGATGTAATCACCCCGATCTTATTTTCAGGTATGTTTTTCTTTTCATGATGTATTTGAGAAAAAGTGGAGTTTCTGGAAATTTCCGGAGTGCACGATGTGTACTTTAAGTACACATAATCTACCCAGTTGCCATAGGTGACAGTTTACTGGCACTGTAATGGCCAATTACATGGCCATGTGTGGTGACCTGGAGACCACCTAATACCGAGTCTGGAAATGGAAAGTACACGCCATGTAATTTTAATGAACACATTGTGTACATTATTTTTTCATTAAATGGATCGTGGTCACATCTAATTGACAGAACACACTTCTTCTTCTTCAATCTTGTCCAGGAGAATCCTTATGGCCATATATATTCTTTGATCCCCCCCTAATCGCCTTCCATTCTCTAATTTGAGCACTATCTATTGTGTTGGAATCACATCGTTGAGTTCCCCCTTCTTCTTGAACATCATCTCCTAATTTCTCATCTTCCACGAGATATCCTCAGTGGAAAATTTTAACATTTATGTAGATCTATAGATTTTTAGGATGACTCACATGTTGAGGATCATGTATATTGTCCGTAAAATTCCATGGTAGGTGGTTTCTGCCTTAACATAGATATTCTTTGAGTTATATGTGAAAATGTTCCAATACCCTTGTTTGGGGTATTATGAGTTTTTGTATTTTATCCCTGTGATTGCCTACTATGATTTGTTTTTTTGTTTAGAGGATAATTTTTGTGAATAGGGTTAACCTTGCAATGATATGAATGTTTTTCCCATGTATTCTTATTATGGACTATTTGTTATATCTATCCTTTTTGTATTCTTTATTTTCATGACTATTATTGTTATGTTTGAGTGATTTAATTTGATATGTTGTGCCATGCCTTGTATATTTATAGCTATGTAATACTTTAACATTTTCATTGGTGGATGATTATAGTTTTTGTATGTTTCCTTTACCCTGGGCTACAGAATCATGGTGTAGTGAGACCATACGGAAAATTGACATTGAGGGATTTCCTAGAGTGCCTATTATAATTAGTACACTACGAGACCCTAGGCGGGATTGACGTTGAGTGTTCCCTCAGATGGTATACAGTTACATTACAAGACAACATGATGAAATAATGTTGAGTTGTTCCTTATATTTTCTTTAGTTTATTGTCAAACGACTATATGGAGAATTGATGGTGAGTTAATCCTCATAGAGTCATTGATTATACCAAAACATATGGGGAACTGATGGTGAGTGTTTCTTCAAAGAGTCTTCATTATATCTTTGTTGTAAAATTAACCAAAGGGGTAATGTTGTGACAACTACAAAGAGGGTTACTTAAAATTTTTAGATGAAACTAAGGGGATATGTTGTGTGAAAATTCCCAGAGGGTTTCATGAACATGTAATTGGTTGGATAAATTGTTAAATGTATATGGATTGTAATTGAATTGGTTGGATTATTTACTTTCGAGTACTTACATGTTTATTAATCAATTTTCATTTTTCCTACCATATAATTTCACTAACTATTAGGCATAGATATTTTGTTGGATTCCTAATGGGATTCATCTCAAACCCTTTTTGGGTCATGCTTTTGAGCCCATAAAAATTATATTGTTGCTTGTTTAGATAAGTTCAAGAGCCCATCTACTTCATGTACATGATTTCTTTGGAGCTGGAGAGAATTGGACCATGCTGAGGAATGTGATTCTACGTGAGTTTATCTGTTTTATTTTCTACATTGGTTTACTACAATATTTTCTCATTGTGACTTGTTTGGATTCTTTTCTAGACATATGTATCAGGAATCATTATATATATATACTCTTGTTGTTAATTTTGTCAGTCTTATATTTTTTACTTATTGGTAGTTTTTACTAATTCCACTATTGTATATCTTTTATTTACACTACATTACTACTTCAATAAGGGCATAGTTTCCCCACAATCACACCGAAGTCCCTCACATATAGTTGGCTACCTCTTCCATTCCGGGAAATGTGCTTTAGTGTTTGTGACCTACCAAGTACAGGGTTCCTCTGAGCAGCTTCTGAAACTTGGACATTACAAAGTGGTATCAGAGGGATTCAATTCTTCTTGACTTACTATTAAGATACTACATCCAGGGATAGGAAGTAATGGGTACATGGTAATAAGATATGACTAGGAGTAGCTAACCCGTGTACATGGAAAATCCAATCTACCTCATTATTGAAATTTTTCTTGTTTTTTAATTTTACAGTTGATTTGATTTCACCATTAAGTGATTCACATTCTTTTTGTTGTTATGGTTTATATTATAGAGATTCTATTTCTGTTGCAACCCGATGAGATGAGGGTATTCCATCTCATGCATCATATGGGAACTTTATTGAGATTTCATGTCACACATTCTTGCCATGATATTTAGGGTGCATTACCAATGACATGTTGTTGAGATAGAAATTTTGTTATATATTCATGTTATTTTGATATATTCATTGATAATAATACCTACTAATTTATAGGGCATTGAATTATGTAATAATTTAGTTTTAATAAACACCAAACATTAGTTCGTGAGATGTTATGGGCCCTCATCGACCTGAATTTGGTGCATCATTTCTCTATTATGTTTATATATAACATGTATAATATTCCAATCATTGATTCATAGGGTGTATGACCCCTCACAAATCTGAATTTGGCACTTTAATGATCATTTTAGTGTTTGTCTGGGTTCTAGAGTAGTTTTTGAGGCTTAATGTCCAGAATATAAAAAAATACATGACGTTAATAGTTAAATACATGCCCTATGTATTTCTATTCAGGAAGGAACTATTTTTCTTAAGTACACACCATGTACTATATATACACACTCTATAGTTTTTAACTATATCACTGTATGTGTGGGAAGGGACCTTGTGTTGGTTAATCATTCGTGGGACACACCATGTACCAGATTATCAGGCAGTGTTGTGTAGACCATGTGTCCACCCGTGTGACTAACAACCCGGAAGGATATAACATAAGTAATACATCACTTTCCAAGCATGAATACACTGTGTAGTGTAACCCATGTATCTGATGGTGTAACAAACAACATGGGTTGTTGAAATCATCCAAGTACATGTCATGTTTGGAAAAAACACGCTGAGTAGACTCATCCATGTAACCAGCCATGTAACTAATAACACATTTTGGTGAGGCTCATCTAGTACATGATGTGTATGGTAGTAAAAAATCGTGAATTCTAGTTCTAGGAGAACAATGTGGAATAGCCATGTAGAATAACTCGGGCAGGAGAAGAGTATTTAAGTACACGTTGTTTGTTAGGAAAACACGCTGTGTGTATGGGGTGTAACACGACCTGGTTGGTAGAAGTACACACCCATTTGAAGGCTTAAGGGAACACTACTTGTAGAAATTATACACATCTTGTATCCATGTTTTAAAAAACATGAATTAATTCTTTCTCTTTTTCCCTTCTTACACTTATATGTTTTAGTCCTTGTTAATCTTGATCTAAGGTGTGTTCTTGGCCTTCCAGAGTCCTGCCATCGAAAAATACTCCGGTTGTCCACCAGTTACAGGGTAGTGATCAGACACCATATATGGATGATAAGGGACAAAAAAAGGATTATCTAGGTGTGCCAGTCTTGGCACCATCCAGCATCCCAAATATAGGTGTTGTGGCAGTGTTCCAAGAGATACTTTCGAGGTTTATGTATACCATTTCGGGAGTACCACCTCCTTCCTCGTCGATCGAAGGATTGACGTGGATTTTTCAGCAGCAGCCGCCTTCAACATTATAAGGGGATAGAGGACCCAATGATGTAGAGTCATGGCTAGAATACTTGTTGAAGATCACCTATCATTTATAGATTCCTCAAGAGAGGAGGTTCAAGCTCCCTATTTATATAGTTTGGGGTTCCGTCAAGAGATGGTGGGATGTGATCTCATAAGCGGGAATCAATCAGGTTAAGGCATGAGATGAGATTCATCATTCCTTCTATGAATACATCTATCTAGATACCTTGAGTGATGATTGAGCCCAAGAGTTTTATGAATTTGGAGTAGGGTAATGTTTCAGTCATGGAGAATTATTCCCGCTTCATAGAGCTATAGGGCTTTACATCCTTTCGAGAGGGGATGAGTTATCCATTTCATGGAAGATTGCGGATGGTCTCAGACAAGATATTCAAGCTCATGGGAACATCTTCAGGTTGATTAAATATCATTCATAGTCAATCAGTCATTGATCATAGAGCGGAACCTGAGAGATTCTGGAGCTATGGTCTACGGCGGTTCTGCATCCCGAGATGGTGCTTCTTTGTATGATAGTAGGAAGCACCGTTCGGAGTATACTCATGGATATCTGAGTAGGCGGGATGCAAATTCAGGTATCTAGGTAGTACGCTAATACTGTGGGAAGGTCATGAATTTGTGGCCACATTGCCTGATAGACCAACTGGAGTGCCGATCTTGCATAAATATAGGACATCTTCAGTGTTTTTGTTAGATCATCTCACCAGAAGCTGGTGAATGCGTTTTTTCTATGACTCCTAATTAGGGAGAAGTATAACCAATTGCTCACCTATCTGGGAACACGAGTTATTTCATACGTTCAGGTCGAGATGGAGGTCGCATTCATGGTAGTCAGTCACCATACATTCAGTGACAATTGGGTGGATCAGCTCTGGGTGTTTAGGCAGGGTCACAGGGCCGAAGTCTAGGTCAGACTTTTGTTGTGGAGAAGACCTAGAACTAGTAATACCCCATACCCTCTATTGTCCAATGTACTGTCTTAGTTTCCTCAATTTTAACTTCTAATCTATTTTATATAGGGGATATCCATAGTTATATATATGTTGCTATAGGAGAGAGTCTTAGGCTCTGTATATTTTCTGCTGTAGATATCTTGATGCTAGACACTCCATTGGGCACTAGAATGGCCAGTGTGCGTCAGTTCTAGAAGTTCCCTCTTGAGGTTGGGGGTTACACTTCATTTTGGGATGTATATGTCTTGGAGATGACGGGCTAGTATATAATTTTCAGAATGTAATGGTTACTTCATTTTCTAGGATATTGTCAACTACTATCGTTGGAGGATGAGTTTCACATCACTAGAGGGAGGATAATTTCTCCATAAGGTTGAGTGGGATGTCCAGGAAAGCAGAGAAAGACCTGAGCATCATGGGTTGGCAAGAGTTATAACCCAAATTACTAGTCTATATTGGGATTACCAGGGGACTTCAATGATGGAATTTCCTCCATTGTTGGATTTTTTTGAGTTCATTATTCTAGATGATGTTTTTATGTTTTCCTCTAGAGGGAGTGGTAGAATTAAATATTGATCTTGTGCCAGCAGCGACACTGGTGTCCATTCAACCTTATATGATCACTACACTAGAGTTTTAGGAGATCAAGAAGTAGTTGTAGGAGTTGTACTAAATGGTTCTTATCCGAACTAGAACATCTCCTTGAGTTTCGCATGTCATTTTTGTGAAAAAGGTGGATGGTAACCTCAGACTTTGTATTGGTTATTGGACGTTAACCAGTTTACGCTCAAAAATAGATATCCCTTGCTGTGGATTAATGATCTCTTTGATCATCTTCGAGGATTATGGGTGCTCTCGATGACTGAATTGAGATCTAGTTATCATCATTTTCACATTAGTCTATTAGATATTCCACTTTTAGACATTATAAGCAGGTATGGTCTATACTAGTGTGTGGTTATGTTATTCGGTCTCACAATGTTGCTTCCAGTTTTCATGGAACCGATGAACTGAGTGTTCCATCAAAATTTGGATTCATACAGTGTGGTCTTCATGGATGATATATTGGTGTACTCTCACACTCGACATGATCATTCGACACATCTTGAGGACGTTTAGAGTATACTGGGAGAGGATCGGTTATATGCTAAGCTCTAAACATGAAACTTTGGGATAGACCATATTCACATATTATTTTATGAAATTTCAGAGATAGGAGAATCAATAGATCCAAAGAAAGTTAGAGCAGTAGTTCCCAGGGAGCATAAAAATAACACTATTGAGGTACGATGTTTTCTTGGGCTGGATGATTGCTACAGAAGTTTCATACAAGACAATTAACTCATAGAAGTAACAATGATGGACATTACTCATAAGGGTGTAAAGTACTTGTGGTCAGAAATTTGAGATTCATCCTTTCATGATATGAAAGGAATGTTGAATTCAGCACCGATACTAGTTTTCTCAGAGTTGGGCAAGAGCTATACTATTTTTTGTTATGCATCAGGTATTAGGATGAGATTAGTTCTTATTTAGGGTTAAGGGTTCATTGTATATGAGTGTTGGAAGTTGAGGAAACATGATAGAAATTAACCGATGAACGATCTCATGTTGGATTTAGATGTTAAAACTTTAAGATGTTGGAGACACTACCTGTTGGGAGAGAATTTTATAGTTATCGCCTACAATAATAGTCTCTAGTATATCTTCACTTAGCATGACATAAATTTGAGATATTGAAGGTGGGTTGAGTACCTTCATTATTTTGACTTTGAGCGTTCCTACATTCCTAGGAAGGGCAACACAGTGGCTAAAGCGTTGAGCAGAAGGAATCAAGTGTCGGATGTTTAGGAGGCTAGCAGTGAGTGTCAGCTTATGGCTATGTTCTCAGTAATGCATTTGAATTTCCAAGACACACAAGGGCCGACATTTCTTTCTCATTTATTTTTTACCTCTAAACATCTTAATTGAGTGCGAATGAGGTAACTATCATATTCTGAGGGCTTAGTTCTACGGGAGAGTCTGTAAGAAGAGGAACCATTTACTAGAAGGACAGTTGGCGAGGATGAGATCTTGCATTTTCATAGATGTGTGTGTGTGTGCCAACAGATATACATGAGGATCTGATGTGAGAAATTCATTCCTCAGTTTTGGAAGTTCTTCCTGGTTTCACCAAGATGTATCATGATATACCCCATCAGTATTCGTGGCCAGGTTTGAAGAGATATGTTGCTGATTTCATCATGAGGTGTTCCACCTATCAACAGGGGAAGGAGCAGCTTCGACGACCATCAGGGATTCTATATCAGTTACACATTCCTGAGTGGAAATGGAGTGATGTCACGATGGTCTTCTTGAATGGTTTTTTGAGGTCGCCTCAAGGGAATGTAGTTGTTTGTTTTGTCATTGAAAAACTCATGAATGTTACTCAGTTCATGCCGATAAAGGATACCATGTGTGTTAAAGAGCTAGGATGGTTGTACTTCCAATAGATTGTATGTCTACATTGGGTTACACACACCATTGTTTCAGACAAGGACACCTGTTTTATTTCTCATATCTGGAAGGGACTTCAGAGGTCTTTGGGTACACAAGGACTTTTGAGTATATTAGATCATCCCAAGAAAGATGGCATGTCCAAGAATACAATTCAGGTGCTAGAGGACATGCTTTGAGATTATGTCCTAGATATTGTAGGTTCTTTGGAGAAACACAATCCTCTTGTAGATATAACCAACAATAATTTTTTTCAAAAAACTATTCAGATGGAACTACATGATCCTATGTACGGTATTCCATTACAATCACTCATATGTTGGCTACAGGAAGGAGAGGCAGCTACGGTGGGACCTCGTCTTGTCTAGGTGTCCTCAGATAATATAGAGTTGATTCAAGAGAGGATGGTTACTACATAGTCATATCTAATGTATTATGTTGATCGACGAAGACGACATCTGGAGTTCGTGGTCGCAGACCTGGTTTTCTTACTTGTCACACAGAGGTTGGGACATAAGAGGATAATGAGATACACTAATCATTCACTGAGATTCGTCAGGCAATTTGAGGTGTCTGGGACTGTTGGGCTGGTTTTCTATCGGTTGTACTTACCTTAGAGGTACTGGGATATGCCAGATGTCTTCCATTTTTTCATCTTTGACGTTACATAATAGAACCGTCTCATGTTTTTCAACCTGAGTAGGTTGAGTTAGATGTAGACTCATCCTTCGAGGAGCATCCTATTTGGATTATTTTTCAATGTTAAAATGTTTTCTGTTTCTGGTCTGTTCCTATGGTACAAGTGCTATGGATGAACGAGTGTGTATAGGACAAGACTTGGGAGAGGGAGGTTGATGTACGATCGCAGTGGATGGAGATGTTAAAGGTTAAATCTTGTATGTTGTATTTCTTGGGAAATTCAAGGTCAAATTTCTTTAAGGGGGGATGTTTATAAGGACCTTGATCTTCTTTTTAGTAATGTTTTTCTTTTCTGGTTGTTTCTTAGACAAAGATGAGTTTCTGTAAATTTCAGGAGTACACGCCATGTACTTTAAATACACGTCGTGTACCTAATTTCTGTGGGTGACCATGTACTGTTCATGTTATGGGCGAGTACGTGGCCTGGTGTGGTGACCTAGAGACTACCTAAAGTGGAGGATAGAAAATTAAAGTACATGTTGTGTTCTTTTAAAGAACACATTGTGTACATTTTTTCATTAACTAGACCTGGGTCAAATCTAATTGACTGAACACAATTCTTCTTCTTTTGTCTCATCCAAGAGCGTCCATACATCCAAATATCTTCTCCCAGCCCCCAAATATCCATTAATTCTATGATTTGATGTCCATCGATTGCATTGGAATCACATTATTTGTTTATCACTTCTTCTGGAACATCATCTCCAAAATTATCCTCTTCTACGAGATATCCTCATTTGATCGTTTAAACATTTTTGTTGATATATAGTGTTGTATGGAAATTCAAGGCATGAGGTTCACGTATATTGTCCGTACAATGCTGTGGTATGTGGTTTGTGCCTTTCCGTTGATAGTCTTTGAGTTATATATGAATACATTATAATAACCTTGTTCTAGGTATTGCGTGTTTTGGGTTTTAGCCCTGTTATTTTCTACTATTCCTTGTTGGATTTGGTAGAGGATAATTGTTGTGAATATGGTCTTCCTTTCTATGATATTAATGTCTTTCCCATGATTTCTTGTTATTGATCGCTTGGTCAAGATTTCAGATTATTATTCATTATTTCCAGTACTAGTACTATTAGGTTGGAGTGATTTTTTCTAATATTTTGTGCCATGATGTATAGATTTTTAGCTAAGTAGTACATTATGGTTTTCTTTGGATGCTGATTATTGTTTGTGTATGATTGATTTACATAGCACTACCAAAACTTGGTGTAGTGATACCATAGGTGAAATTGACTTTGAGGGATTTCCCAGAGTGTCTTTAATAATTATCACATTGCATGACCGTAGGGGGGATCGCTTTTTAGTGATCCATTAGAGTGTTTATAGATACATTACGAGACCAAAGGAAGAATTGACATTGAGTAATTCCTCAGAGTGTCTACAGTTTACCGTTAAATGACTATAGTGGTAATTGATAGTGATTGATTACTCAATGAGTCATTAATTATACATGACTATAGGTAGGAATTGGTTGTGAGTGCTTCCTAAGAGAGTCTTATTTATATCCTTGTTGTAAATTGAACAAGTGCAGGTAGGCTCTGATTCATACCCAGAGGGTTAAATAAGATTTTTAGCTAAACCAAAAGGGATAGGTTGTGAAAAATTTCCAAGAGGGTTACTTGTATTTGTAATTAGTTTGATAAATTGATAAATTTAAATTTACTGTAATTGAATTATCAAGACTATTTACTTTTCAGTACTTCCATGTTTATTACTTCTTCTCCATTTTGGATGCCGTATATTTTCACTGGATGATAGGCACAGATATTTGAGTGGTTACCTTTTGGGATTCATATCCCACCCTGTATGGGTCATTCTTTTGGGACAAAAATTATTATATTGTTGTAGGTATAAAAAATTGCAAGCACCCTTCTACATTAGGTACATAATTGTTGTGGAGCTGGAAAGCATGGGACCAAGATGAGGCTTCTGATGCTGCTGCTGTTTATTTGTTTTGTTTTTTTACTTTGGTTTAATACAATCTTACAACATTGAGACTTGTTTGGATGTTTTCCTATACATATTTATCAAGAATAATTTTAAATATGTTCTCTAGTTTTTTATATTTCTGTCTTCCGCTATATACTTATTTCATGATTTTACTACTTTCTCTATCGTATATATGTTATTTCCATTATGTTACTCTGCATATGAGGGCTTAGATTCACCACATTCACAATCAATGTCTTCGCTTCTTGTCGATAGCCTCTGGTTTTTTGGGAAATCCACTTGAGGCCATGTGACATACCGAATATGGGGCACCTCTGGGCGGCTTCTGAAACAAGGATGTTACATATAAAAATTTCTTATGAAATTAGATATATATATATATATATATATATAACAAATATATTATATCAAGATAATTATTAAATTAAAAAAATAATTGACAATAACATGATTTTTTTCAACAGCCAATAATATCTCAACTTAAAGGATTAGTGTTCGTACTCGTATTAACATTGAAATCTTTCATATCAAGATTCTCAACACTCTATATTATTAAAAAATTAATCATTTCACATTAAAAAATATATAAATTATTAAATATAAGCATTTAACCAAATTCATCAATGAATACTAATTTTTTGAATACTACGTATATGTGTGACCCCTTGTCTCCCATTGTTATGCTCGCCTGATGATGATTTACTCCAAAAAACTATCACTAAATAATTATGAGTAAAATCCATAAAAAACAGAGATAAAACGTAATTTTTTCAACATTTATAGAAAGACTGGTAAAAAAAGTTATCTAGATATTCTTCTCTAGCCCTCATCCTCATATTTCCTAAATACTAATGATAATTTTAATGCATATAGACCTCTCAAGACTCCTAGACAGAGGATATGATGTTATCATTTATGGGATACAATAAAAATTTTATATAATGGTCACACATATTTTGTTGGGAATTATTTAGAACTAGATAACAAGTCACCCATAGTCCAAAAAATTAGTCCATTGAATAAAATTGTTCTTTACAATATCTATATGTTAATAAATATGCAAAAAGAATCAACTAATAAAACAATTCGTTCAAAAATAAAAAAAAATTCTGAATAGTTATTATCAATAAAAATAATTTAATATAAAAGACATAATATACCTCTACATGTGGTGATCCAAATCAATATGGGGACATCTTATAAGAAAAAGGTCACGTATAATCAATCTCATAAGTCCTAGACCCCAACGATTCAATCATGATCTACTAAAAACCTATTGATTAGATGACAAACAATCAGGTCATCCCCAATATAAAAATAATCCTTAATAATATGTAATATATCATTAAATTCATCATGATCCATCTGAAACATTAAAAATAATATTTTCTGAAAATAAATCAAAATAAGCATTATATATATGCACTTATTAATCATGGGTATAACCAAAATGAAAGGGAATAATTGTTAATCTTCATCATCATGTTCAGATACAAATATTTTAATACAATCATATACCTCCCTAGTATAATCAGTTTACATAAAATCATCCGCTTCATCATAACATGTTTTTTCAATTTTAGTTGTTTAATCAACATCATCATCATCACTTTAATCATATATCTATGTGCTTTCATCATCAATATTAAGGTATCTTATCAGAGAATATGTATTTGGAGTTTTATCATTAAATTTTTTAAATAATAGAACATCAGTATAAACTCATTCAATTTTAATAAAATTATTTTCATGATATTTCATTTGTATAACACTCCCATAGTCTTTTAAAAATTTTAAAGAATCGATCTAATTTTCATAACAATTTTTATCTTCATGATGATCCATAAAAGGATTGTTTTACTGTAAGAATCTATTTATATTTAATATAAATAATTCTTTGGTTTAGAAAAACACAGAACCTCTATTAATATCAAATCAATTGACATTAAATATATTTACACGATTCTATACATGGTATCATCGCTCTATTAAATCATATAACTTTCCAAAAATGTAAAACATTATTTTTCTATTCTGATATACTATCAAGAAAAAAATATATTTAGTTTTTTTAATTCATCATATATATATGTATGAAATAAATAACCATTCAACACATATTAGTGATAATATTATAATATTTTCATTTCTCGGTTACTCAAAATAAAAAAATTAATTAAAATTTTTTTGATCATGTTTTTACACCAATATAATTGAAAAATAATTCATGATATAACCAATTATAAAAAAAAATTACATGTTAAACCATAAAAATTTACTTGACAAAAATGTTAAACTAGTACCAATATTAATTACACATACATTCATCCAGAGTAGCTGATGTAATTTGTTGAAAATTATTCTTTTTATGATAAAAATATAATATAGAAAGAAATTAATATGAAATTAATTTAAAAAAGCATACTTAATTTGGGAAAATTATAATCACATTATAAATCATTTTATTTTCCCATAATTGAATAGATCATATGAATAATCCATTTGATGTTCTTTATCTAAAAACTATCATTTATTAACACGACTAATGCCATGTTCAAGATGATATAATAATAATAATGGAATGTTCATTTCATAGTCAATAGTTCCCTCATTTTATCTGATTAAATTATTTTTTGATGGTTATCCTTGGTGAAAATCAGGGGAGATGAAAAAAGATGTTTTCCGTAAAAATATTATTTTTAAAAAACCCTTCAAAAGATATTTTTTATGTTCTATATTCATAACTTTTTGCATGCATATCAAATGGGTACATCGATCCTGAAATTTCGTTCCCTCTACAATATCTTCAAAAATAATATCATATATATAATTTTTCATAGAATCAATGAACTCGTGAATATTTTTTATGTTTACATATTTTTAGAAAAATTCATCTTGCATCATACTCAATTCATCAATTTCATTTATCAGGAAAATAATTTCTCTAAAAAAATAAAAAATTTATACTATTACATTCCTAATTCATAAATTCAAAAAACCTCTATATCCATTTGGTAAAATTAATTCCATTATAACAAGACAATAATAGATTTTAAATCCTATACTATGATCATTTCGAATAAGTCTTGAGAAATTAGAAATATTACTCTCTGGTAGTATCAAATTTACATTCAATTAACATAAATAAATTATACTTATTAAATTTTTCCATGAATCACCCCCAAAAAGATGAATGGTGATTTTAACCTTGGAAAATTTTGATTTGGTCTGGGTCATAAATGAAATTGTGTTCCTTGACATAGATAAATCCAATAATATGGGTTGAATATGTATATACCTCAATTTATCAATAAGAAGAAGACTATACATCCCTTTTTGTTCAAATTTTTACTATGTTTCCCCTTTGTAATAAAACTGAATAATTACTTATTTTCACTGTAATAATGGAATAAATCATTAGAACATCCCTAAATCCTCATCTAACTGGGTCTCAAATTAAGGACCAACCACTTTCTCACCAAAAACATTATATGAAACCTATATATTTTATATAATACTGATATAAAAAAAGAAAATTTATAAGAAAAAACTATATAACATTCCAATATTACATTTAATATTCACATATTACATTAACACATAAAATGTTCATATCTTCTTATAAACAGAAAATAAATCCCTGTTAGAATTCAGAAACTAATAAAATAAATTGTGTTCTAACAAAGGATATAAATTATCATTATGAGATCCTATTTCTAAAAAATATAGAATAGAAAATATTGTAATAATGTTTCAAAATATTGTGGATTTTGAATTATATAAGTAACATCATCTCTGAAATGTCCTTCACCTTGTTGAAAGCCAAATATATAATCATACTAAAAACAAGTATACAATAGATGATCCCAATAATTATAAAACGATTAGAATAACCAGAAATAAAATTTCATATAATGACACTTAAATGCCTTGTTATGAATCCAGAAGGTGTCCTTAAGTAATGAATGCATTATAAAATTAAAAATATACTTTTTTTCATAGCACAGTAACTACAAAAGTCATAATAAAGTCAAAATACTTTATTGATCTCATGTATAATGGTTAATTTATAAGAATAATCTCAATCATGCCGCATGTTATCCAAATTTAAGATTAATTTTGTTAAACTAAATACAAAAATAAAATAATGGGTATACGTGAAGGAATATTAAAAATGTAGAATATAGAGGGTTTATGGTCAATTTTATGGTAAATTAAAAGGATAATAATAAATCTAACATGGTTATACATATGGAATTTATTATAGAGAAGTGAAAAATATATCAATCATTCTTTTTCTATATAATTAGATAATCCTAAAATGGAAATGATTCCATTGTCTAGAATTCTTAACAACCTGATCTTGAGAATCTTGGTTTTATTGTCAAATGAATTATAGGTAATAGAACCTAGATTGATTTTTTCCATCATGGTCATGGTAGTCCAATTTTATCCTATGATGGTTAGGGACAAAATAATATATAGATATTGAAATTTTTTTAAAATAAATTTATTATTACATGGTTTAAATAGGTTTTATTTTTATGTATTTATTATCTTTATAAAAATCTAATGATCGACCCCTAACCCTTAGAGGTTTATCCTTACATGATGATTTTTAATTAAATTAGAGAATCATTTGAATTGATTTACATAGTAAACAAATGATTAGAAATACATAAATGAATAATCATTATTCTATATGGAAGAGATGTGATGGGATTGAATGATAAGGGAAATGAATAAAATGAGTGATTTGAAATAATATGGAATTTATTAAACGATAAATTATAAAAAATAGCACAAATGGAAACAATTAAAACCTATCTATAAATAATTTTAGATTGGAACCCTATTGTGGAATCTCCATAGTCGAGCCTATGCACGCATGGAATGATATATATTTCTCATGGACATTAACCTCTATCAATAATCCTAATGGTTTTCTCTTGGGTTTTATGGGTCTGATATACATTTTAATGGTTGTCAATTTTTATGTATTATGGTCTCTATCGAAGATACACTGAAAATCATCAAGTTTTGTTTTATCTAAGATTTTAATGGAATATTATACTTAAACGGCGTGAATATTTTAAGCATTAAAACCACCATATCATTATACAAAAAATAATAATATCTCAGTTTAGTCATGGGTGATCTTATATAGTGAAAAATATATGTCACTCCATGACACATTTAAACATCACTCAATGAGAGTATTCTTCTCTTTATAACATGTAAATGGTGTGTTTCTAATATATAGTCATGAATTCTAATTATTACATGAAATATATGTTCTTCATATAATTTTATAATCTTTCCCCCGCAAAATTTAGTTTTCTGCCTCAAGATATTTTAGTGTCTATCCATGTTAAGGGAAAATCCTCATTAAGTGGATATATGTGTCTCTTTGGATTTAAGCATAAATCATATGTTCATCATATTTCCAGTTTCTATTAGGAATTTCATATTTTCATTTGTATTTCTCTATTTTGTCATCCTATATACTAATATAAATACATAAATTACTTGCCCAAATATCATATCAAATTAATTAAAATTCAATGAATTTGCATATATGAGCAAATGAATATATAGATATTAATTATTTTAATAACCCATTTTTAAATAACATCTTATTTTTAATCATTAAAATGAAAAAAAATATTCAATAGAATCAATATTTATTTCGTAATCACATTTAATAGAGTATGGCCCAGAAATCCCCAAGAAGTCCTCCAATTGGCTAGCAGAAGGTCACTATAACTGAATATTCATAGGAAAAATATTTGATTTCTTTTTCATATAATACCTATATACACCCACCCACAAACACCCCAACTAAAAATTGAATATATGTAAAAATCCATATATTGTGGGGTATTATCAAAGATGATCTTATAGAACTCATTTGGTATTTATTCATTGTGGAGTATCCCAAGAGTGGTATGTTCTAGAACTATAATCATCATATATAAGTTAAAATATCCTTTTTATATTATAACATGTTTACCATTTTGTTTTTGTAATTTCCCCTAAAATTTCATATATCTTGTTATATAACGGAGGCTTTCGGTACACATGCATAAGTTGATGTCCGATGAAAACCATGGATTTATCTAGGGTATGTCATCAATAATGGCCCATGGATTTCCCTAGAAAATATTCTTTAGTATTGAAAAGAAGTTATTGGGGTCTAACATTTCCATTAAAATTGATATGGAAGAGGAAGATAACATGATAGTGTAGTGTTTTATTATCAAAATTGTTTGGTTCATGGGTTTCTCTAAGTCGGTGATTGACCTATTTTATCTACCCATATTCTATCCCTAGTGTTCATTCACATTGATGGGTAAAAGTTAAGCATTTTTAAATATGTTCAAAGGATATAAGAAGAGGATATCTTATCCCCTAGTATCATTATCAATATTCAAGATAGTTTTAGAGTGTATATAAATAAATACATGCATAAGGGCCTCATACATCAGTATCAATACATGACGAACATCGTTGGGATTGCACACCTATTCCTTGTAGATGATTTTCTATTCACAATAATTGGAATCATTAGATCCACATATGATATTAATCATATCTTTTACACTATTAAAAATTGTGTTTTCATGTTATTAGTGTTGATAAAAGATGTATTTTTTACTTCAAAACACTGCTTGAAAAACAGTAGGAATAAGATTGATGTGTGGTTGGGAATCCATATATGGAACAATACAGTGGACAATTAGGTGGCCCAACCATCTCTAGGTAGGACTCGAATTCATAATTTTGACTGCATGATGTTAAAAATCGACTTATATTCTTAACACGAAAATCCACTTTTAGTATTTTGGAGGTCAAATCACCATTGTTAATTCTGGAATAACATTGATATACTTTCATGTTTTATTAGTAATAAATTCCCCTATGATTGTCATTTTTAAAAATTTGAACATCCATTCTGGATTTATATGGGATGGACAAGGTGAGGGAAAGTACGATTGGGATTAATGAGACAGATTATCTAGTGATGTGGTAGATGGAAAATTTAGACTTAGAAGCTTTATCGAAAACATGAACTTACTATACTATAAGCTGGCGTGGTAGTTATTAAAATAAAAATAATTATTAGAATTACTCCGCATATTAAAATACATGGTGGATTATGATGGATTTGGAGGGAGAGGTTTACGAACATTTGAGCTGACTAGAAAACACCCTCATGATCACTGTGAACACTCGAGAGGGATCGTTGGGAATCAATCACTTAATGTTTAGGAAAAAAATTGGGTTTGGAGAGTTATTGGTTTTCCAAGAATCCCAATTTCTAGTATATCTCTCTTTCAGGAAAACATGTTTCTTTTCCTCATTAGTGTCATTATTAACCCTTATAATATAGAGATATTTTAGGCTATTTTATTAAACTATGGCATGCATAGATTTGTTTCTAAATGTTCTTCCTCATGTCTCCTAAAAAATAAGGCGTATCGACAGACAATTTACTCTACATCCATTTTTTATCTATAGGGGGTCATCTCGTTGGTGAAATAAAATTCTCTCCAATATAATCATTATTTTATGTTATTTGGGAATCCATTTTCTTTCCTCTGATGATGGGGTGTGGCATAATTTGATTCATACATTATCTATGTTCTCATGATTTCATTAGCCCTAGGAAAAATCTATATCACACATTCTCACCATAGGTGATTTGTCCTTCATGGTGTGGAAGTGTTTCAATTTTTTAAATGGTGGAATGATGTAGGATCACACCGGTGGAGAATTCCTTCCTTCATTCATTCATGAATAAATGATAAATACCAAAGAACAAAATTCGAGACCCTAGTATTTGGTTGATGGCTAATGTAAAATAGGGAAATATTATAATAAGTAATGAAATTAGGGTGTTTTAATATCATATATGTCTATGGCTTTTTGAGAGGGATATATGGTGATTATGGTTATCTTACTATTTAATCAATGAAACATTGTCCCTCAATATGATCCATCATACCATATTGAATGACAGACCAAATGGAACAAATATTGATAATTCATGGTAAATGGGAGATATGGAATCCTCCTTACAGGGATCTGAATATAAATTTTGATGACTCATGTATTATTGGTGTTATGCGTTGGGGGTCATGACCAGACATGGACTTTTATTATAGTATTTAGTGACTTATGTGGTCTGGGAGGCTATATCAATGTTCATGGGGATTGTGCATCTCCACTATCATGATATCCCTCTCGATTGGGGGGGGGGAGACTCCATTACTATATTTAAATCCATAATCAATGAAGTCATAATCCAATGTTATATCACTTATCATTTCTATAAAATTAAATTACTTATCAGCAGTTAGATAGAGATTCCCATAAATTATGGGAGGGTAAAAATATGGCTAACTTCATGGCCACCTAAAAACCCCTAATAGTTCTTATTCTAACATAAATTCCCTCCAGTACCTTCTCTCCGAGTGCCTTATCCTTGTATAGGGTTATACGCTTGGTCTACATTATTTTAAGTCTATTTATACATTTCAGGATCTACCCATTCAAATAATAAAAAAAATCCTATTAATAGATTGATGGAATACAAAAAAAAACTATAAAATCATACGAACTGATCAAAAGGGAAGGGTCAGTATAAAATGAAACTGGTGATAATCTCATCGAACTAGCTTTGTTAGAGACCTTGTTCGGTCTAGCTCACTATTATACTCTTACATAGGGTCTTCTAGAGAAAATATTGAATGGGATACAGTCTGCAATAGACAGAACACATGTGAAAGAATACCATGCATATTTGAGTAAAATAATACATACTTGGATCCCTAAAAAATGCAGAAAACTGAAATGATATCGTCTACTTGATAAAGATAGATGGTTCTAAATTAATATAGAAACTCTATATCAAACTATCATTGAAAATAGATGACTAGTTTTCTTGGCCCACAAGGTGTGTCAATCCAGTCATTTCAAAACACCACATGAACTCCTAGAATCATCCAGATAAACGCATCTAACACTCCATGTGTCGTGAGGATTATATCAGATATGAAAATACAAGATTAATTGATTATATAACTGTAAAATAAATAAATCACTAGATAACACTCTCATGCTCATCCATCCCATATATAACCCATCTATTAGATTCCCTCAATCAGGTACGACTCTACCATTCAAAATGGTTTTCCCGATATAATGTGCTCCATTAGTAACAAACATATTTGTCAAACTCTAGTTCCTTATAGTAGAGGTCCAAAAAATGTTATCATGCTCCCTACACATGGACAAAGAAACCTTATTAGATTGGACTTCCCCTCACCATAGACTATATTTCAGGGATAACATATCCAGAATATTCCCCAGGTGCATCCTCTCTAAAGAGAGGTGATGAATGCCCCCCAGCCACTAACTTTCAGTCAAGGGAGTACTATCTCATAACCATCGTCTGAGTCCTCTATCACTAATTTATGTAGAGTTCCACACCTCACTCAATTGATGGTTGGAATAATTACTCACTCTATACCACACATAACATGTGGATGAACTCACTCTTCACTACTCTACTCAGTAGTCAAGGGATGTCCAACTTCAATAGAGGAACATCTCCACACTCCTTCTCAAATATATGGGTTTAGTCTTCCATGGATGAGGACCAGAACCCAGATATGATCATGTAGAACCAAAAAAGGATATAGAATAAACAACCTAAAATGAAATGGGAGTAACACTCTAATAGTATGATCAATATGTCCGAGCACACCCTCCCACAAGAGGGGAGTACTAACCCAATGCTAGAGTACCCACTCCCTATCAATACAAGGGAGTAACGACTCTTTTGGGAGAACAAATATGGAGGACCTGCACCATTGAATTACATGTTTATTCCAACTTTAAGGATAGATTACCCACCCCAAAAAATGATAAACAAGAACCCAATCTACCTATATATCTAATAATCTATACATTCACCCTTTAATTGAAAAGATGTACTAACTGCATGGATAGAGGACTAGGACCCTTTTCCAAAAAGGGAGTACCTAATCGTTGTAGAAAATGATTATGATGAACCTAAATGAACTAAAACATTGGTATAACCCCATTCCAATGATGCGGGGAGTCCTATCTCCCCAAATGAAGAGAATTGATGGAAAACTGCTTCTTCATGACATTGGGAAGCACCATCCCCAGTGTCTCTCTCTAAAATCCACACTAATCTAAAACATTTATCATGTATTGTAGAATAATGTATATAAAAAATCATACATAAAATCTCATCAATTTCATGGGCAGAAGGCCTATTCTTTAATACAATAGGCGATAATTTCACTATATGGCTAAAGAGATAAAGGGGCCCACATCCTATGTAGACAGTGATGGTTATCGAACCCTACATTGACCTAGGGATCAACACTTATCACTATCCACAGTTAAGCAGTGTTAGTAGATAATAATACATGAATTAATGCACATCATACACAGTAGGACACTATAGAGTCCACCTGCATGTTCTACAAGGGAAAAAAATTTATATGCTACTCACATGACTGAATTAAATTATGAGAGATGAAGATACGCATGGAAGATGATATCAATAACATAAAAAATAAAGTACCCAATGTTCACTAGGTTCCACATGGCTTGTGAACAAACCTGATCACATGTTTGTGTCTCCCATTTACTCATATTTCAAATTCATGTATGCTCAAATGTAATTTATATCACTTATATGGAGTTTCTTGTCACACCCAACCCCTGAACGTGTATTCCCTCCAAGTGTCTCATTAATTTGTTCCTCGCACATGGCATGCACCACTAATTACATTGCGTGTCCTTTTAAAATTTACACATATTCATGTCAATTATCATTTATCATGTTTTAATCCCCAATGCCAATTACTTTTCACAATTACTTCCACACGACCACATACTATCAAACATCTACCATGGTTAAAATTTCATGCCAAACAACATGGGGTCACTACATGGTGTAAAACCTCGATACACTGCATGAATTTCCCAATAGTAACCATACACAAATGGATTGAAATAATGGAATTTATTTTTTGAAAACACACTGTGTATATTATATTTCAGAAGGGAATTCCCTTGGAATTCACCCAACTCACCACAACATCACCTAAAACCTGCATATTTTCATAGAAGGGATTTTAAATTTGTAATAAGGCTCTAAAACCATAAAAATTTAAAAAAATGAGATCAAGTATAAAATTTAAATATTCCCACATCGAGGGTAAAAATATGAAAGATTAAGTGTAGAAAAATGCCGATTTCTTATTTCTCAATGAATTGATGATTATTGACATCGTGAATAGAGATCGACATTACATTGTCATTTAATTAGTACTCACTTTTCATATGTCATTCTATGGGGCTATGGAGGGGCGATTCATCTATTGATTTACATGGCACCAGAATGAGGAGGGTTGGATTTTAGGTTATTTTTAATCAAATTTTCACTTAATTAATAATATTACAACTTGACATCCCACTAACTCACCCTCAGTTGCACACATTGTGCAGAAAACATTAGGTCACACCTTGGGTGAAAACAATATTCTGAACATATCCACATTAATATAACTCTAAATCATCGTACCTCAAGAGAGTTATTATACATCTCAATAGATAATTTATTTATTTAAAATGTATATTTAATAATTTTAATTCTCAATGAAGAGGATCTTAGGGCCCCAGAATCCCATGCCAAATCAGGTCCAGTCTTCATAAATATTCATAGAAATGTTGAAAAATTATACAAATCAAAGAATAATTCCGTATATTATATTTAGCTTAAGGATTCTATTATCCGAAAAGATAAATCATTTGCATTGGTGGAAAAAATATCAATCCACTAGATATTCCATGTTAGTGAGTTCATCGAGGGTTCCTGTAACGCATAAAAGAATGCACTCACAAGAACCATAGAGGGAAAAAAACACCCATGTAATATTATATCTATGTTGAAATTATATGAAAATGGATACATGTAACATTAGAAAAGAAATTTTATTAAAACACAAGGAAACATGGCCCATCGAATCCCAGTGGGTATAATAGTACACATTCAGGATGACCTAATAAAGATGCTGATATAAACCCAATGTTCAAATAAATCCATAAAAGTAAAGATACACAACCTCTTAATGATTCATCAACCCAAGATTTATTCCATGAACATGAGGGTAAACTTGAAAAAAGGTCTTCCATTGTCTATTTTCTTGGCCTTACCATGCCTTTTTAGGAAAACTCTCATATGTAAAACTGCTCACCAATCCAGAAACGTCGTCACACTAAGTAGTGGAATTCCAACTGAGTATAGATGGTAAAAAACCAATAAAAACCATATAAAAATTGTAGTCTATAAATATGAAACTACATAATTGTTTATTTAATTAACTCCATCTACCAAGGAATAAATGTATAAGGGTCAAGAAGTAAAGCATCACATGAAAAGCCAGAACCAATTATGATACTCTAGTGGAAAAAATCAACCTGAACACCAAGGTATAAGAAACTAGTATAGCACAACAAAACACCCTATTATTTGGGTTTAACTGACTCAGCCACGCATTTTTTATCACATCATAAAAGTGATTCTTTGTGGTAAAAGCAATCTTCTTTCTATAGATTCAAAATCTACTTCAAAATACACCTACTTCGGGATCAACCATTTCTCCCAATTTACACTGGTTAAACCTCATTTATAAAGTGGAATTAAATGTGTACCTAAATATATTATCTAAATATTACTACTACATAATATATAAAGGAAATAAGGAACACCTATATTCACACTCCATGATTCCATGTCAATGGGATCTCTGACATTCATATATCCTCACCATGATCTGCCTGCTCCCTAAGCCTATAATCAACCTTCAGTGGGTGGTGGTTGAGATACCTCAAACCACCTTCCACATCCTACTAATCTCTTTGTCCCTCAAACAAGTATTCCATCATGTGTAACTCCAATCTCAAAACACATAATCTTTCAAGGTGGTTAGTTGACCAACTCCAACATATCCGCAAGTCGGACATACAAAATATAGTAAGATACCTCTTATTATAGAAAGAGTAAAAACACCTCCAATAAAGATAACCAATTCTCTAGCGCAGTTCCAAAAATAGAGGCGCATGAGCATGAGACTCGGAATGGGTCTTCCTCTTACATGGTGATCCAGTGATCATTATTCTTCTAGCTAATGCAGACACCTCAACCTCATCTCTACCATAGAGGACCACATCATCCTTTACCTTAGTCTGGATTCTTTATAATAAAAGGGCTCACTCCAGTACCCCCACATTAGTATAGAGGCAGAAGGAAACCAATCCTTCTCAAATGACTATTTTAAGACCCAACTCAAGAGGCTAAGATCTGAATAATAGCCTTCAAACCACATATAGGGAGTAATGTAAAATGTTTGTGATCATTGATGAGTAATCATCCAAGGACATGATACCATTTGGAAGCTATAAAAGATATTGGATACATATAAAACTCATCTTTTATGGGTAATATTCTTCCCAATAGATTCACTATAACATCACCCAAGTGATTTCATCATTTACATGGAATTGTTCCAATAAACACCACAATATCCCATCCGAACCATTCATATGAATGTCCTCAAGGATAACCATCTAATCAGTATGTGTTCTCAAAATCTGAATAACATGTGTTACTGACATGAACTAGTATTCAGTTGTTTGGGGGTATGGATCACCCCAATACCTCGGAGGCAACTTCATGTAGAGATATTTTAGCACACTCAACCTATGAACATGCTTTGAATGAACATCTAATATGACCATCTACTCAATTGGACGAAACTCGACTAGGGGCCACCCTGTTGTACTAATTCATTACATGATCCATACATCAATTACCATCCATGAGGTATATTTTCATCAAAATCACACCATGGAACCTTTTTTAGATATCTTCATTATGGAAACCTAATTAGAATAAAGATTCACTAAATTTACTGAATATATCCTGGCATCTGATACGAAATGAAAAGAAACCCAGAACTAAGTAATATATGATACATGTACCTTTATTTATGTATGGCTACTGTTCTTATATACCTTGTTGAAAATAGTTTATCAATTTCCCAGTGAATGGAAACATCATCCATTGCACTATCACTATAACCAATGGCTTGAGCGGTGAACTAGATGCACATAAACACTACTGCTATGAAACCCAATCCATGCTTACAACATTGTGGTTCCAATGTGGGAACATATCTTATAATACTCTACCACGACCCAACCGAATGGGACATGGTATCAAATCCCATTTATCCTCACAAATATGCCATATGATGGTGTCCCTCAATGTATAGAAAATCATAATCATGGGAGGTTGTTTCCTAATGTACCTTTATGCACACACCAAATAAAAATATCCATGAAACAATGTAGTGGTATTAAATACAGAAAATTAAAATTAATGCATATATCTATCAAAAAATAGAGTGAAAAATAAGTAATGAAAACAAAATTAGAAAAAAAAACCCACCAACTTTTTTTTAATGAAACCAACACTCTTAGAAGGAAGGGATTGTTATCAAAGGAACATTAAGAAAAAACCACATCATAGATCTCATAAAAACTACGATCGTTCTACCACGATTATATTTTCCTACCTCGGGATAAATAAGGGCCCTGTTGATTTGAATTTTGTCAATATAATCCAAAAAACATGCAGGGAATGCCCGTGTCCGGGTGAGTATATCAATTCTCAGCATGTTCCCAAAAAATGAAATTAATGGTAAAAAAAGGAACCAATCTACTCAATGTAGAAGTAGTGAAACCAGTCATGTTAGAAATTCCATATCAAACCAACATTGGTTGTACATGAAATCTTAGATAATTCCATAATGTTAGTCAACCCAGATACATGAAAACACTACAAAGACTCCCTGAATCACACATATATACATTTATCACACTTTCTTTCTCATGAGGTTCCTACCAAACATTCATCTTTAGGATTCAAACTTGATGTAGTACTGATAAAACAAAAAACATAGAGAACACACTCCATGAGACCATCCTTCATAGATAGAGCATTGACTAGAGTAACACTCCATATTGTCAAATGCTGCAATTCTTTCTGGTACATCTGATAGAATTCACTCCCTTAGAAACAAATAACTAGATAAAAAACAACCTTATAACTCCATAGGTCTTGCCGTTTCAAAAATTCACACTAAACTATGTCATACGAACCCATGTGGGTAGGCCTCCCATTAACCAAAAAAAATGCTAAGGGAGAACTACATCATGCAATTCACCATGCTAATCCTCTCTATAGATATATAATTAAGAGAAACACACCTCATTATTTCCTTCATATCGAGGGAGTAAATATACCAATCAACCCATGAAACCTGGGTCACTCTGGAATGGGGTATCCCATTACTTAATACATCGACGGAGAACTAATTCATTACCATTTAACAAACATAAATAGTATAAGAACATACTCATCATAACAATTCACAACAACCATGGGATCATAAACTCCAAAGGAGGACCCACTCCCTACCACCACATGAAGACATGAGTGTACTATAATATAGTTTACGACTTTCAGTATTTATGATATGGGATTACTAATAAAAAATGTAAAACATTATACCTTATATGATAGATGTTACACTCTAGTATTATGATCTCTGTGGGTGACCGTCGTATTTACACGAAAGGGGATAACATACCTCGAAAATGAAGATCCTCTCCCTATTATGGTTGGGGAATACTGACACATTAAAAATTACAAGTACGACTGTCCGACACCATGAAATGACATTGGTTTTTTCAACTCCACTGATATAGGATGTGAACCATAACATGATAGTGGTGTACCCACTCTTCCTATATGTATCAAATGTATAACATGATACCTATCATTATAGGTTAGTACCAGATCTATAGAGAGTGGAACCACACTAAGGTCCAACGTGGGAGTACCCACTATATCTGGCCAATAAATATGGAGTGGCCACACAATGGATTGACGAGTTAATGAGGTCTCCCATAGAATTAATTCTACAACTAACTCATTACTTGATCAATCATAGGAATACCAATCCTGCCATAACTATCCCATAAGTATAGAACCCATATCCTGGTTGTGGGGAATACTATCTCAAAAAACATAGAGAGATAATAGAAACTAAAAACCTAATAACCTAGGGAACAATTTTTCCATATCTCTCTCTCATAGAACCACACTGAACTACAACATATGTCATGATCCGCTAAATGTATCATAACATGAATCATACATCAGATTAAAACAATAACTTGGTAATGATACATATTTTTTCTTATAAAATTGGATCAACACACAACCTACCTATAGAAAATACGGTACCCACAAACATAGGTGGCAAGGGTGGGTACCAAATCCTATGTCAACTAATTGATCTAACCTAATCACTTCCACAGTTTAAATACTCCTATAAGAAAATAATTTTGTAATAACACAATATCATATCATATTTTCCACTACAAAGACCACCAACATGTTCTAAACAAAACAATTTCCATGATAGGATACTCACAATCCTAAATACAAGTTTGAGATAAAGAGATGCACAAGGCGGAAGACCTCACGAAGATCTGATGGAACGAACAAAGTGTACAATGGGGTCCACATCTGTTTGAACCCACTTGAGAAACTTGTGTGGTCTTCCATTTAAATTTACTTATTTTACATATAGAAATTCATAGAGTTAACAACATGTACATGGTGTGTTCTACCTCACATAGACCCTAGAAGACATTTTTCTCCACGTGTATTTGTTATCCATGACTCACACATGGAATTCACAACTTAGTAACATCATGTATTGGATAAATTACAACTTTTACTTGTTGTTTTCCAGATCCCATTTTTTGCATCATGTGTCTCTATAATTTTCCATATATTTCTACATATCCATTTATTATCACACATCTACCCTTTCCCAGTCCTTAAGACACACAACATGGGGTCACCAGATTGTGTGTAACCCATGTACCAAACATGTTATGAAAAATATTAATCTTCATCGAATTTTATAGAAAATTGACATGTACTTATACTTTACGCACCCTCTTGATGGGGAATTCCAATCGTAATTGCCTTTCCATTCACCCAAATCACCCTGATTTCCCTCGTAACATATATATAATTAATTAATGAAAATATTGAAATAATAACCCTGATTTAAATAAATATTTAAAAAATAATAAATTGTACTGATACTAAATCCCAAATATTCATACCGTGATGGAGAAATGATGATGCATCAGGTGCACGACAATGCATGAATCCAGATGCTCCTCAGTCTAATAAAGATCACTGTAATGAAAGAAGATCAGCAGTACCTTATCTATATTGTTAAGATCATTTGTCTTCTATCCCCCAAGGGGGATATGATGATCACTTATCCCCATGGTTTGTGCATAGCATGCATTGGAGGAGAGGGGTTTAGGTTATGTTTATGAATTACATTTTCATTTAATTTAAATTATCGAAACATGAAACCCCACCAACTCATCCTTAGTTTCAATCCTGATGTGGACCACATTATGTTGCATGTTGGATTAAAAATATTATCTAAATGAAACCATGGTCTCAATATTGCAATATGAGACATCATTTTTGGGTTATTACGCGTATTAGGATATTATTTTCATAATTGAAAAAATGAATTTTTTATTTTTAATATCAACATCTTGCGGTTCTCTAGGATTATAATATTGAGGACACATAGAACCAGGATTGAGATATATTCTCAGAAATATTGCAATGTGTTATAGTTTAGGCCCTATGTAATTATAATTTAATAGATTTATAACAACCTCATATGGATTCTTTTAATGATTTATTGAGTTGAAATCTTGAAATAAATTAAATTGTCTGCCTTTATGTACAATATTTCATATAAAAATTGAAAATAATAAATATTTATCATGGTAACCATTATACAATGAAAATATGATAAAAAAATTTCTAAAATAAAAACAATTAAAAATTACATATAAATATTATAAATTATAATTAATTTCCAAAAATTTATTTTTATAACATAAATTACATATATTTTTTCTAATTATGAAAATTTCTGTTAAATTATCCAAATTATAAAAATTAAAATTAAATCTAATTAAAATTTGACCAAGTTGATTGAGGGAATGAGAGAGTGTATGGGAATATGAAGATGAATATTTAAAAAAGGTCCAAATCACTATTGTTCAGGCTATTTGGAAAAGAGGAAATAAAGGGTAAACTTTAAGAATTAGTCATGGATTTCTCTATTTCAAATGGTATGGTCTCAAGGGAACTGGTATTCATTTACTCAATTTTCACATTCTTCCCCTCCACTGCTCAATTCCCTTTTAATATGTAGGGAGTAGAGGGGATTGAGGTGACTCGAGAGGGGAAAAATAATTGCACCCTAGGATAAGGAAAATTAGAGAAGATACAATCCTAGATAAACACGTGAGTTATGGAAGTGGATGAATATGTGATAATATTTAAAGGAAATCATAGTAGATTATTTTCCTTTGAAATTTAAAACTCTAATCATGAGAATATAATTTTTTAATAACAACTATTTAATTCATTATGATTATTGGTAAAAAATTATTTTCTCAAAAAGAGATATTTAACGAAAAAGGGGAAACCCCATTATGCTTTTCATTGTTATCTCTCTTAAATTGCTCCTCTTTTTTCAAGTAATGTTTTTTCTATCAATGTATCTCCTCTAAATGTTTTTAATTCAATAATGAAATTTAATATTTAATCCCCTTCAACCCCACCAGTCCATGCTTCCCTCATACACATTGGTCATACATTTATTAATATTTGTGTTTTTTTGTTATAATTGTTGTTAAGTGAGACCAATTGAAATTAATTTGGGGTAACTATTTCTAATTATGTCAATTTTTTCTAAATAACCACTATTAGACACAAATTTATTTTATGTTCATATAATTATAACTAATGATTCATAATTACTACTAATTATAAAAAATATTACCTAATTACAACTAATGACCACTGAGTGTATATAATTAATGCTAATTACCACTGATTACCACTACTTTTTACTAATTACTAATATTTAAAACCAATTTTTACTAATTACCATTAATTACCTATATTATTTACTAATTAAATTTACATATTACAAATTAACACTAATTTATGTTTATTATATATATTTTTTACTATTAACTACTATTTATTTCTATTTTATACTAATTTTATAATGAATGTTACTTCTTTTTGATCAGAGGTAATTTATACTAATTATTCACAAAAGAATAAATTAAATAAATTTTTTACTAATTACTACTTATTTATACAATTTGTTTCAATTTTTTCTAATTATGGAATGTTTTTAATAATTACAGATATTATTTTATAGTGGTTGCAAGTTTCTTCGAATTTTTAATATTTTTTACTAACTACAACTATTTGACACCAATTCCCAATAATATTTACTAACTGAATCAAATTTTTAAAAATTACTAAGAATTGTTTCTAATTTAAACTTATTACCACTAATTTTTTCTAATTACAACATATTTTTTGTAATTACTACAAACTACAACTTTCATTTTCTATTTATTGCTAGTTATTTTTAATTTTATCTGAATTGTATAGTCTCCATAAATTGTTACTTATTAAATAATTTTATACATAATAACCACTACTTTTTTCATTTATAACTATTTTATACTATTTACAACAATTTATAGGTAAATTTTACATGTTAAAACTTAATATAAATTGTTGGTCGGAGTGGACACTCAAGAGGGGGGTGAATTGAGTTCCAATTAAAATTTCTGTTAAAAACAATTTCTATTAAAATCCCCCAATTTCAAAAACAAATTAAACTGTAGTGAATTTATATAGATTATAAAGGTTCAATTAGTTTCTCAAAGATTGATTAATTCTCAGTTTACGTAATCTTATGATTAAATTAACTTTTGAAACTAACTTACTGATTTATAACAAATATAAACACTTGCGAATTTAATTATCAAAGTAGCTTTGAAGATAGATTATATTTCAAAGTAATAGCAGCGGAATATGAAATAAATATGTAGAGTATGGATATAGAGTATAACTATAAACACACAGAATTAACCAAGAGGTTCAGTCTCAAGCCGAGACTTAGTCCTCTCAAAATTTTATATAAGAATGATCCACACCCTAGATCGGGGTTAACAACAGTGAACACACTGTCCAGGTCACAAGACCTCTACCACAGTTCTTCGTGGGAAAACAAACAACAGCAGCAAGCTGTCCAGGTCACAAGACCTCTACCACTATCCACAGTGGGAAATGGAGTGCAAAAAGATTTGTTGAGGATTTACAGATCCTCCAGTGAAAGTACAGGAGTCAGTGTGTGTGTTTAATACAGCAAATAACACACACTGCTCAAAATGTAGAATAAATCATAGAACAAGAGATGTAGAGTTTTAGAAGTGGTTCTGGTGATCTCAGTGTAGCTCTTGTATTCGATCAGAAGAGAGTTTGAGTCCTCTTCTCGTTTCTGTTTGAGAAACAGAGTGTCGTATGCTTCAGGTTCACAGGTAGTGAGAATTTAGTCGATGAAGTTCTTCAGGGTTCTTCTTGTATGCACAGAACACTTCTCGAGTATACTTGATTGTCTATATGCTTCTCTGTGTTCTTGATGGAGCTCGTTTTTATCTTCTTGTGTTTCTGGTATATTTCGTCCACCACGCACTTCTCTAGTTCACGTTATTTTTGGGCAGCGTAGTCTTCTCGTATTTATCTCCCGACAGGGGACAAAAAAGATTTCTTTTCAGAAGGTACGAGGTACGGGTTCCTGACATCCGACAACCTTTATCAGATATTTGACAAATCATCAAAATGTATGATATGACCGTTAGATAGATTAAATGTAGGAAATAAAGAAATTAAAACAGTGAGTCGAGAATGTATGTCACTGTTGACTTCAACTGTGGTCTTCGATTATCTGTAGACTTAGTAGACAGAAGCTGTCTAACTGTAACCTTGACTGTAGACTTATGACTGTAGGCTAGTTCGTCTGCGAACTTGTTTCAACTGTAGACTTGTTCGACTGTGAACGTGAGCCAACTGTAGACTTGTTCGACTGTGAACTTGAGCAGAGAAAACTTTGAACAGAAGTCTTGTATCTGTGACCTTCGTCTGTGAGCTTTGACAATAGATAGCAGTAGACTTGTAACAGTAAGCTTGTATTAGTCTTCGACTGTAACCTTGTAACTGTGAACTTCTTGCAACAGTAACTTAAGGTGATAGTTAACTGTATCTGTGACTTTGAAAATAAAACTCTGACTGGTAGCTAACAATACCAAACTTATGTAAATACTACTGTAAGCTGTTACAGTAAAGTTATGAGAGTAAGAATATGAACTGTTTAGAATAAAATACGTTTAAGCATAGAATAATAAGATTAATGAAAAGGTTTAATACATCATAATCAATGTTTAAGCATGACTTGGGATTATCAAAACAGGTGATTCCAACAATCTCCCCCTTTTTGATAATCACAAATTATGTCAGTATGAAATATAGAAGTATCAGAGAGAAGTGTGCAAAACACAGTATTAGCAATATGAGCACAAAAATTAGGTATAATCCGCAAGGATTTCTCCTCTCTGTATAGGTTCATTTCTCCCTTGAGTTTCCTATTTCTCCCCATTTCTCCCCCTATCTATTTCTCTTTATTTCTCCCCCTTTGTGATTAACAAAAAGAAAGACAGAGAGAGAGAAAAGAAACATTGTATTAATAAGGAGGACAATACATGACCCAAAATGTGAATACATGATCCCTATAAAAAAAACATAAACAGACTCAATACTCTTCATCTGGAGGTAAGGGATCTTTTCCTTTGGAGGAAGAAGATGGAGCAGGAGGTGAAGGATCAACAGGCTGAGGAATGGCAGCAGGAATGTCTGGAGGGGCAGCAACAGATGCTCCTGAAGGCCTGTAGTGAGTAGCTTGCCGAGGGATCAGTGGTCTAAGGCTTCTGAGGGCATCACCAGGAGACATTATAGAAGAACCACTGGGGTTGGAGAGAGGTAGGGCAGGAGGAACTATAACAGGTGTGCAGTCCACATGAAGAAAAGGTAGGAGCAGATTCCTGAAATCCATTATGATGTTTCCTCCTCTGTCCATGGCAGATAAGAAGTCATCTTTGTTTTCCAAGAATTTATCCAAAGCCGGGGTCAACTATCGTAGCTTGCTAACTTGTTCTTTGAAGGCTTGAGTTACAGGAGGCAGCTTCATAGTTTCTAGCATGAGCTTGAAGTGATTGTTCAACTTATGCTTGGTGAAAATCCGATCAAAGTAATAATCCACTTTACTTTTGATGCCTCCTGAGAAGCAGTAGCAGCCTGCAGGTGCTCACGAACAAAGCCACTGACTTCTCTTGTAGTAGCAAGGATCTGTAGGTCTGATGTGTCATTTGCAAGGGCATGAGTAAGCTATTCTCTGAGCAGGCTTCTAAACTGCTCAAGGTCCACAGGAGAGCTAGATGAAGGAAGGGACTTGACTGAGAATGCCACTGTCTCCTTGAAAGACTGAGTCAGATTTCCAATCACTTTCTGAATGACAGCATCCTGATTGCTAAAGTGTTCTTTTACTGGTTTCTTGAAAGCCTCAAATACATCCACAAACTGCTTGACCACTTCTTTGATGTATCGAATCTCACTAGCCACTTGTGTCTGAGAACTGCTCAGGGCAGTTAAAGAAGCAACTGATTGTCTGAGAGCCACTACTGCTCTAGTCCAGCTTTCAATTTGACTGTGACACACTTTCATTTCATCCATTACTTCTTTGATTGGACTTCCCACAACACATCCTAGAGATAATTCTAAGGATTGTTCCACATTTTTCAGCTCATCAAAAAGACTGGTTTTCAATTCAGCAACAGACTGTCTGATGGTCTCCTTCATTTCATTCTTTAAGGATTCAAGGTCTTCCTTGGTGGCCAATCTTTCAGTTTCTAACACTGGAGAGCTGTTAGTTAGGATGACTGGATTTCTTGGTGGTTGGTTTTCCTCATCTGAATCCTCATAATTGAGTCCTAACACCATGTATCCTGGATCTGAGGTCCATCCTTCTATATCAAACAGTACAGAGACTGAACCAACACGCTCCCCCTCACTTGGAGGTCCTTCCTGAACACTTTCTACTATCTGCTCAACTCTGGGTAACTCTAAGTTCTCTTCTGTAGCTCTAGCAGGTTCCATACTTGCTTCCTCTGTAGGTTCAGCAGTGAGGTTAGCCTCCTTCTCTGTTGGGTCATCAACCACTTCCATGACAACAGTAGTAGAGACCACTCCCGCTTCCTGGTCAGACACTGACTTGTCTGTATACCCTATCAGAGGGCTCATACTAAGTTCTTCTGCAACAGTTTCTTGTTTTTCATTTAAAGCTCCAGCCTCTTCTGCTTCGACTATATCACCATCATCAGAGGTGTCCTTGACAAAATATTGAGATTCTTCTTCTTCTTCTGTAGTCTCAGTCTCACTGTCTCTTAGAACAGGTTCTCTACTAGGTAGTTCTTTTGGAGGGCTTGCTGCTCCAAACGTCACTGTCCTGACAGGACTGTGAGTAGTATCAGGATCACTCCCTTCATCAATTGGAGTGTTCTCTCTTGCAGAGTTACCAACTACTGCAGTCTGTTCATCATCTGAGTATACAGGTTCAGGCTCATCAGGCTTTAAGCCTGGATCTCTCCTATCTCTCGGTCTAGAGGGATGAGTAGAAGGGCTAAAATTCTCATAGATTATCTCCTCATCATTCACCCATGATTTCTTCCAGGGATTCCAACTGATCTTCATGAATTTGCAGATTACTTTCGAGATACATACACTGTTCTTTGCCACTATCAACTCTTCCTGACTTCCATCTGCACCTTTCACTTTCAACATAACCGAAATGAGTTTAGCATGAAACAAGGCACTTGATTTTGAGCTTGCCTTTATCATGTCCTCCATCTGAGCCATCAGCAACCTACAAAGGTTGACCTTCCTTCCATGTTTTAATAAGTACATCAAGTAAATATCCTGATGCTTCAGAGTTGCAAAATCTCCTCTTCTAGGACTCAGTACATGCTGAATAAACTTAAACATAAGCATGTCCTCTCCACACATTTCAGTAGCAATAATCTTCCTTACAGTGCCATTGCCTGTCAATTCTTCCAGAGTTGTCTCATGATCAATGATTCTACTATTTGGAGGAGCCGCTCCAGAATAGTAGTTGTAAATACCCTCATGAGGAACTCTTAAACATGCAGCCCATTCAACGGATGAAAAACTGACTTCATTGCCGTTTACACTGGATACTAGTCTATGATGATCATCCTCTTCCTCGAACTGTAGATATTCATAGAATTCTTCACCAGCTTCGGGTAGTACGGTCCATTATTGTTTGCGAAGCATTCGGTCCATCCTTGATCATTAAGCACTGCCAGTACTAATGATCTGCTCGATAAAATCCACTCTTCACTTAGCTCCTTCTCAGTAACTATTTCTCTCTTAGTCAGATGTGGTTTAACAGGTCTTATCGAGGCGTTCCCGGTGCCACTGGATTCGACTTGAGTCCTCTTTGGCATTGGTGAATCTTCGTTGACAGTCGGGGGTCGCTTTGTTCTGGCCATTGGAACTGAATGAGGTTTCGAGGTTCGGTTTAAGGTTTAGGGTTTAGGACTTGAGAGAGCAAGGGTCGAGATGAGTGGATTGAGATATGTTCGATGTTCTCAATTTTATCATTTATGGATTTAGAAATAAAAGTATAAAGAAAAGAAACGGTTCGAATTCCCGCAAAAATAAAATAAGATTAAACAGCGAAACAGCCTACAGAGAGATGTAACAGTGAGGTACACCGGTGAGGTCTAACTGTGAGGTTTCAACTGTGAGGTTTCAACTGTGAGGTTTCAACTGTGAGGTTTCAACTGTGAGGTTTCAACTGTGAGGTTTCAACTGTGAGGTTTCAACTGTGAGGTTTCAACTGTGAGGTTTCAACTGTGAGGTTTCAACTGTGAGGTTTCAACTGTGAGGTTTCAACTGTGAGGTCTAACTGTGAGGTTTCAACTGTGAGGTTTCAACTGTGAGGTCTAACTGTGAGGTTTCAACTGTGAGGTTTCAACTGTGAGGTCTAACTGTGAGGTTTCAACTGTGAGGTTTCAACTGTGAGGTCTAACTGTGAGGTTTCAACTGTGAGGTTTCAACTGTGCTATAGTTAATCATACCTAACTCATGTTTGATGTAACTTAATCTCTCAGAATTCAAAGGCTTTGTAAAAATATCAGCTAACTGATGTTCAGTTCCAATGAACTCAAGAGTGATATCACCTTTTTGATAATGATCCCTCAGAAAGTGATGTCTCACATCAATATGTTTTGTCCTAGCATGAGATACTGGATTTTTTGAAATGTTAATAGCACTTGTATTGTCACACCTTACAGAGACATGTTTGAATTGATATCCATAGTCTAGTAAAGTGTGTTTCATCCACATGATTTGTGCACAACAGCTACCAGCAACTATATACTCAGCTTCGGCAGTAGACAATGCAACAGAATTCTGCTTCTTACTAAACCAAGATACTAGTGACTTGCATAAAATGTGACATGTTCCAGAGGTGCCCTTTCTATCTAACTTGCAGCCAGCAAAATCAGCATCAGAATAACTTAATAAATCAAATGATTGTCCTTTTTGATAAAATAGTCCCAAAATGGGGAGTATGTGTTAGATATTTGAAAATCCTTTTAACAGCAGTTAAATGAGACTCTTTTGGATTGGCTTGAAACCGAGCACACATGCATACACTGAACATGATGTCAGGTCTACTGGCAGTAAGGTACAGTAGACTACCTATCATACCTCTGTAATTGGTTTGATCAACTGGTTCACCAGTTTCATCACTGTCCAACATGCAAGTGGTGCTCATAGGTGTGTCACTGCCTTTGGTGCCATCCAAAGAAAAACGTTTTAGAAGATCTTTAATATATTTACTTTGGTTCAAAATAATACCATTTTTATTTTGAAAGATCTGAAATCCAAGGAAAAATTTGAGTTCTCCCATTAAACTCATTTCAAACTCATTTTGCATTATTTTTGAAAAATCAACACATAAAGAATTTTTAGAAGATCCAAAAATAATATCATCCACATAGATTTGTACTATTAAGACATCTTTTGAAATCCATTTAATAAAAAGAGTAGGATCAGCTGTCCCTTTAGTAAATCCTTTTGAAATAAGAAAAGAGGTGAGCCTATCATACCAAGCTCTTGGAGCTTGCTTTAAACCATATAAAGCTTTAGATAGTTTAAAAACATGATTAGAAAAATGGGGATTTGTAAAACCAGGAGGTTGTTCCACAAATACATCCTCAATTATATATCCATTTAGAAAAGCACTTTTAACATCCATTTGATATAGTTTGAAATTCAGATGAGCAGCATAAGCAAGTAATATCCTAATGGCCTCTAGTCTAGCCACAGGTGAAAAGGTTTCCTCATAGTCTATTCCTTCTTCCTGACTATACCCTTGTGCAACTAGCCTAGCTTTGTTTCTGATTATGTTACCAAACTCATCAACTTTGTTTCTAAACACCCATTTAGTGCCTATGGTAAGAGTATCTTTAGGTCTTTCCATTAATTCCCAAACTTTGTTTCTTTCAAACTGATTTAGTTCTTCATGCATAGCCATTACCCAGAATTCATCACTGATAGCATCATTGACATTTTTGGGTTCAAGCTGTGAAAGAAAAGCTTGATGTTCAACCTGATTTCTTAGAGAAGCTCTAGTTTGTGTTCCTCTATCAAGATTACCAACAACAGCATCTAAAGGATGATTCTTTAGAATCCTAGTTGATTTGGTAAAGGTTGGACTAGAGATTTCAGGTTCATCTATAGGTTCGGGTTCCACAGAGGAAGATTCTGGAAAAAGTCCAGAACTGGATGTTTTTATTGCAGGTTCTTTAGATTTGTCATTTAGGTCCAGAACAGATAAGTCTTCTTCAACATCTTCAAGAGAAGTTTTAGACTCATGTGGATCAGTCTCATCAAACATGATGTGAACAGATTCTTCCACACATTTGGTTTTCTTATTGAACACTCTATAGGCTTTACTAGACATAGAGTAACCTAGGAAAATTCCTTCATCACTTTTTGGAGCAAATTTATCAAGATTATCTTTGGTATTCAGAATAAAGACTTTGCAACCAAAAACTCTAAAGTAATTAACCTTAGGCTTCCTATTATTCCACAACTCATAAGGGGTTTTCTTAAGAACCGGTCTAATCAAGACTCTATTAATAACATAGCAGGCTGTATTAACAGCTTCAGCCCAAAAGTAAATTGGCAGGTCATATTCATTAAGCATAGTCCTTGCAATTTCTTGCAGGGTTCGATTTCTTCTTTCCACTACACCATTCTGTTGGGGTGTCCTAGGGGCAGAAAAGTTATGAGAATTGCCATTGAGTGAGCAGTAAGATTCAAAATATTGATTTTCAAACTCACGACCATGATCACTTCATAGGGTCTTAATCTTGAGTCCACTAAGATTTTCTACAGACTTAGAGTATTTAACAAAGGAAGAGCAGGCTTCACTTTTGTGAGCTAGAAAGTATACCCAAGTATATCTAGAAAAGTCATCTACAAGAACATAAACATAGTGATTCCCATTTAGACTTGAAATTCTTGATGGTCCAAACAAATCCATGTGAACCAGTTCAAGTGGTTGAGAAGTTGAAACTTCTTTCTTTGGTTTAAAAGAAACTTTGTGTTGTTTTCCCTTTTGACAGGGATTACACACTTTGTCATTTTGGAATTCAAGCTTAGGTAGGTCTCTAACTAGGTGTTTCTTAGAGAGTTTTATAAGTGAGTGAATGTTGCAGTGTCCTAATCTCCTATGCCACAGCCAAGACTCTTTATGAAAAGCATTTAAGCAAGTAACGTTATGTTTAGCTAAAGTGTTTAAGTCAACAGCATAAACATTTTCATTTCTTAAGGCAGAAAATATTAAAGCATTTTTGGAATTATAAACATCACAAGAATTGTTTTCAAACTTGAAATTAAAGCCATCATCACACAATTGAGAAATGCTAAGCAGGTTGTACTTAAGTCCATCAACAAATAAAACTTTGGAAATTAATACTGAGTCAGTGTTACCAATCTGGCCTAAGCCGATGATTTTTCCTTTTGAGTTATCACCAAAAGTGACATGTCCTCCATCAACCTTTATTAAGATTTTGAAGCACGAATAGTCTCCAGACATGTGTCTTGAACATCCACTGTCTAAGTACCATAGCTTCTTGTAATTGTTTTTCAAACAGATTTCCTACAAAACAGATTAGACAAGAAATGACTTTGGTACCCAGATTTTCTTGGGTCCAGATATGTTAGCAATCAAGGATTTAGGTACCCAGATTTGTTTTATGGGTCCCATACAATTAATAGATGCAACAGATTTAGAGAGATATACTTTATTTGATCTACAACTATTTAAATAACCAGTTGAGGCATACGAATTTCCAAAACTGGAACTAGCAGGATTTTTTCCAGACTTAATAAATCGGGTTTTAGTAAACTGTCTTTGTCCAGGTTGGTATCCCAAGCCAGTAGCATACTTAGCTGCAACATGCTTTCCTAGCAGTTGGGTTAGAGTATCTTTTCCATTTGTGAATGTTTCTAAGTCCTTTCTATGTTGTTCATTAGATAGTTTCAGTTCTGTATTCTCCTTTAATAATTGAACATTTTTCTCTTTTTCTACATCAAGTGCAGACTTGACACTTGCAGTAAGAGCATGCTGTTTCTTTAAAGACTTATATTTATCCTTTAGTTCATTACACGTTTCTTCCAGTATATTACAGTATTCAGTCAATTCATCTTTAGACATATTTTCAGAATCAGAACCAGATTCTACTTCACCTTCAGAATAATAAGAGTTTAAAGTGGGAGTGTCTAAGATTACCTCAGATGTGTTTCTCATGAAACACATATTAGCACGATTTCTTTCAGAATCACTGGACTCTGATTCACTTGTGCTGTCTTCTGAAGCACTCCAGGTGGCCTTCAATGCTTTCCTATAATTCTTGTCCTTGTACTCATATTTCTTCTTGAATTTTAACTTAGGACAGTCAGCTTTGATGTGTCCTTTCCTTTTACATTCATAGCAAACTATGTCTTCTTCTTTATCAGTTTTCTTCCAATCTTTCTTCCACTTACCTTGTCTATCATACTTACCCTTGTAGTTTGGTTTTCTGAAGAATTTCTTCTTCCTATAGAACTTCTTGAATCTCCTTGCTATTTGTGCCATCTCGGCATCACTGTCAGAATCTAAGTCTTCACTAGATGAGCTTTCAGTTGGTATATGCACTTTCTCCTTGTATTTGCTCTTTGATGCAGTAGACTTAAAAGCTACAGATTTTCGTTTTGGTTCCTCATCTTCCTCTTTATTTACCTTGAGATCTTCTTCGTACATCATCAGCTTACCAATTAACTCCTTGACAGGCAAAGTTCCAATATCACAGGATTCTCTAATTGAAACGGATGTGCCACTCCATCTGTCAGGCAGACATCTCAATAATCTCATGATTTGCTCCTTTGCTGGAACAATCTTTCCGAGTGAGCTCATTGTGTTGACTATCCCATTAAACCTGAGATACATATCAGAAATAGGTTCATCAGCTTTCATCTTAAAGTTATCATATTTGATAGTATAAGTATTTAACCGCATTTCCTTGACATTAGTTGTTCCTTCATGAGAAACAGCTAAGGTGTCCCAGATTTCAAAAGCAGTTTTACATGCAGAAATTCTATTGAACTCCTCATCTCCTAGAGCACAGTAGAGAGCATTCATAGCCTTACAATTATTATTGTAAGCTACTTTAGTAGGTTCATCCCAAGTTATTCTTTCAGTTTCTAGAATCTTGTATTGAGACTCTATAGCAGTCCAAATATCAAAACCCATAATTTCCAAATGAATTTTCATTTTGAGCTTCCATTGGGCATAATTCACACCATTAAAGAAGGGTGGCCTGTTAGTAGCAGCACCTTCTAGTCTATTATCCATAAGGAAATTCTAGAAAATGTTTTAAAGAGATAAAATTTAGAACTAACAGAAATTTAAGATCTTTTAGATAAACTACAATCACAGTTTAAAAACAGAGAGTTAAAATAAAACTTTGAGAAAGTATAACAGAGCTAAACACAACCTCTAATACCAAATGTTGGTCGGAGTGGACACTCAAGAGGGGGGTGAATTGAGTTCCAATTAAAATTTCTGTTAAATACAATTTCTATTAAAATCCCCCAATTTCAATAACAAATTAAACTGTAGTGAATTTATATAGATTATAAAGGTTCAATTAGTTTCTCAAAGATTGATTAATTCTCAGTTAACGTAATCTTATGATTAAATTAACTTTTGAAACTAACTTACTGATTTATAACAAATATAAACACTTGCGAATTTAATTATCAAAGTTGCTTTGAAGATAGATTATATTTCAAAGTAATAGCAGCGGAATATGAAATAAATATGTAGAGTATGGATATAGAGTATAACTATAAACACACAGAATTAACCAAGAGGTTCAGTCTCAAGCCGAGACTTAGTCCTTTCAAAATTTTATATAAGAATGATCCACACCCTGGATCGGGGTTAACAACAGTGAACACACTGTCCAGGTCACAAGACCTCTACCACAGTTCTTCGTGGGAAAACAAACAACAGCAGTATGCTGTCCAGGTCACAAGACCTCTACCACTATCCACAGTGGGAAATAGAGTGCAAAAAGATTTGCTGAGGATTTACAGATACTCCAGTGAAAGTACAGGAGTCAGTGTGTGTGTTTAATACAGCAGATAACACACACTGCTCAAAATGTAGAATAAATCACAGAACAAGAGATGTAGAGTTTTAGAAGTGGTTCTGGTGATCTCAGTGTAGCTCTTGTATTCGATCAGAAGAGAGTTTGAGTCCTCTTCTCGTTTCTGTTTGAGAAACAGAGTGTCGTATGCTTCAGGTTCACAGGTAGTGAGAATGTAGTCGATGAAGTTCTTCAGGGTTCTTCTTGTATGCACAGAACACTTCTCGAGTATACTTGATTGTCTATATGCTTCTCTGTGTTCTTGATGGAGCTCGTTTTTATCTTCTTGTGTTTCTGGTATATTTCGTCCACCACACACTTCTCTAGTTCACATTATTTTTGGGCAGCGTAGTCTTCTCGTATTTATCTCCCGACAGGGGACAAAAAAGATTTCTTTTCAGCAGGAACGAGGTACGGGTTCCTGACATCCGACAACCTTTATCAGATATTTGACAAATCATCAAAATGTATGATATGACCGTTAGATAGATTAAATGTAGGAAATAAAGAAATTAAAACAGTGAGTCGAGAATGTATGTCACTGTTGACTTCAACTGTGGTCTTCGATCATCTGTAGACTTAGTAGACAGAAGCTGTCTAACTGTAACCTTGACTGTAGACTTATGACTGTAGGCTAGTTCGTCTGCGAACTTGTTTCAACTGTAGACTTGTTCGATTGTGAACTTGAGCCAACTGTAGACTTGTTCGACTATGAACTTGAGCAGAGAAAACTTTGAACAGAAGTCTTGTATCTGTGACCTTCATCTGTGAGCTTTGACAATAGATAGCAGTAGACTTGTAACTATAAGCTTGTTTTAGTCTTCGACTGTAACCTTGTAACTGTGAACTTCTTGCAACAGTAACTTAAGGTGATAGTTAACTGTATCTGTGACTTTGAAAATAAAACTCTGACTGGTAGCTAACAATACCAAACTTATGTAAATACTACTGTAAGCTGTTACAGTAAAGTTATGAGAGTAAGAATATGAACTGTTTAGAATTAAATACGTTTAAGAATAGAATAATAAGATTAATGCAAAGGTTTAATACATCATAATCAATGTTTAAGCATGATTTGGGATTATCAAAACAGGTGATTCCAACATAAATAATTAATGAAATTTTTTAAAATTACCAGTAGTTACATATATTTGATATTATTAATTTAATTATGAATATTTTTTAGTTTCCTCAACTTATTTCTTATTATTAGTAATCATAAATAATTTATACTATTTACTATTATTATTATTTATTTATTATTTCTATATTTATAGTTACCGATAATAATTACTAATTAGCATTATCTATTTATAGTTACCACTAATTATTTACCATTAATAATAATTATTTTTTATTGCCTCCATTTTATTCTAATAATCATTATTATTTTCTAATTACAAGTAATTTTTTCCCATTTCTGCAATTTATTTTTAATTACAAGCAATTATTATTAATTAATACTTATTATAGAAATTTTTTTATATTTAATTAACTATCATTACTTATTTAGTAATTATTTCTCATTTAAATATAATTAATATCAATTAATTATTACAATTTATTATTTTCAATGATTTAATGTATAAAATAAAAATAATTAATTCAAATTAAAAATATTAAAATAATTATCACAAAAATAAGGATTTGACGGAAATAAACAAACATTAAGTTGGTGATAGAGCCTGATCACTTGGAAAAAATTGAGAGTGTAAATATAGGGAGATGCTGTAGAGGAGTGAAACGAAACGTTTGAGGGATGAGTGAATGAAATTTCATCCAAATCCCACATATATAGGTCATAATTTATATGATAAATTTTTAATATCAAATAAATCTATTTACGATGGGTTTCACCCCAATGATCTCTAAACATAAATACATATTACAATGATATAAAAATATTAAGGATGGGTTCCAAAACAATTAACATCCATTATTAATTACTATAGAGTTGAATTAATTTTTTTTGATAGGGACTATTCAAAATAAGTCATATCAATGTATTATTCATGAAATGACCTGTCACAAATACCCCTAGTAATGTAATGTATATCAAGAATATAAAATATTCTTAGTAATGGGTAATAAAATTTGGTCTAGATAACCCTTCACATTATAGTGATTGAATTAATGATAAAATTATTTTATATGAGATATGAAATCTCGTCAAAAGTAAATTCAAATGTAATATTATTTCTATGAGACCCTATGTCACGTCCCGACCCAACAGGGCTCGAGTCGTGACTCCCCATGACCGCCTCCTATAGGCCAGGTTCTCGGGACAATCACCGAGTGGGATATCAAACACACATGGGAGACATTAGCCTAAGGTACCTGTACACATGCACCTACATACACCTCCATGAAATAGTGGAGAGATATATATAAAAACTGGAAAGAAATGCATGCATACATCTAACCCAAAACCAGAGTGCAACAAAAGTACAAAGGGAAAAATAAGGCCCACCCAAGGAAAACTAAAAAAGTGTCCAAACTTCTCAAAAGGAGGATGTACGCTGCCAAAATCACCTGCTGGTAAGCTCCTTAGCACATCTCTATTAACCCCCCCAGTCGGTCACACACCCTAAGCTCCGCCTACTCCGGGTCATCCCAGAACTCTGTTGAAAGGCATAAGGTCTGCACAAGACACAAATATGTGTGAGAAAAGCCCGTTCAAGGGTGAGTATATAAAATACCCAGTAGGCACCCCAAAACCACAAAACAAAAGGGAGTCACTGAAAGGCAATAGTCATCTCATCCCAGCCAGAGGGAACCCAACCGTGAAAGAATCTCCATCTCGAGACCACCCTCGGCTAAAAATGACTAGTCAGATCAGCTCAGGTGTATTACCATACATACACCATGAACATCCATTCAGGTATATGCCCATACATGTACCATGAGAAACTAGGTATACTAAAACACACACAAATCCTCATGAGGTTCCGTCCTCATATCCTGCGACAAGTACATAAATAAGAGAACACACTCCACAAGCTCTGTCATCCCAGATGACACTCGTCCGAGAGATATACTCCATCAGGTCCCACACAACCATCTAATATGCTCACCCGAGAGATCATGCTCGTCAGATATCATCACAGAGAAAACCTCGCTAAAACAACATAAACACCAAACTCTTCAGTTAGGTGATCGCTCCTAGGGTCTTCTAGGGGAAACCAAAACCCACACTGGTATACTAAGATCTCACAGATAGGGTATCACTCCAACGATCCACTGGGGGATACCACAACCTGATCTGACACTCGTCAGAAACACATCACTCATATAGTGGAACATCACCCATTTAAAGGTGGTCATGACGATACCAGAACCCTATCTGGTATAACTCGCGATGTAGGGGATCGAACCGATGATGCAGCAGACCTACTGAAACCAAAATCTATGTAGGGGATTATATAACTAATAATGCTGAAACCCCACTATAAACCACATGATGAGTAGGAGATCATATAACCAATGATGCCACAATCGTACTATGCATGGCCCACAACGTAGGGGTTCATATTACTGATGATGCCTTAAACCCTATGGGATTAACCTGCTACATAAGTGATCACCGACCATGGATAAGAGATCACAGTGATACCTGGAACCCGATCTAGGGAGGCGAAGCAAGAGGACCCCACTCTGACCCTTCCCGAGGGATGAAATAACTCTAATGGAAAATCATCCTATCGAGGGGATCATTAACCTATACCCAGGTAGTAATTCCACACGAACCCTCATAGGTAAGAACCAAGGGAGTACACACAACCACTACTGGTCCAAACATCACTAACCCGATTGACCAGCATTGTCGCTAAATTGTGCACATCCTAGGCTTATACCGAGGACACCATCATGATCTACATGTAAAAACACGCAATGTAGGCTATTCATTTCCCCCGAACGGACTTGCGAAGCATAAGACATAAAAACACAGCATACGCCTGGTAGTCGCCTCGTGGGGCCCACACATCAACCCCAAATTTTGGCGGTCATATTGCACCATTGCAATCCCCTTGTAATAACACATAGAAATGAGTGTTCAAACAGTTCAAAAGATTGTTGGGTGAAGAAGTAACATTTCACCGTAAAACATGCCAACTGGGCCCTACGGGGACTACACCTTGTTTTAAACCCGAACACTCAAAGGAGCATCCCAAAGAGTTTGCATGAGAACTAGGATCATCCTACCACTGTCGGAATGTCCATCGGACGTCCGGTTCGTGAGGTACGTTCGTTTCAAGCATTAATAATAATTTAATATTATTTAATTAAAGCGTTTCGGGTCATCAAACATTGAGTGCAGAACTCAAAACCCCCCGAAACCCACTTCAAAAAAGTTTGCCTCACTGACACAAACCTCTGGCCATAGACTTCCCATAAAATGGAAAATCTGTTTAAAAGTTACGCCCCTTTGAACAGAAGGAGGGCCAACAGGGCTGTTCCATCTCGGCCGGCCCGGTCCGGACCGCCAGCCTGCGGCCCCGCTGTGGGTCCGGACAAACTCACCATGGCCCACTGTCAGCAGCCCGTACCAACACCATTGGACCCTAGGGTCTGGTTTTTAGCACCCCCCCAGTTTGTGTTATGTGGCCTTTGATTATGACTTTTTATGTGTTTAATTTGAATGGGATGAGTTGGGAAGATGTTGGGAGAGTTTAGAATGGTTTTGGATGAGTTTGGAGGCTTTTAATGGGGTGCATAGTTTGAGCACGGTTAGTGGAAACCATGCGAGTTCTCCAGAAAACCATGCAGGGGGACACTAGGCTTCACACGACCTACACACGGTTTTCCAAACCGTGTGAGGAAACTGTGCGGACTCTTTCTTCCAAGGCTGTAGAGTGTGCATGGTTACCGCACAGTTTTCCAAACCATGTGGTCTAATTATGTGACGATTTAATATTAGGGTTATAAAACCCAGGCTCACTCGAGATTGCCTCATTTCACTCCAATCCTCCTCCCACTCGAGCCTCACTCAAGATTTTGGGTTCACAGGGGTTATGGGTGCCCTCCCACTCGATTTGGAAGCATTTTGATGAAGTTTCTTGGTGTTTAGAAGGTGACAGCTCCCGAGTAAGTCTCTCATCTTGTTTCTCTTGTGTTTTCTTCTAGGTCTACTCTTCCCTTTTTCTTGGTTTTCTAGATCTACACTTTTTGTGTGTAGATATAGGGTTTTGGCTTCCTTGGAGGATGTTTTTGAGGCTTATTAATGTTAGGGAAGGGGATCAAGAGAGGTTTCGGTGGTGCGTTCTCCGGATTTGAGGCACAGTTGTTCGTGGGTCCATTTCTCAGGAACCCTAAAATTGGTGGATTCTCTCTCAACTCCACTTTATTAGTGCTAATGGTTTTGGTTACAATTCATGTGTTGTGCTTGAAATTAATTGCGTTTTGATGTGAAATATTTATTAGAAATCCCTTGGGTTATGTTTTGGGAATTTTTGGGAAAAGGAGGGCTTTGGGTGAAATGATATTGTTGGAGATTTAGAAATGGGGATTTAGAATGGGATTCTATGGTTTATTTGTGAAAATTATTGACTGAAATGGTTTTCAATAAAAATGATTGTTTTATTGAAATGTTGTTTGGCATGGAAAATGGTTTTCAATAAATGGATAATTTATTGAAATGGATTTATATGCAATGGAATTGGTTGATTGCATGTGGTTGTGACCTTAGTGGGTTATATGCTTGGTTTGGCTTGTTTGGAATGTTGTGTGGAAGTGGTGGGATGTACCACTATAAAGAGGGGATGGATAGTGGGAGGAAGGGCCACTATCAATGGTATGTGGATGGGAAGTGCCACAACGTGTGAATGGGTGAACGAGTTAGACGGAAGCTCCACCGTTTTGTTGTTTGGTTGTTTTGGTTGTGTTGTTGTGCATTGCTTGGCAAGATATAATTGTTGTTCTAATGTGTAAATGGTGAGATGGCTTGTGGAACGTTTGGTTGGCTTTCCCTTGGTTGCTAGGTTTGGGTGTGATGGCTTGGTAAGTGCATGGTTGGCTTATGGTAATGGTTTCACTTGTGATTATTTTATATAATCTATTTTATATAAATGTGATAATGGTTTTATCCTAGTGGTGTGTGTAGGGAAGTGATTTGGGTAAATCCTACTGAGTTTTAGTACTCACCCCCTTCTTTTCACTGTGGTGTCTTTGTAGATGTCGTGTACCGTGACGTGGGAAAATGTAAGGAATCAACCTCCTATAGTGGAGCATTGTGATCCCTTGGTAGAGCTTGGAGCTTGGAACTTAGCATGGTGTTGTGGTGGTTTTATGGCTTGTGGTGTTTGGTTGTTTAGTTTCCTTAGTGTAATCTGATGTTGTGTGGGCATGTCTCATTTCATTGGTTTTGAGTTTTGTTGTGGAACAACTTGGTTGTCTTTTGGGAATGCATGGTTGGGTAATGGAATTGATGTGAATCATATAGTGGCTATTATTGGATGGTATTGTTTGTTTTTTTTAAGGAAAAAATGTTCCCCAATATGATCTTGAAGCCCTCATAATTTATTTCCAGTCTTTGACGCCTTGGGAACATCACTTAAGGCCATGTATCCCTCACCGCCTCATCAATCCAATGAGGTAGGGGCGGGGTGTTACAAGTGGTATCAGTTTTTTCTGTCCATTGGAGTTGATTCTCGGATTTGGTGTTGACATTCGTTGTGGTATACTCCTTGAGTCAGGATGGTAGCAAGGGGTATGATTTTAGGAACATGGAATGTAGAGCATAAAAGGACATAGATAACCCTTTTTATGTTAATATTCAAGTTACTAGGGAGTTGGGTACATAAGTGTTTTGGAGACACTTATAGGCATTGGAAATCTCATTGTCATGGATGTAGCCAATGATATGATCATGGCATGCATGGTTGAAATGACATACCACTAGGATGCATATTTCATTGAGGTATAATGATTAATGATGTGATATAAATGTGTGAAATTGTAATGTGACTAAATTGGTATTTTTAAAATGGTTTGGTTTTCAAAATGGTGAAATGTGGCACATGTGAAAAAAGGTGGAAAGCTTTGTTGTGATAATGTTGTGTAATGTGATTTTAAATGGGATTTCATGATTTCTACGGAAGTAAGTCTCATGGTTTATTTTATATTTATAGAAATGGCACCGGGTAGGCGTCGTAGAGACCAACTGGAGGAGGCTGCTAAGAATGTGGTAGCACCTGAGCTTCAGGTGAACCAGCAGCTAGTGCAAAGAATAGTCCAAGCATTCCAAGATGTGTAATGTAGAAAAAAATAGATGAACCAAGGAATGTGGATTATTCGGTTCAGTTTGAAAAGCATAATCCACACATCTTCAGGGGTGATTCAGATCCAGAGTGGGAGGAAGCATGGATGAATAGAATGAACATGGTCATTGAGTTATTGGGAACACTGTTAAAGTTAAAAGTGAATTTGGCTATGTATATGTCGGAAGATCTTTCCCTTCAGTGGTGGGAGTCGGTAGTACAAGCAGTGATGGACCAAGGAATGATGTGGGAAGGCTTTGAGGAATTTTTTAACAAACAATTCTACCCACATATGTTCAGAATTCAGCATATGACTGATTTCTTTAGTTTAAAGCAAGAGCATATGACTGTGATTGAGTTTTCATCTATGTTTATGATCTTAGTTCGGTTTTCACCTAAAGTGGCGGGTAGCACGTCATTGAAGAATAGGGTCTTTGAAGGGGGTTTAAGGCAAGAAACCCATTCAAAGATATAAGTACTTTGTATAGATGATTACACAGAGATGGTGAATAGAGCCTCGGTGGCAGAGTGAGATTTGTTAGGCGCTCTGGGCGGAGAAAGCATGGTGGTACCCATGGGGAATAGTGGGAACTCTAACACTGGGTTCAAGCTGAAGAGGGACACTTATTCCTAGGGTGGTAATATGGTATATAATCCGACGGCAGGATCGGTAAATCTTATTCTGAATCCCCATAGCAAGCATGTATGTTTTCAGTGTGGTTCTACAAACCACATCAAGCGGGATTGTATGACACAACATTTAGCCGGTCATAATTGTTAGAAGATGGGGAATTTGCAACATTATTTTCAGAATTCTCCAAGGTCGGGTGCACATGACACTCCTCAGGGATCGTAGATTTTGTATGCTTCAACGGGATGGGGACAGCAGCACACCCCACATTAGTAGAGTAAATTGGGTCATGGTGATTCTTAGAATACCACAAATCCTCCAAAAATAAATAAAGGGAAGAGTGTGGCATCCAAACATGTGTTCGGAGATGGGCAGGTTGTGGTGGATGATCAATCTGGACCATCCACGGGGCGAGGTACTATTCATTTAAATTTGACCTTGATGCAAGCGTAGTTCGTTACGGGTGCATCACACACTTTTATTGCTGCATGTGTGGTTGATTTGTTGGGTTTAAGGGTAGAGATGATGCCCTCAGTTTTGAAACGTCAAACTACTCTGGGTCGAAGAGAGTGTCGATCCTTCTTGTGTATATAATGTTTTATTGTTGTGGGCGAGGTTGAGATTGTGTGGAATTTCTCAATGCATGAGATGGATGGGTATGATGTAATCCTAGTAATGTATTGGCTAGTGGAATTTAAGGATCACATCTATTGCGATGCGTGTACAATGTCTTTTACGACACATGATGGTGTTAAACATCTCTTTAGATGAGAGCGGCATGAAAGGCAGGGTGCAACCAGTTTGTTGGCACCAGCACTGGGTATGTTATTGTATCAGTTTGTGGTATTTTCAATGGAATTGGTAGACGAGGTTGAGTAAAGTGATCCTTCGACAGTGGTGGATCTGTTCATGGATGTTTTTCCTGAAGATTTATTTGGTTTACCTCCTGTAAGAGATGTGGAGTTTATGATTGATCTCCTTCCGGGGACCAATTCTATCTCACTTCCGTCATAACGGATGGCACCAGCTGAATTGCGGGAATTGAGAATCTAGTTGGAAGAGTTAGAATGTAAAGCCATTATACGACCTAGCGTGTCCCTATGGGCAGTGCCAATGTTGTTTGTGAAAAAGGCAGATGAAACTTTGAAGTTATGTGTTGATTATCGTAGACTTAACCAAGTTATGATAAAGAATAGATATCCACTTACACGAATTTATGATTTGTTTGACTAGTTGAGGGGAGGCCAGTGGTTCACCAAAATCGACCTGAGGTCGGGATATCGTCATTTGCAGCTGAGGAAGGATGATATTCCTAAAACAGCTTTCAAAAGTAGATATAGCCATTTTGAATATGTGCTTATGCCCATTGGTCTAACAAATGCTACATAAGTGTTCATGGAATTGATGAATTGGATATTTCAGAGATATCTAGATTCATTTTTTTAGTGTTTGTAGATGATATTCTTGTGTATTAAAAGAGAAGTGTGGAGCATGAAAACACTTGGAGACAGTGCTAGGGATCTTGAGGGATCATCGATTGAATTCCAAATTGTCAAAGTGTAGTGTTTGAATACAAGAAGTTCGTTTTCTTGGACATGTGATTTCTGAAGGAGGTGTTTCAGTGGATCCAGTAATTATAGAGTCAGTTATCCCCTGGCAACATCCAAATAATATGTTTGAAATACGGAGTTTTCATGGTCTAGTGGGGTATTATCGGCGTTTTGTTCATGATTTTTCACATCTAGCTTCACCAATGATAGCTTTGACAAGAAATAATGTTCTATTCAAGTGGAATGAATAATGTCAGTAGTGTTTCGAAAAGCTAAAGGTTCGTCCTATATCAACACAAATCTTGGTTTTCCCATAATCAGAAAATGTGTATGTGTCGTATTGCGATGCATCAGGATCATGATTGGGGTGCGTTATTATGAAAGGGAATCATGTGGTTTCATATGGCTCACAACAGTCGAGGGTTCATGAGAAGAACTACCCAAATCATGATTTGGAGTTGGCAGCAGTGGTCCATGCTTTGAAAGTTTGTTGTCATTATGTCTTCTGTGAGAAATTCCCGGTGTATACAGATCATAAGAACTTGAAGCACATTTTCTCACAAAGTGATATTAACTTGAGACAATGGAGATGGATGAAATATCTCCAGATGTTTTATTTTGACTTAATTTACACACTAGGTAAGGGAAATTTGTTGGATGATGCATTAAGTAGAAAATCATATGCTTGGGTGGTGAAACAAGCATCAGACCAGTGAAAGTTGATGTCGGTTATAGCTGAGATGAGGTTGTAATGTGAGGATCAGGGCGATAGAGTTGTCTTTTTTCTAGTGTTGTTGATTCCTGACTTGGTTGGCCTAGTTAAAGAGGCACAAATGTCCGATTCATAGTGTGTGATAATGGGGTTGAGACTCAATGGTGTGGAGACCATTAAGGGTTCACAGCTGAATGGAGATTCAGTTTTGTGTTTTCAGAATTGGATGGTTGTACTGGTTGCTTGTTAAGTGGATCTTATCAGGGCGTATCATCATTCCAGGTGGGTCATTCATCCTGGAATTCATAAAATGTATAATGCATTGAAAGTATAGTTCTGGTGGGCTAGTATGAAAAGAAAACTGGCTGTGTTTGTTTTAAGATGCTTGACTTGTCATTAGGTAAAGGGACAACATCAGAGGACAACATGAATTTTGCAGTCTGTACCAATCCAAGTTTGGAAGTGGGAGTAGATAGGTATGGATTTTGTCACAGGTCTCCCAAGAATGGTCATAAAGCACGATGTCATTTGGGTGATAGTGGATTGGCTAACGAATTCGGCACATTTCTTCCTGATTCATAAATCTCATATGGTGGAGGATCCGTCCAAAATATATATCTGGGATGTGGTAAAGAGTCATGGTTTTCCAGTTTCTATAGTATCAGATAGAGGTCTAAGGTTTACATATTGTTTCTAGAAATACTTATATCAATCCCTTGAAACGTAGTGGATTATGAGTATGGCGTATCACCCTCAAACAGATGGTCAATCCGAGAGGACAATAAAAACTCTGGAGGACATGTTGTGGGCTTGTGTCATGGATTTTGGTTCCTTTGGGGAGGAGCCTTTTTTTTGGTTGAGTTCTCGTACAATAACAGTTATCAGGCATCCATACATATGGGTTCATTTGAAGAATTGTATGGGTGGCCATGTTGTTCTCCACTATGTTGGGAGGAAATGGGAGATTCTATGATGGTTGGACCGAGCCTTGTCCCGGAGACGACGGAGAATATCTAGTTGATCAGGAAGAGAATGGACACGACTTAGAGTCTTCAGAAATCGTATGCAGATCTTCGTCAACGATCATTGTCGTTCTAGGTGAGTGATCATGTGTTCTTGAGGATCTCTCCTAAGTTGGTACATCATCGGTTTAGGACGCAGGAATAGTAATATCGGTGGTATATTAGGGCCTTTTTAGATTCTTGAGCGGGTTAGTGAGGTGAATTATCGTTTGGATTTGCCACCTAGTTTCAGTGCGGTGCACAATGTGTTTCATGTGTCGCAGTTGAAAAAGTATCAGCTGGATCATGACCATGTTATTCGATGGGAAATGTTGAGATAGAACCATATGCTTTGTTGGTGCATGTGTCAGTGAAGGTTGTGGATAGTCAAGATAAAGTCTTTCATTGTAAAAGAATTAGTTTAGTTCATGTTTTGTGGCATTATGGTCAGATTCAAGAGGCGACTTGGGAGCGGGAGAAAGAGATGGTCAAACAGTGGCCCGAGCTCTTTCAGCAAAGGGCAGGTTCAATACTTTTCGGGGATGGAAATTCCAATGGTGGGGAGAATGTAGTACCCCCATTTTGAGTTGTGTGGCCATTTTAATGTTTTTTATATGTTTAAAGTGAACAAGATGAGTTGGGAAGAGGTTGGGAGAGATTGAAAGGGTTTTGGATGATTTTGGAGGCTTTTAAAGGGGTGCACTGTTGGAGCATGGTTAGTGGAAACCGTGCGGGTTCTCCAGGAAACCATGCAGGGGAGACAATAGGCTTTGCACAACCTACACACGATTTTCCAAACCGTTCAAAGAAACTGTGCAGACCCTTTCTCCCAAGTCATTAGAGTTTGCACGGCTAGTGCACGGTTTTCCAAACCATGCGGGCTAACTATGAATCCACTTAAAAATAGGGTTATAAAACTGGGCACTATCAGGATTTCCTCATTTCACTCCAATCCTCCTCCCACTCGAGCCACAATTGAGATTTTAGGTTCTCAGGGGTTAAGGGTGCTCTCCCACTCGATTTGGAAGTGTTTTGAAGAAGTTTCTTGGTGTTTTGAAGGTGATTGGTCATGGGTAATTCTCTCATATGGTTTCTCTTGTATTTTCTTCTAGATCTTCTCTTCCCAATTTCATGGTTTTCTAGATACACAATTTTTGTGTGTAGATCTAGGGTTGTGGCTTCCTTGGATGATGTTTTCACGGCTAATGAATGTTAGGTAAGGGGATCTAGAGATGGTTCGGTGGTGCGTTCGCTGGATTTGAGGCATGTTTGTTCGTGGCTCGATCTCTTGAGAACCCTAAAGGTAGGTGGCTTCTCTCTCGACTCCACTTGTTTAGAGATAATTGTTTTGGTTACAATTAATTTTCTGCGCCTGAAATTTATTGTGTTTTGACGTGAAAATTTGATTATAAATACCTTGGGTGATGTTTTGGGGATTTTAGGGAAAAAGAGGGTTTCGTGGGGAAATGATAATGTTGTGGATTTTAAAATAGATATTTTAAAATGGGATTCTATGGTTGATTTGTGAAAATGATTGATGGAAATTGTTTTCAATAAAAGGGATGTTTTATTGATATGTTATTTTTCATGGAAGATGGTTTTGAATAAATGGTTAATTTATTGAAATGGATTGATATGCAATGGAATTGGTTGAATACATGTGGTTGTGACCTTGGTGGGTTATATGCTTGGTTTGGATGGTTTGGAATGTTGTTTTGATGTGGCGGGAAGTACCACTACAAAAAGGGGGTGGATAGTGGACGAGAAGTGCCACTAAGACTGAATGGGTGAACGGGTTGAACAGAAGCTCCACTGTTTAATTGTTTGGTTGTTTTGTTGTCCATTTCTTTTCAATATTGAATTTTTGTACTATTGTGTAAATGATGAGATGGATTGTGGCATGTTTGGTTGGATTTCCCTTGGTTTCTTGGTTTGGGTGTGATGGCTTGGTAAGAGCATGGTTGGCTTATGGTAGTGGTTTCACATGTGATTATTTTATATAAACATTTTTATATAAATGTGCTAACAGTTTTATCCTAGTGACATGTGTAGGGAAGTCATTTGTGAAAATACTACTGATTTTTAGTACTCACCCCCTGCTTTAGCACTGTTTTTTCATTACAGATGTCATGTACCGTGACGTGGGCAATGGTAAGGCATCACCCTCCTTTAGTGGAGCCTTCTGATCCCTTGGTGAAGCTTGGATCTTGTAACATGGAATGGAGCTGTCGGGGTTTCATGGCTTGTAGTGTTTGGTTGTTTAGTTTCCTTAGTGTACTCTGATGTTGTGTGGACATGTCTCGTTGTATTGGTTTTGAGGTGTGTTGTGGAACAACTTGGTTGTCTTTTGGGAATGCATGGTTGGGTAATGTAATTGATGTGCATCATATAATGGATGTTAGTGGATGGATTGGTAGGTTTTTTCTTATGGGAAAATAATTCCCCAACTTGATCTTGAAGCCCTTGGGATTTATTGCCAGCCTTTGGCACATTGGGAACGTCGCATAAGGCCATGTAGCCCTCATCGCCTCCTCAAGCCAATGAGTTAGGGGTAGGGTGTTACATGGTTCCTCCAAACAGTTCAACCGAGTGGCTGGTATTTGTTCGCACGCCGCACCAGCAGGACTCTCCGAACGCATGTCCTTGTCCGAAGCTCCCCCCAAGGCGCTGACCTCGGGGCTCCACTGGACCACGATGGGCTGATGAAGTCACCACCCTCCTGCGAAGCGCACCACCATGACACCGCCACTCACACATCCACTCGGACACTCCGCCGCCTGGACATGCCGGCGCTGCACCGCCCAACACCGCCAACCCTCATGACCCCTCACAGTCCTCTGCTACACCACACCACAGCCACCGGCCTCCCAGCCGCACCCAAGCTCGCCGCACCTACCCCACTCGATGTCGTCATCCTCACCATCCACACCTGACGCCGCCTCTCTGCCAGCTGCCGAATCCCCTCTAGACACCGCTCATCCACCGGACACCGCACACCGGCCCTCCGAGCTCCACCGCAGCCTACCTCGCCACAACAAATGCCTCCAGCCAGCTCCACCGCTACCCCACCTCGATCTCCAGCCACTAACCTTGCCGGAGTCGAGGCTTTCGTCGGCCACCACAACCACTCCGGTGGCCCAATTTCAAATCAGAAGTTGGGTTTGGAATCCTGGTGATGAGGCATTCGTAGCTCCTGCCCCTGATAAACGATCCCAAGGAGATTTGGACATCCAATTTATTTGGAAGAACGACGATGAATGTGAAAAAAAACAGGATTTAGAACAGAACTCGTATGGTGTCCGTGTTTGTTCGGCCATCGTCCCAATTCTAAAATTATATAATTAAAATGATGTATTTGAAAAAAAACATAAGTAATTGATGAAGGAGTGTAAAATAAAAAGAAAGCCTACCTCGATCTGGTTGTTCGTCGATGGCGACACACCCGTTGCAATCCCACTTCGATCCGCCGAAGTTTTCTCCTCAATCTGTTGAAGAACAGTGAAGAATTCCAAAGAACGTTCGAGAAATAGAGAGAGATAGAGTGAGAGAGAGATATATAGTGAGAGTGGAAAATGGGATCTCCCCTTAATTCCATCATGTAAGTGGAATTTATAAACACTCTGAAACTCTACTGATGGGTGAGGATTCCAAAACCTCCACAACTGCCTATTTTATATAATTCTTAGGAAAAATACTCCATTTCAAACTCTATAGAAGTATCAGATTTGAATTCGGAGACTTCATTCAAAAGTAATTCGAAAATAATTCCAGTGATAAAAATCACTAAGTAATTATTTTGAAATGATTATTTTCCCCTAGGTGACATCTCTCACAGTAGGCCCACGCCTGCAGCTTTTACGCCCCAACTAAGGTAAACAAAATGATCAGGATGCAACCAGGCCCTCTTATTTATGATATGATTTATTGTTTAAAATATAACTCGTTCTAACCTCTAGAATATTATTAAATTAATTAATATTTTTATATAATTTATTTCAGGCACACTGGGCCTCGGCATAGCACGCCATTTGAGCACCTATCTCTGGATTTAATTATAGGAATATTACAAAGTCTGACAGCGCCAAAACACGAGTCACTACATCCTCCACACCTGAGAAATTTTCATCCCCCAAAATCCATAGGCACAAGGATTGAAATTGGACTCTCAACTATGTGTCCCACGCCAGTGAGTTTTCCAACAAACACCCACACAGTGTTTTACTAAGGCCATGAACAAAACTCGAGAAAGAAATAGAAATGGAAGAGTGTCGCTAAGTCATTTCTAAAAAACTACTCTAGAATGTAGAAATGAGACAAGTAATACCTCTATCTATCCAAATATAATCTGGGTCAACAACCTCTAGGGCATGGTGTTTTCCTCGCCCTCATCCTCCAGCATCCTGAGCGTGGCGTGGACCACCTGGGGGAGGTGGTGGTGGCATCTGATAATTCCTAACACCTCCCACTGCTGAACTATCTCTGTCGCCACATCCTCCACCCTGCGGACCTCCAAACTCAAGTCATTGCCACTGCCAAGGTGGATTATCGACTGACTCCCTCTCAGAAGTTCGACAGATCAGACAATATCTAGCAAGATAACCCTCACCATCAAAAGCGTAACAACACCTCTCCTACGGCTGACCAAAACTGGCATGCGGGCCCTGTGCCTCAAATCCTCCATCATAGGGTTGCTTCCAGAAACATCATCCATGTCCAGACCCTTGCGCCTGCTATTGGCTACCAGTTGCCGATGTCTCACCTTCCACACGCCCAACACTGACCGGCTGAATCTTCTCCGCGAGAAAGCTCTCCACCACCAAGTCTCACTTCAGTACTCCCACATATGTGGGAAGACACAAGGAAACCACTCCTTCCCGGATGTCTCTATGTAGGCCCTTCTCGAAGGTCTGATCCATAAATAACGGGTATCGAACCATATATAGGGAGTTGCGTGATAGGTCTGTAAACCTCGTCGTGTACTCTAACACATTCATTCCCTCTTGCAGATTCTGTAGAAGCTCATGAAACCCAACTAACTTCAATGTTACCAGATATAACACTTCCCTGAAGAGCTGCTGAAACTCTGCCCATGTGAGCCTCTCCTCATCATGGGACTATGTCACCAAACTCCACCATCATCTAGACAAACCATGCATAAGGCTCCCCGCTAGGACCACCATCTAATCTTGGGGTGTCCTCCCCTGGCGGAAAACTTGGGTGCCTCCTTCGATCCAGTCATCAGCTGCTTGAGGGTCTGGATCACCCTAGAACCTCAGAGGTCACTACATTTGGTACTCGTGCAGTACACTCAGCCTACCCGCAACCTCATCCTACACTACCGGCACAACCTGCTGCTCGAAAGGTGATGGTTCAACTAGAAGACCGCCTGGAGGTCCAACCTCAAAATCTATACCATGTTCCACAACCTCTACCTAGGAATGGTCATCACCAAAATCCCACTGCGGATCCATCGCTGGATGTCATCGTGGAGGAATCCAGAAATACAATCATGATGCACCATAGTCAAAGAGTCTATCTGGAGAACTGACTCAATATGAACAAGGGAATCCCAAAACCCAGTCCAATATGGTGGATGTACCATTATGTCCCTAAGACTAGTGTCTAAATGTCATGAGTCAAAAGGAAAGTTATTAGAGTCATAGTGAATGAATATGTCGGTCGTTGTACCAACACTGGAGTCCATAGCCTGAAATCCAAACTCAAAACATCTTGACACTGCCGCTATGCAACCCAAAACCAACTCATAGCTAGACCAGCTGTTCTCTGAGATCCCAATGGTGGAACCTCCTCCGATACAACTCTGGAACGACCCGACCCAACTGGGCTTCATCCATGACTCCCCATGCCGATCTCGAATAGGCCATGGGTTGGTGACTAGCACCGAGTAGGATATCAAAAACACATGGGAGGAATTATCCTAAGTTACTTGTACACATGCACCCACATACACCTCCAAGAAACCATGCAACGTTATGTATAAATACTGGAATGAAATGCATGCATACTTCTAACCCACAACCCGAGTGCAACAAGAGTAAAAACGGAAAAATAGGGCCCACTTAAGGAAAACTAAAAAATCATCCAACCTGTTCAAAAGGAGGAAGTACACCACCTAAATTACCTACTGGTAAGCTCCTCAACACAGATCTAGTAACCCCCCAGTCAGTCGCCCACACTAAGCTCTGCCTTTTCCGTGTCCTCCTCGAACTCTGTCGAAAGGCTTGTGGTCTGCAAAAGACACAAACATGTGCAGTCAAAGCTCGTGCATGGGTGAGTATATAAAATACCTAGTTGGCAACCCAAAAACCTCCAAATAAAAGGGGGTAAAAAAAGGCAATATTCATATAATCCTAGCTAGAGGGAACCCAAAATAGAGGGAAAATCTCTCTTAAGACCACCATCGGCTAAACACAACAAGTCAACTCATCTCAGGTGTATTCCCTTACATACACAATGAGCATCTTGTCAGGTATATGCCCATACATATACCATGAGCAACCAGATATACTCAAACACACACCAATACTCATGAGGTTCTGACCTAATAACCTAGGACATGTACATAACTAGGATAACACACTCCATGAGATCTGTCATCCTAGAAGACACTCGTCTGATAGATACACTCCATCGAGTCCCACACAAACATCTTAGACGCTCACTTAAGAGATCACGCACATCAGATATCATCACTATGTAAACCTCGCTTAAACAAAATAAATATCAAACTCCATGGATAAGGGATCACTCAAGGGGTCCACTAGGGTATACCAGAACCCACACCGGTATATGAAGATCTCATAGATAGGGGATCACTCTATGGATCCACTAGGGGATACCACAACCCGATCTGGTGCTCATTAGAATCATTTCACTCAGATAGAGGATCGTCGCCTGTGTAATGGTGTTATTGAAAATACCGGAACCCTATCTAGTATAACTCGTGATGTAGGGGATTGAACCGACGATGCACCAATCCTACCGAAACCAAAAGCTATGTATGGGATTGTATAACCAATGATGCTTCAACCCTAATTTAAACCACATTCTGAGTAGGGGATCATATAACCAACCATGCCACAACCCTACTATGCATGGACCACAACATAGGGGATCATATTCTAGATAATGCCTCAAACCCTAGGGGATTATCATGCCTGATAGGGGATCATCTCTTATTGATAAGCGATCACCACGATACCAGGAACCCGATCTAGGAAAGTGAAGCTAGAGGATCTCGCTCTGAACCAACTAGAGTGATTCCACAACTCTATAAAAATACATCATATTTAGGGGGCCACAAATCTATACTGAGGGAGTAATTCCACACGAACCCTCATAGGAACGAACTAAGGGAGTACACACAACCACTACCGGTCCAAACGTCGCTAACCAGAGCGAATGACATTATCACTACATTGCGCACCTCCTAGGACTATTCCAAGTCCACCATCATGATCTATGTGAAAAAATACGCAAGGTAGGATATTCATTTTCCCAGAACGGACTTACAAAGCATTAGTCATAAAAAATGCAGCATACGCAAGGTAGCCACCTATTGGGGCCCATGCCTCGACCCCAAATTTAAGCAGTCAGATTGAACCATTTCAATCCCCATGGAAAACATGAAGAAACTAGCTATCAAACAATCCAAAGGGATGTCAGGTGAAAAGTGACATTTCATCGTAAAACATGCAAACTCGGCCCTGCGGGGCCCGCATGTTATATTAAAGCCGAACATTCTAAAGAGCATCTCAAAAAGTCTGCACGAGAACTAGGATCATGCTACCGCTGATAGCACATCTATCAGACATCTAGTTCTCTAGGTACGTCTGTTGTAAGATATAATAATAATTTAATATTATTAAATTACAGTGTTTCGGGTCACCAACCTTTGAGTGAAGAACTCAAAAACCCGGAAACCCACTTAAAAAAGTATGTCTTGCTGACACAAACTTGTGTCCCCAGACGGTGTGTCAAACGGATGGGCCGATTATAAGTTACACCCCTTTAAATACAAGGGGTCCTAACTGGGCCAACAAGGTGCAGACCGTCGGCCCGATGCCTAGCTCCCCGCGGCCCGCTAGGCGCAGCCCATCCCAACACCACCAGAACCTAGGGTCTGGTTCCTCCAAATAGACCGGCCGAGCGGCTGGTCTTTGTCCCTACACCACACTAGTAGGACCCATCGAACATGGGTCCTTGTCTGCAGCTCCCCCCGAGGCGCTGACCATGGGGCTCCCCTTGACCACGACGAGCCGATGTCGTCGCCTCCCTCCTGCGGAGTGCATCCCTACGTCAAGGCCACCCGTGCCGCCTCTATGCTGCTCCACCGCCTAGACTCACCGGCGCTGCACCGCTCGACACCGCCGACCCTCTCAACTCCTCCTGGTCTTCTAGTACACCATGACGCAACATTCGTCTGCCCGGTTGCACCCAAGATCACCGCACCAGCCACACCGGACACCGCCGTTTACACCGGACGCACCTAATGCCACCTCTCCGCTTACTATCGAATCCCCTCCAAACTTCTCTCATCTTCCGTCCAACGAACTCTGAACCTCTGTGATCCGCCTCGGCCTACTGCACCGCAAAAAACACATATGGCTGGCTCCACCGCTGCGGCACCCCGATCTCCGGCCACCACCCTTGCTAGAGCCGGGGCTTCCTTCGTCTGCCACAACAACTCTGGAAGCCCGATTTTAAATCTGAAAGAGGATTTGGAATCCTCAGGAAAAGGACTTCGTAGAACATGCACCCGATCAACGATCCCAAGGAGTTTTAGTGCATCTGAAAATTTGGTTGAAGAATTATTTAGAACTTGTTCAATAAGGAATTTAGAACGAGGCTCAGATAGTGGACATGTTCATTCAGAAATCATCTCAATTCTAAAATTATAGAATAAAACCGATGGATTTGACAAAAACATTATAAATTGATGAAGGACCGAAAAAACAACAAAAATCCTAACTCGATCTGGTCAGTCATCATTAGATATGCACTCGCTGCAATCTCACTTTGATCCGTCAGAGTTTTTTCCTCAATCTGGTGAAGAATGGAAATGAACACCGAAGAAAATTTGAGAGAGAGAGAGAGAAGGTTCAAATGGTTTCTCCCCTTAAATCCAACACTTAATTTGAATTTATAAACTCTTTGAAACTCTACTGATGGGTGCGGATTCAGAATCCTCCGTGCCAGCCTATTTTATATCACACCTATGGAAAACACCCCATTTCAAACTCAACGGATGTCTCAGATTTCCATTCCGAGACATTGTTCGAATGTTATTCGAAAAGAACCCTAGTGATAAAAATCACTAAGTAATTATTTCAAAATGACAACACTGACCCTGGGTGACATCTCTCATAGCAGGTCCGCACCCACAACTTTTACTCCCCGCCTATGGTAAAAGGCACACTTTGGATGCAACCATTCCCTAGGAGTTCCCATCCGAGTTTCCATATAAGAGATAAATCGTTCAAACCTCGTACATCATATAAAAATAATTAATATTTTTATAAAATTAATTTCGGGAAAACCGGGCATCCGAATCGCACGCTGTCTTCACATGTAGCTCTGGAATTATTCATTGGAATATTCCAATGTTTGACAATGCCAAGAACCAAGTATCTACCCCCTAGTCCTTCCCAAATACCCCATCACAAACATCCAATTTTTTAATAGTGGATGTAACCTGAATGACTGAATAAATAATGTGTGAATGATATGCCAATTTATTAGGAAGTAAGAGTTGTGTTTTTTGTGATATATTTTATACTGTGATGTAAATATAGTGTCCCTAGATTCCCATATATAGATATGATATATTTCTATATGAATATTCATCACATTTAAAAAAAATTCTCAAGGATTGTAGTTTTCTACAATTGTAGACTAGGTGAACATTAATCTAATTTAGTGAATGTTCCTCAACAAAACCCATAATGATCAATGCCTTTATTACTTTTCATCAACATACCCTACATAAATCTATTCATCAGAACCTGGGGAAACATAATGAAGGTTGATATCATATGATCAGTAATGGTAAACATGATAGATTCATAAACATACCTCAACATAGACATATGACAAAAAAATTAATAACCATACCATACATATCAAAGTACACAATATTGGGTTCAGACATAATGATTGGAAGTTTAAATGACAAGGATCATATGAGAAGCAATGTAAATGATCATTGAGATCATAATAGTTATATGATAAATTTATTTATGGTATAAACATAATCATAGAAAATATTATGTCAAGGCTACACAATAAGACCATAATAACATGATATGATTGCTATAACCATTAGTGTACCTGCTTTATGCTTGGGATGGTTTTCCATGTATCTTATTTTTCACCTGGGATAACTTTTTCTATACCCTTTGAGATTATATACAATAATAATTATCTAATGAATTGAATGATGATATGGTCCCCACCAATCACATAAAGAAAATAATACATATGTGTTCCATAATATCATAAAAAATTCATTATATCATAAACCACGAAATGAAATGGGAATCATAAAAAAATTCATCTTATCATAAGCGACGAAAAATGGGAATTTTTTATAATTGTTTAATCATTTTATCATAGCGTAAATTGTGGACAAAGAAGCTTGTTTCCTTATAATTTTATCATGATATTACACATTGATGAAGAATGGGTTTCATAAATCCCTTTTCATCCTATACAATTCTAACATTAAAAATAATGGTATCATTGGGTCATGTCCCAAAAAATTCATGATTTACATCGTAGGTTGTTGTCTATGTTGGAAAATGATTCTAAAGGATAAATATCTTGGAACGTTAATAATTTAATAAAATTTTTAATTGAAAATAATATTTTAAAACCATTACTTTAAAAATATTTTGGAAATCCTTTTCTTTGAAAATGTACGTGAATAAAAATACAGTAAGAATTAAAAAGTCGATTAAAACTTTTCATGTGGAAATTATATTTTTTTTTGGAAAAAAACATCTTATGATATTTTTAAAAAAATATATATATGAAAATAAACTAATTTATTTATCAAGTAATCGTTAAAAAAATAATGGTCATGGTAGCTAGAAATTCCATTCACATCATAAATGTTATAAAAAGATACATTATGAAAGTTTGGTAGAAGATAAATATGAATTGTTTTAAAAAATAAAGTAATATTTATTTCAAACCCTTTCTCAAAAATTCAATCATCGGTTGGAATATATTTTTCAAATCACTTTATGAATTTTAAGAATCATTATATTAGAAAACGTGGTTTTAGATTAAATGTGGGTAATGGCCGAAGTGAGAAAAAAAGATATTATTTCATAAAAATATAATTATAAATGATGAGTAAATAAATAGAATTAAAAATTGAGAAATAAGTATTATCTATAAATATACTTGGTAGAAAAATATTGAGCAGGTTATTGAGAGTTAGATCATAATATTATTCCATTATATGAACGATAATAAAAAATCCTAATAAAATTTAGGTTCTAACATAAAACACATTCAACTTAGGTAATATTATATCATAATCCCCATGAATTAATAACGTTATGATAAATATAAAAAATATCAAGAATAATTATGTTCAATATAAAAAATTTCAATTTGGCTATATATACACCACATAAAATATGATAGGTTCATAACATAACATACTTCAAGAAGAATAAAAATTGAGAACAAATCTCTTACCACTTTTGTAATAATTGATCCATAAATACCCTAAATAAGATATTATCAAATAGATATTTAAATCCAAATATTTTTTCTTGTGAACAATAAATAAATTCATTAATGTTAGGAATATTCCCCACATATAGGAAATATTTGGCGAATATGATATAACACACACTAAAGAAAATAATGTTATAAGAAAACTCCATACCTCATTAGTTATATTATAAATTATAATACCCGTGATAATTATAAATAATATTAAAAATTAAATACCAAAAATGATGATATTTATGACATAACATTTCAAGAGGGTATTATATACACCACACCAAATAAATGACCTGTGAATTTTTATTTGTGTAATAGAATGAAAAGATATACTAGAAATACCACATCATATATTTTAATATAATCGTAAAAATTTAATCCTCGTATAACAAATATAATTATATTATACATATATTTCATAAACAAATTATATATATCATAAAATATATGATATATTATTGTTTATTTATGACCCATTTATTATCAATTCCTTTTAAAAGTCACATTTCAGATAATAACAACATTGTTTTTTGTATATGTTTTTTTCTTTGGTTTTTAGCAAATAAATTGATTAGAAACCAATAATATCCAAATAAAAATCATAAAATAATTATCATAATTATAAATCAATAATAACCCCAAGAATAATAATGATATATGGCTTTGAGAAATTGATTTTTTACGATTATTGAGACGAAACACTATAAGTTAGTATGAGTAGAATTTTAATTTTCTAATAATAATTATGGAAAGAAGGTATAAAGTATATTATATTTAATAAAAATTAATATTATTATATTTTTCTTTTTATTTATTTAAATATACTTATATTTATAAACTATTTTCGGTTGTTATGAAAGGAGTGTTGCATCACATGGTATTAGTCCACACAACACGAACAACATTATCATTTTTTAGTGACTAGAGAAAAATATTATTAAAATGTTATATTTTTATTTTAGAAATATAAATATGTCACTAATATCATTATAGTATAAATTATGCCTCTAATACTCTTTATTATTACCCTTGTTAAATTCTATATAAAGCATTGGTGAAAATAAATCATATCTATTTTTGACGAGGTAGTTTGCCATACACATGAGTAATGCTATCTTATTCCAAAAGGAATCAAAAGTACAATGATAAATATAATATAATTAATTTTATTTTATAATTATGTTATAAAAATCATATATATACTTTGTACCCTTCATAATACCCAACCATGAAAGGTGGTAATGGAAAAATTAATGAATCAGTTCACAAGGAGGTTGTCCACTGTATAAATGAATTATTATTTCATAACCCATTTAATGAAAGTGTATATTGTTTTAGGGAATTAAAATAACATAAAAAAAATGTTTAAATGGATTATACAGTTTTTATTATAATATAATGTATTAATATATATTTAAGGAGCTGGGGGAAGAAATATTAAAAAACCACTCGTTGAGGAATGTAACTTCTTCATTGGGTAACCTCCTTAGGATTTCACCAAATTACTTCATATGTTTCATTTTCTAAAAAATAGAATTATATAATGATATTTTTGGTTTTTTACTTATTTAGTAATGTCTTATAAGAAATAAAATGTTTTTCATGTGAAGAAAAGAGGAGATGGGGTATCCTTTTACCAGTGATCTGGGTGGAACACTGTTAACTATTTGAAACTAAACATGTGTACCAATGTTTTTATCAATAAGAAATTATCTAGAATGGGGAATTATATACTATAATTAATTATTGGATAAAAATATGTCCAAATAATATATATTAGACATGTTTTTTATCTTTTAAAACCTTATCATTTTTTTATCCCTCAAGTGAGCCTATTTATTTATTTACTGTAAAAACTAATTTTTATTGATTTCAATTAATACTTTCAAGAATCTTTATTATATTTTTAGATAAGAAAATTTATGATTATTATATATATTTAAAAATTTGTGATAATTTTTTTCATAGAACTGAAAATAATAATATAAATTTAATCTTATATATGCAATAAGACAACCAATTTTCAATGAGGAAATACTCACAAGTCTATAATTTGTTTATATCTAATTTCAATATGAAAATTTTTTCAATTAACACAATCAAATTTATAGATATATTAATGAAATAATTTTAATTTAATAAAATTATTCATATAATACGACTATATAAATATTTAAAAAATAGAAAAATTATAAGTAATATTTACTTTTGTTCAATATTCACAAAAAATTGGTGTTTTAATTATATTAAAAAATGAACAATAATATATATGTTATATTATCATTTAAAAATATGATTTTTTTTAAAAATTTTATAAATTTTATTATTATTTTAAAAAATAATAGTCCAAATGGTGAAAAAAAATTAACAAAATTTTCTTCTATATTTAAATTTGGATTGATTCTAATAAATTTTCTAGAAAAATTATAATGGTAATGTCAAATAATTAAATGAATATATATTATATAAAATGTGTTTCAATAATTCTCTAATATTGATTTTAAATATATTGAGGTAAAAACAATTAATGATAATAGTTTTCATAAAAAATTTCCTTTATTCTGAATTAGTTTTTCTTTTAATTTTTAATTTTTTTGTCACTAAATAGTTATTTTTATATACACGTATCATCCATATGTTTTTATAAATTTTTTTAAAATAATCATAAATGAAATTTTAGAATATAGGTTATAATTATCATTTTAGATAATTGTAATTTAAATGTATGCCATATTTCTTTTAAATTCATCATTGTGTGTAACTTAATATAATCATAAGATTATGTGTAATGAAAAAAATTTAATAGATAAAATTAATTTGATAAATTGATAACCAAAATAATAGGTATTTATATTATACTACATTAAAATGAAATTCATATTTCAAAATTGTCTCCATCATCAATGTTTTAAAATTTGAAAATTCAATCACAAAAAAACCCACATTGTAAATTGGTTAATAAATTAGCCGCATGAAAATGTGAATGGGTTTTAGAAAATTCAAATGGAATAACACATATTAGGATTCAAATTAGTAAAAGGTAAGAGTGGGGGGAAACATGGACTTATAAGTGAAAAATAAGACCCAAATACTAATAGTGATTGATAGAGAACATGGTTAGGAGAATGTTAAAAACCACAAATCAATATACAAAATATACAGGAAAACATAAATTGGTATAATAAAAATTGATGATAATATGCGATAATTTAATTTCAATATCATTTTCCTAATGGTATTTAATTAATTATTTACATCTAGACTGAGATCGCATGAAATTGTAATTAGATGATATAATTTTATTTCATTGGAATAATTCTCCCTTTTGGTTGAGAATTGATGAATTTCTACTTCATCTCTTAATGTCATATATTACTATTCATGCTTGATGACCTAAATAATATATAGAATAGAAATATATTTCATTACTTCTATCTCTATTTCATAAAATGGTCAGGAAATGTAATCCTATATAAGTAACTATTCTTATAATTTAGTTACATGATAATATCTAAAACCTCCTCAAATGTTTATGTTAAATAGTTCCATAAATGGTCAAACTTATTACTCGTAAAAAATATTATATTAAATAATTGGGCAATAAAATTTCAGAATAATAATTAACATTAATCCCCCATATGTCATAATGTTTCTCTTTATCATCATATACCAAAGAACTGAATACATTTGTCTTGTATTCTATTGAAACATGATGCTAATATAAATTACCGTAAAATCATATTGAAAACAAATATGAATCTTTATTCCATAAATAATTGATTAATTAATATATTCCTTATATCCAAAAAATTCTAAAAAATAATTCAAAATACAAAATATACTACTTTCCGAAATAATCATTAATTATTTTAAAGGAATTCATTACTATACAACCTACTTCATCCATATCAAGTATCTCAGTGTCCCAACATATTTATCACAAAAATTGGAAGGATTATCTATCCTGTAATCATGTTTATTATATTACATTTATCCTTATCATTAAATAATATTTTCTGTTCATAAATATTTGTTAATAATATTATTGAAAATCTATTTTTAATATCTATACTAAAAAATCCTTATATATTTTAAAATTACTAAATTCTACTACATAAGCAGTTTAATTATTCCACCCCATTATTAATTCATTTACTATGATTAATCAATGATTTATTTCATATCTCATTCATTTCATATGACATTCATAGCATATTCATCACCAACATCAAAACCAATACTTACACAAACAAGATGATTCCCTTCACGAGCTTTTCCCTTAGGAAATCAAGGTTTATAACACCCATATATTCCACATTTAAAACATTAAATAGTCAATGATACCTTAGGGAGACGACAAATATAATGAAATTCATTATATAAAAATTTCATTATTACTTTTCAATTTATAGTATTAATTTTTTAATCTCTACTACCAATACATATTATCAATCATCTCATACATTCCCTAGAGTGGTTACTCCCACATTTTCTACATATAATAAATTGAATCATTCTTCCTTCATGGAATAGACTACCAAATCTCTCTAAATGATATAAATTTATCTTCTTATAACACTCTATTAGTTGGATAAGGTGAAATTTCTTAATAACATTCCATTATAATTTATTTAACACAATAATAATAATATGTATCATTGTAGTCATCATCTCATTTTTTTCCCTTCTAAGACTTCTATGAATCATTGAATGCTAAACCAGGTCCTTATCTATTCTACAATTGATTATTATATAAAATCCAAGATATTACATGTAAACATATATATATAAATATACTTATCTTTCACACTAAATTATTTTATTCCTTGTTTTTGAAGGATATGTATATATTTATTCCGATATTAACTATTTCAACACATAGTTTCTACACATTGATATTATATATTTATAATTTAATATTCAATAAATTACACAGAAACACACATTAGGGCAATAATATATTAATTTATTTGTATAATATCTACATAATCATAAATTTTTTTCAATGATCACTAAAATATTCCATAAATATATTCTACTTTAGAAATGTTCATAGACATATCCTACATAAAATCATTCAACATAACCAGGTGAAAGAAGAATTATTTAAAGGTATTATTAGATGATTTTTATGGGTAATTAGTGGAGATACATAAGAATAATATTAACATAACATGTGATAACATTCCCATATCATTACATATCACATTTAACATACTAGAGATCATAATATCTATTCATGTCCATAATATTGGATTTTATAACACATCAGTTATAACAGAATCAAGGAAAATGATCCATGATATAATAACACAAGAATAAGGAATATAAATTTGACATTAAAAAATCATTTAAAATCCGTTGTCAATTATTCCCAAATGGCATTAATAACATGTTAGTCTTTGGATAACCATTATTGTACTTGCTTCAGGCCTGAAATCACCACTCATGTACCCTATTTTGAGCATGGAATAACCTCTTAAATACTCCATAGGATCATATATCAATCATAATTACCAAATTAAAATGAGTGTAATATAGTTCTTACCCATCAGATATTGAAAATTATTCATATTTATAGAACAACATCATTAAAAAATCATCATATCATTACCCGTTAAATGAAATGGTTTTTAAAAACATTTCATTATATAATAACCTATGGAAAATAGATAGGATTCATAATTATTCAATAATTTCATCATATTTAAACACATGGAAAATTAAGTGGGTCATGAAATAATCTTATCATTGTAGAATTCAGGGAATAGAAACAATTTTCATAAACCTAATATCACTATAAACAATTCTAAGAGAGAATTAATATGGTGTCATTTATCCATATTCATATAAAACAATGAGTAATATGAAATAACATAATTGTAGTTATAGAATTATTTTTAATGATAAATTAAATGGATAATTTCTCAAGGAAGGTATATTTTCCCTGAAAATTAATTTTAAAAACTTCAAATTCTATAAATATATTGGAAATATTTTTTAATATACATATAATCACATAAATTAAACATTAAAAAACAATTTTATACATTTGGAGATAAAAATACATATTCTATTCAGAAAAAAATATAAAAAAAATTATTTTGAGAATAATTTTGTTTGAAAACAACCATGGAATATTAAAAAAAATCAACAAACCATATAATGGTCATTATTGGGTGAAATTCCTTTCACTATTTACATTTTGAAAATATATTGCATTCAATGTTTGGTAAAAGGAAAATAAAAATTATATGATAAATGACATAAATTTTCCTTTCAAAAATTATCAACAAAATTCACCCATGAGAAAATTTTTATTTAATAAATCATCTGATTTTTTTAACCAAAATATTTTTGAAAAAAATTATAAAAAACCATTATTAAAATGGTTTTTCTAAAGAAGATATAAATTAAAATAAAATTTTCATAAAACCATTATTTTAATATTTAATGTACAAAAAGAGAAGAAAATTAATTGGAAACTTGTTTTATAAATAAATAAATATTGCATATGAAAATTCAGATATCAATCAATAGTTAGATCATAATATTTGAACATTAGAAGAATATTAAAAAATAATCCGAATAAATAATAAAACTCTAATTTAAATCTCTTAAAAATTTGAAAATATTGAATGATAATCCCCATGAATTTATAATGTTAAATTTTAAAAATTTATTATCAGAATAACAAAATTCATGAAATTTCATTTGAATTTGGAATCATATAGACCTAATAAAATAGGATAGGTTCATATCAAAAGATATGTCCCAAATTAGTAAAATTGAAACAAAATCCCCATAACATTATAGTAACATTTGAACTATAAAACCCATGAAAATGATATAACAATGTGGATTTATAAATCCCATTATTTTTTTTTGGGGATCCACGATATATTTTCATGGGAAGTATATACACCATGTAATGGAAATTGGAGGGGAATACAAAATGTCTCCCAGTGAAGTAAAAAGTGTTATGGAAATCCCTTCACACCTTAACAATATATTGAATCATAGGATCAAATCAATAATAAAATCAAATAAAATTTTAAAAATCATAACAAGGGAGATTCATTGTATTATATTTCAATGGTTTGGTATATATACAACATAATTAAAACAAGTGTAGAATTTTCATATGTCTTCAAGTAATAAAAGAGTCTATAAATCCCTTAATAGAATTACTAACTTCCATCATAATCATTCTAATATCCTCTTTATGAAATATATGTTTAAGAAAAATATACTATAGAACCATATTTATATTAATCAAACCATATATGATTTAATTATATACTTTTAATACACATTTATTTACAATTACCTATTGAAATCATGTTTTATGTAATAAGAAATTAATATTTTTTAGACACTTTTTAGGACCTCATAATTTTGGGTAAAGACCAAAAAACCATTCCAACGAATTTAGTCAATAAGCATTATATGGTTATATTTATTTTAGAAACAATAGATAAAAACCAAAAAAATTTTGTATACCATATCATTTTCAGGTCTAGGATTTGGAGAATTAGACAAATACATAATATTTTATCATTTAAGTTAAAACATTATTCAAATTTTTATGTGCTACAACCATATTTGAAACAAATAAATATTTATGTAATACTAATCCTATTAAAAATAATTTAATTCTTAGAATTAGAATTAAATTTCCCAGTGATGGGTTGTTAAATCAATTATAAATACTTTCCTTAAATACTAAAAATATCATCAAAACATTTATAAACAAATTATCTCATAAAAAAAATAAGAACAGTTTTTTCACACATTGAAACATTTTTTATATATTATTATATTGTTTGTAATAAATTTAAAAACATATAATTTAAACCTAAAAATTATTTTAAAATGATTCCTTATATTTTTGTATTTTAAAAAATAATGATTTTTCAGAATTATTTATTATAGTTTGAGTGAAATAAAAAACCATTAGTACACTAATCCATATCACATGTTAGAAATAGACCCCTTAAGTTCAACAATATACTCACTATAAAATAATATATCAGTCGATACTCTAGGGTCAGTCTCATTAAAATATTTTAATTTTCATGTGTTTCTCAATTATACACAAAAAAAATTTCAGAACCATACATAGATTATTTTTAAAAAAGAATATAAGAGTATAAATTTATTTACAATGAACAATATAATTTTTATAAATTTAAAAAACAATGGAGGGGAAGTCCATTATTTTAAAGAATTGATATTATTTAAAATAATAAAATATAACATATTTATATATTAAATGAATATTTGAAATAATGAACATGGAATTTGAACAATATTTTAGATGATGACCATATATAATCATATAAATTACCTTCATAAACATAAAAAATCAATTCACCCATAAAATGATAAATTTTATCATTTACAACATATCGTAAATGGATGGTACACATAAAATGATAGCCTACATAGAATACATAAAATAATATATTTTATCATATAAATATACTTATAAAGAATATAATTTAAATATAACAATATCTAGAAAATATTATATTATTATTTTGAAGTAGCTTATTTAATGTTATGGAATAATTCATTATAATATTAAATCTCTACAATATATATATATATATATTGATAAATGTATTTTTAAATCCACTATTAGAATGGTTATAATATAAATCAATTATTAAAAACAAATTAGTGAAATTGTTTTATAAAAAACAAGCTCGATAGAAGACATTTTGTACTATCAACCATACAATATTGAATTTTGATGTGTATATATATATATATTATTTCAAATATATCCCTTAACTTAAATGAGGATGAAAAATGGCTTTTGGAATAGGGACATAAAGAAAATTAATGAGTGAAGAATTTTATAGAATTCTCTGAGTCTTTCTTACAGTGGAAGAAGTGTGGGGTTATATAGTAGTTTTATATATTTTCTAATATATCATCCTATCTCAGATTGTAGTTATTGTAGAGTATTGAGTATTTAGAAAAAATGTAATCATGGTGATTTTTTCCCATTTGTTCAATCATTTTTTCTTTGATGATAGCATATATATATATATATATATCGTTTCTGGGATACATTTGAAAATATGAAAAGGTGGGGTGGTAATTTTAAAAAACGAAGACAAAAATTAGTGTCCATTAAGCCATTATAAAATATAATAATAACATTTCATGGGTTGATGTTACACACACAAACACAAATATATATATATATATATACATAAATAAATATATATATAGCTTCTTTTGGAAGACTGGAGAGAGAAATAATAAAGGTACTCAAAACAGATTCGAACGTTTAGTTCTTATTTTTATCAAACAAGTTGGTGGATCAGGTGAAGAATTAGAAATGTGTGGAATTAGAAAAAAAGTTGGGAAGAAATAGATCATGGTGGAATTAATATCTACTACTGTGAAAAAAAGGGGACAAACATCCCGTGAAAAAGATTATCGGCAAAAGGTGTGAGTTAATCAGACAAGCCTGATCTTGAACTGAATCCCAAGAATCAATGTTAGGGAGTTTGTGTGTAAAAAAAGTTGTGACAAATCATTCTAAAAGTCATGAGCCCACACAGAAATAGCCTTACACATGTACTGATAGGGCATCCTCCCAACCACCCCATCGACTACATGGGGCCCTATACATGGCTTCCCACAAGAACATGGTTGGCACTTTTACCAAGCATGTTGGCTCACTAGTTTATACTACTTGCTGCACCATGTACTCCCCACATCCTCGAAGGCCTATATGATTCCCACCATATGAAATTCTTGGACTAGATTCCTTCAGTGGTGGGTAAGTCCTAAATTATTGTTTAATATAATTGTATATATATAAAATAAGTATAGACAAATAACCTTTAAATTTACATTGTTTCTCTTATATTCATTTGGTAAATTAAACTATCTATATAATGATTTTTATCATTATTATATGAAACCAAATTTTTATTTTCAAATAGTAAATTATTCATTTTCTAATTCTCAAATCAATGTTAAAAATAATTTCATATTTTTATTATGGTTAATTTTAAACATTTAAATTTATATCATTATTATTATGATTTATTTTAATTTGGTTTACTCACATAATTTATACAAGGATCCCATGGACTATATTATTTTTCAATGAACAAAAAAATTATATAATTACCTATGTGAAAGGGTATTCTATAAACACGTCAACAAATTCTATGTTTTTCTGATGAATTCATAATGGTTCTCTACATCTCAGTTATTCTCAATATTTTGGCAATTCCTCTTCCTATCATTTTTTAATTATTGTTGGTTCAGGTTTACTTAATTTCACCATTGATATTAGTGTTTTTATAAGATTTATTCTAATTATGTTTCGAGAAATTTTTTTGAGATTATTGAAATATACGAAGTATTACTTTTAAAAAGACATAATTAAATTACTGATTTATTAATAAAATGTTTAATGTTTTGTTTTTTAAAATTTTCAGTTATTCTTTATTGGTATCTTTTCTTTTAAAATACATCATACAACTTGGATATAATATTAATCTCCTTAATAAAATTATGTATTCACAATTGTTTCCCCAAACGTAGGAAATTTATGAGATCCCAACATTAGAATTCAATTAAACTTGTATATATTCATTTGTGTATTTATTTAACAAGATGTTAAAAAAATACTTTATTAAATATGTTTTTACTCAAGACTCAATGCACAATATTTCAAATTTTCTGGATTGTTTATCTGATTCCAAATGTAAAGACCTAAAACCCATGATTTCAATTTGAAATTATAAAAAAATTTATTTTATTAAATATTTTTTTTTACAAATACCATTTTACATTAGAGGACCTTTTTCTAATATACATTTTGGAGAATTATACATATACAGTACATATTATCAATGCATTTGAATACATTATAAAATTTTGATCATGTGTGAAACCTTCATACATGAAACCAAAACCAATTTAAAATTTTCTAATCATTGAAAAATATATTAGAATATATGGTGAGCATTAAATTTCCCAATAAGGGGTTTTAAAATCATTTTTAAATACATTTCATGATAACTAAAATACTATTTGGAATTATATTTCAATAAATCCTCTAATAAATTAAATAATTTAAACTTTCTCACAATTTTATTCACATGAAATGTATTATTAAATAGATTATATTAATTTGAAAAAAAATATCTTTTGAATAATAATTCCTCTGAAATACTTATTTTGATTTCACTTTTTTGCAAAAAATTTAGTGATTATTTATATTACATAGAATTCCATGAGGAAACTAGAAGGAAACTGACCCATATCAGATATAGGAAAAAATTCCCTTGAACATATTGGAATACTCTCTATACCATAAAATATAAATTGATATGTTAGTAAACATTTCAAGAAATCATTTTAATGGACATTAAATTCGTACTTGTAACTTAAGAACATTTCAAAATGATAAAAAAAATTACCTTCCTAGAAGAAAATAACATAAAAATTTCATTACTTGGGAAAATATTATTTTTATGAATATATACTATTAAGAAGAAGAAATCCACACCTATAAAGAATTTTTCCTATTTAAATTACATTAATTTGACGTCTTAACATATTAAATGAATGATTGAATTATTTTTCTTTGAATGTCATCAATATCCTCAGTTGTGGCCATATCTAATGTTATAATTGTCATTCACATATTTTTAAACAGAATTCACAAAAGATGATAAAATTTAACATTTAAGGTTATTATAAATGGATGATACACATAAAATGATTTCCTAGATCGAATACATTATATAATATAATTAGTAGACATATTTTTTTGTAAATGAAAATAAATTACAGATATCAACAACAAAACAATGTTTTTATATTTTTTTAAAATAAATTCTTTTAAATTAATGAATAATAATTTATAAAATAATATATTTGAGTAATATATATATAAATATGCTAATAGATGGCTGGATTGTGAATTATTATATTAGAAGGAATATAACTAAGATCATTGTTTGAATGAAATATAGTTTCTTTTTTCTAAATTAATTGCATGATTGAAATATCAATATACTAAAAACCTTATATTAGAGACATTAAATATATATATATATATATATGAATTTTTAATTCTTATATATCCCTTATATTAAATGAGTATAAACCCAAGGTTGGTGGCTTATAGACAAAAATATAAATAATGAGTGAATATTTATAGAGATTTGTCTTGTTCTATCATAGGGTAGAGGAGGAGATGGTTTATATAATAGTTGTATATATTTTTAAATATATAAATCATTCATGAATTATAGTTGTACTATAGTACAGTCTATGTGGAAAAAATGATTCATTTTTTTATTTGGCTAGGAGATTGATTAATTTTTATTTGAGGATAAATATAACACACACACATAAATATATTCTATTTTTTCTTTGTATTTCAATATATAAAAAGAGGTTTAAAATTGTGAAAAAAGTAAAACATACAATGGTGTCAATTTTTCCTATATAAAAATGATTATTTCGATTTCATTGGATGATATGAATTTTATAAATATATATAAATTTATATTCCATTAAAATATGAGTGTGGGAAATAAAAAAGTATAATAAAAAAATATTTATGGGTTCTATTCGCATTTTAATGACACCTATTGCTGGATTTGGTGAAGAACTAGACACCAGTTGTATTGAATTGAAATGGTAGAGAAAAAATGGATCTCAAAAGTATTAAGAACTATTGCTTTGATGACACAGGGATGAAGAACCAGAAATATAGACAATCTGAAAAACAATTAACCTCTTAGATGAGCCTGATCTTGAACAAACAGATGGGACAAGATCCCTTTTTTTAAAATCATCCCACAAAATAATCATTTGATCTTATAGAAATTGTTTGTATTACAAGCTGAGAAACTATAACCCCCATATCAATATCATAGAGACAGATGTCTATAGACATGGGCTAAGTGGGCACCTACCCATCCTCCCCTTTGACTGCATGAGACCCTATAAAGTGGTCACGACCGAACCTTTGTGGGAACTATGCCTGTTTCGGTGGGCTTGATGGCTTACACGCCTTGCTGCACCATGTAATCCCCTCTTCAATTAAGACATGTGTAGTTCCCACCTAAAAAGTCATTTCCTTGAATTTCATTGATGTTGGGTAATTAAAAAATTGTTTTAAGTATAATTTTCTACAAAAAACAAAAAAATATTTATCTGTGTAGCATTATTTTTTTAATCTCTATTATGTCAATATAAAAATCTATATTACTAATATTTTGATTATTATTTGAAACCAAATTTATTGTTTTAAATATATTATATTACATTTTCGAATTCTAAAATCCATAAATAAAATAATTTATACGTTTACATTTTTTACTCTTAATCATTTTCATATATATATATCCTTATTATTGTGATTTATTTTGAATTTCATTTTATGTCATCCGACAACTACTAAGACCCCAATGAATATATTTATTCTAATGGTAAAAAATTAATGGCTTATAAATACTTTTGGTAACGGGTATTTGAAACATAACTCAAAAAAATTACATGTTATTTTCTTGCTTCCTTTAAGGTTCCCTACTTCTATATGGTACTCATTATTATTTCTATTATTATTTGTTGAAATTTATAATTTTATAATAATCTGGGGAAGTGGGCTATAAAATCAAGATTATTATCTTAATAGGAGATTTTCCATGTGTGTTTCTAGTTGTTAATGTGAGATTACTTAATTATAAATGGTTTCTATTTTTGAAAAAATTTATAGAAATCAGTTCTTTATTAAAATAATTTTCCATTACACAGTACTCCAAATCTACGCATGAGTAATGTTTTAATTTTTCAATGATAATTATGGAAAAGGGGGAATGTAATATATTATCATAATAGAAAAAAATTGTATTATAAATTCTATGTTATTTATATAAATATACTGATAAATATCTTCCATGTGGTGTGATGATGAAAAAAGTGTCACACCACTTCATGATGTTGGTAGTCCACACTTATACAAATGTTGTTATCATCTTTCAGTGAGTGAAAATGTATGAATAAATATGATATATTATCTTTTAATAGTGATATATTTGTCAATTATATAATTAATATTATATTCATATTACATATATTAAATAAATATATACTCATTTTCTTCCATAAAATCATTAGTTAAAACGAATCACATTATTTCATAAGGTGATTATCCACCATACAGGTGAGTGACACAATCATATACCCAACTGAACAGAAATTTTTAAATTTATATATAATATTATGATTAAATAGATATAATTATGTTATAAATAATATTTAAATACACCATAATACTCTACAGTGATAGGTGGTAATGTAAAATCAAATAAAAATGAATCGTGAGGTGGTCGAACAAAATTATCATCAAAGTTGATTTGATAACTTATTTGATGTGTGTAGTGAGTATTTTAGGTAATAATAATAACATAAAAACATAATATTATATAAAATATACTGATTATTTTATATCATCATGATTTAAAATAGTTTACAAAGGTTTAGGATGAAATAAATAAAGAATATTTTTCGAAGAATGTTACATCTTATTTTTGTAACCATCACTGGTTCACCAATAGTATTCCTAGGTTGGGTTTTTTTTTCAAAATAATAATTACATGAAAAAATTTAAGTAGGGAATAATTTAATGATAGTATATTAAGAACAATTTTTTTAATGTTTAAATAACATAGGATATATTTAGACAATATATAAGTGAGGTCGGTGGAACAATTTTATTTTTTTGGATGAAAAAAGGAAAACTCTGTTTTTCTTTTGGTTAAAGGATCCAAACTGAAGTATTAATGAGTTTTAAATATAATAGTTTCTAAATATTTTCATTAAATTTATTTTATACTAATTTTTTATTTTTATCCCTTATATTTTTATTTTATTCACTCATAAACCATTTTTTTACCAAAACTACTTTAATTTGTTTCTAATTTCTCACTATTCCTTTTGGTAAAAAAATATGATGAACATATTTGAAAACAAAAATTATGAATATTAAAAAAAATTAATATATTTTTAATAATTCAATTCCGAAAATTAAAAAAATAATTTAAAAATAATCCTACATATGTGATGAGAAAGTGTGTTTTAAAAGAGAAAATTTACAATATATTAAAATGTTTTATATAAAATTTAAATTTCAAAAGGATTTTAATTAAAATAAATGTGATAAAATATAAATATATTAACTTTTAAAAATTTAAAAAAATTACATTGTTATTCATATTCATAAAATAATATAATAAAAATTCATTTTCAATTAAAAGTCAATATTATTCACTATGCATCAAAAAATTAACATTAAAAAAAATTAAAATATTACCCATAGATAATAATTATATTTTTATTTACAAAATTAATATTAATTCATATACTATTTTTTAAAAAAAATTAAAAAATAACTTTTAAAATACATTCCCAAAATTGAGACAAAACTACTTTTTAAAAAATATTACTATAAGAGTAAAATTTAATTTTTACCTACTGTTTATATAATAGATAATATTAATGTTAATACTTTCATTGAATTAATTTGGTAAAAATTTCATTAAAAACAAACAATGAGAGTGGTTTATTTAATTTATTTAAATAAAAATGTTTGTTTGCATAAAAAAATATTCTTAGAAAATAATTTCATTTATTTTCTTGTAGTCTTGATTTTTATTTTTAATTAATTTTTCTCCAACTAAATAATTATATGTAATGTGTAAACCTTATATTTTCATAATTTAGCTAATCCTTTCAATAAATTCTATTCCAATAATGAGGTGATAACTACAATTTTATATAATATATTTTAATTGTATAACCTATTTTTCTAAACATAGATTCATGTGTAATCCATGATAAAATCGGTGTTATGTGTAATTAAAAATATTAATCATTAAAAAATAATTTGAAAAACTTTTTCACACAATTTCAGATTATAATTGTAATTCATTAATTTTATTTCAAACACACACACACACACACACATATATTTATATAATTCCATTAAATAAATCCTATGGGTTCATTAAATTTACAAACATGCATCACAAAATAATGATTAGCCACAAAAATTGATATAAAAATAAATATTGATGATTTAAATTAGTCATAGGACTATTTATCGTATGTAAGGGAAAATATATTATTAAATTTAAATATAAATAAAATTAATTTTAAATAATTAATAAATTCAATGATATATATATGACACAGAACTCAATTTATTCATTAAATATATATTTCCAAAATTATTATATGTTTATATGAAATGAATTTATTATGTATTTATTAAATAATAATTTGAAAAATAATAAATAATTATATATACAATAAAATAATTTTACAGAAAACAAATAATTTTTACAAATATTCTATTAAATTTATTTTATGAATGGAAGAGTCATTCATCAAAAAATGTTTTTCAATGTTTATATTTTCGTTTTTAAATTAAAATATTATTTTTAAAAAATATCTAAATTATTATATATTAAATAATGGAAAACATTTTATGATTAAAACATTATTAAAAAAATTTTCTCCCAGTGGACATGGATATTATTTATTATTGACATCACTTATTGGTTAAAATTCTATTTTCTATAAAAAATGGGTTTCATACAAATTTTATATTTTAATCTAACTGTTAATTTTTATTTATATAGAGACTAATTTTGGTTAAATGGATCATATATTTATTTTTATTAGTTTGATTTATGGTAGAAAATGACGCATCTAATTTTTAATTACAAAATAACAATCTAGATTAATATTTATTCAAGAGTTATATGTGTTAAAATATGTAATCTAATGTGATCCAATTTTTTATAAATAATTGTTATTCATAAAAGTTATAGAATACCATTTTTTTAATTGTCATAAAATCTGAAATGAACCACTATTATTTACCCACCTAAATCAAAATACTTGTCAAACCCTCCAATCACTATATGATATCATTCTTACACTTACCCAACATTAGTTTCCTAGAAAATCATATCTTTTCATAAATAAATTGGGGGTCACTCCCTCCCATTCAAATATCTTCCTACAGGCCTAGTGCATTATTCATTATGTTACATTCTATCTGTATCTCTAAATGTTTCATTTGTTGCTCCAAATTTTCTAAGAATTCATTCTAATATTTAAGATGGTAGATAGAAAAATAAGGGTTCTCCACCAAAGTTTTATTTATATACTTATATTGAGCTAAGGAATTTTTGTTTTGATATTATTATTCTTTCATGTTATTATAATCAGTTCTCTATCATCCAAATAATGGTTTTTAAAATTTATTAACATAGTCATTCATTAAAATATTTTCATAATCCATTTTTCATTCACAACATGTTTCCGAAATCACTCGTTATTTCTACCCCTCATCAATTATATTCACAAAATTTTATTTTAATATGTTCTATTATTTCCATGTGATTATTATTAAAATTATTCCTAATAAATCTATTACAACCCAAAGTAATCTTTACTAATGAGAGAAATTGTTTTATCTCATTAGTCCAATTATATAATTCATTTTGTATACCTATCCTGCTACTGAAATCTTTCCATTTTTTTCCATGACATATATTAATGATGTGAATACCCAACTAAAATATATTTTAAGGGTACATGTATATTCTATTATTTATCTAATTAGGTTCTCACACATTTTAAAGAAAAATTCCATGTTCTAGGTTAAAAATGTTTAATTCATAAGACCATTCATTTATTTGTAATGCATATCAATTAATATATAAATGGTGAAACAAAATAACACTATAAACCATAGGGAAAATAATAAATTTGAATATATCAAATATTCACTACACCTTAGAAGGATTTCAAGGAAATTTATTTTGATTAATTTAGGAATAACCATTATAATATGAATTTTTTCACCTTAGGTATGTAAATATGGTATATTCTTCAGAATTTGTCATATTTATATTATATCCACATATCTAGGTTGTGAATAATGTACATATGATCATCATATATTTCATATTATTATGATTTTATTATAAATATTCTTCTAATTTAATATTATTTTATTATTCCTTCAGTTTAACCCATGATGTTTACTTATGGCCTATTTTTATTATTTATCCCTTACTTATATTTATTCCCTCAACTTTCATTTGACCAATGCCTCTTGAAAATAACATTTATTGAGGTGATCCAGGATTGAATAATAATGATTTCTCTATAATATTTAATATTCATTAATATTTTCTTAGGTGAATTATGTGTGAAATCCCTTATGTTTCAATTATCTAAGGCATTAAACCTAAAAATACCCTATGAAAATTATTATTTTAATTATTTTTTCATTTTAATTATGTCTAAATATATGCAAGAAAGTATTTATTTTCAAATTTGTTACATGATGAAAACTAAGAAAACAATATCCCATTTTGATAATATATTATAAAAATTATTTGAAATTCAGTTATGACATGTTCGAATTAAGGTGACATAAATAATGTATGTGATGTGTCCAATATGATAAAATATTTGTGTTTTAAAGTAAAATGAAATTTTAGTTCAAAAAATTAATCAAAATCCCAAAAAATAAACAACACTAATATTTTACATATATTAATGTAAAATGATAAATTATTCATTTCCAATGTGTATGAAAATAATGTTATTTATTCTAACACACATTATGAATGGAATGACTAAAACTAAGTGCATTCATTTAAAAGTGACATTTTTCTTCAAATAATTTTTCACATACTAAAAAATACATTATATTAATTTATTATCTAAATAATCTATATATGAATTTTTATTAAATTATTATATATAAGAGGAATATGAACTTCAATATGACACAAATTATGACCATTATGGTATAATAATTTTGTTTTAATTTAAAATTGATAATTTAAGTCAAATTTCACAAAAAAATAAATAAATACTAATCAGTAAATTTACATTTTTTTCTTTACATATAATGAAAAATATAAATAATTAATTTTTTTATATTTAAATCAATCACATATAAATTTATAAAATTTGAGGATGTTATTTAATAATGTAAATGTTTTCATTTTAAAATAACATTTACGTTCATAAAATGTGTCAAAAATAATAAAACATGATTTTATTTTCATGATAGATTTTTAAAGTGACGTAAAATATATTTTTCATGTGCATAAATCATCCAAACAAAGATAATAACAATTATGATGCTGGTATACATGAGATTACATTTTTACAATTAAAATTTTCATTTTTATTTATGAACACACATCACATACTCCAAATCCTGAAAATTAATTATGGTGGTCTTGAGACAAATTAAAATGATCAATAAATCAAAACTTATTACTATGAAAAAAAATTACATCAATCATATAAATGGTGTTTATAGTCTGAATTAATGTTAGTGTATTAATTTAATATTTAAAATTGTGGTTCAAAATCCATGTTTCATGCTCAAATATAGGAAGGGATGCCTTAATAGTCCTGATACATTATGAAGATGATCCTTTATTCAGTTTTGATTTTTAGGAGTCATTATTACAGCAATAAGACATAGACTATGAGTAAAATGATTCAAATTATGTGTCTTATTGTTAATGTTATTTTTATCTCACAACACATATCACATAGTAAAAACTGTGAAAATAAAATTGAATTTTCATGAAACATATGAAAAATGATCCCCAGTTAATTTTTCAGTATAGAAATAAATGACATTTATAGTCATAATATAGTTATGAATGACATTATTAATGTGTATTTTTTTAGTTTCAATGTGATATTTTATTCTAAACTGACTGTCATATATTAAAAATTTAATTAATACAAATATATTTCCTTTATACATTATAATAATAGTTCATAATTTATTTTTTACGTGTAAGAATTAACATGATGTCATTATGACACATAATGTGACTCATATGACTGAAAATTATTTCATTTATGTTAAAATTACAATTTACATAAAAATGTGGGTTACACATTATTATTAATGAAAATAGACATGGATTTTCTTAATATTTGATGACATGGATTTATATTTCATTTGAGACATAAAAAATATAATTTAGAAATCCTGTGATTTCAATTATGGAAATCATATTAGATAGAGGGAAACTCTATCTCAAGACCACCATCGGCTAAACACGACAAGTCAACTCATCTCAGGTGTATTCCCTTACATACACAATGAACATCTTGTCAGGTATATGCCCATACATATACCATGAGCAACCAGATATACTCAAACACACACCAATCCTCATGAGGTTCTGACCTAATAACCTAGGACATGTACATAACTAGGATAACACACTCTATGAGATCTGTCATCTTAGAAGACACTCGTCTGATAGATACACTCCATAGGGTCCCACACAAACATCTTATACGCTCACTTAAGAGATCACGCTCATCAGATATCATCAATATGTAAACCTCACATAAATAAAATAAACATCAAACACCATGGATAAGGGATCACTCAAGGGGTCCACTAGGGTATAAAATAACCTACACCAGTATATGAAGATCTCATAGATAAGGGATCACTCTAAGGATCCACTAAGGGATACCACAACCCGATCTGGTGCTCGTCAGAAACATGTCACTCAGATAGTGGATCGTCGCCTGTGTAATGGTGTTATTGACAATACCGGAACCCTATCTGGTATAACTCGTGATGTAGGGGATTGGACCGACGATTCACCAACCCTACTTAAAACAAAAGCTATGTATGGGATTGTATAACCAATGATGCTTCAACCCTAATATAAACCACATTCTGAGAAGGGGATCATATAACCAACCATGCCACAACCCTACTATGCATGGACCACAACATAGGGGATCATATTCTAGATAATACCTCAAACCCTAGGGGATTATCCTGCCTGATAGGGGATCACCTCTCATTGATAAGAGATCACCACGATACCAGGAACGTGATCTAGGAATGTGAAGCTAGAGGATCTCGCTCTGAACCCACTAGAGGGATTCCACAACTCTATAAAAATACATCCTATTTAGGGGGTCACAAACCTATTCTGAGGGAGTAATTCCACATGAACCCTCATAGGAACGAACCAAGGGAGTACACACAACCACTACTGGTCCAAATGTCGCTAACCTGAGCGAATGAAATTATCACTACATTGCGCACCTCCTAGGCCTATTCCAAGTCCACCATCCTGATCTATGTGAAAAAATACGCACGATAGGATATTCATTTTCCCAGAACGGACTTACAAAGCATTAGTCATAGAAAATGTAGCATACACAAGGTAGCCACCTCTTGGGGACCACGCCTCGACCCCAATTTTATGCAGTCAGATTGAACCATTTCAATCTCCATGTAAAAAATGCAGAAACCAGTTATCAAACAATCCAAAGGGATGTTAGGTGAAAAAGTGAAATTTCATCGTAAAACATGAAAACTCGGCCCGGTGGGGCCCGCATGTTGTCTTAAACCCGAACATACTAAAGAGCATCTCAAAAAGTCTGCACGAGAACTAGGATCATGCTACCACTGATAGCACATCAATCAGACATCTAGATCTCTTGGTACGTCTGTTGTAAGATATAATAATAATTTAATATTTTTAAATTAAAGTGTTTCGGGTCTCCAACCTTTGAGTGAAGAAGTCAAAAACACTGAAACCCACTAAAAAAAGTATGTCTTGCTGACAGAAACTTCTGTCCCCAGACGGCGTGTCAAACGGACGGGCCGTTTATAAGTTACACCCCTTTAAATACAAGGGGTCCCAACTGGGCCAACCAGGTCCAGACCGTCGGCCCGATGCCCAGCTCAAGGCGGCCCGCTGGGCGCAGCCCATCCCAACACCACCAGAACCTAGGGTCTGGTTCCTCCAAACTGATCGGCCGAGCGTCAGGTCTTTGTCCCTACACCACACCAGTAGGACCCATCGAACATGGGTCCTTCTCTGCAGCTCCCCCCGAGGCGCTGACCATGGGGCTCCCCTTGACCACGACGGGCCGATGTCGTCGCCTCCCTCCTACGGAGTGCATCCCTGCGTCACAGCCACCCGTGCCGCCTCTCTGCTGCTCCACCGCCTAGACTCACCGGCGCTGCACCGCCCGACACCGCCGACTTTCTCAACTCCTCCTGGTCTTCTACTACACCATGCCGCAACTTTCGTCTGCCCTGTTGCACCCAAGATCACCGCACCAGCCACACCGGACACCGCCGTCTACACCGGACGCACCTGATGCCACCTCTTCGCCTGCTATCGAATCCCCTCCAAACTTCTCTCATCTTCCGTTCCACACACTCTGAACCCTTAAGCTCCGCCTCGGCCTACTGCACCGCAACAAACGCCTATGGATGGCTCCACCGCTGTGGCACCCCGATCTCTGGCCACCACCCTTTCTAGAGCTGGGGCTTCCTTCCTCCGCCACAACCACTCTGGAAGCCTGATTTTAAATCCGAAAGAGGATTTGGAATCCTCAGGAAAAGGCCTTCGTAGAACATGCACCCAATCAACGATCCCAAGGAGTTTTAGTGCATCTAAAAATTTGGTTGAATAATTATTTAGAACTCGTTCAATAAGGAATTTAGAACGGGACTAAGATAGTGGACTTGTTCATTCAGACATCCTCTCAATTCTAAAATTATAGAATAAATCCGATGGATTTGACAAAAACATTATAAATTGACGAAGGACCGAAAAAACAACAGAAAGCCTAACTCGATCGGGTCATTCGTCATTAGAGATGCACCCGCTGCAATCTCACTTTGATCCGTCAGAGTTTTATCATCAATCTGGTGAAGAATGGCGAAGAACACCGAAGAAAATTTGAGAGAGAGAGAGATAAGGTTCAAATGGTTTTTCCTCTTAATTCCAAAACTTAATTTGAATTTATAAAGTCTTTGAAACTCTACTGATGGTTGCGGATTCAGAAACCTCCGTGCCAGCCTATTTTATATCACACCTATGGAAAAAACCACATTTCAAACTCAACGGATGTCTCATATTTTTATTCCGAGACATCGTTCGAATGTTATTCGAAAAGAACTCTAATGATAAAAATCACTAAGTAATTATTTCAAAATGACGACACTGACACTGGGTGACATCTCTCATAGCAGGTCCGCACCCACAACGTTTACTCCCCGCCTATGGTAAAAGGCACACTTCGGATGCAACCATTACATAGGAGTTCCCATCCGAGTTTGCATATAAGAGATAACTCGTTCACACCTCGTACATCGTATAAAAATAATTAATATTTTTATAAAATTAATTTCGAGAAAATCGAGCATCATAATCGCACGATGTCTTCACATGTAGCTCTGGAATTATTCATTGGAATATTCCAAAGATTTACAAGGACAAGACCCAAGTTGCTACACCCTAGTCCTTCCCAAATACCCCATCACAAACATCCAATTTTTTAATAGTGAATGTAACCTGAATGACTGAATAAATGATGTGTGAATGATATGCCCATTTATTTGGAAGTAAGAGTTGTGTTTTTTGTTATATATTTTATACTTTGATGTAACTATAGTGTCCCTAGATTTCCATATATAGATATGATATATTTCTATATGAATATTAATCACATTTAAAAAAAACATTCTCAAGGATTGTAGTTTTCTACAATTGTAGACTAGGTGCACAGTAATCTAATTTTGTGAATGTTCCTCAACAAATCTCATAATGATCAACGCCTTTATTACTTTTCATCAACATACCCTACTTAAATCTATTCATCAAAACCTGGGGAAACATAATGAAGGTTGATATCATATGATCAGTAATGGTAAACACGATAGATTCATAAACATACATCAACATAAACATATGAAAAAAACAATTAATAACCATACCATACATATCAAAGTCCACAATATTGGGTTCATGCATAATGATTTGAAGTTTAAATGATAAGGATCATATGAGAAGCAATGTAAATGAATATTGAGATAATTATAGTTATTTGATAAATTTATTTATGGTATAAACATAATCATATAAAATATTATGTCAAGGCTACACAATAAGACCATAAAAACATGATATGCTTGCTACAACCATCAGTGTACCTGCTTTATGCTTGGGATGGTTTTCCATGTATCTTATTTTTCGCCTGGGATAACTTTTACTATAACCTTTGCGATTATATACAATAATATTTATCTAATGAGTTGAATGAAGATATGGTCCCCACCAATCACATAATGAAAATAATACATATGTGTTCTATAATATCATAAAAAATTCTTTATATCTAAAACCATGAAATTAAATGGGAATCATAAAAAAATTCATCTTATCATAAGGGACGAAAAATGGTCATTTTTTATAGTTTTTTAATCATTTCATCATAGCGTAAATTGTGGACAAAGAAGCTCGTTTCCTTATAATTTTTTCATGATATTACACATTGATGAAGAATGGGTTTCATAAATCCCTTTTCATCCTATACAATTCTAACATTAAAAATAATGGTGTCATTGGTTCATGTCCCAAAAAATTCATGATTTACACCGTAGGTTGTTGTCTATGTTGGAAAATGATTCTAAAGGATAAATCACTTGGAACGTTAATAATGTAATAAAATTTTTAATTGAAAAAAATATTTTAAAACCATTACTTATAAAATATTTTGGAAATCATTTTCTTTGAAAATTTACGTGAATAAACATACAGTCAGAATTAAAAAGTCAATTAAAACGTTTCATTTGGAAATTATAATTTTTTTTGGAAAAAACATCTTATGATATTTTTTTTAAAAAAAATATGAAAATAAACTAAGTTATTTATGAAGTAATCGTCAAAAAAATAATGGTCATGGTAGCCATAAATTCCATTCACATCATAAATGTTATAAAAAGATACATTATGAGAGTTTGGAAGAAGATAAATATGAATTGTTTTAAAAAATAAAGTAATATTTATTTCAAACCCTTTCTCAAAAATTCAATCATCGGTAGGAATATATTTTTCAAATCATTTTAGGAATTTTAAGAATCATTTTATTAGAAAAAGTGGTTTTAGATTAAATGTGGTTAATGACCGAAGTGAGAAAAAAAGATAGTATTTCCTAAAAATATAATTATAAATGATGAGTAAATAAATAGAATTAAAAATTGAGAAATAAGTATTATCTATAAATATACTTGGTAGAAGAATATTGAGCAGGTTATTGAGAGTTAGATCATAATATTATTCCATTATATGAACGATTATAAAAAATCCTAATAAATTTTAGGTTCTAACATAAAACACATTCAGCTTAAGTAATATTATATCATAATCCCTATGAATTAATAACATTAAGAGAAAAATAAAAAATATCAAGAATAATTATGTTCAATATTAAAAATTTCAATTTGGCTATATATACACCACATAAAATATGATAGGTTTATAACATAACATACTTCTACAAGAATAAAAATTGAGAACAAATATCTTACCACTTTTGTAATATTTGATCCATAAATACCCTAAATAAGATATTATCAAATAGATATATAAATCCAAATATTTTTTTCTGGTGAACAATAAATAAATTTATTAATCTTAGGAATATTCCCCACATATAGGAAATATTTGGCGAATATGATATGACACAAACTAAAGAAAATAATGTTGTAATAAAACTCCATACCTCATTAGTTATATTATAAATTATAATACCCATGATAATTATAAATAATATTAAATATTAAATACCAAAAATGATGATATTTATGACATAACATGTCAAGAGGGTAGTATATACACCACACCAAATAAATGACCTGTGAATTTTTATTTGTGTAATAGAATGAAAACATATACTAGAAATAACACATCATATATTTCAATATAATCGTAAAAATTTAATCCTCGTATAAAAAATATAATTATATTATACATATATTTCATAAAAAAATTATATATATCATAAAATATATGATATATTATTGTTTATTTATGACCCATTTATTATCAATTCCTTTTAAATGTCACATTTCAGATAATAACAACATTGTTTTTTGTATATGTTTTTTTCTTTGGTTTTTAGAAAATAAATTGATTAGAAACCAATAATATCAACATAAAAATCATAAAATAATTATCATAATTATAAATCAATAATAACCCCAAGAATAATAAGGATATATGGCTTTGAGAAATTGATTTTTTACGATTATTGAGACGAAACACTATAAGTTAGTATGAGTAGAATTTTAATTTTCTAATAATAATTATGGAAAGAAGGTATATAGTATATTAAATTTAATAAAAATTAATATTATTATATATATATTTTTATTTATTTTAATATACTTATATTTATAAACTATTTGCAGTTGTTATGAAAGGAGTGTTGCATCACATGGTATTAGTCCACACAACACGAACAACATTATCATTTTTCTATGACTAGAGAAAAATATTATTGAAATGTTATATTTTTATTTTAGAAATATAAATATTTCACTAATATCATTATAGTATAAATTATGCCTCTAATAGTCTTTACTATTACCCTTGTTAAATTCTATATAAAGCGTTGGTGAAAATAAATCATATCTATTTCTGAAGAGGTAGTTTACCATACACATGAGTAATGCTATCTTATTCCAAAAGGAATCAAAAGTACAATGATAAATATAATATAATTAATTTTATTTTAGAATTATGTTATAAAAATCATATATATACTTTGGACCCTTCATAATACCCAACCATGAAAGGTGGTAATGGAAAAATTAATGAATCAGTTCACAAGGAGGTTGTCCACTGTATAAATGAGTTATTATTTCACAACCCATTTAATGAATGTATATATTGTTTTAGGGAATTAATATAACATAAAAACATATATTTATATGGATTATACAATTATTATTATAATATAATGTTTTAATATAAATTTAAGGAGCTGGGGGAAGAAATATGAAAAAACCGCTCGTTGAGGAACATAACTTTTTTCATTGGGTAACCTCCTTAGGATTTCACCAAATTACTTCATATGTTTCATTTTCTAAAAAATATAATTATATAATGATATTTTTGGTTTTTTACTTATTTAGTAATGTCTTATTAGAAACAAAATGTTTTTCATGTGAAGAAAAGAGGAGATGGGGTATCCTTTTACCAGTGATCTGGGTGGAACACTATTAACTATTTGAAACTAAACATGTGTACCAATGATTTTATCAATATGAAATTATCTAAAATGGGGAATTATATACTTTAATTAATTATTTGCTATAAATATGTCCAAATAATATATATTAGACATGTTTTTTATCTTTTAAAACCTTATCATTTTTTTATCCCTCATGTGAGCCTATTTATTTATTTACTGTAAAAACTAATTTTTATTGATTTCAATAAATAATTTCAAGAATATTTATTATATTTTTAGATAATAAAATTTATGATTAATATAAATATTTAAACATTTGAGATATTTTTTTTCATAGAAGTGAAAATAATAATATAAATTTAATCTTATAGATGCAATAAGACAACAAATGTTTAATGAAGAAATACTCAAAAGTCTATAATTTGTTTATATCTAATTTCAAGATGATATTGTTTTCAATTAACACAATCAAATTTATAGATATATTAATGAAATAATTCTAATTTAATAAAATTATTCATATAATAAAACAATATAAATATTTAAAAAATAGAAAAATTATAAGTAATATTTACTTTTGTTCAATATTCACAAAAAATTGATCTTTTAATTATATTAAAAAATGAACAATAATATATGTTTTTTATTATTATTTAAAAATCATTTTTTTTTAAAAAAAATTTATAAATATTATTATTATTTTAAAAAATAATAGTCCAAATGGTGAAAAAAATTAACAAATTTTTCTTCTATATTTAAATTTGGATTGATTCTAATCACTTTTCTAGAAAAATTATAATGGTAATGTCAAATAATTAAATGAATATATATTATATAAAATGTGTTTCAATCATTCTCTAAAATTGATTTTAAATATATTGAGGTAAAAACAATTCATGATAATAGTTTTCATAAAAAAATTTCCTTTATTCTGAATTAGTTTTTCTTTTCATTTTTATTAATTTGTCACTAAATAGTTATTTTTATATACACGTATCATCCATATGTTTTTATAAAATTGTTTAAAATATTCATAAATGAAATTTTAGAATATAGGTTATAATTATCATTTTAGATAATTGTAATTTAAATGTATTCCATATTTCTTTTAAATTCATCATTGTGTGTAACTTAATATAATCATAAGATTATGTGTAATGAAAAAAATTTAATAGATAAAATTAATTTGATAAATTGATAACCAAAATAATAGGTCTTTATATTATACTACATTAAAATGAAATTCATATTTCAAAATTGTCTCCATCATCAATGTTTTAAAATTTGAAAATTCAATCACAAAAAAACCCACATTGTAAATTGGTTAATAAATTAGCCGCATGAAAATGTGAATGGGTTTTAGAAAATTCAAATGGAATAACACATTTTAGGATTCAAATTAGTAAAAGGTAAGAGTGGGGAGAAACATGGACTTATAAGTGAAAAATAAGACCCAAATACTAATAGTGATTGATAGAGAACATGGTTATGAGAATGTTAAAAACCACAAATCAATATACAAAATATGCAGGAAAACATAAATTGGTATAATAAAAAATGATGATAATATGCGATAATTTAATTTCAATATCATTTTCTTAATGGTATTTAATTCATTATTTACATCTAGAATGAGATCGCATGAAATTGTAAATAGATGATATAATTATATTTCATTGGAATAATTCTCTCTTTTGGATGAGAATTGATGAATTTCTACTTCATCTCTTAATGTAATATATTACTATTCATGCTTGATGACCTAAATAATATATAGAATAGAAAGATATTTCATTACTTCTATCTCTATTTCATAAAATGGTCAGAAAATGTAATCCTATATAAGTAACTATTCTTATAATTTAGTTACATGATAATCTCTAAAACCACATCAAATGTTTATGTTAAATAGTTCCATAAATGGTCAAACTTATTACTCGTAAAAAATATTATATTAAAAAATAGGCAATATAATTTCAGAATAAAAATTAACATTAATCCCCCATATGTCATAATGTTTCTCTTTATCATCATATACCAAATAACTGAATACATTTGTCTTGTATTCTATTGAAACATGATGCTAATATAAATTACCGTAAAATCATATTCAAAACAAATATGAATCATTATTCCATAAATAATTGATTAATTAATATATTCTTTATATCCAAAAATTCTAAAAAATATTTCAAAATACAAAATATACAACTTTCTGAAATAATCATTAATTATTTTAAAGTAATTCATTACTATACGACCTACATTATCCATATCAATTATCTCGGTGTCCCAACATATTTATCACAAAAATTGGAAGGATTATCTATCCTGTAATCATGTTTATTCTATTACATTTATCCTTATCATTAAATAACATTTTCTATTCATAAAAATTTGTTAATAATATTATTGAAAATCTATTTTTAATATCTATACTAAAAAATCCTTATATATTTTAAAATTACTAAATTCTACTACATAAACAGTTTAATTATTCCACCCCATCATTAATTCATTTACTATGATTAATCAATGATTTATTTCATATCTCATTCATTTCATATGACATTAATAGCATATTCATCACCAACATCAAAACCAATACTTACACAAACATGATGATTCCCTTCACGAGCATTTCCCTTAGGAAATCAAGGTTTATAACACCCATATATTCCACATTTAAAACATTAAATAGTAAATGATACCTTAGAGAGACGACAAATATAATGAAATTAATTATATAAAAATTTCATTATTACTTTTCAATTTATTGTATTAATTTTTTAATCTCCACTACCAATACATATTATCAATCATCTCATACATTCCCTAGAGTGGTTACCCCCACATTTTCTACATATAATAAATTCAACCATCTGTCCTTCATGGAATAGACTACCAAAACTCTCTAAATGATATAAAATTATCTTCTTCTAAGACTCTATTAGTTGGATAAGGTGAAATTTCTTAATAACTTTCCATTATAATTTATTTAACACAATAATAATAATATGTAACATTGTAGTCATCATCTCAATTTTTTCTCTTCTAAGACTTATATGAATCATTCAATGCTAAACGAGGTCCTTATCAATTCTATAATTGATTATTATAAAAAATCCAAGATATTTCATGTAAACATATATATAGAAATATAATTATGTATCACACTAAATTATTTTCTTCCTTGTTTTTGAAGGATAAGTATATATTTATTCCGATATTAACTATTTCAACACATAGTTTCCACACATTGATATTATATATTTATAATTTAATATTCAATAAATTACACAGAAACACACATGAGGGCAATGATATATTAGTTTATTTGTATAATATCTACATAATCATAAATTTTTTTCAATGATCAATAACATATTCCATAAATATATTCCACTTTAGAAATGTTCATAGACATATCCTACATAAAATCATTCAACATAACCTGGTGAAAGAAGACTTATTTAAAGGTATTATTAGATGATTTTTATGGGTAATTAGTGGAGATACATAAGAATAACATTAACATAACATGTGAGAACATTCCCATATCATTACATATCACATTTAACATACTAGAGATCATAATATCTATTCATGTCCATGATATTGGATTTCATAATACATGAGTTATAACAGAATCAAGGAATATATATTTGACATAAAATAATCATTTAAAATCCGTTGTCAATTATTCCCAAATGGCATTAATAACATGTTATTCTTTGGATAACCATTATTTTACTTGCTTCAGGCCTGAAATCACCACTCATGTACCCTATTTTGAGCATTGGATAACCTCTTAAATACTCCTTAGGATCATATATCAATCATAATTACCTAATTAAAATGAGTGTAATATAGTTCTTACCCATCAGATATTGAAAATTATTCATATTTATAGAATGACATCATTAAAAAATCATCAAATCATTACCCGTTAAATGAAATGGTTTTTAAAAACATTTCATCATATCATAACCTATGGAAAAGAGATAGGATTCATAATTATTCAATAATTTCATCATATTTAAACACATGGAAAATTAAGTGGGTCATGAAATAATATTATCATGGTAGAATTCATGGAATAGAAACAGTTTTTGTAAACCTGATATCACTATAAATAATTCTAAGAGAGAATTAATATGGTGTCATTTATCCATATTCATATAAAACATTGAGTAATATGAAATAACATAATTGTAGTTATAGAATTATTTTTAATGATAAATTAAATGGATAATTTCTCAAGGAAGGTATATTTTCCCTGAAAATTAATTTTAAAAACTTCAAATTCTATAAATATATTGGAAATATTTATTTAATATACATTGAATCATATAAATTAAACATTAAAAACAATTTTATACATTTGGAGATAAAAATACATATTCTATTCAAAAAAAAATTATAAAAAAATTATTTTGAGAATAATTTTGTATGAAAACAACCATGGAATATTAAAAAAATCAACAAACCATATAATGGTCATTATTTGGTGAAATTCCATTAAATATGTAGATTTTGAATATATATTGCATTCAATGTTTGGTAAAAGGAAAATAAAAATTATATGATAAATGACATAAATTTTCCTTTTAAAAATTATCAACAAAATTCACCCATGAGAAAATATTTATTTAATAAATCATCTGATTTTTTTAACCAAAATATTTTTGAAAAAAATTATAAAAAACAATTATTAAAATGGTTTTTCTATGGAAGATATAAATAAACATAAAATTTTCATAAGACCATTATTTTAATATTTAATGTACATAAAGAGAATAACATTAATGGGAAACGTGTTTTATAAATAAATAAATATTGCATATGAAAATTCTGTTATCAATCAATAGTTAGATCATAATATTTGAACATTAGAAGAATATTAAAAAATAATCCGGATAAATAATAAAAATATAATTTAAATCTCTTAAAAATTTGAAAATATTGAATGATAATCCCCATGAATTAATAATGTTAAATTTAAAAACATTATTATCAGAATAATAAAATTCATGAAATTTCAATTCAATTTGGCAACATATAAAACTAATAAAATAGGATAGGTTCATATCAAAAGATATGTCCCAAATTAGTAAAATTGAAACAATATCTCCATAACATTATAGTAACATTTGAACTATAAAACCCATGAAAATGATATAACAATGTGGATTTGTAAATCCCATTATTTGTTTTGTGGGGATCCATGATATATTTTCATGGGAAGTATATACACCATGTAATGGAATTTGGAGGGGAATACAAAATGTCTCCTAGTGAAGTAAAAAGTGTTATGGAAATCCCTTCACACCTTAACAATATATTGAATCATAGGATCAAATCAATAATAAAATCAAATAAAACTTTAAAAATCATAACACGAGAGATTCATTGTATAATATTTCAATGGTTTGGTATATATACTACATAATTTAAACAAGTGTAGAATTTTCATATGTCTTCAAGTAATAAAAGAGTCTATAAATCCCTTAATAAAAGTACTAACTTCCATCATAATCATTCTAATATCCTCTATAAGAAATATATGTTTAATAAAAACATACTATAGAACCATATTTATATTAATCAAACCATATATGATTTAATTATATACTTTTTATACACATTTATTTACAATTACCTATTGAAATCATGTTTTATGTAATCAGAAATTAATATTTTTTAGACACTTTTTTGGACCTCATAATTTTGGGTAAAGACCAAAAAACCATTCCAACGAATTTGGTCAATAAGCATTATATGGTTATTTTTATTTTAGAAACAATAGATAAAAACCAAAAATATTTTGTATACCATATCATTTTCAGGTATAGGATTTGGAGAATTAGACAAATACATAATATTTTATCATTTAAGTTAAAAAATTATACAAATTTTTATGTGCTACAACCATATTTGAAACAAATAAATATTTATGTAATACTAACCCTATTAAAAATAATTTAATTCTTAGCATTAGAATTAAATTTCCCAGTGAGGGGTTGTTAAATCAATTAGAAAAACTTTCCTTAATGGCTAAAAATATCATCAAAACATTTTTAAACAAATTATCTCATAAAAAAACAATTAGAACAGTTTTTTCACACATTGAAACATTTTTTATATATTATTATATTGTTTTTAATAAATTTAAAAACATATAATTTAAACCTAAAAATTAATTTAAAATGATTCCTTATATTTCTGTATTTTAAAAAATAATAATTTTTCAGAATTATTTATTATACTTTGAGTGAAATAAAAAACCATTAGTACACTAATCTATATCACATGTTGGAAATTATCCCCTTAAGTTCAACAATATACTCACTATAAAATAATATATCATTCGATATTCTAGGGTCAGTCTCATTAAAATATTTTAATTTTCATTCGTTTCTCAATTATACACAAAAACAATTTCAGAACCATATATAGATTATTTTTATAAAAGAATATAAGAGTATAAATTTATTTACAATGAACAATATAATTTTTATAAATTTAAAAAACAATGGAGGGGAAGTCCATTATTTTAAAGAATTGATATTATTTAAAAGAATTAAATATAATATATTTATAAATTAAATGAATATTTGAAATAATGAACATGGAATTTAAACAATATTTTAGATGATGACCATATATAATCATATAAATTACCTTTATAAACATAAAAAATCAATTCACCCATAAAATGATAAATTTTATCATTTACAACATATCGTAAATGGATGGTACACATAAAATGATTGCCTACATAGAATACATAAAATAATATATTTTATCATATAAATATACTTATAAAGGATATAATTTAAATATAACAATATCTAGAAAATATTATATTATTATTTTGAAGTATATTATTTAATGTTATGGAATAATTCATTATAATATTAAATCTCTACAATATATATATATATATATATATATATATTGATAAATGTATTTTTAAATCCTCTATTAGAATGGTTATAATATAAATAAATTATTGAAAACAAATTAGTGAAATTGGATTATAAAAAACAAGCTCGATAGAAGACATTTTATACTATCAACCATACAATATTGAATTTTGAGGTATATATATATATATATATTTATGTCAAATATATCTCTTAACATAAATGAGGATGAAAAATGGCTTTTGGACTAGGGACACAATGTAAATTGATGAGTGAAAAATTTTATATAAATCTTTGAATCTTTCTTACAGTGGAAGAAGTGTGGGGTTATATAGTAGTTTTATATATTTTCTAATATATCATCCTATCTCAGATTGTAGTTATTGTAGAGTATTGAGTATTTAGAAAAAATGTAATCATGGTGATTTTTTCCCATTTGTTCAATAATTTTTTCTTTGATGATAACACATATATATATATATATATATAGTTTCTGGGATACATTTGAAAATAGGAAAAGGTGGTGCGGTAATTTTAAAAAACGAAGAAAAAAATTAGTGTCCATTAAGACGTTATAAAATTTAATATTAACATTTCATGGGTTGATGTTACACACACAAACACAGAAATATATATATATATATCTACATAAATAAATATATATATATATATAGCTTCTTTTGGAAGACTTGAGAGAGAAATAATAAAGGTACTCAAAACAGATTCGAACGTTTAGTTCATATTTTTATCAAAGAAGTTGGTGGATCAGGTGAAGAATTAGAAAGGTGTGGAATTAGAAAAAAAAGTCGTGAAGAAATAGATCATGGTTGAATTAATATCTACTACTGTGAAAAAAAGGGGACAAACAACCCGGGAAAAAGATTATCGGGAAAAGGTGTGAGTTAATCAGACAAGCCTGATCTTGAACTGAATCCCAAGAATCAATGTTAGGGAGTTTTTGTGTATAAAAAGTTGTGACAAATCATTCTAAAAGTCATGAGCCCACACAGAAAAATCCTTACACATGTACTGAGAGGGCATCCTCCCAACCACCCCATCGACTACATGGGGCCCTATACATGGCTTTCCACAAGAACATGGTTGGAACTTTTACTAAGCATGTTGGCTCACTAGTTTATACTACTTGTTGCACCATGTACTCAACACATCCCCGAAGGCCGACATGATTCCCACCATATGAACTTTTTGCACTAGATTTCTTCAGTGGTGGGTAATTCCTAAATTATTGTTTAATAGAACTGTATATTTATAAAATAAGTATAGTCAAATAACCTTTAAATTTACATTGTTTCTCTTATACTCAGTTGGTAAATTAGACTATCTATATAATTATTTTTATCATTATTATATGAAACCATATTTTTATTTTCAAATACTAAATTATTCATTTTCTAATTCTCAAATCAATCTTAAAAATAATTTCATATTTTTATTATGGTTAATTTTAGACATTTAAATTTATATCATTATTATTATGATTCATTTTAATTTGGTTTACTTACATAATTTATACAAGGATCCCAAGGACTATATTATTTTTCAATGAACAAAAAAACTATATAATTACTTATGTGAAAGGGTATTCTATGAACACGTCCACAAATTCTATGTTTTTCTGATGAATCCATAATGGTTCTCTACATCTCAGTTATTCTCAATATTTTGGCAATTCTTCTTCCTATCATTTTTTAATTATTATTGGTTAAGGTTTACTTAATTGCACCATTGATATTAGTGTTTTATAAGAGGTATTCTAATTATGTTTCGAGAAATTTTTCTGAGATTATTGAATTATACCAAGTTTTAGTTTTAAAAAGACTTAATTAAATTACTGATTTGTTAATAAAATGTTTAATGTTTTCTTTTTTAAAATTTTCAGTTATTCTTTATTGGTATCTTTGCTTTTAAAATAAATCATACAACTTGATATATTATTAATCTCCTTAATAAAATTATTCCTTCACAATTTTTTCCCCAAATGTAGGAAATCTATGAAATCCCAACTATAGAAATCAATTAAACTTTTATATATTAATTTGTGTATTTATTTAACAAGACGTTTAAAAAATACTTTATTAAATATGTTTTTACTCAATACTCAATGCATAATATTTCAAATTTTCTGGACTGTTTATCTGATTCCAAATGTAAAGACCCAAAACCCATGATTTCAATTTGAAATTATAAAAAAATTTATTTTATTAATTTAATTTTTTTTTACAAATACCATTTTACATTAGAGGACCTTTTTCTAATCTACATTTTGGAGAATTATACATATACATTACATATTATCAATGCATTTGAATAAATTATAAAATTTTTTCATGTCTGAAACCTTCATACATGAAACCAAAACCAATTTAAAATTTTCTAATCATTGAAAAATATATTAGAATATATGGTGAGCATTAAATTTCCCAATAAGGGGTTTTAAAATCATTTTTAAATACATTTCATGATAACTAAAATACTATTTGGAATTATATTTCAATAAATCCTCTAATAAATTAAATAATTTAAACTTTTCTCACAATTTTATTCACATGAAATGTATTATTAAATAGATTATATTAATTTGAAAAGAATATATCTTTAGAATAATAATTCCTCTGAAATACTTATTTTTATTTCACTATTTTGAAAAACAAAAGATTTTATTGATTATTTATATTACATAGAATTCCATGAGGAAACTAGAAGGAAACTGACCCATATCAGATATAGGAAAAATTCCTTTGAACTTATTGGAATACACTCTATACCATAAAACATAAATTGATATGTTAGTAAACATTTCAAGAAATCATTTTAATGGACATTAATTTCGTACTTGTAACATGAGAACATTTCAAAATGATAAAAAAATTACCTTCCTAGAAGAAAATAACATAAAACTTTCATTACTTGGGAAAATATTATTTTTATGAATATATATTATTAAGAAGAAGAAATACACACTTATAAAGAATTTTTCCTATTTAAATTACATTAATTTGACGTCTTAACATATTAAATGAATGATTGAATTATTTTTCTTTGAATGTCATCAATATCCTCTGTTGTGGTCATATCTAATGTTATAATTGTCATTCACATATTTTTAAACATAATTCACAAAATATGATAAAATTTAACATTTAATGGTTATTATAAATGAATGATATACATAAAATGATTACCTAGATCGAATACATTATATAATATAATTAGTAGACATATTTTTTTGTAAATGAAAAGAAATTACAGATAACAACAACAAAACAATGTTTTTATATTTTTTTAAAATAAATTCTTTTTAATTAATGAATAATAATTTATAAAATAATATATTTGAGTAATATATATATAAATATGCTAATAGATGGATGGATTTTGAATTATTATATTAGAAGGAATATAACTAAGATCAATGTTTGAATGAAATATAGTGTCTTTTTTCTAAATTAATTGCATGATTGAAATATCAATATACTAAAAACCTTATATTAGAGACATTTAATATATATATGTGTGTGAATTTTTAATTCTTATATATCCCTTAGATTAAATGAGTATAAACCCATGGTTGGTGGCTTATAGACAAAAAAATAAATAATGAGTGAATATTTATAGAGATTTGGCTTGTTCTTTCATAGGGTAGAGGATGAGATGGTTTATATAATAGTTGTATATATTTTTAAATATATAAATCATTCATGAATTATAGTTGTACTGTAGTACAATCTATGTGGGAAAAATGATTCATTTTTTTTATTTGTCTAGGAGTTTGATTAATTATTATTTGAGGATAAATATAACAAACACGCATATATATATATTATATTTTTTCTTTGTATTTCAATATATAAAAAGAGGTTTAAAATTTTAAAAAAGTAAAACATACAATAGTGTTAATTATTTTTATATAAAAATGATTATTTAGATTTCATTGGATGATATGAATTTTATAAATATATATAAATTTATATTCCATTAAAATATGTGTGTGGGAAATAAAAAAGTATAATAAAAAAAGATTTATGGGTCCTATTCGCATTTTAATGACACCTATTTGTGGATTTGGTGAAGAACTGGACACCAGTTGTATTGAATTGGAATGGTAGAGAAAAAATGGATCTCATAAGTATTAAGAACTGTTGCTTTGAAGACACAGGGATGAAGAACCAGAAATATAGACAATATGAAAAACAACTAACCTCTTAGATTAGCCTGATCTTGAACGAACAGATGAGACTAGATCCCCCTTTTTAAAATTATCCCACAAAATAATCATTTGATCTTATAGAAATTGTTTGTATTACAAGCTGAGAAACTAAAACCCCCACATCAATATCATAGAGACAGATGTCTATAGACATGGGCTAAGTGGGAACCTACCCATCCTCCCTTTTGACTGCATGAGACCCTATAAAGTGGTCACGACGGAACCTTTGTTGGAACTATGCCTGTTTCGGTGGGCTTGATGGCTTACACGCCTTGCTGCACAATGTACTCCCCTCTTCAATTAAGACATGTGTAGTTCCCACCTAAAAAGTCATTTCCTTGAATTCCATTGATGTTGGGTAATTAACAAATTGTTTTAAGTATAATTTTCCACACACAAAAATATTTATCTGTGTCGCATTATTTTTTTAATCTCTATTAAGTCAATTACAAAATCTATATTACTAATATTTTGATTATTATTTGAAACAATATTTTTTTATTTTAAATATATTATATTACATTTTCGAATTCTAAAATCCATAAATAAAATAATTTATATGTTTACATTTTTTACTCTTAATCATTTTCATATATATATATATCCTTATTATTGTGATTTATTTTGAATTTCATTTTAAGTCATCCGACAACTAATAAGACCCCAATGAATATATTTATTCTAATGGTAAAAAATTAACGGCTTATAAATACTTTTGGTAACGGGTATTTGAAACATAACTCAAAAAAATTACATGTTATTTTCTTTCTTCCTTTAAGGTGCCCTACTTTTATATGGTACTCATTATTAATTCTATTATTATTTGTTGAAATTTATAATTTTATAATAATCTGGGGAAGTGGGCTATAAAATCAGAATTATTATCTTAATAGGAGATTTTCCATGTGTGTTTCTAGTTGTTAATGTGAGATTACTTAATTATAAATGGTTTGTATTTTTGAAAAAATTTATAGAAATCAGTTCTTTATTAAAATAATTTACCATGACACAGTACTCCAAATCTATGCATGAGTAATGGTTTAATTTTTCAATGATAATTATGGAAAAGGTGGAATGTAATATATTATCATAATAGAATAAAATTGTATTATAAATTCCGTGTTATTTATATAAATATACTGATAAATATCTTCCATGTGGTGTGATGATGAAAATAGTGTCACACCACTTCGTGAAGTTGGTAGTCCACACTTATACAAATGTTGTTATCATCTTTCAGTGAGTGAAAATGTATGAATGAAAATGATATATTATCTTTTAATAGTGATATATTTTTCAATAATATAATTAATATTATATTCATATTACATATATTAAATAAATATATACTCATTTTCTTCCATGTAAATCATTAGTTAAAACGAATCACATTATTTCATAAGGTGATTATCCACCATACAGGCGAGTGACACAATCATATACCCAACTGAACAGAAATTTTTAAAGGTATATATAATATTATGAATAAATAGATATAATCATGTTATAATTAATATTTAAATACACCATAATACTCTACAATGATAGATGGTAACGTAAAATCAAATAAAAACGAATCGTGAGGTGGTCGAACAAAATTATCATCAAAGTTGATTTGATAACTTATTTGATGTGTGTAGTGACTATTTTAGGTAATTATAATAACATAAAAACCAAATATTATATAAAATATACTGATTATTTTATATCATCATGGTTTAAAATAGTTACAAAGGTTTAGGATGAAATAAATAAAAGAATATTTTTTGAAGAATGTTACATCTTATTTTTGTAACCATCACTAGTTCACCAATAGTATTCCTAGGTTGGTTTTTTTTTCAAAATAATAATTAAATGAAAAAATTTAAGTAGGGAATAATTTAATGATAGTATATTAAGAACAGTTTTTTTTAATTTTTAAATAACATAGGATACATTTAGACAGTTTATATGTGAGGTCGGTGGAACAATTTTATTTTTTTAGAAGAAAAAAGACAGAATCTGTTTTTCTTTTGGTTAAAGGATCCAAACTGAAGTATTAATGAGTTTTAAATATAATAGTTTCTAAATATTTTCATTAAATTTATTTTATACAATTTTTTTTTATTTTTTATCCCTTATATTTTTATTTTATTCACTGGTAAACAAATTATTACCAAAACTACGCTAATTTGTTTCTGATTTTTCACTATTCCTTTTGGTAAAAAAATATGATGAACATATTTGAAAACAAAAATTATGAATATTAAAAAAAATTAATACTTTTTTAATAATTCAATTCCGAAAATTAAAAATAATTTTTAAAAATAATCCTACATATGCGATGAGAAAGTGTGTTTCAAAAGAGAAAATTTACAAGATATTAAAATGTTTTTACATAAAATTTAAATTTCAAAAGGATTTTAATTAAATTAAATGTGATAAAATATAAATATATTAACTTTTAAAAATTTAAAAAAATTACATTGTTATTCATATTCATAAACTAATATAATGAAAATTCAGTTTCAATTAAACGTCAATATTATTCACTATGCATCAAATAATTAACATTATAAAAAAATTTAACAATTACCCATAGATAATAATTATATTTTTATTTCCAAAAGTAATATTAATTTATATACTATGTATTAAAAAAATTAAAAAATAACTTTTAAAATACATTCCCAAAATTGAGACAAAACTACTTTTTAGAAAATATTACTATAAGAGTAAAATTTGATTTTTACCTACTGTTTATATAATAGATAATATGAATGTTAATACTTTCATTGAATCAATTTGGTAAAAATTTCATTAAAAACAAACAATGAGAGAGGTTTATTTAATTTATTTAAATAAAAATGTTTGTTTGCGTAAAAAAAGATTCTTAGAAAATAATTTCATTTATTTTCTTGTAGTCTTGATTTTTATTTTTAATTAATTGTACTCCAACTAAATAATTATATGTAATGTGTAAACCATATATTTTCATAATTTAACTAATCCTTTCAACAAATTCCATTCCAATAATGAGGTGATAACTACAATTTTAAATAATATATTTTAATTGTATAACCTGTTTTTCTAAACATAGATTTATGTGTAATCCATGATAAAATCGGTGTTATGTGTAATTAAAAATATTATTCATTAAAAAATTATTTGGAAAACTTTTTCACACAATTTCATATTATAATTGTAATTCACTAATTTTATTTCAAACACACACACACACACATTTATATAATTCCATTAAATAAATCGTATGGGTTCGTTAAATTTCCAAACATGCATCACAAAATAATGATAAGCCACAAAAATTGATATTAAAATAAATATTGTTGATTTAAATTAGTCATAGGAATATTTATCGTCTGTAAAGGAAAATATATTATTAAATTTAAATATAAATAAAATTAATTTTAAATCATTAATAAATTCATTGATATATATATGACACAAAACTCAATTTATTCATTAAATATATATTTCCAAAAATATTATATGTTTATATGAAATGTATTTATTATGTATTTATTAAATAATAATTTAAAAAATAATTAATAATTATATATACAATTAAATAATTTTACAGAAAACAACTAATTTTTACAAATATTCTATTAAATTTATTTTATTAATGGAAGAGTCATTCATCAAAAAATGTTTTTCAATGTTTATATTTTCGTTTTTAAATTAAAATATTATTTTTAAAAAATATCTAAATTATTATATATTAAATAATGGAAAAAATTTTATGATTAAAACATTATTAAAAAAAATATCCCAGTGGACATGGATATTATATATTATTGACATCACTTATTTGTTAAAATTCTATTTTCTATAAAAATGGGTTTCATACAAATTTTATACTTTAATATAACTGTTAATTTTCATTTATATAGAGATTAATTTTGGTTAAATGGATCATAAATTTATTTTTATTATATTGATATATGGTAGAAAATGACGCATCTAATTTTTAATGACAAAATAAAAATCTAGATTAATATTTATTCAAGAGTTATATGTGTTAAAATATGTAATCTAATATGATCCAATTTTTTATAAATAAATGTTATTCATAAAAATTATAGAATACCATTTTTGTTATTGTCATAAAATCCCAAATGCATCACTATTATTTACCCACCTAAATCAAAATACTTTTCAAACCCTCCAATCGCTATATAATACCATTCTTACACTTACCCAACATTAGTTTCCTGGAAAATCATATCTTTTCATAAACATAATTGGGGGTCACTCCCTCCCATTAAAATATCTTCCTACAGGCCTAGTGAATTACTCATTATGTTACATTCTATCTGTATCTCTAAATGCTTCATTTGTTGCTCCGAATTTTCTAATAATTCATTCTAATATTTAAGACGGTAGATAGAAAAATAAGGGTTCTCCACCAAAGTTTTATTTATATAATTTTATTGAGATAAGGAATTTTTATTTTGATATTATTATTCTTTCATGTTATTATAATCAATGCTCTATCATCCAAATAATGGTTTTTAAAAGTTATTAACATAATCATTCATTAAAATATTTTCATAATCCATTTTTCATTCACAACATGTTTCCGAAATCACTCTTTATTTCTAACCCTCGTCAATTATATTCAAAAAAATTCATTTTAATATGTTCTATTATTTCCATTTGATTATTATTAAAATTATTCCTAATAAATCTATTACAACCCAATGTAATATTTTCTAATGAGAGAAATTGTTTTATCTCATTGGTCCAATTATATAATTCATTTTGTATACCTATCCTGCTACCAAAATCATTCCATTTTTTTCCATGACATATATTAATGATGTGAATACCCAACTAAAATATAATTTAAGGGAACATGTATATTCTATTATTTAACTAATTAGGTTCTCACACATTTTAAAGCTAAATTCCATATTCTAGGTTTAAAATGTTTAATTCATAAGACCATTCATTTATTTGTAATGCATATCAATTAATATATAAATGGTGAACCAAAATAACACTCTAAACCATAGGGAAAAGAATAAATTTCAATATATTAAATATTCACTACACCTTAGAAGGATTTCATGGAAATTTATTTTGATTAATTTAGGAATAACCATTATAATATGAATTTTTTCAACTTAGGTATGTAAATATGGTATATTCTTCAGAATTTTTCATATTTATATTATATCCACATATCTAGGTTGTGAATCATGTACATATGATCATCATATATTTCATATTATTATGATTTTATTATAAATATTCTTCTAATTTAATATTATTTTATTATTCCTCCAGTTTAACCCATGATGTTTACTTATGGCCTATTTTTATTATTTATCCCTTGCTTATATTTATTCCCTAAACATTCATTTGACCAATGCCTCTTGAAAATAACATTTATTGAGGTGATCCAGGATTGAATAATAATAATTTCTCTATAATATTTAATATTCATTAATATTTTCTTAGGTGAATTATGTGTGAAATCCCTTATGTTTCAATTATCCAAGGCATTAAACCTAAAAATACCCTATGAAAATTATTATTTTAATTATTTTTTCATTTTAATTATGTCTAAATATATGCAAGAAAGTATTTATTTTCAAATTTGTTACATGATGAAAACTAAGAAAACAATATCCCATTTTGATAATATATTATAAAAATTATTTGAAATTCAGTTATGACATGTTCGAATTAAGGTGACATAAATAATGTATGTGATGTGTCCAATATGATAAAATATGTGTGTTTTAATGTAAAATGAAATTTTAGTTCAAAAAATTAATCAAAATCCCAAAAAATAAACAACAGTAATATTTTACATATATTAATGTGAAATGATAAATTATTCATTTCCAATGTGTATGAAAATAATGTTATTTATTCTAACACACATTAGGAATGGAATGACTAAAACTAAGTGCATTCATTTAAAAGTGACATTTTTCTTCAAATAATTTTTCACATACTAAAAAATACATTATATTAATTTATTATCTAAATAATCTATATATGAATTTTTATTAAATTAGTATATATAAGAGGAATATGAACTTCAATATGACACAAATTATGACCATTATGGTATAATAATTTTGTTTTTATTTAAAATTGATAATTTAAGTCAGATTTCACAAAAAAATATATACTAATCAGTAAATTTACATTTTTTTCTTTACAAATAATGAAAAATATAAATAATTAATTTTTTTATATTTAAATAAATCACATATAAATTTATAAAATTTGAGGATATTATTTAATAATGTAAATTTTTTCATTTTAAAATAACATTTACGTTCATAAAATGTGTCAAAAATAATAAAACATGATTTTATTTTCATGATAGATTTTTAAAGTGACTTAAAATATATTTTTCATGTGCATAAATCATCCAAATAAAGATAATACCAATTATGTTGCTGGTATACATCAGATTACATGTTTACAATTATAAATTTCATTTTTATTTATGAACACATATCACATAATCCAAATGCTGAAAATTAATTATGATGGTCTTGAGACAAATTAAATTGATCAATAATTCAAAACTTATTACTATGAAAAAAAATCACATCAATCATATAAATGTTGTTTATAGTATGACTTAATTTGAGTGCATTAATTTAATATTTAAAATTGTGGTTCAAAAGCCATGTTTCATGCTCAAATATAGGAAGGGATGCCTTAATAGTCCTGATACATTATGAAGATGATCCTTTATTCAGTTTTGATTTTTAGGAGTCATTATTACAGCAATAAGACATAGACTATGAGAAAAATGATTCAAATTATGTGTCTTACTGTTAATGTTATTTTTATCTCACAACACACATCACATAGTAAAAACTGTGAAAATAAAATTGAATTTTCATGAAACTTATGAAAAATGATCCCCGGTTAATTTTTCAATATAGAAATCAATGACATTTAAAGTCATCATATAGTTATGAATGTCATTATTAATGTGTATTTTTTTAGTTTCAATGTGATATTTTATTCTAAACTGACTATCATATATTAAAAATTTAATTAATACAAATATATTTCCTTTATACATTATAATAATAGTTCATAATTTATTTTTTACATGTAAGAATTAACATGATGTCATTATGACACATAGTGTGACCCATATGACTGAAAATTATTTCATTTATGTTAAAATTACAATTTACATAAAAATGTGGGTTACACATTATTATTAATGATAATAGACATGGATTTTCTTAAAATTTGATGACATGGATTTATATTTCATTTGAGACATAAAAAATATAATTTAGAAATCCTGTGATTTTAATTATGGAAATCATATTAGATATCATGTGTGACAAGAAACATAAATATTATAAGGAAATAAAAATCCCCAAGACATTATGGTATATATTTTGAAATAAATTCAGTCTATTTGTTACCTTATGATGCATGGAATACCAAGTTTGAATGAAAAAAGCCACCATATTAAAATATTATCATTTAGATATGACCATTATAACCATGATTTGTATTTAGTGGGTATGAGTAGTAATAACTAAATTATGATAAAAATATGGTTTACGCATATATAAAATCAATTAAATAGATAAATATTTTTTATAAATAAAATAATAATAACTGGAATAAAAAAGCAATGTCTTCTGAAAAATTTCTTTTTTAAAAGATATAATTTATTTAATCATTGGGAAAATAAAAGATAAATAATTTTCCCCAAATTTTAAAAGTTTATTTTAGTAAATCAACATAACATTTTAAATAATAATCATACTCTTCCTTTTTGGTGTTTTTTTAATAATGATTACCTGAAAATATTTATTTTTTGATGAGTAATGAAAAATATTGATATTTTTTTAGAACGCCCTTTCTGATTAAAATATTTTCCAAGATAAATTATTTTTTAAATAATTTTTAAAGTAATATTAGTTCAATTATGTCTAAATATTGTCAGTGGAATATATTTAAAACTTATTATTGTTATTAAAACATTATATATATATGATAATTTTTTCTTTTCAAAACATGTCTTTCATTACCTCAACATTTTAATTTTAAATTGAATTCATCCAATTCTCTTAATTGATGATTAAAAAAGGGTTTCCTACTTTTATGAAGATATTTTTTATTTCAAAACATGTATAATTTTTTCTAACAATAACATATAGTAAAAAAGAAAAAATTTATTTATTACAGTTATGTTAAAAATTTGTACATTGAGTGGTTAAAATAAGAAGTTAAGGTGAGAAATTACATAAAACATGTCAAAACCCAATAGAGAACCCTAGAAATCACAAATAAAATGGACTATAATGACCCATTTTGTGGGCCAAATTCATGAGGTGGATGTGGGTTTCAATTTATATTTTTTATTTCAATTTTTGTCATCTCCCACACACATAAAAGGTTACCCACTCTCCACCCCTATTGACACATCCAAAACCCATATAATAGAAAGTACACACCCAAAGAATTTACAGGAATCACTCTCAACACTCTTGATTAATTATTTTTGTTAGGAATCCCTAATAATATGTCATAGGTATATACATAAATTTTCTCTCTAACGAACATGAAAAATTATTAAATCTGTATATTTGATTGATTAATTTTACCACCATCATCAAATAAATATGAAAAATGAAAATATAATAAAAAATTATCTCAAATATTTTATATTCTATAATTTCTATTGAATATTTTAGATCCATCCCCTCTTCCATTAAATGGGGAATGAAATCATCGATCGTGTGTATGGAGGAGAATTTGCATGTGAACCGTTGTACATTATCATCCATTACAAACATTAATATATGGATTTAATAATATATTTAATATATTTAAATGATATTAAAAAAAATTCTTATACTTATACAATCATGATGTCATATATACATTATAACATCCCATTATTAGGGGATAAGATAACGCCAGTCATGTGTATGGAATACTACATGTAAAGACAAATAATTTCAAGGAAATGTTTTTCTTAAATAATTTGGAATTTTACGAGTCTGAGGATTCTAACGGCACATGATTCTGAGACCCGGTGTGCCCAGAATCAATTTCTGAAGTTTTTTTGGTTACATTCAGTGGACGAACGAGTGGGTTTTTCTATCTTTTGAACAAGTGATTGGAATTGAAATCCAAGGGCACCGATGAACTTGTAACGCCAGCACTTGCTTAAGGGGACCTTTAACTCATATGCATTTTATGCGCGTCGAGAGTTAATTTTTGGGGAATTAGAGTAAAATAAATAAAATTTTTAATACACAATTTTATTTTGGTTGGGTGGTTATTTCCTCCCAAGGGCAGTTATAGGTGGGGCCCGGACCTACATAACCTCCCATGAGAGGGTATTTGTGAGTTGGGGCCCACACGAACCCCTAACCTCTCAACTCCTTTAAACTCCCATGAAACCCCCCTCATTTACTCTTAAACCTCTCCACCTCCTCTTTTTGAATCATAATCCTTTCACCCTCCTCTCTTTATTAAATATGACATCCCATATAATTAATACCTTCATTAATTATATGTGGTTTCATGTATTCATTTTGAATTTTCAGGGAATCATTATATTTTTAGATAGCCTTTTGTTTCTTTTGGGGTTGGATATTATTTTGTTGTGTATAAAGGCTTTGGAGAATTCACCTTCTCCAACGAGTAACATGAGGAACGACACCCTCTTAGACGAAGAATGTCAACTCCACAAATAACTACGATACACATTCTTTTACATTCTCCGTGACAAGAGAGGAGACGCCACGTCCTCTTCGGATGCACCCCGACGTCCATGGAATCGACGTCTGTTCTCTGCGACATCATTCTTCTTGAAGCCATCCACTGCAACGTTCATCTCATGAAGTTCGACAACATGAGATGAATTTCCATGGTAGGGGTCATTTTTTATTAATTTAAATCCTCATTCCCCAGCTTTTAATATGGTACATTGATTGGTGAATGTTATCATCTAACAAAGAGGGTGCGGGAAGAAAAAACAATGCACGAAGTCCCTCCGATGGTTTTAATGGTTTGATAATGGTGGAGTCACAATGGTTCCACCACAAGATAAAACCGTAGAAGAATCCAGCTACGCAAATGACACCGGGTTGCCATAGTTGTGCAAAGAATTGGAGCGTAGCCACCAGGGCCCATGACAGTGCCGGAGGGGTGCGATGTCATCACACCGTGCCAGAGGAAGAGAGTTGCAGCGGTCGGAGTTTGAGTGGCACCATTGCACCACACTTGAAGGTGAAGCCACAGCTGGGCCACGATGGCTTGGAAAGACGGCGGCCGGCTGAACCGGCTGCCAGCGACGGTGCGCCAGGGCGGAACTCGGCGAGTTACGTGGAGAAGGAACTGGCGTTTGTTGGTTCTGTTATGAGAGACAAGGGGGGCGAAAACTTCCCCCTTGATTGATTATGGCAGGCCCCGCAGGTCACCGTCTCCACCTGGTCAACATGACCAGGTGGGCTTCACCACCCTTGCCACGCTGCTGGGCCATTGCGTCACGTGGACCGGGTCACTGTGTCGGCCGGGCCGGGCTGGACCGCACACAGCCGGGCCGTGTCACACTAGCCGAGGGTCGGGCTGCACTAGGTGGGCCGGACCGTGCCCACTTAGGCTGGGCCACGCCCTATCGTGCCGATCCCGGACCCAGTTCTGGCCGACCCAGGGTGGGTTTGGCCGAGTCGGACCGGGCCCAGACCCCCCTTTTTTCAGACCGTTTTCGGTTAAACAGCCATAACATGAGCTACAGACATCTGATCGATGCACCGAATGTTGTGTAGGAATACTTGGATTGGTAAGGTTGTTTTTCTATATTACACTAAAGGTTTATGTGTTTTTTGTGTATGACCAGGTTGGTTCTAACCCGAAACCAACCAGGCCCTCGGAGCAGAAACACATATAACTTAAGGACCAGACTTCTGATTGACGTGCCGTCAAATATGTTGAATTTCTATTGATGAGAAGGTTATTTTGGAATAATCCACTTGAGGTTTGGATTCAGATGGTGTATGGATTGGTTGGATTGTACCTGAAATCCAACCAGGCCCCTGGAACGGAAATGACAATAACTCTCAGACCGGGCGTCTATTTGACGAACTATTAGTGGCGTTTGTAATACCGTTGTAAAAAACAGTTCCTTTCTGTATACCCCATTGGATTTCGGGGTACAATTGAGATATGGGTGGGTTGGTTTGTACACAAAACCCCCTAGGCCCCGGGAACAGAAACGCTAATAACTCACAGACCAAGTGTCTGATTGATGCACCGTCTATTGTGTTGAGACCCCTATGACAAGGCGGTCCTTTGAGATACTTCCACATGATATTACATGACACTTGGAGTATTAAACAGTAGCTCATGGAGCAGATCCTCCTGGAGACGAGTGTACGGAGTACGATGAACATGTAGATGGCTGAGACCTAATGACTTCTTGACTGATTTATATGGGAGTGACTTGACTAGCCCAGTGGGGAGCACTACTATGTTGGTGTGGCAGACCCATGGAGGAGGAGCGCTAATCTGTTGTGGCGGCAGACCCGCGGTACTCAAAAGGAGGAGTACCTCTGTAGGCTATTAGGGGCAGTGCTACTATGTTGGGGCGGCAGACCCACGGCAGGGAGCACTAATATGTTGGGGTGGAAGACCCACGGTACTCGACAGAGGAGGAGTACCTATGAAGTCTAAGGTTAGTGAGTGGAACCTCATAGTCATGATAGGACTACAGCACTAAACAGAGGAAGAGTTCTCCAGAATCCATGTTTTCTTCATAGTGAATAAAAATCTTTGTTTGAGCTGAGTCAATGACCTTTGTGATTTCCTCATGATTGAGATGGTTTACTTGACAACTTATGTATATGTATGGGCATATACCTAAGTAAATGTAATCTATTGAGATATTTCTTTTTGGATTATAATTGTTAGAATTTTGTGTGACCTTGAGGGTCTTAGGGTCCCTACTGAGTATCATTTTACTCACCCCTGCACATGTTATGCATGCACCTCCTTGTGTTGGTTGCAGATGACAGACAGCACAAATCGAGGTAGAGTGTACGATGACTGGACGGTACCTGGAGGTGGACACTCGGTGTGACGGCACATGGAGTGGACCGATAGACACAAAGTGTTGAGGAAAAAATTTGTATCTACCCTTCATGTAGGAACCTAGATGATGTTCTAGGAGCTACTTCAACTTTCAGCTGTTGTCTTTTCAGTTGTACTTTTCTTACATTTGTAGTTGTATCTTTCAGTTGGGCATGTATCTCTGGCCCCTTTGTACTTTCAGAACACTTTTTATACTGCATTTATAAGTGTTTTCTTTCCCTTTTTCCCTTTTTTGGGAGTTTATGTTTTATAAAGTCAATTCCTTCCTAGTTATAGAGATTTACGTCTTTGGTGCTATTCGCCAGCCCCTGGACTATGAAAGGCGGGATTGGGGTAGTTACGACACGGGACCCGGGGCACGGGTCGTGACACAACAACCCCATGAAGGGATGTGATTCATTTTTATTTTATAATTTCCATTAAAGTTTATGAGTTAAAATTTAATATGTATATGAGATATTTATGAACTTATCGTAATTATAAAAATATAATATCAGATATTATATCTTACCATCCTATCTGTTAATATGAATAATTTTTCTAGTGTGTTTGAGTTGACAACACACTCAATTTAGCGATGTGAAATGTTTTGAATTTTTTATATGAATCATAATATTTATTTATTTTATTTTTTTAAATTATATATAAGAAATAATAATTATACATAAAATAATAATTAATATTTATTTTCCTTTCATTCCATATACAAAAATAATTAACCAATTTCATGGTGAACATTCGACATACCATCTTCATGAATGTTATAATCTATCATATATACCTAAAATTAGTATATTATTATAAATTAATATATAATGAATATATATATATATAATTTATTATATGGTTAATAATCTAAAAGATATGTATAAAATGATGAAATTAAAATGAACACCAATAATTAAATAAATCATACTTGAAAAATATAGAATCTATTACTGTAATAATGCGAGATTTTATAAAATATATTCTTTTTAATTTATTTCATATCTTTTGTTGTACGCTACACCAAGATTATCTTGCACTATACACAACACTGCATTAGCTTGCAGTATATGCAACACTAATCATGGATCGTGTTACACACAATTTCAAGTTTGTTTGATAGTAGTTATTCTACACAACATTGACTATATGTATATATATTCAATGTATTAATGAAATTTGGTTGGATTTTTTTATATTCAACAACAATGGAGTCGCGCACTACACACAACCCTGATTTGTCTTGCATTACACGCAATCACGACCTTCCTCGATAGCGTGTGTTGTACGCAATATCGGGTTTTACTAAACAACAATATATTATTATAATATTATTATGAACTAGCCATTATGAATAGAATTAACTAAATTTTAAATTTTATAATATTATTATTCATCTTACACATTTTCTATAACATGGTATAAGAACAAAATAAATTTTTTGGGTAAAATTAGTATCTTTCAAAAAATGCAGTTTTTCCGCCTTTTGATGGCGCAACCACATTAAATCTAGTTTTTGACATGTTTATAAGTTCTATTTGACAATATAAACTTCTTCTTTGGAATCAGGAAACAAAAATTTATTTTGGATAGATTTTTCATATTTTCTAGTAACTTTCATATTTTGATGAATATTAAAAAGACGGTATATTTTAATTAAAAACAAATTTTTTCATCGCAATAATTTATACGGTTAAATTATAATAAATAATGGTTTTAAAGTTTAAATATATTATATTTTTACCATTTAATATAATTTATGTCATTAACATTATTTTTTCATTGAATTCATAGATAAAAACATTTCAATCTTTTGTAATGATTTAACTTTTAAAAAACGTTTTCTTAATAACAGGAATTATTTTTAATTAATTTCTGCACTTTTGTGTATCGAATTTAGAAAAATAGATTCCATATTTGGAATCATTGTTTCCCAATTATGATAAAAAGCTAATTTTTTTTGGTCATTATGAATAGTAACTATGGTAAATTTTATTTACAATACTAAATAGTAAATCGGGTAATTATGGGTAAATATAATATTATAAAATTACCCTAACACTTGTCATAATATAATTTGATGCTTATATTTCGGCCTAAGGCATATTTGGGTCAAAATGGAATCCATTGGAACTTACTTGGACGTGATTAAGACCTTTAGTTTATTTTATTAATAGGAAAGTGAAATATGCCTCACTCAACTTTAATAATTAATTTATTTTTAATATAATTTATACAGAATATAAATTCGTTTATGAATAATAAATTGAAAGATAAAATGTTTATCTTTATCATGGTAATTTATTTGTAATTTTAAGGGTTATTTAATTAAATTTTTATACTATAAATTAATGATGCTGAAATTATTTATTTAGTGAAAAATCAAAAATATAGTTTTTATTGAAATAGTAATACATATCAAAAGGCCCAAAAATCTGAAAAAAACTTATTATTAGTATATATATAAACCCTAATGATTCACTGGCCTAATTTTTGGCCATTTGGATCCTTATTAAGGTGATTATGACACTTATAATATTTTATATTAAATGCTTTCAAAGTTGTCACCTTCATAATTTAATAAAGATAAAAAAATTAATGATGTTATTTTAAGATGATAAATTTGAGTAATATTATTATTATAAAATCATTGAAATTTATGTTCATCAAATGATTTTATTTTTAAATTTTATGCAACAAATAAGTATATTAAATAATTATACAAAAATGTTGTACTAATTATTTTATTTAGTGATACCAAATAAATGGTTTTATAAATATTAAAATAAATAATATATGAACTATTTAATGTGATCCACTAATTTTATAGGCAAATATGACATGTTAGTAATGTGTTAAATATTTTATATCGAATATATCCTCTTTGTAGATTTTATTTAAATCCCAATAAATGAATAGTGTCAAAATTGACAATATTGTGATTTTATAAAAATAACATATTATTAAATTGTTTAAAAATCACAAAAATATTTAAAAATTATAAATTGAAATTTATATAGTATAAAATGTCATAAAGTATACAATTATGCAAAATTAACAACACATAAGTAATTATTTATAACCATTTAAGATTTAGAATTTTATTACCCCAAAAAAACTTAAATAGATTAAATAAGGATAAATCAAAATGATAAGGTTTAAAATAAGATCAAAACATGTATAAATTTGATTGGTTGATGTGATTACAACCCTATATCATATAATCTTCGAATTGAGTTATTTTTGGAGGTTTTTATGTGGGGTTTTAATTTATATTAAACTAATATATTTGAGGATTCCAAAGGTGCCACTCTCCTCCCTTATAAAAGGGCACCTCCTCCCTCTCCCCCTCACACCAATTTGAGACTTTAATCTCCACAAACCCCTGCCAATTTTACTTCCCCACATCATTAGAAACCTAATAGAGGTATTGTTCTTCTCAAAAGACCAACTCTAGTCCCCTAAGAGAATGTTTTAAGGAGGCCCTTAGAGAAAGAGGTAATAACTTCTACCGTTTTCTTCAAGTTCCATTATTTTTATACACCCTCTTCTCTAGTTGTTTAATTATGAAGTAATAACATAAGTATCCCATATATACTGATATTTTATTATAAATACTAAACAAACCTATTTCACCTTCTATCCATCCTACGAAAAACAAAATCACCGCGTGTGCGTACGTACAGAATATCATCTCCACGTCGTGGTGTAATCTATTTTTCCACCAACACCTTACATGGATGGGTATAATGTTGTAAAGAATAACTATATATGGTTATTATAAAATCATACTGATTAAGACAAATTATACCATCCACTCCAATTCTATTAAATAATTATGGGAACGATATCATCGCTCGTGCGTACGTACGGATTACCGTCTCCACGACGTGATGAGATTTATTCGCCATGTTAACCATACATGAATGATTATAATGTTTATATGATGAATTATAATGAAATATATGAAATAATAATGCTACTAGATTTATTTATATATATATATATGTATGTCATCTATTTAGTTTCATTCAATTCAATATGGAAACCAAAACAGTGTTCAAGCGTACGTACGACCTACCGTCTCCATGAATGGTGTATTTTATTCCTTTTATCGATCAATAATTATTTTGTTCTGTATAAAGGCTTTGGAGAATTTACCTTCTCCAACGAGTAACATGAGGAACGACACCCTCTTCGATGAAGAATGTCAACTCCACAAATAACGATGATACACATTCTTTTACATTCTCCGTGACAAGATAGGAGACGCCACGTCCTCTTCGGATGCACCCCGACGTCCATGGAATCGACGTCTGTTCTCTGCGACATCATTCTTCGTGAAGACATCCACTGCGACGTTCGTCTCATGAAGTTCGACAACATGAGATGAATTTCCAAGGTAGGGGTCATTTTTTATTAATTTAAATCCTCATTCCCCATCTTTTAATATAGTACATTGATAGGTGAATGTTATCATCTAACATAGAGGGTGCGGGAAGAAAAAACAATGCACGACGTCCCTCCGATGGTTTTAATGGTTTGATAATGGTGGAGGCACAATGGTTCCACCGGAAGATAAAACCGTAGAAGAATCCAGCTACGCAAATGACACCGGGTTTCCATAGTTGTGCAAAGAATTGGAGCGTAGCCACCAGGGCCCACGACAGTGCCGGAGGGGCGCGGTGTCATCACACCGCGCCAGAGGAAGAGAGTTGCAGCGGTCGGAGTTTGAGTGGCACCATTGCACCACACTTGAAGGTGAAGCCATAGCTGGGCCACGATGGCTTGGAAGGACAGCGGCCGGCTGAATCGGCTGCCAGTGAGGGTGCGCCAGGGCGGAACTCGGCGAGTTACGTGGAGAAGGAACTGGCGCTTGCTGGTTCTGTTACGAGAGACAAGGGGGGCGAAAACTTCCCCCTTGATTGATTATGGCATGCCCCGCAGGTCTACGCCACCACCTGGTCAACATGACCAGGTGGGCTTCACCACCCTTGCCACGCTGCTGGGCCACCGCGTCACGTGGACTGGGTCACTGTGTCGGCCGGGCCGGGCTGGACCGCACACAGCCGGGCCGGGCCACACTAGCCGAGGGTCAGTCCGCACTAGGAGGGCCGGACCGTGCCCACTTAGGCTGGGCCACGCCCTATCGTGCCGATCCCGGACCCAGTTCTGGCCGACCCAGGGTGGGTTGGGCCGAGTCGGACCGGGCCCAGACCCCCCTTTTTTCAGACCGTTTTCGGTTAAACAGCCATAACATGAGCTACAGACATCTGATCGAGGCACCGACTATTGTGTAGGAATACTTTGATTGGTAAGGTAGTTTTTCTTTATTACACTAAAGGTTTATGTGTTTTTTGTGTATGACCAGGTTGGTTCTAACCCGAAACCAACCAGGCCCTCGGAGCAGAAACACATATAACTTAAGGACCAGACTTCTGATTGACGTGCCGTCAAATATGTTGAATTTCTTTTGATGAGAAGGTTCTTTTGGAATAATCGACTTGAGTTTTGGATTCAGATGATGTATGGATTGGTTGGATTGTACCCGAAATCCAACCAGGCCCCTAGAACGGAAAAGTCAATAACTCTCAGACCAGGCGTCTATTTGACGAACTATTAGTGGCGTTTGTAATATCGTTGTAAAAAACGGTTCCTTTCTTTATACCCCATTAGAGTTCGGGGTACAATTGATATATGGGTGGGTTGGTTTGTACACAAAACCACCCAGGACCCAGGAACAGAAACGCTAATAACTCACAGACCAAGTGTCTGATTGATGCGCCGTCTATTGTGTTGAGACCCCTATGACAAGGCGGTCCTTTGAGATACTTCCACATGAGATTACATGACACTTGGAGTATTAAACAGTAGCTCATGGAGCAGATCCTCCTGGAGACGAGTGTACGGAGTACGATGAACATGTAGATGGCTGAGACCTAATGACTTCTTGACTGATTTATATGGGAGTGACTTGACTAGCCCAGTGGGGAGCACTACTATGTTGGTGTGGCAGACCCATGGAGGAGGAGCGCTAATCTGTTGTGAAGGCAGACCCGCGGTACTCAAAAGGAGGAGTACCTATGTAGGCTATTAGGGGCAGTGCTACTATGTTGGGGCGGCAGACCCATGGCAGGGAGCACTAATATGTTGGGGTGGAAGACCCACGGTACTCGACAGAGGAGGAGTACCTATGAAGTCTAATGTTAGTGAGTGGAACCTCATAGTCATGATAGGACTACTGCACTAAACAGAGGAAGAGTTATCCATAATCCATGTTTTCTTCATAGTGAATAAAAATCATTGTTTGAGCTGAGTCAATGAGCTTTGTGATTTCCTCATGATTGAGATGGTTTACTTGACAACTTATGTATATGTATGGGCATATACCTAAGTAAATGTTATCTATTGAGATCTTTCTTTTTGGATTATCCTTGTTGGATTTTGTGTGACCTTGAGGGTCTTAGGGTCCCTACTGAGTATCATTTTACTCACCCCTGCACAAGTTATGCCTGCACCTCCTTGTGTTGGTTGCAGATGACAGACAGCACAAATCGAGGTAGAGTGTACGATGACTGGACGGTACCTGGAGGTGGACACTCGGTGTGACGGAACATGGAGTGGACCGATAGACGCAGTGTGTTGAGGAAAACATTTGTATCTACCCTTCATGTAGGAACCTAGAGGATGTTCCAGGATCTACTTCACCTTTCAGCTGTTGTCTTTTCAGTTGTACTTTTCTTACATTTGTAGTTGTATCTTTCAGTTGGGCATGTATCTCTGGACCCTTTGTACTTTCAGAACACTTATTATACTGCATTTATAAGTGGTTTCTTTCCCTTTTTCCCTTTTTTGGGAGTTTATTTTTTATAAAGTCAATTCCTTCCCAGTTATAGAGATTTACGTCTTTGGTGCTATTCTCCAGCCCCTGGCCTATGAAAGGCGGGATTGGGGTAGTTACGACACAGGACCCGGGGGACGGGTCGTGACACTACAACCCCATGAAGGGAGGCGATTTATTTTTATTTTATAATTTCCATTAAAGTTTTTGAGTTAAAATTTAATATGTATATGATATATTTATGAACTTATCGTAATTATAAAAATATAATATCAGATATTATATCTTACTATCCTATCTGTTAATATGAATAATTTTTCTAGTGTGTTTGAGTTGACAACACACTCAATTTAGCGATGTGAAATGTTTTGAATTTTTTATATGAATCATAATATTTATTTATTTTATTTTTTTAAATTATATATATGAAATAATAATTATACATAAAATTATAATTAATATTTATTTTCCTTTCATTCCATATTCAAAAATAATTAACCAATTTCATGGTTAACATACGACATACCATCGTCATGAATGTTATAATCCATATTATATACCTAAAATTAATATATTATTATAAATTAATATATAATGAATATATATATATATAATTTATTATATGGTTAATAATCTAAAAGATATGTAAAAATGATGAAATTAAAATGAACACCAATAATTAAATAAATCATACTTGAAAAATAAAGAATCTATTACTCTAATAATGCGAGATTTTATAAAATATATTCTTTTTAATTTATTTCATATCTTCTGTTGTACGCTACACCAAGATTATCTTGCACTGTACACAACACTGCATTAGCTTGCAGTATACGCAACACTAATCTTGGATCGTGTTACACACAATTTCAAGTTTGTTTGATAGTAGTTATTCTACACAACATTGACTATATGTATATATATTCAATGTATTAATGAAATTTGGTTGGATTTTTTTATATTCAACAACAATGGAGTCGCGCACTACACGCTACCCTGATTTGTCTTGCATTACACGCAATCGCGACCTTCCTCCATAGCGTGTGTTGTACGCAATATCGGGTTTTACTAAACAACAATATATTATTATAATATTATTATGAACTAGCCATTATGAATAGAATTAACTAAATTTTAAATTTTATAAAATTATTATTCATCTTACACATTTTCTATAACATGGTATAAGAACAAAATAAATTTTTTGGGTAAAATCAGTATCTTTCAAAAAATGCAGTTTTTCCGCCTTTTGGTGGCGCAACCACATTAAATCTAGTTTTTTACATGTTTATAAGTTCTATTTGACAATATAAACTTCTTCTTTGGAATCAGGAAACAAAAATTTATTTTGGATAGATTTTTCATATTTTCTAGTAACTTTCATATTTTGATGAATATTTAAAAGACGGTATATTTTAATTAAAAACAACTTTTTTCATCGCAATAATTTATACTGTTAAATTATAATAATCAATGGTTTTAAAGTTTAAATATATTATATTTTTACCATTTAATATAATTTATGTCATTAACATTATTTTTTCATTGAATTCATAGATAAAAACATTTCAATCTTTTGTAATGATTTAACTTTTAAAAAACGTTTTCTTAATAACAGGAATTATTTTTAATTAATTTCTGCAACTTTTGTGTATCGAATTTAGAAAAATAGATACCATATTTGGAATCAGTGTTTCCCAATTAAGATAAAATGCTCATTTTTTTGTCATTATGAATAGTAACTATGGTAAATTTTATTTACGATACTAAATAGTAAATCGGGTAATTATGGGTAAATATAATATTATAAAATTACCCTAACACTTGTCATAATATAATTTGATGCTTATATTTCGGCCTAAGGAAAATTTGGGTCAAAATGGAATCCATTGGAACTTACTTGGACGTGATTAAGACCTTTCGTTTATTTTATTAATAGGAAAGTGAAATATGCCTCACTCAAATTTAATAATTAATTTATTTTTAATATAATTTATACAGAATATAAATTCGTTTTTGAATAATCAATTGAAAGATAAAATGTTTATCTTTATCATGGTAATTTATTTGTAATTTTAAGGGTTATTTAATTACATTTTTATACTATAAATTAATGATGCAGAAATTATTTATTTAGTGAAAAATCAAAAATATAGTTTTTATTGAAATAGTAATACATATCAAAAGGCCCAAAAATCTGCGAAAAACTTATTATTAGTATATATATAAACCCTAATGATTCACTGGCCTAATTTCTGACCATTTGGATCCTTATTAAGGCGATTATGACACTTATAATATTTTATATTAAATGCTTTCAAAGTTGTCACCTTCATAATTTAATAAAGATAAAAAAATTCATGATGTTATTTTAAGATGATAAATTTGAGTAATATTATTATTATAAAATCATTGAAATTTATGTTCATAAAATGATTTTATTTTTAAATTTTATGCAACAAATAAGTATATTAAATAATTATACAAAAATGTTGTTATAATTATTTTATTTAGTGATACCAAATAAATGGTTTTATAAATATTAAAATATATAATATATGAACTATTTAATGTGATCCACTAATTTTATAGGCAAATATGACATGTTAGTAATGTATTAAATATTTTATATCGAATATATCCTCTGTGTAGATTTTATTTAAATCCAAATAAATTAATAGTGTCAAAATTTACAATATTGTTATTTTATAAAAATAACATATTATTAAATTGTTTAAAAATCACAAAAATATTTAAAAATCATAAATTGAAATTTATATAGAGTGAAATGTCATAAAGTATACAATTATTCAAAATTAACAACACATAAGTAATTATTTATAACCATTTAAAATTTAGAATTTTATTACCCCAAAAAAACTTAAATAGATTAAATAAGGATAAATCAAAATGATAAGGATTAAAATAAGATCAAAACATGTATAAATTTGATTGGTTGATGTGATTACAACCCTATATCATATAATATTCGAATTGAGTTATTTTTGGAGGTTTTTATGTGGGGTTTGAATTTATATTAAACTAATATATTTGAGGATTCCAAAGGTGCCACTCTCCTCCCTTGTAAAAGGGCACCTCCTCCCTCTCCCCCTCACACCAATTTGAGACTTTAATCTCCGCCAACCCCTGCCAATTTAACTTCCCCACATCATTATAAACCTAATAGAGGTACTGTTCTTCTCAAAAGACCAACTCTAGTCCCCTAAGAGAATGTTTAAAGGAGGCCCTTAGAGAAAGAGGTAATAACTTCTACCGTTTTCTTCAAGTTCCATTCTTCTTATACACCCTCATCTCTAGTTGTTTAATTATGAAGTAATAACATAAGTATCCCATATATACTGATATTTTATTATAAATACTAAACAAACCTATTTCACCTTCTATCCATCCTACGGAAAACAAAATCACCGCGTGTGCGTACTTACAGAATATCATCTCCACGTCGTGGTGTAATCTATTTTTTCCACCAACACCTTTCATGGATGGGTATAATGGTGTAAAGAATAACTATATATGGTTATTATAAAACAATACTGATTAAGACAAATTATAACATCCACTCCAATTCTATTAAATAATTATGGGAACGATATCATCGCTCGTGCATACGTACGGATTACCGTCTCCACGACGTGATGACATTCATTCTCCATGTTAACCATACATGAATGATTATAATGTTTATATGATGAATTATAATGAAATATATGAAATAATAATGCTACTAGATTTATTTATATATATGTATGTATGTCATCTATTTAGTTTCATTCAATTCAATATGGAAACCAAAACAGTGTTCAAGCGTACGTACGACCTACCGTCTCCATGAATGGTGTATTTTATTCCTTTTATCGATCAAAAATATAAATGTATATGATGAATATATATTATATATAAATCATGTTTTACATTATGAAATTATTTAAATCAAGATATAAATAATAATATCAAGAACGACAAGTCGAAACACATACGATAAACGAAATTGTTTTACCCAAAACGCTGCTTTAACATGAAATTTACAATAGAACAAGTAATATAAAGTCATAAGTGAAGCATATATGATATCATAACAATGAATATGATTATGTAATAAGTCAATGACATTATTTAAATCATTATACAGCATTTTTAGATCCATAGGAAGCATATCAGTCCTAAGGTAAGTGATTATTATGCAAATCTCATTTTTATCCGAGATTGCTTATTTGTAAGTATATACTGGGGTTATTTCTATCATCCATTTCCATGTTTTATAAAAGTGTTTTCATGATTGTTTAATGTAATTTTTACCCATTCTTTACTTTTACTACATGTTATGTAAGGAATCTTTCTTTTGTTTACGTTAGAAGGTACTTTATGACTTTTTCGGTAAAAGTACGAGAAGAAATTTTTTTAACTTATATGGCACGAATGGATTTTTATGGTTTTATAAAGCCGTATTTTCATGAAGCTTCATCAAAATGATTTCATTAATATTTCCAAAAAAAATCTCTTTCTTTTAAAATTGCATGATGTTTTGTGAAAATAAATTGATTTTGAAGAGGAAATGATATTTTCCTCAAGAATTCAATTCAAATGTTTTATCAAAACTATTTCCATATAAGATGAAATTATTTCATATGTGTATGTTTCAACTATCTTGTCTCTGTGATTTACATGGTTTCAATTTTCTTATTATGAAATGATATCCATATATTTTATATGGATTATGTGATGATTGGATGGTGTGTATGAAACCCATTTTATTTATTGGGTTATTATGAATGATGTATGTATATTTTGTGGCACAAGTAATAATGATTTCATTATGAGATGGGTAGGACCTATATCTCCATATAATTCATTTGGTAAATATTTATATCTCGTGAGATAGACATGGATGGAACGGTACGTTAATCCGGTTATGTGTTACAGGACTGAAATGAGGAGTGAAAACGATTTAGAAAGGGACATTGTCCACTAAGATGGGCTTGGCAGCAATGCCTTGGCTACTATAAAAATCATAACATGTGCTGAATGGTTTCCATAATTACATGTTTTATTCCAATTATATTTTATCATGGTTGATGTTCCATTATGATATATGCCTTATGTACTTCGATGATTTATGTCTTTGGTCAGGATTTTGATGTTTAAATTTCATGTTCATGTTTTTGCTTCCAAATGATTATGGATTGTTTTATGTTATATATGTTTTACTTTACTGAGCATTTAAGCTCACCCTTTTTATGTTTTATTTTCCACAAGAAATAAAGAAAGGTTTTAGGTAAGGAAACAAAAAGGGGATGATTGTTATGGGAGTCTTTGAAGATATTTCAACATGATTATAAGTTTATATTCCGAGTTTGCAAAGACACTAAACTATTACGATCCTTGTTTGTCTGTTTTTGTTATGTATTAAGTATTCCGCAAAAGTAATGTAATTTCCATGTACGTTATGATTTGGGTCTCCACAGTTGGTATCAGAGGATAGGTTTAGTCATCCTTTGGAAACTAGGATGCGAAAATGTTGGTGAGATCCCTAGAGATATTCCTAAGGTGTGTCTAGGGATGTCCCTAAGGATAATTATACGTATAGGATATAGTCCTAGATCTATGGTAACGATCATAGAATTTAACCTAAGATGTTAGATGTTGAGAGTACTCTACCTTTAATATGTTGTTTTCCCTAGCATGATTTGTTCCTCTCACACTATTATTTTTGGGTTTTAGAAAATGGCTAGAAACCGGAATATTCACGATAATGGAGGATATAACGGACAATGGAATGATATTCTTCATGAGAAACCAAATGAAACGGGATTTGGAAGTCCAAACAACGTTATTATGCCTAATCATCAATCTCATAATATGATCAATAATATCAACTTTGGTAAGTTTCCCGACATAGATAATAATAGAAATACAGAGTTTCATGATGATCATAGAGGAAAGAAAGTTAAATTTCCCTCATGTAAATAATGCGGGAAGAGGCATCGGGAAAATTGTTTCAAATGGAACTATAAGATGCTTTGGGTGTGGAAAAGAAAGACACAAAGCGAGTAAGTGCAAAGGAAAAGGTTCAGTTAACACCATGGAGAAGGATAATGGTATTGCTACGACATCAACAATGATTGGATGTTTTAAATGTGAAATGTATAGGCATTATGAAAACCAATACCCTAAGGTAAAATCTCATGAAGAGAATCAGCATGGTCGTATGAGTAGTGTTTATGTGGATGATGATGAAGAAACTAGAAATGAGATGAATGAAATGATGAAGCTCAGTCAGTGGTTTAAGAAGTTAGTGGAATGATTGTATGTTTATAAAGAATAATGTATGGTACTATGGAATAAAGAATCATCTAAGGATTGTTACATTATTTTTTTTCCTAATGTGTTTGAAAGTATTTGTTTAATGTTACTGGTAACCATGGAAGTTTATTCACATATTTTTGGAAAGTAGATGATATGCGCATAATGAAGGGATAAGAAGATGATGATATGTTTGATTGTATTCATGAGCTCATGATTTATATAAGGACTAAGTGATATTGTGGTTTGAGTATATGGATTTTTTTGGGATTTTGGTATGTGGAAAGTATAAAAATTTAACAACATTCATGTTTTCACTAAGGTAAAATGTGTATTCATTCTTCAAGAGAATACATGATTATGGTATTCACATGTTTGTAATTTTACGAACAAGATATATCTTATGATATATTGGGGATAAATGATGGAATTCACATGATTGTTACGTGACATTTAAAGTAATAATTTTTTTATACTATGATCTTGGACTGAAGTATTTTAGATAATCCTAAATATTGGAATGGATTATGTTGGACATAAGTTAGTATTGGTCAAGGATAGATCTTTTTTTCATTATTATTGATGGGATGTTATAGTAATGTAGTTTTAGAAAAATGTCAACCTACAGGACGGGCGACAACCCATCGTGTCGGACAAGGCTATGGGAATCGAACCCACAAATGAAGTGTGAAAAGCCTTTATTGCCCACCACTGGCCTACAGGAAGTCCCTGATTATTAGAAACTAGTTTTATTTTATTAAGCGGTATAATATATGAAGTATAAGTTCATTTTTGGAATCGTATACGACTAACCACACCATAGATGGACTTACGTATATTTTCTAACTTTTTCTAACCTTTTTTTGAAACAGATGGAATGACCCATCATTCTATCACATGATCTTCTAACATTTCATGAATAACAAATTCAACTTCATTTCTTTAAGAGATGATGTGGAAATTGTTTAATGCACAAAAAATGGTGATATTGTACAGAAGTAAAGTTAGTATTCTTCTAACTAAAATTCTTCCACATTAGGGAAATTATATTGAAATCCAAAAATGTTTTCCTAGTACTCTCATATCCGATAAATCAGATGGTACCTTAGATCATCACAAATTTATGGCTTTGTGACTGTTGGCTTTATCAAAGCCATGTCCTCTACCACTCTCCATCAGAACATGATGGTTATATTTCTCCTCTATATCCATATTTTCACCTATGTTCTTCTATGTGGAAACCCAAACGATTAGTTAATTTGGGTAACTGTTACGTTCCATACATTAGTTTTTAATGTTATGTTTTGTTATTCATTTTTACAATGTGGGTTTCTATGAATAGTAAATGATTTATAACCCCGACGAATTTCGAGGGAAAATTCATTTTAAGGGGGTAGAATGTAACAAACCGAGATTATATAAGATATATTATTTTTAATATCCTTCATATCTTCTGTTGTACGCTACACCAAGATTATCTTGCGCTATACGCAACACCGTATTAGCTTGCAGTATACGCAACACTAATCTTGGAATGTGTTACACATAATTTCAAGTTTGTTTGATAGTAGTTATTATACGAAACATTGAGTATATATATATATATATTCAATGTATTAATGAAATATAGTTGAATTTGGTTATATGAAACAACAAATTAGTTGCACACTACACGCAACCCTGACTTGTCTTGCATTACACGCAATCACGACCTTCCTCGATAGCATGTGTTGTACGTAATACCGGGTTTTACTAAACAACGATATATTATTATAATATTATTATGAACTAGCCGTTATGAGAAGTGTTAACTAAAATTTAAATTTTATAAGATCATTATTTATCTTACACATTTTCTAGAACATGGTATAAGAACAAAATAAATTTTTCGTGCAAAATATGTATTTTTAAAAAAATGCAGTTTTCCCCCTTTTGATGGCCACCCACTTTAAATCTAGTTTTTGACATGTTTATAAGTTAAATTTGACAAAATAAAATCCTTCTTTGGAATCAGGAAATAAAAATTAACTTTGGATAAATTTTTCATATTATTCTAATAACTTTCATATATTGATGAATAGTAAAAACACACCATATTTTAATTAAAAACAACTTTTTTCATCGCAATAATTTATATGGTAAAATTATAATATTGAATGGTTTTAAAGTATAAATAGAATATATTTTTACCATTTAATATAATTTATGTCATTAACATTAATTTTACATTGAATTCATAGGTAACAACATTTCAATCTTTTGCAATTTTTTAACTTTTAAAACAAGTTTTCTTAACAACAAGATTAAATTTAAATTAATTTCTGAATCTTTTGTATATTGAATTTAGAAAAATGTATTCCATATTTGGAATCAGTGGTTACAAATTATGTTAATAAGCTACTTTTTATTTTTGTTCATTATGAATAGTAACTACAGTATATTTTATTTTCCATAGTAAAAGGTAAATCAGGTAATTAAGAGTAAATATAATATTATAAAATTAACCTAAAACTTTTCTTAATATAATTGGATGCTTATATTTCCTCCTACGGAATATTTGGGTCGAAATGGAATCCATTGGAACTCACTTGGAGGTGATTAAGACATTTAGTTTATTTTATTTAAAGGAAAGTGAAATATGTCTCACTCAACTTTAATAAATAAAGTATTTTTAATAAAATTTATACAGAATATAAATTCGGTTATAAATACTAATTTGAAAGATATAATGATTTTATTTATCATGGTAATTTATTTGTAATTTTTAAGAGTTATTTAATTACCTTTTTATTCTATACATTAATGATGCATAAATTATTTATTTAGTGAAAATTTAAAAATATTGTTTTTATTGAAATAGTAATACATACCAAAAGGCCCAAAAATCGTCACAAAACTTATTATTAGTGTATATATAAACAATAATCATCTAGTGGCCGAATAGATGACCATTTTGATCCATATTTAGGCCATTATGACACTTAAAATATTTTATATTAAATGCTTCCAAAGTTGTCAACTTCCTAATTTAATAAAGATAACAATTGACATGATGTTATTTTAAGATGATAAATTCGAGTAAAATTATTATTATAAAATATTTAATATTTATCTTCATCAAAAAATTTAATTTTTAATTTTTATGTTACAAACATGTATATTAAATAATTATACAAAAATGTTGTACTAATTATTTTATTAAGAGATTTACCAAATAAATGGTATTAAAAATATTAAAATAAATATTATATGAACTATTTAATGTGATCCACGACTTTTCTAGAAATATTTGACATGTTGGGAATCTATTAAATATTTTTTTTCGAATATATCCTCTATGTAAAATTTATTTAAATTCTAATAAATAAATAGTGTCAAAATTGACATTATAGTAATTCTATAAATATAACATATTATTAAATTTTCTAAAAATCACAAAAATATTTAAAAATTATAAATTGAAATTTATGTAGTCTAAAATGTCATTAAGTATCCAATTATGGAAAATTAATAACACAGACATGATTATTGATAACCATTTAAAATTTAGAATTTTATTACCCCAAATAAACTTAAATAGATTAAATAAGGATAAATCAAAATGATAAGGTTTAAAATAAGATCAAAACATGTCTAAATTTGATTTTTTGATGTGATTACAACCCTATATCATCTAATCTTCGAATTGAGTCAACTTTGGAGGTTTTTCTGTGGGGTTTGAATTTATATTAAACTAATATTTTTGACGATTCCAATGGTTCCCTTCTCCTCCCTCTCCTCCTCACAACAATTTTAGCCATTATGCTCGGACAAACCCTTCCCATTTCACTTACCCACTTCGTTAAAAACCTAATAGAGGTACTGGTCTTCTCAAAAGTCCAACTCTGGTACCTTAAGAGAATGTTTAAAGGAGGCACTTAGAGAAAGAGGTAATACCTTCTACCGTTTTCATCAAGTTCCATTCTTCTTCTACTCCCTCTTCTTTAAATGTGTCATTATGAAGTAATAACATAAGTATACCTTATATAATGATATATTATTATAAATATGAAACAACCCTATTTCATCTTCTATCATTCCTGCGGAAAACAAAATCACCGCGCGTGCGTACGTACGGAATACCGTCTCCACGTCGTGGTATAATCTTTTTTTCCTCCAACACCATACATGGATGGTTATAATGGTGTAAATAATTACTATATATGGTTATTATAACATCATACTGATTATGATATATTATACCATCCAATCCAGTTCTATTAAATAATTATGGGAACAATATCATCGCTCGTGCGTACGTACGGATTACAGTCTCCACAACGCGATGAGATTCATTCTCTATGTTAACCATACATGAATGATTATAAAGTTTATATGATGAATAATAACGAAATATATGAAATAATACTGCTACTGGATTTATGTCTATATATATATGTATGTCATCTATTTAGTTTCATTCAATTTAATAAGGAAACAAAAACAGCGTTCATGCCTACCTACGGCCTACCATCTCCATGAACGGTGTATTTCATTCCTTTTATCAATATATAATATATATGTATATGATGAATATATATTATATATAAATCTTGTTTTACATTATGGAATTATTTAAATTAGGATATAATTAATAATATCAAGAACGAAAATTCGAAACACATACGATAAATGAAATGATTTTACCCAAAACTCTACTTTAACACGGAATTTACAAAAGAACGGGTAATATAATGTCATAAGTGAAACATATATGATATAATAACAATGAATATGATTATTTAATAAGTAAATGAAGTTATTTAAATTATTATAAAGGAGGTTCGGAACCATACGAAGCATATCATACCTAAGGTAAAGGATAATTTTTCAAATCTCTTTTTTATCTGAGATTTCTTATTCCTAAGTATTTACTAGGGTTATTTCTATCATCCATGTCCATGTTTTATAAAAGCGTATTCATGTATGTTTAGATTACTTTTTAACCATTCTTGAACATTCATTAATGGTATTTATGGAATCTTTATTTTGTTTACGTTACAATGTACTTTTTGACTTTTCCGGCAAAAGTACGAGAAGAATTTTTTTAACTTAAACGGCACAAACAGATTTTTACTGTTTTATAAAGCCTTATTTTAATTAAGATTCCTCAAATATATTTCATGAAAATTTCCAATAACATCTATTTCTTTTAAAATTTCATGAAGTTTTGTGAAAAGAAATTGATTTTGAAGAAGAAAGGATATTTTCCTCAAGAATTCATTTCAAATGTTTTATCAAAACCATTTTCCATCTAACATGAAATTATTTCATTTGTGTATGTTTCATGTATCATGTATATATGATTTCCATGTTTTCACTTTTCTTATTATTAAATGATATCCATTTCTTTTATATGTATTATGTGATAATGGGATGATGTTTATAAAACCCATTTTATTTATTGGGTTATTATGAATGATGTATGTTTATTTTGTGGCATAAGTAATAATGATTTCATTATGAGATGGGTGGGACCTATATGTCCCTCCAATGCATTGGGTAAAGATTTATATCTCATGAGATATAAATGGCTGGAACGGTTATTTAATCCGGTTAAGAGTTACAGGACTAAAATGAGTAGTGAACTCGATTCAGAAAGGGACTTTGTCCACTAAGATGGTTTTGGTAGCAATGCCTTGGATACTATGGATATCATAACATGTGCTGAATGGTTGCCATATTACATGTTTTATTCCCATTATATTTTATCATGGTAGATGTTCCATTATGATATATTCCTTACGTACTTCAACAATTTATGTCTTTTCTCATGATTTTTATGTTTAAATTTAAGGATCAAGTTTTTTCTTTCAAATGTTTATGGATTGTTTTATTTTATATATGTTTTCACATACTGAGCATTTGAGCTCACCCTTTTTATGTTTTACTTTCCCTATGAAATAAATAAAGGTTTTAGGTATGGAATCAAAAAGAGGAAGATCATTATGGGAGTTGTTGAATATATTTCAACATGATTAGATGTTTATATTCCGAGTTTCCAAAGACACTAAACTATTACGATCCTTGTGTGTCTGTTTTGGTAAGGTATAAGTATTTCGAAAAAGTAATGTAATTTCCATATACGTCAAGCTTTCGGTCTCTACAATTACCCAAAATCCTAGTATTAAAATAATTACTTGTAAACAATTGGTGAAAAAATAATAATAAATAAAATATCATATGAGATATATAAGCATATTTATATAATAAATTTAAATTATTATAAACTTTATTATATGGGAGGATTGTAATAATAAGTAGAAAATCGAACCTAATGTAAGAGATTATAATTTCACTTTAACTTTTATGATATATAATTTTCATTCAGAACTTATTAATTTTTAAGGCGTATATACTTACCCTTTTTATATGTTATATATGGATACTAATTTTCTTTATAGTTTTTAATGTTTCATATGATTTTATTTCATTCATAGGTATTATAATTTTAGTGACACTAATGTAGTGATGGATTCTTAAAACAATATAACCATTATTATAGATTATTTTTTGTTTAGGAATACCTTGGTGGAATTATTTTATATTTCACCCATAAAATAAATATATTTTATTAAAATATGGTTATTCATGAAATTTTTCCGGCACTTTTACTATTTTAACGATTTTTTATTTAATATTAATGATAAAAGTTTATATTAGAAAGATTTAATTTATTTCTCTCTTCAGCTAAAAAATAATTTCATTAAAATCCATGTTTTATAGATATTTTAAATAGATTTAACCATTTCCAAATTATTTATAAAATTCATATTTACTAATTTTTTTATTTTTAAAAAATAATTTTAAATGTAATATATACATTTTTCTCTGACAAGGAAATTTTTTATTATGAAAAATGTTAAAGGAATCATTTTTTAATATGAACAATGTCCAAATAACTTCCCTCTTTCAAATGTAAATAATTGATTAAAGAATATTTTCAAAATTTGTAGTTAGTTATTTTTATGAATTGTATTTTAAAACAATTTGGTGAAATATATGTTTAAAAAAATTAAAATTTTTTTCCACAAAAATGATTTAACAACATTTTTCTGGTATTTATATTCATTAATTATATCACCCATTTACATTAGTTAGGATCAATTAAAAATATTTTTTATTTATATAATAATTGTTATTTTTTTGATGGGAAATTTTATTTTTAATAAGGATGTATAATTTTAATACCATTAACCATATTATTCTTGATAATTTATGATAACATTTATATAATTGCTGTATATATTAATATTTCATATGTCATGTTTTTAATATGTTTTTATATGATTTTTATGATTCAAAAAAATCATATTAATATTTAATTAGACATAGTAAGTGTTTAATAGGTCCTATTATTGATATTTCCTCGATAAATTGATTGGTCACATGAGATAGATAAATTTCCAAATTAAATGGGTTTCAGTCCCAAAATATAAAATGTCTATTGAACTGTATTGATAGTCTGTTTTAGCTGATTGTAATTATGAATTCAAAAATTATGTGATCATTCGTTAATGTTAATGAGAATTATTTTTTAGTTATTATATCCTTGGATAAACATCAATCATATGTGATTATTTATATGGATTTATTTTATTTTCAATAATTTTAGCCATATTATGCTCAGTGTATTTAAAAATGGAATGTGATTCAATTGTTAACCATTACATGTTGATTACTATTATCTATCCATGATATAATTAATTATTCGATTTTTTTATTATGAATCTAATCTCAAAAATTATATATGTTTATATTCCATATGATACATGGATGTGTTTTATCATTGATTTGTATTGATCTGATAAGGGGAATAATGGAGTTCCTAATGAAAATATATTAATGTATTTTATGTTTTAAATTGTTTGTGAAATTCTTATAGATATCTTGTTCACCATGTATAATATACTATACATTCATTTAGGATTAGATTTCTAAATCATCTTCCAATTAACAATGAAACCATTGAATCTTGGATACTAGGTTTAATGTATTTATATATTGTATTAGAAAATGTTTAGTATTATCAATAAGGAATTGGTTTTAAAAAAATAAAATCGGTAATATAACATTATGAATTTCATGAAGGATAATTCTATGTTCATGATAAAATGAAATATTTATACAGAAAATTTAATTTTTTATCTATGATATACATATTTATTTTAATAACACAAGTATAAATTGTTCACCCATAGATGTATGTAGGGGTAATAAAATTTAAAAAAATTCAAGAATAACTCAGGAATTATGATTCAATTCAAAATCAACCATAATCTACACCTATTGTTAGAAACATGGGTGATATTCCTTGCTTAATTTTTATTTTTATTACATACCATTATAAATTATTTGAAATTTTTATTAGTCTTTACAAACCATCCAAAATATACTATTTCATATTCTGATATTAACTATTAATAATTTATTAATTTTTCTATTGAATCATTCTCTAGTATTGATATTGTAATGTATTTTTCATAATTTTATCATCAAATACAATGTATTTTATTGTTTATAAGTTTCTCATAGTAAAATTAATTTTAACTTTATTGATGCATGCACCCCTAGTTGGGACTACCTTCTTGGAAAATGATAATGAATAGAGGGATGCAATTATTGCTGGTACTGAATAAATTATATCAATTTGAGGGAATATGACGTATGTTATGAGAAATAATATTTACCATATGGATGAACATGATGATCCAATATGTGGTTTAACAATTTTGACTACTTCATTCATAAAAAATCCATATCATTAGGTGGTACTACAAATCCATTTGTAGCAGAATAATGTATATGTTTAGTAGAATAAATATAAATCAATTTTGAGGAATAGAGTGGCATAATGTTTTCATTGAAATTTATTATATCTTGTGATATTTAGATCAGAGGTGTTCATTAGTTCAAAACACTATCAAAGAATAAGAAATATAAAACATAGAATTGAATTCTTTTAAGGAACTATTAATTGAAAATTATATTCCTCATAAGGAATGTGAACAAATGGAAAGAAAACATTGGAATCATGGAAAAATATATATTAAATGGATGCTACATATGGATCCATCGTTACATGGTTATCATATACATTATAGGCTTTGTACATAATATAAATTTCAGTTTGGAATATTTATTTCATGGGTTTATGCTAGTATATCAATGTTCACTTTTATCCCAAACATTCTCATTATATGAGGACATAGTATCATGTGGTATATAGGTAGAGAATGAATTCTTAATGTCCAATGGATTAAATAGAAAAAAAATGAATAATATGATGATAGAGGTCTGTATGTATAAATATAATTAAAGAATAATTGATTCATCCTAATGTGATATTTATGGAGTGAAGAAAACTTTATCTTGCTTTATGGTAATTGGGAATTTCTACAAGTGTAAAGAGAGATTCAACCATTCAATAAGTTTTAAAGGAAATAAATTTATTTTCAATGTTTAATTTTTCATCAGTAATGATATAGGGATATAGAAAAATTAATACCTATTAATCCAAAAGAATATGGATCAATTTATGTTTAGGGATCAAGGTCGAGATTATTTTATTACCATAGAATTTTTGGAGGGTAAAATTTTTATGTATTTGTAATCAATAAAATTTTATAGGATTCTGATTAACTATGGTATTTTGCTTATAGTTTTCATTAAATGTAGAAGGCCTGTGCAACAAAAAAAAATTCCTTATGGACTCGACTTAATATTTTAAATTTTAAAAATGAATAAGAAAAAAAATTTCAAGTGAAATGTGAACAAATTAGAAAACAGATGACTATGAAATAATAATAATTAATATCTACTCTATGTTGACATAAAAATGATAATAATATGTTTATACGATAATTTATGTGAATTTAAAATTGATTAGTTATTTGATTTTATTTTTGACTTCTTTAGAGTTTAATTCATGTTTGGTTTTATGGAATATACTTTAGAACTATAGATTCTATTTTTAGACAAATTATTGTTTTCAGTAATCATTTATTGTGATAGCGGTTTTCAGATATTTTAAATACAATATTAGGAACCACATTATATTTTCAAGGGAATATAATGTTGATATAATGGCTCTCCTAAATTTTCTCAAACATATTTTGGATGAGAAAAAAGGTTAACTATTTAAATAATGGATTATATTTAACAATAGGTGTTGTTATGTAACATTTTCTTTCAATTTTTTTCATAGTAAAAAATATAGGACTAATAATCTAATATTTTATGGATATAACTATATATTTAAATTTAATATTAGTTCTTCCAGTAGAGAAAAATAATTTACGAATTTAATTTTCATAAAATAAAATAAGAAGTCGATGTTTATTGATGAAAAAACAAAAATAATGTTATTCATATAAAATATAATTATATAAAATATCTATGTTTCATTATATTATTAGAAAATAATGGATTTCTTAAACTCTAGGAAAATGTTCTTAAAAAAATTATCATAATACCATATTTTATTAGGAAAATATGGTCTTTTAACCAATTATAAAATTATTGTTTTATGGTCAATAACCAACTCAGTATCTCAATATTTATTCATTTCATATATATATATATATGAACATTTATAATTTTTCACTACTTTCTTAAATGTCTATATCTTCACATCTGACCTATGATCACTTACATGGAAAAATAATTATGTTATTATTTTACATGACCATAGAATATCCATTTATCCCATAAAAATATGATTTTTTTATTTACCCATATATTATTGTGGGATTTCAATAAAGGTATTTTGAACTGTTAATCCTATGATTATTAAGATAATGATTAAATTTCATGGATGCAATTAATTTATAGGTTGCATAATGTAATACATGACATTATATAAGAGGAACATCATGTATAAGAATGTATATGACCTAAAAGATCAATATTAGAAGATAATGTAACCTCATTATAATTAATAACATAATTTGTTTAATGTAAATTCAATCTCATCGATAGCATGAAATGCACACAACACCAGTTTTGAAGGAAACATGAAAATCATAAGAGTGTTGGACAAGTGGTTCCAATATGGAATAAGCTTAGATGGAGATAAAGGCTCTTTCTTCTCCAGGGTCTAGCATGGTGCAACATGTGGATTGAAAATCAGCCACACATGTCAGCAATCACAATACTTTTGAGATACAATCAGGTACCTATGAAATTTATAGTCAACTATATGTTTGGACATTGGATGCTAAAAAATTGATGGACACAATTGATTTTGTACTTCCTGATGATGACGGGGGGCTTTGGGACTTGTTGAAAGAGAGACAAGGGGTCTACATCCACAAGGTTGGGGTGAGATTCTCTCTTTCAACACATCATGCATACTCAATCATGAGAGTCCTAATTAAAGTTTCTTTTATTTTTGTTTGACTGTTTATCTTTGAACTATTTTTATCTATTTCACTAATGTTTCTAGTGCGCCACATTTTCTAAAAATTTCAATGAAAATGAAATGTTATAAAAAAATTGTATTTTGAAAAATATTGTTTAGCCATTCTTTAAATGATTAATTGATATTAATATTTAACACTTGTTGAAATATTATCTGAAAAAATAATAATTATTTAAAAAATATGAATTTTGTTATTATATTATATTTAACTTTTGAATTTATTTTTAAAGATTATTTAGTTGATCAATAGTGATTAATACTAATTTGTACTAAAAACATCATTTTGGTTATTTTTGTTACTAAGATAAATTATGTTTTAAATTGTTTAAAAAGTAAAAATATTTAATTTATAAGAAAGTTTATCTTACATAGATCATTATAATAATTTTCATTTTGATTTTATTTAGAAAAAATTCTATAACTAAAAGAATTTTCTAATCGGAAAACCACTCTTTCATCACAACTACGATTAAATATTAAACTGATTTCTAAAAAATCTAGGAATTTAATTTCAAAAAATTGACATTGTAATTTAAATTTAAATATTTAATATTATATAATAATTTCAAATTATTATTTAACATAATTAATAGGGAAAAGAGTAAAAATTTGTTTAGAATTGGTGTTTAAACATAGAAGATAGGGGATTAAAACGACATGAAAATTATCAAAAAAAAAACACTTTTATAGACATATATATACCCAATAATAAGTAGAATATGAGATATTACCATTAATTAATATTTTAGAATTAGGAAATTTTTTTTATCAAATTATATTTTTAATGATTCCATTTTTTGTCCTCTTCAAAACTTATAAATGGCCAACCATTTCCCACCCACTTCTCAATTAAAAACTATTTTTTAAAAAATACCTATTAAAATAAATTCATTAATTCTATACCCATATTCTAGCGGAATTTTATTGATCATGAAAGACTCATATAAATTATTTATGTATAAACCAAAATAGAATATATAAAGAAGTTATAAATTTTTTAATCAAGTGTAATTTTTAATTTTATATAAAAACAACGTCAAACTATCTCCAAATTTGTTAATATAAAAAAAAGAATCATTAGATACTAATATTTTTTCCCATTATTTAATTACCCACATTCATCATCACTTCAATCAATGGGAATCCAAAATATATTAATGTGTATGGTCAACTAAATCTTCACAAATCGATGTAATTTGATTTCTATCAACCCTATTCAAGGCCATAAATATGAATAATAAACCAAATTTATATTATATTTATGAACTTTATACACATTATTATATATTATATCACATAAGAATTCATGATTTTCATTCTGTTTGAAATGTGAAAACATCTCTCATGTATAAGATGAACTACCGCCTTACGATGTGATGTGACACATTTTCACATATTATTTAAATGAAACCTACTAGAGTAAAAGATAAATAATATATTTTATATTTATTATCTAAATATAATCCTATAAATATAATATCAAATATATCTTCTTACATTCCAATATGTTAAAAAATAATAATGTCACTCGTGTGTATGTGTTGATACTGCCTCTATATAGCGATGTGAAATATTTTGAATTTAATACATAGATAAGAATATTTATTTATTTTATTAATATATATTCTATTATTTAAATAATAATTATTCACTAATATTTATTAATATTTATTTCCATTTCATTCTATCTATCGATAAAATTGTAATCAATGTTCATGTGTGCATAAGGTGTACCGTCTCTATAAAATATTTAATCCATTTTTTATATATAACAATAATAGATTAATATAAATAAATATATAATAAATATATATTATATTTAATTCTTTTTTTCCTTCTTTATATAATGTAATCATTTTCATGACTCGTCCCCTGGGGCTCGTGTCGTGGCTACCACAAGCCTGCCTTCCATAGGCTAGGGGCTTGCAACTAGCACCAAATGTATAAATCCCTAAACTGGGAAGGCATTGCATTTATAAAATGAAAACAAACACAAAAGTGTTAGATATGGAAACAAAAAACTAAACAAACCTGTATACAAAAGGATTGCTGAAAAGTAAAAGGGGTCCGGAAATACAACTCCAACTGTAACGTACAAGGAAACCGAAAGTACATGCATTGGAAAAAGGGAAAATAGCTCTTGGATCGTCCACTGGGAAATCCCTCATGAAGGGTAGGCACATATAGCCTCCAAATCACTCCATGTTTGACTGTCTCCTCTATGCAGAGTCACGTTGTATGGTCCACCTCCGGGTACCATCCAGTCCTGGTGCACTAATCCTCGGTCAATGTTATCTGTCGTTTACATCGAACACAATGAGGTGCGGGCATAGCCCATGCAGGGGTGAGTATGACGATACTCAGTAGGGACCCTGAGACACTCAAGGTCTCACAAAATCCCAAAATCATAATCCATAATGAATGAATTCAACAGATAACCTCAATTAGCTATATGCCCATACATATACCTAAGTTATCACGTAATCCATCTCAATCATGAGGTAAACACAAAAGTTACTAACTCGGATCAATCCTAGATTTTATTCTAGGGTTAGTATCAAGTAACATCCCCATTCACATTTTCTAAAACATAGGTGCAGGATAACTCCTCCTCTATCAAGTATAGTGGGCCTGTCGCGACACTGAAGCGCTTCCAACTAACCTTGGACTACTGAGGACTCCTCATGTGGAGAACCATGGGTCTGCCATGTCACAAATAGGCACTCCCCCTCATAGCCTACATAGGTACTCTCTTGTAGAGTACCATGGGTCTGCCATGACACCAAGGCGCTCCCCACTGTGGGTCTGTCGTGACACCAAGGCACTCCCCACTGGGTTAGTTGAATCACTTAGAGTCGAATCAGTCAGCAGTCTTCAGGTCTCAACCAGCTACTAGGTCATTACTCTATGCTCGATCATCTCCTAGAGGATCCAATCCATGATCTACATGTCGATGCTACAACTATCACTAAGAACCATATAGAAGTATCTCAAATATTCGCCATGTCATAGAGGTCTCAATGAAATAGAAGTCGCATAAATCAGACAACTAGTCTGTGAATTATTAGCATTTTTGTCCTGGGGGCCTGGTTGGATTTGTGCATGATCCAACCTGACTGTATCTCAACATTACCCTAAACTCTAGGGGTGTATACTCTAGGGGACCATCACACTTGAATAAAATCAGTGCTGCTGACGGTTCATCCAACGGTCGTGGGGTTCCGAAGATATGGCCAAAGAAAGTAAAGGGTCGTTAGTGGGCCCGGGTCCGGTCCATCCCTGTCAGACTGACCTCGTCCGACCCAGACTGGGCTGACCCGGTCTTGGTCGACCTGGTATGACCAGATGGCTCTGGGCCGACGAATTGGGCATGCCAACCTATTTGGTTCGGCCCAGCCCGTTGGGCCCCACCCAGCACGCCGCATGGGCGGTTCGGTCCGGGATCAGGGCCAGTTCGGCTAGAAGCGCCGCAAGGGTACCACCTAGCGCGGCTCAGACCATAGGGCGCGACCGAGCTAGATCATCCATGCTGCTATGAGGGGGTAGGCGCATCTCATATGGGATGAGGAGCGCGTGGTTCTGCCAAGTGCATGGGAGGCGGTTGGGCTCGGCGCCAGGTGGGCCAGTGGGCGGCCGGCAGGCTGGGCCAGTGCGGTGTGGTGTGGCCTGGGCCTACGCGGTTTGGCATGGCTCGGGCTGGTGTAGGCCGGCAGGGTTAGGCAATGGCACACAGAATGCTGGCAGCGGTGTGGGCCAGGGTGTCTCAGCTACTGGGTCACAGTTCAGCCCGCAACTCATTGTAGCTTGGGGAAAGGTGTGGTTCATGGAGGCCATGGGAAGCATAGCCTTTTCCTGTTTCCTTTATCGCCTACAACGACGCTTCATAGCTATGTCACCATGCCGAATATTATCACAAACAAGAACAGCGGAGGGGTCGATCCATGTTAGTTTGTCCCACACCCTTCAGGATTAGGGTGGTAACACTTGGCTAATCAAGAAAGAGAATGATGAACAACAGGTCACCCATCAAAGGAAACACATCCTTGTTCTTCATTTTGAAAGAAAAGTAGAACATGGAACATAAAAAAAACAACCCCTACCTTTGTTCGTTGTTCATCAACGAAGTCGCGGGGAAGAAGACAGTGTTGTCTCCATTTGTCGCATCTGACACAAACTTCCAATCCCGACCACACATATCAGTTATGGAAGATGATCCACGTTGGTATTTGTCAAGGGGAAGATGTTTGAAGAATATTGTTTCCATAATTATTTGTTAGAAGAATGCGTTCTTCATTCTCTGTTGGAAGATGCGGTTCTTTGTTGGAGAAATATTTTTCTTCCAATCTATCTTCTCCCAAAAAGAAATGATGTTCCAAATAATAGATTATAAAATCTCTAATTTTGTTGTAATGATCTCAAAATGAAAAATTTAAAATTGTTGGCATAATCAAATTAATGAGAGGATATGGCCCCATTAATTGGGTGTGTGTTGGAATCTTTAATGTAGAGGAAGCTCAAGAAGCTCCTCCACTTTAAGGAGGGGGTTGATAGGTTTTCCTCTCCTCCCATTTAATAGGGGGTTAGGTGGACCCTGCCCCTGATATTCAAATTTGGAGGTTTGGTGTTCTTCGGTGGTCCCCATTATATTTTCCATGAAGAGGAGGTTTAGGAGTGGTGGTCACCACCAATATAACATCTCATCGGAAGTTACAGACTGGTGGTCCCCACTTCAAACCTCTACAAGGAGGTTATAGATCTTGTGGGACACACCACCAAACACCCACATAGAGGCTCAAATAAAAATTAAGTGAATCTCACTTTATTTTATTATTTTCCATGAAAACCCAAAAACTAACTTTTATTCTTGACCCACTGTTGTTAAAGTGAATGTCTACTTAAGCGAATAAAGGTGTTGCAAGTTCAACAGTGTCCTCATATTTTAATTCTGAGCCCCAGTTCAAAAGTTATAAAAAATCACTCGTATGTTTACTGAATGTACCAAAAAAACTTTAAAAATTGATTCCGGGCAGATGGGGCCTTAGAATTATGCGCTGTCAATTATCACCAACTCATAAAATTCCCCTCTATTTAACAAACAAAACTCGGAATTTATGGGTCTCTACACTATCCCCACATCAAGGCTTTACATCCCCATAAGCTACATATTGAACTATGGGAAAATTTAGGGGTTCTGTTCATGCTTCTGAGCCTCTCGCCCCCATGTGCTCTCCTGGAGGTTCCCGTGTGGCCAGAGAATGCACACCAGAGGTATCAACCATCCACGCAAGAACTTCTCTTGTCGATACTCAATCTCCACTGTAACCTATTTAAAAATCTCCATATCATCGACGTCTATCTCACCATGGTTGATGATGTGAGAGGGGTCGTGCATGTATCTCCTTAGCTGAGATACGTGGAAGACGTCATGCACCTGGTGCAAATAAGGTGGAAGAGCTATGTAGTAAGCCCCCTTTCCATCTCTGCAAAGGACCTGGAATGTTCCGATGAACCTTGGAGATAACTTACTGCCTCGGCCTAATCTCCATAGACCCCGTCAAGGTGAGACCCGTAGAAACACCTGCTTACCATCCTCAAACTCTAGTGGTATTCGTATTCTATAATCATACAACTTCTATCTTCTCTGTGTAGTCTTTATCCGCTCTCGGATGATCTGCACCTTCTCTGTGGTAGCTTGTTCCATCTTTGTTCCCACTAGTGCTGACTCCCCTAGGCCAGTCCAGTACAAAGGTGATCTATAAGGTCGTCCATACAACACCCCAAATGGTGTCATACCAATTGTGGAGTGATAGATGTTATTGTAAGAAAACTACAACATGGGTAAGAGATCCTCCAAGATATGAATAAAGTAGAGGACACAAGAACTCAACATGTCCTCGAGGGTCTGAATGGTTTGCTCACTCTGACCATCCGTTTGAGGATGGAAAGCGGTGCTCAAATGAAGTTGTGTCCCAAAAGCCTTCATCAACCTCGTCCATAGTCGGTAAGTAAAACGTGAATCACGATCAGAGACAATAGTCGAATGTAAACTATGTAGCTGCACAATATCCTGCACATAGAGGAGTATCAATCCCTATAATGATCCCTGCTCTCTGATCGGTAGGAAGTTGGTCGACTTGGTGAGATGGTAGACAATCACCCAAATCCAGTCATGTCCTCTGGATGTACATCAAATTCTAGTCAGGATGTCGATGGATATCCCATCCAACTTCCACTCTGGGACCTCCAAAGGCTGAACCAAGCCAGTTGGTACCTAATGCTCCACCTTTACTTGCGGGAATGTGAGGCACCGAGAAACAAACTCTTCTACTTGTTTCTTCATTCCCGGCCACTAGTGCTATCTATAGAGATCCTGGTACAGCTTCACCACTCTTGGATGTATGGCTAGAGGGGATGTGTGGACATCCCTTAACACTTCCTCTCGAAGTGAAACTAGTACTATAGAATGTCCTCTGAATAGAATGACCTACTCCCAACCTTCAGAAAATCTATCAGGTGCATTCCCTATGTATATCTAAGCTCGTCATGTCTCATAGTCAGCGTCCCCATGATGTGCCTCCCTGACATGCGGAATAAGTGGGGGAGTGAGTGTAAGATAATTAAAGAAGGTTTCTCCATCTCTATCCACAAAGAATATTTGTAAAGCAGCTAGCTGCTCTGTCTCCTCACTCAGCAGATGTAGGCCAGACCTCTTGCTGAGTGCCTCTTCTACCATGTTCCCCATCCCAGGAGTATAGACTATCTCAAAGTGAACTCCTTCTACCACGAGGGTGAGGATGGCTGACTCACGAGTGATTGGTTGTAACCTCCTACGAGTGAGTTTAGTTTGTGCATTATGAGTTTACTTGTTAACTGAACAAGGAAAACCCCATCCTAATATTGTAGATAAACCACAACATCATTGCCTCGTGTAGTGAATCTATGTGTGAAATGTTGATGTCAAGTCCAAACCCAATGTAAAATCATAAGGAATCAACACTTCCACAAAGAGGTTCCAACCAAAACTCTCACCTCACGTGTCATATCACACCGTCGGCATATGTGTGATTATCAAGTCTCCTCAAATAGGTATCTATAGACACGACGATGAAGTCAACGGTTTAACTAGAAACTCTAGGCCCTGGACAAGATTAGTTGAATGAATGAATGGTTGGTACCTATGTATATTGATATGGTATCTAGTATTAGACATAGACCATACCACAAATCATTCTTGGAGCCCTTGGGTTGCATTCATTGACTATATGCAACAACTCTCTTCCCCTGTCCTCCAGCTCCCTGATCCTGGAGGGGTCCACAAAAAATGGGTGGTTGTAAAATGTTGAAAAGTACACCACCAATTGCTTCTCTCCTATATTTGTTTCCAGGTCTATTTCCCTACATATTAATATGTCCCTAAAACATTTTACACACCCTAGTCTCTTAGACCGGCACCAGTTCCCTGCTTTCCCACTGCTAACATTCACTGGTTGTATCTGTTCATCTAAAGAACATTCTACCACAATGGTTCTCTATAGCACCCTAGAATACGTAGGAATGAATAGAGGAATAGTGTTGGCTCGGATATACATTACACACACCTCTATCAGAATTTCGATCCCTGAAGCACTGGTCATATTGTATTCATTGACTACCAGGAAAGATCGGTACGCCTCGATGAATACCTAGCTACTGACATGTCAACCTGACAAAGCTGTAGATGTTCTAGAGAACTCTAAGCCACCTCCTTGAGCAATTCCTCATTCGCCTATGAGTCAGGCGCGCCTCAGAACCTGAGGGGTATTTGATACTGAAACACGTGTAAGGAACTATTCCTACTTGTGTCCACTTCCGGTACCTCTGGTTGTAACTGCTAACCAACGAGTAGTGATATAGTTGGCACACTACATGAAGGTACCACTCGGGAAATGATCCACATACCGAAGCCTCATCCTTAATTGGTTCATCCTCATGGTCACTCACTGAAAAATACTAGTAGCTATGATCACCTTCTGCTCTACTGGTGTCACTACTAGACAAGAAACTCTAGCAATTGCCTCCAGCAAGCCCTCAACTACATCGGAATCTCTCTCGCCTTGATACCTCAGAGGCCTTTGCTGCAAGAACTCATGGAATGTCCTCAGTCTTCATCCACCATCCTCTAGTGTGGCTGGTTGTATCATCTACTCAAGGGGTGGTGGTGATTCTGTTACACCACTCGAAGGTGCCAACATAGTAAGAGGGCCCTACATTGGAGCCTCATTACATGATGTGCTATCAGTGCGTACAACTCTCAAAAATATAACTGGCTATCTGCATGGAGGCATCCTAAAAGAAACCGATGTGACACTATCAAAATATTATACATGGTGAGCTAACCTGGTGAGATGACATAAGATATCAAAAAGAACACACACACACAATTAGTGTTTTCATTAACTGAGTCAGAAATCAGAAGTCAGGGTCCTAGTGTATGGATACGTCAGCCGCCGCTCTAACACTAGACTCCCTGAACTGAAAACCACAAAAACTACACTTAACACTATAGCTTCACAAAAAATATCAGAGTCTTATGGTATGCAGTAGAAATTAATCCTCTGATAGCAATTTTTCACGACCAATCCCTTAGGGCCCGTGTCGTGACTACCCCAAGACCACCTTCCATAGGCCAGGAGTTGGAGACTATCACTAAAGGCATAAATCTATAAACTAGGAAGGCATTTCCTTTATAACTTGAAAATGCACACAACTGAGTATGATTTGAAAAAAAAAACTAAATAAAATTTTATACAAAAAGAGTGCTGAAAAGTAAAAAGGGGCCCGAAATACCAGCCCATCTGTAATGTACAAGGAAACTGAAAGTACAAGCGCTGGAAATAGGGAAAAATGCTCCTAGATAATCCACTGGGAAATCCTACCTGAATGGTAGGTAAAGATAGCCTCCATATCACTCCACGTCTATCCGTCTCACCCATGCATTGTCACACAATTATGTCCATATCTAGGTACCATCTATTCCTGGTGCTCTCAGCCTCAGACAATGCTATCTGTCATCTGAATCCAACACAACGAGGTGCGGGCATAGCCCGTGTAGGGGTGAGTATAACGATACTTAGTAGGGACACCGAGACCCTCAAGGTCTCACAAAATCCAACAAGGATAAACCAAAATGTATGAATTCAATAGATAACATTACTAAAGTATATTCCCATATATATACCTATGTTATCAAGTAATCAATCTCAATCATGAGGTAAACACAAAAGTTACTAACTCAATTCAAACAATGATTTTATTCTAGGGGTAGTATCAAGAAACATCCCCAGTAAAATTGTCGAAACATCGGCTTCTAGAGAACTCCTTCTCTATCAATTAAAGTGGGCATGCCGTGAACCCAAGGAACTTCCCAAAAACCATGGACTGTTGAGGTACTCCTCCTATCGAGTACCGTGGGTCTGCCACGTCACATAGAGGCAATACCCACCATGGGTCTACCGCATCATAGAGAGGCACTCCCACTCGTATCCTGCTAAGGTACTCCTCCTGTTGTGTACAGTGGGTCTACAATGACACCAAGGCACTCCATGTTGTGGGTTGGCTGCAACACCATGGTGCTCCCCACTAGGCTAGTCGAATCACTCTAAGTCGAATCAGTCAGCAGTCGTGAGGTCTCAGCTAGCTACTAGGTGTCCGCACTATGCTCGATTATCTAAAAGAGGATCCACTACAAGATCTATAGGTTGATTCTACAACTATCACGAAGTCCCTAATAAAATTATCTCAATGGTCCTTCACGTCATTGGGGTCTCAACACAATAGACATCACATCAATCGGACGCCCAGTCTGTCAGTTATTATCCTTTTAGCCCCGGGGGCCTGGTTGGATTCGTGCACGATCCTACCTGATCATATTTAAACATTCCCTTGAATTCTATTAGGGTATACTCTATGGGACTATAATGCATGATGATAACCAGCGCCACTAACAGTTCGTCAAACGACCATCTGATTCCAAAGATGTGGCCAAAGAATGTAAAGGGTCGGTAGTGGGCCCAGGTCCAGTCCGACCCGATCAGAATGATCCGGACCGACCCAGATAGGGCCAAACCAATCTGGGTCGACCCGTTAAGACCAGTTGGGATCATCCCATTTGGTGTGCTAGCCACTTAGGTTCGGCCCGGCCCGCTGGGCCCCGTCATGTAGGCAGGGTGGGCGGTTCAGCCTGGGCATGGGGCCAGTTTGCACTAAAGCGCCACGAGGGTGTGGCCTGGAAGGTGCGGCTGGGCTGGTTCGGCCACAGATTCGAAGGGGGGGGGGGCTCGAGAATCACAGGTAACACAGGTCCCGCGAGCCACGGGAGGTTCAGCCAGGTGCACGGGAGGTGGCTGGGCAGGCTCCAGGCGTGCTGAGAGGTGGCCGGATAGGCTGGAAGGGGGTCCAACGGGCAGCTAAGCAGGTCGCGACCATGTCAGTAGGAGGCCGGGAAGGGCGCCAAGCAGGCCGATGTGTGGTTGAAAGGCTGGGAGGTCAAAACTACGCGGTTCGGCGTAGTACGAGTAGGCGCGGTGCGGCACGGCTCGGCCCAACGCGGGACGACGGGGTTCGGCTGGGGCGTGCGGGCGGTCAGTGGTGTTGCGGGCTGGGGTGGCTATGCAGGTGGGCTACAGTTCATCCTAGAGCGCAGCACAACCAGGTCATGGAACGGTTCGTGAAGCCCACTAGAAGCACGACCTTTTCCTGTTTCCGTCATCACCTTCAATGATGTTTCATTGCAATGTCACCATGACAAAGATTATCCTAAACAAGAATGGCAGAGGGGTCGGGCCTTGTTAGTTTGGCCCGCACCCTCCACGTTTAGTGAGGTAACACTTGGCTCATCAAGAAGAATAACAATGAACAAAAATCACTTATCAAATAAAAAATGTCTTTATTCTTCATTTTGAACGAAAAGATGATCATGGAACATAAAATAAAACAACCCATACCTTTGTATGTTGATTGCCGACAGAGTCACAGGGAAGAAGACGGTATTGTCATCTTTCATTGCGTTTTCCATACACATCCAATCCCGAGCTCACATGTTGGTTGTGGATGAAGCTCTATGTCGGTAGGTTCCTGGGGTAGAAGTTTGAAGAAGATTATTTGTGGCGTTCTTCATTGGAAAAACACGTTTTCATTCTCCATTGGAAGATGAGGTTCTTCGTTGGAGAACTCCTTTTTTCAAAGATCTATTCTCCCCAAAAAGAAAAGATATTCCAAATAATAGATTATAAAATATATTATTTTGTTGGCATGATTTCAAAAAGAAAAATAAACAATTGATGGCACAATAAAATTATTCAGAGGATTTGGCCCCATTAATTGGGCGTGTGTAAGAAACATTAATGTGGAGGAAGCTCAATAGGCTCCTCCACATTAATGTGGGGCTTGGGAGGTTTTCCTCTCCTCTGATTTAATAGGGGATTGAGTGTTCCCTACCTTTAATATTCAAATTGGGAGGTTATGTGGTCTATGCGGGTCCCCACCATATTTAACATGAAGAGGAAGTTGAGGTGGGGTGGTCCCCACCACAATAACCTCTCATGGGATTTTAGGACCTAGTGGTCCCAACTTCCAATCTCCATAAAGAGGTTCTAGATATAGTGGGACCCACATCCAAACACCCAAATGTTGGCTCAAATAAAATTAAATATAAGCTCACATAATTTTATAAATTTCCAAAAAAAACCTAAAAATTAACTTTTATTCTCGACCCACTGCCATCGAAGTGAAAGTCTCCTTAAGCGAATACATGTGATGCAAGTTCAACGGTGTCCTAAGATTTCATTTCAAAGAACCGGTTGAAAAGTTATAAAAAACCGCCCATACATTTATTGAACGTACCTGAAAAAAAAACATCAAAAATTTATTCTGGGCACACCACGACTCAGAATCATGCACCATCAATTTTCGTAGACTTGTAAAATTCCCATGTATTTAAGAAAAACATTTCTACATAATTTCTGGGTCTTTACAATCATGATGAAATTTATAAAAAATTGATGATCTATAACATTACTGATAATCAAAGCTATTATATTTCAAAACATCAATTTTTAAAAATATTTATTAATAAAAACATAATAAAAGTCATTAGGTAAACCATATATTGAATGATATATATTAGTATTGTTCTATAATATATATTTAATAAACAAAATTTTATTAATATGGAGGTTCATAAACATATAAAAGAAGTCAAAACTCCGGTAACCGTTTCTCATCTCTATAATGTTAATGTGAAACATATTAAATATTCCCAATATATCCATTTTTATAGATAATGTACTGATCCTTTAATATTATATTTAAAAAAAATCAATTTATGGTATTTAATGTTTCCTACTAAATTATTATTTACATGGGGAATCTTATAAAAAAATATTCAAAGTATAATGTTCAATTTTTCATCGTTGTCATTATTCGTGATTATTTCTCTTCAAATCTCCCTTATGATAATGATTTCGTAATTTTATCTTCATATAAATATTCTTTTGTTTTCTTATGTTTATTAATTATATTTTTCATGTAATATTAATATTTTTACAAAATTTGGTACCTAAAATTTTTGATAATGAAAATTTATAAAAAGAATACTTTATTTATCTATTCGTTCAAAAAACCTATTTCATCAAAATTCATATTTTCAAAAAGGATTTGGATAAATATGTTTATCCTTTTATATATTATTTATTAATGATTTTTTTTCCATGGTTACATTTTAAAAGTTTTTCTTAAATGAATCAATTACTAGTTGTATTTTAGTGATGTAATAATTTATAGGTTACATTTTTCTAATCAAATTTCATTCCTTTTAAAGTTTATCATTGCATTTTTGCTTCTTTTGAACTGATAAAAGCAGTTTTTAGCGCTTAAATGCACATTTTTTTAAAAGTGAAACATTACCAAATTTTTTAAATTATTATTTTATTAATCAATTATTGATTTAATAAATTTTTTAATTTTTCTATTATGGTTCAATATTTCAAATTTAATTTGATTTTTGTTTTTTGAAATTAAAATTTTTAAACATTTAGTTTTATTTTCTCGAATTATATATCAATTTTTTTCTATTTGTACATTGTGTTAGGAAAATAATATTTTAATAAAAATATCAAATTAAAAATATTTTTAATTAATCCAAATTGTTTAACAACATGATATTTTTGTATAATATAATATTTTTATTCATGATTGTTTTTTACAAATTATTGTTCAACTATTCAATTAATTTGTGTTATTATTCCCCTTTCTCTATTTTGATGTACATATCATTCAACTGTAAAAAGTCATATTATATGTGGGGATATTATATGATAGTTTTGTATTCCTATTCATTTTGAAATATAATATTTCTTTATGAAGATAATGTAAAAACATGGGATTAATTTATGGCATAGAAAACAATTTTTAAAAATTGAAATATTATAAATTGAATATTTAAATTAAATTTATGTATGTTTTTTATTTTTATAATCTAAATTTTCTATTAATTATATTTATTCAGAATATAGTTTCCCAATATCATTTATATTTTTGTTGAATTATTCTAATATTTTTTCAAATAAACCAGTTTTATTATGATAATGAAAACAAATTCTTCACATGTTTTTTACTATATAAGAATATTTTGTATGTAATTAAAAAAATTTATAGTATAAAACATATTTTTTATACTAAAAACATTATTATTGATTTTTTCCTTTGTTTTCATTATTTTTCATTATTTTATATATTTTATAAATTGTATATTTCACATCACATATTATAATATACATTAAATTATTTTACAGATTCAATAATGAATTTTCAAATTTAATCTATATTGATTTGTTTTAAAAAATAATAAAATATTTCATGAACGATAAATTGATCATATCCTATAAATTTTTACTATAATAAAGGGTTAATGTTTAAATAATTTATTATTATTTACATTATTAATATGGAATATGCCTATATTATTTTACCACTGATTGAATTTTACAGTTACAAAAATAGAAATAGATTTACTAAGATATGATAATTTAGTTTTTATAATTGTATTTATCAATTTTATACATATTGGGTGAAAAATAATTATCCGATTAAAAAATTTCATAGTTATAGAATTATATAATTTGGACAAAATAAATTTGATTCGTGAACATATAAGAAGGTTGACATCCTTGATGAAATGACAAAAAAAAATTGATGATGGTCATCGAGATTTTACTATAGATTTTCAGAAATTTAATAGTGATATTAGTCTATAATATAATGGATTTACAAAATTCATAATGTTCTCTAATATGTAAATTTATTTAAATATACTAAAAATATTTATATTCAAATGTGAATAATAGAGTTACATGATTATTATATTATATTATTATTTATTATCTTGAGATGTTGATGGTAAAAAATGATATGATATATGACCAGGATATATGGGATGATACATGCTTCTCCATATAAATTATTCTTATTACAAAATAAGTAACAATGATTTGAAAATTTTAACATATCTGATAGATCGTTGTTTTATAATAATTAGTGTAGGTTGAAATTTGTTTTTAGTATTATCAATAATTTAATGCATTAAATGCATGCATAATTATATAGTAAGTCCTTAAAAATTGAGATTCATTAAAAAATAATGAATTATTTATACGTAATAGTGAAATACAATAAATATTTTTTATTAGAAATTGATTTTTATTTTGAATAATTTAGAAAATATAAGAAAACATTATCTTTTGTTATCTAATGATGAAATAAATTTTCATTTCATGAAAATTGGTTTTCTCAAAAAATGGGTAATTATTTATGTAATTTATTTCATATCACATTATTTTTATATAAAAAATTATTATGGTTATGTTATTCTCTAAAATAACTAAATGTTATATAAACACAAATTCATTTCCGTTGATCATAAATATGTAAAAAACCGTAATACTATTTTGGATGTTTATAATTGATAAATATAAGGAATTTAAAATTTATAATATCTTTTTCATTGTATTATAAAGGATTTTATAGTGTATGAGTTCCCAATGTGATAAAATACAAAAAAATATTTTATTTTTATCTACTAATAATACATACATTAAATTTTGGTATAATATTAAATAAAAAAACATTTGTTTATCATTATAAGATTTAACAGTTTCACATCATTTTTGTTTTTGGGTAAAATATTTCATTGGAAATTCAAAATAAAAAATATTATATCTCTATTAAAAATGTAGGATATAGAAAAAGACAATTTTACATAACCTCACCATATTAGATGTATTTATATTTTAGATATTTCATTTATGTGATTCACAGAGTCATAACTATAAATGAAGGTGTAATTGGAACACTAATATGTATGTCAAAAAAGACTAATATTGGAATTAAAGAAATTTAGATATTATTAACATGGGGTGAAGATAATAATTAGTGTTGTTAAATGATAAAAATTTACATTAATCATTTAATAGTTTAAATAAAATATTAAAATGAGATTATTGTCATTAGTTTTTTTTATAATGGTGATAATTTTCCAAACAAGTATTTATAGAAGATTAATTGTATCATATCACAAATGAGTTGATATTAAAGGTTTTAATGTGTCCTTCTTTTTTTGATAGATTATTTGATGGTGAATTATTTAAATTTTATTTATTTAAAATAAATGAAACAAAAGAATAAAAATTTAATAAGATTATTTTGAAAGATTTCATTTATCATGATACTTATTAAAAATTCAAATGCGAAATTAAAATAATATTTTTTTTCTTGAACTATATTTTCTTATTTCATTCACTAACAACATTGTATATATGATGATGCATATATCATGTGAAGAAAAATTTGGTGTTCCTATAAATAGTTTTCTATATAACACTTTGAGTCTTAAATTAAATTCAAATAAACAATGTCGTAGAAATAAATTTATAGAAGGTCATTCTATAATCGATCAATATATTGTTAGAAAATATAATGAATATGTTTACCAAATAATAAAAAAATATTAAGGATTTTATAATATAAAAGCCTTACCACCTTGGATAGATTATTGGTGAAGAAATTTTAGGAAATAACATTAGAAATTTATATATAAATAATTGTGTGGAATAAAAAACACTAATAATTTTGAAAAAATATTTTAGGTTGATACCTCAGTTTTAAAGCTCAAAAATATTGTTCGATGTGTGTATACATATTTTAATACATGTTGGATAACAATGAAAAAGAATAAAATTTTTAAATTTTTCATTAAAGATAAATTCTTTTGGGATATTATAGAATGGTAAATATTAATTTAATATTGTTCATAATTATATGAAATATTAAAAACAATTAAATTTTTATTGTATTGGGAATATGAGTAATGAATATTCTTTTTATATGAAAAATTATATCAATAGTACTATTTAAAATAGTGGTATTAATCATTATGCTCAACTTATCCACATCTCAAAATCAAATTATAGGGAATCATTAATTAATATATTTCGTATTATCAAGTGTTTAATTACATATCAAACTGGGATTATATAATGTATTGGTTTCCATTATATCATTGACAATGAAGGAACAATAATAGTATTATATAAATTTATGATTTGGTATTTATTCATATAATTATTGATGAAGAGGGATATAAGGGTGTATGCTTCATATTTTCTTCCTATGCCCATCAAGAGTTCTATTTAACTAATCTTATAAATATAATTTTTTTTCCTTTTGATCAGTAAGAAAATAAAAGATCTTCTTAATTTTAATGTGTATAAAAATATTAATTTTTTTGATCATCAGTTTCATAGAATTTTATAACTAATATAAACTAATTACTTTGTAGTTGAATCCATATGTAAGAGAAATAAATATTTAGAAGGGATTTTAGATCACAATGATGATGGAAAACTCAAAATTATTTGACAAGACATGTGATATTAAAAAAAATGTATGGTGTTTAATAATTAATCTACACAGATTTAGGAAACCATTAAATTTATCTAAATTTATCCATTAGTTATTAAAATTTATATTATAAATTATTCATTTGTTATTATAACTAGATGGATACTATATAAAATTACATTCCATTCCATGAAGGCTCATAAATTTTTATTTTTTTATATCATATTGATGATATAATTTAACATTGAATGAGTGAGTGTTAATGTCAAAATATTCTAAAAAAGGACATATAATAACAAACCTGATGGCATCATTTTGAAATATCTTGGAATAAAAATTCCAACCAATAAACAAAAAATTTAATATTTTTTAGTCATACAAGTATTATGACTCAATGTTTGATGTATTGTGATTACGAAATGCTAATATTTAATTTTTTTTTAAAGAAACCCAATATTATTTAATTTTTAGTTTTCATTCAATTATAGTGATGTATTATTCGGATTAATATTTTCAATAGATAAATGTTTTTAATAAAAATTGATGAAATATTACATTTTGTTATAAAATGATTGTACTACTATATTTCAAATCTATATTTTGTGGTATATATTAATTTTCACTGGGGATGGATATATATGATATTTTATTTTCTTCCATTTATAATATAAGATTTAAAATTTTAAGGTGAATTAAGTACATGGGATGACAAAAAACATTGTCTTGTAAAATTGATTCATTAAAATATATTATTAGATATATATTTATGGAATTCAAGTGGGAATAATTATTAATTTAATCATAGAAACATTTATTGAAATAAGGATTTATATTATATATATATATATAATGAACTAATAAAACATCAATATTATATTCATTTATTTTAATTATTTTAATCCTCATTAAAGATTTATCATTTTGGAATGTTTATTTTCTAAAGCTAATATAAGAGATTTACATACCAAATTATTCCATGTTTAATTAAATTATTTTACTGAAAAATTATAATTATTATTTTTTAATTCATTTATAACATATCACTACCAAAATACTGTTTTTAAAAATATGTCAATTTTTGAAATTATAATAATTTATTATGTTGTTATTTTTAACCAAAAATCTAATTATTTAAAATTAGCTTTAGATGAATGGATAACATATCGTTTGAAAAAATAACATATCAATTTATAGATAAAAATCTATTTTATATAAATTTATTTTTATTTAAGATTAAAAAGTTTTTTAATTTTATGAAAAACAAATATAGATATTCATTATAACATAAATTAATATGTTTCACATATTTCAAATCATACTTTGAATAAATTCTTATCTTAATTTATAATTTATTGAATTATATATCTCATTAAATGAGAATCATCTATGATAATCGCTAGAATTGTTAATTTTAAGGTATTTTTAAGAATTAAAAAGTTATCATAATTAAAAAATTAATTATATTTATTTTTTATATATTTAATTGAAGCTAATTATTTAAAACTTTTAGATGATTGTAAGTGGGTACATAGTGGAAATGTATGGGGAATATTTTAATAATATGAATTTTTTTTCTTTTTCTTAATATAATAAATTTTTTCATGATATATGTTTTATTAAAATGAATAAAAATTGGAAATAAAATGTAAGACAATATATGTAAAATTTTCAATGTTTTGGATCTTTTATGATGAAAATTATATAATATTTTTCATAAACATGAAATATTTATTTTTTTTACTTCATGATTATTTTTTGAAATTCAAATCATGAATTAAATATATTTTTTCTAAAAAAATTATCATTTGACTATTAAAATTTCTTTTCAGTATCTATTGAGAACCACTTATTGTTACTCTAAATCAATTATATCTTATTATATGTTTTTCTATTTATTATTTAAGAAAAAAAATTATATTTTATTATGTTTCATATTTTTCATAATAAGTTTTTTTTAATACATTATCTCTCTTATTACTTTAGAAAACACTCACATATATATTAAAAAAATATCCAATATAAATATCTTATTGAAAAACACATTTTTAGTATCAATCATAAAATTAAATCTTTTGTCCTTTGTTCTAAATATAGGAATCCTTTTTTATTAGATATTCTTAAAAAAAATTTCTTCTTAAGACTTATCCCATGGGGTTTTATTTGTTTTAAATGTTAATATATAAAATTGAATTGAAAAGTATTATTAAATTACATATCATAACTTATATGTGTTTTAAAATTTTTTGTAAGTGCTATATTTAGATTTAAAAAAGTGTTTTTAAAATTAAGGCTTGTAGTCTTGTAAGATAGCTTTATTTTCCGATGTAGGATTCCTGGCCAAATTATAAATTCTTTTAAATAGATACATTACTTTATACATCCATTAATTGAAATTTTTTATAAATTATATAAATTTTATATAATTTTTTGGATATCATTAGTAGACATGTATCACCAATTCATATTTATTAATTGATATGTATTTAATGAATTTAAACATGTTGTGATAAATTTTAAATAATACGGACTATAAAGGACATTTAAATTTAATTTCATTCCTAATCAATTAGAAATTTATTTTTAAAACATCTTCTGAAATATCTATTCAAATCCCTCTCAGATGACAAAAATTTTTTCTATATATCATGGAAAATATAATTTTCTTATTTACATATTACATTAATAAAATTGGCTAATGGCCTTCCCATGTAATCAATGTATTCTTCATGTAATTTCGTAAAGCCTATATATATAATATTAATTTTATACAGTATTACTTTTTCACTATTTTTGGTTCAATGGGTGTTAGTATGTCCTCATAGTTGACTATATCAAATATTTCCTAGGATAATGGCTAAATTACAATTTCAATAAAAAATTTCAATAATATAGGGGAATTGAGTGATATATCGTTGTGATATTTTATTTTACAGATATTGTGTCATGCTGTGAAGGACCACATTGCGAGTAGGGGAGATGATTTCATGAACAAGCTCAGGTACCCCAATAACCCAATAATTGAGGCAGTCCTGACATAGAACAAAGGATGTTCATGAACCCCTTAGGTCAATGACTAACACCTAACATTAGGTAAAATGAAAGTGGGAATGGTGTTCTCACAAACATTTTGAATGTAGAACAAATTAGTCCCTTATTAATATCCAATGATGCTCCATTGGGACTAATGTACTAGAATTCATAAAGGTAATAAAATCCAATGTAATAAATCCAATGTATTATTACAGAGAAAATATCCCATTTAGCAATGGAAAAAACATACCAAGTCAAAGGTGTGATAGCTAAATCCACCTATAAGAGATAACATTACCTTTCTAGATTTTATAAGGATATAATCTAAAAACAATAAATGACCCATTTGGGTATGAGGAAAAAACTGGTAGTCATTCACACTAAGATTCTATAATAAGATTCCCATAACATATTAAGCCATAAACAATTTTAAATTTTCCAAAAAATAGGGTTCTCATCCCCAAAATCATATTCAATCAAATCATGTATTACTAATTAAAAAAAGAAAGTACATAACAAATTCATTCTTCACATTTAAATTGAGGGAAATACATTTCAAAAAATGGAATTTACCTTTATTCAAAGGTAGCATTACATATATAGTAATTTAAAAAAAATCTTAAATAAACACATAATTATAATAAAGATTATATAAATCATCAAAGAATGTAAAATAGTTTACTACATTGTAATTTACATTATAAATACAAAATAGAAATAAACAATGTCATGGGCCCAATATGTATCATATTTTCAAGCCATAGGGACCCAACACTGTGAATCATTAAGTATGTACATACGAATCTTTGGTTCTAAGGTAAAAGGGACTCATAACCATATAATAATGAATGGGATATGCAGATATAATTTATTAGAACATTTTGTACTGCAATGTAAATCACATAATATCTCACCAACTACATAACAGTTTCATGTATACAAGTAGACAAAATTATGGGATATTTATTTCAAGACTATTTAAAATAAAATTAAATTACATACCCAATTTCAAATATGCCACTTTCTCTTTAAAACTATAAAGGGATTATGTAAAAACATGACTTTTCCAAAAAAAAATGAAGGCGATGGGATTCCACTAAAACGTTTTTATTAAATTTTTCATAAATATAGACTTGAAACCATGTCCTTTAATTTAAAAATCCAATTTTACAATTAATCTCAAAAATATGATTTTCCAAAAAAAATAATCAATTTCATAAATAAATTATCAATTCAATGTTATTGGGGGTATCCAAAATTTTCTGTCAAATCAAATTTCCAAAATTAAATTAAATAATTTATTTCTTAAATTAAATTCTATATATTCTATAAACACACCACAAATCATTAGAATTGGATGTTTTCCTAATTTCATTCTTATGTGAACAAAAAACCTATTTCATTGAAATTGGATTATTAATAAACCATTAGGATTAAATAAATGGAAATTATGAAATTTCATTTTAAATAAAACTTAATTTAAATTATGAAATATAAATATAAAATAAATTATCATCTAATGATTAATCTACCATCCTTATTCAAAAAAAAACAAAAGGCTTCCACTGGAACCCTCCAACAAGAAATAAGTTGAATAAGATATATAAATTCATCCTAAAATGAGATCTATGGACACAGAGTTCAGAAACATCAATTTGAAGATGATATATCAAAGGTAACTTATGTAACAGAGAAATATAGGGAGATATATAGAGAAATTTTACTCGGTAAGACACACCGCAATTTCCACACTAATCAATTATCGAACGAAAAGGCTAAAAGGATTTGGAGTCTGCAAAAATCATATCAGAATTCTCAAGGTCGAGAGAAAGGAATATAAAGGATGATCCAAATATAAATTAGCTATAAAATTGTTTAAAATTACATGTATTAGAGTTTTACATGTGATGAATCCCCGTTACACTTCTTACAATAGATTATTATCATATCTGCAAAAATAACCGTCACCTGTTACTAAAAAATAATTATTTTAATTTAAGGATTTACATGGCATGTAACGATATTTTACTATATTTAATTATTAATAAATCTATAGGAAAAACTAGTTAATGGTTATAGTCAAAAAAATATCATACATCACAATTATAGGTATCCTCTGAACACCATCTCCACCCTACCCAACAAAAATCCACATCATTGTTTGGAACATAACTGATATAAAAGATACAATATTCCAAAAACCTCTAAACCATAAATATTTTTTGTCACTAAGAAGCATACAAAAAATATTCCATTCTAAAAAATTAAGGGATGATTCTATTTCATTAATGCCTCTAATTCCTATGCCTTAGGAAAATTATAATTGTGCAACCATATCACTCTAACGAAACATATCATCCATTAACAATGGACTATGGTCTCCAAATCATCTATACTATCTGTTTATTCAATAAAACAAAAATCAGGTTCAATATCAAATTATATTAAACTAAAAATATACAATGGATAATTATAATAAATTTAGAGATGTGATGCACAGAAGATGGTATGTATCTATATAATATATTGTGGTGGTGAAAAACAATATTCAACAATCCCCAATTTCTAGAAAACATCATGAGGGACCCACAAAACAATGAGAATGATTCCATTTCTTCCCAATACGTAGATGAACCTACTATGGTGAATCATTAAAAAAACACCTGGTAACCAAATGAGAATTAAAATATGTATAATAAAGACAAACATAATACATATATCGACTCTCACTAATTATCCTTATCCTATGAATAAAATTAATATTATCTATATTCTCTTGAGGAAAACATGGTTCATCTATGGAATATTCTCCAATCTTCAACCAACACAATAGATATTTACAGGGTTGACAATATAAGGCCTCCAAATATCCACACTATTATTGGAATTGTAGCTACAGCTACAAGAAAAAATATCCCACCCCAAGTGATCATCCCATGATCCACCAATGTTCATAGCCTAAGTGAAATTTATATCCTAGAGAATCATAATAGACCATTCAGTAGGGCCATCCAACTATGGTTGGTATGTCGTTATCAAACTCATGGTAGATCTCTATGATGACTACTGGATTCTCAAAAAACCATAATTGAATTGAGGGTCTCTTTGAGATATTACTGTGAATAGGAAACCATACAAATAGATAATCTCTTTGAAATAGTGATTTACCAACTCCTAAAAATTGTCTATATGATGAATGGGTAAGCAGTGATTTGAGTTTGTCAGCCTATTGATCACTTCCCATATCACATTCATAATTCTTTGGGTATATGGATGCCTAAACAAAATTTCTATAGAGATATCATCCCTTTTCAAATTTGGGAATGAAATCAACGGATGTAATGTCGTTGATTTTTGGTGCTCATCCTTAACAAGTTGGAATGTATAATAATGAGAGACAAACTCATCAATTCTCCTTCTCATACCTAGACACCTGAATTGAAACGAAATTTCCCAATACATATCCAGGATTCCAAGGTTCACATCCCATTCTAAATTATGAAAATCCTCAATAACATCAGTCCTTACCAACGATAGTACTAAAAAACAATTATCATAGCATATAAGTACTCTTATTGAGAATGACCACATGGTAATTGGCTCCCAACAATAAAGAGAGTATTTAATGCTACATAACTCATCATCAAGAATATTAACATCAAGGATCAATTCAGGAATAATGGATACCTACTGAACACTATCTAATGAAATGAAACCCCTTGCTCTAAAAATTAATTATGCAACTATGTAAATAGACCCCCCTAATTTAATTCTTCTACTAATTTTTTACAGCCTGGGTTTGATGTTTCATCTCAATGCATCTATAATGACATTACTTTTCCCTGATTTATAGAAATATAAAGATAAAAATAGTATATTTAGTCCACCAAATGCCTCTATATAAGATTCAAATATTTTTTAGAAATGATATAATTGATACTCTTGAGGTGATAATACATTGTAAAAATTTTTCCACAAAGGTAATCATACATACACTAAATTGTGCGCATCCTGTATATGTGTTCCAAATTAATGGTTGGATAATTATTCTCATGTTACATATATTGACGACTTCCATAAAACACAATATGTTCACCATTAATAGGAACGAAAAAATTTCATGAACCAGAAGCCATCACGAATTACCACATATCCAAGACATCCTAAAAAAATCACTACATATGTTTTCAAAAGTTTTTTCAACTCAAAAAAATAACTATGAGAATTTTAATTCCACGAATACTTTTCTCCTTTTTGAGATAGTGATTTTATCAGTAAATCCAACATTGTGAAGTCCTTTTTGAACTGACTACATTATTCGTCCAAACTCTGGAACCTCAAAATCATGAAATCATTCATTCTGTTCTCTGAACCCATAAAATCTATCATTTTACTAGGATGAACTGATATTACTTGTTCTAAAAGCACATGTCCAAATAATTTTACTTCATAAATTTGGAAATCAAATTTTTAATGATTTTCCTAAATTTAGAGATTTGGTAGTGGAATAAAAAAAATTCATAAATGATGTACATGATCATATTCGAACATAGATTAAATGGGGAATATTCTCCACAAATAAAATAATGATTGTAAAATGGTTATCATGGGGAATAATGTTCATAAAATCCATGAAAACATCATGAGAATTTTTTAGACCAATGGGATTGACACTATACTCATAATGTAAATTCCATTTTCAAAAGGATGATTTCTAAATTTCAAAATCTTTTATCTATAACTGATGGTAATCATAATTAATATCACTCTTCAAGAACCACTTCACATTTTTTTACTAATAAAAATAACATCAATATATGGAAATAGATACATGTTTATTACGATAATTATATTGATCTTATAATATTCAATAATAAGGAAAATTAAATCATTAGATTTCATATTAAAGAGAAATAGTACCTACCAATGTGACACAATCATTCCTACAAACCCTTCCTCAATAATATTAAAAAACCAGGACTTCAGATAAATAATTTCACATAGTTCCATTTTATGAAAGGGAATAGATACAGGTTGAGTAATAGGCCTTAACTCAATGGAAAACTCAACCTCCATTATTGGCGGAAAACCATATAGGTTATATAGAAACACATTGAGAAACCTAATGATCAATGGAGGTATCTCATTGATCAGCATTTTAGAAATTTAGATAAAAAAATAATTGATATTACTTTCCCGAAATTTGGATAAGAAGTCTTGGCACTGCTCAACCATCGGTCTCATTCTCCTTGAAAGTCACAGAACACACCAATGTGTGTAGTGTAAGAGAATATTCAAATATAACGATCAATTCTGGTTTTATTGGTAACAATAAAATCTATCAAAAAATGACATCAAAATATTTAATTTCATATATCAGAAATGTCCAACAATGCTCAACATCAAAAATAGAAAAAACAAAAGTATTACTATGGTGACCATACTATTTATTCATACCAATGGGTGTTCTAATATCAATTGCACCTGATAAAATATCCATATAAATATATATAAGATGAATTTTTTTTTGAGATAAATAAAAGTAATAAACTAGTGTCAAATAGAGCAGCCAGTAATGACAATGCTATATTAATGATACATATCATATTCATTGAACTCATATCCACTTCATTAAGTGACTCATCCACTCCATGAAAAAGAGTCATTATAGATTCGTGTGGCTGTAACAATTTTTCAAATGAAGAACCAGATGTCACCACCATTTTAGAAGGATATGATTATACCATTCCCCTAAAAAGAGTGGAATAAATATGGCCAAACTATTTTAAATGACCCACGTGTCATCATGAGCTAGAGTTTTAGGGTTCCTCAATGAAACCCCTCTTTGGATGACCTAACATTCCACATTAGAAAGATACTCATTTACCTATTTCAAGATCTATAGAATGTTTAGAAAAAAATACGTCAAGAACTATAATGATAATAATCATGCTTTCTCTTTCCCATGATGAAACAAATGAATCTACTAGGATAGAACTAAACTTCCAACAACCTTAAATTCATTCTAGGACCATTTCAAACATAGGTTCTCTATTCAATTTATCATCGTAAGAAGAATCATTCAAAAAATACACCTATGAATAAATATCCTAATGGAGTCCAATCTTCAAACATTGACCATTCATCCTCTCATTCGATACTAATGATGATGAGAAATGGATGATCTGAAACAAATGGATTTAATACTCTTTCACGATCATATCATTTTTCTTATGTATGATGAACTCTATTGACTTCTCCTATAACTTAAACTCTATATAGAAATTGTGGATGATATGAACATAATATCCTTCTATAAAAAGCAATCATGATTCCTCAATATTACCATCGCGTCCCACAATCTCTATATTTTCTTTTCCTGCATTAAGTTGTCACACTTCACTTTGATCTCATGGGGTGTGTTCTAGAATCCAAAACATAATTAAAAACCAACCAACAATTTCTAACTACCATGAGGATTATTTCAAACTTTAAACGGTGCCAGATTATGGATAGCTAACTCATGAATATTAGCTATGAATATGACCCAATAAGGTTCTATAGATGGAGGCTAGAAATGAACTGGAGGTGGTTCATATATAAGAGCATGGATAGTGCACACAATCACCTCTACGAGTTTTGGGTCTACAATAGGATTCTATCATTGATGATCAACAAAAGCATATTACTTTATATAATTAACATTTATTCTAACAGGAATGATGCTACACAACACCAAAAAACAATAAATTATTTCATGTGATTTAACATTCAAATAGAGATATTGGGAAATTAATCCCAATAGAAAGAACAAACGAGAATTTTATTTCACTCTAACAAAATCCAAACTAGGAAATCACTATAATTGATCCTCTAGACAATATTTCCTAAGCACTAATGGAGACATTAGGATTGTTGTGGTGAGGGTAATATAGGCACATAATCACAACAACTTCCTAAGTCACAAAATGATTAAAAAAATACATATTAAAATTATGAAAAAATAATATCGTCTTTTGATACCACTTTGTCTTGTACTAACACAATTACCCTAGTAAAATAATTAATGAGATTCTTATGAGATATAAAGATGGGTGTTCCTTATTACCATGGGCTAGCTACTAGCACATACAATCATAGAAACTATAAATGGGATCTGTTTTTTCTCAAACATTAAAAAATTAGTTTAAAACAGGACAATATTAATTTCTAAAGATTCTCCACTAGGATTAATCCACCAAAGAACAATGATTAAAATAATGTCCAATGTACTAAAACCAAATTACCAAAATGGGGAATATATCCCACGACATATGTGACCCAACTCACCACATACAGGGTCAAAAACTAGATCCACCTAAATGATATCAAATTCCCTTATTCAGAAATGGAGGGAGATAATATTAAAACACCTGATGTCATAAGTAGAGTTTGAGACAAATACCTGTAATATTTCACCTGAGGAATCCAAAACAAGATTACAATATCAACATAAGGAATAAAGTAATTTAAATTTTCAAATAAATGGGTTTTTAATTCAGAAATAAATATTTAGAAAAATAATAAAATCAATTAAAAATATTTAAATGAATTATAAATTCATTAATCACACAAAAAATGAGGGAAATTCATTTTAAAATAATTAATTTAACATAAATAAAAGTTTATATTATATAAATGGAACATTTAAAAAAATGGAATTAATAAACACATTTATATAAAATATTTTATATAAATTATCAAGTCATGTATAACAGTTTACAATAATGGAATGTAAATTTGAAATAAAAACAAGTTAGAAACATGGTCGTGCTCTTAACATATAATATATTTCCAAGATATTGGGACCCTACACTATGAAATGATAACTATGTATATATTCCCATTCTTTCATAAGGAAAATGGGACACATCACAATCAGATATGGAATGGGATGTGATGATATGGTTTTTAAACCATTTTCAATCGTAAAGTGCTTCCGAAAATAACTCACTAACCACATTTATCATGACTGTTTTCAGGAAAACAAATATTGGGAATTTATTTCGTGACTTCTGAAAATAAAATTATATATCATCCCCAATATTAAATATGACACTTTTATCTTTAAAATATATAATTAGTTATTAATCGAAAAAATACTTTTCCTCTATAGTATGAAACTACATTGATTAAACATAAACAATTTTTAGTCAGTTTTCCTAAATAATGATTTGAAACCAATTTGAGAAATTTCACAATCCATATTTACAATTACATTCCAAAATTAAATACTCAAATAAATTTCTTATATTTTATAAAATCCCCACCAATTAATTGGAATTTTTGTTTTTATATTTTTTAAAGAAATCATCATTCCACAATTAAATTAAAAAATTAAAAATTTTAAATAAAAATAAATCCATTCCATAAACACTTATAAATTAAAAAGAATTGGGTGTCATCCCAATTTCATGGAAATGAGAACCAAAACCCAAACTCATAATAATTGGGAATTCTAATAAAATGACTGAAATAAATTAATCTAATTTTAGTAATTTCATTTTAAAATAAAAAATTAAATTAATGAATTAAAAAATTAATTAAATTGAAACGAAATGATGTAAACACATTACTTCCTTATAGAAACAAAAGGCTTGAAATGGAACAAACAAGAAATAACAAAGCCAAAGATGAACTATGAATTCAACCTAGAAACAAGATCCATCATTATAGTGTTTTCATCCTTCAAAATGATGATGATCTATCAAACCCTAAAGAAGGAATAAGGAATGACATTCAGATAAAAATTAAATTCATAGTCTACATGACACACCGTTGTTGCAATAATGATAAATCTATAAATAAAAAGGATTGATGGGGTTGGAGCCTCCCATAATTTTATGAGGAAGGCTCTAGTCTGAGAGAAAGGACATCTGTAAGATTAAACAAAGAGAAAGTTTGTAACACCATATTTAATAATATAATGGACTAGGGATTTATACATAATTGTGTGTAACCATATAAAATAGTATGTAATTTATCATTAGGCTATAGAAATGTTTGTTTAAGGCTGATAATCCAATTGATTAATAACTTCACTATTATTGGTATCCTCCCATTACCTTCTCAACATAACCAAGATAATGGAAAAAATAAAACCAATTACACATTTAGAACATACCAGGTGTATTGGTAACATGATTTAATGTGTTGTTTTATTCTTTAGATAGGGTAAGGTTCACTACACCATCGTGGGATAAACCATGTCATATGAGGATGAGGAATAATGAATTATTTGGTGACCCATATGTATATATAGTACAAATCCATAGGTAATTTTTTAAATTTTTATATTTTTCATTAATTAATTAGATGAAGGATGTTTTAATCCTAATTCTAGATAGTTTAAGGGTTTATATTTATTTTAGCCTCATCCATTATTCAATATTCTCTCATGTGAGTGATAAAAATTTATTTACACTAATTATTATTTTTAATAGCCCCGAGATGTTTCTATGGGTAATTCTTATTATCCATTATACTCTATTTCTAGTTTAATTCATTATTCATTCATGGATAATCAGTTTTCCCTAAAAAAATTTTTATCAATTATGTTAATATTTATTCAATTTGGAATCAACTTAGGGACTGGATTACCATGGGGGTCTGGTCCCATTAAAAATCAGTTTATGTATGGAAATGGGTACAGTAATGGGTCATCATGTACATATTGTATAGGGAATTAGTATCTTTTGTTTTTTCAATCATATTTTTAACCATTCATACAATTATAGACACATAGATGTGAATTAGAGACACCAATGGTGGATTCCTAAAGAGTTTAATATTTACTACAATTCACATTAACATAAGGATTCATATTTATTTTATATATAAGGTTCCATTTACGGTTAAATGATTTAAATATAATGAAAATTCTAACTATTTATGATGGATGGAAATGTTTTTCGTTGTGTGTTATATTGTGACAATTTAATTGATTTATTTTCAATTAGATGTGGTCAAATAATTATTTGAATCATTTTTTTCTATATTTAGATATCCTATTATCTATATGGTGATGTAGTTATTATATATTAATATTATGAGTTTTTATATATGTATTTGATCAAAAAACTTGATCAAATTGGTATTAAGTGTAATTTGTATATGTCTTCATGTCATTTTCACCATCTTAAATCGATGTTTTGATTTGTTTTAGTTGATTTAGTCTTTCCATAATCACCTCTTAGTCCCCCACTGTTGGTCTAAAATCCTTCATGCAGGAAAAGGAATGTTATATATATTTCTAATAATTTTTCCATGGGTTGGGATTTCTCAAAAATGTATTCTAAAAATTGGCATCATAGAGTGGTTGGAATGATTTGGTACTATGATCATTATTTATTTAATTAATGGGCATGGTAGTTTGAGGATACATATGGATTGATCGTGGAAACATATCATTGTCTTTGTGTATTCATCCCCTTTATTTTTAACGCACTATTTTTCTTTAATTTTAGATGTTTATCAGGTTTTCATTATTAATATATTGTGATTTTTTAAGATGATTTTTTAATATTTTTATATTTTGTATTTAAATAGTTGTTCTACTGAGGAAATATGTGGAATATATAATTCTCAATTTTTTATATGTTGGGAATCCATTGAAATTGTATAGATTTTGTATTCGAGTATCTTATTATAGAAGGGAATGATTTAGTTGTCAGAAGATTCAAAAAATATATATATAATGATTTCATATATTGTCTCTTGGTTTTGTTGTACACATATAAACTAAAAAGGATAGTATTCATGGTGTGATTGGATGTGTCTATCTTTTTTGAATGGTTGTGTGTGGAACATAAACTATGGTTCGTTAGGTGGGGCTTTGTGGGTAGTAGGTATGTATATTGGGAAGCAGAATGGTGGTGTATGTGCTAGTGGGTAATGATATTCTTATATCTTTTGTTATATATGTTATGTGATCGATGATGATGCGGTGAGAATCATTTTTAGATTTCATTGATTTTCCTACTTGGTATCCACTATTGGAGTGCTATGAGGGTGGAGATGGGCATGAAATAGGGAACGATCCATTTGGGGCCCCTAAGAGAGAATATGGGATGGCACAACATGTTAGTTTTTTGAGTTATAAAATGTAGAAAAAGTGATTAGTAGAGGTAGAATATTTGTCTAACGATCAATTTTTTGCTGTATTTGCGAATTTTACAGACATCATTGAATTTGGGACTCTATGAGATGATCCATTTATTGAATAACAAATAAGGGTCTTCCAAATGAATTTTTATCCTTAAGTATAGAGATATGTAGAACCCCATATAGATGACTATTGTATTGTATAAAAATAAATAGATTTAATATAATGAATATTCCTCTAATAATAGGGGGAAATTAAAAATGAATATTCTTTGAGGGTTAAGGATAGATTAGAGGAAAATATATGATCATGCAGGTATGAATTTAGTTTTGATATAAAATTACATTAGTTCTAAGCCCATTTTTCAATTATTCCCTAACACATTTACATATTATAATTCCCATTAATTTTTTCACCTAATAGATGAGTGGAATTATTTATATGTTATTTAAAATAGATAAATGATTTATAGTTCTTTTAATAGAATTTGGTAGGGGATGTTTTCTCCATGGTATGGTATTTTGATGATGGACTTCAACATGTGATTAATATGGTGGTAAATATATGCAGACTGATGTCTTGTTTTGGGGACGTAAGAAATCATTTATATTATAGTTGAACATATGTAATGTGGTTCTCCAAACTATGAGACATCTCATAGATCCAATAAGAGAGTAATGTGTAGATGGTAGAGGGAATATATGGTGACCCAATAAATGGAAAGTGGATGGGGTGAATGATCTCATAATGAAGTGAGTCCCTTTTAATATAATTTAAACATATTTAATAATGGAATGTTTGATATAATACTGATCAACCCCCATTAATTTAATAGTTGTGTTGGTGGATGAGAAATATAGAGGTGTTTTGTAAGATTCATTGTAAATATAATTTGAATATTGGGATCTAGGAACACATGGGTCTCTTATATTGAATGCTGGGATAGATTTCATTGAATTATCTAGAGATTTTATGGACTCATATATTAGGGAAGTTCTATTTTATTACCATTGTAGGGGTATTATGAAATAAAAGGAAAATCAATTCAAATTTTTTCCTCACTAGCAGGATATGTTTCATGTTAGCGTCACACTACCAATTTAATATTTTTTATAATATCGATGAGTTGTGTATTCTGATTAGAATCTAACTAAGACTTAATTTTTTGTTTTATGTTATTGATATATATTTGAATTTTATGTTTTGGGATTAAATTTATTGATTTGGAACTATGTAATGTATTATCCTCATGTATGGAGTGTGATGATGTTTAATTGATAGAATGTCTGAAATCTTGGATTATAGTCTGTATAGTAACAATTCTGAATATTATATACTATAATTTTCATGTCATTATTGGTGATTCATATAGTGGGGGGATATCTATTGAAGTAATTAGTCGGTTTTATTTGTTTATAAATTATTATCCTGAGTAGATTGATGTGTTTGACATTATCTATTTGTTTTGCGAGTTAATTGAACATGGTGTCTGAGTTCCAGCTAATGATGGTATGTGAAATTCCAAAATAGATCATAGATATGGTAGTAATATACATGGGATGTTGTAATGGGATGACTATTTGGGTTATATCGGAGGTAAAACCTATGTTTTTTGACCTATATGTCATGTCGCTCATGATAGCATAAGAAATATGTTGATCCTATGAATGATGGAATGAGATCTGAACTAAAATATATAAAACATATAATCAATTATTTAATATCATTGAATTAATATATGGTGATTGATCATGTGAAATAAAAATTTGATATAAGAAAACGTTCATACCATAGTTTTGGGAACAACAATGTGGTGGGTTTCTGAATAAAAATAGTTTGTTTGTATTGGTGAAAGATTATTTCATAGTATAAAAATTCATCGTGTGGTAGGTTTTAGATAAAAATATATATATTTATTAGATTACATCATTTTTGGGATAATAGTTTATCAAGATATATAAAAATGGTTATACCATGATGACTGATGTATAGAGATTATCTATTTTATGAATGGTTGTATCACATTATGATTAAGGGAGTTTGGTTTTGTATTTTTACTAATGTGAGGTGTGTTTCCCAATAGTGGGTAATACCGAGTCCATGGAAGGCTAGTAGATACTGATTTCATAGTGATCCATGTGTCTGTTCATTAATATAATATAAATTTTTTAAGGATTCATTAATTGATATTAATAAATAAATAAATTTTGGGGTTGGAATCATTTTTTGGCTACAAACATAGTAGTGTAATCCGTAAATAACCAATCTCATTCTACCATCTACAAAGGGATGTATTATAAGAATTTGACATCATAAATTCATGTGATTATTCCATCAAAATAAAAATGTGTATTTATATATATTATATATCATTTATTTATATTTTCTTTATCTAGTCTTTTGTGTGCCTTTGTTTATTCGTAAGAATCATTTTTATAAAAACAATTCAATTTCTTTTGTTCGAGTTCAATTTAGGGAATGTGATTCAAATATTAATGTATTATAGTAATGATTTGGAGGCCCCTTGATATAAATAATATATATATATATTCATAATTTGCATGTGATCTTTTGTAGAGTTGTGTGAGAGAATAAAAATTGGGAATAGTTTAATTATATAATTTATAGGAAAAATGTCTAAGGGTATTGTATAGATGATTGTTATAGATATGGTTAAATTTCATGTGACTTTGATATGTGTGGTCCAAATATCTGATGGAAATATATACATTTAACATTAGTGATAAATTGTAAAATGGTGGATCTTCAGATATAGTGGGAATTGTTGGACATATTTCCCCTAAACCCCATTAATATATGAGTCACCTCTGGTGGTTTTGTTTTATGATTATGGACATTAAAAAAATTAAGAAATGAAATGTTAGTTAATTCCACACTAAATTACCACAAAAATTTTATACTATATTTAGAGTAATTATGAAGGTATGAAAAAAATTATAACTCATCCACTATAAAATTATACTATAGGATTATAAAGAAATATTTTTTCATTTTCATTTATATCATATAGTTTGACTATCAATATTTCATCGATTTTTCATGCCACTATATTTGATGATATAGTTAATAATATTATACAAAATGGATATCATTTAAGGAATCATATCATGATATATATCATAAGGGTGTTTATTCTATTCTTTTATGTGATTTAACAACAAGCCAAGGAATACACTTGTGAACTATAACATGTTATTTAATGCATTCATTATCAACGAATATCCTCAATTGTATTTATAAGCATGTATATATAGTAAGGTGTATTATTGAATAATCCAACCCAAAAATGAAACATATTGATTCCCAAAAATATTTTCACTCTCATCGTTATGTATGATGTTATAATATAACATGTCGAGAAAAAGAGTCCCATTTGTATGATATATGATTTTGAAAAATCCTCTCGATACACTATCTGGGGATATATCATTTGAATTATATTTAGTTACATTATTCTATTTATGATGTATGAGGTAACAATGATGGTAGGAAGTGGGAATTATAGAGATTGGTTCTTAACATACATGGATATTACAAAAAATTACATGAATATTTAACATATTGAAAAATTATATGTTTGAAGATAAGAATAGTTTTGTGTATTTGTAATCATTTAAATAAATTTATATCATAGTGAATTATATTCAATGTTTAACAATATTATAATCCATTTCATACATCTGCATAAAATATTTCCTCATACCTAGGGGAAAAAACATAATAAATGGTGATTTCAGATTCTTAAAAAGGGTTAATAAAAGGGATTTGTAAACATAACATGTTAAAATTTTTAAGAGAACATGTGAATAACTTTTGGAGATCATACACTACATATCAATGATTATAGACATGTTTAATGGTATACACATTAGTAGTTCATAAGACATGAATAATAAAGGTTATGAATCTACATTAATAAATAATTAACCATAAGACAGTGTAATATTAATGTTATTCATTAAAAAATATACAAATCTATTTCAACTGTCAATATTCACTACAATAACCATAAATATAGTTCACCAAGAAACACATATTTCCCTTATAGGATCATGAAGCACATGTTTACCATTGCGGGTGAGTACAAACCTATAACCCATTGATTACTGAGACACACCTAATTCTATTTTTTGACCAGGACTCGCCTATTTACAATTTTGGGTTAGGACACATCTATTTAATTATGTGGATCATGACACACATATTTCCAACAATTTATAAGGAATCACCTTTTTCACATAGTGGATAAAACATGACAACTTTTTCCATATAATTATATCATGAGATTTATGTCTTTCCCAATTCAATAGGGGAGATAATATTCTAACCCTTCACATTTTGAAATCACACAAATATGTTATGTAGTATCATAAATATTCAATATATCATAACCTATGAAATTAAATTGGTATCATACAAAAATTATTCATATTAAAACATATGGAAAAAAGTTGGTTTGATAATCATTTCACCATTGAATAACCCATGAGGACATTGGTTTCATAAGAATTGTATCATGGTATAACATATAGAAGATAAACATGTTTAATAAACAAATGACATACTAAACACAAACCCCTTAGATAATGAATTAAACTTGTTACATTTTTTAAAATCGGTAGTAAATATTAAACTATATCAGTGGATTATATCATAGCTGGAGATGTATTTTGAATGATATCATGGATCAATTTTTAAGGAAAATCACCTTTCTTGGAAATTCACTTTACAAAGATAAAAACATCTTCAAAATTATTTTATTTTAAAACCACTTTGAAAACATATAATATTATTTTTTAAAATAAATTAATAAAAATTTATGAGAATAAATTTCCTTCAACATTTTAAAACACATTTTATACCATAAAAATGATTAGAAAACGATTTTCAAGGAAAATAACATTAAAATATTATAAATGAATTATTTCAAATCTGTTAAAAACTATCTAAACAAAAAAAATTTTAAAATATGTATCTTTGTAAAATATAATTAAACATATCATTTTCATTAGATGAAGAAAAAAATTATTTTGAAACATCCTAGTAAACATTCAAATGTTTCTTCAAGGATATTATAATCACAATGATAGGAAAAATAAATACATCAAAAATGTTTATTTTTCATGGTAAAAATTTCATAATGTATTTATTATCATAAATTCACATTAATATTCTTTTTAAAAAATTTATTAAAAAGGTAAACCATGGGAAAATTTTAATTTTAAAAAATATTTAAAAAAAATATTTATTTTGTTTTTAGAAATATGATTTTAAAAGAAACTATATATATGAACTCAGTGGGAGAAAAAATTAAATTTTCATTGATACAAATTACTAATTATCATAAGTTACAAATAGGGTAAAATTATCACTATTAATTGATGATATTATTAAAAAAAAATTATATAATTTTTTCACATTCATGATGGATTGATCATAATATTTAATCAATGGATGCACAATCCTATAAAAATATCAATAAACGATTTGATACCACATTCCTGTATTAGAATCCTAAAATTGATGAAAAAAACATTGACTGAATATTAAAATATAAATAAAATAATTAGATTCAATATTTTAAATTTTTTATAGAATTATATTATTCTACTAAAAAATATAAGTTCATATCCTAGAATATATCTCAATGATGGAAAAATGAGATAAAAATTACTTTCAAGATTCGGTATCATTTGAACTATTAACCCCATGATAAGAAGATAGTAAAAATGATATGTAAATACAAATATAAATAATTATAATAATCATAGAATAAATTCCTGGATTTTATATGAACATCATTAAAGAAATTATTGGTGAATACGATATATGTCTTATAAAAAATAGTGAGAATGGAATACTGTTACTATATAGGTAACTTTTGAATCCTTATTCCCATAAAATAATAACATAAATAACATATTCTAATATAATAATTTATATTAAATTAATTATATTACATATCATAGGGATTTATATACATGACACAACAATAATATGTTTTGAATATAAAATATATCTCACATAAATAAAAGTGAGATGAGTACATCCTTACATTATGTCTTTAATTTCATGATAGACATTAAAAACGAATTTATAAAACATATAAGTTAATTATAAATATATAATAGAAATATATTATTATATATCATAAAATATACAATTTATTATGACTTAATTTTAGTGGTTTGTTACAAATTTCATGTTAATGTTATGTTTTTAGTAATATCCACATTGTTTTTCATATATGTTTTGACATATAATTCTTGGACCTGTTATATAGATAATTAGTTACTTATTTAAATATTTTGAAAAATTATTTAAATATGATATATTCTCTTTAGATAAATATTTATAATAATATATAAAATATAAAAATATTAAATGGAATACACCTTTTATGCGGACATTTGTTTATATGTGCACGTGAACATAGGTTCTGTTTTATTATTGTATTGAAACAAAGAATGTTAGTGACGATTATATATATATATATATATATTAATTTTAGTACAAAATTTATTTTATATATATGATATAAAATTTTCAAATCCATCTTTAATATATTCCATGTTATGTGTGTATGAATCACATCACATTGAGGAAGCATTAGTCCACAAATCAAAAAACAAAGTTATCGTATTTACAAAAAAATTGATAGCATGGATGTGTCTTATAAATAATAATTATAGAAGTATAAATACGTTTAAAAGTGGATATATATAATATAATAATATATCTTATATCCAAATTCCCAACTATGATAGGCGGTAATGTAAAAAATGAATGGCATCAATTCATGTGGCGATAGCTCGCTGTACCCCAGAACGATATGTTCGTTACCCCTTTGATCAAGGTGTGGGTATGTGTAGGAAGAACCAATATAATTAATATATATATATGTATATTTAGGATACATATGTTATAATATATTAATTAAATATTAATAATTTCAATTTTGGGGAAATAATTAAAACATATATACATGTTGAATAATGTTACCTCTTTTTCAGGTAACTATTTTTGGTTTGCACCAAAGGGATTTCATGGAACAATTTGTGCCCAATGTGAGGCATTAATGATGATTAAAAGGATCTTAGGTGCATATTTGTTCCTTATATGGATGATCTAATGATATTAAGAGGTTTAATATAATGGGGTGGGCCTTGGTTCACTTTTATAGTAGAGTCGTGTTCTTGAAATATTAAAAGGTAAATAAAATGGAGATGTCTACCTTATATAGTGTTATACCAATAATTATTCATTATATATAAAAGAGATCATATGGTTGAAATATTTTCATCCAATAGATTATGGGCTTGTTAATATTTAATTTTCCCTTATGTTATAGTATATCCATTTTGTAAACGTTATTTTCTTTAATCACACTAATTAATTATTATTACATTCACTAATATTTTTTTTATGAAAAAATAACCTTAAAATATGAAACCTTATATATAAATATGATTCAAAATATGGTTTCATTTTTTAATTATAGTCATATAATAGACATAAATAAGTTTAAAATTTTAAATTGTATATTATTTTGACAAATATATTATTTGAAAAAACATTTTTCAATTAAAATTTTATGTTTTTGTATGCATTAAAAAAATATTCTTATAAGAATACCTAATATTCCACGAATTTATATTTTTACATAACATATTAATAAATGAGGTTATTTTCAAATATAAATTATAACATAAAAAAATTAATTTTAAAATATTTGCACCATTAAACTAATGTAAAGATACCCCTTATAAAAAATATATTATTTTTATTTATAAAATATGATTTATTTTTATCTTATTCCAATAAAATAATTTGGATAAGTATAAAAATTATTTATTCAATATATAATATATAAATTTTATTTAAATAGTCATAAAATGTCTTCTGAAAAATATATAGATAAAAATGGTTTCTGAACATATGGAAATAGGGATAATAGAAACATAAATGCATTATTTTCAAATATTAATATATTTAATTTATTTGTATTTAATAACCAAATGATTGTTTTTATATTGAAGTGTAAAAAATATTATAAAATTTTAGTTAATATAATTCATAACATCAATTACAATAGCTATATGATAACTATAATAACATTTGAACAATAATATCAATAGTACACTTCATTTTCATAAAACTTGGTCTTGAAAGTAGGAAAAGATTTTAGAGAATCATGTAATTGTGTGTAACACACTCCAAACATATTCTTACATATAACACATAATAATCTTTGCGGTTTGTGTTTCTCAATATCTACATGGTGTTTCATGCAATTCCATAATAACATTAATCTTCTATATAACATGAGCTATATATTGTCCTGTGTGAAATGTAAAATATTGAGTTATTTAATTTTATTTAAAAATATATATTTTAAAAATTATAGTGGTGTTATATTATACCAACCATAAAATTATTGTTTGAAAAACATTATTTGGTATATTAATTGTTTAATAATTAATTTTTAAATTCATAGTTACCCCTTCAAAAAATTGAATAGAAAAACTACTTTTACAAATGGTATGTTAGAACATAATGGTTACCCCAATTAACTCACCAATAAGTTCAAACATATGAGATAATAGATTGGGAGTGACGAATTGACATGAAAGAATAATTTAAATAAAATATTTCAATACATCAATTGTTTTAGAAACTAAAATCATGCAAGAAAAATTGAGCAAAACAAACTCACTTATTTAGAAGCTAATATCACAATGATCCAAATGACCCAAATAAAAGTAACAATGTCTTGTATCCCAATTGATATATGAATTTCCTCGAATAAAATACAAAATATATATCCATGTAGGTATTAAAAAAACAAAACCAATATGTATGTTATTTATTATGGATATTTAAATCATGCCATTATTTCTATGATTTTTACTTGTTCTTTTTTTTGGTTAAATGACGCATTTTCATTTATAATTATAATTTTGTGAGAGTAGACTATATGTAAATAATTAAATTTATAAGGTGGGAGGATAATATCAGTAAAGAATACTATGAGTTTTCTAGGAAACAAAATAAAAACCTATGTTTTTATACCATAGTGGATACTCAACTTATACAATTTTATTTTTTATTAAATTGATATATGTTAGATTTTCCAACATGAAATTTACAATTCATACATAGAAGCCATGAAAAATACCCCATATTCTATGTTAAACTTTTTTTGAGAAATGGGTGTGGATAGAGTCCTTAAAACTATATCATTCTTGATCCATGGACATGTTTTATTGATGGATATCAAAGTTGTTATACTGTTCAATAAATACATAGTATTTATAATGGAATAGAGCTTTAGTGGACCCACAGTATTCCTTATAAAATTTATCCAAAATGGGGCTCCTGAACACCACAATTATTTTTTTCCATGTCCTCGTGAGAAAGATAATGGATTGAACCATTAGTCTCAATACTGACTAATGCACCAGGAATAATTTTTTAACAACATCTGACCCATCCATTAGGATAAACATGGTGGATAATAATATAATAACCCAAAAAAAATAAATAAATTTAGTTTCAAATAAATATTTTTAATATACATCAAAATGAATCACGTTAAAAACATTGAAGGGAAAATTTTCCAAAAAAAACATTGGTGAATAAATTTTTATTCGCAGAGATAGATGAAAAATTTGGACATTCCTTAGATATATTTTATTTGTTGAGATGTTAATGGAATGGATTGCCTATCATAAAATGTGAGGTATTTTTATGAAGAGATTATTCTATTTTTCCACATATATAGTGATTATTTTTTATTGAAATCCTACACAATAAGGTGACAAGTATGAGAAACCTATCAATATTTATAATATCTATTCTATTTTATTGTGTGTTCATGTGTATAGGTGTTGAAAAATGTGAAATCAATCAATGTGAACCAAATTAGAATCCATGGTACCCAATGTATTATGACATTGAATAAGAATTATGTTATGATATCAATATACATTTACAACCATGTTTATTATTTGAATTGATAATTTATTGATTGAACTGTATACATTAGTTTAATGTGAACATGAAATATAAAAAAATGATTTAATTATTTAATGTTTCTTCTATTAATATTAATAATTTATTTCGTTTTTTACATTTAATGGATATCCATTCTTATATATTATTTATTGAAATATTTTCACATGTGAAAATTTTGTTTTATTTAATATATTATAGGACTATTACATACATATTATTCATGAGTGAATGGGGTAATTTATAATGATAAACAATTATTCAATTGAAAAAAAATAATCACATTCTTGTGTATAATTTGGAAAATTATTTTGTAAATTTCTTTTATTATGCTATTTATATTGTATGTCTATCATTCATAGAAATTTTTAAAAAAAGTAGAGTGTTGTAAAAGATTAAATGATGATATTTATTTTTAAATAGAGAATCCTTATAAAATAGTGGAATCAAGGAAAGTATCATGTATAAACATGATTTATTAATTGACAAAACATCTCATTTTTAATTCCTTACCACTCCACCATAGACATGATTTTTGTATAAATAACATCAAATTCTGAAACGAATCGAACTAGTGAAAAATTTCAACATAAATATTTTACCATCTTTTATCAAAAAATATATATGTATGTTAAAAATGATGATATTAAATATTGATGATTCCATAATTGAAAAAATTTCAATAGGTGAAATACTTTTACTGGGTAGGAATATTATTATGTAATATTTATATTTTAACCCACGACATAATCATATGATAATAAAAAATATACATATTATTTTCTAATTCTTTAATCCAATGACACTAAAAACTATATTGACATATACAGTTATAAACTATATTAAAATATTATATGTTTGAAAATATATATAGTACTAACCTATAATATTTTACGAATACATACTATACTAACATAAAAAACATATATAACCCATTTTTAATGGTAATCAGATTATGCTAATATAAAAAAAATTAAACAATATATATGTTTATATAGATGTTGATTTATTTAAAAAATTTATAATATAAACTGTATTGACTATATGGTCAGTAATCATTGAAAAATATAACAATATAAGATAAAACTTATCAATAACATTAAATTATTAACACATGTTTTCTAAAAACATATAAGTATTGAATCACTAAATCAGAAATCAATAAACAAAAATATAAACTGAATTATAACACTTTAAATGGTTTTTTAATATAGAAATAAATTATATATGGAATATATTATAACATACAGTTAAGTATAATGATGACATTAATATAGTAGTTGAGTCAGTTGTTCATGATATTGCATCAGAAGAAGCACCCTATAAAGAATACAATTGTAATGTTAGATATGATGACTAATCATAATTTGGACATATGGGGCTGGAAGAATATAATAATATTCATTCATGTAATTATATCCTTATTGTTAAACTTTTGAATGAAACCAATTCAACCTCATTACTTGTAGGCACACCGAATCTATAATCCAATATCATGATCAATAAAAGAACTCCCATGTGAAGCACCTACCATTACAAAAAGAATAATAAATGGTTTGAAAATTTAAAATGTATAACGTGATAAACAGGTGTAGGAAGCTTTTATGGTCCTTCCACAACTCACTCAAGTGTCAAAATATTATGTAGAAGGCTGAAATATGATTCCATTTTTAGGAATATTTAAAAAAATTATGTTGGATGGTTTGAATGAGATGGCCATTTAAATATATGATTTAAAATCTGATTCATCCCATATCTAAAAATTTACAATGAATATTCCATTCATGTTTCATGTACATGAGCTCATATAAATTTATGTGATGTAATCACATGATGTTCTAAAATATGTAATGACACATTAAAAAGAACAAATTATGGAATATGTTATGTTCATGCTAAAGTGGGATGCTAGGGAATATAGAGATTCTTGATGTTGTGATGAAAAGAGATGACAGTTTAAGAATGAAGAATGTGATAAAAACCTATTTACCCTATTTAATTTTCATGAAAACCATTTAAAAAAGTTAAATTTCTTTATGATGGTTATATATTTCACCCAAAATATTGATCTTTATTTTCTTGAATTTTTTACAACAGTGAAGAAATCCTTAGAAGAAGTCAGTACATGTATAAAAAGGGGTGGTTCAATGGAAATAACGGTTGTTTTAAGTGAAATTTTTATACAATCACTTTATTCAATATATTTTATTCATTTTGATGAAGAATATTTGAATATGTTGCTTTTACGAGGAATTACTATAAAAAATGGGTATTTTGGGTGGCTTGAAATCAGTGATCATGTTTAAAAATTATGTACAAAGTGGTTCATGTCATATCAGATCTTAAATAAGTAATATATTTATATAATATAATCATAAAAATCCAATAACTTCATGTGATGGAAGAATATGATGTTCTAAAAACTGTCCAAGCACCTAAAAATGTGCATCAAATATGGATTTATGATCATCGATTAAAATTGTGATGATGGTGAGAATTATTGTGGTCTTCACAAATGTTAATATATATATATATATATATTCATGAGATTTATATACAAATAGAACAAAATATGTTCTTTATAATTTAGGATCTCTAATATTGCATGATAAGGATTATAAAAACAAACACCTTCAATGAAAAACATTGTTTTGTGAAAAAAAGTTAGAGAATAAGTAAATGAAATTTTAGAATGGAAAAAATGTATTAATGATAGTATTTATATTTTTACAATTAATTATATTTGAATAAACATAAGAATCATTATATGGATATATATATATGTTATTTATGAATTTCAGTCATGATCTAGTAGCCCTAGATAATCCACCATCGCGTGACATCAATAAATGAGTTCAAATACATTGTACAATCCCACCACACACATTTAGAAACTAGTATTACCCATGTGTTGTATTTATTCATACCTCGGTGGGAATATGATATACATTGAGTAAATTTCCAACATTCATGATTTTGGTCCTAGTTTTTTAATCAATTAATGATCGTTAGTAGTGTCTCTCAACTCCCAGGGTCTTAACCAAGTGAAGTGTCTTTCTATATTTACCATGATAACCATTTTGAAGGAAATGTATTCAAATTTGGTACCCAATATGATCAAAATTGAAGGCTAAACAATTAGTTTTTATTTTAACACTATCACAACAACAAACTATGTTATCCAAAATCACATTTTGACACAAAAAAATATCCAATGTACCATGAGTTTATGGATAACCTGATACATGATCCCTTCTTCCAAACTGCTGCATCTTCTTGAGCTACATAGTTTCACACAATACCACTAAAGAATTAAAAGTACAACTAACTATGAATTTATGTTATAGATTAAAATGTGTCTATATTATCAATGGTTTAAACCCTACTAGCATCCCCTTTAAATTATACTCTTCTTCATGTGGGTCACTACTTGTTCAATGAAAGTACTCAATGAACATGTACCAAATCATCTATGTTTTTCTCAGTCAATACAAAAAATTGGTTATAGCGCCAATCCCATATCACAAAATCCCTCTAGTTTGAATCATTTATAATCTAAGACAATCTCAATATAATAGCCTAAATCTGACAATCCATCTTAATATCTTGCACAAACTTATATGTACCACTCGATCAATTGATATTACAATTAAAACAACAAAACCAATGAAATACATTTCCTATTAATGAATAGAGTTCAATTTTATTTGAAATTTCATGACAATAAATCAATTTATAGTAAGAATAAATGTCGTAAAGTCTTCATGGAATGAATTTTTATCAATTATATTATGATGGATTTAACTACTATTTTTCGTATGGATTTACTACAAATCATATTTAGATGAATTTTATAATTTATGGGAGTTTTTTAATATATAAATGGTTAAATTTTTGATGAATTGATTATAATTTCTAAAATCATTATCCCTAAATATCCACACCCATATAATAGAATAAATGTGCTTGTTTAATTCATTTTTCAATGTATAAATCCTATAATAACAAAGAAGTTCTATATAAAAACTAATCTCACTACTCATATGAGTAACAAGATGATTGAATTAATAGTATAGTAATATGTCCACAATAACCCCCTTCGGTTGGGTTTCTTTTCCTACATGAGTTAAATAAAACCATATAACACTATTGATTGAGTTTCCCAAACTAAAATGTCACATTTTACTACACTAATCATTTCCCTTTGTAAATAATTGGTCTTAATCCAATCACATGTTACCAAACATCATTAGAACCCTAATCAGGATATCAATAAAGATAATGATATAGAACATATAAGAAATGGATTGATGATTAAATCTAATAGGACAAGAAAAAAAATTCTATTTAATTATTGATAAACATCTACTACTAAATCAGTAATATTATAAATTTATTTTTAAAATATGAATATAAAATAATTATTCAATTAAAAAATTAGATATATTATAATAACCAATATGGAAAAATTCCCAAGATATTACATAAAAGTGTCTATAAATTCAATCCTAATGTAAACAATATAATAATACAAGGAAAGCGATGTATTCAATACTCCTTTAATAATATATAAACCATGCAAAAATATATAAACTCAAAATGAAATTAAATATAATATTATAAATTTAGGGCAAAAATATGGCATCAGATTAGTTTTTTATTTATAATCTTAAATAAGAAAGCTATTACAGGAGTAAACATGACTACATTTTATATGTTGGGTATGACATATTACATTTTTAAATGATTTATTATTCACTAGAATAATATGAAATATCTGATCTACTTGGGTTTTTTAATGGTGGTTATTTTAATAGTTTATAAAACCAGTTATGACTAATAAACATCAAATGGTAGATAACAAACTATTATGGTAATAACGACACATTATATTGAATAAATAATTATCATGTGCGAATAAATAATATATCAAGTATCCTGGTAATACGTTTGTGCAATTCCGAAATATCATTGGTTAAAATGATATTGGAGTTTTATAAAAATTAATAAGTTATTTTTAGAGAAATTTATTCGAGGTGGTTGGTAAAAATCATTAAATTATGTTTATATATGATATTTTTTGTTAAATAATTGGATAAGTTACTTTAATGTGTGGTAAATCACCTCAATTAAATGATAATTTACACACACAAAAACATGTTAGAGAATCGAAAATACCAAAAAAATCCACACAACAAGTAAAAAATGAGTAGACAAAGAATAAAGATCACAAAAACATTATCATCAAGAAAAAAATAGTCACTTATTCTAGAGATACATTTCAAATTAGAATGATGATATTCAATATCATGGAATAGATAATGTATTTGTAATCAAATGTAAAATAATTTTTCTATAAAAAATGTCAATGTGTTAATGTGATGTGTTTTCTACAATAAAATTATAATTTCCTTTACACAATTGTTAATAATATTTGAATCACATAAAACGTTGAATGATATATAAAAATATTAAAGCTGGTTGTTCTATTTTTTACTAATCAAATAAATTTGTGCCATATTTGAAAAAAATTATTGGATGGTGTTATGTATTCTCCATCAAAATGGAAATATAAAATTATTAAGAACAGAAAATAATTAATAGATGAAAAAATAATAGTTCTCCAATGAAATATATTGAGAAAATAACATATAAATGATCTTTAATAAATTCATTCTTATAGAAATTAAATAATTTAATTAATAACAAGCATTCTTGAATATATAAATTACATAAAATTTTAATTTTTCCATAAAATATATACCTATTTTAATTTCTCATAGTACTATATTATGAACATACATGATTGAATATATAAATAAAAGAAAATAGTTACTTAAAAACTATTAACACAAGAATTTATTATGTTAAAATATTTTTAAGTGTAAAGAAAATATTGAAATATTTATAAATATAGAAAAAACAAGAAAAATGAAATACAACTAAGCCATGCCTATGAAACAGACTAATCATATATAAATTGTCTTAAATCATCTTATGATACAAAATATAGTTTGATTAAAATAATTAATTATAGTAGAGTGAAATTCATAAAAAAAATTTCTCGTGAAAGAAATATTGTTGACTGTCTAACTATACATAATCTATAATATCAAAAAAATAATTTTATATGATAGATCGATATATAGAAAGATAAATTCATAAATCTAATTAATTTATAGATGAATAATAAGGGAAATGATCATGTAAATTACAATCTCATATAAATGAATTTTGATGGGAATAGTGTCATGTAATGTAGATGTAATTATATAAAATAATATAAGGTCTGGAATTTTCATGATAAATCATAGAAGATGGGATATTCCAAGTGTTATTAATATTGGTTAGTGAAAAATAACCTGAGTAATTGGATCATGAGTGATTGTGTGGTTTTGGATGATAAATTAAAGAGGTGGGTGGCAATGTATGAAGAGAAAGAGCTTGTAAATATGGGGATACTACATCAGAGGGGGACTATAAGTTTTGATGTTTCCATGTTAGAGCCACATCATGTGGATTCCAGCTATATAAGAAGATGATATTTAGGTTGAGGTGGGGGGGAATTGGTGCCACAAGAGTAGGAAGGTTCGTAGTGAGGTCTACAGGAAGATTGACTAGCATCCCCAGAGCTACATTGCATGGGTTTTGGGGAGGTCGTGTCAGTAGAGAGGTGGGATGATTATGCTAGAGCCATGACGGGGTAGAGGTGGTGAGGTAGTATTAGAGCTGCATCGAGGGGGAGGTGTGATGGTAGTGTCGGAGGTGGAGTTCATGGAAAAATCACAAGGATATGATGATGGGAGGATGGGGAGGTGGAATAGAAATGGAGGTGGAATGGGGAGGGAGTAATAGTTTAGGGATAGGGGTTTATGGGAGGTATATGAAAGTCACAATGGTAGATAAAAACATGGAGGGTCAGTTTCAATATCCATTATTTTCTCATGGCTAGATGAATAGTGATGTCATGGTTTTAATTCAATTTTAGATATATATCACCATGTTGACTTGGATTTTTTATGGTCTGTTTAATGATCTTTGGATATAGGCCCTTTTTCTTTTTGTGATAAATCCTCATAAATTAATCATGAACTATAACATAATTTCATAAAAGTGTGGTGTCATCATAAGTATAGAAAACTATTTCCTGTTTCATGGTTAACTACAAAGTCTATTAACATTGTTTATAGGACACACTTGTTTCCCATATTTGATTAGTATGCTGTAGTTACCCATTATTGATTATGACCCACTAATTTCCCATTGTGGATCATGGCCCACCTGTTTCCCACTATAGATAATGACACTTCTATTTTTCTTTTGGATTAGTACACACCTATTTTCTATTGTGTATCAGGATGCACCTATTTCCCATAATATATTATGACCATTGACTTTTTCAGTCATTAACTAATGAAATATGAATATTTAACCATTTCATTTTTGATATATATATTTCACAGCAATCAAATAATGAATTTAAACGTATGAGTTCCATAATATCATAAACATTCTTCATACAATAAAAAATTAATTTAAATGGGTTTAATAAACAATACATCATGTCCTAGAGTATGGAAAATTGACAGGTTTTAAAATAATTTCATCATAGAATAAACCATTTAGTAATTTGGTTCAATATGTGTTTTATCATGGTATATCCCATGGGAGGGATAAGGGTTTAAAAAACATCATGACATCATAATCATAAAACATTCCTAGAAATAATGATAGTGGGTTATTTAGATGATATCACATATAGATAACAAGGTAAATATAATTATTTCAACTTATCTAGAGAAGGATTTTGAATGATAATATGGAGTTTTTCTTAATAAAAACCCATTCTTTGAAAATCACCTTGCAGCAAAAAAAAACTTCTTAAAAATCATGTTTTTTGAAAATAACATTAAAAAAATATAATATAATATTTCAACATATTTGGAAACGTTTAACAGGTAAAAAATATATTCCACATTGAAAAACACTATTGGAATCATATAACATACCGAAACCACATTTCATTCAAAAAACCTCTAATGACTATAAAGGGGTCTTTTGAAAACATTTAAAACACGTTTAAAAAAATAATTTTCAATAATTATTTTGCATTGAAAAATCATGAGAATAATAAATATACATAAAATTATGAAATATTTTCTTTCTATTTAACATTTTAATCATTCAAACTATGCTTCAATGAAATAAATGTCATGATGGATAGTATGTCTGTACTTGGAAAAAATCCATTTGCACCGTACAAATTTTAGAAAACTGAATTGATCAATAAAATACAAAAAGAATCCATATTAAATCATTTTCCACTGAGAATTTAAAAAATGTTTTAAAATTAATTTTAAATAGCATATTAAATAAATTATTTATATTAAATAATTTTTATGAATAAACATAAATTTCTATTAGTAGAGTGAGATAATGTAATATATTTTTGGAAAACCTTATTAATAATCTCAAGTGTCAAATAACAGAAAAAAAATATAACTAATTTAATAATAAATAAATATAAAATGGAGAATAATTGGAATGAATTTGACTGAGAGATGGATACTAATATTTCATCAAATGAAGAATAATAATAAACAATCCTGATAAATGATGATATTGTAGAAATAAATAGTTTCTAATATTGTAACATTTAATCATAATACTATTGAACAATAACATTAAATTAATAACAAATTATCAAGAAAACAATGGTATTTATATATACCAAGTAAAATATTAATATACACTACTAGGGAATTATTTTGGTTTATAACATGAAAAGTATCATAAAGAAGAAAAATTTAGAAAAAAATAATTTATTAGTTTGGTAAATTTTGAACCATAAACCCCATAAGAGAAATATCATGAAATTGATATGTAAATACTTGTTAATTTAATTATAATTTCCATATAATACATTAATATAAATTTTATACTACATGAAAATTAATTTGGAGGGGAATTTGTCATAAATAACGTAGAAATAAAAGTGATACTCGCAAACCCTTGCTACATGGGAATCATTTAAACCACGATCCCTAAGAAATAATATAAAAAATTAATTTTTTTAATATCATTAAATAAATTAAAATAATAATATAAGATTTAATAGGTTAGTATATACACCATAAAAAATGAAAAATTTTTAAATATAGCATATTTCTCATATAAATACAAGTGATATGGTGAAACTCATACATTATGTTTCGATATTCTCAAAACAAACTGAAACATAATTTCTAATAGGTATATGTTTAGTATAAATCAAAAAAATGACCAAATTATTATTTTTTATATCATATATGAATTTATAATGACATTATATTTCTTTTTTATTAACAACATAATGTTAATGTTACATTTTGGTTAACATAATCTTTGTTTTTCATATATGTTTTATTTGAATCATCATGATCTTTTTACTTAGATAATTATTTACTTATAACCATAATATAAAAAATTATTTAAATATAATATATATTTGTTATATAAATAGTTACAATAATGGAAAAAATATAGAAATAAGAAATGGAATACACTGTTAATGGAGATAGTAGACCATATGTAACTGTCCACATTGTTCCCAATTTATTAACCTACAAATAGAATGAATGAAAATAACATATATGTATAAATATATTACCATTAAATTTCAAATATTATTTAATATATTAAACATACATTTACTAATCACATCCTTAATACATTCCATGTATTGTGTGAATGTGCCAGAACACATTCTGGAGGTGGTAGAACACTTGTCGACAAAAAATTTATCATATTTTCAGAAAATAGAATACATAGAAGTATGTTTTATATAAAATTAAATAATAAATTATAAATTATAAATATTATATAAATATTTTTTAAATAATATATTTATTATAATAACAAATAAGTGATGTGGTAATAGAAAAACTCATGACATCTTTTCGGGAGACAATATTTCTCCACACAGAAAACTATTATTACATTACCAATTTGATGGATGTTTTTTAAGAGTAGGTAGAAACCATAGATTAAATAAATAAAATTATATTTAGGATTTTTTTTTAAAATAATAATTAAATAATTAGAAAGGAATATGAGAGAATGATATAAATCATATATTCATTTTGAAGTGTGCTTCCACTTATTGGAGTAACTAGTTTCATTTTGAACCAATGGGATTCCTTGGATATATTTCATAACATAGTAAGTCTTTTAGAATGATAGGAGGGAAAATGGGAGATAATTTTTTTACTTCTGGATGACATAATGGTATTTAGTTTTTTGAATTAGTGGCGAGGGATGGGGGTGACTGTCATTTTATATTGGAGCAATGGAATTATTGTAATTATTAAAAGATTAATATTATTGAGAGTTATGTATTACATAATATACCTATACTTATTTTTCATATTCTTTAATGGGGGATATGGATTTTATATATCTAATAAATTTCTTTTGCACATGGGTATTGGTTAGTAGTCCCCCAAATTTAATGTTTGTCCACCAGGTAACCTCATTTTATGTCAATTATTATATGTACATTTTATTATATGTACAAATATTAATGGGTTAAAAGTAAATTCACATTATTATAAATTATAAATTGTGTTTATAACAAATAATTAATTTATTATTTCAATTTATAATAATAGAACTGGAAAAAATTATTTTAAAAATAATCCCACAGATGGAATGAATGAACATGTTTTTAATGTGAAAATTTTAGAATGTTATAATTGTTTTCATACACAATTTAAATTTTAAATTTCTTCAAATAAATTAAATGTGATTAATTAATGTAATAATTATTTATATTTAATTCATAATTTTTTTAAAATATTAGTCGACTATATGGATAAATTAGATGAAATATCTTTATCAATTGTTATTCAATGTTTTTTTCTTCATAGAAAAAATTAAACTTCTCGGATAAATATAAAAATTTCACAGATTCTAAAATTTGTAATTTCTCATTTAAATAATAATTTCAATCATTATTATTAATAATATAAATATTATCAAGGTTTTATTTTAATAGGTGAACCCTCAAATGGTTATATAATTATCTTATAGAAGAATACGTCTTTTTATTAATAAAATTGGATTTATTCTTACCTTATACTTGTAAAATATATTGGATGATAAAAAAATAAAAAATAAATTATAATTTCTAATAAAAACACTTAATAGATTTTTTTGTTTATATTATTAAGATAAAATGGTGGTCTACCATAAAAAATATTTTTCATTAAAATATAATATCCTTGTTCTCAATTAGTTATTTTTTTATGTTCTATCTAATTGAGAACCAAAAAATTATATATATATATATATATTTATATAAATCATAATCTAATAATTTATTTAATATTTTACACATTATTTTTTTCCAAAATATCAATGGTATATATAAAATTTCTTTATTAAATATTTCAATATTACATTGGAGATAGGTAAAAATAGGTCTTGCATGTAGTATAATTCATCAAAGGAACTAGACATTGTGTGCAATACATGAAAAACATAGTGTTACATGTACTTAATCTAGTATATGTGTCATGTATATCCTATGATTGATTGTTTTTTCAAAAATGGAATTAATAACCAGGTGACTTAAAAAAAACCCTTGCTTAATTCATTGTTGTGTGAAATGAAAAATATCAAGTAGTTTGAATTTATTTTGGATAAAATACTTCAAAAGATCTATTATTGTTATCAGATGTGTGTAATGTATTTTTCAATTTTATATTATTTTAATTTTTTTCATTTTATATGATGGAAAATCTATTTTTCTAGATTCTATGTCATTTCTAGTTAATATACTATGCGTTCTTAGATCCTTATGAATCTCATATCTGGTACTATAGTGTACCATATGTTTTTCATTCATATAAACAGGCATTATATTAAATTATATATATATCATATGGAATATCTTTTCATTAGATTTAAAACATGGAAATGATATTTTAATCAACATTTATTGTCATGGAATATGACAGAGGATACCATAATCTATGGCCTGATTGATAATCATGTACTTGAAATATTCATACTATATAACATCACAATGTTTTAAAATAAAATTACTTATACTTATTTTAAAAAACTAAATATTATCGCATTACAAATTTGAAATATTTTTTATATATGTTATCATATATAATATTCCAAAGCAAGAAATTTAATAATTAAATATTAAAAATATAACAATGTTTCATAATAAAATTTAACGATTTTGTTTGTTGTCATTAGACATGATTTATAGTGAATCTGGTCAAAAAATCTATAATATTAACTACGATTTTCTTAATCATAAAATATTATTATATGATAAATTTTATTTTATTTAAAATTAAAAATGTATTGTTATTTTATTTTTTATAATATAATTATCAAAAATGTAAAATAGACATTTTAAGGATATTATATATTTTCTAAAATTATATAAATTTATTTAATATAATGTGCTGTAAATTATTACATTTATTTTTTTAGATATTTATTAATAAATATTACTTAATATTTAATTAGAATATAAAAAATAAATTTTACAAGGAAATATGATAATTAATAAATTAATTAATGTTGTTGTTTAGTAAGAAAAATGGTAATTTATAAAAAATTTATAAATTTCAAAGGAAAAATATATAGTTATTTTTTCAATTTTTTTTTCATTTTCTGTATTAAATTAATGTGAATGTTTACAAATATATATATTTTTGAGAAATTACATCATACTCATCAAAAAAATTCATTATGATTGATATGAATATGATTTAAATATTGTTATGTAAATGATTAATAAATTAAATACGTTGTTTACGTAAAGGAGGATTGATTATCAAATGTTTATAATTCATATATTTCTTATTAAAAGGTATAATTCCATATAATTAATAATATAAAGGAGTTCAAATTATGTAATGTATAAAAATATTTCATCTTATGAAATATTGTATTTTCATAATGAATAAGATGAAATTTTAAGAGTTCTTATAATTATAAATTTTTTTAAAATATTTTATAAATGATTGTCTCGTGATTAAATTTATAAATTGTTCGTTTATTTAAATTTTAGAAACTTGTTTTTATAGATAATTAATATTTTATATATTTTTAATAATATTTTGTCTCATTTTAATTAAATGTATTGTTTAAAATATATATTCATGAGTTTCATTGCAAGTAATTTACTATTAAAGATGATATATATTTTATATATCATGATATTAGTTTTCAGCAAATGGTTTAACAATTAATTAAGTTATTAAAAATTGTTTATAAATTTATGTTTTTGATTTTATGAATAATGAAATTCTATAATGAGTTATGTATCATTTGGTAGAGGGTAATTGGGTCAGACTTAACAATTATTATTTTTAGGACTTGTTCTATAAAGGATGGGGTTGGTTATTTGTGGATCTCTGATCACTCTTGTGGTGAATATAAATCTCATATTGTTAAATCCCTTGACATTATGACTTCTCTGACCATACACATGAGAAAATGTTGAATATTTCTAAATATGATTCACATTAATATCTGGGTAGGTAACAAAAATGATGGTTTTGTAACTAATTACACATTAATAAAGTCATACCATATAAATTTTGTGTATTTAATAGGAATCAAAAACAAAATAAATGTAAACCCATATATACAAAGAATATAACATGAAATAAGAGTGTGATACAAATTATTATTAGAATATTAATCATTAGATTACTTCTTAAGAGGAACATTTAAAGACCTTGATCATGCTCATTGGTAGTTTTATACCAATTCAGAGCAACCTTGTATTATCTTATATAACAAAAAGGTAATATTTTACACTAGATCATTTAACATGATAGTTTCTTCTATGTAGGATTCCCCATGAATACCTTCTCTTTTATTCATCATATAATTATTTTTCTATCACACTTTTTTGGGAAACTATATGGTTTATTTCCATAGAGAAACAGTGTTCATGTAATTTATATAATGTATTTGAAAAAAAATTATATGATTCATGAGTCATGTGATATATGATTGGGATGATGGCCAACTAATATAGATATTTTTTCAATGTAATGTTTACAATGAATACTTTATTAGTATAATATGGATTACAACCTATTAATGAATAAGATTTATTTAAAAGGTGTTATCATTTTATTAATATCAAATTTGACCAAATAAATTATTACATGTTAATATTATATGATATAAAGGAAAGAAATTGATCGAGTCTAGATAACATCCTCATACAAAATAAAAAAAATCTTTATACAAGATAATATTACTGTAAGAAACACCCAATATGGGTAACACAAAATGAGTTCTTATGTTTTAAATATTATTTTTATTGATGAAACTCATACCTAAGTAACTAATTTTTTAAATAGTAAATCTACATTCTCGTGATAAAAATAGTTTTATTAATATAGTGAATCAATGAAATTATGTGTCTGATGAAATATGGAGTTTTTGTATCAGGTTCATAGTATGATGGACTTTGATAATGGAATAGTGAAAATTGTGGATTCATAAATGCTTATTGATGTTAGGAAATTAGTTCTATTTTAATTTATAGGAATTGACCTATAATATTATTGATGTATGGACCCTCTCACCCAAATAGAACCCCTCAGGGGTCAGATATAATATAAGGGTGATAAGAAATCACATATCCTTTCCTTCAACAAGCCATGTGTTAGATAATGTAACTAAGGTTATATCGTGAAATAATTTGAGAAATTTTCCTCTAATAGAATATAGGGAATGATAAATTATATGATACCACAAAATAAATGCATTCAAAATAAATATAATATCTCAATTCTATCACGACGTATCCTAGTGGGGCTAAGGTTGTGGCTGCAAAAGCCTACATCTAATAAGCCATGGACTGGGGACTAGCACCGAGTAAGAATATGACTAAAATGGGAGGCATTGACAAAGTACCTATACACAAACACATATCATTTTATCAAGAAATGATGAAATCTAAAAAACACCATGAATCAAATTTATGAATACCACTATCCCAACAAACAATTTTTTATAAGATTTAATTTGAAGTAAATTAAACTGGGCTAGAATATAATCCTACCAGATGAACAATTCATAAAACTACAAAGTCCAACATCAAAAAAATATGTAGTAGGACTGATTTTGAAGCCATGGGAGTACCTCATCTTCCCGGAACACATAATTATTTTCCTGGTCTTAGATTAGAAAAAGGTAGTTCATATTCACAAGGCATGACATGTTTATCTAGAGCCTATGCTTTGCTGATTATAACAATACTAAAAAGGAAAACCAAAAACCAAAACCTAATACATGAATTATGAGGCATATTCACCTCTAAAAAACATATTTATATAGAACATATAACAAGAATATCCATATATTCTCCAAAAAAGATGTGTTGTATAATGTTAATTAACAACAACCACATGATATCATTAGGGATTCAGTCCAAAGATTCCATGAATCACTCATCTGAGATAATAAACTCATGAGTCTGATAGCACTGATGGTGCGCGTATGATATGTAATGTTCTTCAGATATCATCATGGGAGTGATACATTGATAGATATGATTAGGGATAAAATAATATCATTCCAAGAGTGCTCACTCCATATGTTCAGAAGATAATGTTACACATATTTTGATTACATCAAGGGACAGGAGGTGGTACTCTAACTCATCTGAATTCAACTGCTAAGTATAGGATCGTTGTTTTATTGGATTGGTTGGGCTGATACCAATAATCTACTTAGGTCACAATAATGGATAGAGGATCCTACTCTAGGACCCTCGGATGGGATTCCAGACAATATCCAAAATGTCATGCTAAAGGAATCACACTCATGTGAATAGGAAACAATACCAACTAACATAATTGGGATCAAGAAAGGAAACCAAACCTAATAAAAATTGCTATGATACATTATAAAAGGAGATGTTACCATTTAGAATATAGTACACATTTTTTAGTAGATTTATATGTCATGTACTTATATTTGGGGTATGTTCGTGTATCCTAGTTGGGTGACAATACACATTGAAAACCCATGTACACATGCCCATGTACCATTACATGGGGAAACCAATATATTCAGTCTAGTTTTAGTAATGTGTTGGGTATACACCATTTGGGAAAGTCGTTAACTACACCCCATGTCTGTGTACTCTAGTAGTACATACCGAGTCTTGGGGATTGTCCCACATGATGTGTCATAATATTCACATGTCCTGTGATAATTAACTACCTAAAAAAACTCTATTCTCCACTTAGTGGTAGCCACATTCCATGTTTCATAGTCTAAATTACATGATATTTGGAAAATATACGAACATTCATTCATGCTTTCCACGACTCGATCGATACAATGGGGTTCAATTTAATGAGATATTCTCCTGGAAAATGATTATCCAAGGTTGTATCTCCATTAAAATAGAAATTAGTGGGTTTCTGGCCTACAATCAGCTCTAAACATAGATTCCGATCATCTGGATGAATGACACCCAATGAAAAATATCTCATAAAATGACTCAATCTCTCTTCTTCTACTGTCATATCACATCCAGTAAGAAAGATCAAACATTAGGTAAACCTAGTCATTAGATGGTCTTCATTCATCAGTAATCCCAAGAACATGGAATAAATGAATTGAAATATAATTCTCTGCCTTAAGGTCAGACTATTCACTAAATAGGATCAAAGTTCACCACACTACTTTTGGATATATCCATCAAAACATCACTCATCGATATAGGATAAAAAACCTGTCACTCTTTTCTATCGAGAGAATTCTCAATGTAATCTCTCGGCCTCTAGTATGTTCTACTGTTATGAGACTAACCGTTGGTTCCTACTTATTTTATAAATAAAAGGTGTTGCTACATCATTATGTAATGTTAAAAATAATGTAAATTCTTATATTTTTTAACCTTTAAATCATCCAAAAATGATCATTCACATCAAACCGACACTTTCCCTTGTTATGTATCACATAAGTTAATGGTGATAAATTGAACACAATGTTTCCATTGGATTTAAAATATCTTCCCCCATTTAATAGTTATACCACCTTTTCGAGAAAACCCTGAGCATGTGGTATTTAATATTTTAATATTTATCATGAAATTTTTCTAGGAACATAGGGCCTCAATGTAATTCCCCTACCACAGTTACCTAGATTCGGTGTATTATTTCATAATATTGGCATGATACGAGGTATCATGTCCTGAAAGACTGATCAATTTAGTATCCTTGGACGTACTAGAAACATTCATAAGTTTTACTTTACATAATGAAATAAAAAAATCAACCAAATTTTTTTCCCTTATTAAAACACTTCTATCCTTATCCTATCCATATAGGTCAACAATAAAATTCATCATCACATCCTGGTAAAAAAAATAAAAGGGGTGAGCTCATATTCTCTGTACGTATAAAAATATAGTGGAAACATTCATAAATAAGCATAATCATTTAAGTTAACGTATAATCCTAAAACAAAATAATTTTATAAATAAACTTCAGCATAATATGTCCAAGATAAAATTAAATAATTCCATTTACTTATTCACATAGGTAATCTACTAGTTGAATAATCACATGAGATATTAACAGTCACTATCATAATGATGGAATGCTTAATGTTATACTTTATAACCACATATTCATGGCCTTGTTCCAAGACCACAAATAAGATTTTGTCAAGGCCTTATTCCATGACACTAGTTTGTCTCATGAGACCTACCAATTCATCGAAAATCTATAGCGGGCTCCACCAGTCACTTACTAAGTCCAGTTCATTCCACATATGAAAAGGATGTAACATTACATAAACATTCATATTAAAAATATCATATGAAATCTCAATACATTATCCATAAACCATTAATGGTGTAAAAATAACACATCCAATGTCAAAAATATCACAAAACCTACAAAACAATATTGAATATTTGCATCATATTAAATAAACATAAAATAAGTTTAAAATCTGTCAAAGTTTGTTGATATAGATGTAATGTAGACTATTTAAAATAAAAGCCTCTTTCTATTTTGAATCCATTTAAAAGTCACATAATTATAAAAGAAAACATTTTTTTAAGAAAAATACTATTATAATTTTGTATAGGAAGCTTTGATGATAATTTAATAGAGGAAAATAGTCACACATGTCTTATAAGTTAAAAAAACATTCTTACCTTAATTTTTTCGAAAAGGTAATAATGTACCTTGTTTAGAAAACAGCAGATAGATTCCTTTCAAACAATTTTATTAAATGACATAAAAGGGTATAAATGACATTAACCCAGAGTCTAGTAAATAGTAAATATGTTTTGAAATAAATTTATTAGAAGTATCGATGTGGATGATAAAAAGGTACCAATAGATACTTACCTAAAAACAATCTTAAATAATTATGTGATTGTGAAATTAACCCATACCTTGTACTTTTCCTTGGTCAAGGGTACATTAAACACCTTTATAATAGTTAAATTGTAACACCCCAAGATTTCATAGTGTGTTATTTCTTCAAAATAATTCAATTACTTGCACTACACGCAACACCGAGTTCAATCACACCATGACTTACAAAAAAAAATCCATTCAAAAGAGGTTATGAATAGTAATATCTAAATTTTAAACATTATATAATCGTTATAATTTTAGAATCCATATTATGAGTTTCTTAGATATAATGCAAGAACAAATTCATTTTCAGTATTGCACTTTTATCAACTTTTAATAGTTAACCCTTTTTAAATACAATATTTTAAACTTTTGACTAAATGGGGACATCAAAAATTTAAAATGAAACATCCCAAGCTTCCACGGTACGCTCTCTTTGAATAATACAGTAGCGTGTGTTGTACGCAACCTTGAGTTTTAACACACACCACAACCAATCAAACTGGCCGTTATGAATAGTAATTCCTAAATTTTGAAATAATATATATTTTATATTTTGAAATGGACTTCATTTTTGGATTCGGAATATCGAATTTAGCCTAAGGTGAAATTTTGGTACTTTTCGGATAACTTTCATATTTTGATGAATAGTGAAAATTACTAAATTTTAATTAAAAACAACTTTTTTAATCAAAATAATTAATAGTGATAAATTATGAATTTGAGTGGTTTTAAAGTATATATAGAATATAGTTTTACAATTTAATATAATTTTGGTCATTAGATAAAATTTTACAATTAAACCGAACATAAACAACTGTCAATCTTTTGATAGTTATTACCTCTTAAAAACACGTTTTTTGTTTTGACAGCTGGAATTAATTTTAAATTAATTTCTGCCACATCTGTTTTTTGAATTTAGAAAAATGGATTCCATATTTGGAATCAGGATGTCCAAATTGTGTAAATAGGTAACTTTTATTTTTAGACATTTTGAATAATTACTGTGGTAAATATTTTATTTACCATGGTTAAAGGTAAATCCGGTAAATAAGGGTTAAAAAATAATATTATAATAAGACAAAATTACCCTAAAACGTGTCCTAAACTTATTGGTGGACACATACCCGACCATGAGCATCCTTGGGTCAATTTGGGGACCCCTTGGAGCCACTTGTATGTGGTAGGGACACTTTATATTAATAAAGTTAAAATAAAAATAAAAATGGCAGAAGCTTACATCTTTTAGAAGAACAATTTTTACATAAGGTTATACATGTTGGATTTTCAATTAAAAATATTAATTAGAAATATAAAAAGATTTCCTACATTATGATATTTTATTTATAATTTTTAGACATCAAATAATTTAAGTTATTAATGACACAATAATGATGCAATGTTTACCTCATTAATAAATCATTTAAATAAATAAGATTATAATGATTAAAATATTATCTAAAACCTGTCCAATTATTATTGGTTGATGTTATTTAGAATATTAGTCATCTTATCTTCTACCTCAATGATTTTTGGACCATTATAAACCGAATATAATTATATTATAAAGTAATACTTTCACTCTTTCCTAAAGAGCCCATCTTCTCCCTTATAAAAGGATACCACTTCTACTCATTTCTCACACCTCTCAAGCCACTTGGCTCGTCCAAACTCTTCCCACCTAATCTCCCCACATCCCTCTACTCCTCCTTGAAGCTTCCCCTTAGGCAGAAAGCATTTCAAGAAGTCCTTTGTTCCAACCAAAGTGAGTTACCTAAATTAAAGGTAACGATTTCTCTTAAATTATTTTCATTTATTTTGCTTCTCCAGCCCCCAAAATCTTTTTATTTCCTTTCTTTTGTAACAACACCAGTATCCTCAATATACTAGGATGTTTTTATAAGAAGTATTCAAACTACACATACACACAACTCCATCTAATGGATGATGAACATAATGTTTCTGTGGATGGCAAACTAACGCCTCACGAAACGATGATTGTTCAAATAAATCTTACCGCCTCTCATGGTGGCCATTATGATGGCACTATAATTAAATATGATATTAATGATATATATTTTATATATAAGCTTCTCTAATTCCATTTTATTTCATATCATTATTCGTTTCATGTTGTATATACATACGATAATTTCATTTGAGGAAGTGCGGACTACCGCCCCCTTAAAATGATATGACTCGTTCATACCACACATGGAACGTATAAAGGATGGTGTTAATGAACTCAAGTAACATATATAAAATATTATATTATACTGGAATAGTAATATACCTATTTATCATTTGGATTCAATTCTTTTAAAATAAAAATTAAATGGAAGTAGCGTTCGTGCGTACGTACGGACTACCGTCTCCACGAACGCGGTGAGATCCATCCTCCATCGTATCCATTCAAGTATTTTTCTCATTTTTGGGTTAAAACTAATGTTAATATCATTCTAATTATGAATAAGATTTAATCTATCCATTACAAACATGTCTTACGTATCCAAAAATTTAAGAAGAACGAATCGATTATCACCTGAACGACGATAATACTAAGATATTATTAGTAAAGCAATGTTAAAAGATCATATATGATATCATATTAATGTATATGATTCTTGTATAATTTAATAACAATTATTTCACCATTATACAGGAGGTTAACGGACCCCAACAAAGGAAAAGTACAAGGTAAGGGTTATTTCACAATCTCTTCATTATCCGAGGTTGTTTATATGTAATAATCTACTGGTATCTCGTTATCATCCACATCCATGTTTATTCAAAATGTATTTCAAAGAATTTTTACAATAATATGGGTTAAATCATTTATACCTTTTTTTGACTTTTTATAAGATGAATCTTTCCGTTGTTTTCCAAACAAGGTGCTTTTTAACCTTTTCGACAGAATTAAGATAAGAATGTTTTTTTTAACTTATACGGCGGGTGCGGTTATTTTCCGCCGTTATAAAATAGTCAAAGAATCCCTTACAAGCCTATAAGAATATTTTCAAAGAAAATGTTTTATTTTATAAATATATGTCTCTTAAATGATTTCAAAATAGAAAGAGATATTTCTTTAAAAAGAGTTTTGATTTCATCTATGTCAACATCCTTTAATGGATTTTATGCTTATTTGAGGATGATATAATATGATACAAAACTTTTATATTGTATTGACGGTTTTGTGATATGTTTGACTGTGGATTTGCTATTTTTTTATATACCATTCATGGTTTATGGTGAAAGTATTGACATTTCGTATGCTAGTTTAATACGAATGATTATGTTATGTTTAAACCTTTTCATATGGGAATGCATTAGACTTAATATGTGACGGGTGGAGCCCGTTATAGCTCCTCGATGCATCGGTAGGTCTCATGAGACAAACTAGTGTCTTGGCACAAGGCCTTGACAAAATCTTATTTGTAGTCTTGGCACGAGGCCTTGGCTATGTGGTTATGATAGTCTGGCATTATGCATTCCAACATTATGAAAGTGGTTATTGATTTTTGCATGTGATTATTCGATTAGTAGAATATCCATGTGAATAAGTAAATGGCATTATTTCATTTTATTTATTCCATACCATGTTGAATGTTCATATTTAAAAGACTTTTGTTTTAGTTATACATTGCCTTAAATGTTTATTCTTATTTATGAAAGTTTCCGCTATATTGTTATCCTTACTGGGCATTTGAGCTCACCCCTTTTCTATGTTTTATTTTTCCCAGGAAGTGAAGAAGTAAATTATGAATGACCTACAGGGATATTATGTGGGGATATGAGTGTGGATTATGGAGACATTATGTTATTGTAGTAGTTTTTCATTTTATGATGTAATGTAAAACATATGAATATATCTAGTGTTTCCAAGGCTACTAAACTAATCAGTCTTTCGAGATTTGATCTTTCTTGTAATCATGCCAATGTTAGGAAGTAATGCACCGACTCTGGGTAACTAGGGTCGGGGCGTTACAGTTGGTATCAAAGGAAGTTTAGTACAAACCTTGGAAACTAGATTTAGATAAACTCTGATTAGAGCACGTAGACCTAAGATGAACTTTGAGGATTAGTATAGAATAACTTCCTAGAATTTTGGTATTGTAGAGATTTTGTGAGTTTTCCGAGCAATACATCCCTATCTGGATACGAGCAGGTAGAGGCGGCTCTAGCACAGATGTACCTAGGGGTAAAACCTGAAAACACCGCTTTGAGCTAGACTCGAACGGGAACTGGTGCACGACAACGGGCCTTGCTGCACTCTTGGTTACGACACTCCCGGGGGATATGCTTAGGATAACTCTCATTTTCTTTACAAATCATTATGAAGGGTTTATGAGTATATACTTCCTCAAAGGATGCATTTTTATGATTATGGATTATATCCATAAAATATTTAATTTATGTTATGTGTTTCACAAGTTTGGGATTAGGTATTGTTATTCATAAACTAATCTAGTGTATGCCATTGTTTAGAATTGGAGCCCAGTAGAAGGAATGAGAACTCCAGTAATGAACATGATCCAATGAGAAGGAAGAATCATATCATTCATGGTCTTAATCTAGAATTTATAAGAGAAATAGTCCCCCATGTATTATCATCATATGAAGAAATAATATCATGTGTTGATAATATAAGTAAAGAGTTTACTGAGTCCTATGGCTTTGAAGGGAAGCAAGAGAAGAAAAGGATGGAAGAGATAATGATGGATAAAGGGAATAGGGAAAAGAAGAATTTTCTCATATGTGGTAACTGTGGAAAGAAACACCCTGGAACTTGCCTGAAAGGAATGAGAGTTTGTTATAAGTGTGGAGAAAAAGGGCACAAAGTAAGTGACTGCAAGGGTAAGAAAATGGTTTCAAATGTACAATGCTTCATTTGCAAGGAGTTTGGACACTACGCGAACCTATGTCCCAGTCATCAGACTATGCCGCAAATGATGTTGTTGGATAATAATCAAGTTATGATACTACCACAGATGAAGAGAAATGATTAGATTTCTTATGTTGATTATGTCAATTGAGTGTTGTATCAACAATGTACTTGTTATAATAATTATGGAGTATATAAGGATTGTACTGCATTACTATTTCATTAAGGACTTGAGATTGTGTGGAACAAAGAAAAGTGACTCAATAGCAGGATAAATTTTTGGAAAATATATGGTTGAGGGAATGATAAACCATAATATAGTTCTGATACCGAGGTAGTGATTTTCAAATAATACATGATTATTTTGGAAAAAAATATATTGGATATTCTTGACTACCTTGGAACTGATTAATGATTTGTATATTCCATCATTGTTGGGGTTTAAAACATTTTTGGATTGATGATGTATATCTAGCATTCTACATGGAATAAAGGAGCATGAATGTAATCAATAAGGAATATGGTAATACATGATTAAGGTATTCATATGCTATTACGGGGTAAAAAGGATCTATATTATGTTTACCTTCCTTATAAATGTTAGACTGTGAGTTTGGACAGAAGTATTTTGGATAGTTCTAGTTTGGATTATTTTGGATTGCCATAAAAGGACAACCCGGAGGTCGGGCGGCAACCCGTCGCGTCCGGCAAGGCTTCGAGACTTGAACCCGCAACCGAAGGGCGACAAGGGTGTATCACCTACCACTGGACCATGAGATGTCCTGGATTAAATAATGTAGTTTTTATTAAAAGATCATGTAGATGAATTATAAATTCATTTATTTTGGAACCGTATACGAATAGTGTAAATAGAATTTTTTTACATTCTATTATCTTTTAGAGTGAAAGATGAGTTTGTGGTAGAAATTTATTAATGGATAAGACTCTAATTATAAAGTAAGTATATCTCCTTATGATCTTATCCAATCTCATAAATAAATTCCTCAATATTAAGAAAAGCAACTTTGAACAAAAATGTTTTCCTAGATGGTACCTTAAATCATCACTAATTTATGGCTTTGGGATTGTTGGCCTTTTTATAGCCATGTTCTATACCACTCTCCATCAGATAATTGATGGATAGATTTTTCTTCCATATCCATATTTTCCTACATGGAACCCTAGTATGTGTTATTTTCGGTAATCTTCATACTTTCGACTCTTTATTTTAAATAGAGGCCTCATTAATTCATTTTTCGATGTGGGATTTCAACTAGGATATTTTGAAACGTCAAAAATGTGTTATCCTAATACCCTATGATTTGTTGAACCGATGGTATTTCAATTCATCATAGATTAATGAATTTAAGGACCTCAATTTTATACTTGTCTGTGATTGATGTCCTCAATCACTACCGATAAATATTTACGTTTTTCCTCCGATTATATGTCTCCAATTTCCACCAATGTTCTCCTAATCGAGATCATAATTTGGTGGTGACCCTTTGATTTCTCTTTTCCTCATATTAAGACTAAATTTTAGTAACCCAATTTCCCATGTGGGTTTTCCCACAAATATATTTTCTACTTTCAACCTTTTATTTTTGAAGAACAATTTCAAATTGCGAGGACGCAATTTATTGAAGGAGGGGAGAATGTAACACCCCATGATTTCATAGTGTGTTATTTCTTCAAAATAATTCAATTACTTGCACTACACGCAACACCGAGTTCAATCACACCATGACTTACAAAAAAAAATCCATTCAAAAGAGGTTATGAATAGTATTATCTAAATTTTAAACTTTATATAATCGTTATAATTTTAGAATCCATATTATGAGTTTCTTAGATATAATGCAAGAACAAATTCATTTTCAGTATTGCACTTTTATCAACTTTTAATAGTTAACCTTTTTTAAATACAATATTTTAAACTTTTGACTAAATGGGGACATCAAAAATTTAAAATGAAACATCCCAAGCTTCCACGGTACGCTCTCTTTGAATAATACAATAGCGTGTGTTGTACGCAACCTTGAGTTTTAACACACACCACAACCAATCAAACTGGCCGTTATGAATAGTAATTCCTAAATTTTGAAATAATATATATTTTATATTTTGAAATGGACTTCATTTTTGGATTCGGAATATCGAATTTAGCCTAAGGTGAAATTTTGGTACTTTTCGGATAACTTTAATATTTTGATGAATAGTGAAAATTACTAAATTTTAATTAAAAACAACTTTTTTAATCAAAATAATTAATAGTGATAAATTATGAATTTGAGTGGTTTTAAAGTATATTTAGAATATAGTTTTACAATTTAATATAATTTTGGTCATTAGACAAAATTTTACTATTAAACCGAACATAAACAACTGTCAATCTTTTGATAGTTATTACCTCTTAAAAACACGTTTTTTGTTTTGACAGCTGGAATTAATTTTAAATTAATTTCTGCCACTTCTGTTTTTTGAATTTAGAAACATGGATTCCATATTTGGAATCAGGATGTCCAAATTGTGTAAATAGGTAACTTTTATTTTAAGACATTTTGAATAATTACTGTGGTAAATATTTTATTTACCATGGTTAAAGGTAAATCCGGTAAATAAGGGTTAAAAAATAATATTATAATAATACAAAATTACCCTAAAACGTGTCCTAAACTTATTGGTGGACACATACCCGACCATGAGCATCCTTGGGTCAATTTGGGGACCCCTTGGAGCCACTTGTATGTGGTAGGGACACTTTATATTAATAAAGTTAAAATAAAAATAAAAATGGCAGAAGCTTACATCTTTTAGAAGAACAATTTTTACATATGGTTATACATGTTGGATTTTCTATTAAAAATATTAATTAGAAATATAAAAAGATTTCCTACATTATGATATTTTATTTATAATTTTTAGACATCAAATAATTTAAATTATTAATGACACAATAATGATGCAATGTTTACCTCATTAATAAATCATTTAAATAAATAAGATTATAATGATTAAAATATTATCTAAAACCTGCCCAATTCTTATTGGTTGATGTTATTTAGAATATTAGTCATCTTATCTTCTACCTCAATGATTTTTGGACCATTATAAACCGAATATAATTATATTATAAAGTAATACTTTCACTCTTTCCTAAAGAGCCCATCTTCTCCCTTATAAAAGGAGACCACTTCTACTCATTTCTCACATCTCTCAAGCCACTTGTCTCGTCCAAACTCTGCCCACCTAATCTCCCCACATCCCTCTACTCCTCCTTGAAGCTTCCCCTTAGGCAGAAAGCATTTCAAGAAGTCCTTTGTTCCAACCAAAGTGAGTTACCTAAATTAAAGGTAACGATTTCTCTTAAATTATTTTCATTTATTTTTCTTCTCCAGCCCCCAAAATCTTTTTATTTCCTTTCTTTTGTAACAACACCAGTATCCTCAATATACTAGGAAGTTTTTATAAGAAGTATTCAAACTACACATACACACAACTCCATCTAATGGATGATGAACATAATGTTTCTGTGGATGGCAAACTAACGCCTCACGAAACGATGATTGTTCAAATAAATCTTACCGCCTCTCATGGTGGCCATTATGATGGCACTATAATTAAATATGATATTAATGATATATATTTTATATATAAGCTTCTCAAATTCCATTTTATTTCATATCATTATTCGTTTCATGTTGTATATACATACGATAATTTCATTTGAGGAAGTGCGGACTACCGCCCCCTTAAAATGATATGACTCGTTCATACCACACATGGAACGTATAAAGGATGGTGTTAATGAACTCAAGTAACATATATAAAATATTATATTATACTGGAATAGTAATATACCTATGTATCATTTGGATTCAATTCTTTTAAAATAAAAATTAAATGGAAGTAGCGTTCGTGCGTACGTACGGACTACCGTCTCCACGAACGCGGTGAGATCCATCCTCCATCGTATCCATTCAAGTATTTTTCTCATTTTTGGGTTAAAAATAATGTTAATATCATTCTAATTATGAATAATATTTAATCTATCCATTACAAACATGTCTTACGTATCCAAAAATTTAAGAAGAACGAATCGATTATCACCTGAAACGACGATAATACTAAGATATTATTAGTAAAGCAATGTTAAAAGATCATATATGATATCATATTAATGTATATGATTCTTGTATAATTTAATAACAATTATTTCACCATTATACAGGAGTTTAACGGACCCCAACAAAGGAAAAGTACAAGGTAAGGGTTATTTCACAATCTCTTCATTATACGAGGTTGTTTATACGTAATAATCTACTGGTATCTCGTTATCATCCACATCCATGTTTCTTCAAAATGTATTTCAAAGAATTTTTACAATAATATGGGTTAAAGTCATTTATACCTTTTTTTGACTTTTTATAAGATGAATCTTTCCGTCGTTTTCCAAACAAGGTACTTTTTAACCTTTTCGACAGAATTAAGATAAGAATGTTTTTTTAACTTATACGGCGGGTGCGGTTATTTTCCGCCGTTATAAAATCGTCAAAGAATCCCTTACAAGCCTATAAGAATATTTTCAAAGAAAATGTTTTATTTTATAAATATATGTCTCTTAAATGATTTCAAAATAGAAAGAGATATTTCTTTAAAAAGAGTTTTGATTTCATCTATGTCAACATCCTTTAATGGATTTTATGCTTATTTGAGGATGATATAATATGATACAAAACTTTTATATTGTATTGAAGGTTTTGTGATATGTTTGACTGTGGATTTGCTATTTTTTTATATACCATTCATGGTTTATGGTGAAAGTATTGACATTTCGTATGCTAGTTTAATACAAATGTTTATGTTATGTTTAAACCTTTTCATATGGGAATGCATTGGACTTAATATGTGACGGGTGGAGCCCGCTATAGCTCCTCGATGCATCGGTAGGTCTCATGAGACAAACTAGTGTCTTGGCACAAGGCCTTGACAAAATCTTATTTCTAGTCTTGGCACGAGGACTTGGCTATGTGGTTATGATAGTCTGGCATTATGCATTCCAACATTATGAAAGTGGTTATTGATTTTTGCATGTGATTATTCGATTAGTAGAATATCCATGTGAATAAGTAAATGGCATTATTTCATTTTATTTATTCCATACCATGTTGAAAGTTCATATTTAAAAGGATTTTGTTTTAGTTATACATTGCCTTAAATGTTTATTCTTATTTATGAAAGTTTCCGCTATATTGTTATCCTTACTGGGCATTTGAGCTCACCCCTTTTCTATGTTTTATTTTTCCCAGGAAGTGAAGAAGTAAATTATGAATGACCTACAGGGATATTATGTGGGGATATGAGTGTGGATTATGGAGACATTATGTTATTGTAGTAGTTTTTCATTTTATGATGAAATGTAAAACATATGAATATATCTAGTGTTTCCAAGGCTACTAAACTAATCGGTCTTTCGAGATTTGATCTTTCTTGTGATCATGCCAATGTTACGAAGTAATGCACCGACTCTGGGTAACTAGGGTCGGGGCGTTACAGTTGGTATCAAAGGAAGTTTAGTACAAACCTTGGAAACTAGATTTAGATAAACTCTGATTAGAGCACGTAGACCTAAGATGAACTTTGAGGATTAGTATAGAAGAACTTCCTAGAATTTTGGTATTGTAGAGATTTTGTGAGTTTTCCGAGAAATATATCCCTATCTGGATACGAGCAAGTAGAGGCGGCTCTAGCACAGATGTACCTAGGGGTAAAACCCGAAAACACCGCTTTGAGCTAGACTCGAACGGGAACTGGTGCACGACAACGGGCCTTGCTGCACTCTTGGTTACGACACTCCCGGGGGATATGCTTAGGATAACTCTCATTTTCTTTACAAATCATTATGAAGGGTTTATGAGTATATACTTCCTCAAAGGATGCATTTTTATGATTATGGATTATATCCATAAAATATTTAATTTATGTTATGTGTTTCACAAGTTTGGGATTAGGTATTGTTATTCATAAACTAATCTAGTGTATGCTATTGTTTAGAATTGGAGCCCAGTAGAAGGAATGAGAACTCCAGTAATGAACATGATCCAAAGAGAAGGAAGAATCATATCTTTCATGGTCTAAATCTAGAATTTATAAGAGATATAGTCCCCCATGTATTATCATCATATGAAGAAATATTATCATGTGTTGATAATATAAGTAAAGAGTTTACTGAGTCCTATGGCTTTGAAGGGAAGTAAGTGAAGAAAAGGATGGAAGAGAGAATGATGGATAAAGGGAATAGGGAAAAGAAGAATTTTATCATATGTGGTAACTGTGGAACGAAACACCCTGGAACTTGCCTGAAAGGAATGAGAGTTTGTTATAAGTGTGGAGAAAAAGGGCACAATGTACGTGACTGCAAGGGTAAGAAAATGGTTTCAAATGTACAATGCTTCATTTGCAAGGAGTTTGGACACTACGCGAACCTATGTCCCAGTCATCAGACTATGCCGCAAATGATGTTGTTGGATAATAATCAAGTTATGATACTACCACAGATGAAGAGAAATGATTAGAGTTCTTATGTTGATTATGTCAATTGAGTGTTGTATCAACAATGTACTTGTTATAATAATTATGGAGTATATAAGGATTTTACTGCAGTACTATTTCATTAAGGACTTGAGATTGTGTGGAACAAAGAAAAATGACTCAATAGCAGGATAATTTTTTTGAAAATATATGGTTGAGGGAATGATAAACCATAATATAGTTCTGATACCGAGGTAGTGATTTTCGAATAATACATGATTATTTTGGAAAAAAATATATTGGATATTCTTGACTACCTTGGAACTGATTAATGATTTGTATATTCCATCATTGTTGGGGTTTAAAACATTTTTGGATTGATGAAGTATATCTAGCATTCTACATGGAATAAGGGAGCATGAATGTAATCAATAAGGAATATGGTAATACATGATGAAGGTATTCATATGCTATTACGGGGTAAAAAGGATCTATATTATGTTTACCTTCCTTATAAATGTTAGACTGTGGGTTTGGACAGAAGTATTTTGGATAGTTCTAGTTTGGATTATTTTGGATTGCCATAAAAGGACAACCCGGAGGTCGGGCGGCAACCCGTCGCGTCCGTCAAGGCTTCGAGACTTGAACCCGCAACCGAAGGGCGACAAGGGTGTATCACCTACCACTGGACCATGAGATGTCCTGGATTAAATAATGTAGTTTTTATTAAAAGATCATGTAGATGAATTATAAATTCATTTATTTTGGAACCCTATACGAATAGTGTAAATAGAATTTTTTTACATTCTATTATCTTTTAGAGTGAAAGATGAGTTTGTGGTAGAAATTTATTAATGGATAAAACTCTAATTATAAAGTAAGTATATCTCCTTATGATCTTATCCAATCTCATAAATAAATTCCTCAATATTAAGAAAAGCAACTTTGAACAAAAATGTTTTCCTAGATGGTACCTTAAATCATCACTAATTTATGGCTTTGGGATTGTTGGCCTTTTTATAGCCATGTTCTCTACCACTCTCCATCAGATAATTGATGGTTAGATTTTTCTTCCATATCCATATTTTCCTACATGGAACCCTAGTATGTGTTATTTTCGGTAATCTTCATACTTTCGACTCTTTATTTTAAATAGAGGCTTCATTAATTCATTTTTCGATGTGGGATTTCAACTAGGATATTTTGAAACGTCAAAAATGTGTTATCCTAATACCCTATGATTTGTTGAACCGATGGTATTTCAATTCATCATAGATTGATGAATTTAAGGACCTCAATTTTATACTTGTCTGTGATTGATGTCCTCAATCACTACCTATAAATATTTACGATTTTTCTCCGATTATATGTCTCCAATTTCCACCAATGTTCTCCTAATCGAGATCATAATTTGGTGGTGACCCTTTGATTTCTCTTTTCCTCATATTAAGACTAAATTTTAGTAACCCAATTTCCGATGTGGGTTTTCCCACAAATATATTTTCTACTTTCAACCTTTTATTTTCGAAGAACAATTTCAAATTGCGAGGACGCAATTTATTGAAGGAGGGGAGAATGTAACACCCCATGATTTCATAGTGTGTTATTTCTTCAAAATAATTCAATTACTTGCACTACACGCAACACCGAGTTCAATCACACCATGACTTACAAAAAAAAATCCATTCAAAAGAGGTTATGAATAGTATTATCTAAATTTTAAACTTTATATAATCGTTATAATTTTAGAATCCATATTATGAGTTTCTTAGATATAATGCAAGAACAAATTCATTTTCAGTATTGCACTTTTATCAACTTTTAATAGTTAACCCATTTTAAATACAATATTTTAAAGTTTTGACTAATTGGGGACATCACAAATTTAAAATGAAACATCCCAAGCTTCCACGGTACGCTCTCTTTGAATAATACAGTAGCGTGTGTTGTACGCAACCTTGAGTTTTAACACACACCACAACCAATCAAACTGGCCGTTATGAATAGTAATACCTAAATTTTGAAATAATATATATTTTATATTTTGAAATGGTCTTCATTTTTGGATTCGGAATATCGAATTTAGCCTAAGGTGAAATTTTGGTACTTTTCGGATAACTTTCATATTTTGATGAATAGTGAAAATTACTAAATTTTAATTAAAAACCACTTTTTTAATCTAATTAATTAATAGTGATAAATTATGAATTTGAGTGGTTTTAAAGTATATTTAGAATATATTTTTACAATTTAATATAATGTTGGTCATTAGACAAAATTTTACAATTAAACCAAACATAAACAAGTGTCAATCTTTTGATAGTTATTACCTCTTAGAAACACGTTTTTTGTTTTGACAGCGGGAATTAATTTTAAATTAATTTCTGCCACTTCTGTGTTTTGAATTTAGAAAAATGGATTCCATATTTGGAATCAGGATTTCCAAATTGTGTAAATAGGTAACTTTTATTTTTAGACATTTTGAATAATTACTGTGGTAAATATTTTATTTACCATGGTTAAGGGTAAATCCGGTAAATAAGGGTTAAAAAATAATATTATAATAATACAAAATTACCCTAAAACGTGTCCTAACCTTATTGGTGGACACATACCCGACCATGATCATCCTTGGGTCAATTTGGGGACCCCTTGGAGCCACTTGTATGTGGTAGGGACACTTTATATTAATAAAGTTAATATAAAAATAAAAATGGCATAAGCTTACATCTTTTAGAAGAAAATTTTTTACATAGTGTTATACATGTTGGATTTTCGATTATAAATATTAATTAGAAAGATAAAAAGATTTCCTACATAATAATATTTTATTTATAATTTTTAGACATCAAATAATTTAAATTATTAATGACACAATAATGATGCAATGTTTACCTCATTAATAAATCATTTAAATAAATTATATTATAATGATTAAAATATTATCTAAAACCTGTCCAATTCTTATTGGTTGATGTTATTTAGAATATTAGTCATCTTATCTTCTACCTCAATGATTTTTGGACCATTATAAACCGAATATAATTATATTATAAAGTAATACTTTCACTCTTTCCTAAAGAGCCCGTCTTCTCCCTTATAAAAGGAGACCACTTCTACTCATTCCTCACACCTCTCAAGCCGCATGGCTCGTCCAAACTCTGCCCAACTAAGCTCCCCACATCCCTCTACTCCTCCTTGAAGCTTCCCCTTAGGCAGAAAGCATTTCAAGAAGTCCTTTGGTTCCAACCAAAGTGAGTTACCTAAATTAAAGGTAACGATTTCTCTTAAATTATTTTCAATTATTTTGCTTCTCCAACCCCCAAAATCTTTTTATTTCCTTTCTTTTGTAACAACACCAGTATCCTCAATATACTAGGATGTTGTTATAATAAGGATTCAAACTACACATACACACAACTCCATCTAATAGATGATGAACATAATGTTTCTGTGGATGGCAAACTAACGCCTCACGAAACGACGATTGTTCAAATACATATTACCGCCTCTCATGGTGGCCATTATGATGGAACTGTAATTAAATATGATATTAATGATATATATTTTATATATAAGCTTCTCTAATTCCATTTTATTTCATATCATTATTCGTTTCATGTTGTATATACATACGATAATTTCATTTGAGGAAGTGCGGACTACCGCCCCCTTAAAATGATATGACTCGTTCATACCACACATGGAACGTATAAAGGATGGTGTTAATGAACTCAAGTAACATATATAAAATATTATATTATACTGGAATAGTAATATACCTATGTATCATTTGGATTCAATTCTTTTAAAATAAAAATTAAATGGAAGTAGCGTTCGTGCGTACGTACGGACTACCGTCTCCACGAACGCGGTGAGATCCATCCTCCATCGTATCCATTCAAGTATTATTCTCATTTTAGGGTTAAAAATAATGTTAATATCATTCTGATTATGAATAAGATTTAATCTATCCATTACAATTATGTCATACGTATCCAAAAATTTAAGAAGAACAAATCGATTATCACCTGAAACGAGGATAATACTAAGATATTATTAATAAAGCAATGTTAAAAGATCATAGATGATATCATATTAATGTATATGATTCTTGTATAATTTAATAACAATTATTTCACCATTATACATGAGGTTAACCGACCCCAACAAAGGAAAAGTACAAGGTAAGGGTTATTTCACAATCTCTTCATTATCCGATGTTGTTTATACGTAATAATCTACTGAGATCTCGTTATCATCCACATCCATGTTTCTTCAAAATGTATTTCAAATAATTTTTACAAGAATATGGGTTAAAGTCATTTATACCTTTTTTTACTTTTTATAAGAGGAATCTTTCCGTCGTTTTCCAAACAAGGTGCTTTTTAACCTTTTCGACAGAATTAAGATAAGAATGTTTTTTTTAACTTATACGGCGGGTGCGGTTATTTTCCGCCGTTATAAAATCGTCAAAGCTTCCCTTACAATCCTATAAGAATATTTTCAAAGAAAATGTTTTATTTTATAAATATATGTCTCTTAAATGATTTCAAAATAGAAAGAGAAATTTCTTTAAAAAGAGTTTGATTTCATCTATGTCAACATCCTTTAATGGATTTTATGCTTATTTGAGGATGATATAATATGATACAAAACTTTTATATTGTATTGAAGGTTTTGTGATACGTTTGACTGTGGATGTGCTATTTTTTTATATACCATTCATGGTTTAGGGTGAAAGTATTGACATTTCGTATGCTAGTTTAATATGAATGCTTATGTTATGTTTAAACCTTTTCATATGGGAATGCATTGGACTTAATATGTGACGGGTGGAGCCCGCTATAGCTATTCGATGCATCGGTAGGTCTCATGAGACAAACTAGTGTCTTGGCACAAGGCCTTGACAAAATCTTATTTGTAGTCTTGGCACGAGGCCTTGGCTATGTGGTTATGATAGTATGGCATTATGCATTCCATCATTATGAAAGTGGTTATTGATTTTTGCATGTGATTATTCGATTAGTAGAATATCCATGTGAATAAGTAAATGGAATTATTTCATTTTATTTATGCCATACCATGTTGAAAGTTCATATTTAAAAGGATTTTGTTTTAGTTATACATTGCCTTAAATGTTTATTCTTATTTATGAAAGTTTCCGCTATATTGTTATCCTTACTGGGCATTTGAGCTCACTCCTTTTCTATGTTTTATTTTTCCCAGGAAGTGAAGAAGTAAATTATGAATGACCTGCAGGGATATTATGTGGGGATATGAGTGTGGATTATGGAGACATTATGTTATTGTAGTAGTTTTTCATTTTATGATGTAATGTAAAACTTATGAATATATCTAGTGTTTCCAAGGCTACTAAACCAATCGGTCTTTCGAGATTTGATCTTTCTTGTGATCATGCCAATGTTACGAAGTAATGCACCGACTCTGGGTAACTAGGGTCGGGGCATTACATAAATAATTTGTATTAAATTACACAAGAACTATATATATAAATATGATATCATATAATATACTCTAATATTTCATTGTTAATAATATTTTAGTTGTACAATCATTTTGGGTGTTAACTGATTTGTTTTCCTTTATATGCTTGGTTACGTAAGCCATGTTTGTTATGGATAGGATGTAATTGATTCATATATAGAATGATATTATGTTCATAAACATTATTTTTAATCATAAAATAAAAATTAATCTTGAATGATTATGATAGGGAGTAAATCTCATCGCGTTCATCGAGACGGTAGTCCGTATTGACCAATGATTGACAATATCATTTTATTAATGGTGAAATACTGTATATTTGGATGGTATATGTTATATAATGAATCATTAACATGTTATATTTATTATTTACATCAGTAATACTCATTATTATACCCATCCAAATTATAAAGTGTTTGAATAAAAAACTACCCTACGACGTGGAGACAGTAATCCATACATACACACGTATGGTGACTTTGTCATTCCTATGATGGATAATAATGAATATGGTTGTACCATTTTTAAAATAACATCATAGTATATATAAGATTCTAGAGATTTTATTTTATAATATAAACAACTAATAAAGATGGAGTGGAAGAAGAAAAGAACTTGAATGAGATGATGAAATATTTTCCTTTTCTTTGGGTTCGTCTGTTTGATTTGATAAAAAGGGATTTATAGGTTGGATTTATGACCAATGTAATGACTCTAAGATGAAGGGAGGAAAATTGGGAGGACATTTGGTTAGTGTATGGATGAGAAAAAGGCTTTGGAGGTGGGAAATTAAGATAATGGAATGTTGGGAGGATATTTGGTTAGGTTGGCTTAGGTGTCTCACGTGCTCCTCCTTGGACCGCTAATACACAAGTATATCTGTAACGACCTGGACAATTATTAATTTAAATTCCTCTTGATCTTATTAAAATGTATATTCTGTAAGATAGTTATATAACATATGCACCTACTTTGTTTTATGTTTTTGGATTTTAAAATACCCTTAATAATTTTGATCCCTTCTACTATAGATGTTGAAATTTGATCACACAATTAGTATAAATATAAGGTTTTAACAAATCCAATTTACCCAGACAAAGGAAGTGATGGCCTCATCCAGGATAATTCCTCCATATGACTCCCATTTTTTTGAGCTCAGAAAGGAGGTGGTGACATTGGGCCTCTCACATGACCAATCCCATGTAGGGATTCAACATGTAAAGTTTGAACAGAACTTCTTATAGGAGAAGTATAAGTTAATAGAGATTACCACCCAATTGATTTATCCGAGCCACCCCAAGAGGATATCATTGTCGCACACCTTACCCTTCGATCATATGCTGGTGTAATAAGTTTTTATGTAATGAGGCCATAGTATTTTGATTATGTACATTATTTTTTAAAAGGGAATATAAATTCTTTTAATAACTATTACTTGGTAAATGGTTATTAAAGAAAAAATTAGAATTTTTATTTACTATTGAATTAATAAATCTATTTTGATGAATTAATTTATTTATTTTTAATTAAAAAATAAATTAATAACAAATTGTTAATAAAATGAATTTTATTTTATATAAATGGTTGTATAATTTTTATGAATACAATCGTGATTTTTATTATGTTTTGAATGTCGTTTTTATCAAAACTCATTAATTTTTGATAAATACCGTTTTTTATTTTAAAAGTGAAAATCAAAAATATAGAAAATTATTTAAATACTGTTTAAATATATAATGTGTTTTATGAAATCATAATGACCCAATAGAGATATAATAAAATTCAATAACCATTTTTTTGCCAATATATGTTTTACCATTAAAATAATGTAATTTTAGTTTTGATTGGTTTATTTTACAAAGCCTTAGTGGATCCTACAATACATATAAAACATTTTATCTTTTTAAAATGATTTCCTTGAGTGTTTTACTCATTATCAAATAAGTTAGCTTAATAATTTACTAATTTCGGTCATTTTCATTATAAAATATTTTTTCTACTCACCTTTGGAAAAAATCATGGGAAAAACCATGGGCATGTTTTTGGTTTGGACTAGTTTAATGTGTGGTGACACAAACGAAAATAATAAATAATTTCATCTCTTTTCCTATATAAACCCACCCAAGATCCCACTTCCTCTTCACTCATTGCCATGTGATCTCAACAATCCCATGACCTCCTCTCTCAATAATACTCCCAAGGTGCCCCATGAAATCATGAAGCCTCTCTCAAGCCCCGCTTAAGCCTATGGGATCACATTTCCAAGCATGGGATTTCTTGATTTCTCATTTTATCCATGTTTCTTAATATTTATATTCCCTTTTAATTTCAATTATAAATTAAGAGGTATGATTTCAAAACTCCCCAATATTTCCGTATTAATAGTTTAATTATTATAGTCCCATTTCTCTCTCATTAATGCCTCAAAAGTACACATGTTACAAAGAAAAAATTCCATAAGGAATTTCCCTCTCATCATTTACATTGAATAAATTATATGGTATTATGAATCTAAATTACATTACATTTCTTGGGAAATGTATCAATATTTCCCCCTTATAATCCATTTCATTTACATATGATGAGACACACCATTATCTCACATCAACAATTTTTATGAATTTTTATGACACACCACTAACACCCTGACCCCAGTTACCCAGAGTTAGAACATCATTTTAACACATTGGCATGATTATAGGGAATCAATTCCCGAATGACCGATCAGTTTAGCCATCATGGAAGATAGATTACATATATTAACATTACATTTCAAATTAAGAGATAAAAAACACTGTAAATGATCCCTGGGGAACTACATTAATCCCCTATATTAACCCTTCATATCAATAATAATACACTTCATGGAATCTTGTGAAAATAAATCATAAGAAAGGGTTAATCTCATTTTCGTAGTAAGGATAAAAATATAGCATACAAATTAAAAAATAAGTATAATAATTTAAGGAAATTTATAAAACTAAAACAAAATCCTTTTAAACCTAAACATTAGCATAATATGGAAAATATAAATCAAATAATTCCATTTAATTATTCACATGAATATTCTACTAGTCGAATAATCACATGAAATTTCAATAGGAAATTCCATAATGATAGAATGCATAATGCCAAAATTAATAACCACATAGTCAAGGCCTTATACCAAGACTAAAAATATGATTTTGTCAAGGCCTTGTTCCAAGACGCAAGTTTGTCTCATTATACCTATTGATGCATAAAGGATTTATAGTGGGATCCAACTTTCAATAACTATGTCCAATTCATTACACATATGAATAGGATTAAACATAACATAATCATTTCTATTAAAACTATCATATAAAATGTCAATACTGTATCTATAAACCATGAATGGTTAAAAAATAACACATCCATAGTCATACAAATCACAATAACATGAATACAATAATGAATATTTGTATCATAATAAATCAACTTCAAACAAGCATAAAATCCATCCAAGGATGTTGACAAAGATGAAATCAAAACATTTTTAGGGAAATATATCTTTCTATTTTGAAGTCATTTAATAGTCATATAATTATAAAAGAAAATATTTATTTTTAAAATATTATTATAAGTTTTTATGGGAAGCTTCAATGATGATATAACGGCGGAAAATATCCACACCCACCATATACGTTATAAAAAGACATTCTTACATTTATTTTGTCAAAAATGTCATAAATCACATTGTTTGGAAAACGATGGAAAGATTCCTTTTAAAACATATATGTTCAAATAATGGAATAAATGAATTTAAAAACTTTTTTTAGTAAATAGTAAAAAAATTTGAATTATGTTTTTATGAAAACTCGGATGTGGATGATAAAGACATCCCAGAAGATACTTAGGTAAAAACAGTCTTGAATAATAAAATTATTGGGAAATTAACCCTTTCCTAGAACTTTTATTTTGGTTGAGGGTACATTTATCCTACTGTATAATGACCATGGTTTGTTATTAAATTACAACAGAACTATATTCATGTCTATAATATCATACATGATTCATTTATGACATTATAATACTGATTTAATAATTATTTTGATGTTAAATTAACATTTAAGGTAATAATCGCATTATTTACAGTACATGATTTAAATTTTTTTTTGAATGTATCATTTAGATAAATATTTAAATACATCCAGAATATAAATATTTATAAAAGATAGATATATGAAATGTAAATCACGATTTAAGGATATAGTAGGTTGTACATACTCATAAACGTTGTTTCCATTTTCATATCATATTTAACAGATGTAAGTGAGAAAGATATATGTAATTATATACATGTATATATATCCCCAGTATCATTATTATTTCATATATTACATACTTATTAATAATATATTCTTTTATAATCATCATTTTACGGTGAACGTTGAAAGGAATCTCAACCTGCCGTGGAGACGGTAATCCGTATGTACGAACAAGTGACAATATCATTATATTTATGGTGAAATAGTTTTTAATTGGATGGTATATCATATATGAATAATAATTAACATGTTATATTTATTATTTACATAATTTAAATTCATTATTATACCCATACAAATAATGATGTGTTTTAATAACAAACTACACCATGACATAGAGACTGTAAGCTGTACATACGCACATATGGTGACTTTGTCATTTAAAGGATTGATAGAATAATGAATATGGTAGTACCATATTTATAATCACATAAAAATATGTAGAAGGTACTGGAGTTATAATTTAGGTATTTAAACAAAAAATAAAGAGTAGGTGTAAGACGAAATGAACATGAATGAGGGTAGGGAATTTATTACCACTTCTTCGGGTGTTTCCTTTTGAGTTGATCAAAAGGGCACAATAGTTTTTCTTTATTATAAAATTAAGGTCTCTAATTATAATGGAGTAAAGTTGAATTGAGATTTCAGTAGGTTTTGGCAGATCTAAATGTCAGGGGAGGTGTAATTTCCAGAGAAGGAGAAGTATCGTTTTATAAGATAGGTGAGGGTCACTTTAGGAAAAGCTTGAAATATTATTTTATAATAAAATAATTTTAGGTTTCTAATGGATCAAAAATTATTTATTTATAGGTTATGTTGGGTATGGGTCAATAACCACTCATCCAATAGGTTTTATTCATGTTTAGGTTACTATTTTACCTTATCTTTTAGATTTAACTCTTAGTTAAATTGGTTAACTTTTACATATTATTCTTGTATTCTTACAATATATTGTTAATAAACATACACTAAACTTATAAGAGAACCTCTAGTGGTTCATTAATGACACCTATAATATAATTTAATCCCTTTTTCTGAAACATTTATTTTTATTACTATTATATCAACCAATAATATAGTATTAATTTTAACAATTAATTTATGTCAATTTTTACACTATTTGGAATTTTGTTTTTGTGAAAGTCAGAAAAACCTTATCACTTCGACAAAAAATTATGTAATAAACTCTAACATGTCATATTACCCTATAAAATTAAAATAATTCATCAAAACATTCAATTTTCAATTATTTTTATATTTATTATATCAATTATTTTAATATATCATTAATAAGGTAATTACTGTATCATTATTGTATCATAAATAAATTAAATTATTTAATGTCTACAATTTATAAATAAAATACCATTATTTAGAAAATAATTTTATCTTTCTATGTAATATTTATAGTTCAAATAATATTTTTTGTTACCTTATATTAAAAATTGTTTAGTTATTTAACATTGAATTTACCACATTTAACACTTTTTTAAATAAAATAATAATAATTTTACTAATCTATTCCATGTGGACCAAAGAGGATCATATATTATTATTTAGGTTTTTTGGTTGAATTATGCTTATTCAATATAATTAGGACATGTGTTATGGTAATTATAATATCATTTTACCCTTAATTTCTCTTTTTACTTTTAACCGTCGTAAATAAAAGTCAACAGTTACTACTGACAAAAAATTATTTTTCATCTTATTGAACCACATTTTACTTATTGATGTCAATAGAATCTCTAGTTGTTTTGAAATATAACTCACAGAAGTGGTAAAGTTATGTTTTATTAAAATTTTCAAATGTACCTAGAATGTGGGAAAAAGAGGTTTAGAAGTTCAATAATATTTTATACAACTAATTTTATTATAAAATGAATCCAATAAATTAAATTAAAATTATATAGTTATTATAATATCTATTTTGACTTAAAATAAATTTAAATATAAAAAAAATTATTAAAAAAAATCAGTTTAAAAAAATAATGTAGTGTCTTTAAATTTTCATTAAAAATTGAAAGTTTTAAGAAAAATTAAACAAATCTACCCTATGATAATTTTGATATTATGAATTCATAAATTATGTCTATTTTACCAAATTCAAAACATAAAATTTTCGTTTATTAATTTTAAATTAATTCCTGTTGTCGAAACCGAAAGGTATGTTTTTAAAATGTAAAAACTATCAGAAGATTGACGTGTGTTTATGTCAAATTTAAATGTGAAATTAATTATAATGACCTAAATTTTATTAAGTGAAAAAAATATAATCTAATTATACTTTAAAACAAATCAATTTAATAATTTAAAACTATAAATATTTCTGATTAAAAAAGTTGTTATCAATTAAAACATAGTATTTTTTAATATTCGTCAAAATATGAATGTTGTCAAAAAATTAAAAAAAAAATTATCCAAAAAATTTTTTTATGTCCCTCTTATAAAAAATAATTTAATTTCATTAAATTTATAATATAAAAGTGTCATATTTTGGTTTTTAAAAGGGTAATCATTAATAGGTGGTATAATTGCATTTGTGAAAAATAATTCTTTTACCTGGAAAAATGAATTTGTTCTTATATTATGTCTATGGTGAACATAATATGGATGTTTAAATTATATAAAGTATATTAAAATCAAAATGTAGTTAATAATATCCATAATCATTTTTTTAACGACATGTTTGGTAAGTTGTGGTGCGCCCAAACTCGGTGCCGCGTGTAGCGCAAGATATTTTGTTACTTTAATGAGCCAATGTACTATTAAATCATGGGGTGTAACATTTTCTCCTACATTAATAATTAACATCAAAGAAATTTTAAATTTTTCTTACAAAAAAAATGTTTAAAAAATTGTAAAATACCTTTTTGGAAAACCCACATTGAAAATTGAGGTAATAAAATTTAGTATTAGTAAGAGGGAATGGGAAATTAAAAAGTCACAACTAGATTATGTTCTTTATTATGAGAACATTGGTGGAAATTAAAGACACATAATTAGAAGAAAAATGAAAATAATTATTGGCAGTGATTGAGTTCATCAATCACAAACTACTGTAAAATTTGGGGCCTCAAAGACATCAATATATGATGATTTAATATATCGTTAATTCAAAAAAACATAAGGTATTTAGATAACACATTTTTGGATTTAAGAACCCTTCCCTAATTTTTAAAAACAAATTTATTTGTAGAATAAAGAGGAAAATATACATGACAAATAGAGTTTCATCTTTCAACTAATTCCTACCACAAACTAATCTTTTACTACAAAAGATAATAGAATTCAAAAATATTCAATTTATCCTAATCGTATAGGGTTCCAATAATAAAGAATTCATAATTCACTTTTATTACTATTTTAAAAAAACTACATTATACAAACCATGTCATCACATATGCCAGTGGTAGGTGATCCACCTTTGTCACCCTTTGGTTGTTGGTTCAAGTATCGCGGCCTTGCCTGATGTGACGGGCTGTCGCCCGACCTCCAATTTTTCCTTTTTTATGAAAATATAAAAATAATCTCATGAAATAATTTAACCTTAACAATAGTATCAATTGTAAACCTTAATCAATTCCACCCTTTAGTCATATCCAAAATACATCTGTTTAAACTCACGGTCCAAAATTTATAAGGTAAACACAATGAAGATCCTTTTTTCCAAAAAAATAGCTCTGGAATACCTTCATCACATATTCATTAAAAACACTATAACACCCTGAATTACTATAAAACCGTATTGATTACACTCATGCTCACTTAGTCCTTATATAATACTGAAGATACTCTTTATATCCAAAAATGTTGTAAACTCCAATAATGATTTAATATACAAATCATTAATCAGTTTCAAGGTAGTCAAGAATATCTAATATAATTTATCTAAATAAATAATATATTTTTCCCAAATCACTGCCTCAGTATTAGAACAATATTATGGTTAATAATTCTCACAACCATATATTCCCCAAAACATCATACTGCTATTGAGTCACTTTTCCTGGTTCCACACAATCTTAAGTATATAATGAAATAGTACTGCAGTACAATCCTTATATACTCAATAATTACTATAACTGGTAAATCGTTGTTATACTACTCAAGTGACATAATTCATTAATATAAACATAATAACATTATTCATTAATCTTCATCTATGGTAATATCATAACTTGATAATTATCTAACAACATATTTTTTGGTATAGACTGATGATTTGGGCATTGATTAGTGTAGTGTCCCAACTCCTTGCAGATGAAACGTTGTACATTTGAAATCTTTTTCCTACCCTTGTAATAACATACTTGTTGTCCTTTTTCTCCACAATAATATCAAACTCCAATTCCCTTCACGAATTAACCATGATGATTCTTTTCATAGTTATCACATATGGGAAAATCATTCTTTCTCACTTCTCTATATACATATTTTTCTCTTCCATCCATTTATTCTCTTTTTTCCTTTCAAATCCATAAGACTCAAAGAACGATTTACTTATATTATTAACATGTCATAAAATTTCTTCATATTATTTGAATATGTGGGATAGTATTTTCCTTTTAAATGTTGGATTAATACCATGAATGATATGATAGTTATTAATCTTTCAATCATGTGTATTACTGGAATTCTAATTCCTTCTACTAGGCACTATTTCTAAACAATTTCACACACTAGTTTAGTTTATTAATCGCAATTCATAATTCCAAAATTTTAAAAGACATAATGTAAATTGAAAAAATTATGCATATAATATATAATCATATTTTTTGAGGATGTATTTACTACTTAATTCTTCATAATGGATTTTAACGAAAATTTTAATTATCCTAATCATATCCCTCGGGATTATTGTAACCAAGAGTTACCAAAGGACCATTATTGTGTACCGCATACCACAGGTCAAGCTCGAAACTCCTTGTCAGAGTTTTCACTCCTAAATACGTCTGTTCCAGAGCCGCCTCTACCTGCTCGTATTCATAAAGGGATGTATTTCATGAAAAATACACAAAATCTCTACATTATCAATATTTTAGGAAGTTCTTCTATACTAATACTCAAATTATATCTAAGTCTAATGTTAATTAATATGATTTTATCTAAATCTATTTCCAATTATGTTTCTAAACTTTCTCTAATACCAACTGTAATGTCATTATCCTAGTTACCCTGAGTCAATGCGTTATTTTAATACATTGGCATGTTTACAAAGTATCATGTCACGAATGAACGATATGTTTAGTAGACATGGAAAATATATTACATACATGAATGTTACATTACACATTAGAAAATAAAACACAACATAAATTATCTTTCTAGAATTCCATTAATCCCTTAGCTTAACCCTTCATATCAATCATAATACACTTCTTGAAATCCTAGGAAAATAAAACATAAGAAAAGAGTGAGCTCAGATGCTCGGTAAGGATAACAATAGAGCAAAAACTTTCTAAAATATTCATAAAAAATTAAGTAATCATATATGTAACACCCTGAGCTTCAACGATATGCTTCTCTTTCAATAATGCAATAGCTTGCATTGTACGCATGTTCGAGATTCTAACACACCGCGACTAATCAAAATAGCCATTATGAATAGTAATACCCACCTTTTTAAAATATATGTATTTTATATTTCAAAATGGACTTCATTTTTGGATTCGTAATATCGAAATTAGCCTATGCTTAATTTTTTGTATTTTTCTGAGAAGTTCCTATTTTTTATGAATAATGAAAAATACTTAAAAACAACTTTTTTAATAAAAATAATTTATAGTGATAAATTAAACAATTGAGTAGTTTTAAAGTATAATTAGAATATATTTTTACCATTTTATCCAATTTTGGTGATTAGAATTAATTTCACTTTGAAATTGGACATAAACAATTGTCAATCTTTTGATATATATTGTTTCTTAAAAACATGCTATTTGTTGTGACAGCGTGAATTAATTATAAAATTAATTAATGAAACTGATATGTTTGGAATTTTGTAAAATAGCCCTAATTTTTGAATTCGGAATATCAATTAGAGTTTAGGGTGAAATTTTGGCATTGTTTTGAAACACATTAATTTTTGATGAATAGTGAAACCACTAAGTGGTAGATAAAAAACGTATTTTTCATTTAAATGAAACATTACCAATTCTGTGATTTGATTTTCAAAAATCCGACATACATGGTTGTAATTAATAAGTAAAATGTGGTTCAATGGGATTAAAAAAATATTTTGGTGAATAGTAACTTTTCTGTTTAATTAATCGCGATAAAAGGTAATTAGTGAAATTTAAGGTAAAAATGATATTATAAAAATATAAAAATATCTTGAAACTTGTCCTACACTTTTTGTATGAGTCATGGGCGACCAATGCAATCCATGGGTCAACTTGGAGACCAATGGAGCCACTTGGGTAAGAAAATGACATTAAGAACTTTTTATTTAAAGTTAAAATAAAATTCTCAAAAACATGTGTTTTTTTACTAAAACAATTATTACATGGGTTTATATAAGTTAAAATTTCGACTATAAATATTCATTGGGAATATAAAACTATTTCCTACATCATGATATTTCTTTTATAATTTTTAGACATTAAATAAATTAAATTTTTTATGACACCATGATGATGTAGCGATTACATCAATAATTAACGGTTTAATTAAAATGAAAGAATAATATAAAATGTAAGACATACACTTGTCAAAAACCTATTGGATGAGTATATTTAGATCTATTATCACCTTATCCTCGAAATATATAATTGTGGGACCTTTGAAATCCGAAAATCACTTCATAATAATGTAACATTTCATTACTTTCCAACAGTGCCCCTCCTCTCCTCTTATAAAAGTCCCCCACCACTACCACCTTATTCACAACTTCAAGCCATTTGGATTGGCCAAACTCTACCCAAATACTGTCTAAACATTCCTCTCTTACTCTTAGAAGGCTAACTTTTGGCAGAAGTCTTCCCAATGAAGCCTTTGGCTCAAATCAAAAAGAGTTTCCCGATTTTAAGGTAATGTCTTCCCTTATGTTATTGTGTATTATTTTGCTTCTCCAACACTTTAAAATCATTTTATTACTTTATTCTGTAACAAAAGAAGTATATTTAATATAATAGGATGTTTTTTAGAAGGATTTGGTTTACACTTACACACGCCTTCATCTAATAGTTAAAGAACATACTGTTTCATTGGGTGGCGAATTACTGCCTCACGAAACAATGATTGTTGAAACTTCTTTTAACACCTCTCATGGAGGCCATTATGATGACACTATTTTTTATATATGAAATATATTATTTTTATGTTTTCCTTATGCTTGTGTATTTTTCATTTATGGCACACCATTATGATATTTATTATGGGTAAACGCGATAATTTCATTTTAGGAAGTGCGGACTACCGCCTCCTCAAAGTTATTTGAATCGTTAATGCCATATGTGGGATGTATAAAGGATGGAGTAAATGATTTTATATATTATATTATACTGGAATTATAATATACTATTATATAATTATATTTTCATTCAATTAAATATGAAATATACATGAAAGTAGCGTTCATGCGTACATACGGATAACCGTCTCCATGAACGGTGCATTTCATTTCTTACCACTAAATGTTATGTAATATTATAAATTCATTTATATACTAGATATATGTGATATATATGATATCTACATAATGAATAAAATTCAGGATATAATGGATATTTCACTAAATGAAAATCTTGTAATTATAAGAAGTTTATTTTTGACTCAAGAACCAAAGATTGACAAAATAACCGTTATTTACTTAAATAATTACATAATGTTCATTACATGGTAATAAGTGATATAAACGGAATAATGATCATGAAAAAGGTTCTAATGAAAATATAAATTAACTCTAGTTTATTATTCAGGTGATTAAAGAATGATCGAGTCAAGTCGGACACAAGGTAAGAGAACTTCTTAACCCAATTTCCGTTCTTTGGGTTAATCTCCTACTTTCAAATTATGTCATGATATTATTATATCCTATCCTGTATTTGTACATTAATTATGTGTAATTATAGTGAATACACATAATAAATATATTTTATTTAAAAAAATGATCTTTGTAAGGGACTTTTTCTCAATCTCCTTTCATTGAGGCATATATTGTTTTATACACAACTTTCATTTATACGGTGTATAATCCCCATTGACTTTTATGTTTTTTCAAAAGGAATATTTTTTATACGAAGCGTTTTTACTAAACATCTAAAGGAATGTTTTTTCTTACGTATGCGGATACAAGTATTTCTCTGCCACCGTGACCATTATTTGATTTTCGGCTTCCACTATATGCCATAACTTCTTTTAAATAAAAAAAATACTAATTTTTAATTTTCTTTTATTTTGTTATTGAAAATGGTTTTGAAAGTATTTTTATTATATCAATGTGTTGTATTGGTTTCATGTGATTGAAATGTGGAAATGTTATGTTTCCTTTATGCATGTTTTATGTGATACGATTATGTTATGGTTTATGATATGTTTAAACCTATTCATATGAGGAATGCATTGGACATAATAAGTTATGGGTGGAGCCCGCTATATCTCCTCGATGCATCGGCAGGTCTCATGAGACAAACTAGTGTCTTGGCACGAGGCCTTGAAAAAATATTATTTGTAGTCTTGGCACGAGGCCTTGGCGACGTGGTTATGATAGTCTGCATTTATGCATTCCATCATTGTGAATGTGTTTATTGATATTGCATGTGATTATTCAACCAGTAGAATATCCATGTGAATAAGTAAATGCCATTATCTCATTTTACTTTTTCCATATTATGTTCACGTTCATGTTTAAAATGCTTTTGTTTTAGTTATACATTTCTTTAAATGATTATGTTTATTTATGAAAGTTTCCGCTATATTGTTATTCATACTAAGCATCTGAGCTCACCCATTCCAATGTTTTAATTTTTCCAGGATGTGATGATGTATATTATGAATGACCTGTAGGGTTTGTATGATGGGATATGAAGACAAGATTTAGTTGTAGTTTTTATTTGATTTATGGTTTAATGTAAGACTAATGAATGTATCTAGTGTTTCCAAGGCTACTAAACTAATCGGTCTTTCGAGACTTGATCTTTTGTGATCATGCCAACGTTACACAATAATGCACGGACTCTAGGTAACTAGGGTTGGGGCATTACAGTTGGTATTAGAGGAAGTTTTGGACTAACCTTGGAAACTAGATTTAAAAAAACACTGATTAGAGCACATAGCCATAAGATAGACTTTGAGGATTAGTATAGAAGAACTTCCTAGAATTTGAGTATTATGTAGATTTTGTGAGTTTTCCGAGCAATACATCCATGTCTGGATACAAGCAAGTAGAGGCGGCTCTGGCACAGATTTACCTAGGCATAAAACCTGAAAACACCGCTTTGAGCTAGACTCAAACAGGAACTGGTGCACGACAACGGGCCTTGCTGCACTCTTGGTTACGACACTCCTAGGGGATATGCTTAGGATAATTCTCCTTTCCTTTAGAAACCATTATGAAGGGTTTATGAGTATATACATTCTCAAAGAAAAATATTTTTATGATTATGGATTATATCAATAAACCGTTCAATTTAAATTATGTATTTTACAAGTTTGGAATTATTCATTGCAATTCATAAACTAACCTAGTTTATGCCATTGTATAGAAATAGTTCCCAGTAGAAGGAATGTGAACTCCATCAATACATATGATCCAAAGAGTAAGAACGATCATATCTTTCCCAGTATTAAGCAAACATTTAGAAGGGAAATAGTCTCCCATGTGTTCCCATCATATGGAGAAATAGTATCATGTGTTAATAAGATAAGTAATGAATTCACTGAGTCTTATGGATTTGAAGGGAAGAAAGATAAGAAAAGTATGGAAGTGAGAATGATGGATAAAGGGACGAGGGAAAAGAATAATTTTCCAATATTTGATAACTGTGGGAAGAAACACCTTGGAACTTGCCTGAACGAAATGGGAGTTTTATATAATTGTGGAGAAAAAGGACACCAAGTGCATGACTACAAGGGTAAGAAAAAGGTTTCAAATGTACAATGCTTCATCTTCCAGGAGTGGGGACACTAAACAAACCAATGTCCAAATCATCAGAGTATGCCCCAAATGATGTTATTGGTTAATAATCAATTTTGGATACTACCATAGATAGGAGGAATGATTAGAGTTATTATGTTGTTATTAAAGAATTTAGTCATTTGAGTGTTGTATCAATGATGTACTGGTTATAATAATTATGGAGTATATAAGGATTGTACTGCAGTACTATTTCATCAAAGACTTGAGATTGTGTGGAACCAACAAAAGGGACTCCACAGCAGGTTAAGTTTTTGGAAAATATATGGTTAAGATAAAGATAAACCATATTATGGTTTTGATAGCAAGATAGTGATTTCGGAATAAGACATTAATGATTTGTATGAATTATGATGGATATTCTTATCTTCCTTGAAACTGATTAATGATTTGTATACATTTTTTGATAGAAGTAGTATATCTAGTATTCTATAAGGAAAAATGGAACATGGTAATTCAATATGTTTCAGTGTTTTAAAAGAATGCATGATGAAGGTTTCCACATGTTGTTACACGGAAAAAAAGGATCTTCATTATGTTTACCTTATAAAATTTGGACTCTGAGTTGGACAGAAGTAATTTGGATAACTATAATGGTTGGAATGGATTAAGTTGAACCTTGGAAATTATTCTTTATAGTTAAAACATTTCTGAATATTATTTTTGGAATATTATAATATTATAGTTTTAGAAAAAGGACAACCTGTAGGTCGGTGTATAATCCGTCGCGACAGAAAAAGCTGTAGGAATCGAACCCACAACCATAGTCTGACTGGCCTTTATTACCTACCAATATCCTACAGGAAGTCCCTGGATATTACAAAATAGTTTTCCTAATCTAAATGGTATGTGTTAATATTTTTAACCTTATACGATTAGGATAAATATAATATTTTAGAGTTCTATTATCTTTTTGAGTGAAAGATGAGTTTGTCGTAGAAATTAGTTGAAGGTCGAAACTCTAATTTTCAAGCATAAATATATATACCTATCTCTTATTCAATGAATAAATTAATTCATAAACTTTATAAAAGGGATATTAAAACAAAAAAATGTGTTATCCTAATACCGTATGTCTTGTTGAACTGATATTATTTTAAATCAACATACATTAAAGGAATTAAGGCCCTCGATTTTAAACTTGATTATGATTGATGACCTCAATCACTCCCTACAAATATTTACGTTTTCCCTCCAATTATATGTCTCTAATTTCCACCAATGTTCTCCTTATCGAGGTCATAATTTGGTGGTGACTTTTTCATTTCCCTTTCCCTCTAATTAAGGCAAAATTTTAATAACCTTATTTCCGATGTTGGTTTTCCACAAAGGTATTTTCTATTTTCAACCTTTTATTTTCAAATAAGAATTTCAAATTGCGAGGACACAATTTATTTAAGGAGGGGATAATGTAACACCCCGAGCTTCCATGATACGCTTCTCTTTCAATAATGCAATAACTTGCATTGTACGCAAGTTTTAGATTCTAACACACCGCGACTAATTAAAATAGCCTTTATGAATAGTAATAACCACCTTTTTAAATTATATATATTTTATATTTCAAAATGGACTTCATTTTTGGATTCGGAATATCGAAATTAGCCTATGTTGAATTTTTGGTATTTTTCTGAGAACGACCAATTTTTGATGAATTGCGAAAAATAATTAAAAACAACTTTTTTAATAAAAATAATTTATAGTGATAAATTATACTATTGAGTTATTTTAAAGTATAATTATAATATATTTTTACCATTTTATCCAATGGTGGTCATTAGAATAAAATTCACTTTGAAATTGGACATAAACAATTATCAATCTTTTGATATATATTGTTTCATAAAAACACTATTTGTTGTGACAGCGGGAATTAATTATAAAATTAATTAATGCAACTTATATGTATGGAATTTTCTAAATGGGACATCATTTTTGAATTCATAATATCAATTATATCTTAGGATGAAACTATGGAATTGTTCTGAAAAACATCAATTTTTGATGAATAAAAAACCACTATGTGGTAGTTAAAAAACTGATTTTTCGTTTAAATGAAACATTACCACGTCTGTGATTTGATTTTCAAAAATACTACATACATGGTTGTCATTATTATGTAAAATGTTGTTCAATGGGATTAAAATAATTTTTTTTATGAATAGTAACTTTTAAGATTAATTAATCGCGATTAAAGGTAATTAGTGAAATTTAAGGTGAAAATGATATTATAAAAATATAAAATATCTTCAAACTTGTCCTACACTAACTAGATGATTCATCGCCGACCAAGACAATCCATGGGTCATCTTGGGGACCCCATGGGTCCACTTGGGTAAGACAATGACATTAAGAACTTTTTATTTAAAGTAAAAATAAAACTGTCACAAACATTTTTGTTTTACTAAAACAATTATTACATTGGGTTATATAAGTTAACTATTAGACTATAAATATTCATTGAAAAGATAAAAATATTTCCTACATCATGATATTTCTTTTATAATTTATAGAAATTATATAAATTAAATTTTTTATGACACCATGATGATGAAGTGATTACATCACAAATTATCGATTTAAAGGAAATAAAAAGATAATGTAAAATCTAAGAAACACACTTGTCAAAAACATATTTTATGAGTATATTTCGATCCCTTATCACCTTAGTCTTGAAATATATAATTTTGGGACCTTTTAAATCCAAAAGTCACTTCATAATAATGTAACATTTCATTACTTTCCAAGAGTGCCCCTCCTCTCCTCTTTTAAAAGGACCCCACCACTACCACCTTATTCACACCATCAAGCCATTTTCCAAGGCCAGACTCTTCCCAATTAATCACTCAACTTCCCTATATTACTCCTAGAAGCCTCACTTTGGGCATAAGTCTTCCCAAGGATGCCTTTGGCTCAAATCAAAAAGTGTAACCCGATTTTAAGGTGATGTCTTCTCTTATGTTCTTGTGTATTATTTTTCTTCTCCAACACTTTAAAATCTTTTTATTACATTCCTTTGTAACAAAAAAAAGTATCTTAAATATACTAGGATTTTTTTTAGAAGAATTTGATTGACACTTACACACACCTTCGTCTAATGGTTAAAGAACATACTGTTTCTGTGGGTGGCGAATTACTGCCTCAAGAAACGATGATTGTTCAAACTTCTTTTAACACCTCTCATGGTGGCCATTATGATGACAATATTTTTTATATATGATATATAATATGTTTATGTTTTCTTTATTCTTATTTATTTTTCATTTATGGAACACCTTTATGATTTCTATTATGGGTAAACACGATAATTTTATTTTAGGAAGTGCAGACTACCTCCCCCTCAAAGTGATTTGAATCGTTAATGCCATATGTGGGACATATAAAGGATTGAGTAAATGATATTATATATGATATTATATTGGAATTATAATATACCGTTATATAATTATAATTTCATTCCATTAAATACGAAATAGAAATGAAAGTAGCGTTCATGCGTACGTACGGCTTACCATCTCCATGAACGGTGCATTTAATTTCTTACCACTAAATGTTATGTAATATTATAAATTCATGTATATACTGGATATATATGATATATATGATATCTACATCAAGAATATAATTCTGGATATAATGGATATTTCAACACATGAAGAACATGTAATTATAAGAAGTATATTTTTGACTCAAGAACCAACGATCGACAAAATGACCGTTATTAACTTAAATAATTACATAATGTTCATAACATGGTAATAAGTGATATAAAAGGAATAATTAACATAAAAATGGTTCTTAAGCAAATAGAAATAAACTCTAGTTTATTATTCAGAAGATTAAAGAATGATCGAGTCAAGTCGGACACGAGGTAAAGGAACTTCTTAACCCAATTTTTGTTCATTGGGTTAATCTCTTACTTTAAAATTATGTCATGATATTATTATGTCCTATCTTTTATTTGTACTTTTTTTATGTGTACTTATAGTGAATACACATAATAGATCTATTTTATTTAAAAAAATTATCATAGTAAGGGACTTCGTCTCAATCTCCTTTTATTGAGGCATATTTGTTTTATACACAACTTTCTTTTATACGGTGTATAAACCCCTTTGACTTTTATTTTTATTCAAAAGGATTCTTTTTTATATGAATCATTTTTACTAAACGACTAAAGGAATGTTTTGTCTTATGTATGCGGAAAGAATGATTTCTCTGCCGCCGTGACCATTAATTAATTTTCGGCTTCCTCTACAAGCCATAAATTTTTTTAAATGAAAAAAAATTTTATGTTTTAATTTTCATTTATTATGGTATTGAAAATGGTTTTGAAAGTATTTTTATTATAGAAATGTGTTGTATTGATATCTTATGATTGAAATGTGGAAATTTTATGTTTTATTTATGCATGTTTTATGTGATACGATTATGTTATGGTTTATGATATGTTTAAACCTATTCATATGAGGAATGAATTGGACTTAACAAGTGACGGGTGGAGCCCGCTATAGCTCCATGATTCATCGGCATGTCTCATGAGACAAACTAGTGTCTTGGCATGGGGCCCTGAAAAAATATTATTTGTAGTCTTGGCACGTGGCCTTGGTTACGTGGTTATGATAGTTTGGCATTATGCATTCCATCATTGTGAAAGTTGTTATTGATATTTAATGTGATTATTAGACCAGTAGAATATCCATGTGAATAATTAAATGGAATTATCTCATTTTACTTTTTCCATATTATGTTGAAGTTCAAGTTTAAAAGGATTTTCTTTTAGTTATACATTTCCTTAAATGTTTTTGTTTATTTATTAAAGATTTCACTATATTGTTATCCTTACCGAGCATCTGAGCTCACCCCTTTCAATGTTTAATTTTTCCATGATGTGATGATGTATATTATGAATGACCTGCAGGGTTAGTATGAGGGGATATGATTACAAGATGTTGTTGTAGTTTTGATTTACATTATTATGTAATGTAAGATTTATGCATGTATCTAGTGTTTCCAAGGCTACTAAACTAATCGGTCTTTCGAGACTTGGTCTTTTGTGATCATGCCAATGTTACGCAATAATGCACCGACTCTGGGTAACTAGGGTCGGGGTGTTACAGTATAAAACTAAAAAAAGTCTTTTACACTTAATCATAATCATAATATGGAAAATCTAAATCAAATAATGGAAATTACTTATTCACATGGATATTCTACTTGTCAAATAATCAAATGCAATATCAATAGCCAATTTCATAATGATAGAATGCATAATTCCAAACATCATATACATATAGTCAATGCCTTCTTCCAAAACTAAAAATATGATTTTTTTCAAGGCCTTGTGCTAAGATACTTTCTTGCCTCATGAGACCAATCGATGCATCGAGGAGCTATAGAAGGCTCCACCTGTCACTTACTAAGTCTAATGCATTAATCATATGAAAAGGTGTAAACCTAACATAATCATTTGTATTAAAAGTAGCATACAAAATGTCAATACATTATCCGTAAACCATGAAGGGTTTAAAAAACACATCCACAGTCAAACAGAACACAAAACCATTAATATATTATGGATGTTCTGTATCATAATAAATCAAATTCAAACAAGCTTAAAATCCATCCAAGGATGTTGACATGGATGAAATCAAAACTTTTTTAGTGAAATTTCTCTTTCTATATTGAAATCATATAAAAGTTATATAATTAAAAAAGAAAACATTTGTTTTTAAAATATTCTTATAAGCATGTATGGGGAGCTTCGATGATGATATAATGGTATAAAATAGCCACACCCTCTGTATAATATAAAAAAGACATTCTTACCTTAATTTTTTCGAAAATGTCATAAAGTACCTTGTTAGGAAAATGACGAAAACAGTCCTTTCAAAACATATATGACCAAATAAAGGTATAAATGAATTTAACCAATATTATGGTAAAAATTAATTATGTTTTGATTTACATTTTTATGAAAACATGGATGTGGAAGATAATGATCTCCCAGTATATACTTATGTATAAACAACCTCGGATAATAATGAGATTGAGAAATTAACCCTTACCTTGAACATTCCATTTGTCTAGGGTACATTTATCCACTTGTATAATGACCATAGTGTTATATAAAATTTTACCCAAACCATATTCATATTTATTATATCAAACAATATTTATTTATGACTTTATATTACCCATTTAATAATGATTTCCAAGTTAAATTAACATTTTGGTTAATAATCGTTTTCTTTATCATACATGTTTTAACATATTATTCTTGATCCAATAATTTTGTCAGTGATTTAAATAATCAAGAATATAATCCTTGATTTATATTTCATATATATTTACAACATAAATATTCTTAATTGATAGATATATGAAATGTATGGCACAGTTTATAGAGACGGTAGGCTGTACGTACGCATAAATGTTGATTCTTTTTTCATTATGCATTGAATGGAAGTAAGTGAATAAGATATATGTAAGTATATACATATATATATATATCTCTAATAACATTATTATTTCATATATTACATACATATTAATAATATATATTTTTATAAATATCGTTGAATGGTAAATGTGGAAATGAATCTCATCGCATCGTGGAGACTATAATCCGTACGTACGCATGAGTGACAATATCATTATATTGATGGTGAAATCATATGAAATTGGATTTTATATCATATATACAGAATCATTAAAATATTACATTAATTTTTTACATAATTTATACTATTTATTTTACCCATCCAAATAATGATGTGTTTGAATAACAAACTACACCACGATGTGGAGACGATAAGTCACAGGTACACATGTAGGGTGACTTTGTTATTGATAGGATGGATATAATAATGAATTTGGTTTTACCATATCTATAATAACATCAATATATGTATATATTACTGGAGTAATTTTTTTTATGGAGACAATAAAGAAAGTCGATGTGTTATAAGAAAAGAACATGAATGTGGGTGGTGAAATTATTAACTCTTCTTCAGGTGTTTCTTTTTGAGTTGATCAAAAGGTCTCCATTGGTTGGATTTATAATCAAAGTATGGCCTCTAGGTCGAAGTTAGGAATTTTGGTATGAGATTTTTTTAGGTCTATGCCTATCCAAATGGCTTTGGAGATGTGATTTTGAGAGAAGGGGAAGTACGATTTTATAAGAGTTGTGAGGGTCACCTTAGTAGAAGCTTAAAATATTATTTTATAATAAAATAATATTCGGTTTCAAATGACTAAAAAATGATTTAGTTATTGGATAAGGTTTGGATGGGTTGAATACCTCTCAACCAATAGGTTTCAGACAAGTTTATGTTATCATGTTAACCTTATCATTTAGATTTTACTCATAGTTAAATAGTTTATCTTTTACCAAGTCTTAGGGTATTCTACACTATGTGGTTAATAAACATTATCTAGAAATCCAAAAGAACCTAAAGTGGTTCTTTAATGACATATAAAATATAATTTATGTTATTTGGATAAAGAGTATATTTTTATGTATATTATATCAACCAATAATATAGTATTTTTTTAAAAATAATAATATATGTCCATTTTGACACTATTTGGAATGTTGTTTTTGTGATAGTCATGAAAACATTATCACATAGAAAAAAATATCTAATAAACCCTAACATGTTATATTAACCTATAAAATTGGTGGTATTCATCATAATTCTCAATTTACATTTATTTGGATATTTATAAAATCAACTATTCTAATACTTCATTAATAAGGTAATTACGACATAATTATTGTGTCATAAATAAATTATTTTTTTAATGCCTAAAATTTATAAATTAAATACTAAAATTTAGGATATCTTTTTTTCTTTATAATTAATATTTATAGTTAAATTTATATTGTTTTTAAACTTATATTAAAAATGGTTTAGTTATTAAACATTGAATTTAACACTTTACACTCTTCTTTAAATAAAATAATAATAAATGTCCTAATAAATTCCATGTGGACAAAGAGGATCATATTTCATACCTAAGGTTATTTTTTTTCAAATTATTATTATTCAATATAATTAAGACATTTTTATCAAAAGTCCCAGAAATTTTGGGCAAATGTTTTTCTTAAATACGTGGTAATTTTACGAGTATGTGAAAATTGAAAGCGCATGATTCTGAGGCCCAGTGTGCCCAGCATAAATTTCTAATGTTTTGTTCGGGTAAATTCCCTAATCGTACGAGTGGGTTTTTATAACTTTTGATATGGTTCATGGAATTCAAAATGAGGACATCATTGAACTCACAGCGCTAGTATTTGATTAAGAAAACTATCACCTCAACGGTAGTGGGTCGAAGATAAAAGATCGTTTTTGGGGAATTAGAGAATAAATTAAATAAATGAAATGGTTCTTCATAATTTTTATGTGTTGGTTAAAACCAACTCATGGTATTTGGAGGTGGGACCACCACACCTTAACCTCCCATGAGAGGTTCTGGTGGTGGGGCCCACGCGAATCAATCATCCTGCAAGAGGTTGCGACATGGGGACCACTTGGGACTAAACCCCCTATTAATGGGTGAACATGAAAACCTCTTGAATCTCCCTCATTAAGGGGGAGAGCCTCTTGACTTCTCTAATTTTAATGATTCCAATGAACCAACCTTAATTTTCCAACAAACGTAATTAATTTCTCCATTTGTAATATTGTGCCAATAATAATATTTTGGAAATCATATCAATTTTGGCTTGGAATTTTCAATTTAGTGGAAGATTTGGGAAGTGGAGAGCTTGTGAAAAAGATTCCAACAAATAATGAAGAAAGTGTTCTTCCAATGAAGAACGCTAGCAACGATCTTCTTCAAAATTCTTCCCCAGACACCTTCCGGCGTGGAGCATCTTCCACAACCAACGTTTGAGCTCAAGATTGGAAGTGTGCGGTGGACGCGACGAAAGGTAACAACACTGTCTTCTACCCCGCGACACCGTCAACGAATGGAGAACAAAGGTAAGGGGAATTAATTGAGTTTGTATTATTTACGGGATGATGTGGTGTGATTTTTCTGATATTTCTCATCTTTTCTATTCTTGATTAATTCGTTGAAAACACACGAAAGTTTGAATTGTTTTCTATCACCCTAAATGTGGAGGTTGAGGTCCAAAACAACATGGCCCATAACCTCCGTCGTTATATTTTGTGTGATGATATTTGTCATGGAGATGAGGTGACGGAATGATGAAGGCAATGACTGCGCTATCTGTGGCATCCATGAACCGCGCCACCCTCACGACGCTTCGACCAAATCGGATCCACCACCTCGGGCCGAACCACACCGCCTAACGGACAATGCCACGCCGACCTCTCATTCGCCTCACTCCCGGCTGTCGTATGTATCACATGTTCACCGACCGAAACCACCCCCCCCCCCCCCCGGTCGCGCCTCCCGGCCTTCCTGGAAGCCGCCTGGCCATCGGTCGGCCTGCCCGGCTGCCACCCGGCCCCCCACCGGCATGCCCGGATGTTGTCCGTCATCAGAGCTTCCCGGCCTCAAGAGCCGCCTCCGGACTCCAAGTCGACTGCCCTCCCGATCCACACTGGACACACGGACGAACCGGTGCCATGGCCTCACTGGCCTCCCAACCCGGCCCGCAGCCCTCCTCACGACGCCCTGGCCAAACCGACCCCGGTCGCGCCCTTCATGCCGAGTTGCACCGGGCTGCATCCTCTCGGCACTTCATGCAGAACCGGCCCCGAGCCAGGGCTGAACCGCCCACGCGGCCTGCTTGGCTGGGACCAGCGGGCCAGGCCGAACCAAACAGGCTGGCCCGCCCAATGGTCAGGGTCAGAATAAATTGGTCTTACCATGTCAGCCCAGATGGGGTCGGACTGAGTTGGTCCAACCGGGTCGTACCGGACCCGGACCCACTACCGATACTTAACTTTATTTGGCCATATCCTTGGAACCAAATGACCATTTTAGAAACCGTCCATCGCACTGGTTTTATTCATGCGCGATGGTCCCCTTGAGTATATCCCACTAGAGTTTGTGGTAATGTTGAGATACAGTCAAGTTGGATCGTGCACGAATCCAACTGGGCCCCTAAGACTAAAATGATAATAAATCATAGACCGGGCATCCGATGAATGCATCTTCTATTGCATTGAGACCCCTATGGCATGGTAAACCATTAACATACTTCTAAGTGGGACTTTGTAACAGTTGAAGAATCGACCTATAGCTCATGGAGTGGATCCTCCTGGAGACGAGCGAGCATTGTGCGAAGACCTAGTAGTTGGATAAGATCTGACGACTGCGGACCATTTCGACTCGATGTGACACAAATATCTCAGTGGGGAGTGCCTTGGTGCCGCGGAAGACCTACAGTGGGGAGCGGCTTGGTGTCACGATAGACCCACGGTACTCAACAGAAGAGGTACCTTAGCAGGCTACTTGGGGGAGCACCTTGGTGATGTAGAAGACCCACAGTGGGGAGCGCCTTGGTGACGCAGAAAACCCACAATACTCAACAGGGGGAGTACCTCAGCAGTCCATGTTTAGTGGGAAGTTCCTTGGGGTCGTGGCAGGCCCGCTGTACATGACAGAGGAGGAGTTCTCCATCAGTCATGTTTTCAATAATGTGAATAAAATTACTGGTTGAGATGAGTCAGTAACTTTTGTGTTTACCTCATGATTGAGATGGATTTGATGATAACTTAGGTATATGTATGGTCATATAACTATGTGAGGTAATCGGTTGAATTCATTCTTTGTTCTTTATCCTTGTTAGATTTTGTGAGGCCTTGATGGTCACAGGGTCCATACTGAGTATCGTTGTACTCACCCATGCACGGGCTATTCCCGAACCTCGTTGTGTTGGATGTAGATGACAGACAAAGTTTACCAAGGATGAGAGCAGAAGGACTGTATGGTTCTTAGAGTTGGACCACAGCGTGTGACGATGCACGAAGGAGGTGGACGAACGTCAAGTGATATGGAGGCTATTTGTACCTACCCTTTAGGTGGGACTACTTAGTGGACGATCCATGAGTTTCATTCCCTTTTTCATGTGCTTGTACATTTAGTTTCCTTGTACTTTATAGTTGGGATTGTATTTTCGAACCTCTTTTACCTTTCAACACTCCTTTTGTATACAGTTTTATTTAGTGTTTTGTTTCCATATTGTACTATGTTTTGTTTGTTTTCATGTTTCAATGAAAATGCCTTTCAATTTTAGGTATTTATGCCTTTGATGCTAGTCGGCATCCCCTAACCTATAGAAGGCGGGCATGGTTTAGTCCCGGATTGGGACTCGAGGGATTAGTCGTGAAATGTTAGGGTAATTATAATATCATTTTTACCCATAATTACCGTTTTACTTTTAAGCATGGTAAATAAAAGTCAAAAGTTACTATTCAAAAAAATTATTTTCCTCTTATTGATCAACATTTTACATGCTGATGTCAACCATCTCTCTCAGATTTTTGAAATTCAACTCACAGAAGTGGTTACATTATGTTTTATGCAAATTTTCTAATGTACATAGAATATGTGTAAAAGAGGTTAAAAAGGACAATAAAATTTTATACATCTAATTTTATTATAAAATGACTCCAATAAATTAAATAGAACTTATATGGGTTTTATATATATATATATTGACTTAAAGTAAATTTAAATAAAATAAATAATTATTAAAATAAAAAGTCGGTTTTGAAAAATAACGCACTGTTTTTCACTATTCATAAAAAATTGATTTTTTTCTAAAAAATAACAAAAAATTTCCCTAAGATAGTTTTTATATTCAAAATTAAAAATTTAAGTCTATATTTTCAAATTAAAAACATAGAGTTTTTATATTTTAATTTAAAATTAATTTCCGTTGTCAAAACCAAAAGGCGAGTTTTTATAAAATTATAACTATCAAAATATTGACTTGTGTTTTTGCCAAATTTAAATGTGAAATTACATATAATGATCTAGATTGTATTAAATAATAAAAATATAATATAATTATACTTCAAAACCATTCAAATTAATAATTTAATACTTTAAATTAGTTCGATTAAAAATGTTTTTTTCAAGTAAAACATATTATTTATGACTATTTGTCAAAATATTAAAGTTATCATAAATGTACCAAAAATTTATCCGAACTAAATTTTTATGTCCTTGTTCAAAATAAAAATATAATTTCATTAAATTTAATTAATAAAAGTGTCTAGTAATGATTTTAAAAAGGGTTCACCATTGAATGGTGGTAAAATTGCAATTTTGAAAAATAATTTTTTATCTGAAAAATGAATTTTTTCTTATATTATGTCTAAGAACAACATAATATGAATGTTCAAATTATATATAGTATATATGATACAAACTGAAGTTAATGATATTCATAACAGTTTTTGAACGACTAGTTTTTTATGTTGTGGTGCCCTCAAACTCGTTGTCGCGTGTAGGCAAGCAATTAAATTACATAATGAGATAATGTAATATGAAATATTGTGGTGTCACAACGCCATCATGCTGCCGAAATTGCATCACTATATTCCATGAAAAATTCAATGTTTAGTTAATATCATGCCCATTTTCATATCAAGGGTCTTCACCTTAATGCAAATTTACTTATTATTTATAGAGTTTCATGTATGCATTCCACATTCCATTAACTTGAAATAAATCATTATGTTGAATGAATCCATGTTCTATGATCCATGTGGAACACTTATGCAAGAAATTAAATGTTTAATAATGGTGCACCCTGATGGCGCTCTAATGGATTGGGTAAAGATAAGTATCGTGATACGTCAAAAGAAATGAGGTTTTACTTGTGAAAATTCAAGTGAAATGAGGGTTTAATCATGATCCTTTTGTAACGAGACATGGATCATGATAATAATATGTCAAGTGTTATTACCACATTTTCATGTTATAATAATCATGTTATAACATGAATTTAGGTTCTTGTTTTTCTTATGCACTATTAATATTCTTATTTCCTAAAAGGCATTGTATTATTCATCTCATGCCCTGTTGAATCCATTATCGATCATTTTATCTCATCTTTTCTTACGCATGTTCTGAAGATATCGAATATAATGAAAATTATGAGGGAATGTAGTGGTCACGTGACAAAAGTTTTAAATAATGATGTTGTATTTCTTATTTTACGTCATTATGTAATATTAATATGCCACCAATACACTAGACCCTTTTATATTCTATGTTTTATCATGTGAATATTTTATTAAATAATTAATGATCAAGTGATTAATAAAGGGTAGGGTTTTTATAGTTTGTATCAGATGATATGTTTAGTTATTTTTGGGATTAGGTTTAAGAAACCCTAGTGAATTTCTTAGGGATAAGACTATGTATAATAAGAACATCACTAAATTTTAGTGAGAATTGAGTAAGTGGTTTATTAATAAAACACATCCAAGTATCGATACGAGTAGATAGAGCCATCTCTACGACCGATGTACATTGAAGTGAAAACTCATAAAAGTTGTTTTGAGCTTGAACCAGGGTATCCTAGTGCATGACAACAGACCATGCTTCACTCTGTGTTACGACACTCTGGGGGGATATTCTTTAGAAAATATACAATCATTGTATGAACCATTTTTAAGGAAAAAATTCCCATAATAATAAATATTGGGAAGTAGATCATGTATAACATATATGTAATCCAATAGATTCATATGTTAAGGATATAAAAGTAATTTATAAGTCATTTATTTTTGTCTTTGGATTATCCTTTAGGTGTTACCCATATATTTCCTTTTATTCAATCCAATGGATTGTAATATGATGGCTTTGGCTAACAACTGATGCTAAGATCAATGTTATGGCTGTTCAAATGAGATTCCAAAACAGATGGGAACATGAATCAAAATATTTGTCATGTTACTCTCTCAGTTAACTCAATATTTTAATAGAAGCATGGTTCAAGAGGAACTTTCACCCCACCCTTAAGAAAGAACAAGTCCAAATCGAGAGATTCATGGGACAACACCCTTATACTTTTAATAGTTTATCTGATCCCTCAATTGTCAAATAAAATATCAACTCCATTTAAAAGATCCTATATATCCCTAAATGATCTGAATGATTGATGGTTCTTTTGGATGCTTATCATATGGAGGTTGAAGCTGATAAATGGTGGACATTAATCCCAAATATGAATCCTAAGGACGATATTGATATGTTGGAATAGATGGATTTCAGGAAAATGTTTTCTAACAAATATTTTACTCACACCGTTTTACATTAGATGGAAAGGGACTTCCTTTACCTCATGTAAAAAATGAAAAAAATATATTGGAGCGTACGAGGAAAAATTTACAAGTCTTGCATGATATTCCTCTATCATTGTGGTAACCCCTGAATTCAAGGTTGACCACTACTTTGGTAGGGTAAAACTTAGCCTACAAAAATCCTTGTCAATCTGTGACATCGATAGCAATGAGGAAATTGTCTGATATTCCATCAAGTAAAAAATAGAGATTGGAGAATCTTTGGGGTATCATGGGGATAAGAAGTGTAAGGTGGATATAAATTTTATCTATCTAATGGATATATACAGTGGTGCTATGAAAATAATGCACCCCACATGCCACTGGTTCAGAAAGAAGTCCTCAGAAAATTTCATGAAGGGGATAAGAAAATACATTAGGTGTGGACAAGGAACCAAGGATTTAATTACCTACAAGAAAAACCCATGGTAGCGATAGAGGGGAGAAATTCTCTGTTCGACTCTCAACTCATTGTTCATTTCATCAACTTCCATGAACAAGGGAAACTCCAAAATCAGTTTCCAATGCCAAGGGTTTTTTTAGGTAACCAAAAACCTCCAAGGCAGAAAGGGAGAGATTTTTCCATCACTACTGACGAAGTGAACACCCTCAATGAAGTCATGATAGGTACTATATTTATTCAATCCGTAATAACGAACATACTTTTTGATTATGTTTCTACACATTCTTTGGAATCCTGAAAGTTTAGTATATCAATCCCAATACCACCAAAAATCATCAAAGAAATGATTCCAGTGAGTACGGAAAATTAGACAATAATTTCATCCCATGAGTATAAATCATCCCCTGTCATATGTTATGGATTTAACTTCCCAACAAAACTTGTCAAACTCCCTCTAGTAGAATTTGATACAATTCTTCGAATGCATTGGCTTTCGGTATATAGATCCAACATAAATTTTAGTGAGAAGGAAATCACTCTCTATATAGAGAATCGACCCATGATTCAATATAAATGCAAGGAGGAAGATGAATATTATTGAGATCCATCATATCAAGCATGGATATTACTTCCATATGAGCATGAATATCTGGCTCAAATGCTTGAATCTAGGGAAGCAACCTTCTATAAATACATGTATATTGTGAGGAAATTCGATGAAATATTTCACATGGAATTTCATTGTTTTTATCCTAGAGAATATATTAAATTCTCAATTTACCTTATACCTTGGGTGTTTCCAATATCCAAGACTCTATATAGAATGGATGTTTACTAGATTGAGGAGATGAAAAAATAACTATAGGAGATTCTGGATAAAGGGTTTATACAACCACATGCTTCACCATGGGGTGCACCAATCCTCATCATCAAGAAGAAGGATACTTCAATGATCCTTTGCATCAATTATCCTTATGTTAATAAAATCACGATAAATAACAATTATCCTATTCATGAATTGATGAATTGTTCAACCAACTGCGTGGAGCACAATACAACTCCAAGGTTGATTTCTGGTTGGGATATAATCATGTAATGGTGAAAAAAGAGGATATCCCCAGGATTTCTTTTTTGACAATTTAAGGGAATTACGAATTAATAGTAATGCCATTTGGAATCAATAATCCTCTAAGAATATTCAAGGACATTATGAATAGAGTGTTTAGATATTACATCAAAATAATTGTGCTAGTCATTATAGATGATATTATAATGTACTCCAAAACCAATGATGACCATGAGGGGAATATAAGAACTATATTAGAGACCTCAATAAAGGAGAACCTCTAGGAATATTTCATAAATAATGAGTTCTGGTTGAAGGAGGTATAATTTTAGGGTCATATCATAACAATAAATGGGATATATATGGATCCCTCGAAGACAACTATTGTAGAGGGATGACCAAGGCCAACATTGGTAATGGATATCTGTCGCTTATCGGGGTTCTCTAAATATTATCGATGATTTTTGCGTAATTTCTCATGATTGTCAACCCCTATTAACAAGATAACTTGGAAAGGAGTCATGTTTTCTTGGAGTGATGACGGTGAAGAGTGCTTCAAGGAGTTGAAAAATAGGCATATCATTACACCCATGATCACATTACCCACAATTGGGGAACGTTTTGTGGTATTTAGTAATGATTAGAAGAAGGTATTGTCTTGTGTGTTGAATCATAATAGAAAATTCGTATCATATTCTTTATGTAAATTGAAATATCATAATAAGAACTATCAAAAACCTAATACGGAGTTGGCTGTAGTGATCATAACTTTAAAAATTTAGTGGCATTACCTATTTGGGTAAAAGATTAAAATATATAGTGACCAGAAAAGCCTCAATTATATATTCATCCTGAAGGAGTTGACCATGAACCAACGAATATGGTTAAAGCTAATAAAAAACTAGGAATACTCAAAGCTTTACCACCATGGGAATGTGAACGAGGTGGTAAATTCTCTATGTTTAAATAACCCAGTTATTATATCATTGATGAGAATTAGAAAGGATCCAATCTTCTAAGATTTGATGAAAATGGAAATGGTAATCATAATGAAGGGATCATCAATAATCCCTTCACAAATAATTGCTCAATAATATTGTTTGTAAATGTTAAAGGATGCTCAAAATGATGATGTGGGAAGTCAAAAAAAGCACAACTCTATCAAAAATGGGAAATCCTCAATGATCGTGATTAACAAAGATGAAATTTTTAGATTTGGATCATGATTATATGTAAAATAAAATACATTGATAAAGATGGAGCTTATGAATGATGCATGTAGCTCAACATTCTCTATTCACACAGGGAGCAGAAAGATGTGTTCGGATCTCTGAGAAAACATTTGGTGGGACAATATTAAAGGGTAAATTGTTGAATATACATCAATGTCCCTTGAATGTCAGGTAGTTAAGGATGAGAGGCTAAATATTAACGTTATGATGCAGTCACTAACCATACCAACATCGAAATGGGAGAACATTACTATGACATTTTTCACTGGACTTCCAATGACATCTAGATGAATAAATGATATATGGTTCCTTGTGGATCATCTAATGAAGAAAACTCAAATTATCGTGATTCAATAGGACATATCATTGGATAAACTTGCACATATTTACATCAATGAAGTGGTTAGGATACATGGATTACCACATTCAATTTTACCTGATCGTGATCTAAGATTCACCTCAATGTTCTAGAAAAGTCAACAACATGCTCTAGGCACTGAACTGAACTTTAGTATGTCCTATCATCCATAAAATGGTTTCCAATCTAAGTGAACAAATAAACACTATAAAATATGTTAATATCATGTTATATGAACATCAAAGGAGTTTGGGACCATCATCTTTCACTGGTTCAGTTCTCATAAAATAACAGTTTCCACACAAGTATTGGAATGACTCTTTATGAATCCCTATATGGGAAGAGGGGAAGAACACCAACATGTTGGGATAATGTTTTGGAGAGAAAACCACTAGGACCCGAAATAGTAGATGTAATGGTGGAGAGGGTTAAGACAATCCATCAAAACATTGATGCTGCTCATAGATCACAAAAGAGCTATGTTGATAATATTCGATGAGACCTAGAGTTCAATGTCGGAGACAAGGTATTCCTCTACATGTCACTATGGAAGAGAGTTATGTGATTTGGGAAGAAGGGAAAGCTTATTACAAGGTAAATTGGGATTTTTTAGATCCTTCATCACATTTTAGTAGTTTCCTATCGAGTAGAACTCTCACCAAGCCTATCTAAAGTACATGATGTATTCCATGTAACACTATTGAAGAAGTACATATCTGACCCATCGTATGTACCCAATATAGAGCCGATACCTTTGGATAATGACCTCTCTTATAAAGAGAAGTTAGTGATGTTCTTGGATCGTAGTGATAATGTTCTACATTTCAAGACTATACACCTAGTGAATGTAATACGGTGAAACCATAAGTAAGAAAAGGGAACATGGGAACTGGAGGAGGCAATGAAGGAAAAGTACCACATCTGCATCCCTCTTATAATGTAAAAAAAACCTCAAGGGAAAAAATTCCTCAGGGGGGATGATTATAACGACCCAAATGATTATTAATGGAAATTCCTATTGATTTAATTAAATTCATTATTATTTACGATGATAATATAACATATACACTCCCTTGGTTTTATGTTTTTTGATTTTAAAATACAAATAAAAAATTTGATCATTTCTAATGATGTCTTTAATAGTTATTACATGATTAGTATTAATATAGGGATTTAAAAAAAATCCTATTTGCTCTGAAAAAGGAAGTGATGTCCTCATCCAACAGAATTTTCAATACAAAGCCCATTTTTCAGAGCTCAGAAAGGAGGTGGCATCATTGATGTTTGATCTTCACAAACCCCAAGATAAACTTCAACACCTGAAGCTTGAATGGAACCACCTACAAGAGAAGTGGATGTTGATAAGGATTACCACCCAAGCGATGTTATCCGAGACACCCCAAGATTCTATCACCATCTCACACCTTACACATCAGTCGTATGTGGGTGTTATAAGGGGTATTGTAACGAGAACCATGTACTATGATTATGTACATTATTTTTTATAGAGAAAAAAATTAATTTTATTACTGTTACTTTTTAAATGGTTTTTAGAGAAAAAGTATCATTTTTAGTTAATATTATATTAAGAAATCTATTTTGATGAAATAATTGATTTTTTTGAATTAGATAATATTGTAATAAAATATTTTTACTAAAATAATTTTTCGTAAATATAAATTGTTGTATAGTTTTTATGAATACAATAGTGATTTTTATTATGTTTTAAGTCAGTTTTATCAAAAACCATGAATTTTCAATAAATATCAGTTTTTATTTTAAAATAAAAATAACATATTAAAAAAATAGATAAAATTATTATTATTTTTGGAATCAGGACGTTGAAATTATCAAACAGTGAATTTTTCATAATTTTATAAGACATTCGAATGTTTGTTTAAAAATTAAATATCATTTAAATATATAATTTGTTTAATGACATCATAATGACCCAATGGTGATGAAATACAGTTCTATAAACATTATGTTCAGCCAATATATGTTTTACCTTAATATAATGTTATCTTAGTTTTGTCTGATTTATTTTACAAAGCCTTTGTAGACCTTCCAAGACCTATAAAATATTTATCTTTTTAAAATGATTTCCTATAGAATGTAACTGACCACCACATAATAAATCCTAATAATTTAATAATATATTAAATTGGTCATATAAAATATTTTATTACATTCCACTTTGGAAAAAAATTATGTGAAAACCCCATGGGATGGATTGTGGTTTGGATTAGTTAAATGTGTGGTTACCCAAACAAAAATAATAAAGAATTCCATCTCTTTCTTATATAAATCCACCCAATCTCACACTTATCCTTCACTATATTACGTTGGAGATAGACCAACCCCATCCCTCTTATCTCTGGAATCCTCCCATGGAGCCCTATGCTCTCAAGAATCCTCTCTCATGCAGCTCCAAAGCCTTTGGGATCACAAATCCAAGTATGAGATTCCTTCATTTCTAATTTTACCCAAGATTATTATTTTTTTAATAACCTTTTATATTCAATAATAATTATTAGAGTATGATTTATCACATCCACCATAATTCCATCTTTATTTTTTAATGATGATAGACCCCTTTATCTCTCATTAATTCCACCGATGTACACCCATTACCAAGAAGAATTTTCGTAAGGAATTTCTCTCCCCACATTTACATTGAAGCAATAATTTGGTATTATAAATCTAAATTAAATTACATTTGTTAGGAAATTTATCATTATGGCCCATTTACATTACATTTATTTTACATATGATGATTCAACCATTTCTCTCTCATCATCCAATTTTGTGAATTTCTTTGTCATGTTGTTATGCTGCCGAAATTACATCGCGATTTTCAAATCCAAAGTCACTGTGTAGTGAATACCTTGACCATTTCTCTATCAAATGTATTCAAAATTGTGATCGTTTAATTAAATTTTACCGAGTTTCACTTATGTATTCCACATTCTTTTGTCCTTTAATAAATGATTATTTTGAATGAATCCATATAATATGGTCCATGTGGAAAAATTATGCATGAAGTGAAATGTTTGTAAAGGGTGTTCCCTAAAAGAGCCGAATAAATTGTGTAATGATTAGAAACATTATACATTAACTGAAATGAGGTCATTATCATGATAATTCACGTGCAATTAGGTGTTACTCATTCTCCATGTGAAATTATCCTTGGTTCATTCTAATTCAATGTTAAGTGTTGTTTCCACATTTCCATGTTATGATAATCATGAAATATCATCCCTTAATATTATGGATTCTCTTATTCTACATTGATATTCCTATTTATTAAACATTATTGTATTCAAAATATTGTTACTTTTTTACTCACTTACTGGACATTATTTCTCACCGTTTTCTTATGCATTTTCTCAGGTTGTCCCATGCAATGCTATGTTCGAAGAAATTTTGTGTTCATGAAAAAAAAGTTTATAATAAATATGTTGGGTTTCATGTTTAAAGTCTTTATGTAATGATCCTATGACACAAAAAAAACTATACGTATTGATCATATATGTTTTATCAAGTGAATATTTTATGTAATAAATAATGTTTAAGTGTGTAATAAATGGAAGGTTTGTTATAATATTTTATATGAATACCTCCATGAAGTAGTATATTTATGGATAAAATATATAGTTCATGAGTCCCATGAACACTTCGGGAGAGTTAATCATTCCAATGGAAATCACAAAGTACTCATTTTGACCATAGTGGAATCAGATGGAAATATTTTGTACATCCTCATCTCTTAATCACAACTATTGATATCCTGATATCATGTAAACCATTAAGAATCATTATTCCCCTCTATACTGACCGAAGATCTAATCGATCATTGGTAGTGGATTATCATTCTTCATCATTACCTATTCCAAGCACTATTAATCCTCACACAACCTAAATATTCAATCGTATTTCTTAGAAAACCAAACTCAGGCAACCCATGGTGAAACATCAGGTCTCACAACCCATTCCCCTAAAATTCCTCTAATTTCACCCTCAGCTCACGAATAATTGTAGGATCCATTTGATATATTGGAGTTGATATCAGTATCACCTTGGAGTTTAAATTGAATCATAAATCTATATCCTAGTACTGGTGTAAACATGTAAGATCATTTGGAATGATGTCCTCATATACCACAACTATTAATTAAAACTGAAAACCCAAAAATTATTCTACACTGAGGGTCAAGAAATATAACTCCTGAGTAATCGGTTTCACACTCTTATGCATGAAACCATCAGATGTTTCATATACATTCCATTTCCCAAAAATTTAAATACATCATTCTATCACTATAGTCACAAAAACCCCTTTTCCAAAAATAGTCAATTGGGGCAAGGACCAATGATATACAATCCATACAATGAATGACATCGTAAGGCCAGAACACTAACACAATGATTTTCCCACTGAAAATCTCACCTCCAAGGGTCTACTCACACTATTGGCACATATTTTTGATCAATAAGTCTTCTTCAGTGGGTTTCTAGAAGCATAATAGTCATTTCAATAGTTCAACCATATTCCATGGGTGTTCAACATGATATGTGGTGAGAAAGGGATGACTACAAATAGTGTCTAGCAGTGCTGAAATAAATGTATAAAAGACACATATCAAAATTAGAATCAATCTAGATTCCACGGATCATATACCTTGACATCATGATTTTTCTCCACCCCTATGCCCCAAATACTTGAGAATAGAATGATCCTCCTAGGGGTGGTGGTGGTAACATGTTCAAAGGCTAACCACCTTCTACTACTCTCCCAGCTACACAACCACATCTTCCACCATGTGGATATTCCTACAACTGTCATTGTCTCTTCCTCGGGGGTGAACCAACATTACCCAAATAAAAATCCATAAATGTTGGTAAATCTCCATTGATTTTTCCTCTATTGTTTCATGTGTAGCATCACCTCTCCCTATGCTAGCTGGATTACTCTTGAGATCCCTAATACATATATTCCATATATTGGATCCTCTTGTAATATCTCCCACATCAAGAAACCTTTTTTGAAATAGTCTCTCCCAATGATCTGGTCTCTTCACCTATCTACATGTTGTTTATTGTCATCGGTTTCATCTTCTTAACCAAGAGTCTTGAAACCACCAAATCGAATTTGATCACTCCAGTAAAAGATGGAATGCATTGAAGTATAGAACTGAATCCAATTTATTGACATTGAACTCTCTCAAAGGTCTGATTCCTAAACTACTAATCCCTAATTGTATCTATATTTTACTTGGAGAGGCTGTTGAACCTAGATGAATAGTCAACAATAGTTTAGATACACTTCTAGAGCTGAAGATGCTTCGATATACAAACTACTATCATCTTAACTCTAGATAAATCATCTCTAAAGATACAATTGAACTTTATCCATTAAAGTGTCACGTCATCATGAGACTGCATCATAAAACACCACAATTTCCCTAATGAACACTAAAAGGGATAACTATAGGGATCACTATATAGTCTTCTAGTGTCCACGCTAGATGTAAATTTTGGTCACTGCCTAAATACAGTCCCCAACAACTTGAGGGATATTATCACCTTGATTATTAATGGGTATCAGTCTTTGATACTCTTGGAGTGCTCTCAACCTAATCTCATCATTTGATGGTACTAAAAGTATCACATGTTAATCCATATGTGGTTGTATATGTAGTTCACCAAATGGACGTAAAAAATGGTAGGTGGACCCTTTATCGGTTCTTCTTCACTAAGGGGTTCATCTTTGGGATTAATTTGGTGAATCGTAAATATAATATGTTGTGTAGGAATCATGTTTGATAACATTATGTACAAAGATCATGGAGTACATCGAGAGTGATGAATTAATAAGGAAATGGAAACCAGAACCCATTACTAAATGAAAATTGAACCATTATTGTTTCCATTAATCCAAGTTTCTCATATACCATTTCTGAAAAATGTTATTAGAGTCCTGGTGTATGGATATGTCAGCCACACACAACAACAATGATGTCCCAAGGGAAAAATGTCAATCTCGAACCACATAATATTGGTTCCCCAAAAAAATCCCATAGTCTCCTCATCCTAAGGTATAACTGACGACCTTTGATACACATCGGTCTTGACCCATCCTAGTGGGGCCCATGTCGAGACTCCATAATCTCGCCTCCAATTGTACTAAGATTGGTGACTAGATTCCAGTGTCTATATCACTATGATGGGAGTAATTTATTATGTACCATTACACACTCACACATCTTCATGTACACAATTGTTGAAATGTAAAAACCCACTAAACAAAATGAATGCTTACCACTATCCCAAACAACATATTATGACAGGGGTAATTTTCAGTAATTTAAAATGGGACAGAATACAAGTCCACAAAAATAATAGTATATAAACATGATATTCTAACATATAAAAAATTAGGTACTCAGAATGATTCTCTAGTTCATAGGAACACCATTTCCTTCCATAACTCACAAATCTGTGACCAGTTCTGGTCTATCAAAAGGGTTCTCTCCTGCATTAGACATGACATGTGCTAGATAATTCTAAGCAAGGGTGAGGATAAAAATACAAAATATGAAACCCCAAACCCCTAAAAAATACTCAATGAAAGAGTTAAAATCATATCTATATAGTAAATTTCTAGAACACATATTGAAAGAGTATACAAATATACTCCAAGAATGATTCAATGTATAGAGTTAACTCAAATACACATCATACCAAAACAAGTGATTCAATCCAATGATTCCATGAAGAACTCATCCAATAAAAAACATAAGATATTGGTAGCACTGATGATGTCCATATGAGATGTATTGTCCTTCGATACCACACAAAACATTATACACTGATAGATCTGAAGAGGGATACAATAAAATATTTTCATGAGAAAACACTCCATAAGTGAGGAAAATCACAATACATAGATCTGGATTAGTAAAAGGGCCATTGGTTGATACCATGACTCATCCAGAATCGCCTGCTAAGTAGAAGAAAAGAATTCTATAAGATTGGTCATAGTGATAAAAAGTCATTACTTATGGAATAAAAATGGTTATATGATCCATATTTGGGCCTCACGATGGGGATTCAAGAGTCAATATAGAAATTCCTACTGAAGGAATCATAAACCTATGAATAGGAAATGAAAAGAACTATAGATCAAAGGAATGATAAAGTGATACAACCCTAATGAATTTGGTCAAATTTATGGTTGAAAAAGAGATCAATCCATTTAGAATAGTGTACACAGTTTGTAGTAGAGTTTCATGTCATGTCCTTATATCTAAGGTCCTCCCTTGTTCCTAGGATGTGTGTTTGTACATGGTGTCTACTAATTTTATAATAGAAATATACATGTACGTGGGGTAACCCATGTATCTGATTTGTGTCTATCCATATTGTAGGGTACACTTTGTGTATGAAATTTGTGTACCCCACCCCATTTCAACATACTATCAGAGAACCCAAAAAGTCTCGAGGATGGTCCCACACACAATGTGATAGGAGTCACACACCATGTGTCTCTTGACTGCCTCTAGAAACCCTAGACGTCACTCGGTGGGGGCCACATACGATGTACTATCGAAAAAAATCCGTATTCTTGGGAATTTTCCAGATCATTCATTCTATATCCAAAAAATTCATTTCATCCTTTTTTGATTAATCTGATGACACATTTTTCTTGGAACAGAAGATCCATGGTCATCCCAACATTGAAACAGTAAATTGGGGGGGGGGGGGGGGTTGGGCCTTTGATCAACTCTAAAAACAAATTGTGATTATCCACATGAATGTCACCTAAAAATGATATCTCCTGATATAATTTCAGTCATCCTTCATGATCATCATCTCACCACCTATAGGTCATCATGAGGATTAATATTTTATTTCATATCATTGTGCCATGAAACAAGGTTGCAACGATAATCCATTCGTATCCCGTGATGAATTCGAATAACGCAATGAACATTATGGGAGATAATCACAATAAAAAACCCAAGGAATGAATCTCAGATGATGTTCACTATAGAATTTATCCATTGAGAATGAATTATCAAGATAACAAAATAGAATAATCATCCTCAAATTATAGCCACCAAACCCTCCCCCAAGTGTGATTGAACCGCTGGTACACCTATCCATGGGTTGAACTGTGTTCGTAATTAATTCTATGAATGGGGATAAAAGGTATTGAAATAAAATACCTAACCTTGTGGTTGGATCATTCAATATGTAGGATCAAATAGCATGTCACTGACTTTGGGGAGATCCATCAAAATAGTACCTATTGGTTTTTGATTTGAGATCCTTCAGCAATTTCCATTGAGGGGATAATCCAGGTTCTCTCTATAGCCTCTAGGATGTTCCATGTTTATAATCCTAAGCACGAGTTCCTTATTATTTTAAAAATAAATTGTATCATTTTATCCCTCGATAACATTAAAAAATAAAATAAAGTATTAATTTATTATATCCTTTAAAACATTAAAAAACCAACTTTTAGGGCCAACCCTTTCATGCCAGTGTTAGGCCTCGACTAGTGTAATGTAGCTTCTTTGAATGAAATGGCCCGTAATATTTTTTTTTCCAAGAACCCATTTACATGGAATTCATCATTTTTAAGGAAACTAAATGTGCAGTCTATTAAATGTATTTATATTTTCATGAATTTTTTTGGGAACATTGGTCCTCAGAATCACACGTTGTCTTAGCTCCTGACCTCAAATTACTTCTATAAAATATTTAACTATAATACATCGAAATTTCTATGACTTTACCAAATAATAACATATATGATTATTAAAATAAAACAGCCACTACAAGAAATATTGGTATACTTAAAAAACCATGATATAAACATTGAATCCCAAATGGGTCCTAATGAACATAATGCGCTAGTTTTCAAAAAATGATGACCAACTAGCTCATCTGACCAAAAAAAACAATTTCTATAAATGTAGGTTAAAATTAATTTATAAACTCAAAAGGATCCACCTTATACCATCTTATGAAAATGTTGAGTAAGAATACTAAAACTAAAGGAATAAAAAAATCATATTAACTCATCATATAATCAAGTTTACAATGTTCCTATCTTCATCAAGAATTTCTCACATAGTATTACATAAATTTATCAATATAATACTAATGATATATAAAAATTGGATGGTATTATGCTACCACATCCCCAATGGTTATCTAATCTGAATTCAATATCCCACTTCCAATCTCAAATATCTCTAGTAATCCACATGTGTCAAAGAAAAACACAATACAATACTATTCATGTGGATCACATAGTATCATAAAAAATATCATCTTCACAATATATTTTAAAAATAGTTTTATGGGATAAATCATCACATACATTTGGACTATAACTGAATACAACAAGATCATAGATATCATTTGAATAATACTCAATATGATAAAATATCTAGAGGTACACATGGGTGAAATAACTAAAATAAATTGAAAACCTATACGGAATAATTATGGATGGTAATCTATACATATATGAGAATTTTTTAATCCCTAATGATGATAATCATAGATTGGGTAGTCAATCATCTACCCAAACCAACTATTATTATAGTAAGAACACAACATGAGAGTTTATTGGGTTTCAATTTAAATACAATCATTAGAGGCATATAATATAATATTACATCATATAATGAATATATATATATCAGAAAAACCAAAATAAAAGAATATACCTAAACATAACATTAAAAACAACTATTATCTATTGGATATAAACAATTCATCTCTATAGAAAAGATATCCTAGAAGAATGTGACCATTGTAATGAGAATTACAAGTTATTATTTTTTTAATTTTCCACTTTTACAAAATAAAAAACCAATTATTTTTTATTACCATATAAATACAAACACTTTATATTAAATAATTTAATATTCATTTCTATTCACTAATTCAATATAATCTAGGACATGTCCTAAGAAACAAGAAAAATATGCATAAAACACTCATTAACAAAAATATATGTTTTCACTAAACTAATATATAAATTATGGAATCTATCCATCCTTTATATAAGTATGAAAATCAATAATTACGAATAATAATAACATCCAATAAATAAATGATCAAGAATTTCTATCTTTAACCTGCTCCATCAATCATGGTGTCACTTATGAAACCATGATGAACAATAACATTTATCTCATTATATTTGGTTCCAAAATATACCACATGACCCAATATTTCAAACAATTTTCATGCCAATAGTCATTCATCCGAGGATAAAATCATCACATATAGTTATTCTTCAGATCGAGAGTGATAAAAAAACACATTCAAAAAAAAAAATTAAAAGGGAATGTAGGAAACAGACATAATGTATCCAAACATCAAAAGAAAAAGGTATTTTTTGTCCCCAATAAATTATATTTTAAAAATAATTATCATCCAAAACTAACCTATTTATTTCATAGTTTATATCCACGTGAAAAGTAAGTCATAAACTAAAGTGAGTATACTTATTTATTCATTTATGCTTCAGACATGACATCAATTTCCATTTACAATAATTAATAACATATTCATCATTCATTTTTATTATTAAGAAAAAATACTATTAAAATTACATAATTTATCCAACTCCCCATATTTAAAAAAATTTAAAATATGGAATCATCAATAGATAGAACACAATTTAAATAATCATTAATCAATCCATCACCATAACCAAAACAGATCTGATCACTACAACCCAAAAAACAAAACTAATTATTTTACTCCAAATTAATCTTCATTAAATATTATTACATATTAAACCAATGAGATAAATAATTTTATCTTTATAATTTCATATAATTTAAAAAAACTAATCCTCTACCCCATGAATTTAAACAACATTTACATGTGATTATGAAAACAAAAATAGTTATTCAATCCCCCCACCCATAAATAATATACAACCCCTCAAGGACTATACACAATGAATTCATAAAGAATCAACAAAATAGTATAATGAGAAAAATGTATATAGACCCACATAAAATTAAATGGTAGAATAAGAACAAAAACCAAATTGGAAAATTCTATAATGGAAATATTGGAAAATCATCTTATATCACTATATATTTATGAAATTATTATAAGAAAAAATAGAGTTCAAAAGAAATTAATGAAAACATTATACATCTTGGGTTTGAGATATTTCAGATAATATCTAGGGAAATTGCTAGTCGGATATGTTATATATGTATTCGAGAATATGCACATTAATAGAATTAATATTTTATTCACATTGTGAGGCAATGAATTATAAATATCACTAAAATACTCATCACCCCCATCCCATAAACATGGGACAAATTCAAATAATAAGACACAAATAAAATCCATGAATTGACTGAGATAGATCCACCAAATCTTTCCATTCATCGATTCATTCCATTAACCATTTATTTACTTCGTGAATAACACATTGTTTACTACTAATACCCATGTTAGGAATTATCTTTCTAACCATGAACTAATTTCTCAAAACATGAATTACAATTCAATTCTTGAATTACTTCCGAAATTATGCTCCACATCCAAAAGTCTACCAAACCTACTCTAACATTACTTCATGATCAATAGACATTTGAATCATATAAAGGAATATTATAGAAGGGTTTGAGACCTTATAAATGAGTTGATAAAATGATTACCTGATGTAATAATGTTTTAAAAATTGATTAACAAGGCATATGTTGTGTATGATATACTCTTGTATAAATAGTATAATTTGTTAAATGTTATAACTTTATGAGGAAATTTATATTAATGATTCCATGAATACATCCATGAGAGGAATTTAATGGTCATTGATACATGATGTTTAATTAATAAAGGGGTATTATTCCATCTGATTGTATTATTTTTTCTAAATTATGGTTTTTGTGAAGATCCAAGGAATATCAATGAACTATATCTATATTATAAAAATGGATTATTCTATGTTGAGGAGTGTGTGATAAAAGAATTTTTTTTGTAACTATTGTCAACATACATGAATTAAAAATCAATTTTAGGAATTATAGATCATATATTTTATATATAATGGATATTAAAATATATTCTATATTAGTGGTTTGAATGTAAAATAAATCATTATATTTGGATGGTTGTAAATAATGGGTTTTTATTAGCATATGTTTAATCTTATATGAAAATAGAAATGTTTTATTAATGATGCACTACTATTAGACACCTAAGATGAATAAAATTATACACATGATTTTGTTCCAATATATTTCATAATGTTTCATGAAAATGGGACATGGTTATAAAATTATTCATGATAAATTTTTTATTGAGATATTTGTTAAATTACTAAGGAATACTTTCGTATCACCAATAATTGTAATATTTTCTATAATTATCTCATATTCAAAAGGAAAATTCTCAGAAAATACAAAAAAATTATATAAAATTTTAAAAAAAAATAATTAATTTTATATTATTATAAAATATAATAAATAAAACGTTCTTCTTAAACTATTTTTTTTGTTTCATGGAATGAAATTCACATAATAAATAATTACACAATATGTACTGTTAGTATGTTCGAACATAGGGATGTTTAATGGTAAAAAACTAATAAATGATTCCAATTTAAGATTAAGGTGACCTCATTTAATAACATAAAGATCATTGGATATGCATAAAAAAGGATATATAGGTATCATACATTTTCATAAAATTAAATTTTAATATAAGTATTTACTAAATTTTTTCTTGTAAAAATAATAAATGAATTTCAAATAATTACATAAAATATCTTTATTTAATTGTGAGAATGAAAAAAATAAAATATTATATTTAGTTTCCATAATATTGTGAATAAAAGTTTTTCAAAAATGTGTTTAGGATGTGGTGGTATGTAATAATGACAATATTTATATTAATTAATGTAAAAAATAATGAATAATTTTTGTTAAAATTATATTTATGAATGAAAATAAAAGTAAAAAACTATAAATTAGATAAAAATGATGGTTATTGAAAATTTATTGTATTTATTATTATGAAGTATAAATATATTCAATTTGATTATTATTAATAATAAAATTGCTAAATAACACAATTTTCAAAAAAAATATTGATATTAAAGAAGTTTTTATTTAGAGGGTTATAATTATATTTTCACTAATATATGTGGTTATAATTATTTATAGTCTTTAAAAGATAAAAAATCAAATAACGTAAGTGAAATAGAAGGATAGCCTAAGAGTATACCATATATATTTTGATATTAATATTCTTAAGAAGGTATTCCATTTTCATTGTTAAATATTTTTCATGATTAAATAATGATTCATATAATATATGATTGATAATTTATCATCTCTCACCATTGAGGAATTGATTTATACGTTGATATATTTGTCCTTATATAAAATTTTAATTGTTATTTCAATGTATAAATTAGTGTTATCACAAATGGGTGTTTGTCACAGATTATTATAGGTTGTCTAGAAATATATGGATAACATGATTAGTATGAATGTATGAAATTTGGAATATAGTCTTGAGACATGAAAATTGTGTTATTACCTAGAAGTTCCACTATGTATACTTCATGGATTTTCATCAACAATTTAAATAGAATAATAGTGCTGTATTGAACATATATTAATTATGATTACCCAATTTTGGTGATATATATTGGATGAAATAGATTATACATCAATATATTTATTATGTATGTATATAGTATTATCTAATTAGATGGTGGTTTAGGATGTTATTTTTATAATATCATGGGGTTGAGATTAACAAAAATGGGACTTGTCCTCTAATATTACATTTATTAAATCTAGCACCTCAATTGATATATTCTATAAAATTTGAATCAAATAAAATATCGTATATATGATACACTAATCTGTTCAGATGAGGGAAATTTGAGGTACTCTTATTTAAAGATGAATGAAAAGTGATGTATTATTATATTTTTTCAGTCTATAATTAGATTTTCAATAATGAATGTCATGCCTATATGGGACTGCAAACCCTTATTCACATTTGACACAAAAATGTATTAAATTTTGTGGATATATTATATTTCTGTTAGCATGAGTTTCATTTATAATGCATAGGAACAAAAAAAACATTTTTTCAAAAAAGGAATTTTGAGATCCTTTTGTATGATGAGTATAATTAATTCATTTTTAGATGTGACTCATTTATTACATTTATGGAAGTAATAATTCATATTTTTTTCAACAATACCAATACATATGTTTTTTGAATTTTGGATGATATGAAGGGGATTGATTTAGAATAAGTTGTTTGTTCCAATGTGTTTTAATGCTATCCCAAAGGAGTTTTAGATTCATATTCACAAGGAATTATATATGGTGTAATACAATGGTATGATAATCATTAATTTATGAATATTTTTCAAAAAATATCAAGAATTGTGGTTGATATGGTTTCATAATTTAATTTAAAAAATTAAATATAAGACCATCTGATATTGTGTGTATATGGATTTATTTAAATTAAATAGTTAAATGGGATTTCTACTATAAATACCATTGTAAATATATTATATTTTGGGAAGTAATATTGTAAAAATTCTTAAAAAATTAATATTAACGAAGGCGTGAAATGTGGTTTCCTTTCTTATTCAATATACCTCATTACTTTTGTTGAATAGATAGTTTATAAATGAAATTAATAAAATTTCATTCCTCTAAACATATACAAACAAAATCAAGGAAATTATGAACATGATTTAATTACCATGTATATCTTAGATTAATTCATTCCATAATGATTTTATTTTAATGGAACCCAAGATTGATATTGTGGGTGACTAATATAATCCACAATGGATATCATTTATGGAAAATAAATAAGATATTTGATAGGAATTTTTTCATTTTGGAAATGAATGTGATGCATGAAATTGAAAATAAATTAACTAATTCAATATAAAAAATGTGTTAATACATGTATTATTCATCATCATCTTTAAATGTTTTTAGAAATGCAATTTACATCATAGATTAAAGTGTCTCATTCATAATCCTCTATTTTAAACCCGTTGGATAATGAAGTATCCAACACGTCTGTAATTGAGTAATATATAATAGAAGACCCTGTAAAGAAGAGGACACCCATAATAAATTGGATAAATAAGGTGTAACATATAGAAACAATATTGTGGGGGTAATATTTTTACTATTCTTCATTGATATACATCTAGAATATATGACGATATAGATGGTAGAGTGATTTCAATTACAAATAACGTAATGTACACATTAATTTTTTTTACTTATTGAACCCATGTTTTCATTTTCATAGAGTTATTGCCATTAGGTTGGGATTGTATATTACTTTTTATTTCATTAATAATTATTTTTAGATAATAATGAATGTGGGTACATGTAATTGTTAAAAATGGAATGTGTGCAGTGATATTGATCCTCAATTAATATGATTTATATGAATCCTTACTTGGTTATTCCCATAGAGATTCATTTCTGATGTTCTCCGTGGATCAATGGATGTATGAGATCAATATCACATAAGAATAAAACAATAATATAGTTCAAATAATTCATTAACTCTTTTATTCTATATTATTGTGAAATATAATTATGTCGTTTCAATCACAATGATAGTGTAATATGAAAAGATAGGTTACCATAATAGTTTTTTAGTGATAATGTTCAATACTTTGTGGCATGGTGGGATTGATATGATTATTAAGTGTTGGGAATCATAATATTGGAAGTATAAAGGGGTCTTAGTTAATTCGGGAACCATCAAACTTGTATAGTTTATTTTTCTATATAGATTGGGTGAATATCTATTGTTTTTTATTGGTATGATTAGTATTTTAATAGTTAGTGTCAACATGTCTCGTGGAATGGTGGAAGAGTTGTTATGTCTTTGGTTATGACATGCATTGGGTATCTTAATAAACTATATCATATTGTAAAGTAGATAAAAGGATTACCCATATGTTTTTAAATATAGATTAAAGAAGGAATTATTTTTTCATTATTATTTACTCATATATTTCTCCTTTAAAACAATTATTTGTATATAAATATCAGTTAGTGACACCAATTTTACTGACATGATGAGTTTTATACTCACCAATATAAATATGACGATTTTTATTTGTGGTGATACATGATTCAAACAATAGGAATTGTAAAGACTTAAATTCAATATAATTGTGGATAGAGGTGTGGTAAATTAAAGGTAATCTTAAAATATTTTTATTTTGTTAAGTTGAGATTACTGGATTTACATTTCCTTTATGTGGGTTCAAATTTTTTCATTTTCATGTATATATATATATATAATTAAACTAAGGGTGATTTTATTGTTAAATATTAAATCTATATTTTTTTATAAATTTATTTTTAATGAGTATATTTTATTTTTTGTACATGTTAATTAATATTATTTTGGTTTAGTTTTCATTTATTTTATGAGTGTTAATTTCTTTTTTAGATGTCATTTTCTCCACATAATAACCCTTAAAAACCCATAATTATTCAATAAAAACAAGAATTTGGGGAGGATTTCCTAGGGTCTATGGAATTTATATCATATAATATTTAGGTATGTTTTATTTAGTGATGTTTGAGGGATATCATTTTTTCATTTATGATACCTTACATGTTTAAATTATTGGATATTTTTTATGTGCATGGTTATTTATATTCAAATAGTTGTAAAGAATGGATTCGAAAATAATGTTCAGTAAATAAATTCTATGATATTTTACACTGTACTAATTAGAAAAATTAGGGGTCTCAAACAATACAAAAATAAAAATTTCAAAATAAATTTTCACCATTTAATAAGATACTATTATAACTAACTAAAAAATAAAACAATAATAATAATTTTTCAAGGAGGATTTCGTTGAAAAAAAGTTGTAATGACTCTTACTATAGTGTACAAAATATTATACCTATCACACAGTGGAAAAAACTTATTAATCAAAATAAACTAATGCATTAAATGTGGCAATTATTATCAATAAAATAGATATTATACTAGATTTTTTATTTATAGTTGTGTGAATCATTTGATAAACCATCCATGATTTAATTCAAAGTTGTCTTAAATAATTGACCATGTGAAACGGGACTTTTGTTGATGTTACCATGAATCTATGAAATTAATTAATATAAATAATAAATATAAATTATAATTTCCAAATTTATTTTTACTACAACCATTTTTAATTTATCATTGACAATAAGGACTCAATAGAAGTGTTTATTATAGATTATCAAAAATGTATTATTATTTCAATTCATCCCAATATTATTTATTTGACTATATTTGAGAAATAATTTAATCAATCACTAGAGACTACCATTTGAGAATTCATTGTGAATTAAAAGGAACATGAGTAAAAAGGCATTATGACATGAAATGTTCATCTATAATTCCCTAGGACATAACATGTTGTAAAAACTATTTGAGGTACTCAACTCTATAATGCAGGTTATTTATGATCATTTTAATCTGATTTCCAATATGACACAGATGACTGTAAAAATATTTCACATGATGGGTACTTTTTAAAGTCTTTGGCTTTGATGGAAGATAATTTTGGTTGTAATTTATTTATTTTATTGTTTAATGTTTTTAGAAAAATGATGGATACTTTATTTTAAATATAATATTATTTGGAATTTAATACCACGATAATTGGAAAATTTTACAGTCAGTTATTTTTTTAAAATTTCTACTAAATATAAATATATGTTGATAATTTTTTAAGGAGTGTAAATAAATATTAATAGTTATTATATGTTTTTTTTCAAAAAAAACTGAAAATAAATAACCTTCTGTTTCATGTAAATAATATATTTCATCAACTCAATTTAAAATTATATCTTTAAATAGTTTATATTAGTACATTAGAAATACTTAAAATGTTTTGTTAATTCCATGAAACTTAGGGCTCCAAAATTTATAACAAATGTGTAAACTGAATGACTATAAAAAATATATCTATAATTTAGGAAATAAAGAAAATTTAAAACCCATTTTTATTTTTTCAGTGTTTTTATAATTTTATACCTAAAAATAAATTTTATTGTATATTATAATATCATTGTTCATATATGGTCATTGAATATATAATTAACAACAATACAAAAATTTCATAAATAATGTCTTGATTTTTTATGTCGGGTTTTTATAATCAACCTAAATAATATATTCTCTAATTGTTACATAATAATGATATTAATAGTCATTATTAAAAACCAATTATTAAAGGAACCATGTTTTAATATTAAAAAAAGTAAATTTAGTTTTGGTTTATTTTTTCTCTACCCCACCTCTATCTTTTCACTCTTGATGATTTGTTATCTAGAATTATTTTTCCCTACCTATGAATTTATATTATAATATATACTATTTCATTGAACCCCACTATAGGCATCAAATTTTTTCCCCTGCATAACCATTCTCCACTCATTCTCCCATCGAATGAAATTTATACACTACCATGTATATTACTCTAAAAATAATACACTATAATCCTCAACCACTAATTTCATTCTCCTTATGCATAACATGACCTCATATGGTATTATTTTATTAATTTTATTTACTCTTTAAATATATATATGTTTTTTATGTTGTAATACCTGATAATGAAAGGAAAATATTAAAATTTGTCTTATCATATGAGTTTTATTTTATATTTTTTATTATAAATTCAAATTGAGTCAAAATTTTGGATTATGTTTTATTAAAATTTATATAAAATAAAAAAAACACAGATAAAAATATAAATACACTGAAATTTTCATACATACATACATTTATAAATATAGAGACAGATAAGAATACATGAATAAATACACACATCCATCCATTCATCCATCCGTAAATACATACATATGTACATACATACATACATGAAATCATTCATGCATGCATAGAAACACACACACACACATACATATATACATATATACATACATATATATATATATACACACATACATAAAAACATGAATGGATTAATATATACATATATACATTCGTTCATAATTAGATACACGCATATATAAATATGTACAAGAATACACACATATAGTCATATATACATATATACATAGGTATGTCTTTAAGTACATAATTATATATGATAGTGTGTGTGTGTGTGTGTGTACTACATTATAATTAGTGTATATATGAGTGTGTGTGTGTGTGTGTGTCTGCCTAGACACATTCAATGACTCAAATCTTTTAAATATGGTGTATATTTATTTCATTGTAATAGAATACATAACTGAAATACAGTAGTACACCATATTAATATTACATAAAAACAAAAAAAATAAAAAATGTATTAAAATTATCAAAAAATATAATACGTGATTCTTAAATTACAAATGAATATTTATTTTTTATTTTTTCTTGTATTACACTGAATATATAAGAAATTATTTGACTTTATTTCTAGTAAAAAAGGAAATAAAATCATATGGTAGGATAAAATGTAAAATAATGGGTATCATACAAATAAATCAACCAAAATCATTATGAAGAAATAAAAAATATTATATGGATGAATAACCATTAAATATTTGTTAAGAATAAATGGAATAAAATAATGAATACATAATCATGGATAAAAAATTTAATGTATGTCATAATTTTTTTAATTTATAATTATTATATTCAGAATTATTTTATCAATGACTTATTCCTTGAAAAAATAAATAAAAGGTACGGATACTATTGCTAATCCATCGTATTGTTCATAGTAAAACATTTTTTTCACTGATTCACTATAAAATTTCAATAACCATACATCAATAAAATTAAACACAATATCTTATAAATATATTATTATTCAAAATACTTATAATACTGTTCAATATAAATGAATGATAATAAATAATGTGAAATTATAAAAGGTTTGGAATAAAAATATTTTTATAATATAAACATGTAATATATGAAAATGTAAATAAACATCTTTAATCAATCAAACTAAAGGATTGTCATGGTGAATAACAAACAATATAAAGAATGTAAAATATTATATTATTGATGTGGAGTATATGGTAGTCAATATTTCTATTAAGGGATTTAATGAAAGGGATATAAATGTAACAATCAAAAATGAATCTAAAAATGGGGAATTCAAGGAAATGAGCCTAAACCAAATGTGATAGATAATTCACAAAATGTTTCTTCTATAAATTTCCTTTCATATTGGAAAGGTAACCCCTAATTGAATGTTACTAAATTATTAAAGAACATGTCCTAACCATCCCTCAATAAAACAATATAATTATTAGAATAAAAAAATTATATAATATAAATATAATATATATTAGTATAGTGGATAAAATATTATAATAATAACGCTAAAGGAAGATGCCACTCCCCGACTGCAGATGCCCTTATTTTACTCCTTTCTTGGTCCTGGTTTGAATTTTTCAAAGTTTAATTGTGTTGATGGGTTTCGCGCAGGTGTGAGGTCACCTCATCGTTAGTGGTGACCGTGCATTCGGCTCGGGTGACAGTGTCTTCGCCTGGCCTTTTAAATATTAAAATATTTATGTTTACATTAATATAATTATTAGTATTAAATTGTTATAAATATTATTATTATATTTATAATTAGGATTGTTATTATTATTATTAATATTATTATTATAAAAATGAAAAAAAATTGAAACCCTAAACATTGTCCCCCATTTCATTATCATGTACGATGCCCATACCCCCCCCCCTTTCTTTCTCCTGTGCGGCGCCTGAACCCCCCCCCCTTGCCCTCCTTCGTGCGCCGGCCTCCCGGCGTCCCCACTCCCTTTCGCCGGCATCCCGGACCCCTCTTCCCCTTCGCCACGCCCACCGGCCGTCCTGGCCCTAGATTCCTCTTCACTACACCCATCCGTCGTTCCCCAGCCTCCTCCCGGCGTTCCGCCCCTCCGTCGTGCCTCCACACCCCTTCCCCTCCGGCTTCGCCCATCCAGCGCCGCCTCCCAACTTTCCAGTGCAGTTTCTGACGAGGGTCACTCGGCTGGCCCGTCTCCGGCCAGCCCCACTCCGCCATGCTCCACCCCACTATGGAAATCTCCTCTACTCGGCGCACTCCGATTAGTGCGGCCTGATCTCGACGCTTGCCCCCTGCTCAGGACCCTCAGTGTAGGGTTTACTATGTAACTATGAGGCTCGGTTCAACATTATGTCGAGCGGCGCCGCATTCGCGCACCGTTGAGGAAGGCTAATCCATGATGTTCCTCTCCATTTCATATCCTTTGATGCATGATGTTTATTTAAATTTGTAACCTTGTTTCTCACCTATATGATACTCATGTTAAGCTTGTTAGGATGTTTTGAAGTTTTTTATGCTGTGCTAAAATTAGGTTTTTACATGAATATGTGTTTATGCCCTTGTGTATTATTCCTAAGTTGTTTGCTAAAAATTTAATTTCTGTTTCTTGGGAAAAATTGGATAGTTGGGTGGGGTTTTTCCAATAGAATTATTTTGTTAAATTGGTTTGTATCATGTCTTAATATTTACATGTGAAATGTGTTGAGTTCTTATTTGTGTGGTTTAAAGCTTGTTTTAGAATGGGCTTTTTGATTTATGAGCATGTGTTGTATTTTATAAATGAGAGAAATGGATTATTTTAGGTTTAAAGTGAATGGTTCATTTACTAAATATGGTTTCAAATGTTTGGGGTGGTCTTAGAATGTTCCATTGGATGAATACAGAACCATGGGTTCACTAGGTGCACACATGGTTGTGCTATCAAGTGATGATGGCAACCCAGAGCCAGTCTTCCTCAGGAATGCCTCTTCTCCCCTCCCTCTTATTTCTATTAAAATTGTTTTTGTTTTCCAAAATGAGGGAATGGGTGCTTATTGTGTTTGAAAGGTGGTTCTAAAAATGTGTTCCTCTTTGTTTGATCGACTGTTCTAGAAACGTACTTGGGTGTGTGGTTGGAGGCTAGGGCTCGTTTGGCTTTTGGTGAATGTTTTCTTAAAAGATCATTGAGTTTTGTAAATTTATAAGAAATATTAGTAAGATGTTTTGGAAAAACATATTTATACATGTTGATTTAAAAGCCCGTTTGGAACTTCTAAAACTAGTGTAACAATTGTGTTGACTCTTTGAGAAGACTATGTTTTGCGAAACTGTAAATACCCATTTGGAAACTTAATGTGTTTTAGAAAATGGTTTGAATGTTTATGTGTTGTGATGGCCTGGTATGTACTTTGGGGATGTGATATATGTATACTTATATTTTTATATATATATACATACTTGTGGGGAACCTCTATAGGGTGACTTCCCTTCGAGGGTTTTCGTGTAGCGGTGTCTGTGTAAGGGGTTGGCAAGTGTGGTGAGATGAGTCACGTGTGAGAGGGCCTCCCACATACACAGTATTATTAAAACCACAATGGGTTCCTGTGCGTCTTTTAGAGAATCATGTGACGATTCCTGGCTAACCCCGATTAGACGTGTTGTCCCCCCTTGGTAAGTAGACCTTGTGGGGCATGCCACAGGTTGGCTGTTAGGGTGGCCAGTTGGTTATTGACTATGGAGTACCACGTCGGTAGGTAGTCTGAACCTGAGTATGTCCAGGGTTTTTTATGGATGTTTAGTATCTCACATGGTTATTTATTGTAGGTTCTTATTTTCCTTTGTTTTCACTTTTTTCCTTATTTGTTTACTTTCAGTTACCCTGCATAGCTTATACTATTACCTATTTCTTTTAGCACTACTTGTCTTTTTTGTTGTTTTGTTCACATTCTGTTTTACTAGTTTGTTCCAGCCTATTTGTTTAACTACATCCTAGTCAGAAAAATATGAATCTTTCTCTCTTGATTTTACTTATTAAATGAAAAATGGTTTTGGAAATGGTATTTAGCATGTGTTGTATTTTTTTTAAAATATAGAAAATGGTATGTTGTTTGTTTTAAAACATGGAAAGCCTACTTTTATAATTGTATTTCAAACTGGTGTCAATGGGTTGCTCTGGGAAAGGAATCGTATGGATTTCAGTGGTTAACTTTGGCATCCCTACTGAGAATTTTAAATTATCACGCCTATCCTATATTTTCATTTTTGGATTCGGAATATCGAATTTAGCCTAAAGTGAAATTTTGGTACTTTTCGGATAACTTTCATATTTTGATGAATAGTGAAAATTACTAAATTTTAATTAAAAACACCTTTTTTAATCAAAATAATTAATAGTGATAAATTATTAATTTGAGTGGTTTTAAAGTATATTTTGAATATTTTTTACCATTTAATAAAATGTTGGTCCTTGGACATAATTTTACAATTAAACCGAACATAAACAAGTGTCAATCTTTTGATTGTTATTATCTCTTAAAAACGCGCTTTAGGTTTTAACAGCGGGAATTAATTTTAAATTAATTTCTGCCACTTTTGTGTTTTGAATTTATAAAAATGGATTCCATATTTGGAATCAGGATGTCAAAATTGTGTAAATAGGTAAATTTTATTTTTAGACATTTTGAATAATTACTGCGGTAAATATTTTATTTACCATGGTTAAGGGTAAATCCGGTAAATAAGGGTTCGAAAATAATATTATAATAATACTAAATTACCCTAAAATGTGTCCTAGCCTTATTGGTTGATACATGTTCGACAATAGGCATCTTTCGGTCGATTTTGGGACCCCATGGTGCCACTTGTAGGTGATAGGGACACTTTATTTTAATTAAGTTAAAATGAATACAAAAATGACACAAGCATATATCTTTTATCAAAATTTTTTTTACATAGGGTTATATATTTTGGATTTTAGATTATAAATATTCATTAGAAAGATAAAACGATTTCCTACATAGTGATATTTTATTTATAATTTTTAGACATTAAATAATTTAATTTCCTTATGACACAATGATGATGAATTAATTACTATAATAGTGACAAATTAAAATAAGTGATATTATAAATACCCAAATAAATATAATATGAAACTTTTAATGAATTAAACTAATTTTATAGGATAATATGATATATTAGGATTTATTTAATTGACTTTTTTCGACGTAATCAATCTTTTATGAGTTTCAAAAAAATCAACTATTGAATAGTGTCAAAATTGACATAAAAAAGTTTTTAAAACCAATATTATATTATTAATTGATATTAAATTCCTAAAAATCTATGTTTCAGCCAAGAGACTTATATCATGATAGGTTCTTAATTAATGGACCACTTGGGGGTCGCTTGGATGTATATAGTAAGTTTATTAACCATATTATATAAAAATACAATGAGACATTGTAAAAGTGAAACTAATTAACTTAGAGTTAATACTTAAAGATAAGGTTAATATAAGTAACAAAACCTATCTAAATTCTATTGGTTGAGTTGTTTTCGACATATCCCCACCTTAAAGTTTAAATAATCAACTTGGAGCCTTTAGAAACCGAATATGAATTTATTATAAATTAATATTTCTAGCTTTTCCAAAGGTGCCCCTCACCCCTCTTATAAAAGGGCACTCCTCCTTCTCATTTATTCACACCTTCAAAGCCTTTTGGTTCGGCCAAACTCTGACCAAATACTCTCCCAACTTCCCTCACTACAACCTAGAGGCCTTATTTTGATAAGAAAGCCAACCTAAGGAGCCCTTTTGATCAAATCAAAAGGAATAACGCGTAGAAGAGGTAATGTTTTCACCACCACTTTTCAAGTTCCATTCTTCTTCCACTTCTTCTTTCTTTGTTATTAACATTATAAAATAAAAACTCTGGTATCTCACATATACTGTGATGTTATTATAAAATGGTACAACCATATTCAGTATTCTATCCATCCTTTTAATAACATGTCACCATACGTGCGTACGTACGTCTTACCGTCTCCACGTCGTGGTGTAATTGTTATTCAATATATTATTATTTGGATGGGTATAATAATGATGTGTAACTCATTTAATTAATATATATAACATGTTAATTATTCTTTATATATGATATAACATCCATTTATATATTATTTTAATATCAAAATAATGATATTGTCGCTTGTGCGTACGTACGGACTACCGTCTCCACGAAGGCGATAAGATTCAATCTCCATCGTATCCATTCAAGAATAATTATCATTTGATGATTTAAAAATTATGTTCAAGGACTTGATATCATTCTGGATATGAATAATATACATCCTATCCATTACAAACATGGCTTACGTAACAATACATATAAAAGAAAACAAGTAAGTTAACACCCGAAACAACGATAATACTAAGATATTATTATCAAATCAATATTAAAAGATCATATATGATATCATATTAATGTATATGATTCATGTATAATTTAATAACAATTCTTTCACCATTATACAAGTGATTAACTTACCCCAACCAAGGAAAAGTAAAAGGTAAGGGTTATTTCACAATCTCTTCATTATCTGAGGTTGTTTATATGTAATAGTCTACTGGGATCTCTTTATCATCCACATCCATGTTTTCTTAAAAATGTATTTCAAAACATTTTTTATTATTTACAGGAATATGGGTTAAAGTAATATATAACCTTGTTTTACTTTTAATAAGAGTAATCTTTCCGTCGTTTTCCAAACAAGGTCCTTTTTAACCTTTTCGACAGAATTAAGGTAAGAATGTTTTTTTTAACTTATACGGTGGGTGCGGTTATTTTCTGTCGTTATAAAATTTTCAAAGCTTTCCTTACAAGTTTATAATATTATTTTTAAAGAAAATTTTTTATTTTATATAGCTCTTAAATGATTTCAAAAATAGAAAGAGATATTTATCTAAAAAGAGTTTTGATTTCATCTATGTCAACATCCTTTGATAGATTTTACGCTTATTTGAAGTTGATATATTATGATACAAAACTTCTATATTGTATTGAAGGTTTTGTGATATGTTTGACTGTGGATGTGCTATTTTTATACCATTCATAGTTTATGGTGAAATTATTGACATTTCATATGCTAGTTATGATACGAATGTTTATGTTATGTTTAAACCTTTTCATATGGGAATGCATTGGACTTAATATGTGACGGGTGGAGCCCGCTATAGCTCCTCGATGCATCGGTAGGTCTCATGAGACAAACTAGTGTCTTGGCACAAGGCCTTGACAAAATCTTATTTGTAGTCTTGGCACGAGGCCTTGGCTATGTGGTTATGATAGTCTGGAATTATGCATTCCATCATTATGAAAGTGGTTATTGATTTTGCATGTGATTATTCGATTAGTAGAATATCCATGTGAATAAGTAAATGGAATTATTTCATTTTATTTATGCCATACTATTTTGAAAGTTCAAGATTGAAAGGCTTTTTTTAGTTATACATTGCCTTAAATGTTTATTCTTATTTATGAAAGTTTCCACTATATTGTTATCCTTACAGGGAATTTGAGCTCACCCCTTTTCTATGTTTTATTTTTCCCAAGATGTGAAGAAGTAAGTTATGAATGACCTGCAGAGATATTATGAGGGGATAATAGTGTGGACTGTGGAGAAATTATGTTGTTGTAGTAGTTTTTCATTTTATGTTCTAATGTAAAACTTATGAATATATCTACTGTTTCCAAGGCTACTAAACAAATCGGTCTTTCAAGATTTGATCTTTCTTGTGATCATGCCTATGTTATGTAATAATGCACCGACTCTGGGTAACTAGGGTCAGGGCGTTACAGTTGGTATCAGAGGAAGTTTAGTACAAACCTTGGATGATAGATTTAGATAAACTCTAATTAGAGCACGTAGACCTAAGATGAACGCTGAGGATTAGTATAGAAGAACTTCCTAGAATTTTGGTATTGTAGAGATTTTGTGAGTTTTCCGAGAAATACATCCCTTTCTTGATACGAGCACGTAGAGGCGGCTCTGGCACAGATGTACCTAGGGGTAAAACCCGAAAACACCGCTTTGAGCTAGACTCGAACGGGAACTGGTGCACGGCAATGGGCCTTGCTGCACTCTTGGTTACGACACTCCCGGGGGATATGCTTAGGATAACTCTCATTTTCTTTACAAATCATTATGAAGGGTTTATGAGTATATACTTCCTCAAAGAAAACATTTTTATGATTATGGATTATATCCACAAATAGTTCAATTTATGTTAAGTGTTTTATAAGTATTTTGATTCATAAACTGATCTAGTTTATGCCATTGTTTATAAATGGAGCCTAGTGGAAGAAATGGAAACCGTATCAATGCACGCACTCCATGTAGAGATTTCCATCCTGCTCAAGATAATTATAGTGAAGCTGGTGATGCAACTGGTGCCGATCAGCTAATCACCATACTGGGACAAATTACTCAGGTTATGAATAATAACCTTACCCGTATGGAGCACCCTAATCCGCAGCATGGAGGATCAATGTTAGATCGATTCATGAGGCAGCAACCACCAATGTTCAATGGGAGTACAAATCCTTTAGTAGGTGAGCAATGGATATTTTCCCTAGAGAAAATATTTCAGGCTTTGGGGAGTAGTGAAAGGGAAAAAGTTATCATGGCAGTTTACCGCCTCACTGGAGATGCTGATCAATGGTGGTCATTGATTCAAAATATGAAGGAAGATGATGAAGTATTAAATATGGATTGGAGGGAATTCAAAGATCTATTTTTAGAAAAATACTTTCCTCGCGACCATCGAGAAGATATGGAAAGGCAATTTCTGAGTCTGAGACAGAAGGAGGATGAGAATGTCGCAATGTATGAGGATAATTTTACAAGGTTAGAAAGGTATGTTGGAGATTATATACGTAACCCAAGAAGTAATATTGATCGTTTCCTTGATGGGTTAAAACCATTTCTCCATCGAGAATTAGTCTCACAATCCTTTTCATCGTACGAAGACATTGCCTCATGTGCAATCAAGACCGAAAAGGAATTCTCTAAGTCTTATGACTTTAAATCAAAGAAAGAGAAGAAGAGGCCTGCTGATCAATCTGGGAATGGAAATAAGGTGAAGAAAGGAATGGTTGAATATCCATCCTGTGGTAAATGTGGGAAGAAACACCCCGGTACTTGCTTGAAAGGAATGGTAGTCTGTTACATGTGTGGTGAAAAAGGCCACCAAGCTCGTGATTGCAAAGGGAAGAAGGAAGCTACCAACATTCAGTGCTACAATTGTAGGGAGATGGGACATTATGCAAATGAATGTCCTAAGCGTCAGGAGAACTTACCTCAAAAAAGGCCAAGGGATCAAGGCCAGGCTTATGCTATCACTACTGCTGAGGTAGATTCTCCGAAAGAGGTGGTGGAAGGTAATTTAATGGTTTCCTCAAGTTTAGAAAATGCATTATTTGATTCTGGATCATCACATTGTTTCATATCTTCCCAGTTTGCTAAGAAAATTAGATATTTCCAATTTGATTTAACAAGGTAGTTGTCAGTTAAAACTCCTAAGGGAAATATCATTGCAACAAAGTTTTGTGAATCAGTCCCCATTAGAGCACATAAATGTTCGTTATCTGCTGATCTCATCATCATACCTATGATTACATTTGACATAATCCTCGGTATGTACTGGCTTTCGGACTATGATGTGATGATTTATTGTAAGAAGAAAGAGGTTACAATTCTTGATGATAATGATAAGTAACACCTTATCTTTAGAGAAGAATCATCACCACCTAATTCTTATTTAGATCCACCCTCAATAGCTCAACTAAATTCAATTATTGGGGAGGAAGAGAATGAAATAACTATGGGTGAGGAAAGGAATGTTCAAATAGAGGATGTACCTGTTGTGAAAGAATTTGTAGATGTATTTCCGGAAGATTTACCTAGACATCATCCAGAACGAGAAGTTGAGTTTTCCATTGATTTAACTCTAGGATCATGGCCTATATAGAAGACCCCTTACATAATGTCCACTATAGAGTTAGTCGAACTAAAGAAACAACAAGAGGAATTGAGTAATAAAGGATTTATTCACCCTAGTGTTTCTCAATGGGGATCCCCTGTTCTTTTTGTTAAAAAGGAAGATGGATCTATGAGGTTATGTATCGACTATAGGGAGATCAATTCTATAATGATAAAGAAAAAGAATCCCCTACCACGCATTGAGGATTTATTTGACCAAATTCATGGAGTTCAATACTTTTCAATGATTGACCTTCGATCTGGATACCATCAGTTGTGTGTGATGAAGGAAGTCATTCCGAAGACAGCATTTCGAACCAGGTACGGGCATTACGAGTTTACTGTAATGCCTTTTGGATTGACTAATGCACCCTCTGTATTAATGGATCTGATGAATAGAGTTTTCAAGGAGTATCTCGATGAATTTTTGGTGGTATTTATTGATGATATCTTAGTATACTCTAAAAGCTACGAAGATCATGAAAATCACTTGCGCATTATCTTGAAGACTCTGAGGAGGCATGAATTATATGGAAAGTTTAGCAAGTGTGAATTCTGGCTTCATGAGATTTCTTTTCTTGGCTATATTGTCTCTAAAGATGGAATCTCTGTTGATCCTTCTAAGACCAAGGCAATCCAAGAATGGACAACACCTACGAGTATAACTGAGGTACACAGTTTTATTGGTTTGGCAGGTTATTATCGACGTTTCGTCCAAAATTTTGCCTGATTGGCTAACCCATTAACGAAACTCACACGTAAAGGGGTTAAATTTGTTTGGACAAAAGAGTGTGAATAATATTTCAAAGAACTGAAGAAAAGATTAGTCAATGCTACTATATTGAATCTACCATCGGGGAATGAGGGGTTCGTTAATTATATTGATGCATCAAAGAAAGGACTTGGTTGTGTCCTTATGCAGAATGATAGAGTTATTGCCTATTCATCACGACAGTTGAAAATTCATGAGAAAAACTATCCTACTCATGATCTCGAGTTAGCAGTTGTGATCTTTGCTTTGAAGATATGGAGGCACTACCTCTATGGTGAAAAATGTGAGATTTATACTGATCACAAGAGTTTGAAGTATATTTTCTCACAAAAAGAATTCAACATGAGACAAAGGAGATGGCTTGAATTACTCAAGGATTATGATTGTACGATACACTACCACCCAGGGAAAGCAAACAAGGTGGCAGATGATTTGAGCAGAAAAGACCATGGAGTTTTGAACAATATGAGAATTGAAAGGGATCCAATTTTCATGGATCTAGTGAAGATGGACATGGGAATAACCATGGAAGGAAAAACATCAATTATTTTTCAAATGGTTGCCAAACCATCTTTACTAGAAAGGATTAAGAGTTCTCAGACCGATGATGAAGAATTTAAAAAGAAGATTAAAGATGTGAATGATGGGAGATTGAGAGACTTTGTGTATGATGATGGAATTTTGAAATTCAGGAAGAGACTTTTTGTTCCCGATTTACCTGATCTAAAAAGGGAATTGCTGGATGATGCTCATAGTTCCAATTTCTCTATACACCCTGGGAGCACCAAAATGTATAGAGATTTGAAGGAACATTTTTGGTGGGACAATATGGAGAGGGAGATTGATGATTTTATGTCAAGATGTATGGTTTGTCAGCAAGTGAAAGCTGGAAGGCAACAGCCTGGAGGAGTCATGCAACCTCTTCCCATACCGCAGAGGAAATGGAACAATATTACGATGGAATTTTTCATGGGAATACCAAAGACTCCCAGAAGGAACGATGAAATATGGGTTATTGTTGATCGTCTTACCAAGTCAGCACATTTTCTTGCTATAAGAGATGATCGACCCTTGGAACGTTTAGCAAGACTATATATTAATGAAGTTGTGAGACTTCATGGAGTACCCCTATCGATTGATTCTGATCGTGATCCCCGATTTACTTCAAGATTTTGGAAAAGTCTTTAGAAATCCCTGGATACTGAACTTCATTTGAGCACTGCTTACCACCCTCAGAGAGATGGACAATCAGAACGGACTATTCAAACCTTAGAAGACATGTTGAGATCTTGCTCACTTGACTTTCAGGGTATGTGGGATCAATATTTACCTCTGGTAGAATTTTGCTATAACAATAGTTTCCATTCGATTATTCAAATGGCACCATATAAAGCATTCTATGGAAAGAGAAGTCGTACAGCAACCTGTTGGGATGACGTTGGTGAAAGAAAACTTGTAGGCACAGAACTGGTGGAAGAAACGATGGAAAAGGTGAAGGTAATCCAAAATCACAACAAAGCAACTCAAAGTAGGCAGAAGAGCTATGCTGATAATCGAAGGAATGATCTGGAATTTCAAGTCAGTGATCATGTTTTCCTGAAGGTATCTCCATGGAAGGGAGTCATACGTTTTGGTAAGAAAGGTAAATTGAGTCCCATGTACATCGGACCTTTCGAAATTCTAGAATGAATTGGGGTTGTAGCTTACCGATTGGAAATTCCGCCAAGTCTCTCCAAAGTTCACGATGTGTTCCACGTATCTCTGTTGAGGAAATTCATGCCTGACCCAACGCATGTACTCACCTATGCAGAATTAGAACTGGAACCCGATCTGTCTTATTGCGAAGAGCCCGTCAGGATTCTTGATACGAGAGAACAATTGCTGAGAAACCGGACGACGCGTCTGGTAAAAGTTTTGTGGAGAAACCATAAGATAAAAGAGGCAACGTGGCAACCCGAGGAACTTATGATGAAGAACCACCCGAGTCTTTTCATGCGGTTGTATTCTAGAAATTTCGATGAAGAAATTATTTGAAGGAGGGGAGAATGTAACACCCCAAGCTTCTATGGTACGCTTCTCTTTGAATATTGTGATAGCATGTGTTGTACGCAACACCGAGTTCTAACACAACATAACCAATCAAACTAGCCTTTATGAATAGTAATACCTACTTTTTGAAATTATATATATATTTTCTATTTTAAAATGGACTTCATTTTTGGATTCGGAATATCGAATTTAGCTTAAAGTGAAATTTTGGTACTTTTCGGATAACTTATGTATTTTGATGAATAGTGAAAATTACTAAATTTTAATTAAAAACAAATTTTTAAATCAAAATAATTAATAGTGATAAATTATGAATTTGAGTGGTTTTAAAGTATATTTAGAATATATTTTTACCATTTAATATAATGTTGGTCATTGGACATAATTTTACAATTAAATCGAACATAAACAAGTGTCAATCTTTTGATAGTTATTATCTCTTAAAAACATGCCTTTTGTTTTAACAGCGGGATTTAATTTTAAATTAATTTCTGCCACTTATGTGTTTTGAGTTTAGAAAAATGGATTCCATATTTGGAATCAGGATGTCCAAATTGTGTAAATAGTTGACTTTTATTTTTAGACATTTTGAATAAGTATTGCGGTAAATATTTTATTTACCATGGTTAAGGGTAAATCCGATAAATAAGGGTTAAAAAATAATATTATAATAATACTTAATTACCCTAAAACGTGTCCTAGCCTTATTGTTTGATACATGTTCGACCATAGGAATCTTTGGGTCGATTTTGGGACCCCATGGTTCCACTTGTAGGTGATAGGGACACTTTATTTTAATTAAGTTAAAATGAATACAAAAATGACACAAGCATATATCTTTTAGAAAATAAATTTTTACACAAGGTTATATATTTTGGATTTTAGATTATAAATATTCATTAGAAAGAAAAAACTATTTCCTACATATTGATATTTTATTTATAATTTTTAGACATTAAATAATTTAATTTATTTATGACACAATGATGATGAATTAATTACTATAATAGTGACAAATTAAAATAATTGATATTATAAATATCCAAATAAATATAATATGAAACTTTTAATGAATTAAACTAATTTTATAGTATAATATGATATATTAGGATTGATTTAATTGACTTTTTTCGACGTAATCAATCTGTTATGAGTTTCAAAAAAATCAACTATTGAATAGTGTCAAAATTGACATAAAAGAGTTATTAAAACCAATATTATATTATTAATTGATATTAAATTTCTAAAAATCTAAGGTTCGGCCAAGAGACTCATATCATGATCGGTTCATCATTAATGGACCACTTGGGGGTCTCTTGGATGTATATAGTAAGTTTATTAACCATATTATATAAAAATACAAAGAGACATTGTAAAAGTTGAACTAATTAACTAAGAGTTAATACTTAAAGATAAGGTTAATATAAGTATCCAAACCTGTCTAAATTCTATTGGTTGAGTTTTTTTCGACATATCCCCACCTTAAAATTTAAATAATCAACTTTTGAGCCTTTAGAAACCGAATATGAATTTATTATAAATTATTATTTCTAGCTTTTCCAAAGGTGCCCCTCACCCCTCTAATAAAAGGGCACGTTTCCTCCTCATTTCTTCACACCTTCAAAGCCTTTTGATTCGGCCAAACTCTGCCCAAATACTCTCCCAACTTCCCTCACTACAACCTAGAGGCCTTAGTTTGATCAGAAATCCAACTTATGGAGCCCTTTTGATCAAATCAAAGGGAAGAACCCGAAGAAGAGGTAATGTTTTCACCACCCCTTTTCAAGTTCCTTTCTTCTTCCACTTCTTCTTTCTTTGTTATTACCATTCTAAAATAATAACTCCAGTATCTCACATATACTGTTATGTTATTATAAATATGGTACAACCATATTCAGTATTTTATCCACCCTTTTAATAACATGTCACCATACGTGTGTACGTACGGCTTACCGTCTCCACGTCGTGGTGTAATTGTTATTCAATATATTATTATTCGGATGGGTATAATAATGATTTGTAACTCATGTAATTAATAAATATAACATGTTAATTATTCTGTATATATGATATAACATCCATTTATATATTATTTTAATATCAAAGTAATGATATTGTCACCCGTGCGTACGTATGGACTACCGTCTCCACGAACACGATAAGATTCATTCTCCATCATATCCATTCAAGTATAATTATCATTTGATGATTTAAAAATGATGTTTAAGGACTTGATATCATTCTGGATATGAATAATATACAACATATCCATTACAAACATGGCTTACGTAACAAAACATATAAAAGAAAACAAGTAAGTTAACACCCAAAACAACGATAATACTAAGATATTATTATCAAATCAATATTAAAAGATCATATATGATATCATATTAATGTATATGATTCTTGTATAATTTAATAACAATTATTTCTCCATTATACAGGAGGTTAACCTACCCCAACCATGGAAAAGTACAAGGTAAGGGTTATTTCACAATTTCTTCATTATCCGAGGTTGTTTATATGTAATAATCTACTGGGAACACTTTATCATCCACATCCATGTTTTCTTAAAAATGTATTTCAAAACATTTTTTATTATTTACAAGAATATGGGTTAAAGTCATTTATACCCTTGGTTTACTTTTTATAAGAGGAATCTTTCCGTCGTTTTCAAAACAAGGTCCTTTTTAACCTTTTCAACAGAATTAAGGTAAGAATGTTTTTTTAACTTATACGGTGGGTGCGGTTATTTTCCGCCATTATAAAATATTCAAAGCTTTCCTTACAAGATTATAAGAATATTTTTAAAGAAATTTTTTTATTTTATATGGCTCTTAAATGATTTCAAAAATAGAAAGAGATATTTCTCTAAAAAGAGTTTTGATTTCATCTATGTCAAAATCCTTTGATGGATTTTACGCTTATTTGAAGTTGATTTATTATGATTCAAAACTTCTATATTGTATTGAAGGTTTTGTGATATGTTTGACTGTGGATGTGCTATTTTTATACCATTCATATTTTATGGTGAAATTATTGATGTTTCGTATGCTAGTTATGATACGAATGTTTATGATATGTTTAAACCTTTTCATATGGGAATGCATTGGACTTAATATGTGACGGGTGGAGCCCGCTATAGCTCCTCGATGCATCGGTAGGTCTCATGAGACAAACTAGTGTCTTGGAACGAGGCCTTGACAAAATCTTATTTGTAGTCTTGGCACGAGGCCTTGGCTATGTGGTTATGATAGTCTGGCATTATGCATTCCATCATTATGAAAGTGGTTATTGATTTTTCATGTGATTATTCGATTAGTAGAATATCCATGTGAATAAGTAAATGGAATTATTTCATTTTATTTATTCCATACTATTTTGAAAGTTCAAGATTGAAAGTCTTTTGTTTTAGTTATACATTTCCTTAAATGTTTATTCTTATTTATGAAAGTTTCTGCTATATTGTTATCCTTACTGGGCATTTGAGCTCACCCCTTTTCTATGTTTTATTTTTCCAAGGATGTGAAGAAGTAAGTTATGAATGACCTGCAGGTATATTATGAGGGGATAATAGTGTGGACTGTGGAGACATTATGTTGTTGTAGTAGTTTTTTATTTTATGGTGTAATGTAAAACTTATGAATATATCTAGTGTTTCCAAGGCTACTAAACCAATAGGTCTTTCGAGATTTGATCTTTCTTGTGATCATGCCAATGTTATATAATAATGCACCGACTCTGGGTAACTAGTGTTGGGGCATTACACCGACACTAGTTGTCATCCGGAGGGGATTGGGAACTCCCCTCACGACATGATGTGGACCGGATTAGGTGACCAACTCAGGGTCGACCCGGGTTGGTTCATGATAAAACGGTATCAGAGGGAGGTTCTTGTTTTTTGGGGTTTCCGGTATAAGGAGATTAGGACTGTAGGGACTCGAGAGGTAGGTGCAGGATAAGCATCACGAACTCTTACCCGCACTGATCCTCGAGTTACCAGGGGTAGTCCAAGAATTGTTTCTTTTGACATCATTTTCGATTGAGTAATGAAAAAGGAGATGAGCCAGTGTCACGTCGTGATTTCACATGCAGTAGTGAACAATGTGGAGTCTGAGTATATGGTTTAAGTTCCTCTTAGCTATTGATTCTTACTTGGGATGTGGCTCACTACCATGTCGTCAGGTTAAGCGTAACTACTAGTTCCTCATTCTGATGATTCTTTGTTTGTTATACTGTGTTTGGTTCTGGTTGGGGTAATCATGTTTTTTAAAATTAAAGTTGAATTTTTAAATGGAAATATTTTCATTAAAATGAGTTTAAATTGGTAAAGGGGTTTTGAAATTAAAGGAGTTCTGGCTTCAAAACAAGGTGTTTTCATGGAATTTGTATGTAAATGGTTTGGGTACAACCTTAAGTGTCCTTTATGAATGCTTCCAAATGTGGTGGTATGTCCATGGAGTGTGCATGTTGAAGTGCATAAACGAAAGCATATGAAAACATGTGCAACGATTCATTGGATTACCGGGGTGTGTAATTGGAGTTAAAGGCTTGATCTTTCTTCTCTAAGGTGTTAAAAAATAGTTTTAAAAAGGGGAAATTTGGGTAGTGTTTGAAATTTTTAGGTTTTGAGATGGTTATTTTTGCTCAGGATGTAACTTTTAATCAAACATTTATTTGATATTTGTTTCAGCTCAGTGTTTTATATGTTGTTCATAGAATGCCACCCAGAAGGGTCCCTAACGATTCTAATAAGTCATGCCCGACTTTTGGTCCTCCTCATACTTTGCCTATTATTCATGGTGATCAGGGTCCATTAGAGGCAGTTAAAAGGCTTGAGGATGTAAAGTGTATCTTTTGAACGTTGGGAACTCCTAAGACTGTTAGGTTTCATGCTGTTATGGGATTGTTTGAGGGTCTAGCTCTGGGCCAGTGGAAGGTGTTTTCCCCACCTTCAACATAAGTTGGAATTACATGGGATGTCCTTAAAACTGTTTTCATCCAATGGTTTGTACCAGAAGTAGTGAAGTTGAAGAAAAAGAGAGAGCTCGTGAATATTCAACAAGGCCAATGGACGGGGAAGGAATATGTTGACCATTTCAAGGAAATGATTTTCTTTTCCCTAGAGGTAGCGTCACATTATCTCATGAAGACCTATCTTTTCACCGGGGGTCTTCATCCAAAGATCAAAGAGTGGGTCCTCCCATCTAAAGACCATAGTTTCGAGAAGCTAGTTGAGGAAGGGTTTTTAGCTTAGTTGGTTTCATGTGTGCAGGTGGTTGGTAGTCCAGCATACCAATTTGTTCGTAGGGTTTCAACATTTGTAGAGGAAAAGAAGTCAGAGGAACATATTCCTAAGGGGTCATCCCCTTTCGTCCCAGCTTCTAGTTCCATAGATGATTTTTTGGTATGCTATTGTTGTGGTCATTTTGGGCATTTAAAGTCGTCTTGTCCCAAACCTCCAAAGACGTGTCATCACAGTGGCTGTTTGGGTCATCTGGAGAAGTTTTGTAGGAAGCATCGCTTGAAGAGGACGTTGTGATTGGAGAATGTCAGTACATGACTGTGAAGAAGTTGATGCTTCATCAATCAGGGCCCCAACCACCGATATTAGGGTGAAGCTCGTGCACAATCATGGGTTCCCAGGGGTGTGAAGCCTTGTTCCGGGTTTTGTGTTATGTGTGGGCGGTGGAACAATTAAAATATTTTCATATCTTCATTTCCACTGTTATTTTTTAAAACGTCATTGTATGTTCATTTTTTTTCATGAAGTTATGTTGGACTTGTTCGGTTATAATACAAACAATGTTGTTTGTTTGCTTATGGTTTTCTGAATCATTCTATTTTCAAAAAATTAGTTTGGTTCTTGTATGAGTTAGTCTAGATTTAGTTTTGTTCATTTGGATATTTTCTCTTGCATTAGGGGTTTTTGGTCTGGGCCAAGTGTTCTAGGTTTCAGTGAAGGTGTTGTTCGCTCGTGCTAAAGAAGTAATTTTTGGATCGGTTGGGTGTCCCCGCGTCAACCCCAATTCATAGAGTTGTATATTTAGATGGTTAATTTTCTGCACAAGTTGAGTTCTTGTGATGGGGAGAAACCCTTCGTGTTCTAGCCTCAACCTCGGACATCAGTTTTCTCTTGAATCGTTCGGGTGTGACCTGTGTAGAGTATGGTCATCCCAAGATTCTCAGTTCCCTTCAGTTCCTTTAGTTCCATTTCGGATTGGACTTGAATCTTGACCAACTTTTGACTTGGTGACATTCTGGTGGAAAAAAGTGTCTGTGGTGGGGAGAATTGTCACACCCCAACCGTAGAAGCCCTTATTTTACTCTTTTATTGGTCCCCATATGATTTTTTAAATGTTTAATTATGATGACGGGTTTCGTGCCAGTGCGTGGTCACCACATCATTAGCAGTGACTGTGCGTTCAGCTCAGGTGACCATGTGTTAGCCCGAGCTTTTAAATATGAAAATAATTATGTTGACATTAATATAATTATTATTATTAAATTGTTATAAATATTATTATTATTTTTATTATTAGGATTGTTATTATTATTATTATTATTATTATTATTATTATTATTATTATAAAATGAATAAAATTGAAACCCTAAACACTCTCCCCCCTTTCTTTCTCCTGTGCAGCGCCCAAACCCCCCCCCCCCTTAATTTCTCTTGTGCGGTGCCCAACCCCCCCCCCCCCCTCCTCATTTCCCTACTATGTGCACCGGCCTCTCGGCGTCCCCACTCCCTATCGCCGGTGTCCCGACCCCCGCGTCCCCTTCGACGTGCCTGCTGGCCGTCCAGACCCATGTTCCCCCTTCACCGCGCCCATCCACCATTCCCTAACCTCTTTAAGGCGTTTCGGCCCTCTGCCGCGCCTCAGCACCCCTGCCCCTCCGGCTTTGCCTGTCCGATGCCGCCTCCCTTTTGTCCGACGTAGTTTCTGTTGAGGGTCACTCGGTCGGCCCGTCTCCGGCCATCCCCACTCTGCCTTGCACGAGACCACTCTGGAGAGCTCCTCTACACGGCACTCTCCGATTAGCATGGCCCGATCCAGATGCTTGCCCCCTACTCGAGACCCTCAGCGTAGGGTGTGCGAAGTAACCGAGAGGCTCAGTTCAACATTCTGCTGAGCGGTGTCGCGTTCGCGCACCGTTGAGGTAGGCTAATCCATGATTTTCCTCTCCATTGCATTTGCATTGATGCGTGCTATTTATTTAAATTTATAACCTTGTTTCGCACCTATATGATACTCATGTTAAACTTGTTAGGATGTTTTTATGTTTTTATATTGTGCTAAAATTAGGTTTTTACATGAATCTGGGTTTATGCCCTTGTGTATTATGCCTAAGGAGTTTGCTAAAAATGTAATTTGTGTTTCTTGCGTAAAATTGGATAGTTGAGTGGGGGTTTTCCCATCAAATTGTTTTGTTAAATTGGTTTGGATCATGTCTTAAACATTACATGCGATGTGTGTTGAGTTCTTCTTTGTGTTGTTTAATGATTTTTTTTAGAAAGGGCTTTTTGGTTTATGAGCATGCGTTGTATTTTATAAATGAGGGAAATGGATGATTTTGGGTTGAATGTGAATGGTGCATTACTAAATTTGGATTCAAATGTTTGGGTTGGTTTTAGATTTTTCCATTGGATGAAGACACAGCCATGGGTGCACTAGGTGCACGCATGGTTGTGATATCAAGTGATGATGGCTCCCTGGAGATAGTCTTCTTCAAGAACCCCTCTTCTCCCCTCCCTCTTATTTTTTATAAAATTGTTATTGTCATCCAAAATGAGGGAAGTGGTGCTTATTGTGTTCGAAAGGTGATTCCAATAAATTGTTCCTCTTCGTTTTGATCGATTGATCTAGAAACATACATGGGTGTGTCGTTGGGGGCTAGGGCTCGTTTGGCTTTTGGTGAATGTTTGCATAAAAGATCATTGGGTTTTGAATGTTTATAAGAAATATTAGTAAGATGTTTTGGGAAAATATATTTAGACATGTTGATTTAAAGTCCCGTTTGGAAATTCTAACTCTAGTGTAATAATTGTGTTGATTCTTTGAGAAGACTATGTTTTGTGAAAATGTAAATGCCCGTTTGGAAACTTAATGGGCTTTAGAAAATGGTTTGAATGTTTATGTGTTGTGACAGCCTGGTTGGTACTTCGATGATGTGATATATTTGTATACTTATATTTATATATATATACATACTTGTGGGGCACCTCTACAGGGGGAATTCCCTTCGTGGGTTGTCGTGTAGCAGTGTCCGTGTATGGGGTTGGAAAGTGCGGTGAGATGCATCAACCGTGCGAGGGCCTCCCACATACACATTATTATTAAAACCATTGTGGGTACCTGGGCGTCTTTTAAGGAATTATGTGACGGTTGTTGGCTAACCCCGATTATACGGGTTGTCCCCCCTTGGTTGGTAGGCCTTGTGTGGCGTTCCACTGGTTGGATATTAGGGCGGCTAGTTGGTTATTGACTATGGAGTACCATGCCGGCAGGTAGTCTGAACCCGAGTACATCCAAGGGTTTTCTATTGATGTTTAGGATCTCCCATGGTTATTTATTGTAACTTCTTGTTTACCTCTGCTTGAACTTGTTTTCCTTGCTTTTTTACTTTCAGTTACCCTTCACATCTTATACTATTACCTATTTCCTTTAGCACTACTTGTGCTCCTTGTTGTTTTGTTCACATTCTATTGTACTATTTTGTTCCAGCATGTTTGTTTACCTGCTTCATAGTTAAGAAAAATCCGAATCTTTTTATCTTGATTTTTCTTATGAAAGGAAAAATGGTTTCGGAAATGGTATTTAGTGTGTCATGGATTTTTTAAAAGAGATACAAAGGTATGTTGTTTGTTTAAAAACATGGAAAGCCTACTTTTATTATTGTATTTCAAACTGGTGTCAAATGGTGGCTTTGGGAAAGGAAACGTTTGGATGTCAGTGGTTTAATTTGGCATACCTAATGAGCATTTTAAATGCTCACGCCTATCCTATCTTTTCAGTTGCAGGTTTCCTCTATTCAGTTTTATTTTGGTTAGAGTCGCTCAACATTGGAGCGAGGTTGCCCTTTTTGTTGGGTGGTGACCTAGAGGGTCACATAGAGGTATGTGCGGTTTTGTTTTCATTACGCTGCTTGTTTTTAATTTTTATTGTTAGTATTTATTTTATTTGTTTATCTTTTTGTAATGGTCCTAATCGTTCCCTACTGCATGTTTTGATGCCCGACACTTGTTTTCATCCCGGGGGGATCAGAAATGTCCCTCGGGACTTGCCGCGGATCGGATCAGGTGACCGACTCAGGGTCGACCATGGTTGGTTCGTGAGAGATGATACCTCAATTGATTTAATTTTATGACCAAATACAAAATAGGGAGATATGACATGAACCCTTATCTTACAAAAAACATCTTAATCTTTTAAAAACACATGAAATAAATCAAAACACTCAGAATTCTATAGGGAACTGCATGATCAGACTTTTAGTGTGGAACTGACAAAAAATAAAAATTTATTGTGATGATAAATGTTGTATATAAATTATTTTAATTTATAGGTTAATGTGTATGGGTGTTCAAAATAATTTATTTATTTATTTATTATGTTACCTCAAGAATTTCAATTTTGTTGACTCCAATGATCGTAAAAAATTATTCAACACAACTGTTCTTAAAATAAATTAATAACAATTAACACAATGCATTTAAAATATTATATAGTTATCATTATATTGTTCACAATATTTATCATAATATAAATATTATTTCTATATTTTAATATTTAGGTAAAAAATGACAACTTCACACTTACCTAATAGTATCTTCCAAAAAAATTATTTATCTCCATTTTAAGGAAACTCAAAGCAAGTGAAACATAATTTTTAATGGATTTGATCACGTTTAATAGAAATATATGTCCCTATAAAATGGGGTATTGTTATTTAATAATTTTTAATATTATTATATTTTAGAGTAGTATTTAAAATTTTATAATAAATGAAATATTATTGAATTTTAAAATAAATTTCTAAATTTTTTAAATTTTTATTTTACTAGTTTTCAGTAATTATGGAATTAATATTTTAATGAGTATGGTATTATTATAAGTATAATGATTATAAATTATACATTACTCATTATAAAAATCATATTACATTTTTATACACTATATGTAGAATTTAAATATTTGTAATATCAATCACAATGTTTTCTATCAATATAATTTATATTTATTTATACAAATTATAGATTTGTTAATACTATGATTCTTTACTAAATTGATGATCTTAATTTTCATATTTTATGGATATTATGACCCATTAAATTTCCCATCACAATATACTATATTTAATTTTTTCAGTTTTCGTGTTAATCATATATTAATCAATCATAATGTTTTTAAACATCCCTTTTAATGATATATAATGAATAAATTAAGAAAAATTAATTTATATTTCATGTATTGATTCCAACATTCTACATCGTTTAAATAATATCACCCTCAATATGTGGTTCATATTTAAATATATGAATAAATATTGATATATATTTACCATTGAATCATGTTTGTATGCACAGAATCATGTTTTACCATAATAAATTGAAAAAATAAAATTTTGTGAATAATTTTAATTAAGTTTATATATTATAAAATCAATGAAATTTTTTGTTTTTGACTTATGATTTTTCTAAACAATAGTTAGGTAAAAATTTATTTTTTTCATAAAAGAGTGTTTTTCTAAAGTACAGTTGTGTCATATTTTTTCACAAATATTTTAAAACTATATTTTTTCTATTTGAAATAATTTATCTTTAAATATTATGAACATTTTTTAATTAATCATTAAATAATAATCTTAGTGTTGATTTTTTAAATTAAATGAACATATTATTTTTTTCTGATGACTAAGAAATGTTATGAAATTTTAACTAATAAAAAGCATTTAATTTAAATAATAAAAAACAAATTTATATTATAAATATTATTTACCTTAATATTAGGTCAATTATTTTCGTATTAATTTAATTGGGCTGAGTAAAATCATTTTTATAGTAAATATTGATATAAAAATCGGGTAAACATTTGAACTTCTTTTCTTTTATAATCTTCTTTCTCATTGCCTACCCCAGAAACATTTAATTAACAACTATAAAATTATATTAATTGCATTTGTAAAATAGATTCTATATTATGAAAAATATTAATTTATATTATCGATTATGGTGAGCATAAGTTTTGCTATAATGAATGGTAAAAACGGTAAAAATTCGGTTTCATTACTAATGTATTAATAGAATTGTCAAGGGTTAATCTGAAAAGATATTTGTTAAACTGATATAATATATTATATAAAATATATTTTTCACCTCTATTAAAAAACTATAATACCATATTCACATCAAAGATACCTTTTTTATTATATGCATTTGAAAGTTGTGGGTACACCAAATTTATTTCAAAAAAACTAAATGTGATCCACTATCCACATGCATAAAATGCCACTATAACATCCCAACCCATATTTCCATCCCAAATGTTAGTCAGACCATTTGGTCACATTGCATCAGATGGGTATTTCTATACATCCGATCATACCCACCAACAGCGAGGTTCTATAGTTGTTATAATAGAAAAATTATAACTATAAATTAGAGAGGCATAGTGGTAAAATTAGAATAAATAACAGATAATATAGGAAGAAATATATATATTAATTAATTTAGTGAAATAAAAATAATAAAAATTTAAAAAGTAGAGTTTTCAAAAAAAATCTATATAATGTTCTATGCATTTGTAGATGATAATATAATGAATAATAAGTAAAAAATAACAACTGAAAAGAAAACACACCAATAATATCCAAAAGCATACTAAGACAATGCCATGTCCTATACACCCTAGCTCTTATATACACACCATAACATAATAAATGAAACCAAAAACCTTGGATTAAGTAGATCTACTCAGTTTCCAAATGGTCCCATGAAGGGAGTGAGATTATAATCTCAGTAGTCCAACTCGAAACGTGTATATTCAAATACATTACGTGCTATATATTGTAATGAAGAATATTGGTAAAATAAGAAAAAACAAACAATGCAGAATAAACAAAGAACAACTTTCCAAGATTCCTAACGGACACCTAGCAGCTATTCCTACTTTGAACCCTGTTAGGTATCTACTTTTAGCAGTAAGTCCTCTTATATTAGGATGTATTAACCAAATCAATCTAATATTTTCCTAATGAGGTTAAATCACTCATAATAGACCACAAACATACATCATATACCCTCTGTCTAAACTAAATCTTTCCCCCTTGAAAAACTAAGATATATTTCTTAGGTGAAATGTCATTATGAATGTATCACACAAGAATCCTACATAATAATATACCCATCCAACATGAATTATCTACCAATGTGCCTATCTAACAGGTAGTATGAAAACATGAACCAAGAACTCATGTGATGACACAAATCATGAGTCCTCAAACTTCGCATATAATCACAATCATTTCCTTCTGTTATCATATACCATTGGGTCATACCTTTAATTGGTACAGATGAACATTCACCAAGACCATATACATCAAAATTATGAATGAATCATAACTGTAAAAAATCAACATTTCAATCATTATCAAACCCTTGTGTATCAATCACATCGATATCACACAAACTCAAAAGATATGCAAGAAAATTCAAAATTATTATATCAAACATTCTAGATTTTCATAAAATGACATAATTATAAATTTAATGAAATTTCCTTCTATGAAATAAATTTAGTTCATTAAGATATGCTTCTAATTATCATCACAATTTTATCAGCATTGTTAAATCTATCATTCAACTCCAATGTCATTAATATATTAAATAAATATTTAATGAATTTTTTTACTATAATAATTAACAAAAAATATTTTAATTTCACTTAATAATATAATATATAATTCTAACAATTTTTCTTATTTAATATAGGCCTCAAATTTCAAACAGAACATGTCTTAATAATGTCCCAGCCTGTAACACCAATCTGGTGGCTTCAATTCTCAATATCATTTTTTATAAACCCAGGGGATTCTAATGTAATTTTAATAATAAAAAAATATAGCATAATAGGGATTATCCTATTAATAAGGTCACATGTGTTGATCTTGTAGGATCAAATATATTTCATATACTTTAAACAATTAAATTAGAATAAATTTATTTGGTTAAGACAACACAAATAAATTTCTTTAAATGTATAAAACCTCCATAAGACATGTTATTGAATATATTATAGTTATATCATTGAAATATTATTCATAAACTGTTATTATTTAATCATAATAAGAGAAGTGTTCATTCCACGAAAATAAGTTCCATTTAAATTTATTAATTTAAAACATATTAGGATGAAAATCCATCATGACTGTTTCATTTAATTAATTCAATTATAGATTAATAAATATCTTGATGATTCAACTCAAATTAATAAATTTCATTACTAATTAAAAAATTGCAATTCATTTAAAAAATATTGGATGGTTCTTAGAAGTTACAATGGAAAATAGGGAATGCCCTATATGGGCATTCTCTTTTTTTAAAACATGTAATGTTAATCAATTTACTAGATGGATCATGAACATATATGTTTTCTTGTTTCTATAACCATTTCAAATGGAAAAAATCATTTTCTAATTCCACTGTGGTTCTTACACTAACATTCTATGGGTCAATTATAACCTCAATGCATAAAAAACACCAATTTCATAAAATAAACTAGATAAACAAACATATATTATCACAGTGAGATTTCGATGAATGTCTAAGACCGTTAGAGGGATTTTATTATAATAATAACTACATTTATTATAAAACCATTCATGTATCATAAAAAATAATTTTTTTATAAATAAGAATGAACTAAATAATTAAAAAAGTGTTCTAAAGGCGGCCAATTAACGAATATGAAAATTTAAAGCAAAGTGAAAAGAAATCATATTTCAATAAGTAGACCAAATCCAAACTCATTGTAATCTTTTATTTTTAACTCGAATCAACTATTTTCAACCTATGAGAATATCCAACATCTCATATATAAAAGGAAAATATCCCATATGTGCATATTTACATGTCCATGAATCTACCAAAGGGGATCAATACATATAACTCATATATAAAAATACCCACCAACACTTTCTGATGCATGGATTTGTCATATTATACATAAACACACCTACCCCCACTATATATTTTCATATACATGGGTAAATATATATATATATATATAATTCCAAGCATACATATACATATGCCTACTGTTGAACGTGCATGTATGTTTCCTTTTACATTAGCGAATCGAAGCCAAATTGAAATGAACAAAGCACTACTGATAATGTAATTGGGAATCAAAAACACATAGAGACAGTAAATAATATTTGAGAAACAAATGTGTGGATGCAAAAAACATACCTCATATGATGGGGAAAACCCATGTCGACCCAATATGCTTTTCCTTCAACACGGGTTGTCATAATTAGAAGAAAGGCATCCCAGTAGACCATTCACACATCATAATGATAAAAAATCATAGTTAGATGGAACCCAAGGGTTCAGAAGAGTCTAGAAGGTCGATGAGAATACCATAAAAATTCCAATCGGAGGATATGGGAAGAGAAGTATCACTTTGAAGGATCATGTGATAAAATGTTTAGATAGTGGATGAAATAAATAAAAGAGCAGTGCGGGGAGAGGTGTCCATCAAGCATCAAGAGGGAGAGAGGGATTGTTGGAGTCAAAATATCAAATGTAGGAGAGATCCCTATTAGGTCACTTAAACCAAACCATTTAACAACAACATAAAATTATTTATAATATTATTATTTTTAAGTTATTAATTTATTTTTAGAAAAATTTAACTCAATTAATTTAATTTCATAAAAGAATGGCATCATAGTGTCACCACAGTTAGAATTATATTCTGAATTTTGTTTATATAAATAACATGTATAAAAAATAAGAAAATTCAATTTTTTGGTATTTATTCTAGTTCAAAAACTCGGTTAATTACAACCTCCCCACACTATAACTTCTATTACCCATAAAGCCTTTAGGAAAAATAAATCACATGATTTACAAAGGTCAGATGTCTTTCTTATATGGTTGTTTTTCATTTCCAAATTCCAAACACACATTCATCCATTGATTAGGAAAGGTTAACACAAGCTATTAAGATACCTTCCAACAGTTATTTTCAAACTAAAACATCAAAAAAGTTTATTCCTAAGAGACATTAGTTGGAGGAACAGTCATTACATTGAATCTCTGATCAACGTACAAGTTGTCGTCCCCACAATCGGTGTAAACCATTAAAAGAGAGAAAATTTGATCCAAGACATCTCAATGGTGTGACTTTCTTTCAAATAATACATCTAATTGTTCGAGTGATGATGTATGAATGATTTTCATTAACCTAATTACCCTGAATTTTATTGAGGTCATATAATGGACCCCATCTGAATGAAATTTCTAAATTACAAATCAATCAACAAGATAATTGTGAAATATTTCTATAAATACACTACCGACAATTCAACCAAACATGAAATAACTTAACATTAATCATCAAAAATGTTCGTTGTGACTGTTTTTATCAATCCAAGAGAGAATGAATTCTGAGACAATTTTACTGAATCATCTCAAAGGTTCTATTCATAGAAATTTAGTGCATTTCAAACTAAATTGAGATTCCTTCTTATGATGTATCTCTCATTCACCAAGAAAATATCTAATGGAGCCTATACTATACATCTAGTGACATTACATGATTTTATAATCACCTATGATCCAAATGAAAAGTCTTAGAAAACATCATATTGAAATAACTAGAGAATAATGAACTAACCAAAGGTTGTCCCTACTCCATGTTTATGTGTGAGATGATTGTTCAAATCCTAGACATCCACATCCAAAAATAGACTGATCCCGGAGACACATTGGAAGGGTAGTCAAGTCGAACGAAATGGGGGGGTGTACAAGGGTTCATCAAAGGAACTGATACACATGAATCCATGGTTCAATAAATAATAGTGTCTCCTTGATATGAAAAACTCATTTTTCATGCAACATAGGGAGACCACCGGAACCACTAAACAACTTTTAAACATCAAATTGGCACAAGACCAATGATCTATTACTATATCTAGGATGATTTCAAGATCAGTTACATGTTCGTATCTCAAGAAACAGTATAATAATGTTGTTATAAATATTTATAAAAAGTTAAATAGACTTTTCACTACTAGTAGATTCTCTAAAAGTGACATGGATTCCCATGCCAACACACAGTCATTGATCGATCATAGAGTGTTTAATATCCATGGAACCCTATTCTTATTCAATCATAACAACTGAATTCCACCAATGACCAAAAATGTTTCATAAATCATGAATACAACACCAACAATAATAAATGGTTCTTTTGATAAAATCACCAATATTATTTATTATTCAGAAGCCTCATTGACATTTTTTCATGACCAACAATTCTCTAATGGTCTTCTTTGGTTGTGTCCCTTATAACCTGAAAGACATGTATTTAACATAAAAAAAATTACACTATCCACATTTAGAGTATTCTAATCATTGAAAATAAAATATATAATATCCATAAATTAGATTACTTGGTCAAATGCACAATAAATGAAAATCATCAATCAATTGGAATGAAAGCCAATACCAAACCTGCTGGTTTGTCAAAACACTAGTATCTCTGAAATTAATCCCCATAAATTGTGATGAACATGATTTGTTTAAACAAAAGTGAGACTACCCTATAGTTTACCCAAGACCTTATTCAACATTATAAGGTTCAACTATTTAAAAAAAAAAGTTCATTTTATAAATTTGAACTCGACGTGCAACGCATATGTGAACACATGCTACACTAAGATCAAATATTGATTTATTTTTTATGTTCAAATGGTGAAAACTTCCACAAACTAGACCCTTATAAAGTCATAAACATTGAACATATCTCTTTGTCACAAAAACTAAAATGTGACATGGTTCAAGAGCTGATTATTTATTCCATTGATAAAAAAGATAGTAATCCTAAGGAATTTCACTATGGTTCTATTCCATGTAAAATAAATATAAAATCTCAAGTTAACCATACAAAAGGGTTTAAATGGATGTGAGTTATACATGTTCCATTTAAAATTAATTAACTTGATTCACATATTAATATTTACCCATTTTAAATATTTTACTATCACGACAAGGAATATAATGAAAGTCTCAACAAATGTATTTTTTAAAACAATTTACACTTCCTTACATTAAGTCATAATTAGGATATGTATAATAATAAAATTTTATTTAATAGATATGTAGACCTATGAGTGTCCCAAAATTAAAACATGGTTCATTAGAATAAATCTGAATAGAAGTTATATAACCATTAAATAATAATAAACCATTAAGGGTTATCTTATTATAACCGTGACCCGAATAACATAATTGGGTCAAATTAAGCATTTAGTTGTTTAACCTATTCATCTGAAATTAATAATGAAAAAACATTAAACATAAATCCATTTTATAATACAACATGATCATGTTCAATAATTGAGTAAAATGGGAATACATCTACTAATAAATAATGTTCTCATACAATTTAAATTTTGGATTTTGTGTCCCATTTAATTGAACCTAATTACATTTGTCCCATTCCATTAATTAAATATTTAAAACCATGTAAAACATGTCCATAAAAGTAGAAATCATAGGGAAACATGTTGATATCATAGAAGAATCATATACTTAATATGTAAGGAATTATAACCAGTCAGTGAAAAAGGAATATAAAAGATATTAATGTTATACAGTAAACCATTGAATATCAGTCAATGCATAAAATCAAATCAGCAAGATTCCAACATACAAAACTACATTTCATGATATATTCATGTCAGGTGAATTCCAATGTCCCTATTATGATTCATGTGATACTTCATTTTTTACATACATTGATGAGGGTATAATAATTTAATGTCATAAATCCATAAGCTGTAGAATATAAACTGTTCACTCATGTTTTAATAACACCAAATGTGATGGAAAAAAATACAAAATAGAATCCCTATCACGGCTATAGGGTTATTTCCCATATATGGGGTGATTAGTTGTACAAATGGATATTTACCAAGAACCAACACATTCTTAATCTCTTATAATATAAAACATAATTGTAATACAATTGAAAAAAAGCCTTACCTTTGATACTGATTGGTATCATCTTAACAAGTCTTATCCTAAAACTTGTAGACAGACTGGTTGGACACATGGCCTTAGAAACATCTCCCCTTACCCCAATAGATTCCAAAAAGTAGTGTGGTTCTATGGAGTTGATGGTATGGAAATTATACACTCATATCAGAGTGGAAGAATAACATAATTAGAATAAATAAGAGATAAAAATATATTTAGTAATTAAATGGTAGACCACATCATAATAAAAATAAATATAGTTTAATAAATGTTAAATGGACATCACTAATCCCATATATTGATTTATTTAATATTAGGTGTTACTTGAAGGTAGAAACAGTAAAAATTAACCAATGAAAAAACAAATTCGTCAACTCTTCAAAAATCACGAGGAAGAGCCCAATCATATACTCCCTATCTCCCTTGAACACATCACAACACAATAAATAAATTAAAATCATAAAAGAAATATGATCTACATGGGTTATAAATGGAATCTGAGCAGGGTTTGACATGATAATATGTATATGATTTCAACAACAATGAATATTATAGTCTATAACTTGATATAAAATGTAAATAAATGATCAATAATTAGAAAAAAATAAACAATAATTGCTGAATAAATAAACAAAAACCCTCACTAGTTCTTAAGGTACACCTGGAAGCTACACCTAAATCAACACCATAAAATATATATATGTCTATTGGTAGATCCTCTAACATCATTATGGATATGTTAAATCAGTGGTAGATTCTTCTTTCAAGGATGAATCACTCATAATATTCGAGAAGCTTATGCTCTCTTAGCTCAGTATAACCCAAATATCTCCCACAAAAATAATTATAATATAACCCTAAGGAACCATGTGAATGTTTATTAAGTTAAAAATCATCTTCCATAATCACATAATATAAACTCAATATTTATTTTCCAATTATCCTGGCCCTCAATTTTTATAAAAAAAAATGCACCAATCCCTTAGGTGTTAACACCAATTAAGAGCCCTGACACAACCTATATGATCATAAATTCATCCCTTTGAAATCATGTACCTGGTCACCTTTACCTTAGGCGGTATATAAAAACATGCACTATACCCTCAGGCCACTAAATTGATCATTATTAGTTTTCATAAAAACACATCATTCCAATCATAATGAAACCCTTTTGTATCAATCCCATTGATATCATATAATATCATAGGATAATAATTAAAAAACACAATTCCAGTATCAACATAATATATTTATACTAATATAACACAATGATAAATTTATAAAAATATCCATCTATAAAAAAATCATTTAATTAATACATGTTTCAAATTAACATAAAAATTATATCAACCTTGTTTAATTAATTATTCAAACCTAATTTATTTCAAATATTAATTAATCAGTTTTTCTATGGTTATTTTACAAGATTAAATAAAAAAAATTATTAATATTTGAATCCAAAGGTTTATTAAATTGATGAAACTATTTAACCAATTAAATTAGTGTTTTAATGTCAAACATATCATGTGATTATAATTGTAATGGCGGGAACACCAATCTAGTTATCACAGGTTTTAGTATCCTTTCGTATAGACCAAAGGGACTCAAAGGCGGTTTAATAATAAAAGATTATAGTTTAATATAGATAATCCAAATTATTTTGGTCATGAATGACATTCTAGTGAAATAAAATACATTTCAGATACATTAACTATTTCAATCGGGGAAAGGGATATTTTTTATACAACCCAAATCAATTCTTTTCAAGGCGTGAAACTTCAATGAAGCACGTTGTTGAATATATACAAGTAACATCAATGAAATTATTTCCCAAAACATGATTATTTAAAAAAAACCATGGTCGTACAAACCTAATAAGAACCATTAAAATTAATCCATGTAACAAATTTAAGTTAGGAAACACATCATGGTATTTTCCGGAAATTCAATAATCATATGGAGTACTAAAAATCATAAAGAGGTGACTCAAATTGAATCATTAAGTTAATATATGTAATATAACATTTATATTCATCTAAATTGATTTGGATGGTCCTTATAAGTTTCAATAGAAAATAGTGGAAATACATACAATTGAATTCCATTTTTATAAATCATGTCAGGTTAATCAATTTATAAGATGGCCCAATAATGTAAAAGATGTAAATGTTTATTAACAATTTTTAAATGGAAAATCCAATTTTGTAATTCCACTTGGTGTCATTTACTAACAATAAAAATATTAATCATACCAAAAATTCATAACTAATCCCCATAAAAAATCAAAAATCAATATAAATAAATATAAATTACCACTTTGAGTTTTTGAAGGAAACACACATCCGTTGGAGGTCATTATTTATAAAAACCATGAAAATTATTAGAAAATAATTCATGTTTTACAATCACTAATTTATTCTATTAACAGCACATAATAAATAAAATTCATGAATGTGTGAATGATATGAAATTAAAAAAAAATTATTAATTTTAAGGGAAAGGTAAAATTGATCCAACGTAAAGAATTAGAACAAAGTCAAACACTTTGGCACATTATATTTTATCATTAAACTGCACCATCCCATCTCCAGTGATGTTCACTTTTACATATACATAAGAACACAAATCCCTTATGTGAATAATTGTATTTCCTTGAATATGCACAATCAGGTCCTTACTTATATATCATAAATGAATATAACCATTAATACTTACCCACACATGCATTTTATATATTATTAATAAATAAACTAATAACAATATATATATATATTTACATCCATGGGTGAAAATAAATATAATGGAGAAACTCAAATTTATATTTTCCTACATATGCATATGCAGTTAAGTCTTCCTTGTCCCAAATTTCATAAAACTGTGTGAAAATGTCTAATGAACTATAGATAAATTTCTAGGGACTAAAAAACACTTAAAGACCCTACATAAAATATGTGCACAAAATTATTGAATGAAATAAAAATACATCATGTCATGGTGGTAATTTGAATAAACCAAATACACAATTCCTTCAATGGAGAATTTCAAAAAAAAGTAAGAAACTTCCTAGGAGATCATTCACGCACCCTAATATAAGAGAATAAACCAAAAATAATTTTTTTTTCAACACAGTTTAGTTTTTCAGTATAGAAGGGTGACGAGAAGACCACCAAATTTCCAAAAAAATAAAGGAGAATTGAATAAGAATGATAAAAATGATGCAACGTGATAGAAAATGTTTTGAAACTGGATGAAATTGAATATATATAATAGAAGAGAGATGAGACCATCACACATCCATATAAAGAGGGGTTTTGGTGGCACAAGTAGGTCAGATGGAAGAGATGACACTTTTTGGTCTCCTAACCCCAATAAATTTATATTAATATAATAATTATTATTATTTATTATTAAAAAATATAAATAATAATAATAATAAAAATGATAACAATATTAATATTATTATTTTTAAAAAATCATTTAATTTTTCATTTAATTCATTAAGTTTAATATGTCAAAATAAACACATCACAGTGTCCCCACTCAAAAAATTATGTTCTAAATCATGGTAGAAGAAATTCTATCCTCTAATATCATAATATGTATTTTTTACTTAACTCCATCAAAGGGTTACTTTTTCATACCTAGGGAGGATAACTAAACAAGTGGTAATGTTTTCCTACAGGTGTTTATTTTATTCATACCTCTACTTACTTAAATACTACAGAAACCTATATTATATAATAAAAAAAGTTAAAAAATAGTTATAGATATATTTATGTTATGTAAATGTCCTAATTCCATAATTAAAATAATCAAATGGACTACAAAATAATCATTGATGTGTACAGATGATGATCAACATGCGAACCAATGTAATTAATTTTTCACATACAACATCTCATCACTCAGTATAATGATGGATATAAATTAGACGGATGATATTTATAACATAATTATACATATGGACATATTATTTCATAAAAAATTTAATTTTAATTCCTTATGTGAAACGTTAAAATCATTCAACTATAAAGTGACCTACCGACTCATTGAGTGATCTGATTTTTTTTCTCTAACATTATACAAGGGAAAAAAATACATATACAATTTTTGAATATAAGTCATATAAAATAATTAATTATGACACAGATGTAATATTTATACCTATAAAAAGTTAATATATTGTTTTATTTATTTCCTTTTTTATTAATAAAATATGATAACATCATTCATATACATTTAGACTATATCATTGATGAAGTGATGTGGCTCTCTCTATTTTCATAACCACACCACTGAAATGACATTTTAAAGTATATTTAAAGAATTAATATTCCATTTATTATATAATGGAAATTATTTAAACATAAAATATTACTTACCTATATTTCATAATGAATTTTGAAAAATGTAAATTTTACTCACGCAAACGTATAACCTACGATATCAATGACTATAAAATAAATCATTTCTCAAGTATTCCTTTCATTATTAGGCATAAAAGTATAATTTGTGAAGAAATAATATAGTTTGGTCATTATTATCATTCTGGATAATGTATAAACCTAATCAATTAATGAGTAATGAAATTAACAAATAAAAACATAGACGAAAAAACAATGCAGTTATTACCTAAAACATGATTTGTACACGGATTTTTTTAATGAAAAGTAAATAAATTATCATAATTAAATAATATATAGTATGATATATATAATTAATGTTCTATAATAGTGTTATAATAAAATTATAATAATTATAAATGATGTTTAAATGAGTATAAAGGTATACAATAATTATGGTAAAGGAATTTTTATCTCCCATGTATTTCAAAGAGATATATGAAAATTAAACATTCCATTATTTGGTATGGTGAATATATGTCCACTATGAAATGTTATAAAATTAATCATATTTTTAAATTAATTTTATGTTAAATTTTATGTTATTCTTTATTTGGGATTACTATTCAAAATATTACTAATGTATTGAGGGGTTTCGTTATCAACATTATTCTTATGGGGGGAATATTTCATAATTAAAAAATTTATTATTTTTGTGGAATATATTATTCAAATGAATATATTTTATGATTATAATATTGTGAAGACAAATTTTTTACCATAAAAAAATTTCAATATTTTATGGGGATCATGTATTAAAAATTAAAAAATATGTAATAGAATTTTTTCTCAAATGGCCTTCTTTTAGACATACATTTTTTTATTCACAAATATTATATAGAGAGGTGTATATACATCCTAATTAACAAGTAATTACATGAATTTATTTATTCTCATTACATTTTATTTATCATTTAATGTTATTATCTCATGTGGATTACAATTTAATATTAAAAAAGTTGTAGTGGTTTAATTATAAATTACCATAATTTATCGGGATAGTTTATAATTCTCGGTATAAGAGTAAAATATTATGATCTCTCTCTCAAGAAATTAAATTTTTTTTTATCATGTAGTAATTTAATGATAATAAATTTTCACCTAAATTTTAATCTCCTTATAAAATCATGCAGTCAAAATAATTTATCGAATAACAATATGCCTTATTTTTTATCTTCAATCGAAACACCTTTTATTAAAAAATATGTTTTATAAAAATGATGTAAAAAATGTTTTAAAATTTCTTAATGTTATGTATTAATAATAATTTTATATTTTATTTAATTAATATAAAATATTCTTAAAGGAATAATTATTTAATTTCTAATCAATTCATGTTTGGATATTATAAAAAATAAGATATAATCATTGTTTTACAACAGAAAAAATGAGATGAATTTCCCACCATTAAGAAAATTGTTATATTTTGATCTCAGTTTATCTATATTCAGAATTATATTTTATAAAATTTATTTTAAGAATATATTTTGTTTTAATAATTATTCTCTAAATCAGAAAGTATATATTATTCATGAATTTTTTTATCTCATTTTTACGGAAAAAATTAAATGTCTGAAAATTTAATTTCAATGAATAGGATTGAAAAATATTTTTACAACTAATGTTTTTGGAATAGATTTTAATATAATGGTTTATTTCAGAATAATCATTCAATTTTTTTTCATTCAAATAAATTCTATATATATGATGACTTTCTTTGAGGTGACTTTTTTTATAAGGGATTTTATCCAAGGATATAATTATTATTTATTCTATGAATTGTTTATATTAATGATGATACAATTATTATTATGACCATTTCTCTTCCATGGGTTCTACCATGACATAACTCTTTGGAAACCCTCTTATTCAGAAGGATTATTATAGGATGAAATGATGTAATTGTTATGAAACCTATCACTCTTCCATAGAATATGATATGATAAAATGTTTATGAAACCCATTAAATTTCATGGGTTTTTACAATATGAATCATTATGAAATTTTGGAATAGAATTGTTTTATTTTCATTATGAGATAGTTGTTAATTAATAATTATTGCTAATAGATATGTTAATGAAAATGAACAACGTTGTGATATGACCAATTATTACATCCCATGTATTAATAGGATTATATATTTTAAATTATATTAATATTTTTGAGTTTAATATTAATTTTATATTAATAGTCCCACTATGTATGATAGTGTACCCAACACGCAACAACGAGTTTCTCTGACATCTTATGGTACAAACAACACTGAATTATATCGAAATAAATAAAACTATAATTTAATTATTTTATCACCTAGTTGTTGTATTACTATGAATGAATAGAATTTACTATATTTTGATTTAAAATATTTTACAAATTATTATCCATTTATCGAATAAATTTTACAGTATTAAAGAGAAAATAAGTTCAATTTTAATCATAAAAGAAACTAATATTTTAAAAATAAAATATTATCACCATTTAATGGATAAATCTATTTAAAAATAGTTTTTTCACTTTTATATGTTATATTATATAAAATAAACTTATTTTTTAGAATAAAGACATAAAAATTTACTTCAGTAAAGTTTTTTTTATATTTTTCTAATAATATCCATATTTTTATAAATAGTAAAAAATACATCATTTTAATTAAATAATATATTTTAATATAAGTTATTTATATATTTATTGTAATTTTAATTTGATATCATGTTTTAATCAATAATGTTTATAAAATTTTATAAAATTTTGGTCATTGGAAGTTATTTTACATTATAAATTGATTTAAACACATGTTAATATTTTAATATTTTTTATTTCGTAAAAACCCACTTTTGAGTTTTTACAACAGAAATTAATTCTCAATTAATTACAGAAAATTATGTGTATTGAAATTGGAACAATATATTCCATAGCTGGAATCTGAGGGTCCAAATCATGTAAATAGTTATATTTTATTTTGGAGATTGTGAATACTAACATTAGTAATTATACTTATTTACCATGGATAAGGGGTAAATTAGGTAAATAAAAGTAAAAAAGGTTATAGTAATATAATATTATCCAAACATTTGTCATAATACTATTAGATGAGATACAGACGACCATGGTCTTCCTTTGGTTTATTGTAGGACCACATAGAGCCATGTGGTTGTGATAATGACCTTTTTTAATATTTATTTTAAAGAAAAGGGGAATATAACCTAAAATATATCTCCTAACTAAAAACTTAATCTTGTTGATTAAAAGAACATATTTAACTACAAATAGTCATTATAAATCTATAAATATTTTATACATTTTCATATTTTATTTATAATATTTAGACATTATATAAGTTTATTTATTTATGACAGAAAAATGATTCAGTGATTACCTTATTAATGAATGTATCAACAAAATTATAGCAACCCAGCCTTTTTTATATAAATATTGTATAATTATAATAATAAAAACCTACTTTTGTTACACCATGATGATCAAGAGGTTTTGTGTCATAGGGAAACTTAGAACAAACATAACATTTACAATATCAAGCATAAACATTTATTTAATTCCGTCTTCTATAGTATCTTATTGTTTCATGTAACATCCTTAGAAATCATATTCACCTAGGAAATAAATAAAAAAGGTGTGAGAAAAAATAAATGTGGGAAGGTAGATAAGAAAAATAAAACAATGGGTGAGAATAATCATAACATATGCCATGAATCAGGAACATGATAGGAAACATTAATAAAAGACTTTAAATGTAGCAATACATAGAAAATGAAACATCATTTCACAGTGGTCAAATACCACACATAATTGTGAACAATTATATCATCATATTAACACATCATTTTAATTTTACTCATGACATTTATCTCTTTAAAAAATTAAATGAAACCTTGTATAATTCTGGGCACACCCGCCACATCCTAATATTTACATTATCATGCATGCGACATCAAAAATATGTAAAGCATAAACATAATATAACCTACATAATGAAAAGGTTTTCACATAATAAATAATACACTTATAAAAAATTCCCCAATATAAATAGGTTACATAATTCATTACATTGACCTATTAAATATGAGTGAAGTGTGGAACGATATTCTAGATGTTAAAAGGTTGTGTTAATTTGAATGAAAATGTATTTTTGAAAACATTGTGTTTTTTCATAAAATAAATTATATAACAATTATATCACAGAAATGGTATGATAATTATGAATAAATTATAAATTTTTTGAACCCGTACCGAATGTGGAGTGAAAGTGGGAGACCCTGAAGAATGAATGTTTTGTTTGAGAATTTCCCCTTACCGTGTATCCAAACACATTTTCACTTTAATGAAAAATTTAAAGACATTATATTCATTAATTAAAAACTAAATAACCTTTTATACTTTAATGATATTCATTAAATCTCTATTATGATCATTTATAGGATGTTGGATGAGTTGTAGAGTTAAAATTCAGGGTTCAGGAATGTCCATTTTTATGGTATCCTTGAGCGGTTCAATTATATAGATAAAGAACAATAATATAGACCATGGAAAACATCCATAACTGATATTTAATTTTATTAATTATATAACAAGATTTCAAATGATCATATTAAAAATTATGTTATATATCACGTGGATGAATCATTAGATATAAATTTAATAATTATCATTTGGGTTAACTTGGGTGATTTTTCGACCAAAACCAACTTTTTTTATTTAATAATTTATTAAAATGTACATAGGTTAGTTCCATAACATTATATAGGGTATAAAAATATAATATAATCTATTACAACCAAAAAAATGGTCCATTACCTGATCTGAAGGTGGTAACAGAAAAAAGAAGAACATGTCGTTTTTGAAGGTGATGAATTAACAACTCACGAACAATGTTTTCTTTTCTAAAATATATATAAGAGGAAAAGGGTGCTGGATGATATATTGTCACATTATTATCATACCATTCCATTATATGTGATTTAATTGAGTTATTATACCATGATTATGAGGATAGTTGGGGAGAGATTAATAAACGAACATGATATTGAATTGAAATTAATTGTAAAGAGAGAGAGGGAGGGGAATTACCTCTTCAATCATCCTCTTGAGATCCTCTTTAAAGAACATAGTACTTGTATTTTGATAATACCAGAGGCTCTTGGATGTCAGGGATGGAATATGGATGATGTAATTTTAGTGATTAGACATGGCTTGAAGCTTGAGAGGTGTGAGTAAATAGGGGTGTGAAAGGTTGTATTTATAGTTGAATGGAGAGGTGTTTTCTTAATATTTTAATCATTAGTTTATTAATTTCATCAAAGATAAAAAATAGTGGACATTACATGACCAATAATAGTAAATAGTGCATGTGATTTCGAAATATGGTTTTTTACATCACTAGTTATGTCAGGATTTGTGGAGTTAAATTATAATGTATTTATAAGGTAAATTAGTATATTTTACTACTCACACAAAATTCAAGTATTTAAAAAATCCCAACAATTCACCATAACAATTTTTCAGCGTGTATAATCCAAAAATGATGTAAACTTTTCAAAAATATCTTTCTAAATTTGATAAATTTAATTTTTAATTAAAATCATAATTTACATGAAAAATATATGTTTTAAAATTAAAACTGATTTTATAAAGCATTCAAAAATTCCATAAGGTCTTGTAAAAATAACATAAAACCAGAAGATAAGGAGTTGTTAACTTATAAACACATTCAAGGAAAATTATTTTTCATTAAAATTAATTTATTAATTAAATTAAATATTTATAACCTATAATAATACTAATACTTTAACTATGGTCAAATTAGAAATTCTATGATACCTAAATTTTATTAAATCATTAATGAGTAAGGTTTCTATTGTTTTGGATGATTTAAAATCCATAATGGTAATAATTCTATTCATAAACGTAGGATAATATTTATAAGGGCAGGTTACTATTATCAAAAAAAATTATGTTTTCTCTATCAGACATCAAACATTTTACTGATCACAACCGGGTAAGCCAGACTATCAAAATTCAAAACATATATGTGAACAAATATGTTTAATGATCACATATTATTCAATATAAATATTTTTCATTATTTTTCTTAATGTTATTATAATACAAGGCATAATTACTTGAAGGTTATTCTATTGATAAAATGTTGGTTCATTACATTATTTCCCCCTTAAGAAATTTTTCCCTCAAAATTTTCTTTTAAATAAACAGGTGAGGGTACTCATCCATCATCTCCTTCTCTGGTTCCTATCTGGCTTCTTCAAACTTATGATACCTCATCAAAAATATGAAATGGTGGGTTGACTTGTTTTTTATAACCTTATCTCTTTAGTCCAATATTTTTATTGGCTTCTCCTCATAAGAGATATAATCTTCTTGTTGTACCACCTCTGAGTTCTATACATGTGAGGGATTTGTTACGTACTTTCTCAGGTGTGATACATGAAAAAAAATCATCAAAATATGTCATATTTTGTGTATGTGAAAGAATATAGATCACAGATCCTATGAGGTAAATGGTCTTAATAGGGACAATGTACCTTGTGATTCTATTAGATTTCATTACAAACCATATGACTCTCTTCTACGGTGATATTCGAAAGAAGAATTTATCTATAACATCAGACTCTAAGTCCTTTCGATGGTTGTCAGTGTAGATCTTTTTCCAACTCTGAGCAATTTTGAAATGTTTCTGGGTAAGATGATCCTTCTCTGACATCACTTGCTCAATATCAAGTCTATTTAGATTTCTTTCTCCAACTTCAACCCAATTTGATGGAGTTCTAAAAAAGTTTCGATACAAAGCTTCATATATATCCATATGAATACTCACGTGGATGATATAATTTAATGATAACTCATGTGTAGGATCGAAATATGATATGAGATTCTCAATATACAAGAGGGGGGGTGAATTGTATACTTTAAAAATTCCTTTGGAACCTTTAAAGTTAGTTATGAACAACTAAAGTTTCCTTAAGAAAAGGAAAGGACTAAGTTTAACAAAGTTAAACTAAGTAGATTCACAACACCTCTAACACCGAACTGAACTTAACAAAAGTTACAATATAAGATTCTACCTTAAAGCGTATAGAATCTAAACTAATCAGAGTAAGTAAGGAAGTATAAGAAAGTTATACTTTCCTTAAGATACAAATTGCAGCGGAATAAAAAACAAGTAGTAAAACTACTAGTAACAAGATAATAGTCTTTTAACCCAAAGAGAAGGGTATCCAACAACCTTGGATAAAGGTACCTTGATTTATACTTTCAAGCAAGTCTGTCTTACCCACACCAGGGTAAGCCCTCGATACGAAGATCGGTGTCTCTGTCTTGCTATCCCCGCAAGCCCTCAACTTTAAGGTAGTTGGCAACCTCTGTCTTTCTCAGCAAGAAATCCCTCGATCTTTAAGGTAGTCGGCACCTCTGTCTTCCTATCCCCGGAAGCCCTCGAATGTAATCACCAACATTCGGAGTCGCACGAAGCTTTGAGAGTTAATAAGAGACTCTCTCTCTAGAAATCACTACAACAGCATGTAAGTACTTTTTCAGCAATCAGCCCCAAGCTCTTTCAAATGAGCTCCTATATATAGGTAAGGTCGGCTCCTTCCCCAACGGTCATATTTCCCTTAAAGTTCGGAGGGACCTGTACACGTGTCACTTAGACAACGGTTAGTTTATAACAAAATGGACGACATCGTTTTATAACAAAACAAGTGTAACAGAAAGTACGACATCGTTTTAAACTCTAACATAAAAGTTCGGAATAGAAATTTCGGAGTGAATGTTCGGAGTGAATAAATTCAGAGTGTATAAAACAATGATAATCAGATTCTGTTTAATAGGTGAATTCGGAATGAGAATTCGGAATAGGAATTCGTCATCAGAAATCGTAATGAGAATTCGTCATTAGAATTCGTAATGAGAATTCATCATCAGAATTAGTAATGAGAATTCATCATCAGAATTCGTAATGAGAATTCATCATCATAATTCGTAATGAGAAATCGTCATCAGAATTCGTAATGAGAATTCAGAATGAGATTTCTTCATTAGAATTCGTAATGAGAATTCTTCATTGGAATTCGTAATGAGAATTCGGAGTGGGATTTCTTCATTAGAATTCGTAATGAGAATTCTTCTTCAGAATTCGTATCCTGAATCTGGAATAGAACTAAGTCAGAATTCATATCTGGAATTCGGAATGAAACTTCCTTATAGTTCTTGTCCAGAACTGAATCCTAAAAACAGAATGCTTTTATATCAAAGTTTTAATGATTCCGAGAAAGTGAATCCGAATTTCATACTTAAGAAAAATATTAATGAAAATATGATAAGGATAAATTTTTCTTATAAAAGCGATTTTCCTTAAGAAAGCATTTTTCCTTATAAAAGCAATTTTCCTTAAGAAAGCATTTTTCCTTATAAAAGCAATTTTCCTTAAGAAAGCATTTTTCCTTACAAAAGCGATTTTCCTTAAAGATAAGGTGTTTGCGATTTTCAAAACAAGAAGGAATGGAAAAGTCATAAGAAAAACCTTATTGACTCAACAATCTCCCCCTTTTTGGAAAGCACAAACATCCTTACGAAAAAGCTATTCTAAGAAGAAAGAAACATATTAAAGCTTATCTCCCTTGATTTAAGAATATAGATGAATACGACTAACTCCCCCTTAGGCTTTGAGTCTCTAAGGATCGTATTCATATTTCCGGAGTGATGTTTCTTTAAGAAAAACTCCCCCTTAAACAAACTCTTATTAGAGTTATATCTTCCTTGGGTATTTTTCTTTCTCCCCCTTTGATAAGCACTTATTAGATTTCCTCTTTTTCATAAGGATCTTTTCCTTCTCCCCCTTTGTGATTTTCAAAAAGAATTGGAGGGAATGGAAAAAAATAACAAAGTACCTGAAAAGATTAGTAACGACAGCAATAGAAACACCAAGCATAATTTTCATTATATTTGAAATGTCAGCAACAAAAACAGATTACAACAAAAAGATCGGATTGGTCATTTCGGATCTTTCTCCTTCGACATGAGCCCCTTGAGAATTGTCTTGATCTTCTTGAGATCCTTATGATCTTCTTCTGCTTGCTTTTCTAAGGCAACTATTCTTGCTGACTGAGCTTGAATGATTTCTTCCTGAGCCTTCAACTTTTCTTCCTGAGCTTCCATTTTCTCTTCCTGAGACTTTATCCTTTCTAGAAAATTGATCCGATGATCCCTTTCAAATTTCCAACTTTGATTAACAGAGTTGACCTTTCCATTCAGATCTCTTACTTCCTGACTACGAATGTTCTTTTCCTCTGTCAATTTCTCATCGAATGATGCAGACATCTCATGAAACTTCTTGTCCTCGGTTTGAAATGCATCCTTAACATTCTCCTGAAACTCATCCAGCAACCTCATCTCTTCCACATTCTTCTTCGACCAGCTAGTCATCCTTTTGCACGATCTTTTATGGGCTTCGTAACCAATAAAGAAATTTTTGAACTGGGCTTCTATCTCAACACATTTATCCATAACCATGGATATGGAGTCGGTTTTCTAATTCATTGTATGTTGGAGCATCTGGCACCGAGAGTCAATACTGGAGAAGGTCGGAATTGTTCCCACCAACTTCCTCAAGGATTGTACAACAAAATCGTGCCCCAACGATGATGACTCCGAATCAGAAATCTTGCTAGGAGAATTTTCTTCCTCAATAAGCTCCATCTTCCTCTTAGAAGAACTACCAGCTTCCTTCCTCATACTCTTTTCTGAACTCGGGGTATCAGCAAGAATTCGTTTCCCCTTATCTTTTTCCAGAATAGAAACCTGTTCCGGAGATTTGTTCTCACTATCAGAGACTTGAACAATTTTATCTTCCTCATCAGCAACTTCTTGAACATTGGCTTCTACGTTACCCATCTGAGCAGCATCAAGTAAAATATGTTCTTGACAAGTAACTTCTTCTTCTCCCTTTTCTTCTTCCATTGCAGGAGTAGCAAGCTTTGAAGATTGAGCTTCAGATGTTCGGAGCGAAAGGTGTTCCGAAGGAGTTCCCTTATATTCATCTACTTGTTTGAGCACATCTCCTGTCTCACCACTTCCTTCAGCCGCTTCTTCAACCTCTTCTACTTGCTCTACTTCCTCAGTAGCAACAGCCTCTTCCGGAGTTACAAGATTTCTTCCTGGAGTCTCAGGTAGAGATTCCAGAGAAAAAGATCTCGGAACGGGAATTGTTGCTGAAACCATTTCATTAAACTTCAACAAAGCTTGCACAGCCTCAGCTTCTGACAACTTCTTTTTCAGCTTCTTTTCCTTAGCTTGCTTCTCAAGCTCATCAGCAGCCTTTTCTTTCAGAGCTTTAGCCTCTGCAGGATCCAATCCGAACTGCGGATCTCCTTACTTCCTCTTTTCCTTGTCAGCTCTCCACTTCGCTGCAACCTCATCAGTATATGTCTTCTTCTTCTTAGACTTAGGAGGTGCGGAATGGACTTCCTTAGACTTGGGTTCCTCAGCTTCACATACCACTTCTTTCTGTTTCCTCTTCCTTACCGGCTTTGATGATTCCGGATCAGCCACTTTCGGAGTCACTTCTGCTTGAGGCGGTAGATCAATGAATTTCCCTGACTCCTTGTTAAAAGCTATATTCATCCTTTTAAGAGTTGCATCACTGAGCAACATGATCTTGCAAACTTTCGGCTTAGAACTACAAGCAACCTTGAAGGATTCTAGGCACCGAACTATCAACTTCGATAATATTGCCGGGTACATCACTATCTGAGCTCTCAGATTCCCCTTTTTCAAATTATCAATGTTGAGAAGAATATGCTTCATCAGGTTGAACTTTCATAGATTTATCAGAAAATCCAAGATGTATATCTCACTCTTCTTCAAGCTTTCCTTGTCTCCTTTTCTTGGTACGATAAGCCCTTGCACCCATAACTCCAGAATCCGGAAGTTTGTAGATAGGGTTGCAATTTTCGGAGCCTTATCATCATCCAGTCCGAGAATTTCTAAGGCTTTCTCCTTGTTGAAACTACCCAAGGAGTCTGGCAGAACGTGCGAGATAAACTCAGCTTCCCCTTCATAACTCAGCCCTACCAAGCTTGCAGCCTTGGTGTAAGATAGCTTATATGTCTTTCCATACGATTTGAACGAAAATTTTTCTCTATTGTCTTCCACGAAGAAATCAACTGTCTCATAAAACTCGACAAGCAAGTCTGAGTAGACTTCATCTTGGTTGCCGGTTTTTGATATCGCAACATCCTCCTAGCCATTTAACTTGATATTCTTCGAAATGATAGAATCATAGTTGCTGAAGAAATTCGGATGAACTAACCGCTCTCTGTAGACTAACCACTGAGAAATGGGCTTGGTTGAAGACATCTCTTGAGAAGCTAACTCTGCAGACATTCGGATCTGAAATCTCTGAGAAGTTCGGAACTGAGAAGACTGAAGTTTGGAATGGCCTTAAATCAGAGAGTCAGAGCTTCAGCACGCAAAAGCTTGAAATCGATGTGGGACGAGAAAATAGGGTCCCCTTTATATAGGCATTGGGATGACGGTTCAACTTCCTCGGTTGATCTGACGGTTTAGAATGATTTGAGATCAGATCTAACGGTTGAAAGCTTGAATCCGATCTTTTTGAGGTTTTAATAATGTAAAGAATTAAGAAATCCAAAAAACCAAAAACAAACTATAAGAAATTGTCAGCAAGTAAAATATGATTACGAAAACTTCAGTAAGGAAATCATACCTTTCGGATTAGCTTAGGAAAGTTATTCGTAATGGGTAATATAAAGACGACTACGAAAAATTCAATACGAAAAACTAAATACGAAAAAGTCAATACGAAAGACTCAATACGAAAAGGTAAACACAAAAAGTCAATACGGAAGACTCAGTACGAAAGTTCCGTTATGAAAATACCAGTACGAAAGTTTTCCATTCCGGAAATTTTCAATACGAATACTTCCATTCCAGAAGTATTCTGTGCGAAAATATCCTTTCTGGAAAATTGTTGTTCCGGAAATTCCATTCCGGAAATTTTCGTTCCGAAAAGTTTGAAAACAAAATTTGAAAAACTTTGTTAGATAATCAAACAAATGTACTCCCCCTATGAAAAGGAGTTTTATTACTGTAAGGATATTTTTCAACAGAAAGTTAATTGAGGAAGATTACCTTACGGTTATCATTCCTAACTTCTGTTTAATATATTCAAATCTATCAGAAGGTAAAGATTTTGTTAAGATATCAGCAAGTTGATCTTGCGTTCCGATAAACTGAAGAATAATATCTCCTTTAAGTGTGTGATCCCTAAGAAAGTGATGCCTAATATCTATGTGTTTTGCACGGGAGTGATGTGCAGGGTTTTTACTTAGGGCAATGGCACATGTGTTATCACACAAAATTTGAGTTTTAGTAAAACTCAAGCCATAGTCTGTGAGTGTGTGTTGCATCCACAACACTTGTGCACAACAACTTCCAGCTGCTACATATTCAGCTTCAGCAGTGGAGAGTGCAACGGAATGTTGCTTCTTGCATGACCAAGAAACTAATGAATCTCCTATGAAATGACAAGTTCCGGATGTACTTTTCCTATCCATTCTACATCCACCAAAGTCAGCATCATAAAAGCTTTTTAGAACAAAATCATTTCCCGAAGTATAAAATAATCCTAGATCCATGGTTCCTTTAAGGTAGCGAAAAATTCTTTTTACTGCCTTTAAATGAGATTCCTTAGGATTGGATTGATATCTTGCACACAAGCATACAGAAAACATTAAGTCTGGTCGACTAGCTGTTAAGTAAAGTAGACTTCCGATCATACCTCTAAAAGATGTTTGATCTACTGGTTTCCCAGCTTCATCAAGATCTAAAGAGTTTGAGGTACCAATGGGAGTACTTATACTCTTAGTGTTGTCATAACCATACTTTTTAAGAAGATCTTTAATATACTTATGTTGGGATATGTAGGTTCCTTCTGGTTTTTGAGAAATTTGAAAACCAAGGAAAAATGTTAACTCACCCATCATACTCATTTCAAACTCAGATTTCATTAGACTAGCAAAAGAGTCAGTCAAAGATTGCTGAGTTGAACCAAATATAATGTCATCAACATAAATTTGAACAATCAAAACATTTTTCTTATCTTTCTTTATAAAAAGGATTGGATCTGCATTTCCCTTAACATAGTTATTTTGAAGCAAAAATCCAGTAAGTCTATCATACCATGCTCGTGGGGCTTGTTTAAGGCCATACAAAGCTTTGGTAAGTCTAAAAACATGATCAGGATGTTTTGTATCTTCAAAGTCAGGAGGTTGTTCAACAAAAACTTCCTCTTGAACATAACCGTTAAGAAAAGCACATTTCACATCCATTTGAAATAGTTTGAAATTAAAGAATGCTGCAAAGGCAAGTAGAATACAGATAGATTCAAGTCTAGCTACTGGAGCATAGGTTTCTTCATAGTCTATTCCTTCTTGCTGATTATAGCCATTAGCAACAAGTCTAGCTTTATTTCTAACAATGACTCCATTTTCATCACATTTATTTCTGAAAACTCATTTTACTCCAATAACATAAGTTTCCTTAGGTCTCTCAACCAAGGTCCAGACTTTATTCCTTTCGAATTCATTTAGTTCATCTTGCATTGCTTTGATCCAATCATCATCACCTAAAGCTTCATCAGTGCTTTTAGGCTCTAATTGGGAAAGAAATGCTAGATGTTCTACTTCATTTCTTAAGTAACTTCTAGTCCATACAGGTTGATTTACATCACCAATGATACTATCACTGGGATGATTCTTAAGAAACACCTGATTTGGGTTTTGTAAAACCTGTTCATCAACATAAGGTAGAAAGTCTTCTGGGGTAAATGTTTCAGAATTATCTTCTAGAACAATTTCCTTATCAGAAGGTTCTTCTATCAACGGTTGATAATCAGTTTTTGAAAACACATCCGAAGATGTAGGTTGGGAGGTTTTAAAAACAAAAGGATCTGACTCATCAAATTTTACATGTACTGTTTCCTCAACAGTACAAGTATTTTTATTAAAAACTCTATAAGCCTTAGAGGTTGTGGAATAACCTAAGAAAATTCCTTCATCAGACTTTGGTGCGAATTTATGTAAGTTATCTTTAGTATTCAAAATGAATACTTTGCAACCAAAAACCTTGAAGTAGGAAAGTCTTGGTTTTCAACCATTCCATAACTCATAAGGTGTTTTATTAAGAAAAGGTCTAATTAAAACTCGATTTATAGTATAACAAGCAGTACTTACAGCTTCAGCCCAAAAATGTCTAGCAATAGAATATTCACTCAACATGGTTCTAGTTATCTCTTGAAGAATTCTATTTCTTCTTTCAACTACACCATTCTGTTGAGGAGTTCTAGGTGCTGAAAAGTTGTGAGTAATACCTTTCTTACTACAAAAAGTTTCAAAATCTGAATTTTGAAATTCTCCTCCATGATCACTATGAATAGTTTTTAATGGAAGGTTTTTCTCATTTTTAACTTGGGCTCTAAAACTTTTGAAATAAGAAAAAGCTTCAGATTTCCTTGCTAGAAAATAGACCCAAGTAAATCTAGTGTAATCATCAACAAGAACAAACACATAGTATTTTCCTCTAATGCTTCCAGTTTGTGTTGGACCAAAAAGATCCATATGCACCAACTGTAATGCATCGGTTGTTGAGACTTCACCGATTGACTTAAAACTAGATTTATGTTGCTTGCCATATTGACAAGGATCACAATCTTTAGAAGAATCAAATCTAAGCTCCGGTAGATCCTTAACAAGTTTCTTCTTAGAGAGTTTACATAGGTTCCTAAAATTACAGTGTCCTAATCTTCTATGCCATAACCAAGAGTGATCTTCCATTGCACTTAGGCAAGGTAAATCTTGGCTTCTTAGGTCTTCTAAGTTTAAGGTGTAAACATTCTCTTGCCTATTGGCTGAGAGAATAAATTCTTCCTTGGAATTGTGAACTAAGCATTTATCATTCCTAAAATTTACAAGGTAACCTTCATCACATAACTGACTTATGCTAATGAGGTTGTGCTTAAGATCTTTAACAAAAAGAACATTTGAAATCAAAGTTTTACCTAAAAAAACAATATTACCAATACCAACAATCTCTCCCTTAGCATTGTCTCCGAAAGTTACCTTTCCTCCTTTCGTTTTGATAATCTTTTCAAAAAAGCTTTTGTTACCAGTCATATGCCGGGAACATCCACTATCCATGTACCAAATATTGTTGCTAGAACTTTCTTTATTTTCCTGAAATTAAGAACAAAGTTAGACTTTCGGAATCCAAACTTTTTTGGATCCGAGATTTCCAGACAATAAAATTTTAGGTACCCACATTTTCTTAGAAAAGTAAGCTTTATGAAAACCTACGGATTGGGTTTTGTTTAAGGAACAATTTCTTGCCTAGTGACCACCACATTGACATTTAGTGCAAAATGGGGCACTTTGAGGAACAAAATAATTGTTGCTGAAAACAGGTTTTGCTTTGGTATAACCAAATCCGGATTTATTTCTTAAAGGTCGTATTTGAGAATACATCTTATCAAAATTTTCCTTACCATGGGTAAAGTTTTATAAACACTTCTTTATGGAAAAAATTTCGGACTTGAGTTTTACAACCAAGTTTTTATCCTCAAAATCATTAGTTTTTGAACTAGAGTTAGGCTCGAAAACATTTTTATTAGAAATTACTTTTTCTAATTCTTTAGCAAGTTTGTTCTTCTCAGAACTTACTTCCTCAAGATTTTTTGAAATATTTTCAAAATCAGCATTTTTCTTATCAAGATCTTTAGAAAGATCTGATATCTCTTTAGTAAGAATAGAATTCCTAGAATTTGCCTTATCAAGTTTCATGTTGAGTTTGGAATTCTCAGTTTCAAGAAGTTCAGCAAACCTAGAGACTTCTTCATAAGTAGGTAATGTATTTTCCTCATCAGAAGATGATTCTTCATCAGAAGAGTTATAATACTTACTATCATTAGAATTTAAAGAAATATTGGTCAATGACTCAGCATTTCGTACCTTAGCCATAAGAAAATGATTTTCAATGGGTAATCTGGCTATAAGACCAAGATTCTTCTGTCCTGAAGATTCATATTCAGAAGATTTATATGAAGAGTCACCACCACTGGCACTCCAGGTGTCATTAGCTTTCAGAACTTTCTTAGCTTTGGCTTTGTAATACTTCTTCCTGTTCTTTTCTGATTGTCTTTCCTTCCTTTCTTTCTTTCTGAGCATAGGGCAATCTGGTCTAATATGTCCAGCTCTTTTACATTCATAACAAGTTACTTCTCCATCTTTCTTATCTTTCCTATCCTTTATCTTATACTTGGATTGAAAGTTTCTTTGCCCAGCTATCTTGTTCATCCTTCGAGCAAGATTGGCTAATTCATTTTCTGAAACTTCACTCTCACTAGATTCGGATTGGAAAATGACTTTCTTAGATTTGGATCTGGTTACTCTCTCAGGAGTCTTAGCTTTCATCTGATTCGAAGTTGTAGTAAAAGCAACTGTTCCATTTCCATTCTTCTTCTTAATGTTGTCAGCATCTCTCTTCATTCTTGTCTCATGTTGTAGAAGAGTTCCAAATAATTCATCAAGAGTAATTTGAGTAACCTTCCTGTTCTCATCTATAGCTGTTCTCTTGGATTCCCACTCATTGGGCATAATATCAATTATCTTGTCCACAAGAGCTTCATCATCTAAACCTTTTTCTCCCATAGATTGTAGACTGTTGACGATAGTCATAAATCTTTGTTGAACTTTACAGATAGGTTCTCCATAAGGAAAATTGAAGCCATGATATTCAGCTCTAAGCATAGCTCTTCTAGTCTCAATCACCTTAGAAGTCCCAAAGTGTGTAACCTCTAGCTTCTTCCATATACAGTTAGCTGCTTCACAAGAAGAAATTGGGGTATATATATTTCTAGTCATTAAACATAATAAAGTACTGTGTACCTTATAATTGAGTTGATATTCTTGCTTTTCCTGGTTAGTAAAGGTTCTGACTTCCTTGTCAGGAATTTTATAGTCACCAGTAAGCATCACAAAGTTATCTACTCCAGTATTGATAACAAAAGTCTTCATACGATCTCTCCAGTATTCATAGTCATTACCATCGAAGATTGGTGGCCTTGTAGGATTCATATTGTCAATAGATCCAACATTCATTCCTGCCATACTAAAAATAACTTTTCACACAAACTAGTTAGTTGCAAAAGTTCGTAATCAAAATGTTCGGAATGAGAAAAGTTCGGAATGGATAATCCGGAATGACAATGTTCGGAATGGAAAAATGAGCAAGAAAAACTTGTATGTGAGTACAAGTATTTTAGTAACCTTGGCTCTGATACAAAATGTAAGAATGGTATAGAGTAAGAGGTTTCCAACCTCTGATACCAATTGTAGGATCGAAATATGATATGAGATGCTCAATATACAAGAGGGGGGGTGAATTGTATACTTTAAAAATTCCTTTGGAACCTTTAAAGTTAGTTATGAACAACTAAAGTTTCCTTAAGAAAAGCAAAGGACTAAGTTTAACAAAGTTAAACTAAGTAGATTCACAACACCTCTAACACCGAACTGAACTTAAAAAAAGTTACAATATAAGATTCTACCTTAAAGCGTATAGAATCTAAACGAATCAGAGTAAGTAAGGAAGTATAAGAAAGTTATACTTTCCTTAAGATACAAATTGCAGCGGAATAAAAAACAAGTAGTAATACTACAAGTAACAAGATAATAGTCTTTTAACCCAAAGAGAAGGGTATCCAACAACCTTGGATAAAGGTCCCTTGATTTATACTTTCAAGCAAGTCTGTCTTACCCACACTAGGGTAAGCCCTCGATACGAAGATCGGTGTCTCTGTCTTGCTATCCCCGCTAGCCCTCAACTTTAAGGTAGTTGGCAACCTCTGTCTTTCTCAGCAAGAAAGCCCTCGATCTTTAAGGTAGTCGGCACCTCTGTCTTCCTATCCCCGGAAGCCCTCGAATGTAATCACCAACATTCGGAGTCGCACGAAGCTTTGAGAGTTAATAAGAGACTCTCTCTCTAGAAATCACTTCAATAGCATGTAAGTACTTTTTCAGCAATCAGCCCCAAGCTCTTTCAAATGAGCTCCTATATATAGGTAAGGTCGGCTCCTTCCCCAACAGTCATATTTCCCTTAAAGTTCGGAGGGACCTGTACACATGTCACTTAGACAACGGTTAGTTTATAACAAAATGGACGACATCGTCTTATAACAAAACAAGTGTAACAGAAAGTACGACATCGTTTTAAACTCTAACATAAAAGTTCGGAATAGAGATTTCAGAGTGAAAGTTCGGAGTGAATAAATTCAGAGTGTATAAAACAATGATAATCAGATTCTGTTTAATAGGTGAATTCGGAATGAGAATTCGGAATAGGAATTCGTCATCAGAAATCGTAATGAGAATTCGTCATTAGAATTCGTAATGAGAATTTATCATCAGAATTAGTAATGAGAATTCATCATCAGAATTCGTAATGAGAATTCATCATCAGAATTCATAATGAGAAATCATCATCAGAATTCGTAATGAGAATTCGGAATGAGATTTCTTCATTAGAATTCGTAATGAGAATTCTTCATTGGAATTCGTAATGAGAATTCGGAGTGGGATTTCTTCATTAGAATTCGTAATGAGAATTCTTCTTCAGAATTCGTATCCTGAATCTGGAATAGAACTAAGTCAGAATTCATATCCGGAATTCGGAATGAAACTTCCTTATAGTTCTTGTCCAGAACTGAATCCTAAAAACAGAATTCTTTTATATCAAAGTTTTAATGATTCCGAGAAAGTGAATCCGAATTTCATACTTTTGAAAAATATTAATGAAAATATGATAAGGATAAATTTTTCTTATAAAAGCGATTTTCCTTAAGAAATCATTTTTCCTTATAAAAGCAATTTTCCTTAAGAAAGCATTTTTCCTTATAAAAGAAATTTTCCTTAAGAAAGCATTTTTCCTTACAAAAGCGATTTTCCTTAAAGATAAGGTGTTTGTGATTTTCAAAACAAGAAGGAATGGAAAAGTCATAAGAAAAACCTTATTGACTCAACATCATGTAATGGGATATGTTAATCACATACACCTTTAAATTTCAATTAACATCCTCGTAGAATGTGTTCATGCGTCAAAATAGTACTTTCAGATTGGCCATATGTTTGTGGGTGATAGGCTGTGCTGAAATTAAATTGACCACTCAAACCATGATGAAGGCTCCCCTAGAATTTAGATGTGAACCTTAGATCACGATATGAGGAAATAAATAGTGTAACACTTTTAATTATCCCCAATTCATTCACATATTTCTTTTCTTATTTTCAAACTGATAGATCTCACCGAATAACAATAAAATGGGAAGTCTTGGTGAATCGATTAAGAACCACCCAAATCACCTTATTTCCCTTCAATGTATTTGAGAAACACATCACAATGTCTATAGTGAAATTCTACCATTTTTCTTATGTGTATATTCAATGGTTTAATCATCCCTTTTTACTTTTTTCTCTCTATTTTAACTTGTTGAACTTCCAAGAACCTTATGATTTATTCCTCAATATCTTTATTCATGTTATCCTACTAGAAGTATTCTCAGATATCTCAGAATATCATGGTTCTACCAAGATGGATTGAGAATTATGTGGTATGTAAATTATAAAATATCTTATTCTTTATCGTGGGTGATGAAGGCACACAAAACCACATTCTAAACTGAATCACACATTAATCATCGATATGGGACTCGTGAAGCTTCCCTATTATTGTTGATATCACTATAATTTTTAACTCTAATTCATCCCTTTGTCCCTTCGTAATCTTATCTTGGATAAATGGATTCACAATCATTTAGGAATGGTATGATATATCCCCTTCCTTTATGATTTCCAAATCCATCCTTTGTAAATCCCAGAAGATATCGTCTATCTCAATGGGTAACATTGATTGAGAATTAGCTTCTTTTTTTCTCTGATAATCTGGTACCTTGTTCACCTTTCTAGTATGATAGGTAATATATAAATTTTAGTTATTGATTAGCCTTAAACATCTCCTATGATTCATGTTGATCCCATTTTGTGTGAATATTTACATTCGGATCTTGTGGTTAGTGTGTATGTCACACTTCTCGCCATAAAGGCAGTGCTTCCAAATTTTTAATAAAAAAATCATAGCTGTTAGATCTGGATCATGCAGTGGGTAGTTTTTCTCATGTATCATCGACTGTAGTGAGGCATAGGAAATCACATTATCATATTTCATGAGTAAAAAACCCAAGCCTTTCTTTGATGAATGAGCTTATTAAAATACTTTCTCCACTTATCGGTAGTCTGAGTACATGTGTAGTGATCATACTTCTTTTTACTTCCTTGAATATTCCCTTACATTATTCCATTTAGATATACATTAACCCTTTTCTTGTTTACATTGTTATTGGTCTTGAAAACCATGACGAATTTCTCAGAAAACATCGGTAGTACTGAACTAATCCAAGAAAACTATGTATTTTAGTGACACTAGAGGGTATGGTCCATTCTTCAACCACATTTGGTTATGAATTGTCCACAAACATTTCCTGTTTTATCACATGTCCCACAAACGTTACTTGTTTCAACCAAAAGTCACACTTTCTGAACATGGCATAAAACGTCTCCTTTCTCAATGTCACCAACACAAGACATATATGTTACTCAAGTTTCACCTTTATCTGACAGTATATGAAAATATCATTGAAAAAAACTACAAAAAAAAATTGATGAGGTAATTTCAAAAGACTATATTTATAGTATCCATGATTATTGAAAGGGAATTAGTAAGTCCTAAAGGGAATTACCAGAAACTCATAGTGACCATAACTAGTACAGAAGGAAGTCTTCTAAATATATTCCTTCTACACCATTTATTGTTGATATTAATAATAGAGATCCACATTTGAGAAGTATTGATCTTTTATTTATTAACCAAATATACCAGCAGTCCCTGTAAGAGGATACCTTTTCATTATGTAGATCTTGTTATGTTCCCGATAATCAATACACAACAACATTGTTCCATCCTTCTTCTTCACAAAGAGAACTAGCACACCCCAAGGTGATCCACATAGTCATATGAGCCAATTTTTCATATTCTCTTGTAGCTACTTCTTTAACTCCTCCAAATTGATAGGATCCATCCTATAAAGACACATTAAGATTGGAGTCTCTCTAGGTATGAGTTATATTGAGAACTCCACCTCATGATTCGAGTGAAGTTAGGCGAGTCTTCATGAAATAAATCATGGTATTCCATCACGATGTGATTTTCTTCAAGGTAGGAACTTTCCATTGACTCGGACATTTGGGCTATCTATGCTTCATTGTAAGGACTCAACACCCATATCATTGGAGTATTTTTCCATGTAGATTCATGTTATTCCTTGAATTTTTATAATAGAATCAGAAGGTTCACAGTATGAAATGATATTTCTTTTACCTGAAATTTTATAAATTCATTATATAAACAGATCCAATTCATTCCCATTATAACTATGAATTCCACATAGTAAAGTCTAACGAGGATCATTGGAAGAATATTCCCACATACACCATCATGAGTAGAATCAAACAATTGGGGTGAAATGATTGTACCAAAAGGTGTATTTATAGATATTTCTACATCAAGGATTTAGGGATTTGATTATATTTATCGAGAAAACAAGTATGATATAAAGGTGTGTGGACAACCATAATAAAATAACAATGTTTCCAATCTTGAGTGAAAAGAAATATTAACTTTTACAACTTCATTATATTTATCCTCTTCTAAAGTAGTGATGAAATAATCCTTTACTTGTTCAATAGGATTTTGTTTTTTCATACGCCAATTACCCTCGAGTACTAGAGGATTAGTGAAATGTCTTGCATTTTTCCTCTACATTCTATAGTTTTATCATTTGAACATGGGCGGGGATCCCCATTATTGTACTAAATTCTCCTTCCTTTTCAAGTATTTTTGACAATCATGATCATGGCATCCTTCTTTCACATGCTCAAATCATGTATCCATTCCATTGAAGTATTTCCCATGATGAAACTAACCACATTTTTCGCATGTGGGTTGTTGAGTTTTCTTCCAACCTTTATCATTAGATCCCCCAGATTGAAACTCCCTATTTTCTTTCTAATCACCATAGCCATGGTGCCATTCTTCAAACTCCATCTATACATTGATGTATTACTGAAAAACATCTTCATAACTCCCAAAGAATCATATTTCAAGAGCCTTACATGGAGTGGTTTTACCCCACTAAAGAATCTATCAATATTTATATCATTTTTATAAAAAACCTGAAGCGTACCTTGCAATCCTTGTAAAATTCACTTCGTAATCGTGATAGATTCTTCTTCCTTTTTCATGATCTCTTTGAATTCACTATCTATGTCCGTATGAAGACATAATTGTAAATAAAGGTTAATAATCATGATCTTAAAGTCTTCACATTACATACCTTCAATTTCATATATTGGCTTGGCGTTCTTAATCAATTACCATCATTGATCATCCGCTCCCTCAAGATGATACATTGTTAATATCACCATCCTCATCTCATCATAGTGGAGCACGGAAAATATATTCACAATTTAGTTGACCCATTGTTCTGCATATAGTGTATCAGAATACCCACAAAATGTCAGTGGTTGTTGCCACATAAAACACTTTATAGATAGTTTCTCCCTCTTTGTTGATGGAGGAAATTCTCCCCAATTCTGGTTATTGATCATAACCTGAGATAATTGGGTAGGCATCTCCATGATGTTTTGAACTCAACCTCCCAAAGCATTGGCGTTGTCATTCTGGCAATCACTGCCTTGTGCCTCACATGGGTTATTGTCTTAGTTTCTCTTGGTTATCACAATTTTCAAAAATAGGAAATGTTAGAAGAAAAACACAATTCTACAAGTAATGAATACATAAAATATTAATTTAAAAACTTTTCACTAAAATCATACCTTATGGTATCTCTATGTAATGATTCTTGTCTGCATATAAGTTCTTATTCTAATAATAGAGGTTCTCTTTAGGGTTCAGTAATCCTAAATCCCAAAATAACTAATCATTTCCTATGATACCAACTATAGTGATACAACATTTTCTTACATTAATATTAAATAATTATAATGATAAAAAACCTAATACTTGTACCCCATAAGAATCTAGAGGATTAGTGTCATGTCAAACTAGGACCAAACATGACATTTACAACATCACGCACAAACATTTATCTAATTCATTCATCTACACCATATTATTGTCCCTTATAATCTCCTTAGTAATCATATTCACATGAGGATATATATAAAACAATTTATCTGAAATCCTATTAAAATGGTATATAAGAACAATATAAAAATTTGTGAGAATAATAATAACATAAGAAAAAGATCATAAACTGAGGGAAATCATTAATAAAATACTTGAAATGTGGAAATGTATAAAAAATAAAACATCATGTCTTAGTGGTCAACTACCAAATGTAATTTTAAACAATTATAGATACATTTTAACACATAATTTCACTTTTCATCATTATATTCATCACTTTTTCCAATAAATTGGAGCACTGTATAATTTTAGGCACACCCGTCACATCATAATATTTACATTATCATGCTTGCCACATTAAAAATATTTAAATTTGAACATAACATATACAAGGGAAAGAAATTTGTTTCATATAATGAATAATACATTCATAAAAATTTGGCCCCCAAAATAAATAGGTAATATCAGTCTTGCCATAGAACCATTAACCATGAGTGAAGAGTGAAACAATATCCAATAAGTAAAAAATGATGTATTTATTTGAATGAAGTGTTCTTTTGTAAAAAAAATTTGTTTTTGTAAATTAAATTAGAGAACATTTATATCCTTGAAAATTTATAATAATGATTATTAAAGGATTTTCATTTAGAAACCATACCGAACATGGAGTGAAAGCGGGAGAACCTAATGAATGAATGTTAGTTTCATGAATTTCCACATAACTTGTATCAGAACACTTTCCTAACTTTAATGTCATGTATAATGACGTTATATTAATTAATTAACAATTAAATAACCTCTTATACATTAATAAGATTAATTAAGGTTCTTTTAAGTTAATTTCATAGGATGTTGGATGAGTTTTAGCGTTAAAATTCATTATTTAAGAATGTTCATTTTTATGGTTTCCTTGAGTGGTTCATTTGTATTCATAAATGGAAGTTCATGTAAAACATGAAAAAACATACAGAATTGATATTTCTTGTTATTATGGTTATTCTAGGATTTTAACTGATATTATAATGAATTTTTTTATTTATCATGTGGAAGAATCATTAGACAAAAATTTAATGATAATCGTTCGGGATAATTCGAGCTGTTTTTTTGACAACAATGATCTAGTTTGGTTTAATCATTTACTAATATGTACATAAGTTATTTAGAAACCCTTAAATATTGTATAATACATATAATATAATATATAAAAACATAAAAAATTGTTTCAGGACCATATATGATGTCAAAATGGATAAAAGAAAACTTGTCATTCTTGAAGGTGATGAATTAACACCATAAAAACAACGTTTTCTTTTCAAAAATAAAATTAAGTGAAAAGGGGTTGGATGATATATTATCCCATTTTTATCATAAAATTACAGTATATGTGATATAATTCGCTACCATACCATACTGATGTGTATTGTTTGTATATTTTAAGAATAAAACATGAAATTGAAAGGAAATTAAAGGAAAAGATAAAGAGGGGAATTACCACTTGAATCATTCTCTTGAGATCCTCCTTAATGAACATAGGAATGTATTTTTATAATATTATGATATCTTAGATGTGGGGAAGGGGTTAGGTAAGATGTTTGGGTATAGTTTAGACAAGGATATAAGCTTGATGGGGGAGAGTAAATGAAGGTGTGAAGGGTTTTATTTATAGTAGAGTGTGTGAGGGGTTTTCTTAATACTTTAATCATTAGTTTATTAATTTCTAATATGAAAATAAATATTTATCATTACCGTAATTATAATTTTAAACGGGGAATTTGATTTTTATATTTCTATGCATACATATCTTTTGATGTCAGGAATTGTGGATTAAAATTATAATGCATTTATATGGTAAATTAATGTGATTAACTATTCCGAAAAAATTCAAGTATTTCAGAAAATCCAAATATATCAACTAATTTTTGTTTTCAACATATAGAATACCAAAATAAAGTCCATTTTCTATAATAATATTCTAACTATGATTAATTTAATATTTAATTAAGATCATTATTTACTTGAAAATACAGTTTTTAAAATTAAAACTAATTTTATAATGCTTTCAAAAATTACAAAAGGTCTTATAAAATTATCTAAAATCTAGCAGATGTAGAATTGTAAACTTAGGAAGACATTCAAAGAAAATATATATTATTTAAAATAATTAATTTATTATATTAAATATATATGGCCTACAGTAATTCAAATACTTTTACTATGGTCAATGTTCCACTTTTATGATTCCTAAATTTTATTTAATCATTCGTGGTTAAAGTAACTATTTTATTGGATGATATTATTTATATTAGGGTCATATTACTATTCTTAAGGGTTTTTTACTATTCACAAAAAAATATGTTTTTTCGATTGGACTCCAAACATCATACTGATCAAAATAGTGTATGTAAGATTATCGAAATTTAAAACATAAAAGTGGTAAAATTACATTTAATGGTCACATAGTATTTAGTATCATTATAATTCATTATTTTTTCTAATGTGTTTATAATATAAGACATAATTATAAAAAGTTAATTCCAATGATAAAACATTGAGTTGTTGTAGAAATGATACTATAAATATAAAAATTAATGCAATTTGAACATTTTTATGCCATCCCCAAATTTGTTTTGATGACATTTAAATTTATTGTATGAGTTAATTCCATTTGTTTTATAGAATAAATTTGTTATTACATTAAAACAAATCAATATCTAAATTGAGTTCAAAAGTACATAAATGTGTTTTCAAAAGAAATACTATTTCATTATATGATATGAAAGTACTAAAAATACAAGATTAATAAAACAAACTTATATAATGTTAAAAATTGACATTAATGATCCGCTTATGGTTCAATTTTAATTTTATATTATCTATACTAACCATATATTACGAAAATACTAGAATAGATGGTAAGAGTTATTGTTTTAACAAAGGGTTAATGATAAAATATATGTTTAATTTTATGACCTATTATTGTATAAAAAAAATTGGTTAAGAGGAATTAGACACATACTCTGGTTATTCTTGAACATTAAGGATTTGGAACAAATTTAACTGTAAAATAAATTTTTTATAAAATGTTAAATCATTCTTTTGATAATGTGAATCTCCTCTAACCTTTAAAAGGAAAAAAACCCTTCCACCAGTCTCAAACAAATAATGAACCTTGTATCATCCAAATTCTCCTAAAATAAGCTAAAACATGCATCTATTACTCCTAGAAGACTTACCTAAGGAAGATGGAAAATCAAATAAGTATTTTGGCTCAAATCAAAAAGAGTTACCCAATTTTGAGGTAACATTTTCTCTCAAGCTCCATTGCATTATTTCCCTTCATAAATTCCCATGATCTTATTAATGTATAATTAAAAAAAAAATATACTCAATATATTAGGATGTTTTAATGTGAAGGATTATAATCACACTTACACACACATCCTTATAATGGATATGAACATACTGTTTCTTTGTACGGTGTACTATTGGCTCCCGAAATGATGACGGTTTAATCTTATACTAACACCTATAAAAATAGAAATTATAAATGAAAAATATTTATATATGAAATTTACTATATTTTTATTTTCTCTATAATTTTTTTTGTTTATTTACAACATACCGTTATGCTTTCCATAATGTGAAAATATGATAATTTCCTTTGAGAGTGTGTAGACTACCACCCCCACAAAGTGATATGACTCATTTATCCCATTAATGAGACGTATAAAGGATGGAGATAATGGACTTATTTAACATATATATAATATTTATTATAGTAGAATTATAATACACATGTGTATCATTTTTTTCTTATTCCTGTAATATGACAAAGAAATGAATGTATCGTTTATGAATATTTATAACCTACTGTCTCCAGGAATGGTGCATTTCATTTATTATTTTTAAATGAAAGAGTATATTCTAAATACATATATACATGATATATATTGTATATAAATCATGACTAATATTATGGAGATTATGGAATTTGGACTTCTTGGATAATGCTCATCAAAACAAGTTCATTTTTTACTCAAATACCGAACAATGAAAAATGGTCTGATATGAACTAAATTAATTAACTAATTGCAATAAAATTATAATAAGTGATATAAAATGAATAATAAAAATTAATAAAGATCTAAATCATGTATAAATTATCAAAATTATATTATAGAGTAAATTAATGATTGAACAAGACAAGTCATATTCAATGTTAAGGGCTTTACAAACTCAACTTCAACACATTAGGTTTTATGTATACCTCATTGATTATATTATTCCAAGATTATATGTGGAATCACTGTTTAGTTTTTTATTTTATAATTTCATATTCCTGTTGTATGAATATACTACTAATAGACATAATCACCCGATTGAAAAATTCATACATCAATTATATAATCTTTGTAAGCGAAATATTATCTCATTCTCCATTAATTTTGTAAAATATCCATGAAATTGTTTTAATTTTTCCATGAATATTTGTAACTATAATATTAATTTTTTAAACTAAATATCCACATATATTTTTTGTATTTATAATTTTCATGCGTAATTATTTAATCAATTTATCCTTAATATATAAATATGATCTGTAACACCCTGATATTTGAGGAGAAATATTTTTTATGTCTCATGTTATACACAACACAAAGAGAATATTTCAGTATACCCAACACTGGCTTGTCTTTTGTTACACTCAAGAGAAACCTTCCTCGATAGCTTGGGTTTCACGTAATGTCGAGTTTCACTAAATACTGATATATTATTATAATACTATGAACTAGCCATTATTAATTTTATTAACAGAATTTTGAATTTTATAACATTATAATTCATCTTATACATTTTCTATAATGAGATATGAAAACAAAATCAATTTTTGGATAAAAGAAGTATTTTAAAAAAAATGAAGTTTTACCTCCTTTTGATGGCGCACCCATTTTAAATATAATTTTCGAAAAGGTTATCAGTTAAGTTTTACAATATAATCTTCTTCTTTTGAATCAGGATATAAAAATTTATATTGGATAAATTTTTGACACTTTTCTGATAACTTTTATATTTTGATGAATAGGAAAAATACACTAAATTTTTCTTAAAAACAGCTTTTTTCATCAAGATAATTTATCTAGTTAAATGAAAAAATTTAATCATTTTAAATTATAAATAGAATATATTTTTACTATTTAAAATAATGTATGTCATTACCATTAATTTTACATTTAATTCATAGGTAAACACATTTCAATCTTTGACAATGTTTTAACTTTTAAAACCTGTTTTCTTAAAAATGGGACTAATTTTAAATTACTTACTTCAACTTCTGTGTATTGAATTTTGAAAAACGTATTCCATATTTGGATTCAGTGGGTACAAATTCTTTTAATAGGTTAATTTTTTTTACATTATGAATATAAACTACGGAAATTTTTTCTATAGTTAAAGGTAAATCGGGTATTTAAGGGTAGAAATAAGATTATAAAATTACACTAACACATTCCAAAATTCTATTGGATGAATAAAAGTAGACCCATATCACCTAATGTTCATAATAGATTCGTTTCATGGACTACTAACCATGAAAATGATATAATTATAATTAAAAGAAAAGAAAGTGACCACATGTCACTATCTTATATCTTTTAAGTGTAATATTTTTAAATTAGCGATAAAATTCATAAAACAAAAAAAAATAATAGTCTACAGAAATATAATAAAATTATCTACATCATGTGAATTTATTTATAATTTTTAGGTATTAAATAATTATCATTAATAAAGACACAATAGTGATGTTGAAATTATTTTATTGATTGAAATATCAAATAAATGGTTTTAAAAATATTAAAATAAATATTATATGAACTATTTAATTTGATCCACTAATTTTGAAGATGAATATGACATATTAGGAATCTATTAAATATTTTGGTTCGAATATATCCTCTGTGTGAATTTTATTTAAATTCAAATAAATTAATAGTGTCAAAATTGACACTATTTTTATTTTATAAAAATGACATATTATAAAATTGTATAAAAATCACAAAAATATTTAAAATATATAAATATAAATTAATATGATCTAGAATGGAATAAATTATACAATAATGGAAAATTCATAACACATTAGTAATTATTTTTAACAAAATAAAATTGTGAATATTATTACCAAAAAGAAAATTAATTAGAATAAATAAGGATAAATCAATTTGATAAGGATTAAAATAAATTCAAAACATGTCTAAATTTTAATTTTTGATGATATTACAACCATATATCATCTCATATTTTAAATGAGTCATTTTTTGATGTTTTTATGTGGGGTTAGAATTTATTATAAATTAATATTTCTTATGATTCCAAAGATGCCCCTCTCCACCCTTATAAAAGGGAACCTCCTCCCTCTACTCCTCGCACCATTATGAGTCTTCAACCTCGGAAAAACCCTACCAATTTCTATTCTACACTTCCCTATAAACATAATATAGGTCCTGGTATTCTTAAAAGACTATCTTTAGTTCCCTAATAGTATGTTTAGAAGAGGCGCGTTGAAGAAGTTGTAATATCCTTTACCGATCCTTTCAATTTTATTACTTCTTCTAATTCCTCTTATTTATTGGTTTCATAATAAAGTAATAAAATAAGTATCACTCATAAACTGATATGTTGTTATAAATATGAAAAAAACTTATTTCACCTTCTATCCAACCTATGGAAAATGAAATCACCACGTGTGCGTACTTACAGAATACCGTCTCCACGTCGTGGTGTAATTTGTTTTCCACCACCACCTTACATGGATGGTTATAATGGTGTAAATAATAACTATATATGATTATTATAACATAATACTAATTTTGAGATATTATATCATCCACACCAAGACAATTCAATAAATATGGGAACGATATCATTGCTGGTGCATACGTACGACTTACCGTCTCCATGATGCGATGTGATTCGTTCTACCTGATCTTTCTGAAACCATGATTATATAAACGAATTTAATCTATAAATATTATATATATTATACTAATACCATTATTTAAATGATGTATCTATATCCTAAAAAGAGGATTATGAATTTATTCGACAAAACACGCATAAGAACATAAAGTAATGAACGCCCTAATAACAAGTAGCACAGAAATATTAATAATAAGAAGCTAAGAATATGACCATATTTGATATCATAACAATTAGTATGATTCTAGAATAAATCAATGACATTATTTAAGTCATTATAAAGGAGTATTGGATACGTACAAAGCATATCAGACCTAAGGTAAGGGAAAATCTCACAATCTCATTTTTTATCCGAGATTATTTATACTTCAGAATTTACGGGGGAATATTTATCATCTACATACATGATTCCACAATATTTAATATTTTTTATATCCTCCTACAAATTTTTAAATCCAATATTACCTATTAGTGATTTTTTATTAAATTTTATGAAAGGAATCTTTTTTCATTTTCAGTATGAGATACTTTTTGACTTTTTCCGCCAAAGCATGAGAAAAATGATTTTTTAACTTATATTGAATGAATAGATTTTTATTATTTAATAGAAAATTATTTACATGAAAAGTCCTTTACAAGTTTTCAAGTTATTTTTCAGTTAACATTTTTTAGTTTAAAATTGTTTGACATGTTAAGAATTGAAAAATGTTTTTAAAGTAGAACATATATTTTTCTTCAAGAATGGAGTTCAAGTGTTTTATAAAAATTATTTTCCATATAAGATAATATAAGGTTCTATTTATATCCCTATTTTCACATTTATTTGATTATGTTATGATGGAATTATTTTAATGATGTCTTTTTATCTTCTATGGATTATGTTATGATGGCGTGATGTTTAAGAATCCCATTTTTCATACAAGGGTTATTCTAGGATATATGATATATGATTTTGTGGCACAAATAAGAATGGTTTCATTATGATATTTGTGGGACCTATATATTTCTCTAATACATTGGGTAAATATTTATATCTCATGAGATAGATATTGCTGAAACAACAAGTTAATCTGGTTCAGTGATACAAGACTGGAACGAGGAATGAACTCGTTTCAGAAATGGACTTTTTCCGCTATGATAGTCTTGGATATGAGTCTTGACTAATATTAAAGGACTTTCTATGATTATGTGTGCATGAAACAATGTTTCTTGTTTCATTTTATGATTATTGGTATTACATTTCACTGCTATGATTTATCCCATGTTATGATATTATGATCTCTTTTATAGTTTATGATTTTCATAATTTTTTGTTCTTATGAATATGATATGATTGATATTTTATATTTTTACCCTTACTAAGCATTTGATCTTAACAATTTTTATGTTTTCATTTCCCTAGGTCAGAAAGAAGGATATTAAGTAGGATATTCCAAAAGGGACTCTAGATATGTTGAAATAAACAGGAGACGATGTAGATGCTTTATGAACCAGTTGTGTATGTTTCATAGTTTCTAAAGACACTACACCTATACGGTCCTATCATGGTTTTGTTATATGTTGTAATAATTATGTTACAATTCTGTAGTAATAACAATGTATGTAAATTATGGGTCATTACAGTTGGTATCAGAGAAAACGTATAGTCAACTTTTGGAATCTAGGATGTGAAACCCTTAGTAAGAACCCTAAGGATATGTCTAAGAATAGAACACAAAATTAGTGTTTTATAAATGGAAAGGAATAACCTATGATAAGACCTAAAATGTAAAATTTCATTCTTGATTATGTGCTTTTCTTATTATGATTAGTGTTTCTCAAACTATGATTATAGGTTGTAGTAAATGGCTGGAACCCGAAAGAACCGTGTTAATGCTGAATGTGATGAGAAATTAAATTATTGTCCACCTGAGAAACAAAAAGTTATGGGAGCTGGAATAAAAATCTAGTAGCCATCCTCAAACAACTTTCTCAAGCTATGAATCATGCAGGACTTCCAAATGAGAAACAAAATGAGATAAATTCTGTTGAATCCTTCATGAGGCAGCGTCCCCCTTCATTCAACGGGTCATCTGATCCAATAGTTGCTGAACAATGGATTAGTACCAGTGAAAAGATATATTCAGTTCTATAATTTTTTGAACATGATAAAGTCATCTTAGTAGTATATAATATGGAAGGTGAAGCTAATCAATGTTTTAATATTATAAATAATACGAGGCAAAGAGATGAAATTGAGTCCATAGAATGTGATGAGTTGAAGAACATATTTTTAAATAAGTACTTCCCTCATATCCTTCAAACAAAGATGGTGAGGGAGTTTTTTGAACTGAAGAAAAAGGATGATGAATCTGTTGGTACCTACGAAGAAAATTTTACAAGGATTTCAAGGTATGCTTCTTGGATTATTATCCAACATGAGAGTAAGATCGATCGATTATTTAATGGCTTAAAACCAAGTCTCTGAAGGGAATTATCCATAAGGGACTTCAATAGCTATATGGAAATTGTTTGATGTGCTCTGAAGGTTGAGATGGAGATTGTAGTAAACCATCAGTCATATGTGTTTGATAAAAAGTGGAAAATTTAATTCAAAGGGAAATCTAAAGAACACACTGAAAATAAGATGAGTTTTCACTTATGCTCAAATAGTGGAATGAAACATGTCAGGAATTGTCTTAAATAGTTGAGTAAATGTTTGAAATGTGGAAAATAAGGTCATCGGGCATTTGAATGCTGTAATGATGGGAATAATATTTCTAGTGATGTGAGAAATGAAAAGGCTACACAGAATGAAACTCTTACACTTCAATGTTACAAGTGCAAATAAATTGGGCATTATGCAAATCAATTCCCTAATCCACGGGTTTTATATGATGATCGATGTCAACAAACTCTTAAGCCCAAAGACAAAGGAAATTCACATGCAATTTCTATCGACGATGTGGAGTACGATAATGAAGTGGTGAAAGGTGCAATTACCATCCACTCTAAAGTAGAAAATGTTTTATTTGATTCTGGATCCACTCATTGTTTTATTTCTGATCAATTTTATAACGGTATCGCCATACAACCTCAATAATTAGCTGTTGATTTAGCTGTAATAACTTTTAATGGAACATCAGTTGCATAAAAAGTTTATTATTCTTCTCCAATTGACGTTTTTGGGAATGTGATTCCTTCAAATCTTGTGATCCTTCCAATAGTGGAATTTGATGTGATTAATGGAATGGATTGGATTTACTTATATAGAGATCATATCGATTTTCATATAACAGAAGTCACATTTCATACTCCTGATCAATATATGATCATCTGTCGATGCCAGGATATATATAACCTTCCAGTGAAAATTTCTTCCATATTATGGGTCTTGATTTTAATAAATGAAGGTTATTTTCTAAAATGGTTGGAGATGAACTCGCTAATAAGAATATTCCCATTTTACGAGAGTTTGATGATGTCTTTCCAGAGTAATTTCTAGGTCTTCCACCAAATCGTGATGTTGAGTTTTCAATAGATCTCATATCGTGAGATATGCCTATTTCAAAGGCACCTTTTAGAATGGCCCTAATTGAGTTGCATGAATTAAAGAATCAACTCCAAGAGAATCTTGAAAAGGGATTCATATGCATTTGTTCATCACCTTGGGGAACACCTGTTCTGTTTGTTAAGAATAAATATGAATCAAAGAGACTCTACATTTATTATCGAGAACATAACATGATCACTATCAAGAAAAAATTTCCTCTCCCAAACATTGATGAATTATTTGACCAACTATGTGGAGCTAAATACTTTTAGAAGATTTATCTTCATTAAGGGTATCATCAATTAGGGTTCAAAGGGGAGGATATAAAAAATACAACATTCCGAACAAGGTATGGTCACAATTAATTTATTGTGATGCCATTTGGTCTTTCTAATTCCCCTTCAATATTCATGGATCGAATGAATGGAGTTTTTAGAGAATATTGTGATTAGTTTGTGGTAGTCTTTATAAATGATATTCATGTCTATTCGATGAGCAAGGAAGAACATTATGATAACTTGAGAATTGTATTAAAGATTGTATGAAAGGAGATCTTTATGACAAATTTACCATGTGTCAATTTTGGCATCAAAAAAATTAATTTTTGGGTCACATAATCTCAAAAGAGGGGATATTTGTGGATCCAGCAAAAATTGAGGTTATTGAAAGATAGTCAAGACCAACAACAGCAACTGAGATCCATTGTTTTCTTGGTTTGGATATATATTATAATTTTTGTGTGAAATTTTTTTCAGGATTATCTAATCCACTCACCAGGTTGACTAGAAAAGGATATATGTACCTTTGGACGAAGGATTGTGAAGAGAATTTCAAGGAGTAAAAGAAGTTTTCTAGTGCACTTGTGCTCGCACTGCCTTGTAGTGGAGAAAGGATTGTGATCTATAGTGATCCATACAAGAATATATTGATGTGTTTTCTCAGGAAAAATGATATGGTGATAGCTTATGCCTCATGACAGTTGAAAATCCATGATAAAAATTACCCCACTCATGATTCGAAGTTCTCTTTGGTATTATTTGCATTAAATATTTGGAGGCATTAGGGAAAGGTGTGATATTTGTATTGATCATAAAAATTTAAAGTATATTTTCACACAAATGGAGTTGAATATGCACCAAAGAAGATGGTTGGAGTTGATTAAGGATTACAACTGCTCAATTTATTATCACCCTAGGAAAACAAACAAGGTGGAAGTTGCATTAAGTCGACAAGATCATGTTAGCTTATCCATGATGAGGATAAAAAAAGATCCTATATTTATTTATTTAAATGTTGGATCTTGGAATTATAATGGAAGGGCAAAAATATTATCTTTCTCAAATCAATGTTTAACCATCTATACTTGTGAAGATTATAGAGGCACAAAAAGAAGATGTAGATTTAAAAAAGAAGGTGATAAATGTTCCGGAATTCCACATTGATTGTGATGAAATAATAATTTTCAAGAATCAGGGGTGTGTTCCTCCCATCCCATAATTAAATAAGGACATATTGGTTGAGTCTCATAGTTCTTCATTCAATATTCACCCAGGAAGAACGAAGATGTATATGGACCTGAAAGATTACTTCTAGTAGGACGACACGAAAATAAATGTGATTGAATATATCTCTTGATGCTTGGTTTGTTTTCAAGTTAATACTGAGAGACAAAAGTCTAAGGGGATGTTACAACCATTACCCATACCGGAATTGAAATGGGAAAACATCACTATGGACTTTTTCATCAGACTTCCCAAAACATCCAAAGGAAATAATTCTATCTGGGTTATAGTTGATCGTCTTACGAAGAATGCACACTTCATTACTATTAGAGATTATTTCTATCTAGATCATCTAGCCATGATATATGTAAAGGAAGTGGTAAGATTTCATGGAGTACCACTTTCCATTATATCTAATCGGGGTCTGAGGATTACCTAGATGATTTGGAAAAGTCTTCAACAAACTGTCGATTAAAAGTTGAGTTTCAGCACTGCTTATCATCCTCAGATAGACGGTCAGTATGAGAGGACAATTAATACTTATGAAGAAATCTTGAGAGCTTTATCTATAGATTTCAATGGTGTTTGGGATCAAAATATACCTTTTGTGGAATTTACTAATAATAATAGCTTTCACTCCAGTATTGAGATGGCATTTTATGAATCTCTATATGGAAAGAAATTCCAAACTCTAACTTACTGGGATGAAGTTGGGGAAAGAAAGCTATTAGGACCTGATCTTGTGGATGAGATGGTAGAAAAGGTCTGAACTATTCAACAACAAATAAGAGAAGCTCAGAGTCGGCAAAAAAGTTATGTCGATAACCAAAGAAAAGACCTAGAGTTTGAAGATGGTGCTAAAGTGTTCATACGAATATCTCCTTGGAATAGAGTAATGATATTTGGAAAGAAGGGCAAGCTGATCCCTAGGTATGTCGGTCCTTTCAAAATGAATGATCGTGTTGGGAAGGTATCTTACCGATTGTCACTTCCACCAAATCTCTCTCAATTTCATGATGTGTTCCATGTATCTCTCCTGAGAAAGTACATACCTGATCCTGCACATGTACTATGCTCAAAATTTGTACTGTTGGAGCAAGATCGTTCTTATGAAGAACATCCGATATAGATTCTGGATCATAGTGAAAAAGTTCAACGAAACTTGAACACTAGCTTGGTTAAAGTTTTATGGTGGAACCACCAATTAGAAGAAGCTACATGGTAACTTGAGAATATGATGACGGAGAGGTATCCTCATCTGTCTGTTAAGAAATGACGAATTTTGATTGAGAAATTCATTTTAAGGGGGGTAGAATGAAACACCCTGATATTTTCTGAGAAATATTTTTTATGTCTCATGTTATAAGCAACACCAAGATAATCATTCACTACACAAAAACATGTCTTTGATTGTGTTACACTCAAGAGAAACTTTCCTCGATAGGTTGTGTTGCACACAATGCCGAGTTTCACAAAACAATGATATATTATTATAATACAATGAATGAGCCATTATGTATATTATTAATTTAATTTTAAATTTTATAACATTATAATTAATCTTACACATTTTCTAGAATGATATATGAAAACAAAATCAATTTTTCGGATAAAAGAAGTATTTTGAAAAAATGCAGTTTTACCGCCTTTTGATGGCACACCCAATTTAAATATAAATTTTTACAATTGTATAAGTAAAATTTTACAAAATATACTTCTTCTTTTGAATAAATATATAATAATTTACATTGGATAAATTTTTGATACTTTTCTGATAACTTTCATATTTTGATAAATAGTAAAAATACGCTAAATTTTTTCTAAAAACAACTTTTTCATCAAGATAATTTATATAGGTAAATGATAAAATTTAATGATTTTAAATAATAAATAGAATATATTTTTACTATTTAATATAATTTATGTCATTACCATTAACTTAAAATTTAATTCATAGGTAATAACATTTCAATCGTTGACAATGTTTTAACTTTTCAAACCCATTTTCTTAACAACGAGATTAATTTTAAATTAATTACTGCAACTTATGTGTTATGAATTTTAAAAAATGTATTCCATATTAGGATTAATTGGGTCCAAATTATGTTAATAGGTTACTTTTTTGACATTATTAATAGTAACTACGGTAATATTTATTTACTACAGTTAAGGGTAAATCGGGTAATTAAGGGTAAAAATAAGATTATAAAAATACCCTAAAACCTACAAAAATTCAATTGGATGAATAAATGTAGACCCATATCACATAAGGGTCATTATAGATTCATTTAAGGTACTATTGACCCTGAAAATGATATAATTATAATCGATACCAATGAATGTGACAACATGTCACTCTCTTATATCTTATAAGTGTAATAATTTTAATTTAGTGAAACAATTCATACAACTTCAAAAATGAATAGTCTTCAGAAATCTAGTAAAATTATCTACATAATGTGAATTTATTTAGAATTTTTATGGATTAAATAATTATCATTAAGAAAGACACAATATTAATGTTGAAATTATTTTATTGATTGAAATATCAAATAAATGGTTTTAAAAATATTAAAATAAATATTATATGAACTATTTAATGTGATACAAAAATTTTATGTGTGATTATGGCCTATTATGAATATATTAAATATTTTGGTTGGAATATATCCTCTGTTTGGATTTTATTTAAATTAAAATAAATTAATAGTGTCAAAATTGACACTATTGTTATTTTATAAAAATAATTTTTTTTAAATTGATTAAAAATCACAAAAATATTAAAAATCTATAAATTTAAATTTATATGGTATAAAATTTCATAATGAATCTAATTATAGAAAATTCACAACACATATTTAAGTATTTATAACAATATCAAATTTAGAATATTATTACCACAAATAAAATTAAATATATTAAATAAGGATAAATCAATTTTATAAGGTATAAATAAATTCACAACACATCTAAATTTTATTGGTTGATGATATTACAACCCTATATCATCTCATATTGTAATTGAGTAATTTTTGGAGGTTTTTATATTGGGTTGGAATTTATTATAAATTAATATTTATTGTGATTCCAAAGGTGACCCTCTCCTCCCTTATAAGAGGGAACATCCTCCATCTCTTCATCGCACCATATTTATCCTTCCACCTCAACCAAACCCTTCCAATTTCTCTAGGTCCTAGTCTTTTTCAATGACCAACTTTATTGCCCTAAGAGGAGGTCTAGAAGAGGTGCGTCGAAGAAGCGGTAATATACTTTACTGATCCTCTGAAATTTATTTCTTCTTTTACTTCCCCTTTTTTATTTGTTTCATTATAAAGTAATATCATATGTATTACTCATATAATGATATGTTATTATAAATATGAAACAATCTTATTTAAGATTCTATCCGTCCTATGGAAAATGAAATCACCACGCGTGCGTACATTCATAATACCGTCTCCACGCCGTGGTGTAATCTGTTTTCCACCACCACATTAATTGGATAGATATAATGATGTAAATAATAACTATATATGATTATTATAACATGATACTAATTCTAAGATATTCTATAATCCAATCCTAGATCAGTCAATAATTATGGTACTGATATCGTCGCTCGTGCATGCGTACGGCTTACTGTCTCCACGTTGCATTGTGGTCCGTTCTACATGACCTTTATTAAACCACGATTATATAAATGAATTTAATATATAAATATGATATATATTATAACACTACCATTCTGTTAATGATGTATGAATAACCTAAAAAAAGGAATAATAATTTATTCGACAAAACACACATAAAAACATAAAGCAATGAACACCCTAATAAGAAGTAGCAATGAAATATTACAAATGATAAGATAATAATATGACCATATATGATATAATAACAACTATTATGATTCTAGAATAAGTTTATGACATTATTTAAATCATTATACAGGAGGATCATATACTTACAAATCATACTAGACCTAAGGTAAGGGAAAATCTCGCAATCTCATTTTTTATCCGAGATTTTTTATAGATCATAATTTACTGGGGAATATTTATCATCCACATAAATGTTTCCATAATACGTCATATTATTTATAACCTCCTATAATTTCATAAAACCAATTTTACCTATTTTTTATTTTTTAGTAAAAGTTATGAAAGGAATCTTTTGTTGTTTTCAGTATGAGATACTTTTTGACTATTTCATCCAAAGTACGAGAAGAATAATTTTTTAACTTATATAGAATTAATATATTTTTATGATTTCATAGAAAATTATTTCCTTTAAGCTTACTTTGAAAGATTTCATGTTTATTTTCAATTAACTTCTTTTAGTTTAAAATTGTATGACATGTTAAAAAAAGAAAAATGTTTTTGAAGTAGGAAGGATATTTTTCTCAAGAATGGAGTTCAAGTGTTTTATCAAAATTATTTTTCTTCTAAAAAAATATAGGGTTTTGTTTATATCCCTAATTTTACATTTATTAGATTATATTATGATGGAATATTTTTATGGAGTGCTATTATCTTCTATGGATTATGTTATGATGGAATGATGGTTAACAACCCCATTTTTATTACATGATTTATGCTATGATTTATGATTTATGATTCTGTGGCACACATAAGAATGGTTTATTTATTTGATTGGAGGGACCTATATCTCCCTCAAATTCATTGGGTTAAGATTTATCACTCATGAGATTGACATGGCTGGAACATCAAGTTAATATGGTTCAGTGATACAGGACTAGAACGAGGAGGGAAATCGATTCAGAAATGGACTTTGTTTGCTATGATAGTCTTGGAAATAAGTTTTTACCTATATGAAATTATTTTCTCTGATAATGTGTGTATGAAACAAAGATTCATTTTTCATGTAATGATTATTGTGATTACATTTCACTACTTTGATTTATCACATGTAATGATAATATGATCTCTTTTGCAGGTTATGATTTTCAAAATGTTATGTTCTTATGAATATGATATGATGGATATTTACTTTATTTACCGTTACTAAGCATTTGAGTTCACCATTTTGTATGTTTTCTTTTCCCCAGGTCGGGAATAAGGGTAGTAAGTATTATATGCCAAAATGGACACTAGATATGATGAAATAAACGGGAGACAATGTAGATTCTTTATGAAACAATTGTTTATGTTTCCCAGTTTCAAAAGACACTATACATATACGGTCCTATAATGGTTTTGTTATATGTTATAATATGTATTCTTTAATTATAAAGTAATAACAATGTATGTAAATTTTGTGTCATTATATGATCTGTGTAAGAGATTTTTTCTCAATTAACATTCCATTAAGACTTATTTGTTCTTATGTACAAATTCACTTATAGATGGTGTATATCCTTCTCTGTGAATATTAAATCCGGAATATTTTTATTCTCATTATATTATATATTTTGGTTCATGTAATTATTTAATTCTTTTATTCATCTATTTTTAAAAGTGGTAAGGTAATTCGTTTCAATCTTCTTTTATTGAGGAATATTTTGATGTTATACGCCACTTTATTTTATACGGTGTATAATAAACCCAATTGAATTTTAATTTCATTGTAAGTATGCCTTTTTTATAAAAATAAGTTTACTAAATGACAAACAACAATGTTTTTTACATATGCGGTGACAACGAATCCTCTATCTCTATAACCTTTATTGGATATTTGGATTCCTCTATAAGACATTATGATTTAAAATCAAAAGAAATACATTATTCTCTTTTTGAGTGTTTTAGTTTTAAAATTGATTTTGAAAGTGTATTTACTATTTCAATAACATTAAATGATCTCTTATGATTGGAAATGAAATTTTATGAGTGAAATGTTCATAAATTCAATATTTTATATGTTATGTTTATAAAATGGTACTTAGTCATTTTATAGGTAGTGATGTTATAATATAATGATGGGTTGTTACATGATAAACCAAAGATGATGGTTCTATGATAGACCAATGACTTGTGGTTATGTTATAACCTCCAATGTATTTGGTATGGATATCGGACAAGTGGATATTCCATTTAGTAACATGTGTGGATGTTAACTGTATGGTTTATCTATTTTAGTATGTTTATGTACTAAGTTATCATTATATGATATATGGTTCATTATATGGGATTATGGATGTTAGTTGGTTACAAAAATGGAATGTAATATGATTATATTCATTGAAGTATGATTACAACTTCTTAAATGTGAAAAACTTTACATTATGTTAAATTATTCATAGTTTTCACATTATCCCATGAATAATAGATTTCTTTAATTATATATCCTATATTGAGATTTTGATTCTCTCCCAATGTTATTAAATGTTTATCACTAGACATAAAAAAGAATATATTCAAGGAAGTGATCAAGGAAACTCATTTTTTTTAACCTGAAATGATACACTTTTACTGTCTAAAGAGTTTTTGTTTTATGAAAAATGGATAGTGAGTATAAGTGTCTACATTAAATATTTATGTTTCTGTGAATGAGTTATGGCCTAATACTTTAAAACACTAAACTTTAAAAGAACCTAAAATTTAATTAAAGTCAATTGTTCAAGTATCTCAGTAATAAGTAATGTTTTTGGATGTGGCCTTATAGTTTTTATTAGAGGTCGACATATACAACATTCCATATTGGGATGTTTTATTGAGAGTTACTGATATCATCAGGGGTTTATAAATTTAATGTATATTATATCTTCAATGTCATGAAAACATATTTTGATTATTTATGATCATAAATATTATGTTGACTAATGTTTTTTTTGTGACACTCTCCATCGATAAAATTATGTGTTATTAGTTTTGGGGATGAAAAATGAGAGGTATGAAATAAACATTGACATTAAAACCTGTATCATAAATTTTTAGATCATTATAATATTTTAGGAATATTATAATTAAAAAAAATTTTAAGTAGGACTGCATAATGACCATGTGTCAACTGTTCACATCAGACAGGGCTGCCAAAATTAGACCCACAACCAGAGTGAGACAAACCTTTATCACCTACAACTAGACTATGTGATGTCCCTGGTTAGTATGACTTGTTTAATTTAGTAAAATTATTTATTGGATTAAGAATAAGTTGATTTTGGGAACAATTGTTTTATCATATGGATATCCTTAGTAGAGTAAAATGATTTTGATATTAAGTGATAAATTTTATTATAGAAAACCTTATATATATTGTGTAAACTGTATGTGTAAGGAAAATAGATTACTATGGGATTTACTTTGAGGAGTAATGGTTTATTTTTAATTAGAACAAATATTAGTTTTCATATTTTTAAAATGGTTATAAGGTTTAACTATGAAAATGATTAAGCTATCATTGAGAAAATGTGACTAGGTTAATTAAATTTTGGTCTGAGATACATTAGGAATGGTTGATGTTATTTGGTAATAAATGTTAAACTTTATCATCAAAATCTATCTGATCCAATCCTCTTATGTTTTTGGTTTCATTATTAGTTGGTTTTGTTAGGAATTTTAAGAACTTTTGTTTGTTTAATGGTCTTTGTAGAACATGGGTATGACTGTTGAATTTTAGAGATTAAAAGTAATCATTCTCCTTAAATAAGATTAATATTTTATGGGGATTATTTAATATAGTTCTATTTTTTTAAAATTAGTGTATCATCACTGGGGAAATATATATTTCAACATTTTCGGATTATGTTATTCACTAGAAGTTGATTTAAGTAAATTTTGTGTGACCAAGTCATCTTGAATACTAATAATTTGGAGAAAAGATGAGTGTGTAGTATAAATTTATTAAAGGATTAAACTCTACATGAATAGTATGTTTCCTTCTGTTATTAGTCAAGATCATATTTAATTTCATAAAAATTATAAAAATTATATTAATAAAAAAAAATTCATTTAATATTCATACTGGGAAATTAAAGACAATTAAACCCACCATAAGTTTATGGTTTTCCGGTTCTTATATTTCTCCATGTCATGTTTTATATCACTCTCCATCAGAACTAGATGGTCAGTTTCCCTTCCCAATCCATGATTTCCAACATGAAATCCTAGTAATTGTTATCTCAGGTGAACTTTTAACTTTTATTTAATTCTTTTAAAGTAAAATTTTTATTACTCTTCTATCGAGGATGGTTTTTCAATTATGTTTCCTAGCCTAATTTTTAAATTGGGAGGACGTAATTTCAAACAGAGGGAATGATGTAACATCCTTGGTAATTATAGTATAATATATCCTTATTTCTTCAAATATTTATTAAATTAAAATTATTTTTGAGTAATGGGGAAACTATTTATGATATTGTTCCTGACATGCAACAATAGGTTTATCTGAAATCATACCATGCACACAATACTGAGTTATACCGAAAAATAATACGATAGTAAAATTAAATTTTCATTAGAGCCATTGTACTTATAGAAATGAATAAAATATAATATTTTATAATTTTACATCTTTTTATATGTTTATACATTTATCCAATTAATTTTATAGAATTAAAATTAGAGTGAATCCAATTCTAAGCATAAAATACTATTATATTTTTAAATGTTTGTTTTATAGCTTTTGGATGGAGAAAAAATTTATATTTTTTATTATATTTTATATACTATATTTTATATAATAATATTCTTCTTTTGAATCAGGATATCAAAATTTACATTAGTTGAAATTTTGTTATTTTTTAGATAAGATCTATTTTTTATAAAATGTAAAAAATAATGAATTTTTATACATGACTATCTTTTCATATAATCTATTTATAATGATATACTTTAATTTTAATTTGTTTTAAATTGTAATTACAATTTTTTTATCATTTATTCCAATATTAGATATTTTATGTAATTTAATATTGAAATTGGACATAAACACATGTCAAACTTTTGATAGTTTGTACTTTTTAATAAACTGCTTTTTTGTTTTGACGTCGGTAATTAATTTTAAATTATTTACTAAAACTTATGTGTTCTGAATATGGAACAATATTTGTCATATTTTTAATAATATGTTTTAAATTTTTTAAATAGGTACATATTGATATTATACAATATGAATAATAACATTGGTAATTTTTATTTTTTACTATGTTTAAAGTGTAAATTTTGTATAAAAGTGTAAAAAAATATTATAACAATATAAAACTACCATAATACATGCCTTGACTAATAAAGGATGAGATTACTTAGACTATGAGAATCCTTCCGCCATGTTTAGGAACCCATGGAGCCACATGGGTGTGATAATGACCAATTATTATATTTATTTTAAAAAACCATAAATATAACATAAACATGTATCTCCAAAATAAAAAAATTAATATGGTTTATATAAATGATCCATTTGACTATAATTAGTCATTATAAATATAAATACATTTCATAAATCATTTCATTTTAATAATAATTTGTAGACATTATATAAATAAATTTATTTATGACCCAATGACGATGCAATGATTTCCTTATTAATCTATAATTCGAATAAATGGTATTATAAATATTAAATTTAATTTAATTTAACCTTTTTTTCCATACAATAATTTTTTAAAATAAATTAATAATTTAAGGATTATTTATTGAATTTGATTCTATGGAATCATGTATTTATAACTTGACCAAAAATCAATTTCTAAATAGTGTCAAATTTGTCAAAAATGATTTTTTAAAAAACAGATATTATTTTATTCAATGATATAATAGTCTTAAAAATATAAGATTTAGGTATATGAATTATATAATGAATAATGTGTAATTAATTATCCTCTTGGCATTTTATTGAAATATTATAGTACCTATAGTAATAATATATTATGTGAATACTAGAATACATGGTAAGAGTAAATGATTTTATCTAAGGGTTAAAGCTAAAACATATGGTTAATTTTATAAACTAAATATTAATAAAAAGTATTTTATAATAGTATTTAGACCCATACTCAACTTATCCTCATAATTTATCACATTTTAACTATATGATATCTAAATTCAATTAATTTTAAAAAAATATTTTCAGACATTCTTAAAGTTCCTTTGCTTACTCTTATTAAAGGAAACCAACTCTACCAACTTAATATCATAATTAAATCCCCATGGATCATCCAAATTATGCTCCAATAACTTCAAAAAACCCTCCATTGCTCCTAAAATCCTTACCGTGTCTTTAAGTATACTCAATAAAATCCATTTGTCTCAAATCAAAAGAAGTTACCCAATTTTGAGGTAATATATTATCTCAAGATCCAATGCTTTATTTTCCATATTCACAAACTATCCTTTTATTATTATTTTATTAAAAAAATATCCTTAATATAATTTTTCTTTTCTATGAGATGATCTAAAAACAAACTTACACACACCTCCATCTAATGGATGTGATCATACTATTTCTCTGCACGGCGATCTACGCCCTTAAAAATGATGGTTATTCAATTTTCTCCTACGACCTCTCATTGTGGCCATTATGATGAAAATGTATTTATATATGATATAAAATATATTTATATTTTATATATTCCTTTTTAATTTTTATTTACAACATACCTTAATGATTTCTATAATGTGTAAAAACAATAATGTCATTTGAAGAAGTGTGGACTACCATCCCCTCAATGTCATACGACTCGTTCATGACATAATGGAATGTATAAAGGGTAGATTTAATGAACATGTGTAACATATATAAAATTTATATTATAATTTAATTATAATATTCCTATGTATCTTTTATTTTTTATTCCATTTATATGACCAAGAAATGAATGTAGTGTTCATGTGTACGTACAGTCTACCGTCTCCATGACCAGTGCATTTCATTTCTTATCTCCATATTTTATGTACTATTATAAATACATATATACATGATATATATGATATTTAAATAATGACTAATATTATAGATATTATTAAATATTTACTACATGGATTATTATCTTCAAAACATGTTAATTATTTGACTCAAATACAGAACATCGACAAAACATCTGATATGAACTAAAATAATTGTACAATTTACATAACATGGTAATAAGTTATATAAAATGAAATTTTTTTTTTAAAAAGGATATAAATAATTAATAAATTAAAAAATGTTTAATATTCTGGAAATTAAGGAATGAATGAGATATGTCAGACACAATGTAAGTGAATTTCTAAATTCAATTTCCAGTCATTGGGTTTTGAAAAGACCTTATTTACTATATTGTTCCAAGATTATGTGTGGGATAACTATTTATTTATTTATGTAATAATTTCCACTTCCCATTTTTTTATATTCTTTGTATACACATAATCATATCCTTTATATATTCTTATGTCAATTATATAAAATTTTTAAGGGAAATCATAATACAATCTACATTTTTTGAGTTAAATATCAATATAATTGTTTTTGTTTGTACAAGATTATATTTTAATCGCCTCTAATTGTTTTATATGTAATATCCACTTGTATTAGGTGTATTTATCTTTTTCACACATAATTGTTTCATTGATTTATCCTTTATATAAGGATACAAACATTGTAAAGGATTTCATCTCAATTTATATTCCATTGAGACTTATTTATTGTTTTGAATAAATTCACTTTCATATAGTTTATATAATTCCTTTTGATATATTATATCATTAATATACTTATTATTCTGATATAATATATCATTCAATGTTACAATTTAATTATTTTATTCATTTATTTTCTTAATTGGTATATGAATTTGTATCAATCTCCTTTCATTGAGGAATATTTTGATGGTGTACGCCGCCTTATTTTATTCAATGTATAGTAAACCAATTTGAAATTTTATTTCATTTAATGGGAATATATTTTCCATAATCTATTTTACTAATTGGAAAAAAAAAATATATTTTTTAACTTATTTGGTGATAACAAATCCTCTTCCATTATAATTATTATTTGATACTTGTATTCATATATATGCGATATTTTTTTTAAAAGAAAAATAAATCCATTATTCATTTTTTGATTGTATTTCTATTGAAAATGTTTTGAAATATTGATTTACTAATCAAATATCATGAAATTATCTCTCATGTTTGAAAATGAAATTTTATAAGTGAAATCATGATCATTGAAATATTATATGTGTTTTGATTATATAATGGTACATTCACATTTGATGGGTGAAAATGTAATAAAACAAAGACATGTGGATACATGATAATCCAAATAAGGTTGTATTGGAGATAATCTAAGGACACATGGTTATATTATAACCTCTAATGCATTGGGTATGGAAGTACGCCATATGGTTATTTAATTTAGTGGTATTTTTTCTAGGTGGACCGAATGGTTATTCCATTTATGTATGTTTATGTACCATGCTACCTCTATATGTAATATGCTTCATTATTTGGGTTTATGGTAAACTGTTGGTTATAAAAAGTTTATATTATTAGTTTAAATACATTGATGTTTTTTAATAATTCAAAAAAGTGAAAATTATTACATTATGCTTATGTATACATTGTATTAATGTTATAAAAATACTAATAGTTTTATTTCCTTCAGTATCCCATACTCAGCTTTTATGCCCATTCCATGTATTGAAAATTTATACACATGACATAAATAAGAATAAAGTCAAGGATGGGATCATGGAAAGGTCATGCTCTCTATACATGAAATGATACCATAATTTTTTAAGTGTTTTTGTTTTATGAAAAAAAAGATAATGAGTATAATTGTCTACTTTTAATATTTATGTTTATATCTATGAGTTATAGATTAATTAACTAAAAATATAAATTTAAAAATATCCTCTAAGTCAAATAAATTGAATTATTGAATTTTTCAACATTAAGTAGTTTTTAAGTCCAGTGAATTATAAGAATGATGGGTGTGAATAATATATCCTTATAAAAAAATGTGAAATGATTTATATCTTATTAGATAGAAATGTTTATAATACGGAGTTATCCGTGTTTTTATAAGGGAATTTATCCACAATGATGGTCTAGGGAGTGAATCTTGGCTATCATGATGGTCTCGATAGTAAACCCATCCCAATGTAAAAATGTTTGTAGCGAGCCATGGAAAATTTATAAATGGATTTATAAGATTATGTTTATTCTGAAATCCCCTGTCATGTGCTGGTTTAATGATCTTATAGATCTCTTCTTTGTTCTCCTTATGATTCATGTCTTATGAATTGTCGATATTTATGAAATGACTCCAAATTCTCATATTTGGATATGTAGGGCTTGGTTTTCAAATGTTTTGATCATGTTATTATACCCCCATGTTCTTTTTATTCTTATGTATATCCCATGATTAACCTTTATAATGTGTTAACCTTTCGAAGGTGTTAACCTTTCGAATTATTAGGTTTTCTTTTCTCATGTTATAAAGAGTGGATTTATGTTGGATATGTTTATGAATATTACAAAAGGAAAATATTATTATGGGGTATATTGAATATATTCAACCATATTATATAATTATATTGTTAGTTAATTAATGAATTAAACTATTTTTGTCCTTCGGTGCCTTTTTATAATTGTATTGAATATTCATAAAAATGATTTAATGACTATGTATAAAAATATAAGGCTATTATAGTTTGTATAAAAGAAATAATTTAGTTGACCATTGGAAACTATGATGAGAAAACATTAGTGAGATACCTATGGATATTTATAATAATTTTTATAGGGATGTTTCTATGTATATGTAGAAGGATCAATGCCGAAGAGCACGTACCAGAGTTGTAAGGGATCCTACTTGGAATCCAAGAGACCCAGGTTCAAAACTAGGTGGAGGTGAATTTTCGGGGTACTATAGTAGTTAATGTAGCAGTTACTATTCGGTACTGTAGCGGCCAAAACTATTCACCTGATTTGGGCCTAAGTGCCATCAGTTTGGGCTTACGGGTCTCAAGGGCCTTTAGTTCTTCAAAAAGGCCTCCGGTCCACAGGGCTTTCGGGCCACGTAGACCATGGAGTAGACTAGATCACAAAGAACATTCTCTAGAAGAGAATAAGAGCAATAAGAGTAGCAACAACTAAGAATTAGAGCTAACCAGATTGGAAGAATGAGAGGGTATGACAGCCACCATCACGATCAGGCACCGTGCAGATTTTTATGGGGAAATGCTATCCGATCAGTAATGCAAGGTAGGGAGTTAGGTGATCAATGATGCATAAAATGGGGAGGGGCAGTTCAAGTGGGATGGGCTTATAGGTCAGGTATTGGTAATGGTATGCCTCTGGGGTTCAAGTCATGTATCGCTGGTCAATCAGGCCTTGTGCCTTGGGCCTACAGGACATGTACGAGTTCTCCTTCAACACATAAAAAGGTGTATTATCCATAATAAAATAAAATAGAAGGCCTCCGGGCCATCCAGTCTATGTATAAGGATAAATATTTGTATGGTAAAATTTTCTGGAATATTGGTAAATGATATAACATTTGGTGTCCATGAAATTTCATCCTAATTTTGAAACTACATCTAGATGTGGCTCTAGGCTAGAGGTACCTAGTTGTAATTAATTTGAAAATGTATCTCTAATATATAATTTATCATTACATGGTGTGCGATAAGGGGCCTTTTCACACAAGATATCAGAATCCATTTTCACAAACGTTGAAAACTCATAATCTATTTATAAACCATCATGAAATAATTAAATCGATGATGAACACATATGAATGAGGATAAAACAATGTTTTCATAAATTTAAATGAATATTTATTCATTTAGACATGATATGAATTATTTTCATTATGTGTGGTTTTTAATTATGATTTCAGTTGCTCACACTATAATATTGGTTTCAATTAATTAATGGTAACTAATGGATGTATGTCAACATTGAACGTGATATAAAATTTGATAATGAGTAGGAAATAGGAATGAAAAATGAAGTGAAGTATATTGTTATTATTTCTAATCATTTATTATAGAATATGATTAAAAAGGTAATCCTAGACAATCTCTAATACTCACCAGAGAAGAGAAGGAAAATTTTATCTAAGAGATTAGGTTCTTGAGAAAAAATGGAGGAAAAAAGGTTTTGTTTCTTATATACTAATAATATTGAATGAAGCACATGGGGAGAGAATTATTGGGATTTTAATATTATTTGGGTGCATAAAAGAATTAAACATTGAATGTTAATACAAAAAAAATTAATGTTATGCTAATGAAATGGCTCAGAAGAATGGTTCTTATAAGGTATTATTGACCATTGAATGGTTTGCAATTAGAATTTATAATTATTATGCAAAGTGATATCTGAAGGAGAAGGATCCTAAAAAAATTAGAATGGTTTTATGAGTAATGGTTATATTTTTTATTATTATGAGACAACAAATGAAATATGAAAGGAAGGAAGAGATGTGAATAAAGAAATTAAACCGTGATAGTGGTTTAAGAAGTAATTATGATGATTGGCATAATTTTCAATTTTAATTAACATATTATATTATATTAATCATGTAATATTAAAGGATTCTTCATAATGAAAATAATTAATGGTATAAAATAATATATTCAATAGTACTAGAAACCTAGAAATGATATTGAATGGAGAAGTAGTATTTTATTTAAAACACATTATTTAGGGAATATAACCCTAAATATGTTCCTATGTATGAGAAAATGGTTCTTAGATTGGATAAATAGATGATTGATATGGATAATGTAAAATAAATAGTATTTATGACATCTACGAAAATGATAAATGTTTTGAAAAAGAGGCTTATTTTATAACCGATGGAATTTAGATCATTATTTTCTATGTTGAATATATTCAATAATATATGGTTTTATTCAAGGAGTTAGTATGCTGGAATTTTTACATTAATGTTTTCTAGACATTTGTGTTATTACCATGCATCAAGATAATATATGATCAATGTGTTGACATTTTTATCATGTATCTATTAAGATATGGTTAATAATATTAAGATTATTAATGTTGAGTTGGGGGAATTTAGTGACCTTATTTACAACTGTGGAAATTTTGATGGGTCATAAGGATAACTATTTTAGGAATTTATTATGAGGAAATTTGTATGAGGTTTAAAGATTAATGTAATATGAATAATATAAATATTAATCTACATTGGATAATAGATGATAATATTGTTTATCCTAAGGTAGAATTAATTAATTATCATTAATTTATGGATCTTGCATAGTTACTCAAACATGAAACAAATTCACATATTATATTAAGTTATTAAGTAGAAATTAATCAAGGCATAACCAAAAAAGGAAACAAGGCATATAAAATAAAAATATATCATGTAAGTAAATTTTGATGTCCTTTGTCAAGTAGAAATGAAATTACACAAAAATATAAAAATGATCATGGAATAAAAAATTACTATACAACATTCATTATTTATTACATCAATGTATGATTTAATACAACTTTGGTTTATGGTTTTGTTATCATTATCCATCTATAGTTCATAAAATTTATAATAATAAATAATATATATAATATTTTATAGTTATTTAAACTTTTGTCTATGACAATATCCTAAAATCCCACACATGTTCTTTTGATTTTATATCTATTTTTTTTATTACATATTTCTTTTCACATCCCTTTATCTCTATGAAGAGTATGTTTTGTTAACCTTTATTATGTTTTGGGTTTCTATGAATGAATTATAAAATGATAAACCATTGATATGGATGAAATTTTTTTAAGGAGAATATGATTTCATGTTTTTTTGTAATGTAACACCCAGAATTTTTTTGAAATGTTTTTTCAATTGAAATTTATCTATTTAATATTTTTCATCTCACATAAAACCTACAATATCATAAATTAAACAAAGCATTGAGTTTAAATAAATCCCGAAATATTATATAAATTATATAATATGATAGATATTACATAACCATTATAACGGTGTGTATGAATTAGAATAACTAATTTAAAAAAATATGTTTTACACACATATGAAAAATTAATTATTTTGTTACAAACTTTTTAGAAATTTTAATAAAATGAATTTCCAACTAAAGAAAATAATTTGTTTTTAAAAAATAATCTTTTGCACACAATCATTTTTTAACATTATTAATTTAAAAACAAAAATTAATATGTATACTGGTCTAATAGATAAATTATATATTCAATTAAATGATTAAAATTCCTATTTTTAGTTGTCTAGACTATCGATAATAATAAATCCAATTTAACCCAAAAAATGAATTTTCCTAAAACTCGGTTTTTTATCATTTTTTGAAGTTATTATAAATATATATTTTTACCCTTTTTGAAATTTTATTTGAAAAAATAATTTCAATATTAGAAAAAGGGATGTTAAAATTATATTAATGTTAAATTTTGATAATTTTTTAGGTGTTTATATTTTTAATGAATTGTGAAAAATGATGAATTTTAATTAAATGATTTATTTTTCATTGGAGTCATTTTTGTAGTTATGTTATAATGTAATTAGTTTGAAATTAAAATTATAAAATATATATATATATATATATATATGAAAATTAGCCTTTACACTAGTGGCACATGCTCCTGCATGGAATCCAAAAGATCCATAATCAATCCCAGTAAGGGGCAAATTTCTGAATATTGTAGCAGTATCATAGAAGTACTGTAGCAGTGGCAGAATTGTAGCAGAAACAACACTATATATATGGAGGGACTATACAGGGACTGTAGCAATGATGATACTGTAGCAGTAACAGTAGCAACACGGGTATTGTAGTTGTACTATTCACTAAGGGGTCCTTTGGGCCCAAAAATGGGCTTTCAAGCCTTGTATTCCGGCCACTAGGCCATGGGCCTTCGATCTTTGTAATTGTTCTCCCTCTACCAAGTCTAAATAGGACATTTCATTAAATAATAAATTGAGGCTTCAGCCCTAACCTTTAAAATATGTATATATATATATATATTAATACAATTTTCTTCATTTTAATCATTTAAATATTTTATTCTGATATGAAATCCTAGTAAACTTTAAACATTATCTCTTTTAATACCTTCATTTTCTTTTTGTATATGGAATTTATTTTAAATTAAAAAATTCCCATTTTTGTAATGAAAACTTTTAAAAATGTATTAAATATTTGGAATCATAATAAATTTTTTCCATGTATAGTCAAATTAAGTTTTTACATAAAAAATATTACAAATAGTTAATATTCTTTATTGTGGTTAAGGTAAAAACAACTTTACTAGGGGGAATAATCTAAAATGATAACGAATAAAATCTCATACTAATTGTCTAAAATATTTTTGTGAACATATTTCTACCGTGAATGTATTATCATCTATAATACACCATTTTGGATCCATATTCCATGAGAAAAACATGGATACAACTTTTTGTATGAAAAAAAAATACAAGATTCTCACACAGCTCATATATAAAAGCCCATCAACTCAACACTTTTACTAACACCTAAAAAATATTTTTCTATGGATAATATATAAAATAATACATTTCCAAATTACATTCAATCTTATAATATAACTAATTAAATTTATGTAAATCAATATTGGAAGGGATTTCCTTATTCCTTTAAGGGATTACTTAAAACGGGGTAACAATATTCAATGAGCATTGTATTTTATTTTTCCCTAAAAATCCATCAATTATTATTATAAAATTTTTATATAATTAAACTATAATTATTAATGTTATTTTATTCTGATATGTTATGTTCATGACTCAAAACCATACCCATTTCACTGAAACTAGTTATGAAATCATCATTCATGTTTACAACGTACTACACCCTCCCAAACCGATGTCATTAATTTTTATATTTAAACAACTAATAGTTGGGTAAGATTATATAATATATATATATATATATGATATTTATAATCTTATTTTACCTATGTATTCATTATATATATATATATATTTTCATTTCCACATTGCAAGGTATACAAAAACACCGTTTGGGTTTGTGGAGGACTACCACGTTTAGAAGTGTAGTGATTTGTTTTCTCTATCATAATACATAGAAAAGAATAAAGATAAAATTAAATAAAATTCATAATATATATGACATAATAATTATATAAATGAAATATTTATTATTCTAAAATGAAAATATATCATTTTATTTCTTACCTTTTCACTCACTGAATGATGACAACCTCGTTCTTTTTTTTGTGGACGATTACATTCACGCCGAAATACAACTCTCTTATTTCATCACCAGATCAAATAGATGATAATAATAATGATATGTAAAGAAATAATTTTTATTATATTATGATCATTTTTGAAATATAATATTTCGCATACCACATTTCAATATTGACCACAAAAAGTTATAAATGTTACTCATGAGAATGTATACCCTATCATCTCCCTGATTTTAACATACTTCATTTCTCAAAATCAACATTCATGATTGAATATAAAATTATAATTTATGGATATATAAAGTAATTATTTATTTATTATTAATTTACATTTTATTTGAACAATATAAAATTATGTGGTCCTAAAATAATTAATCTAATCATATACAAATATCATATTGGTTATTACTAGATACATGGTTTCATCAATGTATTATTAATTAATTGTTAATAAATGTTAGTAAATTAAATCATATATAGTAAGATATATATAATTATACATAAATAATATATTTACAGAAAACATTTTATATTCTACAGGATGATCGTACACGTATAAAAGATATCAAGAATTAATGTATGGAATTTCTAATCCATCTTTTATTTACGAGAGACATGTGAAAATTCTATAGTCAGTTCATTTTTATTGTTTATTTTCATTCCATTTGACATAATATTGTGGAAATATAATAATTTTCATGAAATATGATTTTTTTTGGAAAGTGATTCAAATGATTTCTAAAAAAGTATAGGACTTCCATATCAATTTTCACTAATGCAAGAGACATGTTTGATTACCAGCTATTTACATTATTTGTTTTATATGATTATAATAATTTTACATTTGTATAATTCAACATAAAAAATATTTTCATTTACACATCCATTTTAGAATCTATATTTCATCAGGTTTATAGTTCAAAAATCATAAAAACAACAATGAAATGTTTTTATTAGTTTTCATTCTATGAAGCATTTGATACGTTACACACACATATTAATTTATGAGGTGATTATACATAACAATTGACATATAATTTCAAAAAATAACTTATCATCTTGAAAATTTATTTTTGGTTTAATTTTATTAATTCACAGGGACTGTGGATCAATGTTACCAAAGTGGTAATATTTTTATGATAGAATCACGTTATATCTCATGATTTTTATGAATATTCTAATAATGATGAAATATTATAAATAATCACTCAATAAATCATAAATTTTATTATCCTAAACAATCTGTATGACAAAACATATTTCCCCTTCTTTATTATCCCTTTACAGACTCAATAGTTCAATATAATGTTTTTAGAAAAAAAAGAATTTATTTCTATACTTTGTCAAAAAACATTTTTCTAACGAAACAATGTTTCCTAAAAAAATATTTCTAATTTTTTTTAAAATTTATTCAAATGACTAATTTATGAAAATTTTAACCACTTTTAACATTATGAAATATATTTATAATTGATTCATTATATTTCTATCCAATAAACTCCCATTTGTATTTTAATGATAATTTGATTGTTATAATTTTTTAATGTGAATTGAATAAATGGAATTTATTATCGTCATGAAAATTATTTTCTACGAAACATCGATTATCATTTTTCTAGTATATTTTTAAAACATGTTTTCTAAAAAAAATATGCCTTAATAAGTTTTTTCTCGGAAAAAATGGAACTCATTATGTTAAAATATAAATTAATTTTAACGATTAATTTATATATTTTCCTGTGTGATTTCAATAAATATGATTTCAATAAATAGGATTTGAAAATTATTTTCATAATGTTTTATTGTAAATATATATTTTGAAATAATGTTTATTTTAGTCTAGGAACATTACATTTGATTTTTATTTCAATTTAATTCACCAAATATGATTATATTCTTTTTAAGGTTTACTACACATTACTATAGAAGTGATTGAAGGGTAAAATTATTATAAATTATATGAATTGTATTTGTTTATAGTGGCATGATTTAAGTAATATTGTTATCATTCCATGGGTTATACCATTGTATAACTATTATGATACCCACTTATTCACATGGGTAATGCCATGTTGAAATGATGGAAAAATTATGAAATATATCACTTTTCAAAATGTTATATTATGATTAAATGATTATGAAACACATTTTAGGTCATGTGTTATGATAATAAGAAATTTTTATGATATTTTGGAACACATTTTCCTTATTATGATTATGTGATTATGGTTATGTTATAAAAATGTTTTGTGGTTACATTAAAACAAAGTGTGGTGGGTACATTACAAATATTGATGAGTGAGACCAATATATCCCTTCAACACATTTTGTATATATTTATATCCCATCTGATATATTGGAATGTAATGGGGTGTGAATCTTCTTTTTTATGATACCTTATCCTCGATGATGATATTGTGAGGGAACCATTAATACAATGATGGTTTGGTATGTGAACCCATTCGACTATGTTTTCATTGGAATTGATCATTGAATACAATAGAAATTATTTTCATGGATTATTCTTATAAAACAATTCAATGTCTTATACTATTGTAATGATATCATGTACCATGTTATTTTATTTTTTTAATATAAATGTATTATGAAGTGAAATTATATAGGTAATGAAAAATTATTATAATATTTCATATGAATTTAATGGTTTTATATGTCATTATCTAGTTATCAAACCCGTATGTTCACGTTATTCTTATGTATCTCCTTTTTTTGACCTTATTAAGCATCTAAACAGACCCAATATTTTTTTTTTCATTCCCAAGGTTTTCTATATTGGTCTAATGTAGGGATTGTATCTAAAAATTAATTAATGAGATGATATTTATGGGATATGTTCCAGATCATTCTCCAATTTAGAACATTTTATAACAACTCTTAAAAGCCAAAAAACTTTTATCATCCTTATTCATGTGTATATGTAATGTATTGGATATTTATCTAAACATATTTAATATACATGTATGAATATATTGGGTCCCTATAATAAAATTATGAATTATTTCTTCATATAGATAGAACTCCAAATGATATAATGATTTAATTATTGATACTAAGAACTATTATTACTCAATTCAATATATTTTGAGACAAACGATCATGATATATAAATCTATTAAAAGATAAGTAGCCGATAATTTATCCATGATTATAATTGGAAATTAACTTATAATATTTTTATGGTTGTATTTTGAAATCATAATAATGAGTAATAATTTCTATATATATAAAACAATTTTCCAACTATGTATCTAAAATAAGGACAAGGATGAAATAATGGATGATTTGGAACTTTAGAATAAGGTGATAAAATAAATGGATGTGAATTTTCATGAGTTAATAATAGGAAAAGTTGTTTTCATTTAGTTTAGTACTAGAATATTAGTTCCATAATAACAAAATAGAATGATGGAGGTATTTTATAACATTCATAGCTCAACATTATCCATTCATCTTCAATGTACTATGATATACCATGATATTTAACCCCACTTCTAGTTCAACAACCAAAATAAATAAATTTTTGAATACAACTCAAAGAACATGGAATGTTAAAATGATAACTTATAATGAAATTTATATATGTGATTGATTAAAAAATTTATCCATAAACATATGGTAATGGGGGAACATCCATGAGGAATTCTTTATTGATATCATGAAGAAATTTAATGGATTCAATTCTATATGGGTTTCCATGGATCAAATCATGAAAACAGAACACATAATCAATATTTGGGATTATTTCTATCGTATCATACCTACTAACATAAATATAAAAAATATTTTTTTGATACATTGTAATACAATGTTGGATTAAAATAATATAATGTTCGATATCATATAAGATACACAATACCACTCAAAAACAAGCAAAGATATATTATATTTATAAACTAGTCGTTGAATTATCAAGTATGAAATTTATTAATATAATTATTATATATATTTATATATATAATATAAATAATAAATAAAATTTATTTATTAATTATTGGTAAATTATCATTGAATTTATTATGAAGTTGTTTTAACGATAAATATTATAATATCTAATTTTTTTTAATTTTTTGTGAAAATATTTAAATTAAATTATTAAAATATTTGTAATAATATTTGATAAAAATAATATAATTTTTTATTTATTAATATCTAAATAATCATATGGAGAATTTTAGTGAATTTTATGAAATTTTTATTTGTTAATGAATACTGAAAATAATCATTTTTATTGAAACCTCTATGTTCCTTTTAAGGATTTAAATAGATAAATTCCGGTTTTTATTAGTTTTAAAATGAAATTGGATTATTTTGATAAAGAATTAAAAATATCTTGTTCAATATTAATTTTATACCTGAATTAGATAGAAAAATATTTTTTCCCTTAAAGACATTTTTTAAAGAACTACTTTTTATTAGGTTTTACGTATTTATATTTAATTAATTTCTTCCACTTTATTAATTGAATAAATAAAAATATATCAAATATTTGATAATAATCCAACTGATTTACAATATTTAAATTTTACACATTTTATAATTAATATTAAAAAAATAATTTTTCATTATCCCACTAATAAAAAATGTGACAATTAAGGTATAATCAAAGATAATAAAGTCTAACAATAAATAAAAATATGTATTTATATAAGTTAATGACTTTATTTCTTATAATTTAATTTATATATCTAATATATGGAATTTTTTTTATTTTTTAATTGTGAATTACATTTAAAATATTTATATAAATGATAAAGTCAAAAATTTCATTCTGTTGACTTAAATATCCATTAAAATATTATAGAAGAAATAAATAAATATGGTTAGAATTAAATTTTAATTTTAATTAATAATAGTTAAAATATTTTTTTAATTAATTAATAATAATATTTAATGGAAAAATTATCTTAAATACTTACGCAACACAAATCTAGTATTTTTTCATGTAATAAAAAATAATAGAAATTATATTAGAAATATTAAAAGGAATGAAATTTTAAAAAAGATTTGTATTCTATGAAATTATTACATAATAATTAACATTTAATAATGTTTGAGAAGATTATATAAGAATTTAATATTTTATTATGTCATTAAAAGTCAAATTAAATGAATATTGTTAATAATGACAATGAGGATATTATTTGAAATATTGTATAATTAAATAATTTAAAATTTATTAAATATTATGAGTGGAATGTTTTGATAATATGTGTTATAAAATAAATTTTATTTCATTTCGTTTATAATAAATATATTATAAATAATACTATGACCATCTCTAGGTGAAAATGTATCCACTTGGTTAATGATGAAATTGGTTACCAAAGGGGATAAACCGAAGGGCATGGTTTCTAAAACCAAATAAACCCATCCAAATAAATTTTATAAATATTGTTAAAATACAAACCATATATCGGAATATATTTTAATTTGGATGAATTTTTTTGATAATTGATTTATTATTATTCAATCTTTCAAAAATTTCCAAAAGTATCACTCAACTTAATTATAAAGGGGAGTCTTCTCCCCTTAGTAATTTATCTCTATTATGACATATAGGTCAACTAAACCCTAGGAAAATTCATCCCCAAAATCATAATACAATTTTAGTAGATTTATTCATTTCATAAGACCAACCCTAGCTTCCTTAAATGGATATCTAATGGTTTTTTTAAAGAAGTTCCATGCGCCATAGCTGATCACGTTCTTTTTGTACATCAGAATTACCTCCACGAAATATTTACGTTCATCATTAATAATAAATTAATTATTATAAATGTATCAATAGTATATTAATATTATATAATTACAATTATCCACACTATTTTCAAGAAAACATTAAGTGGACGTATCACTCATTCATATGTATGACAAATGACCTCTACATAGTGATACAATTCATTTTCTGCAACTGTATTTCATTGATTATTATTATAAATGGTTCAGTGCTAATATTTGAATAATATGACATAATTTTACTTATATAAGTACAAGATCACTTCCACATTTTTACAAATCAAGTAGTTTAAAATTGATAATGTCAATCTTTTGTACGTAGGGACACCACCTCCAATAATACCTGTGATTTTATTTTCTTTTATATTTTACATGGATTTTAATTATGATACATTGAATTCAGTAAACATTCTATAATTTATAATAATTATGGATATTTTAATTTATAAATAAATTTATTTCATTCCATCTTTCAAAAACAAAACTCAACGGTCTTGTGTACTTACAGCCTACCTTCTCCATGAAATGTGTAATTCATTTTTCTATCTGAAACATTTTTTTTATGATTGTAAATTTAAATATAATTAATATATATGATATATACATAATTTTATGTGTTTTATATAATTCTATATTATATTTTTAACAATGATTATCCTTATGTTAATGATATTTATTGATTCATATTATTTTATTCCTTCATGGTTATTATGATTCAAATGATATAAAATTTGTAAGGGTTTTTTCTTACAGTCTCATGGTTTATCTAGGTTGATTATCACTACTTTTCCAATGATACAATATTATAAATAACCACTCATAATCTCATGAATTTTCTTTTAATATGTTTACTTTTTCAAAATAATCAATTTTGATTCATTTTTATCTCCTTATGTTTTCAATAAATTGAAAATATGATTAAAAACAATCAGAAATATATATATATTCACTTAAAAAACCAATTTCATAAATATATATGATTATTAAAATTGTTTTATATAGAATTTTTTTTATAATTGTGATATTATTTTTATTTAATTTTTAAAATGATTAAATTTTTTGTAGGTATTTTAAAAAGAATCCACATTCTGTTTTTTTAACTAGCTTGTTTTATATTTTTTAAAAAAGAGAAAGATATTTGTTTTTAAATTTATATGAGAATAAAAAAAATTACCACTATTGGGAACACTCAAATCAATACAGATTTCATTTTATTCTTCCATGAATATTTTCTTAGAAAACGTTTTACACAATATTTTTTGAAGAAATTGTTAATTGAAAATTCGTTTTCAATGTCGAATGGATATATTTCAAAATATTAATTTGATGATCATATAACAGTATTTTATTCATAAATTTCAATACATAATGACTCTATATATTATATTATATGGATATCATGAATTTATTCAATCATTATGATTTATCTGGATGGTTTAGGATTTTTATGATGCATATTTATTTTTTATTTCTTATGATATGATGATAAAAAAGAAATGTTCATGAAACCCTTTTTATTTTATAGGGGTTATAAAAAAATGAAATTTTTTTGAAGCCCAATTATATTGAAGGATTATTATATGAATAATATTTTACTATCAATCAGAAAAAAAAAATTTATGCCATTTTTTAACGTGAAATTATATTTATCTCTAGTGAATTGGTAGAGATATATATCACTTGAGATAAATCAGTCTTGAATAGGGTGTGAAACTAGATCAATAAATTAAATTGCCTTATATGATAATATTGTGATTGAGACAAGATAAATATGATGGTTTGGGGAGTGAACCCAATTCAATATAATTATCATGGTAGTGATCCTTAACCATAAATGAATTATTTTTTAAACTTATTTGAGTGCCACAAAATCATTTCATGTGCATTAATTTTATCTCATCATTCATTATATTTGATGACAATATTATTACAATCATTTGAGTTAAAAATATCTATTATAACAAAATATTATTATATTTGATATGCAGGGTATCATATCAAAATATTAGTCTCATGTTATTTTATTCTAATTCACTATTTATGATCCTTTGATCTAAGATATATGCCTTTTTTTTCATTAATGGCTATATGAGATCACTCTATTGTAATGATTCACTCCCCCATGTTGTGATAAAATTTACATATGTTTTTATATATCCTTATTTCAAAAAATAATAGATCTATATGATTGTGGAGTGGATGATAAAATTTTGTTTAAATTATTTACCTATTTATATTTAAAATATATTTATGAAAAATATGGAGAATTATCGATAGTATAATATAAAGGTTATGATAATTCTATATACATGTCTGTGGAAACATTATATAGACACACTAAGATAAGTAAAAATTTAGGATAGCATCATATCTTATTGATGATGATCACGAATGAACATTGTTAATAAAAAGGAGCCATAAAATAAAAATTAGGATTCATGATTTAGACATCCTATAAATAATTTTTAATTATTTATAAAAATTATTATTATTTATGACATTATGCATTTTTTTCAGTTCATAGAAATAACCAAAATGATTTTGGATAAAACTAACAAACAATGGATTGTTTGTCTAAATGAGAAACAAAATAAAATGGGACATTGGAACGAATAACCAATGTAACACCAGAGACTTTTAGGATAAATATTTTGTTTTTATGTAATATAAATCATTAAAAAAATAATTTACTATACACAACAGTATATTGGCTTGCATTACACGCAATCACGACCATCCTCGATAGCTTGCGTCGTACGCAATAACGAGTTTCACTAAACAAAGATAAGCTATTAAAATGTAATTAAAAATAACCGTTATGAATAGTAATACCCACTTTTTGAAATGTTGTAAATTTTATTTTTCAAAATTTAATTCATTTTTGGATTCAGAATATCGAAATTAACTTAGGGTGAAATTTTGGTATTTTTCTGAAAACTTTCAATTTTTGATGAATAGTGAAAACACTGGGTTACTATTTAAAAACAGAATTTTCATCTAAATAATTAATTATTTTATTTTATTTTATTTTATTTCAAAATTGATACATAATACCTATATAAGTTCAATTCAATTTATTGGATTAATTTTATAATAATTTTTTATATATAAAAATTTTATTGAACTTTTGACCGTCTTTTACCCACCTCCTAGAAGAATTTGCAAATTTACATAAAACATAATTTTACCACTTATGTGAGTGGAATTTCAAAAATTCGAGAGAAATGGTTGATGTCAGTAAGTAAAATATTGTTCAATGAGATGAAAATAATTTTTTTGTGAATAGTAATTGTTTACTTTTTTTACCACGGTTAAAAGTAAATAGGGTAATTAATGGTAAAAATGTTATTATTATAACCGTAACACATGTCCTAATTCTATTGGATAAATGTAATTCGACCAAAAACAACCATAGAATAAAATATGACCATTTAGGCCCACTTGGATTAGATTATGACATTTATTATTAATTTATTTAAAGAAGGGTTAAAATAGTTAAAATAAAGGATTAATAAGTAAATCATTTTTAATATAGGTATATACATAAGATAAATTATACTATAAATATTCATTAGAAATTAAATTATTTAATGTCTAAAAATTACAAATAAAATATCATTATGTAGGAAATCATTTTATCTATTTATGACACAATGATGATGCAGTAATTATCTTGTTAATGAAATATTGACATAATTGATGTTATAAATACCCAATAAATGTAATTTGAGACTTTTTTATGAATTAAAATAATCTTATATGTTAATATGGCATGTTATTATTGATTTAACTCACTTTTTTATAAAAACTATTTCTGTTATGATTTTCACAAAAATCAATTTCTAAATAGTGTCTAAATTGACATAAAATAGATTTTAAAACAAATATTATAGTACTAATTGTTATTTTATTCCTAAAAATATAAGGTTCAGCCAAATGAAATATATAAGGTTTTATATATTAATTATAATAAACTTGGGGTTTGTTTGTCTTGTTATAGTTAGTTTATTAACCTTATAGTGTAAGAACACAAGAAGACACAGTAAAAGTAAAATTATTTTACTTAAAGTTAAATCTAAATGATAAGGTTAATATAGGAACCTAAACTTGTCTAAATTCTATTTGATGATTGTATTTCGACCCATCCACACCTTAACTTCGATATAAATCAATTTTTAGCTATTTAAATCCGAATATGACTTTATAATAAAATAATATTTTTAGTTTTTACAAAGGTGCCCCTATCCTCCCTTTTAAAAGGGCACCTCCTCGCTCTCTTCCTCACACCACTTTGAGCCTTCAAGCTCGACCAACCCCTGCCAAATTCACTTCTCCACATCCCTAGAAACATCCTATAGGTATTGGTATTCTTCAAAACCAATTTTAGTGCTCTAAAATGAGGTCTCAAAGAGGCGCTTCAAAGAAGAGGAGGTTCAGACACTTACGAAGCAAATCAGACCTAAGGTAAGGGATAATTTTGCAAATCTCATTTTTATCCGAGATTGCTTATTCATAATTATTTACCGGGGTTATTGCTATCATCCATTTCCATGACTTATAAAAGTATATTCATGTATGTTTAATGTCCTTTTTACCCATTTTGACTTTTACCCCATGGTATGTAAGGAATTTTTCTTTTATTTACCCTACAAGGTACTTTCTGAATTTTCCGACAAAAGTACGAGAATAATTTTTTTTCACTTATTCAGCATGAATGGATTTTTAAAAAATTATTTCCAATAATATTCCTTTACAAGTTTTAACGTTTATTTTTAATCAACTTATTTTAGTTTAAAATTGTATGACATGTTAACAATGGAAAACTGTTTTTGAAGTAAAAAGGATATCTTCCTCAAGAATGGAGTTCATGTGTTTTATCAAAATTATTTTCCATCTAAGATAATATATGGTTATGTTTCTATCCATATTTTTACATTGATTTGATTATGTTATGATGGAATTATTTTTATGATGTCCTTTTCTCTTATATGGATTATGTTATGATGGCATGATGTTTAAGATTCCAAATTTTATTACATGGGTTATGAAATGATGTATGATTTTTGATTTTTTGGCACACATAAGAATGGTATAATTATGAGATTTGTGGGACCTATATCTCACTCCAATGCATTGGGTAAGGATTTTATATCTCACGAAATAGACATGGTTGGAACGGCAGGTTAAACCGGTTCAGTGAAACAGGACTGAAACGAGGAAAGAACTCAGTTCAGAAATAGACTTTCTCCACTAAGATAGTCTTGGAAATGAGTTTTGAATAATAAGAAATGATTCTCTATGATTATGTGTGTATTCCATAAAGCTTCATGTGTTATGTTATGATTATTTTGATTACATTTCACTACCATGATTTATCCCATGTTATGAAATTATGATCTCTGTTGCTGGGTAAGATTCCCAAATTGTTATGTTCTTATGAATATGATGTGATTGATTTTTCTTTTGTTTACCATTACTGAGCATTTGAGCTCACCCTATTTTATGTTTTCTTTCCCCCAGGTCAGGATGAAAGTTATTAAGTAGGATATGCCAAAAGGTACTCTAGATATGATGAAATAAATGGGAGACAATTTAGATGCTCTATGAACCAGTTGTTTATGTTTCCAGTTTCTAAAAACACTATACATATACGGTCCTTTCATGGTTTTTTATATTCTGTTATAAGTGTGCTTCAATTTTGAAGTATTAACAATTTTTGTAAAGTATGGGTCATTATATTTGGTATCAGAGGAAAGGTATAGTCAACCTTTGGAAACTAGGATGTGAAAGCCTTAGTAAGAATCATAAGGATAATTCTAAGAAAAAAACACAATCATAGTGTTTTATAATTGGCCATGAATAACCTTGGATAAGACCTTAACTGTGAAATTTTATTCTTGATTATGTGGTTTTCCTATTATAAGTAGTGTTGCTCACTCTATTCTTTTTGGTTTTAGTCAATGGCTGGAACCTGAAGGAACCGTGTTAATGCGGAATGCGACGGGCAATGCAATGATTGTCCCCCTGAGCAACCAAACGTTATGGGAGCTGGAATTAAATATCTTGTAGCCATACTCACACAACATTATCTAGATATGAATGATGAATGACTTCCAAACGAGCAAAGGAAGGAGCAAAATTCTGTTGAATCCTTCATGAGGCAGCGTCCACCTTCATTCAGCAGGTCTATTGATCGATTAGTTGCTGAACAATTGATTAGTACTATGGAAAATATATTTTCAGTTCTTCAATGTTCTGAACATGATAAAGTCATCTTATTAGTGTATCATTTGGAATGTGATGCTGATATATGGTGGAATCCTATCAATAATACGAGGCAAAGAGATGAAATTGAGTCCATGGAATGGGACGAGTTTAAGAACTAATTTTTTAATAAGTACTTCCCTTTTATTCTTCGAACAAATATGGAGAAGGAGTTTCATGAACTAAAGAAAAAGGATGATGAATCAGTTGGTACCTACGAAGAAAAATTTACAAGACTTTCAAGGTATGCTTCTGGTATTATTATCCAACCTGAGTGTAAGATCGATCGATTCTTTAGTGGCTTAAAACCAAGTCTTTGAAGGGAGTTAGCCATAGGGGACTTCAATAGCTACGATGAAATCGTTCGATGTGCCCTCAAAGTTGAGATGGAGATTGGAGTAACCCATCAGTCATATGGGTTTGATAAGAAGAGGAAAATTGAAATCAAAGGAAAATATAAAGAGCACACTAAAAAGAAGATGAGTTTTCCCTTATACTCAACGTGTGGAAAGAAACATGGAGGGAGTTGTCTTAAAGGGACAATTAAATGTTTCAAATGAGGAAAGGAAGGTCATCAAGAATTTGAATGCCGCAATGATGGGAAGAAGATGTCCAGTGATGCGAACAAACAAAAGGCTACACAGAGTGCACCTCCAACACTTTCATGTTACAAGTGCATGGAGATGGGTCATTATGTCAATCAATGCCCAAATCCAAGGGTTGATGATGATGGTCAATGTCAATAATCTCTTAAGGCTAAAGACGAAGGAATGTCACATGCAATTTCTATCAGCGATGTGGAGTACAATAACAAAGTGGTGAAAGGTACACTTACCATCCAATCTAAAGTAATAAAATTTTTATTTGATTCGTGATCCACCAACTCTTTTATTTCTGAATAATTTTCTTAGGGTATCACCGTATTACCTCAACAATTAGATGTTGAGTTAACCGTGACAACCCCTAACGGCACAACAGTCACATCAAAAGTTTATAATTCTTCTCCGATTGAAGTTTGTGGGGAAGTGATTCCCGCAAATCTAGTGATCCTCCCAATAGTGGAATTTGATGTGATTCTTGGCATGGATTGGATTTCCCTATATGGAGATCATATCAATTGCCAATGAAGGGAAGTCACATTTCATATTCTAGATCAATCTATGATCATCTATCGATGTAAGGATGAACATAACCATCAAGTGGAAGTTTCTTCCATCTTATGGGTCTTGATTCCACTAAATGAGGGATATTTATCTCAAATGATTGGTGAGAAAATCACGATTGAGAATATTCCCATTGTACGGGAGTTTGACGACGTCTTTCCGGTGGAATTACCGGGTCTTCCACCAAATCGTGATGTTGAGTTTTCAATAGAACTCGTTCTGGGTGATTTTCCAATTTCAAAGACACCTTATAGAATGTCCCCAATTGAGTTGCAAGAATTGAAGAAGAAACTGCAAGAGAATCTTGATAAGGGATTCATACACCCTAGTGCGTCACCGTGAGGAGCACCTGTTCTATTTGTTATGAAAAAATATGGATCAATGAGACTCTACATTGACTATAGAGAACTTAACAAAATAACTATCAAGAACAAATATCATCTCCCACTTATTGATGACCTATTTGACCAACTACGTGGAGCTCAATACTTTTCCATGATTGATCTCCGTTCAGGGTATCATCAATTAAGGGTCAAAAGGGAGGATATACCAAAGACGGATTTCCATACAAGGTATGCACACAATGAAATAATAGTGATGCCATTTGGTCTTACTAATGCCGCTGCTATCTTCATGGATATGATGAATAGAGTCTTTATAGAGTATCTTGATAAGTTTGTGGTAGTATATATAGACGATATTCTTTTATATTAAAAGAGCATGGAATAACATGATGATAACTTGAGAATTATATAGATGACCCTGAGAAAGGAGAAGCTTTATTCCAAATTTACCAACTGTGAATTTTGGCTTAAAAAAGATGCATTTTGGGGTCACATAATCTCAAAAGTGGGGATATCTGTGGATCCAACAAAAACAGAGGTTATCGAAAGATGGTCGAGACCAATAATAGAAACTGAGATCTGATGATTTCTTGGTTTGGCTGGATATTATCGACGTTTTGTGAAATATTTCTCATGATTATCTAATCCACTCACCAAGTTGACTCAGAAAGGAGGTAAGTTTCTTTGGACGGAGGAATGTGAAGAGAATTTCAAGGAGATGAAAAGATGGTTATCCAGTGCACCTGTACTCACACTTCCATGTAGTGGAGAAAGGGTTGTGATCTAAAGTGATGCATCCAAGAAGGGATTGGGGTGTGTTCTCATGAAAAATGATATGGTGATAGCTTATGCCTCACGACAGTTGAAAATCCATGAGAAAAATTACCCAACTCATGATTTGGAGTTAGCTGCGGTAATCATTCCATTAAAGATTTGGAGGCATTACCTTTATGGAGAAAGGTGTGATATTTATACTGATCATAAAACATTAAAGTATATTTTCACACAAAAGGAGATGAATATGCTCTAAAGAAGATGGTTGGAGCTAATTAAGGATTATGACTGCTCAATCCATTAACACCCTGGGAAAGCAAACAAGGTGGCAGATGCCTTAGGTCGACAAGACCATTCCAGTTTATCCATGATGAGGATCACAAAAGATCCAATATTTATGGATTTACAAAGGATGGATCATGGAATTATAATGGAAGGGGAAAATATTATCTTTCTAAAATAAATGTTCAACCATCTATACATGTGATGATTAAAGAGGCACATAATGAAGATGTATAGTTATAAAAGAAGGTGGGAAATGTTCCTGAATTCAACTTTGATTGTGATGGGATAATAAAGATTAGTAATCAGGTTTTTGTTCCTCCCATCCCCAAATTAATGTAGGAGCTGCTGGATGAGGCTCATAGATCTTCATTCTTTATTCATTCTGGATGCACGAAGATATATAGGGACCTAAAAGAGTACTTTTGGTGGGATGTCATGAAAAGAGATGTTTCTGAATATGTCTCTCGATGCTTGGTTTTTCAGCACGTTAAAGCTGAGAGACATAAGTCTAAGGGAATGTTAAAACCATTACACATACCCGAATGGAAATGGGAAAACATCACTATGGACTATGTCACCGGATTTCCTAAAACATCCAAATGCAATAATGCTATCTGGTTCATATTTGATCGTCTAACAAATTTTTCACACTTCATTGCTATTAGAGAGGATTTATCTCTAGATCAGCTTTCTAGGACATATGTAAAGGAAGAGGTAAGCCTGAATGGAGTACCACTTTCTATTATATCTGATCGGGATCTGAGGATTACATTAATGTTCTGGTGAAGTCTTCATCATACTCTGGATACAGAGTTGAGTTTCAGCACTTCCTATCATCCTCAGACATACGGTCAGTCTGAGAGGACAATTAAAACTCTAGAAGATATGTTGAGAGCTTGATCTATGGATTTCAAAGGTGGTTGGGATCAACACCTACCTTTGGTGGAATTTTCTTATAATAATAGATTTCACTCCGGTATTCAAATGGCTCCTTATGAATCTCTCTATGGAATGAAATGCAGGACTCCATCTTCCGGGGATGAAGTTGGGGAAAAAAGCTATTAGGACCTTATCTTATTGATGAGATGGAAGAAAAGGTCTGATCTATTCAACAACACATAAGAGAAGCTCAGAGTCGACAAAAAAGTTATGCCGACAACCAAAGAAAAGACATAGAGTTTGAAGTGGTTGATAAAGTGTTATTATGAATATCTCCTTGGAAGAGAGTAATGTGATTTGGAAATAAGTGAAAGTTGAGCCCTAGGTATATCGGTCCTTTAGAAATACTAGATCGTGTTGGGAAGGTAGCATACCGATTGACAATTCCACCGAATCTCTCTCAAGATCACGATGTCTTCCATGTATCTCTCCTGAGAAAGTACATACCTGATCCTTCACATATACTCAGCTTAGAAGTTGTACCGCTAGAACAAGAACTTTCTTATGAAGAACAACTAATAGAGATTATCGATCGCAGTGAAAAAGTCCTACATAACAAGACCACTCGCTTGGTGAATGTTTTATGGAGGAACCACCATTTAGAAGAATCTACATGGGAGCTTTAGGATATGATGAGGGAGAGGTATCCTCGTCTTTTTGTTATAAAGTGACGAATTCCGCGGGAGAAATTCATTTTAAGGGGGGTTGAATGTAACACCCGAGACTTTTATGAGAAATATTTTGATGTTTATGTCATATAAATCATCAAATAAATCTTTCAATACCCACAACACTATCTTGGCTTTCTTTACACGCAATCGCGACCTTCCTCGATAGCTTGCGTCATACGCAATACCAAGTTTCACTAAACAACTACATGCAATTAAAATATTATTAAAACTAACCATTATGAATAGTAATACCCACCTTTGGAAATATTGTAAATTTTATTTTTCAAATTTTACTTCATTTTTGGATTCGGAATATTAAAATTATCCTAGGGTGGAATTTTGGTATTTTTCTGAAAACGTTCAATTTTTGATGAATAGTGAAAACACTGGGTTACTATTTAAAAACCGTCTTTTTATTTATATAATTATTTATTTTAATTAAATTTATTTTAGGTTAAAATTGAAACATAATACCTATATAAGTTCAATGCAATTCATTGATGTCATTTTATAATAATATTAGATATATAATAATTTTATTGAACTTTTGACCTTCTTTTACCCACCTCATAGAAGAATTTGCAAATTCACATAAAACATAATGTTACCACTTCTGTGAGTGGAATTTAGAAAATCAGAGAGACACAGTTGATGTCAATAAGTATAATTTGGTTCAATGAGACGCAAATAATTTTTGGTGAATAGTAACTTTATACTTTTTTTTACCACGGTTAAAAGTAAATAGGGTAATTAAGGGTAAAAATATTATTATTATTACCATAACACATGTCCTAATTTAATTGGATAAATGTAATTCGACAAAAAACAACCTTAGGAATAAAATATGACATTTTAGGCCCACGTGGATTAGATTAGGAAATTTATTATTAATTTATTTAAAGAAGGGTTAAAATAGTTAAAATCAATGTTTAATAAGTAAATAATTTTTAATATAGATTTATACATAAGATAAATTCGACTATTTATATTTATTAGAAATATAAAATTATTTCTTACGTAATTATATTATATTTTTAATTTTTATACATTATATAATTTCATTTATTTATGACACAATGATGATGCGGTAATTATCTTATTAATGAAATATTGAACAAATTGATGTTATAAATACTCAAATAAATGTAATTTGAGACTTTTTATGAATTCCAATAATTTTATATGTTAATATGACATGTTATTATTGATCTAATTCAATTTGTTCGAACTAATATTTCTTATATTATTTTCACAAAAATCAATTACTAAATAGTGTCCAAATTGACATAAAATATTTTTTAAAACAAATATCATATTATTAATTGTTATTTTATTCATAAAAATGTAAGGATCGGCCAAATTACTTAGATAAGGTTATATATATTAATAATAAACAACTTGGGGTTATTTTGGATTGTTATAGTAAGTTTATTACCCATATAGTGTAAGAACACAAGAAGACACGGTAAAAGTAGAATTATTTAACTTAACGTTAAATCTAAATGATAAGGTTAAAATAGGAATCTAAACTTTTATAAATTCTATTGGATGAGAGTATTTCGACCCATCCCCACCGTATATTCGAAATAAATCAATTTGGAACTATTTAAAGTCGAATATGAATTTATAATAAAATAATATTTTTAGTTTTTCCAAAGGTGCCTCTCTCCTCCCTTATAAAAGGGCACCTCCTCCCTCTCTTCCTCACACCACATTGAGCCTTCAAGCTCGGCCAACCCATGAAAAATTATCTTCTCCACTTACCTAGAAACATCCTTGAGGTCCTGGTATTCTTCAAAGACCAATTTTAGTGCCCTAAAATGTGGTCTCAAAGACGCGCTTCAAAGAAGAGGAGGTTCGAACACTTACGAAGCAAATCGGGCCTAAGGTAAGGGATAATTTTCCAAATCTCATTTTTATCTGAGATTGCTTATTCGTAAGTATTTACTAGGGTTATTTCTATCATCCATTTACATGTTTTATAAAATTTTATTCATGTATGTTTGATGTCCTTTTTACCCATTTTTACTTTTACCCCTCGTATGGAAGGAATCTTTCTTTTATTTACCCTACAAGGTACTTTTTGACTTTTCTGACAAAAGTATGAGAAGAATGTTTTTTTAACTTATACGGTATGAATAGAGTTTTAAATAAATATTTCCAAGAAGCTTCCTTTACATGTTTTCAGGTTTATTTTTAATCGACATCGTTTAGTTTAAAATTGTATGACATGTTAAGAAAGGAAAAATGTTTTTGAAGTAGAAAGGATATTTTCCTCAAGAATGGAGTTCAAGTGTTTTATAAAAATAATATTCCATATAATATAATATAGGGTTATATTTCTATCTCTATTTTTACATTGATTTGATTATTTTATGATGGAATTATTTTTATGATGTCATTTTATCTTATATGGATTATGTTATGATGGCATGATGTTTAAGATTTCCATTTTTAATACATGGGTTATGCAATGATGTATGATTTTTTATTTTGTGGAACACATAAGAATGGTATCATTATGAGATGGTTGGGACCAATATCTACCTCCAATGCATTGGGTAAAGATTTTATATCTCATGAGATAGACATGGCTGGAATGGCAGTTTAAACCGGTTCAGTGAAACAGGACTGAAACGAGGAATGAACTCGGTTCAGAAATGAAATTTGTCCACTAATATAGTCATGGAAATTAGTCTTGACTAATACGAAATGATTCTCTACGATTATGTGTGTATTACACAAATCTTCGTGTTTTATGTTATGATTATTGTGATTACTTTTCACTACCATGATTTATCCCATGTTATGAAATTATGAGCTCTTTTGCAGAGTATGATTTCCAAATTGTTATGTTCTTATGAATATGATGTGATTGATTTTTCTTCTGTTTACCCTTAATGAGCATTTGAGCTCACCCTTTTGTATGTTTTATTTCTCCTAGTTCAGGAAGAAAGTTATTTAGTAGGATATGCCAAAAGGGACTCTAGATAAATGATGAAATAAATGAGAGACAATGTAGATGCTCTATGAACTAGTTGTTTATGTTTCCCAGTTTCTAAAGACACTATACGTATAAGGTCCTTTTATGGTTTTGTTATATTTTTTAATAAGTGTGCTTCGATTTTGAAGTATTAACAATGTATGTAAAGTATGGGTCATTATAACCAAAGTCTTATCCATAATCATCTTTCTTGTAACACAATAAAAAATATATAAATGGGTAATATTTATAACATATCTCATAATAAAAATAAGGAGATTGACGAAGGCAATAAATATAAAAATACTTTTCTTCTTACTTGTAAAGAAAGTGGAGAGAATAAAAAAATGGGAATTTCATGAATAAGTGAAATGAAATTTTCCATGTGGCAATTAAGATAATGGAGAATTTTTCCCATGTATAAATTATGATTTTGATAGGGGAAACAAATTTAACCATATGGTACAATTTATAGATAAATTCAACCTTATGGTTAATATTAGTATTATCTAAGCCAATTCCTTATTCCAAGAATTAACTGGTTGGCCATGGAATGCTCTATTTTAAGACACTCATTAATTTAAAAGTATTGAACTATTTTAGAATTCGGATTCAATGATTATATCAATTATATTTTGTATAAAAGAATAATGAGTAATTAAACAATTATTCCACAATACATTTCATTAAGTATTATAAAACATAGATTGAATGGATCTAAACCTAATGAAATGTGATTTAGTGGAATATTGATAATGTTTTGAGGATACAAATAAATGATATATGTTAATGTGATATTATTGGTGAACAAGGTATATTATAATTATTTAACTGTAATATAAATTTTTCATCATTAATGATGTTTATTAGTTTTTTAGATTTGAGGAATACATTAATTTCCTTTATAGTTAAAAATTAATAATGATTTCTTTAGTTTTGGAAGAATATATTTCTTCATGTGAGGTTAACACCAAAATTTTAGACACCATTATGTGGTTTTAATTTTATGTTTGATCATAGGTTTAATAAAACTGAAACCCCATTTTTAATGTATTAGGTAATAGTTGGATAATGTGATTTAAATGTTTTCTGGGTTCTAAAAAGAATACTCTATTGAGGATTAGAAAACAATATTGGTTAATATGAATTTAATATAATTATGGAATATTGGATTGTAGGTTATAGATAATCTTGATTATTGAAAATTAATTCATTAAATAGAGATATTTATAATTTAACTATGGTCAAGATGATGAAAACATTTCATCTTAGTATTTAGATTTTATTCATGATATTTTTTGGAGGTACATTATTTTACATGATTACAAAATGATTTATCATTATGTTAAATGAAATAATGTGGAATGATTTAATGGTTAAAGGAATATTTAAGCATTTTTTTTAACATATGATTCTATTCTGAAAAAATGTTATTATATTTTATATGACATAAGCAAGAGTGTATTAAAATATCCTTTAAAGTAATAATATATACGTGTTAATGTGTTTTATAAGGATATTCACCATATTTTTGGGAACATTAATGGAATTATAGGAATTTTTTTTCAAGACAAAATTTTGTCTATGAAAAAATATTTCACATTCATCAATGAAAAAACGCCGACAATTGAAGGGTGACAAGAGTGTATTTTCATCCACTAGCATATGTGATATCTCAGTTTATATATCTTTTATTTTATTTAAGAGATAAATATTCAAGATTATTTTGGTTATTTTTTATGGATAAGGTAAATGGATATACTATTGGTATTATACATTGTACCCTAAGGGTAGTTTTTATATTATATATCAGTATCATATATGATTATAATCTATCATTATGATGATTAAGGTTTTTTAGGAAAATAGTGTGATTTTTTTATATTATATGACAGGAGAATATATATTTATGTGGTATATTTGAAGAAAAATATTATATTTTTCATGTAATAATAAGAGAATAATTTCAAAATAATTTATATTTTTTTAACTTATATTAATAGAGATATTTAATAATGGAAAAATCTATGGTGAACTCTTGGTATTAATGTTCAGGTTGTATGGATTAAAAAAATATTTCTTCAAATAATGGCTTATATATTTTGTTAATTATCATATTATTTTAAATAAATTATGATTAATTCATAATTATAGGTGTTATATAATGATATAATATTTGATCCCTTATATGTATATTTTTTCCACCATGGTCCAAAAATTCAACTAAAAAAAGATAATTTGACGAAAAAGATTAGAATATGATAGAAATTTATTAAATGATAATATTATACATTGAAAATAAATATATATCCTTGTGTTATTAATAAATATGATAAATTAATTATGCAATTCTATGAAATAGATGTTGATACAAAAATAATATCTCGTTATGATTAATAATGATGAATTTATGGTCTTTTCAAACATCAAATATTTATGGTTTTTTTGATGTAATCTTACTCATTAAATAAAAATATATGATGAAAAATGCTAGTTTTCACTTTCCACCATTATGTATTCATTATTTATTTCTTCATTGTCAATATTTTCATTTCCCACGAAAGTTCACCTATATAGAAACCATGATAACTGGTTTCTAGGTAACCATCCATATTTCGCATTCCCTCCTATCTAGATGATTTTTTATTAACACTGTCTATGATATGTGTTTAAAAGAAAATGATATTTCAAATATCAAAACAATGATTATCAGTAAGATGTAAAAAATTGTGATGAACAAATTCATCAAAATTGGTGGGGGGTAATGTAACCCTATTAGATTTTAAAAGAACAATATATTTGATTGTATAAAATAAATGGAACACCAAGCTTAAAAAAGAAATAATTTATTTTCAATATACATTAGAAGATGAATCAGAGGGTATAAGTCTGATTATCAACGTTTTAATATATATATATATATATAATGAATCAAATCAAAAAAAATTATTAATTCATATGAAGAGATCATTGAATTTTATTAATTTACTTTCTACATCAAGAAATAAATTTCAAGTAAATGTTTTTTTAATTTGAAACATAATTTTTTCAATATTCATTAACTATATTAAATTAAAAGTTTAAAATTTTGGAAATAAACATATGAAAATAAAGATAATGGTAATTTTTTATAATTTTCCTAATGTTTAATTTTTTCAATGAATTGTGAAACATATACATTAATATAAAAAGATATTATTTTAAAATTAATTACATATAAAAAAGTATTCAAAATTAGATTAATATTATAAATAATGATTTTGATTAAAAAATTATTATGGCATTTTTAATGAAATCTATATGTTATTTCAATATAAATACAATTTTTTACTAAACAACACATTTTATGAAAAATCATTTTCTACTGGTTTTTTACATTTTATGTTAAATTATGTTCATAATCATCTCTAAATTTAATAACAAAAAATTTATTCCATATTTTGAATAAGGAGGTACACATTTTTTAAAATGTCTACTCTTTCTTTATGTTATAATGAATACTAACCAAATTAATGGTTCATTTTCACAATAATAGTAACATATGTTAATTATAGTTTAAAAAGATATAATAATTTCTCTAAATAAACTAGGAAAATTTCATTTTACTCTTATATGAGTTAATTTCTAACAAAAACTTATAATTATATAATATACATTATTTTTGTTTCATTTCCCTGGGATAATTACATTTAATTTTTTTAAAGATAACATAAAAAACCTCATTCTATTGACAATATAATTTAATAACTTATTAAAAAGGGGAAAATGGTTTGATGTCAGTTTATAAATGTGTATATTAAATATAACTTTTTAATCATGACATATTATTTATCATCTTTTGAATGAAATAATTTCCTTGAATTCTTAGGCATCTCAAATACATTATTTATTAAATTAATAGAAGAATAAAACTAACGATATTAAAAATATAAAAAGTAATGTATTTATGAAAAATTCGGGTATACTAAAAATTATTTCTACAATTAGTATGTATGATGAATATTTTAGATTTCTAAATTTTAATACCATAATTTTTTTATTTAAATAAAATTCACATTATAAAAATAGTTCGAAATATGGAATTAATGAATTTTTTTAGAATTCATAAATTAATACTTTTTACAAAAAAACATAAAAATGGTTAAATTATAAATACATGATTTTATATGGTCTTAAATGTATTCATTTATTTACTTATTATTCATTAATTACCATATAATAAGTATTATAACACTTTAAGGATGGAGTGGTTGTTACATTAGTTAATGTAAAAATGGGTTTTCTTAGGGGTTAAACTGAAATATAATGTTTAAAACCCAAAAGAAAATATAGAATTTTTTTATTATATTATAACAAAATATTACCTTATCATTGAATATATGTCAATTTGGATGTATTTTTCATTATAAATATTATTTTGTAATTTATTATTATTAGAAATTATAAAATCTATCTCAACAAAATTGTAAAAGGTAACCTACTCCCCTCACATCCAAAAAACATCTGATCCATATTTTTGAAAAAAAAATCTATGAAATACCATCAAAACAATTCATATCCACATTATTGAAATTCTTCCTACTGAAAATTATAATTATATTATCCGTTATAATATATCAAATGGACTTCTATCAAGGAATATGTAATCACTTTAAATGGTCACATAATTTTTTAACATATTTTATACCTCAAGTTAATCAATGTTACTTCACATAAAATAAGAACATGATAATCCCAAAAAAATTAAAAATGTTTTTATGAATATTAAATCATTGTTATCTACCCTCATTATTGTCAAAGAGATTTGAAAGTGACACTCATTGGTTTGTAGGTCCTACCATCTCTACCTAGTAAAACAATTCATTTTCCCCCAATATAACTCTTTGATGGTCATTATAATGTGTTTAATATTTTGATAAAATACTTATTAAGTACTTATAATTCAATAATTATAATATTTAATCTATCATCAAACCATAAAATTTGATTGGAAGTGATATTGTTGCTTGTTCTTATGTGTAGACTACCACCTCAATGAAGAGTTGTGATTTGGTTTTTCAATTTTACATGGATGGTAATAAGGATGGATATAAATTAAAATAAATTATTTAAATTGTAGTTATTTCTAAATTATTAGTTATTATTTTTATTCTTTCATTCAATCGATCAAAATTTGAAAACATCTTACATTCATTTAGACAACCTATTGTCTCAATGAATAGTGTCAGTTACTTTTTTATCTCAAAATTTTAAAAATTATTCTAAATATATTTAATGAATATATAATCTATTATATAAAATTTTAAAATATATTTACTATGGACACATAATCTATGTAAAAGTATAGAAACTACTAAACAAATGTACTCATGAAAAATGAAACAATTAACACACTGAAACGATTATTTTAATAAATCATTTTTTATTACTGAATATGGGAATGTTATAAAGGGGTCACATAGGATATTATTAGAATGGAAATTATTATTTTATAGAATTATAATAATTTTAAATTTATTACACATGTGTATATACTTCTTTTTAATTAAACCAAACTCGATGGAATGGTTTATCATGTCAAATTATTTTCATCAATATTTCACCCACCAATATTTACTTATAGGATATTTATGCTATTCTGTGAGATGTTATATCATGATTTTCCTTATATTCCTAAAAGTTAATGACATATTTTATTTTATTTTTTCATTGGTCTTATGAATCTAATAGAACCAATATGGTACGTGTTTTAATGTTTCAATATTATTTTTTATCTCTGCTTTTTATGATTATGTTTTTAGTAATGAAATATAATGATAAAAAAAACATAAACATGTTTATTACATAATATATTTTTCATTTTATTTAAATACATTTTTTACATTCAATTTTCTCACCTTATGTAATAATGTGACTAAATGTTTCTTAGGAAAAATCAACATTATTTATATCTTAAGATAAAAATAAAACTTATTCTATGATTATAAATTAAAAATATTAATGTGTTTTTTTACAAATATAAATTTTTTAAAATCCATTTAAACCCTTGATCTATATTTTAAATTTTTTTAACAATAATTCCATTTTCTTTTATCAAACTATGTACATTTTTACTTTTTTTAAAAAAATTGAAGGAATGTTTTTTATCACTTCTAACATGAACATAATTTTACACTTTCAAGACATAAAATTAATATAAATCATCCATTATTTTTTCCCATTCTATTTCCATTAAAAAAATAATTTTCATTATATTTTATCATGTTTTAGTTTTCTAGATAATTAATTTCATCTATGATAGGTAATTTTCATTATGAACATTTTAATGATATAATCATTGTGTATACATATATATATTAATAGAATAAAAAAATGATTTCTCATATGATATAATTGGGATATAATCCCAATATATGATCCTTATTCTATAACTATATAATTTATGATAATGATGAAACATGTTCAATTTCCATGGGTTCATCAAAAAATACATAATGAAATGTTTATAAGACATGTTTCTTTTCTATGAGTTATTATATGATGAAATGATTATGAAAATAAATTTTCTCATGTGTTATGATATGATGAATATTTTATGATATTATAGGACATATATATATAATTTCTATTATGTTAAGGGTTAAATTGAGACTATATATCCACCAAATTCATTTGGTGATAATAAATATGTCATTAGGTAAATTTTATTGGAATATGGAATGAACCATGTTTAGTAAGGGACTATGTCTCGTATGATAATATTGTAAGTGAACCTTGACTACAATAACTGATATGGAGTGAACGTAACCTACTATGATAGCCATGAAAGTATTCCATGAATTTAATGTAAAATATTTTCTATGTTAATATGTATGACACATAATCATGTCACGTCCCTATGTTATTCTCTCATGAATCATATTACATTATTCATATATATTACAGTTTTTATTAAATTAAATTCATTATATTATAACCTATGAATATTATCTCTAATATTTAGGGTATATTATTAAAATGGTATGATCATATTATAATATAATTATTCTAATGTTATGATGATGTAATCAGTGATATCTCCATTTTTTATGATTATCGGCCATCTGAGACCACACTATTATTATTATTTCATTCACCGTGTCATGAAAAATGGTAATATTTAAGGCACATTTAAAAGGTGTTGTAGTTATGAATATTTTTGTGGGAGATGATATCCTATAAAAAAGAACTATTTGGTTATGTATCCATGCTTCCAAAGATACTTTTCATTTATGATTCTATCATGGATTATAAAATTTTTATTAAATAAACCCCTATTAATATAATAAATATATATCAGAATTATATACATTTCAATATACATGGGGAACAAAATTATTATTTTACAAATTTTATTCAAATTTTCTCATCTAAATTATATTAATGTATACTACATTCTGTGAATCATATATTACAGTCTTGCATTACCTATCTTCCCAACATAGAAAGAAAATATGAATATAAAATTAAGAAACATGATGACACATGAGGACATGTTATGAAATTAAATAATGAAATTAATAACTAAAAGAAATCAAGATCATCCACTAGTTGAGTTATCATATAAAAACATTATCCAGGCATATATTCCAACAGAATCATATAAAGTGTTGTTGAAATCCAACATCACAGTATTTAATTGGAGGATTCAAACATCATAGACACAATATTATGTAATAAATGATTGAGAATGTCCAATCTTTCCAAAAAGATATGAAAATTTTCTATATTAAACAAAACATCTATGAGGATACTCATCTAATAGAAATTGATTTTGACATTGTAGATATAATCTGATTTTGTATATCACATTGGTAGAGATTCATGTATTTTGGAAATAACATAACTCTCAGCCAACTATATATTGATCCATTTAGAATAAATCATATAATGTGATTTAAATGTTTTCTGGGTTCTAAAAACAATACTCTATTGAGGATGAAAAACCAATATTGTTTAATATGAATTTAATATAATTATGGAATATTGGATAGTAGGTTATAGATAATCTTGATTATTAAAAAGTAATTCATTAAATAGATATATTTATAATTTAACTATGGTCAAGATGATGAAAACATTTCATCTTAGTATTTAGATTTTATTCATGATATTTTTTGGAGGTACATTATTTTACATGATTACAAAATGATTTTTCATTATGGTAAATGAAATAATGTGGAATGATTTAATGGTTAAAGGAATATTTAATCATTTTTTTTAACACATGATTCTATTCTGAAAAAATGTAATTATATTTTATATTACATAAGAAAGAGTGTATTAAAATATCCTTTAAACTAATAATATATATCTGTTAATGTGTTTTATAAGGATATTCACCATATTTTTGGGAACATTAATGGAATTATAGGAATTTTTTTTCAAGATAAAATTTTGTCTATGAAAAAATATTTCACATTCATCAATGAAAAAACGCCGACAATTGAAGGGTGACAAGAGTGTATTTTCATCCACTAGCATATGTGATATCTCAGTTTATATATCTTTTATTTTATTTAAGAGATAAATATTCAAGATTATTTTGGTTATTTTTTATGGATAAGGTAAATGGATATACTATTGGTATTATACATTGTACCCTAAGGGTAGTTTTTATATTATATATCAGTATCATATATGATTATAATCTATCGTTATGATGATTATGGTTTTTTAGGAAAATAGTGTGATTTTTTTATATTATATGACAGGAGAATATATATTTATGTGGTATATTTGAAGAAAAATATTATATTTGTCATATAATAATAAGAGAATAATTTCCAAAATAATTTATATTTTTTTAACTGATATTAATAGAGATATTTAATAATGGAAAAATCTATGTTGAAATCTTGGTATTAATGTTCAGGTTGTATGGATTAAAAAAATATTTCTTCAAATAATGGCTCATATATTTTGGTAATTATCATATTATTTTAAATAAATTATGATTATTTCATAATTATAGGTGTTATATAATGATATAATATTTGATCCCTTATATGTATATTTTTTCCACCATTATCCAAAAATTCAACTAAAAAAAGATAATTTGATGAAAAAGATTAGAATATGATAGAAATTTATTAAATGATAATATTATACATTGAAAATAAATATATATCCTTGTTTTATTAATAAATATGATAAATTAATTACGCAATTCTATGAAATAGATTTTGATACAAAAATAATATCTCGTTATGATTAATAATGATGAAATTATGGTCTTTTCAAACTTAAAATATTTATGGTTTTTTTGATGTAATCTTACTCATTAAATATAAATATATGATGAAAAATGTTAGTTTTCACTTTCCATCATTATGTATTCATTATTTATTTCTTCATTGTCAATATTTTCATTTCCCACTAAAGTTTACCTATATAGAAACCATGATAACTGGTTTCTAGGTAACCATCCATATTTCTCATTCCCTCCTTTCTAGATGATTTTTTATTAACACTGTCTATGATATGTGTTTAAAAGAAAATGAAATTTCAAATATCAAAACAATGATTACCAGAAAGATGTAAAAAATTGTGATGAACAAATTCATCAAAATTGGTTGGGGGTAATGTAACCCTATTAGATTTTAAAAGAACAATATATTTGATTGTATAAAATACATGGAACACCAAGCTTAAAAAAGAAATAATTTATTTTCAATATACATTAGAAGATGAATCAGAGGGTATAAGTCTGATTATCAACGTTTTAATATATATATATATATATAATGGATCAAATTAAAAAAAATTATTAATTCATATGAAGAGATCATTGAATTTTTTTTAATTTTCTTTCTACTTCAAGAAATAAATTTCAAGAAAATGTTTTTTTTTAATTTGAAACATAATTTTTTCAATATTCATTAACTATATTAAATTAAAAGTTTAAAATTTTGGAAATAAACATATGAAAATAAAGATAATGGTAATATTTTATAATTTTCCTAATGTTTAATTTTGTCAATGAATTGTGAAACATACACATTAATATAAAAAGATATTATTTTAAAATTAATTACATATAAAAAAGTATTCAAAATTAGCTTAATATTATAAATTATTATTTTGATTAAAAAATTATTATGGCATTTTTAATGAAATATATATGTTATTTCAATATAAATACAATTTTTTACTAAACAACACATTTTATGAAAAATCATTTTCTACTGGTTTTTTACGTTTTATGTTAAATTATGTTCATAATCATCTCTAAATTTAATAAGAAAAAATTTATTCCATATTTTGAATAAGGAGGTACACATTTTTTAAAATGTCTACTCTTGCTTTATGTTATAATGAATACTAACCAAATTAATGGTTCATTTTCTCAATAATAGTAACATATGTTAATTATAGTTTAAAAAGTATAATAATTTCTCTAAATAAACTAGGAAAATTTCATTTTACTATTATATGAGTTAATTTATAACAAAAACTTATAATTATATAATATACAGTATTTTTGTTTCATTTCCCCGAGATAATTACATTTAATTTTTTTAAAGATAACATAAAAAACCTCATTCTATTGACAATATAATTTAATAACTTATTAAAAAGGGAAAAATGGTTTCATGTCAGTTTATAAATGTGCATATTAAATATAACTTTATAATCATTACATATTATTTATCATCTTTTGAATGAAATAATTTCATTGAATACTTAGGCATCTCAAATACATTATTTATTAAATTAATATAAGAATAAAACTAACGTTATTAAATATATTAAAAGTAATGTATTTATGAAAAATTCGGGTATACTAAAAATTATTTCTACAATTATTAAGTATGATGAATATTTTAGATTTCTAAATTTTAATACCATAATTTTTTTATTTAAATAAAATTCACATTATAAAAATAGTTCGAAATATGGAATTAATGAATTTTCTTAGAATTCATAAATTAATAATTTTTACAAAAAAACATAAAAATTGTTAAATTAGAAAAACATGATTTTATACGGTCTTAAATGTATTCATTTATTTACTTATTATTCATTAATTACCATATAATAAGTATTATAAGACTTTAATGATGGAGTGATTGTTACATTAGTTAATGTAAAAATGGGTTTTCTTAGGGGTTAAACTGAAATATAATGTTTAAAACCCAACAGAAAATATAGAATTTTTTTTGATTATATTATAACAAAATATTACCTTATCATTGAATATATGTCAATTTGGATGTATTTTTCATTATAAATATTATTTTGTAATTTATTATTATTAGAAATTATAAAATCTATCTCAAAAAAATTGTAAAAGGTAACCTACTCCCCTCACATCCAAAAAACATCTGATCCATATTTTTGAAAAAAAATCTATGAAATACCATCAAAACAATTCATATCCACATTATTGAAATTCTTCCTTCTGAAAATTATAATTATATTATCCGTTATAATATATCAAATGGACTTCTATCATGGAATATGTAATCACTTTAAATGGTCACATAATTTTTTAACATATTTTATACCTCAAGTTAATCAATGTTACTTCACATAAAATAAGAACATGATAATCCAAAAAAAAATTAAAAATGTTTTTATGAATATTAAATCATTGTTATCTACCCTCATTATTGTCAAAGAGATTTGAAAGTGACACTCATTGGTTTGTAGGTCCTACCATCTCTACCTAGTAAAACAATTCATTTTCCCCCAATATAACTCTTTGATGGTCATTATAATGTGTTTAATATTTTGATAAAATACTTATTAAGTACTTATAATTCAATAATTATAATATTTAATCTATCATCAAACCATAAAATTTGATTGGAAGTGATATTTTTGCTTGTTCTTATGTGTAGACTACCACCTCAATGAAGAGTTGGATTTGGTTTTTCAATTTTACATGGATGGTAATAAGGATGGATATAAATTAAAATAAATTATTTAAATTTTAGTTATTTCTAAATGATTAGTTATTATTTTTATTCTTTCATTCAATCGATCAAAATTTGAAAACATCTTACATTCATTTAGACAACCTATTGTCTCAATGAATAGTGTCAGTTACTTTTTTATCTCAAAATTTTAAAAATTATTCTAAATATATTTAATGAATATATAATCTATTATATAAAATTTTAAAATATATTTACTATGGACACATGATCTATTTAAAAGGATAGGAACTACTAAACTAATGTACTCATGAAAAACGAAACAATTAACACACTGAAACGATTATTTTATTAAATCATTTTTTATTACTGAATATGGGAATGTTATAAAGGGGTCACATAGGATATTATAAGAATGGAAATTATTATTTTATAGAATTATAATAATTTTAAATTTATTACAAAGGATTATATACTTCTTTTTAATTAAACCAAACTCGATGGAATGGTTTATCATGTCAAATTATTTTCATCAATATTTCACCTACCAATATTTTCTTATAGGATATTTATGCTATTCTTTGAGATGTTATATCATGATTATCCTTATATTCCTAAAAGTTAATGACATATATTATTTTATTTTTTCATTGGTCTTATGAATCTAATAGAACCAATATGGTACGTGTTTTAATGATTCAATATTATTTTTTATCTCTGCTTTTTATGATTATGTTTTTAGTAATGAAATATAATGATAAAAAAACATAAACATATTTATTACATAATATTTTTTTCATTTTATTTAAATACATGTTTTACATTCAATTTTCTCACCTTATGTAATAATGTGACTAAATGTTTCTTAGGAAAAATCACCATTATTTATATCTTAAGATAAAAATAAATCTTATTCTATGTTTATAAATTAAAAATATTAATGTGTTTTTTTACAAATATAAATTTTTTAAAATCCATTTAAACCCTTGATCTATATTTTTTTTAACAATAATCACATTTTCTTTTATCAAACTATGTATATTTTTACTTTTAAAAAAAAATTTAAGGAATGTTTTTTATCACTTCTAACATGAACATAATTTTACACTATCAAGACATAAAATTAATATAAATCATCCATTATTTTTTCCCATTCTATTTCCATTAAAAAATAATTTTCATTATATTTTATCATGTTTTAGTTTTCTAGATAATTAATTTCATCTATGATAGGTAATTTTCATTATGAACATTTTAATGATATAATCATTGTGTATACATATATATATATATTAATAGAATAAAAAAATGATTTCTCATATGAAATAATTGGGATATGATCCCAATATATGATCCTTATTCTATAACTATATAATTTATGATAATGATGAAACATGTTCAATTTCCATGGGTTCATCAAAAAATACATAATGAAATGTTTATAAGACATGTTTCTTTTCTATGAGTTATTATATGATGCAATGATTATGAAAATAAATTTTCTCATGTGTTATGATATGATGAATATTTTATGATATTATAGGACATATATATATAATTTCTATTATGTTAAGGGTTAAATTGAGACTATATATCCACCAAATTCATTTGGTGATAATAAATATGTCATTAGGTAAATTTTATTGGAATATGGAATGAACCATGTTTAGTAAGGGACTATGTCTCGTATGATAATATTGTAAGTGAACCTTGACTACAATGACTAATATGGAGTGAACGTAACCTACTATGATAGCCATGGAAGTAATCCATGAATTTAATGTAAAATATTTTCTATGTTAACATGTTTGACACATAATCATGTCACGTCCCTATGTTATTCTCTCATGAATCATATTACATTATTCATATATATTACAGTTTTTATTAAATTAAATTCATTATATTATAACCTATGAATATTATCTCTAATATTTAGGGTATATTATTAAAATGTTATGATCATATTATAATATAATTATTCTAATGTTATGATGATGTAATCAGTGATATCTCCATTTTTTATGATTATCGGCCATCTGAGACCACAATATTATTATTATTTCATTCACCGTGTCATGAAAAATGGTAATATTTAAGGCACATTTAAAAGGTGTTGTAGTTATGAATATTTTTGTGGGAGATGATATCCTATAAAAAAGAACTATTTGGTTATGTATCCATGCTTCCAAAGATACTTTTCATTTATGATTCTATCATGGATTATAAAATTTTTATTAAATAATCCTCTATTAATATATTAAATATATATCGGAATTATATACATTTCAATATACATGGGGAACAAAATTAAAGTTTTACAAATTTTTTCAAATTTTCTCCTCTAAATTATATTAATGTATACTACATTTTGTGAATCATATATTATAGTCTTGCATTACCTATCTTCCCAACATAGAAAGAAAATATGAATAGAAAATTGAGAAACATGATGACACATGAGGAAATGTTATGAAATTAAATAATGAAATTAATAACTAAAAGAAATCAAGATCATCGACTAGTTGAGTTAGCATATGAAAACATTATCCAGTCATATATTCCAACGGACTCATATGAAGTGATGTTGAAATCCAACATCACAGTATGTAATTGGAGAATTCAAACATCATAGACATAATATTATGTAATAAATGACTGAGAATGTCCAATCTTTCCAAAAAGATATGAAAAATATCTATATTAAACAAAACATCTATGAGGATACTCATCTAATCGAAATTGATTTTGACATTGCAGATATAATCTGATTTTGTATATCACATTGGTAGAGATTCATGTATTTTGGAAATAACATAACTCTCAACCAACTATATATTGATCCATTTAGAATACATCATATAATACAATTATTGGACAATAAATTATAACTTCCACCAAATATGGATAATATTCATGATATGATCATAGAATCTCTCTAGGGGAATTTCATAACTGATTCCTCGCATTTAATGAATCCTGACGTGTTAAATTTGGAAACAAAAATCCCATTAGGTTAATCTAATTAATATATATGAACATAGATATAATATTCTATGAAATAATAAAACTATTCTCATTATAGTTCATAGGATCAATAATATATATGATGAAGAAACATAGGAGCATGGGGAAGGAAATATACAAATGTACCTTCATATTTTATAAGGAAACAATATGATATGAAATAATGGATATGAAATTTATTAATGGGGAATAATAAAATTAAATAGAATTTTATTAGTGTAAATGTTTACAAAATATATATTGTGATCCTTATTATATTAATATAATATTTTATAATTTATAGAATACAAATAATATAAAACAAACAACAATAATTCATTTATTGGTAAAAATAAAAATACATAAAAAATATATCATTGAAAATATAAATTAAAACAATTCAATAAAACAAAATCCAATATATAACCTCTAGAATGAGAAAATGTTCAACATGATTATTTATTTGAAGTATCACACTCTTTAATGACAAAAAAAGAGAAACATTAATCATTTAATCATATTTTTATATGTTTAATTTTTTTTCCTTGAAGATTCGAGTGATTGAGGAATGGAGGAATTATGAGGTATTTATAAAGGGTAATATTACCATATGATTTCTAGTAGGGCTATTAAGAATGAAATTATGACATTTAGGTATAGTAACATCATAATTGGAATAGTAAATTTACCACAATGTAGTAGAATGCAACATAAATTATAATTAAAAAGAATAATATAAGAAAACATAACATATAATAATTACATAAAATAAATATCATAATTATTAACATAATGGCATCATAATATCCTTTAATATTAATCCTTATTTTAATTCATTTTAAAAGAATGATAATAACTATTATTTGGATTATAATTATATATGATAGAAATTGTTTATTATAAAATGGATTTCATTATCATAATTAACACATAAATATTGACATTAGGTTTTTTTTAATTTGATTGTAAAAAACAAAATGAATGAAAAGATATAGTTATTACAAAACCAATATGTTTAAAAATCATGATTAAATATGAAATATTGACCTAATTAATTCGATAATATGAGGATGAACCAAAAAATTCCTAAGCTTAATAATTTTGGAAATTAACTAATTAGATATTATATTTATTATCATATATATAATGTATACAATATTAAATGAAAAAAAATTATTGTTACAGATTAATCATTACAACATATTTCATCTAGTGAAAAGAAGATTTTAATTTATTCAATTCATAAATTTTTTATCTCTTAAAATATATAAATTTACAATTATTAGAATTAAATTATTTAACATATAAATTATTTATTATTCAATATTTTAGATAAAAATTATCCCTCGCCTCATTTATTTTTACACCTTATACTTTGGGTCATGAATTCGGTCAATAGTAATATATAAATTGTGATTATTTTGATGGTAACAAATACAATTTTTAATTTTCTAATGATTTTTTCTTGAATGTGTTTTTATGAATTCATATCATGGTTAATGTTATTAAGCCATAGAGTAATTCCTTTGGAAACACTAATTCAAAACCATACTTTTGGTAATTTACGGTATTGTATCAACCCTACGTTACCCTAGAAAAGTGAAACTCTTTCGTATGGTATCAACCATATGTTATGCTGAAAAAGAAAAACACTTGAGTATAGTATCAATACAACGTTATGCTGAAAAAGTGAAGTGATTGAGTATGATATCAAACCTACATTACACGAATAATATTTTCGATTAGATCCACATCTCTACATTGGAAAAATTGATACATGTATGAATTAGAAACCCTTTGTTTGAGTTATGATTTAATGTTCATGTCATATATTATTGAACCTGAATGTATGGTTAATCAATTCTATGATCAGGATTTTAATCTAAAAATGTAAACATATAGATTATAATCCATATGCTACTTTGTTCCCTACATTACATAGAAATGAAATTACTTTTTTGAATGCTACATTGAAAAGAACACTGTGTTATACAAATTAACCCTACGATACATAACCAAACCCTATGATACACATCTCCACACTATATTTTCTTCTCAATATATAAGTTTTCCATGTGTCATTTTCAATGTGATATTTCTACAATTTTCGAGACATAATTGAATACCAATTCATGTGGGGGTTTTATTTTTTCAAAGAACCATGTCAATGAAAGAAAATATATCATGTTCCTAAGGGGTGTTATGAATATCCTACTGAATCAAAAAATTTATTTCACAAATAAAACATGTTATTTTTTAGGAAATGGAATAGTGAATCATGTTTTCTGTTCTATATATTCATTCATATCATCTCTTAAAATATATTAAAATAAGTGTGTATAAGAACCTGACATTAAATCATTATATAATCTTTACTATTATTCAATAAAATTCATTATTCACATTCAGGATCGTTTCCGGTTTAGATTTTTATGTAATTAGGAATGAAAACATACATAACATCTAAAAATCATATATGTAGATACTATTAAAACCTTATCCATTTTTTTCAAAATATTAAATAGTTCAAATAAAAAATAATTTCATTTAAAAGTATTCATGAAATTTAAATTTTCACCGTTATTTCTCTTACACATCCTTATAAATTAGAAAAAAAATTAAATGCATGGGATGAGAATAAATATCTCAGTCAGTGATATAAGGAAATAAATTGTTAGTCATCTAATTACATAAAACCCAATAAAACCCATATTAATAAAAAAACTCATTAACATGCACAAAAAAATAATTTAGTTACCTTTGGTCATATTTTCCATATGAACATTAAATTAATCCTTATATATGGAAAAACATTTTGGTCAACATACATCAATGTAGTACCCAATGCATTTAAGAGCTATAATCGGGATCACCGGTCATATATTGATCTATAATGGGCCAAACCCATCATATCATGAGCAATAATTGGCATCACACATCATATAATTAGCTATAATTGTCTCATCCAAGAATAAATTATTTCCAAGGAAAATATCATGAATCAAACACTTCATAACTAATTTACACCCTTGAGAAAACACATTCACATTTGAAAGTAACATTTTTTCAAAAAATTACTCTAAGAGTATAAAACTAGCACACACAAAATAATAAAAATTTATTAATCAAAAATATCTATAAATAATATAATGTAGACAATATATTATTAAAACATCATTAAATCTAAATAGAACACTCATGACAAAAAAAATTGAAAAATTTCATTGGATTTCAAAAATTAGATATCCAAAAGGATTTTAGTAGGAAAGTCCTTTACAAATATTAACGCATTTAATAGAGAAAAGATTAAATGAATAGATTACTTATATATACTATAAAGAAACATAAGGAAACATTATATAACAAAATTCAATTTCACAAATCCACTTATCATGATAAAAATCCATTGAAGTTGATGGTTAACCCAAATAAAGTAAATTTGGTTTAGACTTCAGATACCAAATTTCAGCATGGTATCAGGTGTACATGGTTGGGGATAATGAAAAAGAAAGGGGTCTCTCATCATTAATACATAATATGGGATATATCGGGGAGGTGAGAAAATATACCCCATCCTTAGTTATTAAATATAAAATAACAGAATATAGATGAGAGTTTTGAATAAAATGGAGATAGAGAGGATCCCGGACCTCTGATTTCACATCCTTAAAAAGCGTTTAAACCTCATTCATAAAAGTTAAAATAGTGTTAAAAATATTTCAGAGAAACATATTCATGCTTATAACACCATTCATGATCATTTTATAACATCATTCCAACCATTCATTAAAAATATTTTGTTATTTCCATTGTTTTGGGAGCATGCATTACATGGTTTCCATGAGCGGTTCATAAATGATATTATTGTTGATTAGAAGTGAAACACAATAATTATAATTGAATGGTATTTGAATATTTAAAGAGCCAAAACATATTTTATTTATCATTTTTAATTCTTACATGAGGTTGATTCATATGTTAAAACCTTATTTGAATATGTTTAGTTCATTTTTTTGAGATTATTCAATCATAATGAACTCAATTGGTTTTGTAAATTAATAACATGGGTAAAAATGATTCCAGAACCCTATATAAGATAAAACATAAAATTTATAAGTTAAACCATTAAAATGGTTTCATGATCAATCTTCAAGCGAGTAAAAGAAAATGAAATCACATCATCCACAATGTCGGCAAATCGACTCATCATGGACAATGTTTTAATTTCTAGAATAAGTGGGAGTGGTGAATAAGTATAATGGTGTATCCTCCCAAAATATGATAAAATCCTGAATAATAAAATGATTATCGATCATTCATGTTCATTATATTAGAGTTCATGGGGAAGTAATAATAATAGGAAAGAAATATAAAATAAAAGAAAGGAAATAAAATAGGTGGTTTCCCTCTTATCACTTATCCTTTAGATCATACATAAGGCCTTGGGTTTTGGCCATTCATTTATACCAAAAGGTATAAGACATGAGGATGGGTCTTGGGAGGAGTATTGGAACAAATATGGCAAGGATCAATTTTTGACATTTGTGGGAAGAAGAGGGGGATTGGGTGGTATTTATAGTGGAGGAGGGAAATAGTTTTACATTTTATTAACCATTATTTTGTTATTTTATCGAAAGAAAATTAATATCCTTGATTCATGTGACCAAAAATTGTAAATATATCATTTTAGTTCTAAACTAGTGTTATTACATCATTCATGATGAAGAAAGTTATATATTTATATCATAAGGTATATATACCATAATTATCGTACTTTTCTATTCCCCAAAATTCATGTATTTCTGAAAAATTCCAAAAATTAAATATAACCATATTTCGACATCTATAATTAAAAAAAATAATTTTTTAAAAATTTAATATTCTAAATATGACTATGTTGATTTTTAAAATAACTAATTTTTTTTTCAAAAACAACAATTTTAAAACACATATTTACTAATTCCCAAATATGGGTATATCATAACTACAATTTAATATTATATGTTTACTATTATAGGTGTGGTTACTATTATGAATTTTATGATACTAACCATAAGAGTAACATTAAAATTCATAAAAGTATTTTACTATTACCCGATAATTATGTTGGTCTTATCAGACTCTAAAAAACATAATGATTTCTACCATGTATGTCCTTTTTTTTAAAATTCAAAACATATAAGCAGAATAATTATGTTTAAATGCTAGTTAAAACTATCTTCATAAAACAATGTTTCATGAATTTGTATTTACCTTTATAACATTGGTGTGTAACATTATCCCCACATTCATGAAATTTAATCCTCGCAGTTTTATTTACATATTAAACAAGTGAGGGTACCTTTCCCTCATAGCATTTTTAGATTCATATATTTCTTCTTCAACCATTTGGTTTCTACCAAAAACATTCACCTGGTGTATTTCCTAATCCCTCAATACATTCTCCCTATGATCAAAAATAGTATTAGGTTTCTCTTCTTTAGAACGGCTCTCATCCTACTAAACTGTTTCTCAGCTCAAAACATGTGATGAATCTGGCCTAAACATCCACAGCATTGAAACATGAACGATGGACTTAGCTTTCCATTACTACAATAAATGTTAACAATTTTACATTGTGATATTCTAAATAAAATGATCAACTATTTCAAAAGATAATTATTTCATCATATTTTAAGCATGAATTTCTTACCTTCTCTGAACTATCTTCATGTGTTGTTGGATCTTATTCCCTTTTTCAGCCACTTACCCTACAAATTATGGTCCAATTAGCTACCATTCACCAACTTCATCCCATAAAGTATGAGCCTGAAACCACATCCCATACAATGCGTAAAAAGGATCCATAAATATAATGTAATGAAATCTATTATTAAATGAATACTCAACAAATGATAGTTGTTCATCCCAAAATCCCTAATAGTCTATTGAACTAGCTCGAAACATAACCTATGTTGTCTGAATCGCTTGTTTTTACTTCCCATCTGATTGAGGATGAAAAACTATTCTGAAATTTAATTATATGTCCAACTACATTTGAAGTCCCTTACAAAATATAGAAGTGCTCTTGGGATCCCCATCATATATAAGAAAAATAAGAACTCTATATAGCTCGAAAATCACTTTGAGTTACAATCGATAAAGATGGTTCAAAGACATTGTATCTCGAATAGGGATAAAGTTTACAGATTTAGTCACCTAATAAACAATCACCCAAATCACATTTTTAGCTCGAGACATCTTTTTTAGTCCCATAATTAATTCCATGTATATATTCTTCCATTTCTAATCTGGTACCTGTAAAGGCTGAATAATCCCATTTGGTAACTACAACTTTTCATTAACCTGTTGAAAAGTCAATCATTTCACAATAAAATCAACAATATCCCTTTTCATTCCATCCCAATAGTAATAGATTCGATGGTCTCTATATAACATAATACAACCAAGATAAACAGAAAATGGAGAACTATGAGCTTCACACAACAATTCTTTCTTCAAATAAGAATCACAAGGCACACAATTTATTTTCCCAAATCATAAAACACAATCTTTATGAATTTTTAATTCTAAAAACTAACCAACATTAACCAATTCTACCTTTCTCTGTATCTCAATATATTTCTTCTACTCATGCATAATTTTGTCTGATAAAGATTACTACACTAAAACCTAAAACAAAATAGATGAATTTAATGCACCAACAATATCTCAGACAAAAATCATAAAAATTTTTACCAAAAGGATCACGTTCCAAGCATATCATAGTTAATGTAGAATTAATTTTCCTACTCAATGCATCAACCACATTATTATCTTTCCTATGATAGTAATGATTTGTGTAATCCCAATCCTTGATTAGTTTCAAGCATTTTCTATGTCTCGTGATTAATTCATTGTGAGTGAATATATAATTCAAACATTTATAGTTAGTATATATTTTACATTTGGCTTCATATAAATGATACCTCCAAATTTTTAACTGAAATACCATAGATTCTAATTCAAATTAATATATAGTGTAATTTAACTCATGGGGTTTAAACTGATGTGAAGCATAAAAATTTTCTTAATCAAAATGAATCTGAACACAAACAAGTTATATTAATGAATCATCACAATGTATGAAAAAATCACCATTTCAGAAATAAAATTACAAAACTAGTGAATTCGTCAATCTCTTCTTAATTTCTTGAAAAAAATCATCACATTATTCTGTCCAAATAAATTTAACCCTTTTTTGTGTTAACATAGTTTGCGGGCTAGATAACCCGGTATATTTTTTAACAGACCATCAGTGATATCCCTCTAATCTAATAAAAATATGAATCTCTATATCATTTGTAGACCTTTACCATAAATCAACCAAATTTATTTTGGAATGATAAACAATTATTCCATCCTTATATACTATGTTCCCACGAATTGAAATTTGTAGCAAACAAAAATCACGCATTTTGAATTTTATTAACTGTTTCTTTTCTTTAATGGTTTGTAAAACAACCCATAGATGTTTTTAAGCTCTTATTTACTTAGGGTTTATTCAATAATTTAATCAATAAATACAACAAAAAATATATCAAAGAACTCATGAAATATTCTATTTATAAGATCCATTAATACAGAAGTTTCATAAGTTAACCCAAAAGGCATAAATACAAATTCATAAGGACCATATCTAGTACAAAACTTATTCGTAGGGATGTCTTCATCCTTTAAATTAAACTTTTGGTACCTCTACCTCACGTAAACCATAAAAAATATTGTTCTCCCTTGAGATGATAAAAAAATTATCGATATGAGCCAATGCATACTTTTTTATAATAGTAATGTTATTTAACACTCTTTAATCAATATGAAATATCAATGAACCAAAATTATTTTTAATAGATAAGAAAGAGATATCTATAGTGATGTGCCAGGTCGGATGATTCCTTTATCTAATAAGTCTTGAAACTACATTTTTAATTCCAAAAGTTCTATTTGAGCCATTCAATAAGGGGGTTTGTAAATTGTCTTGGAATTAGGTTCTAATTCAACTGTAAAATCAATCTCTCAATCAATAATAACACCAGAAAAATCATCATAAAAAACATCTAGTTATTCATTTACTATTATTAAATCATTAATCTGGGGAGTTTTCTTATCTTCAAAAATATGATAAATATAACATTCATTTCCATAATTTATCAGTATCGTAGCTTCATGATATTTTATCAATTGTATGGGTTCAATATTTTACACAAACTGATAGGCGTTCTGGAGAAAAACATCTTTCTATGTTCAATATATCATAGTTTGATAAAAATAAAGCCATTAATGTACTATAATATCATAAAAATATACTATAGGAAAAACAATAAGGTTTTAAGGTAAAAAAGTTTCCCAGAAAAAGATAGGTAGATTATTATAATTTCTTTTTCCCACAATATTTCATCTAATTGTTTTTATAATGAATTCTAGTCTCATTTCATGAGGTGGAATTCGCAATTTTTTTTGAAAATTTATTAGAAACGAAATAACGTGTGGACACAAAATCTAAATACACATTTACTAATTCTATAAATACATGAAATGTTTATAATACCTCCTGATTTGATTGATCAACATATTCTGAAGTATTTTCAATGTATTTTACCAAATATTTCTTCTTCTAATCTAGATGATTCATTCCTTGAGTTACTAGATTCAGACAAACATTTTCTAAATAAACCAATTAAAAAAGTTAAAGCATATATCCATCATCTTATCATTAATTTTCGGATCATTTTCCATGCACTGAAGAGACATGTGTCCAAAATTTCATCATCCTTATCATTTCCTAGAGTAACTATATAATCACCAGAATTACATTTACCACACTTTTTACAATAAGGGAAATTGATTATCATACCTCTAGATTTCATTGATGAATTTATCCCCAAAGCCTTCCAACCTGACCATTTCTTATTCTTATCATCATGAGGCAAAAACATGTCATAAAAACTCCTTCTCCTCTTTTGCAGAATAAATAAAAGGTTCTAATAGTTTTTTAACATTCATGAAGCCAAATCTCTTCACAAAAATTGTCTCATACTATAGTTAAATCTATTAATTTTACTATCAAAATCTATTAATTTTACAATCAAAATATAGAGTAAAATCTAGTGTGTACATGTCCAGTTTGTAAAATTGGTTTCATATGTTTCCATTGAATCGTTATCATTCTACTTTAGTTCCAAGAATTGTTTCTCCATTCCGAGTCAAACTGTTTTAGGAAAGTATTTTTCTAGAAAAATACCCTTGAAATCATCATATTATCGACTATAAATATCATCTCTTTATCTTGTATTCTTTAACATAGGCCACATTTGATCGACTTTACCACAAAAATGATAAATTGATAGTATTACCTATTGACATTAAAAAACCCATGATGTCTAATATCTTTTATAGAACATTTATTCATCATTCAGTTATCAATGGATATGTGGGCTTACTAAATACTGGAGGATTTTTCATTAAAAAAAGCACCATAAAAGACATGTTTCTTCATGGTATATCTTGTTTCTCTATAGAATGTATACCACCAGTATTTATTTCTTTAGTCAAATGACCCATTTTCTCCCAATATTCTCGGTTCCAATTCCCACAATTCCAGGAAGCATATTCAGACAAACATTAGCCTCTTGCTTTCTTCCAACATCACCATCCTTGTTTCTTTTATAGAAAACCATTCTCAACAGAAATATCATACGAAAATCAACATTGTAATATTCAAATTCAACATAATTTTAAATTAACAATAAAGTAAAAATCATTTATAGTATTCAATTAACATCATTCAAACCCCTAAAGATATCTAACACATCATTGAATACCAACTACAAGAACCTATCCATAAAACAATAATTAATCATGAATATTAGTATGGAACATACATTATTTCACATTGAGGGTATTTCTGAGTTTAGAGTTTTAGTTAATTAGTACATAAATCATACATAACATCTCATATTCATACATGTAAATACTATTAAAACAATATCCATTTTTCAAAATATAAAACTGTTTTAATAAAACAAAATTTCCTTGAAAATTCATCATGACATCTTACAATTATTCCTTCTTTCTCTTACACATCATTATAACCTATGAAAAAACATTTCATAAAATGGGATGAGTACAATAGTTTTTGTAAAGGATATACAGAATGTAATAATTATTCAAGTGATAACCTAAATACCAATAATAACCATAATCATAAAAAATCATTAACATGTATGAAAAAACATGTAGTTTTCTTTCAACATATTTACCTTATCACTATTACATTCACCCTTACATATGGAATCACTATTTGGTCAAATTCCATCTCCCGGGTACCAAATGCATTAGAGAGCTATAATGGGGATCACCCTTCATATCTTGAGCTATAATGTGCTCAACCCAACATATCATTAGCTATAAAGGGGTATAACATTATATATTGATCTATAATGGGATCATCCCAACATAAATGATTCCAAAGGATCATATGATGAATTAATCGCGTCATAACTCAATTAAACCCATGAGAAAAACACATTCACATTTCATAATACCCTTTTTAATTAAAATCACTAATAGAACATAAGCACTACAATGTCAAAAAAATGGAAAATAATTATTAAAAAATAACTATAAAATATTATAATGGAGAAAATATAGTATTAATACCATATTAAATCACTATAGATCATTCATGATAGAAAAAAGGAACAATCTCTTTGGATTTCATAAAGGAGACATCCAAAAGGATTTTAAGAGGAATTTCCTTTAAAAATACTATAAAATTTAATATATAATTGATTAAATGTAGGTATTATGTATATAAATAGTAAATACAGATAATAAAACAAAATATAAGAAAATTAATTTCACAAATCGTCTTATCATGATAAATAATTGATGTTGAAGTTTAATCCAAAGGATGGAAATTTTGTTTTGAAGTCACTTATGAGATTTCATCATGGTAACAGGTGATTGTGAATGAGATTAATGATAGAAAAAGGGGTATCTCATAGTAAATACATCATAAGGTCTATATATGGGGTGTGTGAAAATATACCCCAACGATACGAATTAAAAATAAATGAGCATATCATATAGTAGAGTCTTTAATAAAATTGAGAAATAGAGGATCCTTTAACTCGGATTAGACTTCCCTAAAACGTGTTTGAACCACATATATTAAGGTTAAAATCCTGAAATTAATTTTTTAAACAAACACATTTATATTTATAACACATTTCATTATCATTTTATAACATCGTTCCACCAATTAATTAATAATATTTTGTTAATTCAATTGATTCAGGTGTTTCATTACATGGTTTCCATGAGTAGTACATAATGAATATTCTTGTTAATGTGATGTGAAAATACATAATTCGAATGGAATTGTGTTTTTCATATTTACATAAGTATAAATTATACCATTTATCATTTTTAATTCTTACATGAGGGTAATTTATAATATAAAACATTATTGATATTTGTTTAGGTCATTTTATCAAATATTTGAACACAATGAACTCATTTTATTTTATACATTTATAACATGCGTAGAAAGTAATTATAGAAACTTATAGAATATATGATACATATATTATCTTTTGGTTGAAAAATAAAAATGTTTTCATGACCAATCTTTAATGAAGTAAGAGAAATTTAAATTGCATTGTCCATGATGTCAGTAAATCGACCCATCACAGTTGATGTATTATTTTTTATAGTAAGTGGGATTAGAGAATATGTATAATGGTGAATAATCCATAAATATGATAACATATAAAATAAATATAATATTATGGATCATTCATTCATCTTGGATATGGGTGGTGGGGATAGATGATTAATAAGAATGAAAATGATAATTAAAGAATGAAAATAAATGAGGATATTTACCTCAGAATCTCTTCTCATTGGGATCCTCATTAAGGTATTTGGTTTGGGCCTTGTGGTGAGACAATTAGGTATCAGACGTGGAAAATGGTCTGGGATGGAGTATTGGGTAGAACATAGGCAAGGATCATGGATTGAGATAAGTTGGGGGAATAGGGGCTGTATGTGGTATTTATAGTGGAGGAGAGGAGGAGGTTTACATTATTTTATTATTATTTCTCAAGACTCTGAGTACTCATGATTCATGTCAGCTAAAATACTAAAGATATTATTTGATTTCGAATACAATTATCTTACATAATTTACGAAACATCTAATAGTTTATTTACCACATAATGTATTTATTCTCTAATTACTATATATTACTATTCCTAAAAAATTCAAGTATTTCAGAAAAATCCAAAAAATTTACCCTAAGCATTTTTCGATTTGTAGAGTTTAAATTTTAACTCAATTTTTTGACACTAATTTTATAAATATTATTAATATAATATTTATATAAAATAATATTTTACTCCAACAACCACAATTCTAAAACATTCATTTAAATATTCCATGATATGAGAAAATCATAAATTTAATTAAAAATTATATGTATATAATCATAAGTGATATTATTATTCACAAGGGTGTGTTACTATTCATATTTGTAACATTACAATTCATAAGGGTGTGTTAATATTTAACAAAAAATAAATCATCCTTATCAAATTCTAAATAACTCAATTATTGTAACAGTATATGTCATATTTTTTAAATTCAAAACATAAAAGTGGAAAATTTTTGATTTAAGGGTACATATAATAATTTAATTAAAACAATTATTCATGCAATTAAATTTACTTTTAAAACATTACGGTGTTACTATTTGTGAAAAATTATTCACATATGTGACTCTATTATTGAAATTATCATTTACAGTTCTTCTAAAAAGAATAATTAATTAGGAAAGAAGATACTCTTTGGAGATATAGATGTTAAATATTTTCTTTTCATTATATTACCACTAATGTCTAGTTTCTAAATTATTGAATATCATTAGGAAATATGGATTTCTTTAAAATAGTTAATTCATGAGGATATTATTTTATGAATAAAAAAGTCTATCATTTTCTAATTACTTCCAACTGCAACTATGAATATCAACCTAAATCAAAAAATCAACATTTTAAAAAAATTTAGAGTTTTAATCTACTCGTACTCACTTTTGGTAGAGTATCTACCACCTAGTATATGTTTTGTATAACTGGTTATCTATTATAGAACCATAAGGATATGTAATTATTCATGTTTGTAAAGGTTTCAAATGCATGCACTTATTTGTGGATTTATAGTCTTGTGATATGAAGTCAATTTTAGTGAAATCACCATGCTCTAATAGAGAGTGACTATTAGAGTTGATTATGGGATCTTTGTTCCCTGAACAACTATAAAATTATTTATTCATTATTTCCATTTATGTGTTTCATGTATTCATATTACATAAAAGTACATAATATCCATTTGAATCACAGTGATTGTCAAAAAGAAGAATTGTGTATGATTTTTGGGAAGACACAATTCACCACCAATTTTGTTATGTTGTATACTCTGAACTAATAATCTATACCAAATGATATCATTTTGATAAATCTATATAAAACTAAAATGTATATATTCTATATAAAGATGGTAATTTCTTATCTTAGATAAGTAATGTTAATGGTATGATAATCGTACATTAATGATTAAAATTATAGACGATGGAAATTGTGAATGCGTATCTATCTGAATAACCTTAGATTTAGAGTATATTTTATGATTACTACTCCATATGAAATTCCTAATACTCCAAAAACTTGGTATGTTGTAATAGAAGACGAATATAATATCATTTCTAAAGTTATGAATGCTATTATTTGTTATATTGGACAAGATTAATTCTATCATTTATCACAATTTCCAATAGCCTTTGTGATGTAGAAAACTATTTCAGTTTCTCATAATATAACTTATAATGTTAGACAGATGATATAATGAATAGATAAGATAAAATTTGACACTTTTCAAATGCTTTATGGTTAATGAATAGATGAATTGAAGGATTAAAAAATTGTCAACAATACTAGAGCCTTTGATGAACCCATCATGCAATCAGATCATGATTTCAATGTATTGAGAGTCATACCCTATAAATGGAATGAAATATCTATTTAAATTCAACAATCATCACATGTCAATTATTTGACAATGATATTACTAGTAGGGGTATTGATGATGTATGAAACAAAAATTGAGTTTGATACTCAAGATTAGAATATTATAGTAAAAAGGAAAAACCATTCAATCAAATAAACATACTAGAAGCATAGAATAAAATCAAAGAAATGATTCAAAGAATAAAAGTAATCTTGTTCTTATGACTCAATAATTGAATTGGATCAACTACCAAAATCGTTCAAAATTATTTACAACATGAAAAGTTGATTTAGAAAACATTTTAAAGAAGTATGAAAAAGAATAAATAAGAGATTTATGTTCTTAATAAAATAAATTAGGTAATATAAGACTTGATTTTCGTCAACCAAATGATGAATGAAAAAAGATCAAAAATATATATTAAACAAATAATGTTTTTTACCAAAAAAATAATGAAAAATTAAATATATTTATATAGTGTATTTGAAGACAATATGAATTCTTCAATTTCTGAATCAAAGAAAGGATAATCAAATCTAAATTCCACCATGTTAGTTTTGATTGAAGAAGAAAATATAAATACTTATTATTTTTTTAATATAGGTACATGTAGTTTCTCAAATAATATATTGGTAACCAACTATTATATGAAAGAAGAAAAATAATATTCAATATCAATGAAACATAAATCAATAAGAAATATTTATAATTTTGTTTTAGGTGAATGAGATACCATGAAAAAACAACTGTAAGAGAAAGATGAAACGTTGAATTCTTCTACATTAAACAACATCAAATATGAAAAGAAAATAAAGGAATTAAAAGATGTAGTGGAATCCTATAAAAGTGATAATATTTTTTATTGTATAAAATATCCTAAAATAGATTCCTGAAATAAATATTATTAATATAGAAAGATATGGAATTGGATGAAATGTTGATAAAAATAAAATATAGAAAAACTCTTTATGTGTCATATTCTAAAAGTGAAACCTATTACCATTATGAATCAATAGGCCATGTCACTAATAATTGTTATTTAAAAATTACAAAAATTAGTGGAATTAAATGAGATTTCATTTCGAAAATCATTTCTGAGGAATGTGATATAAATTATGGAAGTATAAAGAAGATTTAGATTAACATATCATTTCATGATAACACTAATGGACCGAAGATGATATGGAAACCAAATCAAACATTTATTGAATAAATTTATAGGAAATTTCACACACAAAAAACCATATGGTATAAGGATGGGCTTTGTTACTTGAATATGAGTAGAGACTCAACAAAAATTTATACACTAACACAATTTGATATAGGATTAGTCACTTTTAGTGAATATTAAAAATGATTTTTTGGAATTATAACTATTGGAGATCCAAAAATTCTCTCAATAAATATTGTATTATATGTACAAGGGGTATAGAAAAACATTATAAGTATCCATAAAATCATTGATTATCGATTGTTTCTTTATTTTTCTAACAATTCATTCTCAATGATTATTTAAACAAATGTTGAATAGTTTAGATACTATGAAAAATGAATCATAGATTTGGAATACGAGACAGAACACAATAATATAAATGCTTTATATAATTCTAATATGAAATATTTAGTTTATGATTTTCATAGTCTTATGAATGAATATGAACAAATCTATGATTCATTCAAAATTAGAAACCATCATAAACAATCATTCAAATATATTAGAAAAATTGATACATATAAACTTTTAGAACATATACATATGGAATTTTTTAGAACATCATGTATATAATGTTTATGTGGTAAATTATATGTTTGTGTTTATGTTTATTAGTACTCTTGATTTACTTCTGTTTATTTTATAAACATGAAAGTTAAGTATTCAATTTTTTTTATTATTTATGTAAAATTATTCAAATTGAAAAAGGATGTAAAATAATTTCATTAAGAAGTGATCATGGTGGATAAATTGAGGTTGAAAACGCTAATTGATCTTTAAAAAATATCGGTATAAAACACACCTTTTCTACACCCACAATGAATCTTCAAAATAGGATTTTTGAAAAGATAAATCAATCTATTCAGGAAGAGAAATTTACTTTTCTAAATGACTATTGTCTTCTTACTTATATTTATGAATAATTTATAGGCATATACATCTATATCATGAATAGTGGTTTAATTCCTCCAAATTTTAAAAAGAATCCTTATGAACATTAGAATTATAGAAAACCAAAAGAAAATAACATTATTGTTTCTGGATATAAAGAATATATATTGAATGACAAGGAAAACAAGGAATTTTTTATTGAATGGATAATGAAGGTGTGTTTTTTGATGTTCCTCTACCTTTATAGCTTATAGAATGTTTAATAAAATGTATAGGATTGTTGAAAAAAATGTTTATGTGTAGTTTGATGAAATTGATCAATTCATTAATGAGAAAGATAAAATTGATCATGTTACTGATTATTTTAAAAAGGTGACACTTTAAACCCTTAAAGTAGATTTTTATTTTTATTTTTATATTAATAAAGATCTGTCTAGTTCAGACGAGAATGATACTAAAAGTCAAAAATGTGTCTTTCCTCGGTAGTTTTGAAATCTAAAGAACCGTCCTTTATAAACTATAATAGGTGACCTACAAAAAAGAATTATAACTAGAATAAATTAAGGAAACCAAGAAGAATTATCTACAATTCAATATCATTTAATACCGGGACTATTATTGAATCCTTAAAGAATGAAATTTGGATATTTGTAATGTATGAAAAAAAAACTAATTCAAAAGGAATAATGTTTCTTATCTAGTAGAAATACCAAAAAATTATCTGGTTTTAGGAACTATGTGGGATTTAGAAAAAAAACCAGATGTTCAAGAGATAAAAATACAAACTAAAGAAAAATTAGAAGTTAATAGAGACAATTCAGATGAAGGAACATATTACGATGAGACCGTTTTTACTATATCTAGTCTAGAATCCATTAGAATTGTTTTAGTGTATGCAACTCATATAAATTTTAAATTTTATTATATGAATGTTATGTCTTCCTTATTGAATGTTTATTTCATTGATTAATATTTTTGTTGAATGATTTCCTAGATTTAAAAATCCTTTAAAAACAATAACTATTTTTAAATTTACTAATTTTTTAATCACCTTAAAAAAGAAAAAATACATTATAATGAATTATTAGGTCATTTTATTTTGAAAAATGGATTTACTGTTGGATTGGTAGATTTAACAATTATTAAAAAAAATTATATCTAATATTTTATTAGTTCTAATTTATTTTTATGATGCCATTTTTTGTCAAGCTAATAAAAATATTTGTGGTGATTTTTCAATTTTAATGAAAAATTAAATTGAAATGAGTTTTATTGGAGATCTGAATTTCTGTTTAGGATTTCAGATTTACCAAAATGATTTTTGAAATAATTTAAATCAAATATGCATATTACTGATTTATTGAATATTTATGGGCTTGAGAACAACCAGACATATAAAAAATTCTATGTGTACCAATGTTAAGCATGATTTGGTTGATTCAGGAAAACCTGTTGACAAAAATTTATATAGAGTTATTATTGGAAGTTAGTTATATCTTAGTGCTATAATTGGAGAAATTTTATATATATATATATATATATTTGTTCAAGATTTAAATCAAATAAAAAAGACTCCCAAATTCAAGTGTTAATATAATCATAAGATATATAAAATGAATTATTTTTCAATCTCTTCTTTATCACTAAAAATATAAATTTAATTTAATTTCATATTCCAAATATTACTCTAGAGGTTGTAGATTAGATTTGAAAAGTACCTCAAGTACCTATAACTTATTGGTAAAATGGTTAGTTTCATGGTTTTTGTATGAAGAAACTATCGATTTCCCTATCAACTGCAGAGGCTGAAGATGTGTATATTGGCAGCTACTATGTGCATGTATTGTGAATGAAAAACGCTCTACTGGATTATACACTAAACATTAATAGTATGTATATTTTAGGTGATATTATATTGCAATAAATTTTTCAAAAAAGACAAATAATCCATTATAGGACTAAGCACATTTACATAAGAAATATTTTTCATAGAGATCATGTACATAAAAAGGAAATATCATTAGATTTTGTTAATACCAACTAACAAATAGGAAATAATTTTACAATACCACTTCCTAATGCTAGTATTATTTTTATTTAGGGGGAGTTATGTATATTTAAGTTTATGTGATTGTTTATTTTATTATTTCTAGTCACATTAGTATTATTTTGTTAATGTTTGTTTAATATCTTTTATATGATTAAGTTTTAAATTATATTTCTATTTATATTTTATTATATTTTTATTTTTAAAATTAAAATGTAATGTGTAATTTCTCAATTGGTGTGATAATATTTTATTCCGTCTCCTAATATCTTTCTCATTTCAAATGATTCCTTTCAGTTTATATAGAATCACTTGATCATGTGTGATGAAACACTAAGAATCCATTAATTTTAATCGTGAAACTTTCAGAGATGGAACACTCTATAAGATATATAGATGTTATTTTCATACCTATAATTATGCTTCTGGGAAATCCCACACAATGATCTAAGAAAATTTAATTGATTTCATTTCATTAGATTCTATAATTCTTTCACTCATGGAACCAATGATATTTCCATATCTAGTTTATATATTTAGAGAATATAATATTCATATGGATTATGACATTGATTTAATTTAATTTTATAGAAATTATTTTTCTAATATGGTATATATAGTGGATTCCATTTTCTTAGATATTAATGAATATGAATTTTATTTGTCTTTTTTTGAAACGGATGAGATGTTAAGTTGTCCTCCATAGGGGGGAGGGTATGGTTTTAATTAGAATGTATTGGTAATGGGATAAATTCATCAGAATATATTATGTTTTGTTGTTGTTTTAATATGAACACTTAAAAAGGAAATGATAATATAACATAATCCTGGTCGTTGAGTTATGATGAAGTTCATTCAGTCTGGAATATTTCCTAGCACACCTGATCTCAAGAATTTCCTATATCTTAACATTTATGTCATCTTTTTGATTCTGAATCAAATTATGTTTAGTTTCATTTATTTTATGATAATACATCTAAAACATTACTACCACATGGATGAGAAGATGGGACATCATACCTATGGATATATTTTTCTTTTTGGTTTTCGAAGAATGGAAAATTTTTTAATATGTTTTTTTAGAAAAAAATGTCACCACATCAACACATTAAATGATGGAACTACTAAGAATAATGGATTTGTCTGAAGCTATTATTGAAATTTTTATTTTATGTTTGGTGCCAAATAATTACAAAACATTTTGGAATATACATTATGTGAGTAAGGAAAAATTATTTCAGTTGGTTCATTTTTAATGAGTCCTGATGTAGAAGGATATTCTAGGATAGAAGAATTACATTTTTTATTTTAGAGACAATGGATGAAGAACCTGGAGTAGTTGGGAATGAAATTACAGTTGATGATCATGTTGAGAAAGAGTCTCATAGTCAAGAAAAAAATATGAATGGTGTTTCTAAAACTCAAACACTTATTATACAAGATTATTATGATGTTTAATTATTTACCATAGGAAATAAATCTATTTGTATGGAAGATCAATGTTTAACATTAATAGATGTTTTTCATAGGGAAGATATACCTGAACCTGCCACTCTATCTCCTGAATATTCATATTCTTAGGCTGAATCCTTAGTTACATTGATAAATCTGTTGGAAGCTCAAATTATTTTTCACAGAGAATAGCTGGAAGTTTAAAAAAAGAAACAATATGAATACAAGGGTTCAACACTACCACCATCTGACTTTGAATCTCATAAATCCATTTTAGGGAATTCAAATACAATATAAATATTATTGGATACCATAAATAACATACCAGAAATATATCTAAATAGTTAAATATTGTATTAGATGAATATGTTATGAAATCATATATTTATTGCAACAACCCAAAGTTTCATTACTGGAAATATCTATTGATCTAATTAAATGTCTCTTTATGATTATATAAAATTAAAACTTCGTTGGTTTTATGTTATGAATTTTGACCGTTGCTAATATAGCCGTTGAACAGAGATCACATGATTAGTACAAATATAGGGCTTTAACACATCCAATTTTACTTAGTCAAAAAAAGTGATTGCCTCATCCAGTAGAATTACACCATACAATGCCCATTTATCGAAGCTCGGAAAAAAGGTGGTGTCCATGGGCTTCACTCTTGACCAATCACAAGCTGATCTTCATCATTTCAAGATTGAACGTGACCGTCTACGGGAAAAATGGAAGTTGATTGAAATTACCACTAGAGCGATGTTATTTGAGCCACCCTAAGAGTTTATCACCATTTCACACCTTACCCTTAGATCTTATGCAGCTGTTTTGAGGGGTTATATAACAAATAAGTAGTACTATGTTCATGTACATTATTTTTGTATAAAATAATGAATTTAATTTCTAGTCATTTTTTATACATTGAAAATAGTTTTTAAATTACAAATGGTGTTTTTAGATATTATTTAATTAATAAATCTATTTTACTAAATTAAGTGATTTTTTAATTAAATAATATTTTGATAAAATAATAATAATATTATTAAATTATTTTTTATTAAATATAAATGATCTTATAATTTTATGAATGCAATTAAAATTTTTATTAAGGTTTGAAAGCCATTTCTATCAAAACACGTGAATTTTTTATAAATCTTGGTTTTTATTTTAAAAGTGAAAATTAACATATTTAGAAAATTATACAGATAATATAAATGTTATTTCTGGAATCATGAAGTCAAAATTATCCAACGGTGAATTTTTCATTATTTTCTGAGACAGTCAATTTTTTGGGTAAAAATTAAATACCGTTTAAATATATAATGTGTTTTATGAAACCATAATGACCCAATAGTGATGTAATAAAATACGATAATCGTTATGTTCGGCCAATATATGTCTTAGCATTAAAATAATGTGATTTTGGGTTTGTCTGACTTACTTTTCAAATCATTAATGTACCCCTCAATACATATTCAACACTTTTCGTTTTTAAATTATTTTCCATGGGAGTGTGACTCACCTCCACATAAGCAGCCTTATTATTTTAAGATGTTCGGACTTTTTCCTTATAAAATATTTTTTTCCTTTTCCCTTTTCCAAAAACCATGGGCAAAAACCATGGGATGGTTTGTGGTTTGGATTAATTTAATATAAGGGGTCCCAAACCTAAATAATAATGAATTCTCTCACCTTTCCAATATAAACCCACCCAAGCTCCCACTTCCTCCTCACTGAAAGCCCTTGTAGTTATTCCAACTTCTTCGCTAATCTCTATAGAATCCTCCCAAGGTGACCAAGCTCCCATGAAGCCTCTCACAAGCCTCTCTCTAGCCTTTGGAAACACACTTCCAAGTAAGGGTTTTTTTCTTCATTTCTCATTTTTTGTCCAATTTTCATTTAGTTGTTTTGACTTTTAATTTCAATTAAGAATGTGGGGTATGGTTACTAACCTCCCCATACTTTCCTATTTATATTTTAATGATTGGATACCCCTTTCTCTCTCATTAAATTCCCCCCATGTACACCCGTCACTATACCGAAATTCTGAAAGGAACTTCTCTCTCCTCATTTAAATTCAAGAAATACTTTTGTATCATGAATCTAAATTCCATTACAATTAATGGGAAATGTATCTATATGTAATCCTTACTGTCCAATACATGTAAATATGATGAGGAACCCATTTTCACTCTTATCAATCTTTTTTTATTAACTCTTACGTCACGTCGTTACGCTGTAGAAATCGCACCGATTTTCTAAGCCAATGCCATTGTGTAGTTAATACCATGTCCATTTTTCCATCAAGGGTATTCACCTATATGCACATTTACTTATTTATTATAAAGTTTCATATATGAATTCCACATTCCTTTATCATTGAATAAATTATTATTTTTAATGAATCTATGTTTTATGATCCTTGTGGAACACTTGTGCATTAAATGAAATGTTTAAGAAGGGTGCACCCTTATAGCGCTCCAATGCATTGGGTAAAGTATTGTATCAGGATACGTCATGTTCAATGAGTGTTGGCTCATTCTAATTCAAGTACAGCGAGGGTTTACTCATGCTTTATGTGCAATGAGGATTTACTCATGCGCTATGTGCAATGAGCCTTGGCTCATGCTAATTTCATGTTAAGTGTTGTTGCCACATTTCCTTGTTATGATTATCATTATTTATCATGCCTTTATGTTCATGTTTATTTTATGCCATATTGATGTGCATATTGTCTAACATGTATTGTAATCCTCATGTTATTCCATGTGTACTCCCTTACTGGGATTTATAACTCACCCTTTTCTTATTCATTTTCTCAGGTTATCCCATGCAATGCTAAGTACGAGGGAATGTAGTGTTCATGTAAATGATGTTTTCAATAAAGATGTCGTATTTCATGTTTCATGTTTTTGTAACGATCTTAAGCCCCAAAGACACTAAACCTCTCGATCTTCTTGTTGTATCATGTGATGTATTATGTAATAAATCATGTTTAAGTTTGTAATAAAAGAAGGGTTGTCAAAGTTGGTATCAGATGATAGGTTTGGTTATTTTTGGGATTAGGATTAGAAAACACTATTAAATCCTTAGATACAAGACTAAATACAATAAAAACGTCCCTAAGTTTTTTTGAGTATTGAGTAAGTGGTTTATCAAACAAATACATCCCTGTCTGGATAGGAGCAGGTAGAGACGGCTCTGACACAGATGTATCATAGGGGTAAAACACAAAAACACCGCTTTGATCTAGACTCGAACGAGAACTGGTGCACAACAATAGGACATACTGCACTCTTGGTTACAACACTCCTGGGGGATATGTTTTGATAAATTCACAAGCTTAGTATGAACCCTTATTAAGGGAATTAAATAAAATGCCCCCGAAAAATATATGTTAGAATGTAGATCATGAAAATCCTAGATTGAAGCATATAGAATCATGAGTTAAGGAAATAAATGTTTATTTATAATTCATCAACTTTTGTTTTTGGATTACCCTTTACATGTAACCCCTAACTTTACTTTTATTCCAGCTAATGGCTGGTAATAGGAGGACTCAGGCTAACAACCGTTGTGAAGATCAGTGTGAAGACTATACTAATGAGATGCCCAATCCAATGGGAGCGGGAATCGCAAACTTTGTCATGCTTCTATCTCAAATAACTCAATTTTTGAATCGAAACACGGGGAAAGAGGAATGTTCAACCCCCCACCCCCCCCCCCCCCCCTAAGAAAGAACATGTTAGTATCGAGAGCTTCATGAGACAAAGGCCTCCTACTTTTAGTGGATCATCTGATCCCACGATCGTTGAAAAATGGATCAACTCCATTGAAAATATATTCTCCATCCTCCAATGATCTGAACAAGAGAAGGTTCTCCTGGCGGCTTATCGTATAGAGGGAGAAGTTGATAAATGGTAGAGGTTGATAAAAATAAGAAGCCTGAGGAGGAGATCGAGGCATTTGAATGGAAGTATTTCCGGAATATTTTTTTTCGATAAATATTTTCTGCGCACCCTCCGGCTTAAGATGGAAAGGGAATTACTTTCCCTCAAACAAAAAGATGAATAATCTGTTGGATCGTACAAGGAAAACATTACAGGGATTTCACGATACACTTTTGACTTTTTCGTTACCCCCAAATGCAAGGCTGACCACTTCTTTTGTGGGATGAAGCCTAGCTTGGGAAAAGCATTAGCGATCCGTGACTTCGACAGCTATGAGGAAATTGTCTGATGTTCCCTCAAGGTCGGAATGGAGATCTGGGAATCACAAGGTTATCATGGGGAAAAGAAGCGTAAGGTGGACTTCAATGATGGTGGTCCGATGGATAAATCCAATGGTGCTAAGAAGATCCAGCACCCCACTTGCCAAAAGTGCGGAATGAATCACCCAGGAAACAGCCATAAGGGGATGAGAAAATGCTTCAGGTGTGGAAGAGAAAGGCACCTAGCTGTTAACTATCGGCAAGAATGACCCACGGCTACGACAGAGGAGATGAACTCTCCATTTGAACCTCAACGTATTGTTTAATGCTACAAATGCAAAGAACCAGGTCATTTTGCAAATCTGTTCCCTAATTCAAGGGTTTTCGAAGACAACCAAAAACCTCCAAGGCAGTAAGGAAGAGCTTTTTCCATCACTCCTTCCGAAGTTAACCCTGAAAATGAAGTGGTGACAGGTATGCTAGTTATTTGTTCAATAATAGAAAACATACTTTTTGATCCAGGTTCTACGCATTCTTTTATATATTGAATGTTTAGTAGAACAATCACAACACCACAAAAAATCATGGAAGTGAAGATGTCGGTGAGTACGGAAAATGTGGAAATCATTGAATCCCATTATTATAAGTACTCCCATGTTCTAGTTTTTGTATTTAATTTCCCGTTGAACCTCATCATACTACCTCCAGTGGAATTTGATTCTATTCTGGGCATTGACTGGCTTTCCTTATATAGAGTTAACATAAATTGTCGGGAGAAGTAAATTACACTCCATAAGGAGATTCGACCCCCAATTCATTACAACTGTCAGGATGAAGATGAAACTTTTTTAGCTCCATCATCTCAAGTATGATATTACTTCCTTATGAGAATGCTTAGCTAGCTCAGATGATTGAGTCTAAGGAAAAAATCATCCTTGAAGAAATGCCTATTGTGAGGGAATTCGCTGAAGTGTTTCCCGAAGAACTGCCTGGTCTTCCTCCAAGAAGAGATGTTGAGTTCTCAATTGAACATATACCTGGGGCACTACCAATATCCAAGAATCCATATAGAATGGCTGTTTGAGAGCTTGAAGAGCTGAAAGAAACTACTACAGGAGAATCAGGATAAAGGGTTTATACGCCCAAGTGCTTCACCATGGGGTGCACCAGTCCTCTTCAACAAGAAGAAGGATGTGTAAATACGGCTTTGCATCGAATATTGTGAACTTAACAAAATAACAATAAATATCAAGTATCCTCTCCCAAGAATCGATGTCTTTTTTGATCAGCTGTGTGGAGCACAATACTTCTCCAAGGTGGAATTCCGGTTGGGATATTATCAAGTAAGGGTAAGAAGGAAGATGTCCCCAAAGCTACATTTCGTACAAGATATGGGCACTATGAATTCATAGTAATGCCTTTAGAACTCACCAATGCTACATCAATATTCATGTAATTAATGAATAGTGTCTTTAGAGATTACCTAGAGAAATTTATCGTAGTCTTTATAGATGATATTCTTATATACTCCAAAAACCAAGGAAGATAATGAGAAGCATTTAAGAATTGTACTAGAGACATTGCGCAAGGATACACTCTATGAAATGTACAACAAGATTGAGTTCTGGTTGAAGGAGGTCTCATTCATGGGCCATATAATCACAAAAAAGGGTATATCTATAGACCCCTCTAAAACAGATGCAATTGAAGGATGGTTGAGGCCAAAATCGGCAACGAATATCCGTAGCCTCTTAGGGTTAGCTGGATATTATCGACGATTTGTGAGGAATTTCTCATGATTGTCCAACCCACTTACCAAGCGAACTCGGAAGTGATTAATGTTTTCTTAGAGTGATGAATGTGAAGAAAGCTTCAAGGAGTTGAAAAGGAGGCTTATCACTACGCCCGTGCTCACATTACCCACAAGTGGGAAACTTTTTGTTGTATTTAGTGATGCTTCAAAGAAGGGATTATGCTGTGTGCTGATGAAAAATGATAAAGTGATATCCTATGCCTAAAGGCATTTGAAAATCCATGAGCGAAACTATCTAACACATGATCTGGAGTTGGAAGCGGTGATCTTTGCCTTGAAAATCTGGTGGCATTATCTCTATGGGGAGAAATGTGAGATATATACTAACCACAAGAGTCGTAAATATATATTCACACAGAAAGAGCAGAATATGCACCAAAGAAGATGGATAGAGCTCATCAAGGATTATGAATCTTCAATCCATTACCACTCTATGAAAGCGAACAAGGTGCCGAATGCCCTAAGTAGAAAGGATCCAACGATTCTATCAATGATGTGAATTGAGATGTATCCAATCTTCCTAGAATTGATGAAGTTGGACATGGGAATCATAGATAAGGGAAAATCATCAATCCTATCACAAATGATTGCTTAGTAATGTCTTTTGGAAAGGTTAATGGATGCTAAAAAGGATGACGTGGTAATTCAAGAGAAAGTGGAAGCTATCAAAAAAGGGAAATCCTCGGAGTTTAATGTTAATGAAGAAGGAATTGTGCAGTTTGGGAAAATACTAGGTGTTCCATCAAGTGTAGAGCTGAAAAAGGAACTTTTGGATGATGAACATAGTTCAAATTTCTCTATTCACCCAGGGAGCAGAAAGATGTATTGAGATCTCCGAGAAAACTTTTGGTGGGATAATATGAAGAAGGAGATCGCTGAATATACATCAAAGTGCCTAGTGTGTCAACAAGTGAAGACAAAGAGGCAGAAGTCTATGGGGATGATGCAACCATTGCCCATAACAGAATCAAAATGGGAGAACATCACCATGTACTTTGTCACTGGACTTCCGAGGACATCCAAAGTCAACAATGCAATCTGGGTTGTTGTGGATCATCTTACAAAGACTGCACACTTCATTTATATTCGAGAGGATTTCTCATTGGATCAACTGGCACAAATATACATCAGAGAAGTGGTAAGGTTTCATGGATTACCAATATCTATTGTTTCTGACCGAGATCCAAGATTCTCCTCTATTTTTTGGAAGAGTCTTCAACATGCTATGAATACTGAACTGAACATCAGTACGACCTATCATCCCCAAACTAATGGCCAATCCGAGAGGACTATCCAAACACTCGAGGATATGTTGAGAGTGTGCTCAATGGACTTTAAAGTAGAATGGGATCAACATCTTTCTATGGTTGAGTTCTCTTATAATAACAGTTTCCAATCGAGCATCCAAATGGCACCATATAGAGCCCTGTATGTGAAAAGGTGCAGAACACCGACATGTTGGGATGAGGTCGGTGAACGTAAGCTGATTGGACTAGAAATGGTCGAGGAAATGGTGGAGAAGGTGAAAACCATTCAGCAGCATATCAAGGCATCCCATAGTCGACAGAAGAGTTATGCATATAATCATCAATGAGAACTTGAGTTTAATGATGGATACAGGTTTTTATACGCATATATCTGTGGAAGAAGGTCATGAAGTTTGGAACGAAAGGGAAGTTAAGTCCAAGGTACATCGGCCCTTTCAAAAATATTGATCGTGTCGGGGCTGTGGCCTATCGAGTAACCCTTCATCCTACCATTGACAAGGTACATGATGTCTTTCATGTATCCCTGTTAAGGAAGTACATACCATACCCCTCATATGTACTCTCTTTTGAGATAATACAATTAGAATATGATCTTTCTTATGAGGAGCAACCTGTGAAGATCTTAGATCATAGAGAAAAAGTTCTACGAAATAAGACAATGCCCCTCATCAAGGTGTTGTGGAGAAACCACAAGTTTGAAGAAGAATCTTGGGAATTGGAGGATATGATAAAGCTGAGTTACCCATATTTGTTTTAGTGTAGGAAAAGGAAAATTTCGAGGGAGAAATTTCTTAAGGGGGGAATATTGTAACGACCCAAATTTTCATTAATGGAAATCCCTCTTGATCTAAATAAATGTCTTTTTATTTTTACATAAAATTCCAACTTCATTGGTTTTATGTTCATAATTGTGACCATTTCTAATATAGCTGTTGAATAGTGATAACATGATTAGTACTAATATAGGGCTTTAACAGATCCAATTTTACTTAGACAAAGGAAGCGACGACCTCATCCAGTAGAATTTCCCCATACGAAGCCCATTTATTGGAGCATGGAAAAGAGGTCACGTCCTTGGGGTTCGCTCTTGACCAATCCCAAGTTGGGCTTCATAATGTCAAGCTCGAATGTGACTATCTATGGGAAAAGTGGATGTTGATTTAAATTACCACTCCAGCGATGTTATCTGAGCCAACCCAAGAGTCTATCACCATCGCACACCTTACCCTTAGGTCTTGTGCGGCTATTTTAAGGGGTTATGTAACAAATAAGTAGTACTATGTTCATGTACATTATTTTTTATATAATAATGAATATAATTTCTAGTCATTTTTGATACATGTATATAGTTTTTAAAGTACAAATGGTGTTTTTATTTATTATTTAACTCATAAATCTATTTTATTAAATAAGGTATTTTTGAATTAAATAATATTTTAATAAACAATAATCTTATTATTAAATTATTTTTTATTAAATATAAATGATCTTATAATTTTATGAATGCAATTAAAATTTTTATTAAGGTTTGAAAGCCATTTCTGTCAAAACCCGTGAATTTTCGATAAATGTCGGTTTTTTATTTTAAAAGTGAAAATTAACATATTTATAAAATTATGTAGATAAAATAAATGTTATTTCTGGAATCAGGAAATCGAAATTATCTGACGGTGAATTTTTCATAATTTTCTGAGATAGTCAAATTTTTGGGTAAAAATTAAATACCGTTTAAATATATAATGTGTTTTATGACATCATAATGAACAAATAGTGATGTAATAAAACACTATAATCATTATGTTCGGCCAATATATGTTTTACCATTAAAATAATGTGATTTTTTAATTGTTTTATCTACTTTTCAAAGCATTAATGGACCCCTCAAGACATATTCAACACTTTTCCTTTTGAAATTATTTTTCACGGGAGTGTGACTCACCTCCACATAAGAAACCTTATTATTTTAAGAATTTCGGACTTTGGCCTTATAAAATATTTTTTCCCTATTCCCTTTTCCAAAAACCATTGAAAAAAACCATTGGATGGTTTGTGGTTTGGATTAATTTAATATAAGGGGTCTCCAACCTAAATAATAAAGAATTCCCTCACCTTTCCTATATAATCCCACCCAGGATCCACTTCCTCCACACTCAAAGCCCTTGAAGTTCCTCCAACCTCTTCTGTACTCTCTCTATAATCCTTCCAAGGTTCCCTCAAGCTCCCAAGAATCCTCTCACAATATTCTCTATAGCTTTTGGAAGCACACATCCAAGTAAGGGTTTTTTTCTTCCTTTCTCATTTTTTGTCCAATTTTCTTTAATTTTTTTTGCCTTTTAGTTTCAATTAATAATGTTGGAGTATGGTTTCACACCTCACTCATACGTCCCTATTTATTTTTGAATGATAGGATACCCCTTTCTCTCTCATTAAATTCCCCCCATGTACACCTGTTACTATGCCGAAATTTCGAAAGGAATTTCTCTCTTCTCATTTACATTCAAGCAATACTTTTATATCATGAATCTAAATTCCATTAAAATTGTTGGGACATGTATCTATATGACCTCCTTACTGTCCATTACATGTAAATTTGATTATGAACCCCTTTATCTCTCATAATCCTTTTTTATGAACTCTTACGTCACATCGTTATGTTACCGAAATCACACCGATTTTCTAAGCCAATGCCATTGTGTAGTGAATATCATTCCCATTTATCCATCAAGGGTATTCACCTTTATGAACATTTACTTATTGATTATAAATTTTCATGTTTTAATTCAACATACTTTTATCATGGAATAAATGATTATGTTTAATGAATCCATTTTTTATGATCCATGTGGAACACTAATGCATGAAATGAAATGTTTAAGAAGGTTTCACCCTTATAGCACTCCAATGCATTGGTTAAAGTATAGTATCGTGATATGTCATGTGCAATGAGTGTTGACTCATGATAATTCAAGTGAAATGAGGGTTTACTCGTGCTTTATGTGTAATGATGATTTACTCATACTCTATGTGCAAAGAGCCTTGGCTCATGCTAAGTCCATGATAACTGTTGTTGTCGCATTTCCATGTTATTATTATCATGTTTTATCATGACTTTATGTTAATGTTTCTTTTACGCTATATTGATATGACTATTGTCTAAAATGTATTTAAATCCACATGTTATTCCATGTGTACTCCATTACTGGGCTTTATAGCTCACCATTTTCTTATGCATGTACTCAGGTTATCCCATGCAATTCTAAGTACGAGGGAATGTAGTGTTAATGTAATGGAAGTTTTCAATAAAGATAATGTATTTCATGTTTCATGTTTTTATGTAATGATCCTAATCCCCAAGGAAACTAAAACTCTTGATCTTATTGTTGTATCAAGTGAAGTTTTATGTAATAAATATGGTTTAAGTTTGTAATAAAAGCAGGGTTGTCATATTTATGAGTTCAGGTGGATGATAGGGATTGAATTTCAGTCACTCCGGGTATGTTCTCAAGCATCAACCACCTCTCAACATCCAATGCCCAAACTACTCTGAATTTATGAGGTAATGTACACTGTATTTGATGATTTCAATGATATAAAAAACAATAATCAATATTATAGTACTCCTTTAAGTTTTCTACTGCAAAATCCAAAACATCTGATTAATCAACTAACATCATGTAAATCCATGTTGGGACCATTTCTTATTCCAATTAAGGACAACATAACTTTGTTCGTTAAGTCATTGTAATATGTGAATGAGTTTTTAATGGTAAATCTAGTTGAGAATTTAAATCTTTGAAATGATTCGAATATGGTTCTTCAAAAATGGACATAATTCATCAACATAAATTTCCAAATCATGCTTTTTAGGATTTGTGATGTTATCCATGCATTTTAAGACCTTCATCATCCCAATGAACCCTCTATCCCAACAAATTTCAACCAAAACACTTCATTTTGAAGACCCATTCAATCAATTATGATTGAAAATTATTTTTCAATACAGTGGAATTCGATTTTATATCAATTTACTTTTTTATTATGTTTTTTGTATCGTTTATTTTTGGACAATATTTAAACTTCCAATCCCAGTTTTTTTCATTATGACAAATTATATAATCTAATCATTTGTTATTTAGATATACATTAAATGTGGTTTATATCTGTTATTGATTATTATTTTTTTGTTGATATCACACAAATAGGATAATATTTATAGAAAGAGTGAATATTTTTAGAAAAAATTTTGGATAAATTTAATGATGACTGTGAGGAGAAGAAAAATAATATATAAAAACCACAACATTTCATTATTGAAAATATTGAATTTATAAGTATCAATTTTATTTATCAAAATAATACTTTGTAATATTATATCAAAATATTATCATTATCTATTTAAGAATGTTTACAAATATTACATTTTCATTAAATTGTTATGGATTATGTTATGGGGTTTTTTATAATAAAAATGGGGAGATTATTAAGAATTCATTGTCTAAAAAATAAATTATAATGTTTTTTTCTCTCAAATTCCCTTGTTTTTTAAATAAGGACATATTCATGAATGGTTTTTCAGTAATCTATATTCAAGTTTATGTTTTTTACCATTACACGAATTAATCTGGGAACACTATTTCACATCCATTAGTTCGGTAAATTAATGCATGGTATAAAACCTACGTTACAATGAAAAAGTGAAAGGATTGTGTACGGTATCAACTATATATTGTTATTAAAAAGATTAAAACATGCTTATGGTATCATCCCTGCTTTACAGTGAATAGGTTAAAATCATGCGTACGGTATCAACCATTTTTTAAGATAAAAGTTGGTGTGTTTGGATTGACAACCTTACATTCGGAAAATCAACATGCATATGAATCAAAAACACTGCATTGGACTCTAGATGTACTATTCATACCATACATTCGTGATGTTGACTGTATTGTTAATCATTGCATCATTCAGGATATAATGCTAAAAAGGTAAAAGTACGGATTATCATCCTACACTACTTTTTTAGTACATTTCCTAAAGTTGAAATTATGGTTAAGTAATTCTACATAGAATAGAGCCTTCTGTATTGCGATGTAACCCTACTCAATGGGAAGGAACCAAACACTATACATCTCTACCCAACATTTGGTTATCAATGACATTGTTTCTCAAGTCGTGTTTTCAATCTTAAATTTATGCAATGGTCGAGTTAGAATTAAAGGCCAGTTAAAAGAATGTTTTTATTATTAGAAAGAACCACATACATTAGAGAAAATATATCATGTTCATAAGGTATTTTAGAACATTCTTGTTCAATTGGAAATGGAATTTTTATGATGAATCATGAAAATATATTGGATCTAGAATACCAAATAATTTGTGTTGTTCTATATATTCTTTCACAGTACGTCTTCAAATATATTCAAATATGTGTCTGATATATGAATCATGTCTGAACTTTTAATATTCAAATTTTCTTTTATATTTCTACTAAAAAAATGGCCAATTCTAAATGAAGATACACATTGAAGACACAAATTGGTTATAAGATTCAATTTCAATGTTCGAGATCGTTTCTTTACATAGTTTTAAATGATTGGTTCACTCATATTCATGTTCGGATAAATATATAAGATGGATGTGGTTGCCCATAAATCAATTTATACACAATTAATGAAGATCTTGGAGAATACATGTTTTTAATTCTAATTTGGGTTACTTATATTGAATTTGAATTTTTATATATATAACCTCAACGATAACTGTTTTGGTTAATCGGTGGGTTTGATTACGATGAACATTTTATGCTTTATATGTTAATAACATGTGTAAAAAAGTATTACAGAACTAAAAATAGGATATATTTCATAATAAACTTGTTCAACCATAACTCAAATGGTTTCCTAACCATAATTAATGATTATAATAGAAATTGATAAATTGTTGTCATTGAATGTGCTAATTTAGAACATCTCACACGGTGCTTTAATTTCATTCATATAAAAGCGGGGAAAGGGGAGAAGGTAATGGAATATATACCATTATCATGAAAACCTTCCAGAACATGTATTTTTCTGGATTTATCATAATATTTTGGTGGGGGAGGTGAGAAATGAAATAAAAATAAAAGAACATAAAAGAAAAGAAGGGATTTGAAAGATAAATTTACCTCTTGAGACTTCCTCCTTTGAGATCCTCTTAAGGGGAGAGTTTTTGGTCTTTTTATGAGACCAAAGCTTGCAGGACGTGGGGGAGAATGTTGGGAAGGTATTTGGATAGAATGTTTAGAAGGTACAAGGCTTGAGAGGAGTAAATGGAAGGGCGGTGAGATGTATTTTTTATATTTTAGGAGAGAAGGAATTTATTAATATAAAACACATTAATTTATTATTTTCTCTCAAGACAACCAATAGTGGGTATTCCATGACCAAGAACAGTAATATATGCATGTAACTTCGAACCAACTGGGCTTACATCATCTGATCATCATCAATGACTCAATTAATCCATTATTTAGTATTTATTGCCAATTATCAGATTTTACTATTTATATAAAATTAAAGTATTTTAGAAAAATAACAAAAATTTACCCAAACCATTTTTCGACATGTAGAATCCAAAAATGAAGTCTATTTTTCAAAATTAATTTTCTAAATATGATTAATATAATATTTAATTCAATAATTATTTAATTGAAATATATAAACACTTAAAATATTCATCTTCATTTTTCAGGTGCCTAAATTCATTTATACATTCAAGGGTATGGATACCATTCATAAGAGTCATATTTATATTCATAAGGGTAGGTTATTATTCATAAGGGTAGGTTACTATTCATAAGGGTAGGTTACTATTCGTTGATAATAAAGTAAATTCTATCAGACTATAAATATCACCCTGAACACAACCATGTTTGTCAGAATTTCAAAATTCACATCATAGAAGTGAAAAAATTATGTTAACATAGCTAGGTTACAAAAAAGTGGTGTTTGTAGAGACTTAGTGATCTATGCATTCTATAATAAATCTATTTGAAAATTCTTGGGGTGTTACATTATTCCCTCCTTTGAAGAATTTCATCCTCGCAATTCATTTCATAACCATAAAAAAACTCTCTGATGTTGTTACCACATCTCCCGTCGTATAGGATCCACAGCTGCGTTCAGCGGAAAACCAAAATTTATTCTCAACTCCTCTAGTTCTCTAACACATACACACCTCAGAAAAAAGGGGTTGAACTCTTGCATCAAACACTCAGGCTTCCAAAAGGAGGCTCGAATGGTGGAATGTTTGGAAATGTACGAATGGACCAACACACGAAGAACTCGTCAAACTGTGTCTCTACAGAGAACATCTAAGTTGAAGATGTTGTTTTAGAGGATGAAACTAAGGATTTCGTACATGTATTCCTCACAAAGGTTTCCCTCCAAATTATCATGTTTAAAACATAACCTGGTCATGTAGTTTCGGCCTAGGGTGAAACATATGAAAAGCCCTTCGTGGTATTTTCCTCTTCTCTTATACTCAGCCAATTGTGTCATGGCTATGCGATATTAAATGGAAGAATTCCCTTGATAGGTACATAGAATTTTTGGACTATTTTTCACTTCATATAGTTGTTTACACGTTTTTCACATGATTGCGAGAGGTAGGTACTCCTCTTCACAGGTTTTGATAGCAATAATCTCCAGTACCTCAACCTGAAGAGATAACCTATGGGTTTGTCCTTCCATCTGAAAATTTATTATAAATGTTCACTTAGTGATACTCATTAAAAAGTATTACCAATGAAAGGACATCAAAAAGAAGACAACAAGTTATATTTTTATATAACCACTAGATCAAAAAGTAAAACATGGATTATGGTCCGGAGTCCCCCAATACACGAATCCCAAAAACTAGTTAAAAGCATTCAATATCCCAGAACCATATGCAACACTAGACACACGTCACTCGTGAAGTCCCTTTACTAGGAATACCACCATTGTTAAGGTGCTGATGACCTCAGGTAGATTCCTATGTTGTATTCAGATGCTCTATTTCATTAGCCCATACGCACTACAGACAACTAGGGTTGAATCTATGCGTAAGGCACTCTGGCTTCCATAGAGAGGCCTGAGAAGTGTGGAGGACGGAAATTTCAGTGTGGACTAAATCCCTATAATTCCCACAAACCACATCATTTTTGAAGATATTGATTTCGTAAATTTATTTGTACATACTAAAACTCAGGATCTGGAATAGGTAGGCCACTCGATATTCACCATCCAAAGCAGCTTCTAGAAATTTACCCATGGCTCGGTAGATATCATCCAAAGTGAAACATAGAAAAAGAGCTTCAGGATACTTCCCTCTTTTCATATATGCAGCAAATTTTGAATATGAAATCAAGTAATAGACCATATTTCTCCCTTGGTAATGATGGAGAATGTTCAGAGGATTCGATACTCGATTGAGTAGTTTACAAGTCAAACATAAGTTGGAATAGGGCTGATCCTCTTTGGAGGATGTCTGGAAAATTATATTCTCTAACATCTCGGTAGGTAGTGATTAAATATTGATTGGTTAACTCATATCTTTTATCTGAAACGTTTTTGTAAATCAACTTTCAGTATGGAAAATCAGTTTTAAACAAAGATATTTTTTTATATAAAAACATATCAAAATAGAGAATACAACATACTTCAATTAGACATGATTTATAAAACTCTTTAAATTACACAATCTATTGATCCCTTTCACATAACACTAGAATGGACATCTTTAAGTCCTCTAAGATGACTCCTCATACATTTCACCAATTTTGGGGATTTTCCCAGTTTTCAGAAAAATGGATCCCCAAAGCGATTACAAATTCCTCTACCTCTTTGGTCCAGACGCAACATGTGAAACTAGGATCAACCGCATGTGTCCATCTAGATTTTAGATTTAGAGAATCATGTCGGGTATCAGGTTCACCAACATCAGTATGAACTTTATGATGATAATGAAAATGGGTAGTCTTGTTCTCAAGGGCCTCAAAGTCCACAACTCGGCCACGAAGTCTATAGGTCAAAATCTGTCATAGATATGCCTCCCGGAGGTCTCCCCCCTGTGCAGCCTTCTCAAAGTAATTAAGAGAAAATAAATTATTGGCTAGGGTAAAACATTTAAAGATACCCTTGATTTATTTCCCTTTTCGTGCATAGAATAAGAATTGTGCACTCATCATGAGGTAATAGACGAAACGTTCTCCATGGTGAAGTTGGAGTACCATAGGAAAGTTGGATACTCGGTAGAGGGTTTTTCATGATAAACGAATATTTTCAAAAGACTCATATTTTTATACACATGATTTTCCCACTATGGTCTCTAATATATCCAATGTAAGAGAAAAAAGACAAGTACCTTCATCATCCATCTGAAAATTAAGAAAACATCACTCTTAATATTGTTTAAGTATGTTTTTCATTGTTCAATTCTGTTTTCCAATGTTATCCAAACCAAATCTTCTAAGAAAAATTTACATTAATCTCCCCCATAATGGATTTTAAGAAAAATGTGAATTATCCTAAGAATATCCCCCAAGTGTGTCGTGAACAAGAGTGACGAAAGGCCCGTTGTCATGTACCAGTTCCCATTCGACTCTATCTTAAAGCGGTGTTTATGGGTTTTATCCCTAGATACATTTGTGCCAGATCCGCCTCTACCTGCTCATATCCAAACAGGGATGTATTGCTTGAAATGTCCACATAATCTATTCCTTACCAAAATAACAGGATGTTCTTTTAAATTTATCCTCAAATTCTACCTTACGTATCTGTTCCCTACTATATATTTCCTACTATAGTTTCATGTTTCCTAATAAACTTCCTCTGATACCAACTGTAACACCCCACCCCTCTAGATAAGAGCCAGTAAATTACTTGTGATATTGGCATGGTTAGAAGGAATGAAAATCCCAAATGAATGATCAGTTTAGTAGTCTTGAAGAAACTAGATACATAGACTTAAAATAAATTAAATTGGATAAAGTTACAAAGTACAATACATAACAAAATCTAAAAATGACATCCCCGTGAAATCAATAAAAGATCTTCTCTTCATATCCTATTGAAGGTATAAAATGAATGGAGTGAGCTCAAACACATAGTAATGGTTACAAATAGAAGAAGAAACATTACAATAATAAGTGAATCACAGTCAATCCAACTTAATCAATATGGCATAATGAATAAATGAACAACTAATACCATTAATAAAATGATAATGAAACTGCATCCACGGATTTTTTCATAGTGAAAACCTCATGGATAATAATAAATGATAATGAATAATTAGAATGATTATTAATTGGATGTCATGTATCTGGAACTAGAACTATAATATCATAAAAATGGTTTAGTTCTATGGGAAGAAACCTGTCTGATTTTTGGAAACAAACTCGAAGGGTATGTCGCCAAACTGTTTTGTCTCATGAGAACTACCAATGAATTGAGGAGCTGTAGTCATCCCCACCTACCTATACATCCATGAATTCTTTATAAATAGAATAAATAAAAGAGCAATATATATTTACATTATCCATATAGAAGAGAGGATATAGATTCATCAACATTTCCACAGTCAAAACAACATTAAAAATAAATACCATATATAAAATGATATAAAACATAGACAACAATAATATCCATGATATGAGAATATGGATTTTTAAATGGAATATACTTTCTATTGGAAAGTGAAATCACATGGGCAGTAGGTACACCACATAAGAAATAGTAGGTGCACAATTAATAAGCAAGTCTCAACAAAGTGAAAATTGAGACAAAGCTCGTTACTATGTTGTATTCAATTGATTCATATGAAAAAGAGTTAATAACCACCAAAAGAGTCATAGAATAAATTTAATATAATAATAACCATGATAAAATATTTCAAATGGCAGTACACCTATACCACATATTAGATATAAGAGGTGAACAATAGAGATCCCACTGAATTGAACGTGAGATGACAAAAACCGCTTAAAAATATTTTGGCACAGTAACGAGTGTTATTGTAAGGTCTTAATGAGAGGTAAATGGGTATCCCAAAATGGAAATATGGGGGATATGAGAAAAAATAACCCATCATTAGAAATTAAAAACAAAATCACATAAGATAGGGTGGATTCTTGAATAAACCAGAGAGAGAGGATACCTTACCAAAAACATATCATTAGATTGAGGAAAAATCAATGACATAATTATGTGTGACAAACATAAACCCACATAATAAAAGTAGATATACAGAATAAACAATAATAGTTAATTCACATAAATTCTTGGAACAATGTAACCAATGAAATTGATGTTTAACTCAAAGAATGAAAATTGAGTTAAGCAATCCATTACCTTATGCTTGAAGGTGTTCCTGACTTGTTATTAAGGACCTGAATAAACAAATAAGGATTATTAATTCATAAGTCCAGAACCAATTTTATATGTAAATGATTTATTATAATCCATTTTAGTTCATTCTAGGCCTTTTTATTGGTTATAAGGATCAATTTCACTGTTCGGGATCGTTTGTTTACTTGGTTTTAAATGATTGGTTCACTCATATTCATGTTCAGATAAATATATATGATGGGTGTGGTTTTCCAAAAATAAAGTTATACACTATTAATGAACCTCCCGGAGAGTACATTGTTTTAAATCTAATTTTAATTACTTAGAGTGAAGTCGAATTTTTATATATATAACCATAGTGAAAACCGTTTTGTTTAATCGCTGGGTTTGATTATGATGAACATTTTTTTCATTATAACTTAATACCATGTGTACAAAAATATTACAGAACTAAAAATAGGATATATTTCATAATAATATGGTTCAACCAAAACACAAATGGTTTCCTAACCAGAATTAAAGATTATAATCGAAATCGATAAACGGTTGTCCTTGAATGTGCTAAATTTGCACATCTCACATGATGCTTTTATTTCATTCAAATAAAAGTGGGGAAAGGGGAGAAGATAATGGAATATATACCATTAGCGTGAAAACATTCAATTACATTTATGTTACTGTATTTATCATATGATTTTGGTGAAGGGAGGAGGGAAATGAAAAAAAAAAGAAAAGAACTTAAAAGAAAATAAGGGATTTGAAAGAGTAATTTACCTCTTGAGACTTCTTCCTTTGAGAACCTCTTAAGGGGAGAGATTTTGGACTTTTTATGAGACCAAATCTTTCTATATGTGGGGGAGGAGATTGGGAAGGAATTTGGATATAATTTGGAGAAGGCACAAGGCTTAGGAGGAGTGAATGGAAGGGGGTGAGAGAGGGTTTTTATAGTGGAGGAGAGAGGGGATTTCTTAATATAAAACTCATTTATTTCTTATTTCCACTACAGAAAACCAATAGTGAGTATTCCATGACATAGAATAGTAGTATATGCATGTGACTTCGAACCAATTGGGCTTACATATATATATCATCATCAATGACTCAATTAATCCATTATTTATCATTTATTGTGAATTATCGGATTTTACTATTCATTACAAATTCAAGTATTTCAGAAAAATCCCAAAATTATACCCTATACATTTCTCAACGTGTAGAATCCAAAAATTTAGTCCATTTTACAAAAATAATCTTCTAAATATTATTAGTTAAATATTTAATTAAATCGCTATTTAATTAAAATATATAAACACTTAAAATATTCATCTTCATTTTTCAGGTGCGTAAATTCATTTATACATTCAAGTGTATGGATTCCAATCATAAGAGTGATATTTCTATTCATAAGGGTAAGTTACTATTCATAAGGGTAGGTCACTATTCATAAGGGTAGGTTACTATTCACCAAAAACTAAGTTAATTCTATTAGATTCTTAATATCACCCTAAACACAACCATTTATGTCAGATTTTCAAAAATCAAATCCTAGAAGATAAAAAATTAACTTTACATAGCTAGGTTACAAAAAAGTGGTGTTTGTAGAGGCTTAGTGGTCTATGCATTCTATAATAAATCTATTTGAAAATTCTTAGGGTGATACGTTACCCAACTAAATTAAAACAATTTCTGCATTGCTAATAATTGTTTATTATAAAAATAGTAATTTTTTATCATTAAAAATATTATTAAATCATATGAAATTCATTGTGAATAAATTCTTTAAAAATAAACATTTCGCAGCTTTAACATGAAAAACCAACTCAAACCTTCTCCCTGACCAAACATACCCGACGCCACATCAAGAACACAAAAAACTCCCCTTGCATTAATTAATAAACCTACAACACTGTTAAAAGAAAATTTTACTGATTAAACAAGACACTATAATTTTATTAAGATAACCCAGAAGATAAAACATGAATTTTACCACCAAATACCCACTCAAATTCTGTTTTTGGATTAAACACATATGAATGCTACACCAGAACATAAACTGTGACTTTGCACATTTTTAAAAAAACCAACACAAAATTTATTAAACACTAGAAAAAAGATCAACAATGGATTTCACATAAACAACCTACTCAACCAACACAACACTTTAACTTATGACTAACCACATTCAAATCTATTTCAAAACAAAATTAACACAACTTACACAAATGGAAATCTATCTTCACATATTATTAAACACTAACAATTGACTAAAGATATTTTTTCATCCAATTAATGCACCCACCCATATAAAAATACTACCAAACAAATTTAACACATGAAAAAATTCAAGAAAACCAAATCTTCACCCAAAATAATCATTCAAAGAACATCATAAATTAACTATGGTAGAAAATTATTTCTTTAAATAATGTTTAAATGTGGAACCACCTTCCTTAGGTGTCGAAGACCCCAACACTCGGTGTGAATCTTCAATCGCTTGTCGTTCGCACCACAAATATCCTAATGTGAAACCGGAAACATGAATTCAATCTGAAAAATTCATGTTAAAACCCCAAAATCAGAACATATACCCACTGGAAAAAAATGAAAAAACTCAAATGAAAACAAAAAAATAGCAAGGAGAAGAATAAAAAACTAGGGGGTCGACACAAGTGACCACTAGACAACAGCACGCCAGGAGGAGGAATAAACGCTGAAAGTAGGTGCTGCGCGACGGGCTCGTGGACGAATGGGAGGGGAGGATGGCGGTCGTCGGATGGACCAAGAGCACGGGTGGCGCCGACTTAGAAGTGTCTCCAGAAAGGAGGTTTTGCTGGCCGGACGTGGGGGTGGCATGCACGTACCATCGGAATGAATGGGACCAGTTGGCTAGGGAGAGAAGGGGTTGGTATAGCAGGGTTCCAAGGGGTGCGTCACAAAGCGGAGGTGAGGATGGGGGCATGCGGACTGGTGAGGGTGTAGCACGATTCTTAGGAGGTGTGGCGGGGGGTGTCTGGGGATCAAAATAGCAGCACAGCTTGAAATAGGGGATAATGGTTGCAGGAGACATGATGGGGTTCATAGCGGAATAAACACGACGGGAAATAGGGGCAAGAGGGAGGATATGTAACCCTAAGGGAATGAAAAATAAAAATAAAAACAAATTAAAACAATATGATAAGAAAACAAACAATAAAAAAATTATAATATAACTAATAAAATAAAGAAAAACTATTCATAATCAATAAAATAACTTAATTATCATCAATAATTTTTATAATAATAATACACAATAATGATTAATAATATCCTCAAATAGAAATAATAATATTATTATTGTCATTAAAGTAATATGTTTTAGTTTATTATACTTGTAATTTTAATTTTATTTATATTTCATTGTTCATTATTATTTCATCATCCTATTATATTTTTACTCATTTTGCAATTTGGGCAGACCACACAGTCTCAAAACAGTGCCATGCACATGTGTCTGGTGATGCAAAACCCAAAATACTTATAATAATTATTATTATTATTATAAACTAAAATATGAATAATGAAGAGAATAATAATAAAAATAGTAAAACTCAATTGATGGTAATTAAATAAAAATAAAAATTTGTATCTATTTTGATAATAATAATAATAATGTCCCTGAATAACATTATTATTATTATTATATAAAGAAACTCTTATTTTATTTGATTTTTATTTCATCACACAATTAGATTTATTTCATTATTATTAATCCAATTTATTTGACTAATTTACCATCGATTAGGGCGTGTGGTGAACCGGGAAAGGTTGTGTGGTGACCCAGGCGAGGCCGCATGCCTTCGATCTCTGTGCGATAGACACAGTCATGGCCAAATAATTCGGTTTTTAAATAATAACTCTGAAATATTAAGTCTGGTCTCGACCCAAACAACCTGATGCCAAGTAAAAATAATAAAATAAATAATTTAAACACAATGGGTGTGAACATTCGCCACTCCATAGCACTTTCCGTCCCCAGAAAGCCTCATCTAAGGCTGAAATCCAAAGTAGTAATCGATACCCCCTTGGGGCTCCAAAATGATCTATACGAAAACCACGTGAAAATAGAAAACACATCATGCTATAAGAAAGTGAATCAAAAGGAAATTTCAAGAAACTCATAAAAGAACGTTCTTGTATGTGTACCCCACCTGAAATAACTATAACACCTCCAGTTGATCTACCAAGGAAAGGAAATCTCGCACAAATTGAAATGATCCTCACATACGAGAAAACCTCAATTACTATAGAATAAAAACCCAACCGTTTGTTTCGAAGGAACAAAAAAGATCAAATAATATCCCAAGAACACTCTCATCACCTACTACCAAGTCACATATTGGAACAGGTCCAAAAGGCCAACATGGGGAAATCCTGAAGGGCTCCCCACCATTAAGAACCTACAACTCCCAAGACGAGACTGGAAAACCAAAACGGGGAGGTCCGAGCTGACTCCCCACCATTAAAGAAAACTCAAACATCGATTCATTCTAGATACATTCATGTGAGATCCAATGTGGTTCTCCCAACCATTGGAACTGAAAAAAGATACAAAACAAAAGAAATTTTTTGGTGGGGACCAAGAACCCTACCACAAGGGGAAAATTGTGTCGGTGCTAACTATCAGGCATCAAAACCATGGTCGGAGATAGACCAACATCTCCAAATACTTGGATAAGAATCATTCAAATTTCAGACTTATTTACACAATAACCCCCATATGGACCACTAAAAGAATTACACCTGGTGGGATTCAACCCCCATTAAATTAAGGTGTGAGACAACCATGCTTCCGCATAGCCACAAGAAAACCCACACACCTAAATGGGTCATTCAAAATAGAACCACAAGAAATAATTAAAACCTCCTTCATATTTAGTATCGATGACATAAATAAGGTTGGGTGTTCCATACTCTCTCGAGGGTCCTGACCATGTGCCCGCTTCACTGTGAGGCCTATGGCTGGAGCCCTAATATTTAAAGCATATTTTTCTTCATAGTTAGGCATGGAAGAATCTCGAACGGAGCTTCGCCTATTGGTTTCACATTAAACCACACTGTATCCAAGACATCACCTGCAAACACAATGCCTCACGACATCCAAATACCCCCTCACGACACATCCCCCAAAACATAGGTTTAGATAATGCACATGCATCACTTTTTCTCCTTAACCATGATACATCAGAAGGGAAGATGAACAAAAAACACTCCCCTTTGAACAAAAAATTTAGAGCTCCCTAAGAGGAGGACACACTCCATAAAAACATGGATTTCTGAGGGGTTTCATGAAGCCCACCTTTACACTTCGATGAAAACTCACATTTCAAGACATCACCAAAAATGGCCTGTGAGGCTGATGTGAGTAGTACAAACCTTTAAAGTCATCAGTCAGTGTAGATAATTATAAACCACCTTCACCCTTCCTTGTTGGAATTCCTTTCACAAATTCCAAGGGGAACCTTCAGACGCAATGATGTCCAATATCATACTTGAAAATTCAGACCACTCAATGAGACCAAATCACTTTTCAACTCCTCTCACGTCTGTCATCCCGCTGTGAGATGATGAAATTAACCAAAAATTATAAGGGAGATACTTAGCACTATCCCTAAAAAGGGGGAGTCCCCACTTTAATCAACTAGAGGGTTGCCCATTGGCGAATTACCTGTGGCCGCACTTCAATCACATGTTAATTCTTAATGGGGGCATACACTAATTAATAAAGAAAACTATAGACCCAGTCAAATTGGTCCAATAGCCAAGATATACCACAAGAAAACACTAAACATGCAGTGGGTACCACTAAAAGGAATTCACAAAGAAATCTTCAAAAGAACTCCCTAACCACAAGCTTGCACATCAACATACAAATAAAAAATCAAACTCAAGACACAAATCAGTCAGAAAATATCCTCAGCTCAAAGCACATCACATATGAAATTTACAAAAAAACAAGTACACAACACAAAAATCATCAATTATTAACACACTGAATTTTCATTTAACAGAACACTATGAAAATAAACAAAGTTGGTGGGTTGCACAAACACCAATGGTGTCCCTTGGGCCTCACAAAAGCATGTTCCCATGCCACACTGACACACAAATCATATCCATCATGGAATTCTTCTGCTCATTCCATTGACAATTTCTCTTTCCATATACACTCATGCATGTGGTTTCCCAGGAGAAAACCAAAAATCAAAACCAATCCTTTCCATTTTTTAAAACCAAAACATACAACCCACAACTTTCAATACTCATACATAATTCTATATTTAAAGCGCTTCATTTAATGATTTTTATTTCAAAACTGAATCATTGTAACTTAAAAACCAAATTTCCGCAATTCCTAAACAATGAAACGAGGATCGGTCCAAGGGAAAACTAGTGCCAACGGTTGACTATAATATATTGTTTGCGGCCATACGACAGTCACGCCATGGCCAAAATGTGTATTCTAGGATAGCGTCCCTGGCTCCACATGGCTTGCCAGACCCTACGAGCTCACTACGACCACTAACACTACTCCATTTTCATTTCACCAAAACAAGACTAATCCCGAGGACGAAAGACTCAATAGACCTCAACCTACCCTGGTAACCCGAGCCCCACCATGAGTTGTGCTATCTTGGAACCATGATCATAACCAGAACGTCGAGTTTTTACACCCTTAACATTGTTCTACCCTGACTCTATCCCATTAAAACATTACCCAAAAGATAAAACATCCCTCTGATACAATTTTTTTCACGAACCAAGCTAGGTCACCGTCCAACCCAGCACCCGACCTGGTCCGCATCATGGCTCGAAGTGTGTTCCTGATCTCCATGGTCTAGAACAAGTGCGTAGGTATCAAAACCAACACATGGGAATAATTTACATGAAATAGTAAACACAAAACAACTAATAAGATAAAAAAACCAAAACTAAAAAAACAGAAAACCCAACTAAAATCAAATTTAATGGTTTAAAACTAGAACCAACATAAAAAATATAAACGACAACAAAAATAAATAAAACTCTAACTAAAACATCCAATCGACCAAAGTGGTGCAGCATCCACACACCTCAACACAAACCTACACCAGAAGACCATGAACTACCAAAACCACCATCATTGAGCATGATGTCACAACCTAGAACACAAATGAAACAAAGACTACATACACTCAAACGTGTATATAGGGTGTGATCCCAGATCCCCGCAGGACGTAAGCCAAAGAAAAGGTTCCACTTGTAAACATTAAATGAAAAAAAATTCAGACTTAATAAAATAATGTACACCAAAGCATGAACAACTTTAAAAGACCATTTTCTATGAAGAAAGCATATTCAACAAAAAAACATAAATAAATAATAAAATAAAATAAAATTAAACACCCTTGCAGTAAAGAAAACTCAAAACTTCAAGAGAACTGAAATGCTACAACACTTGTTGATGGTGAGTGTATAGTAGTCCAGGAGAACCAAAAGTGGGAGAGGCCTTATAGGTACTAACAAAAGGAATTGGACCATAGAACATCATTTCTCGGTGAATAGTATTATTGGAACAACATCAAAATACATTCTCGTACACGAGCCACTTGTAGGGAAACACATCCATAACCTAGTGGTATCCAATCATCATACAATGTTTAGTTATTGTTGTAGTAGTAAAACAAACTATGTGAAACCATGCCAGAGCCAATTCTGTATCACTAACACGCTAGATCTATTCCACCCACCTAGTTCATGTGCTTCCCCTTTTATTCTCAAGATGTTCCAATTTCACATTTCATGTCAACCATAGAAAAATAAAACAAAAAGATTGTTACATAAACCCAACTCCACACTTTCAAACACAAAAGAAACCATTTGAAAAAGTACGCATGCAAATGACTTTACCCAACTCATTTAAAATAATTCCTGCATTGCTATTAATTGTTTATTAAAAAAATAATAAATTTTTATCATTAATAATTTTTTTAAAACATATTAAATTCTTTGTAAAAAAATTATTTATAAAAACATAACATGACTTTAACACACAAAACCAACTCAACCCTTCTCCCTGAACAAACATAGTCGATGCCACATCAGGAACACAACCTACACCACTTGCATCAATTAATAAACCTACCTCACTATTAAATGAACATTTTACCGATTAAACAAAACACTAGAAATTTTATTAAAAAAACTAGAAGATAAAACAAGAATTTTACCACCATAAACCCACTCAAATTCTCATTTTTGAAAAAATGCAAATGAATGCTACACCAGAACATAAACTGTGCACTTTGTGAATTTTCAATAAAACAAACGCAAAATTTATTAAACACTAATAGACTTCTCGACAATGGTTTTCATAGAAACAACCTACTAAACCAACACAACACCATTACTTATGACCAATAACATGAAACGCTATGTCAAAACACAATTAACACTACTTTCACTATTAAAAAGCTAACTGCACATATTATTAACCTCTAAAAATTGACTAATGATAAGTTTTAAGCCGATGAACGCACCCACCAATATAAAAATACTACCAAACACATTTAACACTTGAAAAAATTAATGAAAACCAAATCCGAACACAAAATAATTAATCAAAGAATATCATAAATTAACTAAGATAACGAATTTAATTCATTAAATAATGTTTAAATGTGGAACCACCTACCTCGGGTGTTCAAGTCCCCAACACTCGACATGAAACTTCAATCACTTGTCCCTTTCACTATAGAGAACCTAATGTGAACCCACAAACATGAATTCAGTCTGAAAAATTCATGTTAATAACCCAAAATCAGAAGATATACCCGCTAAAAAACAAAACTCAAATGAAATGAAAAAATCCGCATGGAGAAGATGATATAACCGGGGGTGCGACGCCAATTACTACCAGACAGCAACACGTCGGGAGGAGGAATGAATGATGAAAGGAGGCGCAAGGTGATGGGCTAGAGGTAGAATGGGAGGGAGGATGGCTTTCACCAGATGGAGTATGATCACGGGTGGATCCGGCTTGGAAGAGTCTCCAAAAAATGAGGTCTTGCAGGCCGAACGTGTGGGTGACATGCACAGACCATCGGAATGAATGGTAGCAGATGGCTAGGGAGAGCAGGGGGCAGAGCAGTAGGGTTCCAAGGGGCGCAGTGCAAAGTGGAATTGAGGATGGGGGTGAGCGGACTGGTGAGGGTGTAGCACGACACAGTGGAGGTGTGATGGGGGGTGTGTCCGGGGAACAAAATAGCAACGCGACTGGAAATGGGTGGGCAAGGGTAGCAGACGATGCGACCGGGTTCCTAGGGGAAAATGCAACACTAAATGGGGGTAAGGGGGAGGAGATGCAACCCTAAAGGAAAGAAAAATAAAAATAAAAACAAATAAAAACAAACCAAATAAAGTAGCTTAAGATGAGTCGATGCGGATAGGGTGCTATCCAGAAATATCCTACCCTCTTGGTAGGATATTTGTGAGGTGGGGCTCTCACGATCCCCACCGTTTCTATTCCACTAAGTAACGCACCCACGAAACCAGTCATTATGAAAGTCAACTGACGTGTTTTCTTATTTTCATAACGCACCAATTAATTGGGCAGTTTTCTTCGTTGAATTAATAGGGCGGTTTAGTTCATTGAATTAATTATATGAATTAATGGGTCGTTACTTATCTCTTTTTTGTTTCTTAACCGGTTGAAATCCGTTGGCGTAGTAATAAAATAATACCAACGCCACATCTTGAGGATTACACGTTGGAATGCTTTGACAGAATTCTTGTGCCTTCACCCTTCTTCGCGAAGAACGCCGGCCTCCGACGAAGAACGTCGAAACTGCGGAAATCGACGATGCGACGACGTGTGCCGCGACGCTGATGTTTCCTCTTCTGCGACGTTCTTCTGCGACGTTCCTTCGTCTGCAATGAAATCATCGATCTTCTGTTTGAGGTAAGAGATTTCAGGTTTCTTTTAAAACTCCTTTCTTGTTTTTAACAACGCACAGATTTAATTATTAACATTAAATCTGTTGATCTTGAACCACGGAGTTCGTCGACATGCACCGTATTCCGCGACGACGCGATGCCCTTCCGCGACGATGCGAAGCCCTTCCGCGACGACGTGACGCCTTCCGCGACGCGACGATCGCCTCCTTCTGCGGTGATCAAATCCGCGAAGAACCCACGTGCGACGACTTGACAAAGTTGGGGTTGTTGTGAATTTTTTTTATATTCCTGTGAACGTTTCTAAAAAAATTGAAGAACCAGATTCATATGAACAATTTTAATTTAATAAAATTGTTGTTTCATGTGTTGAATATTTCTCCCGTTGTTTTCATCTAACACGGAGGGTGCGGGCCAAACGAATACGGCCCCACAACCCTCCGTCGTTCATCATGGTTGTGTGGATTTTGTGGCAGCGGCCAGTGGACCCACGGCCCCGCGGGTCCAGCTCACCCGCACGGGACGCGGCAGAAGACACGTCCTGTTGTCTAGCGCGGCCCCACGCAGGGTCGCGGCACCTCCAAACCGCGGGGGCAGTGCCCCGCGGTACCCGAGCGCTCGGCCGTGTGGCAGGGCCGAGCCAGGCCGGTCCGACCGTCCGGGCCACGCCCTGGCTGGGCCAGACCGGGTCTTGCCGGGTCGGACCCGGTCGGGTCGACCCGGTTCGGCCGACCCAGGGGGGGAGGTCGGGCCGGGTCGGCCCGGACCCGGACCCCCCGTCTTCGGACCATTTTCGGTCTTTTGCACGTAACGTGAGATACAGGCCTCCGAACGATGCGCCGTCAGTGGCAACATGATCCTTGGATCGAGACAGTCGTTTCGATATATTGCACTCAAGGTTTAAGAATACTTTCGGTTTGGCCGGGTTGGTTCGTCCACGAAACCAACCGGGCCCTTAGAGCAGAAACACTCATATCTTGAGCTCCGGACGTCCGACTGGCGTGCCGCCGACTTTGATGGATTCCTCTAAGGGAGACAGATCTTTTGACTTACTACGCTCGAGGTTTGGATGCAGTTGGACTACAGTCGGGATGGTTTTAACTTAAAAACCAACCGGGCCCCCGGGACGAAAAAGCCAATAACTTCCAGACCGGGCGTCCGATTGAGGCGACGTCTATTGCGTTGCGTTCCTGTTGATGATACAGAACTTTTGGCATCCTCCACCCAAGTTTTGGATGCAGTTGGGTTATAGCCGGGTTGGATTGTGTCCGAAATCTAACCGGGCCCCTCGAACGGGGAAATATGATATCTTTCAGACCAGACGTCTGTTTGACGAACCGTCAGCGGCGTTGGTGATCATGTTGAGAAACGGTCCCTATGAGTATACCCTATGAGGGTTTGGGGTATAGTTGAGTTACGACCAGACTGGTTCGCACACGAAACAAATCGGGCCCCGAGGACAAAAATTCTAATAACTCACAGACTGAGCGTCCGTTTTACGCGTCGACTGTTGCGTTGAGACCCCTATGACGAGGAGGTCCTTTGAGATACTTCTTCGTGGGACTTTGTGATACTTGGAGTATCGACCAGTAGCTCATGTAGCGGACCCTCCCGGAGACGAGAGTGTGGAGTATGGAGACCGTGTAGATGAATGAGGCCTGATGACTGCTTGACCGACTCGACTTGGAGTGAGTCGACTAGCCCAGTGGACGGAGCGCCTGGTATTTGGCGGCAGACCCACGGCGAACGGAGCGCCTGGTAGTTGGCAGAAGACCTGCGGTACTCAACCAGAGGAGTACCTCTGTAGGCTATTAGGGAGAGCTCCTGGTATTTGGCGACATACCCTCAGTGGAAGGAGTGCATGGTAGTTGGCCGCAGACCCGCGGTACTCGACAGGAGGAGTACCTCAGCAGTCTTAGGTTAGTGAGCAGTACCTCGGAGTCGTGATAGGACCACTGTACACTCCAGAGATGGAGATCTTCAGCAGTTATGGTTTCGATAATGAAAATACTGGTTTGAGATGAGACTTTTGACCATGTTGTTACCTCATGATTGAGATGGGTCACTTGCTAACTTAGGTATATGTATGGGAATATACCTGGGTAGTGGTTATCCATTGATTTCACAATCCTTGTGTTTCTTCATGATTGAGATGGGTTACTTGATAACTTAGGTACATGTATGGGCATATAACTAAGTAGAGGTTATCTGTTGAGATCTTCTTTGTGGTTATCCTTGTTGGTTTAGTGAGACCTTGAGGGTCTCGGGGTCCCTACTGAGTATCGTTATACTCTCCCCTGCACGGGCTATACCCGCACCTCGTTTTGTTGGTTGCAGATGACGGGCAGTGCTGACGGAGGCTGAGTGTTCGAGGACTGGACGGTACCCAGAGGTGGACTATACGACGAGTCAGTACCCAGAGGAGGACTACGCGACGAGTCAATACCCAGAGGTGGAATACACGACGAGACGACACACAGAGGAGGTTGGCGGGTGAGAGCGTGGAGGATGATATCTGTACCTACCCTTTAGGTAGGATCCGTGGTTGATGACTAGGAGCTGCACCATCTGTACCTACCCTTCAGGTAGGATCCGAGGAGGACGACCCAGGAGACGCTTCCATCCTTCCAGCTGTTATCTTTTCTGTAGTACTTGTTCAGTTGCAGTTGTACTTTCTTTTGGGTTTGTATTCTGGCCCATTTACTTTTCAGCACTTCTCATGTACTTAGTGTTTACCTTTTCTTCTTGCTTACACTGTGGTGCTTGTTTTCTTTTATAAAGGCAATGTCTTCCTAGTTATCGAGATTTATGCCTTTGGTGCTAGTCGCCAGCCCCTGGCCTATGGAAGGCGGGCTTGGGGTAGTCACGGCACGGGCCCCGAGGATGGGTCGTGACAACCATGAATTCCTACATTTCATACCTACTCCTAAATACAATGTGATGTATTTCTAATAGCCTCTACCCCAACTGATTGTACCCTAAAATAAAGCTGATCATATACAATATCCTAGAACCATTCATGTAATTGAAGAGGCCACTAATGTTAAAAGGGTGATATATGGTTTTTCAATCATCATTTAGTACAATATGTGATAATCCATGTATAAGTACAAATACCTATCAACATTATCAGAAAACAACATTACAGATCCCCATGGATATGGAAGAGGACATATGAATCCTTTCTATTCTAGGTACTTCATGTTATCATTTGACACATAATGATTTCTGGTGACATTCTATATATAGGGATATAAATTGGTATAGATCTTGACACCATTATTATTGTGAACATGATCTCTCTCAAGGGTGGTAAACTAGAGAACTCTTCGGGAAAGGAATCTTTAAAATGGAATAACATTAGAGGATATGTTTCCTTATATGGTCTATTTTCATCCAGGACATTTCATTCTTTATGATTTATATGCCATCCAATTTTCACTTAATTAATATTGCATGACTAGCCTAGTGATTTGACTTGTCATGGTTAGTATATCTTCCCCTATAGAAGAAATAAATGAAACTTCCCTCAAATAATAACTAATATGATTCTGGTATAGTGATGAAGAATTCATAGAAAGAATCATATAAGATAATATCATTTCTTGCATTAAAAACCACAAAATAATATCATAACCATTAATTATTAATAACCATTCCATGATATTTATTACATCCACTAACAACAGAACCATTATCATTCCGATAGGCCTAAATCCATCTATTCCCTCCAAAAAACAAAAAAAATCTCCAAGATGGGTAGATAAAGAGAAAATATATTCCATTATATTAAACAATTGTGGTAAATTGTAGATGACACAAGAATTATACCTACAATGGTCGAAGGTACTATATCAAAACTAGCTGGAGTAGACTGCATAGCCTGAAGATGACTGAACACTCTACCATGGGTCCAATATTACCCTCTATGGAATTAAATTTTAATGGTATTTTCCCTCATGCATTAGGGTACCATATCTAAATCCTCCACTGGAACAACCCGTGGAATCCCATCTATCAATATTATAAAGACGATCTAATTCCCTCTCTAACTTCGGTGCCTTCCCTAATCCCATGTTATTGTTCTACTACAAAAATGTCATATAAACCCATTTAAAATGGAAAACGATACAAAAATAATGGTAATACAAAGATTTTTGTGGGAATCAAGGGAACTTGTGGATATCCATTCCATAGTAAAATTACTATAATGGGCCAGGGTTGTGAGATGACTACCCATGTCCCATGATTCTCTTCCTACTAATTCGCTAATGGTAATATTAATAGAGGAGTTTCATAATTCTTGATGAAGAGTTCCCATATTTTCCTACAAATAATATCAGAATCTAGTTAGGGAATCCCTAATATTCCCTTCCATGATATGTAACATTCCACATAAAGACAAATAAACCAGTCACCTGAGTCAATCCATTTTGGGTTGTGGTACAAATAGAGATAATGAAAAAATTATTTAATATAAGATAAACAATACATAAAACTAGAGTACTATGTCAAAAAAATGAAATATAAAAATGATATAAACCACAAAAACTAGAAAACACTATAAGTATAGAAAACATACTCTATGAGACAAAGTTTCACAACAAATCCATCCCGTAAAAATGTAATGTAAAGAGAAGCATGCGTGCTACAAAATGCACTTCCCTTTACATAAATCGTAAAAAAAATTGTCTATAACCACCCCTAAAAATTAGTGGGATGGGATAAACAAATCCCAATTAAATAAAACCAAAATATATTTTTAGGATCCAATAAAAATAATGAATAATTCCATGTTTGAAAAAACTATTTTACATGTTGTTTTGTAAGTAATTCAAGGTTAAATCCGTTTTCAAAAAATAATTCGAATTTTAAATAACTGCATGATATTAATTCCAAATATAGAAACTATTTTGTAAATATAATTATAATTAATTACACATGTTATCAAAAATTCATGAAATAAACTATATTTTAATAAACAAATCGAAAAAATAACATACCAACTAGGCTTTATCATATGGATCAATACATACTAAAAAATCAAAAATAAGTAGTGCATAAAGTAGGCTATGAATAAATTTAAAGGACTTTAATAGGCTATATATATATAATATGTTACCTCTTTGTCTTGTCACAATCACTAATTCTACAAGTGTCACTTTCTTGAAATTTCCATGGTTCTTGTAGTGAATTTTCTTTCGATATTATTTTTAAACAAGGTCACATTCTTATAATGAAGATTTAATTACATGAAAATATACTTATTGGATTAAAAATCTATTCTCAATGAAATCCCTATTAAAACACAAATCAGTGCCTCTTTCGACTTCTATATCAGAAATTACACTTCAAATCATAAGGAATAAAATTACAACTATTAAAATTTAATGAAATTAGGAATATTAAATAGATCCACCTACCTCAATAGAATATGATTCATAAGAAAAAATTCTAATGTTTCTTAAATATCATAAGATCCTATATAGATATGATTCGAATGAATAAATACAGAAATTGATTGATAGAAAAAAACCAATAATATTCCCTTCAATAAAATATAAATAATTGATAAGAAATTGGGTAACAAAGAGGAAGGATAACCCAGAGAGATGAAGTGACAAACCCTTCTATTAATTTTCTTAAAAAATAAATAAATGTGGAAGGAATAAAACCAAAATCACCATGGGTATGTTCTCATGTTATGTTGATTGTTACAAATTAAAAATATTATCCCCCAACCACCCATATCACACCATAAATTCAGGAACACATGGAATTAATTTGAATGTAATATTTTACAAATCTAGAATATGATTAATTTTGTTTTTTTTCTGAAATACACAACTCATTTTTAATTAAAAATTTTATTCCACATCACAAGGTTTGTGGCCCTTAAATAAAATGTATAAACTCAGGCTATGAATTCAAATCACACAATGAGACTAATCAGTAATACAAGTCAGGGAAACCTTTTACATGGAATATAACTACCCAGTGAACAGTTGAAACCCCCTTTGTATAATCTGAAAAACAAAAAAAAAATTACTTTTCCTATTCAATTATCCTCCCATTACAGGGAAAAAAATAATCAAATATCAATAAAGGGAAATCAGAGAATAAGATAAAAACATATGTGACAGAACGGTAACATGGTGTTACTATATTCCCACTATAAAATCATTCTCTCCCAATAATATGATCAAAATAATACACCCTCAAAATGTGTATCCCATTACTATCTCATTAATGAGTATTCCTCCCATGTCCCATTGTTCCCCTATATTACTTGACATTGTAATTATATTACAAGAATTTATTTACCTCATTGTACCTTATCATGGTGACCCATAATTGGAATATGCTACTCAACCAAATTGGTGTCCAAAGCATGAACATCATCCTCCAATATAATCACATGGGAAGGATTTGGTACATCCCCCCTCAACTAAGAAACATGAACTAGTCCTGTAATTAAATTATAGATAGAATGGAATAACAACTGATATGACACACTCCCCTATTGGCTAACGATATAAGAGGGTCCCACCATCCTTTGTGCCAACTTACCATACATAACCAACTGATGATGTCCCATGTTAGGTGAAACTATAAGAAATATTTGATCAGAAAACTCATTAACCAAGAGCTAAAGTTGATCGTACAAATTAGATATAAGAAAAAAATTCCATGATCAAATGCCTCTAGATCAACTACACCACCTTTGTCATCTCATAAATAACTCTAAGCCCAACCAAGGACCACTCTCCCAAATCATTCCATAATAAGTTACATCAACATGGACTCCTATAATAATCATCAAAGTGCTCCATCCATATCTAATGCTGATAAATATTAATATTGGAAAACGTTTCCAAAGGAAACTATGTATCCCAATAACCTTTTAAATAAATAACATAGCACCAATGAATATCGTCAAGAACCTGGATAACCCATTCTATCATTCCATCCATTTATGGATGAAAATTAATTCTATATTTTAACTGGGAAACCATTTAATCTATAAAAACATTCCATAATCAGGATGTCATCCTTGAGTCCTTATTAGAAAAAAATTCATAGAGAACCCTATAATGATTATCAATCTCTCAAATGTAAAATTACCCCAGTTGATTTGTGTTCATCATCTCATTTATTTGAAATAAATTAACGGATTTAGTGATGTTCCCTAGAAACATCACTTCTGATATATAAAACATACACTTATAATGATTACTATATAGGAAATGTTCCCTGACCGTTGGAGGTATGATAATCCAATAATATATTTTCTCATCATCTATGTCGGATTCCACCAAGATATCATAAAAAATAAACAAAAAATCTCATTAAACAGTGAAGAAATCAGTTCATAGAACCCATGTACATTGTAGGAATGTTAGTGAGTCTGAATGGAATAACCAAAAACTAAATATTCCATTATCGACATTGATATGATGTAATGGGTATATCCACTTCTTGGAATCTCAAATTTTTGTACCCTGATGGTTGTTCAATCTTAGAAAACCCACATTCCCCATCAATTGACCAAGCATATCATCAATTCATGGTAGATGAAAGTGTTCTTAATATACATCTGATTCAATATCTGATACTAAATACAAGTAATAAATCTTTTTTTGTCCTAATTATTTATGAGTAAAGGTGAATCCCACAATTATACAGTAGGAAAAATAATTATTTTTTCCTTCAGATCCATCATCTAGACTTTAATATCCACCAAGATAGCAGGTTCCATTCGATCAGATGATAATGAAATATAAATTTTTTTAATGTTACATGTCATTTTTAAACTCTACTTATATATGTGGAGATATGATATAAAACCACAAATAAATAACATAGGTAACACACAAAAAACATTCAGTTGATCTCCCAATTACGAGTTTTTGCATGCATAAAAATTTCATAAAAATAGCATGATGTTAATATGACATAAGGAACAAACAATCCATTCTTTACTGATCTGTATTCCTTCTCACCCTAAAAAACATGAGTGACCCCATTAGAAGACAATAACTATACCTTATGGTGGAAATAGTCTATCGAGGCCTTTACAGTAATTATACTATCCACGCCAATGAAAATGTCAAAAATTTCTTGATCAAGGACTAATAACTCTTGCAATCTCAATGTCTATAATAACCAACAAATACATGGGACAATTGAAACCTTGTCGTTGAATCTTTCCCAATGTCATTTAAATATCATAAAAGGAAGGAAGAAGCCCTAAATTAACTCCCAACACATTGACAAACATTGATTATATAAATGAATGGGAAACACTGGTATCAAAAAAATAACACCATAAAATTAAAAATAAACATTGTACCACTAACAGTAGCTAAACCTGTTTCATATTCCATTACAAAAAATCCTCTTCAAAATGTATTCCTAGTATAGACACATAGTTATCCTCGATTTTATGAAAATGGGCCCAAACACTCTTGGAAAAATCAAAATGAAACATCACCCCCTTAGTGAAATTGTATGAAACATTACATTCATTGTACATATTATCATAGACACATTACATATGGCTAGATTACTGAAAATAATTAAATGATCTAGAAGCCTATGAATGCTATGATACATAATAACTAAACCTTTTACACTTGTAAAATATAACCTATTTGTTCTATAAAGAATCCAAGGAATATATTATTATATATATATGACCTCTATTTTCATTTAATTTATTGCAAGAAGGATAAATAGGAGTAACCGCTACACCCACTAAATATTTATTCAAAAATATAATACAATCTATATCATTTTATGCTAATAATTCTGTATCCAACTCCTGTACAAACATCCAAAGACACAAATCAATAATAATCGATCGAACATCCACCCTCATCCTAGTCTTAAACATTATATTTTTCAGGTAATCCTTGGTGAAATATTTTATTACTATATTCACAAAGATAGAAAAATCGGAGGAGTAAACTAGAACGATATGGTAATAGTGCCACAATGTTAGAGATTCCTAGGTCATTTCCAGATGCTTGGTATTTTTTGAGAATGATAGAGGCAGTGCATCATTTATTATAAAAAAAATATAGGAATCCATGAGTGTATGGGAAAACTAATCTAATACCAAAATTATATATCTTGAATAATTCCTTTTCCATCACCCATTTATTTTGCTTCCTTTCTTCATCTTGAATTACATACCATTCACCCCTTCCTCGGCCGTTCCCACGACCTCCCAATCTCCCCTTAATTGGAAAAAGATATTTATGACTTTTAAATAGTTTCCCATTATCATTTTGTTATTAATTGGAAATATTAATATGATTCTAATTTTATTATTCATGAAAAGTGTCTCTTGTTATTGGGATCAACATTCATTCGACATCCACTGCATTAGTAGGAGAATAAATATTTTTATGCCTTCTATATTTAGAGATTATATTTTTATCCTTTATCTTAATGGAACCATAACTATATTGATCTGAAAAAGTGGTAGGGTTACCTAAAATCGGTTTCAACACCACTGAAGGAACTTCTAGCTACTTCCCCTTATTTTATGAAATACGCTGAATTCCCTTATTATCTATAATTGGTTTTAGAGATGAATGGAATGTTTTAGAACTGAATGTATTGTCATGTTTTAAAATTGTTATACCCATGTTAACTAATGAATTCAACCTTTCATGTGAGAGTTTATGTTGAACTTATATTTCTATTTTTTCTTTATTTATTTTATCATCAATCAAGTCATTATCATTTTCAAATATATGAGTAGTTGACAAGTCATCACATTTTACATTTTTAGGACTACCATCATTGTGTAAATTATCATCGTTAGAGACGATGGAATCCTAACACATCATCTTATTCATACATATAGAGAAATATATGATGGGTGGTTACTAATTCATGAATTCTATGAAAGGATCCACTACTCGTATAGAGTTCACTAAACCCACTATCCCTAATGATTGAACAGTAAAGATAAATTATTGGATTAATGAAGGGTCCAATGTATGATCTTTCTGAGGAAGTTTCTTCTTGGCTTCCACTCTTTTATTTGGATGGGCACTTATATAAGTAATTTTTAGTTAAAAATAATCAATCAAAAAATATCCAATGAGAGAATCCCCATACCGTTGAATAGAAAACAATAATCTAATACCATTCTTTAAAACAATATAAACATAAATCATTTACGAATCCATTCTCAAGAAGGAAACATATTTTTTGAAAGGAACATTTCAATCTAAGAAAACACCACATATAATTTATTTAAATGACCCACACACACCATGTACCCATACATTGTAAATATGATAGAATAAATAATCCACTAATGAAATTTTCTTAAAAGTACTAAAATACTCAAACTTGGAAGTTGTAATGATATCCCGAACACCCATAGAAACTAATATTCAGTAACAGAACTGATTTGGACTTGAAAAAATTTAACACCTACTATATAAACTCTTATGATCATACTACTATATACCAATATAACTAAAAAAACTCCATAAGATATGAAAAAATTAAGTTTGAGTGACTAATTTGATACAATATATTAACAAACCAAAATTTGAAAAAATAGACCATTCCATAATAGGATCCCATTATGGGATGGGGTAAAAACATAGAATATAATATCATTCAGGAATATAAGAAAAAAATTAGAGTACTATATGGAATGAAATAAAAGATAAAACTGAGAAAAAAAGGAAAAAAATTATAACATGACACGTGTCAATGCCACAAAGCATCACCACCAACCAATACTCAATATGAAATATAAATATAAATATAATCAAGAATGATACATGATTATCTTTCCAATACATGAATCATGGAACATATAGTATAAAAACACCAATAGACAAATGTAGGGTGCGACCAATAGATCCCATTGTGATGCTAACAAAATAACTATAAAAGATATTATAATAAGTATTCCTAATTCCAAGAATTAAATGAAAATATTTGAATAAGATATTTTATATGTATGTAAATTTGAAATCACTTTTCAAACAATCATTGTGTTTATAAAAAATTTCATGTTATAACTACCAAATCCATAATCAAATCAAGTAAAATACTGACATGTAAATATAAATGTGATCCAATAATCCTGAAATAAACTATAATATAATAATCATCCACAAAAAGCAATGCATAAACCATCTAGGACATATCCTATGTGACAATAAGTTCTAGACACTCACAAGAGAAAATAGAGAATACTTTTTTATCCAAACTAATATTGACGCCTAGCATTCAATATAAAAATACAATATGTTTACTCTTAGTGGTGTTACACACACTTAAGCTATCTATGTCTCTATATCAATGTACACAAGGTTCCTGTTGTGAAATGATGTTAATTTGTTTTGAAATACATTCTCACAATATTCTAAAAAAATCAAAGAAAACCAAATCTATTTTTTTGTTTAAAAATCTATATTCTATTTAAAATCATGGAAAATATTTTTTAAAGGAAAACCCCATTAAAACATGGACCCATTCTCTTTTAATTTCAAAACAAGGAATTAAATTTCAAATCACATGTAAAACTATAAAAACTATTAGAAATCCAATATATTATAACAATTGCGTAGATCCACCTGCAAAATTTGCATTATAAACCTAACCATCATTGACAAAATTGATTATAAATAACCAGATCTTCCTAAAAAAGAAAAGGTATGAAAAAAATAATGGGATAGATTGATATAAAAACCCACATTACCAATATCTATAGTAAAATATTAAATAATTAAATACCATAGGGAATCAAATAAAAGTCTTTATCAAATAGAGGAATAAACAAAAAATGATAATAAATCACATAGTGAATCGATATGGATGGTAGAAATACCCTAAAATTTCATAGGGTAATAGATATGGCTTAAGGGAGGAGGATGAAGAAACAAATGGGTCCTCAAACTCTCACACAACACTTTAAAAAATATAAATTACGTAATTACATGGAACGTTTTCATTTAAACATCATGAATTCTTTTAGATATGAGAAAAAATCACATTTTAAATTAACACATGATTTTATATTACATAATGTGTAACCCTTACATGATGTCTAAAATTTGACAATGTGAATTAAACCCATAGGATGTTTCTAATCAAAATTGTACTCCATGAAAAACCATTACACGATGTTTAAATACCCAGTGAACAACGAAATTTAGAAAGAAAATATAAAAGACAAAAAATTGGTGACTTCACCGTTATAAGTATCCTCAAAATATTTTGCTTAACATACTATAACAATGAAAAAGTGAATAAAATTACAATGATCTGAACCTAACAAATAGATATAAAATGGGCTATTATATGATGATATCATAAATCATCATGTTTACAAAATAGATCAGGAAAAATATTTTCACTTGTGACCTAATCTCATACCTAATAACACCCTAAAATTGCATTTCATGGGAAACCACATAAGCTAAAATGTATGTAGAAAAGAATTTATATCTTGTGACATATCCATAATTTTCTATCACCAATATACACTCATATGTCTTCTGTATTAACTCAATATACTTATAATGTCTTAGAGTATCTGCAAAGGTGTGGGTTAGAAACATAACATAAAAATGAATCAATGAAAACTTATTCATGATCCCACATTTCTGTGGGATGTCCCAAAAAATATTTTCAGATCATCAATGAATATAAACATCTTCATACACCTGCCACTCTATAGGTTTCCCAAGGTGATTGAATATTTTATGGACCTAATCAATCCATAAAATTATTTCCTTATGTCTCATTCCTTTTTCAACATATACATATGTTGTTACTAGAAATCACCCACTATAATAGATATTTTTAGTTTGATGTAACCAGTCTCCCTTGCCATGGATCGCTAGACTCTCTAGAAGATTCAAAGAAGATGATTCTTTATAAAATTATATATATCAATAGTTATTTATGTGTGTGTTTAATTTGGATTATTCACATTACCACTATCCTCATGGAAAACTCAATTATTATTTCTAGTAATTACCTATAAAATATAAAAACACATATTATAAAACATGTAAAAAATAATTACCTCATAAATCATTGACCAAAATTCCGAACCACTTTCTTAAGGCTCCATTTTACATGTATTAATAATTGATCCATCAAGGAATAAAAACATTCCATATTTAATTAACTACGTATTTTAATAGATTTTATTTCATAGTTTATATTGGAATGTATGTCACATGTTTCAAATATCCAATATTAAGAACAATTCTAGTGATCATATATTCATACGAACCTATCCGGATATTTGGGTACTCATTTAATTCCACATTGGACCATGAGTAAAATGTCAATGAACATTTAAGTAAATATTTTTCGAATAAACCAAAATTAAAAATCCTCAAAATTGTAATAATGGAACAACATAACAAAAATCCAATCCCATGGAACTCATTGTTTCTCCCATAACTGGGTTAGCCACTCCATTGCACAAGATCATTACCACATCAAAAAAAAATACTAGAATCCTTTCTATGATTCCAAAAATATTAAATCAATATAAAATAATCATAAGGATCATATTTCTAATTATAATATACCCTTCCAGATAAACCCTCAAGTGACCGTGATGGGTCTGATAATGACCTCATGTGTGCCTCCTATTTTTCTAAAGGCTTTTAACATATAGAAAGGATGTAACTAATATATTTAGGATAGTACATCTGATATAAAAGTGTTTAAAATTTGAAACTAGAAATTTATTATCATAAATATTTGAAACAAATTAACCAAACACATAAATCCATTAATGATTAAAGAAAAATTCAAATTGCTTAATAATAATAGGATCACATATTGTAGGCTGAATTTATAAGGACATGGCTTATAACATTACATAATCTTGAATTAAATGAATAATTCACATTAATGATATTTTCAGGTTTTGAGTTTTAGTGAATTAGGACATAACTATTACATATCAACATGAAAATTACATGTAGACACTACTAATCAGTATCCATTTTTTGATAATATAAAAAATTTTAAATAGAAATATGTTTACATCCATGTTTTAGACAGCATGACTTTTCCTTGATCTAATCCTTAACAATTAATCATATTTTTCTGGTAAAAAACATTTCATAAACATTTAATGATAATAAAAAGCTCAGTTACAGTTATAAAATAAGGAAAGAAAACATTATTCCATCAAAAAAAATCTTTTTAACCTACCTCATGAAATAAAGTGATTTATATATAACACATAGAAATCATAAATGAGAAATGTAACTTATGGAACCCATAACATACCTACATTGTAGCTATGACAGCTACATAGGGAGTTATGTTAGAATATATAGCATCATATATTCCTTAAATCTCTTAGGAGAAACATTAACACATACATCCATCACGTTACGCAATGCATTGAAGAGCTATCTTGGGCTCACCCACCATAGGTTTATCACGGAACAATATGTATACAGAAACAACTCCCAATAACCATAAAATATTCATAACATATATAAAATTAATAAAGAGAAGTTAAAATTTCTACATTGCAATCACAATATAACATTTCATGGTAATGACATAATCAATTTTTTATCAAACCATTTTCAAAACCATTTAAATTTTTTAATAAATATATTTTTGAATCAAAGTGTCCCATACCAAATTAAAGCTTTGAAAATATTTTTTTATTTCAAAAACATTAAAGTCCATATAAATAAATCCATAAAACAATTTTTAAAACCAGGATATTAAAGGGAATTATTTAGAAGATTAAATCCTTAAAAAATTTGAAACGATATATAAGTTTATTTATTCCTAACTAAAACTGAGACACATGAATACAAATATTATATGAATAACATTAATCAATGATTATAATTTCATGAGAATAATGATAGTAATGATATAATATTTCAAAGGGAAGTATATACACCATATAAATTTGATTTTTTTTATAAGAACAAATATTTCTCAATGGAATGTAAATTGAGATAATGTACCTTCAAAGAACATATCCTTAGATAAACGAAAAAGATGAGAAAAAATTATGTGTGACAAATAATAATACAACCAATATAAGTGGAAATTATGTATAAAACAATTAGGGGTCATTCAGACATATTCATAGCATTACAATATCAATAACTATAAGTTTATCCCAAAGATTTGAAATTGGGTTAAGAATTTCTCTTACAGAAATTCAACATCCTAACTACGTCACTTCAAAATTCAGAAAATAAGTTGATGAGAGAAAAAATGGTCTCTAATCAAATAAAAATAAAATGTATAGAAATAATGATATATAGGAACATATCCCAACATAGTAAAATGAAAGTTAAAATACATGACATAAAATAAGTCTTTGTTTAAAAGAGTGTGGTGAAAGGTTCCCTTACCGATTTTGTAACATACAAAACATACACCCAATTAATGAAGGATCATAAAATGAAGATATAAATACCCATTAATTAAATTATAATACCAAAATAATACAATCATGGGTAGTACATACACCCCACAAATGGTGGTGGTTGGAAATATATCATGAATCTCAAAGGAATAAAAAGTGAGATAAAAACCCCTTATCACATTGTAATCAATCGAGTCGTAAGACCAAAAGATAATAAACACCAAATTAATAACATAATAACATGAATATAAATATAATAATGATAATATATATCAAATTACAGTACAAAATACACCACATGTAAAAATTAAGTGGAGAATAATAGAAATCTCACAGAATTAAAAGTGATATTAGAAACCCCTTACCACAATGTAATCAATCGAGCCATAAAAACTAGATGGATCACAGAAAAAAATGATTATAAATAGAATCATGATAATATATATCAAATGGTATTACAAAATACACCTCATTCAATAAATAAGTAGATAACAGTGGAAATCTCTTAGAATTAAAGGTGCGGTAAGAAACCCCTTACCATGTTGTATTCAATCAAGTCATAAGACCAAAAGTCAATAACTACGAAATGAATCACATAATACCTAAAATATAATGAGAATAATGATAATATATATCAAATTTTAGTACACAATACACCACATGTAATAAATTAGTGGAAAACAATGGAAATCTCAAATAATTAAAAGTGATATAAGAAACACCATACTTCGTGTCCGACTTGACTCATTTGTTCATTGTTCTTCCTGAATAATAAACATAAAATAATTCTAATTATTTAAGAACATTTTTAGAGTTTATTATTTCATATATATCACTTATTAACTTGCGATAATTATTATTCAATATTTTGAGTTCATATTGGACATTTTGTCGATGTTCGGAACTTGAGTCAACAATGAACTTGTTATAATTACAAATTGTCCGCATGGTCAAAAGTATATTATCTCCAGAATCATATTCATGATTTAAATATCATATATATAATATATATATATATATACAATATATATATTTATAATAGTAAATAACATTTCAGATAAAAATGAAATGCACCGTTCATGGAGACGGTAAGCCGTACATACTCATGAACGCTACTTTCATTTCCATTTCATCTTTTAATGGAATGGAAACATAATGATAAATAGGTATATTATAATTCCTATATAATATCATATATAATTTCTTTAATTCTATCTTTTATATGTCCAATTTATGGAATTAGTGAGTCATGTCACTTTGAGGGGGCGATAGTCTGCACTTCCTCAAATATAATTATCGTATATACCCTCTATGAAAACCATAATAATATTTTATAAATGTAAAATATAGAAGCATATAAACAATAAAAATACAATAAATATTACATATAAATACAGTTTCATCTTAATGTTCATCATGAGATGTGGTAGGATATTATTGGACATAATTATTTTGTGAGACAGTAGTTCAACATCCACAGAAATATTATATTTTTATACATTATATGGAGGTATGTGTAATTGTATTAAGAATATTTCTTAAAAAACAATCTATAATGTTGAGGATAATGTTTTATAATAAAATAAAGAAATATAAATATTTTAGGGGGTTTTATATGTAAAATAAAATAAAATAACTTAAGAAAAATGTTAACATTAAATAGGTTGTCGCCCTTTGGGATGAAGCAAAAATTTTACATGAATATCCTTATTCCTAGGTAAAGGATTCTAGTAGGGATATAGGGATGTAAGGAACAGAAATTAATATATTTTGGATGATCCATGTGGATTGAGATGTGTGAGTAATGGGTTAGAGGTGAGGGATTTTTATAAGGGGGAGGGGCACTTCAGGGAAGTTTGAAAATATTATTTTATTATAAACATAACTTCAGTTTCAAAAATTTAAAAAACACATTAATGTTCAATATTAGATGGCTCATATTATAAATAAAATCATCAGATAATAATTGGATTCGTTTTCAATATTGTTTTAATTTTTATAATTTATTTTATATAAATCATTCATTAATGTGGTAGACACTACATCATCATTGTGTCATAAATAATTTTATTTTATTGAAGTCTAAAATTTATAAATAAAAAACCATGATGTAGTAAATTATTTTATCTCTATAATATATATTAATAGTGTAATAAATAAATTAAATAACTCTATCTAAAAAATGTTTTACTAAAAGATATTTGTTTATCCCATTTTTTCCTTTAAATTAAATTTATTAATATAAAGTTTCATTTTCATCCCATGAGGATCCATGGGGTCCTAAAATCGAATGAAGAATGACCATGTTAGGACAAGTATCAACCAATATGAATTGGATACATGTTATCATACTATATTATTATTATAATATTATTTTTACCCTTATTTTCCAGATTTATGCTTTAACCATGGTATATATAATATTTTCTGAAGTAAATATGCATAACATATAATAATAAAATTTACAAATTTAAAAAATTTGGACCTCCTGATATGAAATATGGAATCTATTTTTCAAAATTAAAAATAAATTAGTGAAAGAAGTTAATTTAAAATTAATTCTCGTGATCAAAACAAAAAAGTGTGTTTTTAAGAAATAATAATTATCAAAAGATTGACTATTGATTATGTCCAATTTTAAAGTGAAATTACATCCAATGAAAAAATAGGACTAATTCGAAAATAATAATATATTTACAATTTAAAAACAATTAAAAAGATTGTATAACCTTATAACTATATTAGATGAAAAGGTCGTTTTGATTTATAATATGTTATTTTCACTATTCATTATAAAATGTACATTATATATAAGTACCAAAATTTCAACCTATGTAAAATTTGAGGTATCTATCCTAAATAAGAATATTATTTTTTTATAGAACATATAAAAGTAACGAATACTATATTTAGAAACATTTATCCCTCAAAGGGTGGAAAATCAACCTTTTAAATAATAATAGAGTTTTTATGCCGAAAATTAGATTCATTCTTATTTTAAGACTCTAAACATTATTGGATAAACATTAAAATATTTAACATAAATGTATAATTTTATTTTAGTTAGTTAGGATAAAAATTTTAATTACAATGTCTTGGTGTTAACAGCCATTTAAAATAATATTGTTTTATTATTTTATTTTTCGGTATAACTCAATGTTGTGTGAAACATACGATTTAAAATAAACTCATTGTTGTGTAACAGGTACACCATTTAATAAATAATCCCCTTTAATGTAAAATTAATATTTAATTCACAAAGTATAAAAAATATGAAAATGATTTATTCTGTATATACCTGAGATGTCAAATCCTTCCACCCTTTTAGGAATTGGGTCCTTGCAATTTTAAAATTGGGCATGAAATTATCATTAAAATTTCGACATCAGAAAAAGAGTCAGAGAAAAATAACATTTAAAGAAAGAAATAAAAATAAAAATATCACCCGAGATAGTCCATAAAAGGATTCCATATAGTAAAACCATGGATATGTAAGAGAAACAATCCATCAAGGTCCGATAGAGTGTGGTAGAAAATATGATTAGGAGCATGTTAACCACCAGAAAATCACAAAATTGGTACGGGTTAAACGTTCTTTGATTCCCCATTAGGAAAAGTTAACAGAATTTTCTTTTTGTATTAAGTTACTTTTCAGGAATTTGAGGAATTCATTTAAGTGCTTGACTATGAATATAAGGACACATACTTCATTTTCATGAAGGCTTTTATCCTTTACTAAATTTCTACCACAAACTCTTATTTTATCCAAACAGAGTGTATTCAAGTTGACATTAACATATAAAAATCCCTAAAATCAACTTCTAGATAATAAAATGATCCCCAAAATATGAACCATATATTTCCCCTATATTTAGATCTCAAAAAAAACCAAACCGGATTTTACAAGATCAGATAACCCCCAAAAAAGGATAATCATTTATAAAAATAAAAACTACTCTTAATCTCCAAAATTCAACAAACAACACCAAATGTTCAACAAAGACCATTCAATATACAATTGTCATTAAGTTTCGCCCAAATAATCCTAAAAAATATTGAAACCCAAATCTTAGAAGGATTTAATCACATAATCTTCCAAATTAAATCTTAACATTTATCTCCAAAAACATAAACTACACTAAAAATATTGTACTGGAGTGTAATTAACCTAATCAAATATTATTTATTATAGGTTAATAATTTACATAAATAAACCAAATCAGCATAAAAACATAGATTCTTCAAAAATAAAATTTCTTCCATTAATCCTCAAAAATAAAACATGATTATTCCTTGAATAACATTTTCATATTTCAAAATTCAAGGGGACACATACTATAAAATGTCTTCCAATGTAATCCCATCATCAAAAGAGCCTTATAACATTTATGAATTTCATCATCCTAAAATTTACCATAACACTTGAATCCATTATATTGTGTCTTTTTAATCGCTAAACATTCTTCATGACCCATTAAACATTATTTTATAACTTATTATTAAATAATTATTTCCTAATAAACCAAATCGTGCATAATGTCATATGATTTCAGTAATTTCAAAACATGAGCTACTAAATAATCCATACCTTTAATAGGTCATTTTTATTTTACCCTTGTTAAATTGGAGTGGAATTAGGAATCTGTAAACATATATTTTTATGATACTACTATTTTGTTTCCCGAAACATCATCTCAGTACATCTATTTTCATAGTGACCATTCACACCAAATTTAAAAAATTTAATTGACCACTCAGAAAGAACTTATTTCCCTTTCTTGATTCAACTAGATGCTTCCATTTTCCATGGAAGGTTATTTCTTCATGGCCTTCGTTACCAAATCTAAAATATCTTACCATCCCTTTGAATAATTTTCCTATGTGTTTCATTACACATCCATGAGACATAGTTTTTATAATATACTTACATTTATGATTATTAACTAAACTTCTATTGGGATTTGTTTCTTGCATATATGATTCCTTAAACAAATCACCATGGTTCATGTGGTCAATCATGACTACAAATAGTTTGTTGAGAATAAAAAAACAATTTCTCATTACACCTTCTATTTCATTTAGTTTCTCTTTTAGAAAACCTTTACAATTTTCTTCATATCCACTATAACATTGTTTAATTTTAGATCAAGCCATTTACTAAAAACGAAAGGGTCAGTGTGAGTATGTTAGTAAATGGTCATATCATATTTAATAAGGAGGGTAAATGATGAGATATACTTAATCATGTTATCTTAAACTCATTATCTATATATAAAATAACTATGACTCTTACAAAAAACCCTAACCCTTTTGGTTATGTAACTTATGCTTAATGAATACCCTAACCTCAAATGTTATATAAACCGACCACTGATACCAATATAAGAACCCACATATAACAATACATAATCTTGAATTAAATGAATAATTTACATTGAGGATCTCTTCAGGTTTAGAGTTTCAGAGAATAATGCCATAACTATTACATATCAACATGAAAATTACATATACACTCTAATACTCAGTATCTATTTTTTAATAAAATTAAAACACTTAAAAAACATGTCTTCTTCAATGTTTTAGACAACATGACTTTTCATGATCCCATTGTTGACACTTATTCATCATTAAGTCTTATTGAAAAAGACTCAAAAACGTCGGATGAGCACAAAAATCTTAGTAAGGGTTATAAAACAAGGAAAGAAAACATTATTCCATTAAAACATATACTTTTTAACATACCTCATGAAATCATAAGATTTATGAATAACACCTAGAAATCATAAATCACAAATGTAAACTGTGGAATATATTACATACTTACATTTAGATATCACAGGTATATACATAGTTTTGTAGGCATACCCATCAAAATATATTTGTTAAATATCTTAGGATAAACATTAACATGTACCTATGTCACGATATCCAATGCATTGGAGAGCTATATTAGACTCTCCTGCCCTAGGTTTATCACAGAACCACCCATATATGTAAGCAATACCATGTAATCATAACATATTCATAAAACATATCAAAAGAATAAATGAATGATAATATTTCCATAGTGAAATCACAATATATTATTTCAAGGTATTGACACAATAAATGCTTTATCAAACCATTTAAAAAATTTAAAAAATTTATTTTTGAATCAATTTTTCCCATTCAATTTTGAATCATTTGGATGAAATTTTATATTCAAAATCTTCACGTCCTTATAAATAATTCCTTAAAATCATTTTTAAAACATGGATATTAATTATAAATAATTATAAGAATAAATCCTTAAATCATTTATAATGATATATTATTTAAATTGTTCATAACCAAATGAGACACACTAGAATCCAAATATTTGACAAATAACATTAATCAAAGAATATAATGTCATATAAATATGGAGATTCATGATATATTATTTCAACGAGAAGTATATACACTATAAAATATTGAATTGGTGTATATCAATAAATAAGTTTCAATGGAATGTAAATTGAGATAAAGTCACATGCAATGATCATATTCTTATATTAATGAAAAATCAATGAAATAATTATGTCTGAGAAACAAGAATACAGCCTATATAATTGGATATTATGTTTTAAAAAATATGTTTTCATTAGGACATATTCATTGCAAGACATAATCAAGAAGTAGAATATTAACACAATGAATTGAAATTTTTTTATGAAGTTATCATACGGAAATTCAATAGCCTAACATCATCACATCAAAATTCAGAAAATATGTTTATAATAGAAAAAAAGGACTACTATCACATAGAAATAAAATTTAAAGAAATAAGGATATAGAATAACATATACCAATATAGGAAAATGGAAATTAAAATACCTGACATAAAATAAGTCTTTGTCTAAAAGAGTTCGGTGAAAGGGTCCCTTACAGATTTCGTACCTTACGAAACATACACCCCATGAAGGAGGTATCATAAAATGAAAATGTAAATAACCATAAATTAATATATATTAAATAAATAGTACAATCATGTTCAGTACATACACCACACAAAATTAGATAGTGTAAAATAACATGAATCTCAAGGTAATAAAAAGTGAGATGAAAACCCCTTAACACGTTGTAATCAATTGATATGTAAGACCAAAAGTTAATAACCCCCCTATGAGTCAAATAATACCACGAATATATATCGAATAATGATAACATATATGAAATTGTATTACACAATACACGACATGCAATGAATAAGGGGTGAATAGTGGAAATTTCACAGAAATAAAAGTCAGATAAAAACTACTTACCACGTTGTAATCAATTGAGTCGTAAGACCAAAAGTAAAGAATCAAAAAATGAATCGCCAAATTACATAAATATAAATAGAATCGTGATTATATATATCATATGGAAATACACAATACAATACATGAAATAAATAAGTGGTGATCAATAGAAATCTCACAGAATTAAAAACACGATAAGAAACCCTTTACCACGTTGTAATCAATCGATTCATAAGACCAAAAGAAAATAAAACCCAAATGAATAATATAATACCATGAATATAAAGGAACTAATGATAATATATATATAATTTTAGTACAAAATAAACCTCATGAAATAAATAAGTGGTGAACAATGGAAATATCACATAATTAAAAGTGAGATAGGAAACTCATTACCTCATCTCCTACTTGACTCATTTGTTCATTGTTCTTCCTAAATAATAAACATAATTTAATTTCAACTTGATTATGAATCTTTTTCAATTTTATTATTCCTATTATATATATTATTAAATTAAAATAACAATTATTCAATTATATGAGTTCATATTGAACATTTTTTCAATGTTTGGAACTTGAGTCAACAATGAACATGTTATAATTACAAATATTCCACATGGTCAAAAGTATATTATCTCTAGAATTTTATTAATGATTTAAATATAAAACATATCATATATATATATATATCCATTATATATATATACTTATAATTTTAAATAACATTTGAGATAATAAATGAAATTCACCATTCATAGAGACGGTAAGTCGAATGTACACATGAACGCTACTTTAATTTATATATTGTATTTTAATGGAATTAAAACATAATGATAAATAAGAATATTATAATTAAATTATAATATAATAAATAAATTCATTATCTCCGTCCTTTATACGTCCCAAATATGGCATGAACGAGTCATATCATATTGAGGGGGCTGTATTATGCACTTCCTCAAATGAAATTATAGTATTTATCCACTATGGAAACCAATAAGGTGTTTTAAAAGTGAAAAATACAAAAGCATAGAACCAATAAAAATATTTTATATATTACATATAAATACAGTTCCATATTAATGGACACCATGAGAGGTGGTAGGAGATTATTGAACAATCATCATTTCGTGAGGCAGTAGTTCACCACCCTCAAAAACAATAAGTCCTTTACCAATTATAAAGAGGTGTGTGTAAGTATATCTAAAATACTTATCATAAAAACAAACTAATATATTGAGTATTTGGGTGTTGTTATAAAATAAATTAAAAATGTGTTTAGGGGGTTGTAGAAGTAAAATAAAAAAAATAACTTAAGAGAAGACGTTACCTTAAAATAGGGTTTCTGCCTTTGGTTTGAACCAAAAGGTTTACTAGAATTACTTTTTGCTTTGTGGAAGGATTATAGAATGAAAATAAGGATGTAGGTAGCTTAATTAGTATTATTATTGACGAGAAAAGTGGCATAAATGGTGTGAGTAATAGGTTAGTGGTGAGTGATTTTTATAAGGGGAGGAGGGGCTCTTTAACGAAGTTTGATAATATTATTTTATTATAAACATATATTCGGTTTCAGAAGGTCCAAAACTTATTAATTTAAAAGCTATGATGAATCATTTTCAAAATAGAATCATCCAATAATAATTGGATAGTTTTAGGATATTATTTTAATTTTTATAATCTTATTTATTTAAATCATTCATTAACGACATAAACAATTCATCATCATTGTGTCCTAAATAATTTTTTATAATTGATTTTTAAGAAATATAAATAAAATACCATTATGTAGAAAATATTTTTAGCTTTATAATGAATATTTATAGTCGAGGATATAACTTATACAACCCCATTTAAAAATTTCATTACTAAAAAATATATGTTTATAGCATTTTTTCCTTTACTTATAAATTAATTAATATAAAGTGTCATTATCACATCCATGTGGCCCTAAAATCGACCCAGGGATGCCAATGGATGTACATGTACCACCCAATAGTATTAAGACACGTGTTAGGGTAATTCATTATTATTATAAAATTATTTATTACCATTATTTTCTAGATTTACCATTTAACTATGGTAAATAAAATATTTATTGAACTAAATATTAATAATGTCTAAAAATAAAAGTTTCCTTTTAACATAATTTGGACCCCCGATTCCAAATATGGAATCGATTCTTCCAAATTCAAAACAAAGAAGTAGAATAAATTAATTTATAAATAATTCCCGCTGTCAAAACAAATTTTATTAATAAATAATAACTATCAAAATATTAATACTTGTTTATAAGCAATTTCAAAGTGAAATTACATAAAAATACCAAAATTGGATTAAATGGTAAAAAATAATATAATTACACTTTAAAAAACATTAAAAATATATTCTATCATTATATATAAATTAGAATAAATGGTAGTTTTGAATTAATATAAAGTACTTTCACTTTTCGTTAAAAAATGAAGATTATCAGAAAATACCAAAATTTCATTCAACGTAAATTTTGATGCCCCAATCATAATGAAGAATATTTTTTATGTCAACTAGAACATATAAAAGTTACCGAAAGTAGATTTAAAATGGTTCTCTATCAAAAGGCAGTAAATCGACCCTTTAAATTATATTAGAGTCTTTATGCATAAAATTGGATTCTTTCTTATTTTGAGTAACAAAAATTTATTGGATAAATGTAATAATATTTAAAAAACATGAATAATCATATTTTAGTTAGTTTGGTTCATTCCTTCCATTACAATGGCTAGGAGTTAAATACCATTTAAAATAATATTATTTTATTATTTTATTTTTCGATATAACTCCATGTTGTGTTCAGGGTAATATTTCAATGAAACCAGTGTTGGAATATCAGGTACGCTAACGAAAATAGCATCCCCTTAAAATTGAAATTAATATTTAATTCAGAAATATTTATAAATATGAATATGATATATTCATTATTTACAAGAGATGTTACAAATGTATCTAAATGATGTTATTAATGTCAAAAAATTAATATCCTATGTATAATAATATAAAGAGTCCAGGAATCATTTTCCATTACTCCATGATAGTTCTATCTCTATGACTCAAACCATTAAAAAATAAACAATCAAAAAATTGAGTATATTTCTCAAGTCCAAGCTTACATCGATGAAATATATCCGTGAATGATCTGGTGGACCATCTAATTTTGTGTAAAAATAATTAGGTTGACACCACCATGACTGAGATGTTTTTGTGTCTGTTGTATAGTAAATAAAACAATGTGATTAATAGTTTTCTAATTTATTCAATTATTATTGTGTGTAAAATAAATCCACAGGCCCTCGAGCTCTATGTTGAAAAATGGGGTCCTTCAAGCCTAATTATGAAACATAATAAATATACGCATGTATTTCCCAAAACCATTGAATAAAAAAAATGTAATCCTATAATTGCATTTTCCAAAAATTTATGTATATGATATTTGGGATGATCCCTATAAACATTAATGCATAACTGTTCCAATCCGTATAAAAATTAAAATATAACAGGGTAGGGAGTTAAAATTATTAATGAATAAATAGGAAAAACATTATAAATATTTTTTCATATATTTTACGAATACAATAATAATTATAGAATAACTGAGCTAAACCATCTAATAATTAAATCAAAACCATGTACTTAACATATTAAACAATAAAACAAGGCATTATAGTCTATTAATCTAATTCTCGTTATTATGGAAATTTACACTTTATAAGATCAAAATCCAAAATAATGTAATAATACCCCTAAATAATAGTCAATTAAAATCAGAAACCTCCACTAATGTAGTTATTACAATTAAATAAATTTATACTAAATGGTTTAATATCTTAAGATCAAAATAATTTAACATTTTATTCCAATTCAAAATAATAATACAAAAATGAATCAAATATCCCAACGTCATGGGGAATAATGTCTAGTATGAACCTATTTTTTATCAGTTATATTTCTATTTAAATTTACCTTTTTTATTTATTATCGACATAATATGTATTGATAATTTGTTAATAAATGTTACTATTCATTCCAAATCATGTTCAGAGCTCAGAACCCCAGCTTTTGGGAAACAAACACTGGTCGCATGATTATTAGAAACCATAAAATCTAGCCTAAATTGTTTCCCCTAAACATGAGGGGATGGGAAGACGTCCCATTCTAGGAACACTTGTTTCCTAATCACTACTCCAAGGTTTAAAAAACCATGAAACCTACTCAACATAATATAGAAGATCCATTCTAATATTTTGCGTACTTTTTCTCAAACTGCTTGGGTCTAACAAAGTGGGATCATCTACAAGACATTGTTCCAATCATTTATTTTTAAACATTATTTCACTATTTTATTGGGTAAAAGGACTAAAATTTCATTAATTTTTTAAAATCATACCACTTCCGCCTTTTTAAATTCTATCAGCCAGCGAAAGATCTCCACACATTTTTGAATGTATCAAGAAATAGTAGATATGTTTTTCCACGTTATCTGATCCCAACATGGATTTGATCCTCATTCATCATGTTTTATGAATATTAGTATATACTTCAATAACCAAGATCCATTATTTATTTATCATCTCTTGATGGATTAATTTATATATTAGATTATATAACATCTTTTTAGGGAATCTATCCATTCAAAAATTTTATCAATATCAAGGATAAACAAAATGATGAAACAAGATGATGTGAGTTATATGAGTATACAGTAGGTGGAAAATAATTAATTCCATATATATCATCATTTTATAAACTACTATCACTGTATATTGGCTAATCTAAATTGTTGTGTATTAATTAATTAATTTTCCTTTCTTATATTCACCATGATCATAGTGTACATCCCTTGTTATATATCTTAATCATCATTTGAGGTTAATTTTTAAGGTATTCCACCCCATGCAGGGTAATTTGGATTTTAATTCCTTTTTTTATGTCCCTTTTTTCCACCATTTTTGTGTCCCTTGACATGGAATTATTAAAGTAAAGTGATTCAAATAAACAAATGAATCCTAAATGATCATTTCAAGATAAAATTACTTGAACATTCTTTGTAAAGTTTTAAAAATCATTTAATGACTATTTTAAATGATAAATAGAAAGTATATTGATATTTATAAATTAGATTGATCGAATGAAATCAAGTGGTTCAGTTTCATGTATTTATCACCCCATCCCATGAATAATATAATGTAGTAGAGTGAGACAAATAAATTTATTATGGATTATATAAACTTATGACTGGTCTCATACAGATATAGCCTTATCCCTTAAAGTAAATAAAATTTATATAAAAATTAATTATTAAATGTAATGTGTAATAAAAAACTAATATATTAAATTAATTGAGTATAATATTACTATTTTATATAGACAATGAAATCATTATGGGAGTGGTTAGACTCTATCCATCATTTGATTCCTGAGGTAATTCTTTGAGAACATTTGGATTCCATTAAAATTCAGGGATTTTAGTTTCCATGGGAGATTCTCTCCTTGGAACCTAATCCTTTTGTACATGTGGATTCCTAGCATGATGATTGCATGATACATCAATTATAATTCTTTTATTAGGATACCATAAATAAACTACTTTGATCTATCATGATTCCATTGTACACGTGGTGCAATGTTTATACACATCAACCCTATACATTTCTTATCATGTTTAACATAGACGTGATCCATGGTCTTAGAGATAATAAAATTATAGTGAATTTGGAAAATGATGCTTCGGTTACATGATGTCAATTTATTTTAAGGCTACAGGTTATCAGTGATTTGGATTAAGACCTAAGGTCATGGATTCCTTGTTTATTACCATGAATCATCTTCCCTGTTATCATTGATACATGATACCTTATTATGTGTTTTATAAATTATTTTTACATTTATTATATGATATAAATGTTGGTTATACATCATGTGATGTATTATCTAAACGAAAAAAGTAAATTAATTATATGATCACAGGAATATAGGCATTACCTACTTAGGATGAATCATGAATCTAGGTATTTACATTCCTATACTACGTTTCATTTATATAGACATCATACTGCCAATTTATATTTTATATACATGATTGTATAATCGTAGTTAGTGGTTGCGTACTCTGATATAACTCACACCTTATGATGGTTTTCATTGGTACTAGGGTAGATTATATGTATGTAGGTGTTGAAAATGGAAAGCATCCTACTTTGGACACTTGATCTTGTTTTATGGATTTAGGATGGATATTGATATCAAATGACTGATCTAGGTCTTGAGACTTGTGGATATATTTTGGAATACATTTTTGTATTGGATGTATGGATTTGATAACATGTATATATGTTATCTAATATTATAGATACATGAAATACATTATGATCGATTTGGATATTATTTATTTTCCATCATAGATTAATATTATCATTTTATTTATTTTTTGTTAAATTTTATACAACTTCTACTACGATGGGTTATTGGTCCAGTGTTCATATTTCTTGTAATCTATTGTACCATCATTTATCATACATCATTTACTATTTACCTTTTATTGTAATTAACTATTGTAACCTTCTTAGGTAATGAAGTAATAGTCACCCCACAAGAACACATTAGGTACTCCATACTAATCAGTAGCCTCTAGAACTCAGGGAGATACAATTGAGGGCATGTGTCCAACCAGCTCCGAGATTCATTGTGCGGAACAAAGGGATACTAAATCACAGAATAGTATCAACAGTTTCCATTATTAATTTTCTATTTTGTGGAAATTTATTAAAGAATATGAATTCATAGAACTTGATTATAAGTCGTTCTATGGTATATATAACCCACGATCTAGATAAATGGATATATTTCTGAAATAATAATTGTTATCCTATATTATTCCTATAATAAATGATTTACTTTCACTATTAGATGACCATATTCATATTTTATTATTATTATTATTCGAATTTAGTATTTCATCTAATCCTTTTACCAATGACCTAAGGGAAATGAACATTTTTATATGTATAATTGTTTTATTATATAATTTTTTATGCCTTGAATTTTCCTTTCCATATTGGTGAAGTTCACTTCTTGAAGTTCATTTTTTCAAAAAGATTATTGATTGATGTTATGTTAGTCATATTATGACTATGATACTCTTTGGTTCTAATTGTGTAATTTCTAGATTGAATTCATGAGGTGTATGAGAACTCATAGATTTTAATGGTCAGTTTACCAAGTCATTATACCACATATAACCCACTAAATTACAAGAACAAAACTATATTGTGTTAAGTACTAATAATATTTGTGTCGATTTCAATCATAAGGTGTATGTGCCATGATTCACTATCAATGATAATTAATTTTAGTCACATATTCAAATATTTTTATAAGAATATGAAATATAAAATGTAAACCATGACCTAAAATAAATGGATTCTAGAAAATTATGTCTTAAAAAACTATTGAACCTTCATCTATTGGAACGCATGTTTGATTATATTGAACATATACAAATACCTGACATCCTATGAAGGTATATGGGGTAGTATACATTGGTTTCTGATTATTTATATTTATAATATTAATTTAGATACTTCTTCTATTTATTTTTAATGCATGTTAAAAGGTGTTTTGTTTGAATTTTTTGATCAACTCCACCATTCCATCCCCATGACGTGCACCTGGAGGGCGGTGCCAACCACGATCCATACATAGTGTGCCCTAAGCCACCATTCATACAACTAATAGTTAAACATGAGGAACAATATCTTATATATTCTCTAGGAACTGATCCTCATAATAGAGATAGTTTTCTATGCCGGATACAAAAGGTGAAGCATTCTACAAGACCTGCGCATATTATTGATGATATAATACATATGTTCCAGTAGCAGCATCCCCCCACCTTCTTACAGGGTGGTGGTCTATAGGATGTTATGTCTTGGATATATTCTAGCCTACATTTTATTAACCAACTAGATATGACTCCAGAGTCAAGGTTCTATCTTTCCATATACATGATTTATGATTTTTACAAGAATGGATGATATGTGATTACAAATGATAGTCAATATCAAGGAATTGTCTATGATTTTTCTAGATTTATTTCTATGACCCCATTATTCCTTTGATGTCAATATTTGATCGAGCTGTATCGTTCATAAATCTATAGTAGGATTCTATGTTATTCGTTGACTATTAATTTCATTTAATAGTGTTGAACAACTTTTCCCTCCTTCTAGTCAGCTATGACTTGTCACATGTTATACATTTTGACACTGGGATATAGTATTCCATTAGTACTGAGGTGAATTAATTTCTCTGGAATACCATTTCTGAGATTGTTAATTAGGGTCTTATTATTAAGTGAAACATAAGGGATGATAATGGTGCCCAACATAGATGTTTTTTATTGTATACTCGTTTTTTCAGTTGTAGGAAGTTGTTTCTTAAGGTTTCAAGTTATAGTATTGGTGGTCAGTGTAACCATAGCTAATACTCAGTTGCATTCCATTAGTGTGGACAACCGAGAAATCTGAAGTCGATGTGTTATAGTTACAAAATGGAGTGTTGGTATCTTAGTTGTATGTTTAATACTCAGAGATAATTTTAGACCATTCAAAATTTTAATATTGTAAAGGAATCCCTACCATATCCACCATCAGGGGGTTATTTTAAACTCTATCGGTTAGAGAGTTAGAGTATCAGAGGTAAGACTAGATAAGGAGGATCTTGTCGACATAGTATCCCAACATCAAAACATTAGTGGATGTAGATTTTTCATATAGTTATTTTTACATAAATAGAACATATTTTTATTGGGAAATATGCATATATAATATTTGACACCTGACAATCAAATTGTTGGGCATTATAGATGACAATGTTATTTCTAGTAACCTCCACTATTGTATCTTTTTCTATTCGATATAGGTTCTTCACACTCCTTCATATAATTATCTAGGATTGAACGTATCAGTATATAAATTCATTATTGTGGTGGTGTTATATCCATGGATACACCATTGAGAGAACGGTCGGAGGAAATAAGCTAATATAGAGGCTTACCCTTGAGGATGGAAATTACCCATGGTTATAAATACCATGACCCTAGAATCCTAAAGTTGATACCATACATTATTACATATAAATAATAACAAAGAATAACATCTCAATGGACATAAATTATTATTAGTTTTGGAAAAATATATTACATATTTTGTTTCCAATTTTACATTTGGAATGGAAAAAAAACACATAAAAACATATAAAATGCATCCTTGAAAACAAATACAATGATCTCATATTCATATCATAGGAAAAGGAAACAAAATTTGGTTGAGATAAAATGATATAATGGTTAAATAAAATGTAATGTATAATTTTCCAATGATAATAATGAATATGGAATGTTAGGTAACTGAAATCACGCTTGTTATTCCATCAACAAACATTTAATGAAATAAATCTACAAATTTTACCACAGTGAAAATACATTATGTTATAATAACAAAATTTTGAATGGGTTGATATTTAAATATTTAATTTAATGTATCTAGGACAAGAACAACTTCATTAGGACATTCCAAAAGATAATCTAATCTCTATGGGTAAAAAACTATTTAATTTGTCACATTATTCATCTCATGAAATGAATGATTCATTAAGGGTATTCTAATAAACATCACCCATTTGATCATTAATTTCCATATAATTCATTGAATAATTGATTGAATAACTATGAATTATCAACAGGTATTCCTATTGATTATAAGATACAGATTTAACAATATTTTCCCCATTAAACAAATAAGATTCATAGTAACAATGATAAATAAAATAGAATATGGATTAGGATATAATGTTATTGATGATATAATAATTATGAATATTTAATATAAATGGAATTTACAATGAATTATGATCATTAAAAAGGGAATTATATAGTCTAAATAAATAAAATAAGGTTCACAATATTAAAATAATCCTCCATGAAGTGAAATTGATGTGAAACCCCTTGAATGGAATATATCACTATTCTAGTTAATTTATTATCTTAATAAATTTTAAATAAACATAAAACACGTGGAAATATGAAAAGTGATAATAAAAAGTAACTTCACAATAATAATAATCATTAGATAATCATTGACATATATTTTTATTCTAATTAATGATAAATGAGTTAGGAATCCTCTTAAAACTTGTAATAAGTTCAATAATATACCGATAAAATTAATAATTATCATATTTAATTTTTAATACCATAAAGATAATGAGATTTATGATATTATATATTAAATTGACGTATAAATAAATCATGATAATAGATAAGTGGTGAATAAGTAATTTATCATAGAGAGGTAAATGTGAGATTAGATAAAACTTACTTCATTATTCGCTTTAGTTTGTTATTCTTAAACCTCGTGTATAATGTATTAAATAATTTTATTAATTTCATTAAAAAAAAATATTAAAATTTATAATACCTCGTGTGACTATTTTATACCATATTAACACCCATTGATGAATAATATTTAATTATTTTCATGGTTTTTAAAGTGTTCATTTCTTCGTTTCTGGATATATTAATTTGTGTAAAATTATGGTTCTTATAAAATGGTATTACAAGACCAGAAGTTCAATGAAATATTTTTTATAAAATTCTAGGACTAAAAAAGGTTTTATATATTATTTTTTCTGATTATTTCAAAGATTACCTTGATAAAATATTAAAGATAAATGTTTTGTTTTTGAGAGATTTTACAAACACCATATTTTAGTATGACTTTATTTATTTTTTTAGTATATATTACTTCTAGAACATAAAAATAGTTATTATAGACCTATACAAATCTTCCAGAATTATAAAAACAATTTTATGACCACCCATTATTGCTGTATAATTTTATAAATAAAATTTATGTTTCCACATTATATTTATAGATGTGTGAAAATTAAGTTCTATGATCTGTGTATTTGTTAAAACGTGGAAAAATTCCATTGTAGACAAATATTAAATTTTATGATTAAAACTATATTTATTATTATCATAAGACAATAAAACATTTTAAATTAATATTAAAAAAATTACATCAATATATAACATATAATGTTTTTATTCTTTCATTAGTAGTGATTAATTTAATATATTATGATGAAATTAAATTATACAGATAAGAATAGTTTATTTTATAAATACACATACATTAGGTTCATTTTTTTATTTTCACTTAGAATTAATTGGTAATAATAAAATTCAATTTATAAACATATGTAAACTATATTTTCATAATTAATTTGGTCCAATTAAAAATTTCAAATTTAACTAGTAGTTTATAATAGTCGTATTAATAAAATAATATTTAATAGTATATTATTATTTATCTACGATTAGTGTTTCATAAACGTATACTATAGATGAAATTGAATTTTATTTAATTGGTGAAATAACATAATTTCATGGGGAGTTATATTCATCACACCTCCTAAAATTTAATCTTATAAATTTTCAATAATACTACCTTATAAACAACTTAGTGTGGTTCTTCTCCAAAACATCCTTATGATATCACATTGCTTCATCAATTATATTGGATATCCAAATAATTACAACCAGTCGAGTCATCTATTTCTTCAAGACATACTCTGTAGTTTAAAAACTCTTTATATGCTCATGAAATTATTATATAACATGTTCCCATTTTATTTTTTTCATAGGATAATAGATTCCTAGGTTCTACTATTCACTTATTTAACAATGATTTAAATAATAAATTTTGGATATTGGAGAGACATGGTGGAATTGAAAATATTTAGGCTACAAAATTGATTCGTTACAAAATATGAAATGCTATAATGTACCTAAGGATTACATTCCTTTTATTAAACAACCATAAGACACGGTTTCATGGAGATAATTTTAGAAAAACATGGACTCCCACATGAAATTCCAAATTTTTTCTTTGGATTCCAACATAACCCTTGTTCCAACATTGAGATACGTGGATATTTACCAAGGTAGTAATTACCTTTTGTGATTGTATCCTAAATAATGTTTGTACCAATAAATTTTTTCCATTTACGTCACACCAAAATGTTGGAGTATAACATATTATTCCACACAATGCTTTATACGATTCCACTTGAATACATGAATGAAAGATAATATTTTAAGGAAACTAAATGAAATGTATATACTAATTCCACATAACTATAAAGTACAGTTAGTATAATCTCAAATTTTATTCTAATTAATGAATCATCCTTTCAGACTATACACTAGTTTGAATATGATTTTTTGTGCTCAAATGAATCTCAGAATCTATACCCTTTTTGTGACTATTCTATAATTTTGAGTTAAAATGGAGATATCAATATGAAAAAATCGAATGAGGTAAACCATGATATCTTCAAATATCCTTAATATTAACCATGAATATGCACTCAAGAATAAAATATTATCATATATAAAGAAAACTTGCAGATTTGGTTAGTAAATCTATAATATCCCATATCACATCATTCATTCTAGGGGTATTTGGTAGTATGTTGAATATTTTCAATTACCATATATGAATAGGTATTTGTTTCATGCCTCATTTAGGACATTGCCTCTTACCCTTTACCATTTCAAAAACTAGGCATCATGACACATATTCATCAATTTCCTACAAGATATTATCCCTCAAGAAAACATTCTTTTAGATCATAATACATCGTGGTATAACCATGGTGTGTTGGGAAATTTGATCAAGGAGGATCATCCAGTAGTTCCATTTTTAGTTCAGGTATTTATAAAACACTTAACCTCATTCAAAATATCAAAACACATTATTAAAAAAATAATTACTTGTAATTATCTTTTTTTCAAATAAATATTTTCAATAAAAAATAATCATCATCATTTAGACATTTTTTATCTATTATAATAAAAATGGTATCATATTGATTTGAAAAAGGATTGGTGCCTCACTATCCCTAATAATTTACATTTCTATCTTCACGAAATCAATAATCTTATGATCTCTTTAAAAAAATTTGGGTTAGTAGTATATGATATTTCATACATAATTCATATTTTCCCTTATTTTATTTTCTTACGTTGTAGTGTATTGAGAAATAAAAATCATCCAGTGGCTCAATCCATCACATTTTCCTCGAGTTAACGTCATTATATGTATAAAAGTATTTCAAACTCTTGTTATCCTCATATATATCACATCATTTTCCATAAGGTTATTGTAAAAATATCATCAAATAAAATATAATGGATTCTAACTCAAAATTATGAATTATAAAATTTTGTTCATGAGTGTTTGTCTTCCTTGATGCATTTGTAATGACATAATAATTTTCAATAAGGGCACAACCAAGTGCTTTCGTTGATGAATCACCATATAAACTGTACCCATAATTTCTTGATGGTAAAATAAATATCAAAGAGTATTACAATACTATATTAAATGTTTCAAGACATTCTAAACATACATTTATACATATGAAATAATCCCCTTTATGTGTGACATTGGTCAATAGTTTTTCAAATCGGTAATAAAATGGAATGTTAAATCAATATTAACCTCTTAAACGTTTGGAAAATATGTACCTCGGTTAGTTTAAATCGTAAAAGACATTATTTTACTAATTTTAATTTATAATAATAAATTAGATTTCATTAATAGAGATAATATGGATGAGAAAATAAATTTATCGAAGCTATAATTGTCATTTTCTAAAATTAATATTTAACTCTTTACTTGTCAAAATGTAGTGAATTATTCATAATCGATTTTTAGGGTATTCATTGTTTATATAACAAACCATAATTTAATCAACAAATAAAAAAATTAATATAATCTATATATTCATTGGATAATCTATTCATAAGATACATAAAAACTGAGGGTGAAATCGATAACCCAAATTCAATTAATGTATTCTTTTAATGTCCATATAGTTTACTAAAATATATGTTTATAATTTATTCATTATTTTCTCATAATTGATGATACACAAAAATATGATTAAAGTGGAAGAATTATTTAGATCTATGATATAAATAGAATAAATTATCAATGTTATGGGGAGGATGCATTTTATTTTTTTAAGATGATTGATTTACCTATAATCAATACACAATATCATGGATCCATCCATATTCATAACACAAATTATAGGGGATCTCTATAGTGAAACAGTATGAAAAATAAATCTTTTATCACACACGTCCAATATTTGTTTTGTTAAATTCACTAATTACACAATGTCATTATATTTGGTGTATCTTATATTTTCCAATCATTAGTAATAATACCAAACAGAAAAATAAACTTCACACTATAAAATATTCAAGTGAAATTCCTCAAGAAATTCATCAATGTATTACTATCTAATATATGTATCTTCAATTTTAAAATTATATTGTTTATCCTTATATATTATTTTTCCATTCCCCAAAATTATTTAATTTGTTAGAGATACTGGGGTTGATATAGATAATAATCAAATGTTTATGTTTCCTATCTAATGATAAGGAATTATACATCTTCTTCACAGATTTTAATTTCCATCTTCTTAAAAAAATTACCATATTATATTATGATGGACAGTTCATAAAGTGGTTTATATAAAATAAAACCATTTTTATATTGAAAATGATAGAAAATAAAAAACTTTTATTATCATAATGTGGATTTATTGGCACATATTTGTTGAAATGAGACTTCCCCTGATCATTTTAACTAACAATTCCTTTATTAAATAAAACTATGAATATATAATTATTATAGATGGAAATATAGATATAAAAGGGTGTGATGATCCAAAAACAAATAAATTATTTGATTGATTTGAATATATGATTAATGCACAGTTCTCTATATCATTTGGCACTTCCTCCCTGGCTCTAGTGACCACATAATATTGTAAATATCTTATTAGACTATACCATGGTAGAATACCCTAATTAATTTAACATTGAATTGAATAATGAAACATTTATTTTCAGTTTATGAATTGAATATTTGTAGTTTATTTCTTCTTCTTTAATTATTTTGACATGATAACCTTGCCTCCAAACATGTAAATCACTCTTGTGCTGCTTACAAATTTCCCCACATGTTTTATCCAATTATATTAACAAGATTTAAATAATATTATCCCATTATTATTATCCCATTATTATTAATTTTTATATATTATTATCATTGTTCACAACCAAAATATTCTTTACACTATTTTCGATGATGATGTAGGATTTAGAAAATTCATTCACTAATTTTATTTAACATAATAGTATTCTATAAAATTATTAAAATATTTGAAAATACAATGACCATAAAAATATTGGCTTAATAACATAAAAATATTATCAACCATTCAATTATGATTAGTTTTATGACATGTATAACACATTTATTGTCTTTTAAATTATTCACCATACATTTAAATACACTATTATTCATTTTTCATTAAGTAATGTAATGGTAAATTTATTTTATAAAATTGATCATGTGGGTAATATATTTCAATGAAAGTTTCTTTAAAATATCTTAATTATATGTTTTAATTTTCATCATTCTCCCTATTACTATTGATCAATGAACATTTTTGATACAAATTTCACTTGATATAATAAACTATTAGTGTTTCCTTTTCATTTTAATCAAAACCCAATATTATAAATATTTTTTAACTGAGTTTATCCAATGATCAACTGCCATTGGATTAGTAGACCTACTAAAATATGATGGTTTCATCAAAATAAAATTTTCTAGAAAGGGTGTAACAAGACTATTAATTTTACATAAATAAGATGTCTTAATATTGTCATGATCATATCAGCTAAAAAACCACATGGGTTGGCTTCTTGAGTAGGTAAATATTTAAATTTTTGGAGTGAATAGATTCCATTCAATATGGAACCATAAATAAATAATGGAACAAAATATGTTAAACTGAAATCAACTTCAGCACAAAGACAGAATATAAATAAAATATCTAATGGTAACTTTTTTAAAATACTATAATTATTTATGGAAATTATCAAAATGGATTTGTTTATTTAAACATATAGTTCCTAAGGATTATATTAAAATACTATGATACAAACCATAATTACCCCATCCATAGACGCTTAGAGTGGATGTCATACCTTATTTCATTATTATATTTTCAAAGTATCAAATCCCAAAGGACTGAATTGTTTAGCAGTGTTAAAAAACTAAATTACGTACATGATACCATTTTTTCAATGGGTGTGGGAAATACATACTAATACATATAATAAACTATATCCCTAAAAACATATTCGAACATATATTTCATATAAATAAGGGAAAGGAAACAAATAAAGTTGATCACCAATAAACAGCAAGTGTTAGATTCAATGTAAGAAATAATGAATCAATGAGCATAATTAATATTGGAAAGTAAATAATTTAAAACTAAAATCACATTTAATCAATAAACTGAGTATTAAATTAATCCATATAATTTTTTCATATTAAAAAATATTGTTATAATAATAACTAAATTCTGAATGTATAAATTCCTAATTATTGGAAGTTAAGAATATGGCACATGAATAACTACTTTTAAGACAATTAAAAGTATATATTAATCATTATTGGTTAAACCCCATTTAATTTGGCCACATTATTAATCACATTATACTATTGATGCATCTAGTATATTTTTTATATATGGCCCCCACCAATTATTTTTTCTCTAATTAATTTATTGAATAATTGATTGAATGAATATTCATTATCATTAATTATTATTTTTATTTGATACAAATATCAAATTATTTCCCCAATTAATTAAATAAATTTCAGAGTAAACAATTTATATAAATTGTATATGAAATTTTCAATAATAATATCCTTGATACAAGAAATAATGATATATAATAGAAATGAATTTCACAATTAATGTTGATTATAAATAAAAAAATAGGGTAGTATATAGATTAATGAAAAGAAATTAGGTTCATAACATTAAGATATTCCTCGTTGATGTGAAATTGAGATAAGGTCCCTTATAAGGATCATATCAAAAATCAAATTAATTGAATTGTATTTTAACTAAATCCAAATATACCAAGTCAAAATAGAATATGAGATAATGAATATTCATTTCACACATAACATTATCATGAAATAATCATTGAAATATATATTTAACCTAATGAATGAAAATTGAGGTATATAATTCTTAACCAATTGTAGTTAATCTAATTATCTACACATAAAAGTAATATTTAAAAAATGAAACTCTAAATACAATGAAGATAATTAGATTCAGTATATTATATATCAAAATTAATTATAAATACAATACACACAATAATTAAGTGGTGAATAATTATTTAACATCATGTATAATATTTAAAATATTTTTTAACTCATTATAGAACTAATTTCATACATATAATAACTTTTGTTATTATTTAATAACATTTTATAACCCATTACTAAATTGTTTTTTGGATTTCGTGATAAGTTAAATCATATAATGTTCTGTATGTTATTATAAAATGATTTTATAAATATAGAAGTGGGTTATGCTATTATTGATTAACATCTATGATTATAAATTTGAAAATATATAATTTTTATTTCTCATATAAGGATGATTTATTTGACAAAATGTTAATGATAATTGTTTTTTTTATTTTGGGCATAACACCACATACTAATATCATTTTTTAACTATTATGAGAATATATTTCCACAAGAACATGAAATAATTTATAATATACCTATTGAATTATGATTCAACTATAATTATGGTTTTATCCCCATCCATGAAGTTTGTACATGAAAACTGAGAAAATCAATGGTCATATAGATAGGTAGCCAACATTAATCTGGCTAATTGTTTATTTTTATTGAATAAGTGGAGGTATTAAAAGAGATTTATATAATATTTTATGTTATAAACATAATATTATAGTATATTAATGACTATAGATTCATATTTAATTTATTTTTGAAAGAGTTCAAGTTAAATTATAAGTATTAAAGATGTTAAGAGATGTGTTTTGAGAAAATTACCTCTTAGATATCACATCCTAGGAGAACCCACTGAGGACCTAGATTAATTATTTTTTTGTGATTGTATATTCACATGAACATGGATAGAGTTGAAATGGTATAATTTAAAATAAATTTTGAGGAGATTCAGGGATTGTGAGTCGAAATAAGGTGTTCATGTGTGGTATTTATACTTGGGGGAGATGGTAGTTTATGTGATTAAAATAATGATAACATTATATTTAATGACTACCACTTTAAGGTGGAATTAATTTCAATGAATTTGGATAACAATTTTTTATTATATATTTTTTCTCATGTAATACATTAAAAACCATCAAATGGTATTGTTTATAGGTATAAAAATCTTTTACCCTTTTAACATTAACCAATTTCACTTATATATATATATACCACATTAAATATATTTATTTTATAATGGATTCATTTTTAAGCATAATAATTAAAATGAAATCACTGCACATTTTATAACTTCTTATTACAAATATATAGTAAATTTAATCATATTACATTAACAAAATATGAAAAATTATATTTGAAATTAATCTCATAGAAACAATAAAAAGAAGGGGTTTAATGAGAAATGTTTGAATAACTAAAATGTTTTTATATCAAATTTTAACACTGAATTGATTAAAATTGTCTAAATTTGACTGATTGATATATTGTATAACTAATTACACATTAAAAAAATTAATATAATTTATTCTTATAAATTATTTATAAGAAATGTTTTTCTTCAATATAAATGATTTATTATTAAATTTTCATTGAAATATGATTTTTGTGGGAAAAAACCTAAAAATCACTTGAAAATATTTTTTTACAAAAATTTTAAAAATAAAGTTTATTTATTCATAAAATGTAATGTCCCAAAATTTTCATATAAATGGTTTTAAATAATATGGAATTATTTTGAGACCAAATACATTTATGTCACTGATTCCAAGGCCTGATGATCTAGGAATCTAATTTTAAAAATATTTATGTTCATTTATGTAAATGTGTGATTGGGATTTTATAAATTTTGAACTACTGATCGGATCACAATATAAGGGCACTAATGAGCTAATAATGCCAGGATTCACCAAGTATAGACTTCACATCGGCTAAGGAGGGTTGACCGGAAAAGTTATTTTTTTTACTTTTCTGAATTTAATAAAATAAACTAAAAATTTAATTATATTTTTCTTTTCTCACTATTTTAGTGGTGTAATGCCATCACTATGATGGGATGACGAGACAAAAACAACAACCTACAATGATACTACTTAAAAAAATAAAAATAGATACAATGTTACATTAATGAAACTACATACCAATGTGGAAATCAGGTGTAATAGAAACAATGTGACACATATCTATATTAATGAGATAACACGTTGGGGAATCAAATGTGGAACTTCCTACGACAGACCTACAGAGAAAATACTCTCCAACATCGAGTGAAAAATGCCAAATAATCACTAGAGATTCCATATCAACCAGAAGAATATGACCAGAGGGTTCCAAAAATCAAAGGATTCAATCCAAACATGAATCCCCATTTGAATATTCCTTTAGTAGAAAACACCTTTCAAGTAGGGGTATGTTTTATTTTATGTTTCCCAGTTTTTCATTCTAAATGACGAATGTAGATCTACCAATGGACCTATTGATCCACAAACCAATCATTCATTCAATAGGGTAATTCACTTGGAGTATTGCGTGATGATTAGTTGATAAAAATTTTTTATAACATAAAATCCTTATCACATGTTTTCTAAACTTCTAACTCTGAGGGTGAAGGTAGACACGGACAAGGCCCTAGCCCCTCTACATTTTATGTGTCATGCATTCTTCGTGATCATTTCATCTAAGTGGTGGAAATGGGGAAACGGGGCCATTATATAGAATATGGAATATCCATGAGGTCTTAGGTGCAATTAGAGTGAATAATGGACCACCAGAGCGGACCTAGTGTTCCATAGAGAACCCGTTGGTACACCAGCGGTCACGGGCGAGTGGAGACGCGCCACAACGACACAACAGATGGAGCGTCTTTGCTGGTTCAGGCCATAGAGGTGTGTAAGAAGACTCTCAACTATGATCTGGAAGAGGGTGTTAGGAAGACGTGGTGGTGGGCGGAAGAGGCACCATGTAGCATAACATGCGGCAGGGGAGTAGGCGTTGAAGACAACCCACATGGTAAGGGAGTCGTAAGCGGATTCCAATTGCGCAGTAGCTAGGCGGAACCGTTCCACCTATAGATGATTGAGTAGGATGTGGGAAATGCCCATGAGCATGAACCTCCCCATTGTTTTGGGCTGGACCTAGGTTGGGTCGGGCCGAAAACAGGCTGGGTGGGTGGGGCCGAACCCAGGCCGGGGCGGGCCAGATCAGACCATATCCCTACCGATCTCTTTCAAAAAAATACCAATTGCATTCAAACTGAGTTTCCAATTGATTTTACATTTGTGGAATTGGAACACTCCTGATGAGGAAGATCATTTGGAATACCCCATGAAGGATTTCATGTAATTTTAAATTCAATGAATGGCTTGAGGTGTGGTTCTCCCAAAATCAAGTTCACTACATGCAGAAACCCAATGGTTGGTTGTGACCAAAAGTATACAGATAAGTGAAACTATGTGGATTTTTTACTATTAACTAGAGGGATGTAACTATATGTGGCCTAATTGTAGCATTGTGGGGAGACAATATGTGTGACTCGGAAGACCCATTTTACTCCACTGGAGGAGTACCTCAGTATGGCTAAGGTGGGAAGATGCTTCGGTGTGACCCAACATGCCCACTATGGGGAGAGGATTATTTGTGAAAAGAAATACCCATTATACTCATTAGGGATGACTGAAAAATTAATCCAAGGCTATTGGGAAGTGGCTCTTGTGTGTCTCAATAGGCCCACAGAACTCATTTAGGATGAAATCTCCAGTATCCCAATGTGTTCGATGATATGATTGACGGTCCTAATTTACAACTCTAGATTATACATGGTGTGAGTTTTCTGGATTTTTGGGTTTCTTTTTTGAATTAATTGTGGTGTTTTCTTATTGGTTTGGGGTCCCATCTAAATATATTGTTAACCACCCATAAACAGTAATTTCCCACAGATGTTGTGTCTGGGGTAGAAGACTAACGACTTGGTGGAGGACTTTGCTGCCTAGGACCAGGTGGTGCCCATTGAGATCAGGTAGGCATGACATGCTTCTATGAATTCCAATAGCTACTCTAAACTTACCAATAATGTGGGGATTGTAGTGGACATATTTTTCCATTCCCTTGTACATTTCTCTTTTTAGTTATATTTTTTGGGTTTTTATTCTATCCCATTTTACCTATAGTTTGTAATTTTACTCTTCGGTTTTTTAGTTTCATGCATGTTTAATTTTCCATATTTTTTACATGGTTGTTGATGTTTTTATTTAGATACTCAATAAATTGTTTCCCACTTGATGTTCAATGGAATAGGCACTCGTCTTCAACACCTATCCTTCAGGAGGTGGTATTGGGGTATGACACAGAATGGGCCTCGGGGACGGGTCGTGGTAAAGTGGTACTAAATGTGGTCAGTTCTATGTCAATTTTATAGAGTATATTATTTTGATTTTGGTAAATATTGTCTAATATTTTGAGTTTTACTTTAAGATTCATGGAGTCCAATTTTGGTGTGGTGACCGACATATCCATACACTAGGACCCTGAGTTTTGATTTTTGAATATATACATAAAAAACACAGGTTGCATGCATCATATAGGATTTCAGTGCATATTTATTTTCCTTTTTAATAAGAGTCATCTAACCAGGTATAATATATTAACCATGGTACATTTTGATCTATATCAGGACACCTCCACTTAAACATATAGCTAGGATTCGCATGCATGGAAGTGAGGATAACCTACCTAGCGATGATGTGTCAGTTTAGGGACCAGTGCTATAGATGGCCACAGTGGGTTGTTCACCAGTGTTACCACCACCCATTGATTGGAAGTTATTAACGAAATTATTGGTATAGGACACATGCAGGCTCATCACCTTACAAATGTTCCAGAGATATAGATGTTTAGGGGAGAGATAGATCCCCGGGCTTCTGAGGAATAGATGGAGGTGGTGATATGGGTATTTTGTTTAGTTATGATGCAACATGACCAGATAATAATCCTAGCTGTGATCCTTCATCAGGGCTCGACAGGAATATGGAGGATTTTACAATTCATACGCATGATGAGGTGAACCTCATCTAGGTTGCCATTGAGAATATTTTCTGGTTGGTGTTCTTCTCACGACCTTGTGATAGGAGATCCTACAAGTGCTTCTTCACAAAAATCATGGTATCATGTCAGTTACTAAGTACTCTGTGTGGTTCACATACAACTCCCACTACTTTATAGACAAGGTGTGATACAATTTATTCAGTTCCTGGACCATTGAGAAGGGACTCAGATGGGATATCAGGGAATCAATAGTGTATCTCAACATCCACAATTAGGCAAGGTTGCTGGAGCAAGCCCTTCTTTTGGAGAGATTCCTACCAGAGGAATCACCAATAGCTGGATCCACCTGCAAATATCAAGAAGAAGTGTACTCAGTAGTGAAAAGAAATATGTAGATGTATGAACAAAAGTGGGTCATGTATTTCATGGGATGACCCTAGGGTTTAGGGTCAGTAGTGAGGTTTTCCAAGAGAAGAGGGATTGAGTTGGGGACCAGAAGATTCTTATCATGTGGTTGGCAGGGACACATAGCTCGTGACTTCCTGACCCACTGCACAGGTGATCAATAGATTTTATAGGGACCCCCAAGGCATATGAAATTTTTGATCAAAGACATCCATAGGGTTTTAGATGGTGAAAGGGAGCATGACGCGTGGAAGGTGGTGGAAGACGATTTGAGGAGTATCAACCACCACCCAAAGGTTAAGGGAGACAGTAGACAGGGGTGAGGATAGGGTCAGGCGATGGAGGCCTACAACAATGGTACTCTATAGATTATTAGAGGTATGGTGTGTGTCTTATATAGTTCTTATAAACACATGTTCTAGTCACTCTTTATTATCAAGTGACCATGTCTAATGATCAGATATTTTGGTGGAGCCATTGATTAATCCTTACATTTAGAGACTTCTACGAGAGGGTATTCGATGAATACACAATTGTTCCTATAGTGTGAGATTACTCTATGATTCTAGGGCTTCAATTGGGATATCCTTGTTGTGGCATTGAGGCCTTACACCGTCATCTTTTTATGAACATGTTATCTACAGTCCCTATTCATATCGAATATAGTAGTTGAAAAGTTTGTTATTTACACAAGGATGGGACTAGGTTTTCGTTCACTAGTGATAATGGAAGTTTTGGATCATAGGATGAACTTACTCGGGAATGGGTTTTCCCAATCACTCTCCATTTGGATAGCGTCACTCTTGGTTTATTTTAAGAGAGGTTTCGAGGCATTCTTGTAGTGGTGGCTGAGTATGAGGATGACTAACCTAAGGATGTTCTTGGACTACCTCCTCACAATGAGGTAGATATTAGCATTGACCTGTACCTAGGGATGACACTGATATCTGCATCAAAAAATCAGATGGCTACCGTAGAGCTTTGTGAATTGAGGTTACAGTTGGAGGACTTGATGGAGAAGGGATTTATGAGGACAAGTGTTACGCCATTGGAAGCCTCAGTGTTGTTTTACAAGAATCCAAATGAAGGATTGAAACTATGTGTGGACTAAAGAAACAAGAACCAGGTGAATGTGACAAACAAGTATCCCATATCGGGTATTGATGGTATTTTTGAGAACTAAAGGCAGTGAGGTGGTTCTCAAAGATCGACCTCAGATCATGTTATCATCAGCTTTGAGTATGGTTTGAGGAAGTACCAAATATAGCCTTCGCAAGTCGATATAACAACTATTAGTTTATTGTGATTCCATTCAGTGTGAATGATTCCCCAGTAGTGTTTATGGGATTCAGGAATGGGATCATCCAGCCATAACTTGATCGGTTTATCATAGTCTTCATTGATGACATCATGGTGTACTCTGCGTCAAAGGATGATCATTCAACACACCTACAGATAGTTCTTGATACACTTCGAGAGAAAAAAAATTATGGAAATCTAATGAAGTTCCATTTCTTGATTCAGGAGGTCCACTTTATGGGACAGGTCATCTAAGAGGATGGAGTTGCAATGGACCTAGAGAAGATAGAGGCAGTGTGTTCATGGGATCTGCCAAAGATCATGTCCGAGGTGCATAGTTTTTAGGGGTTGGCCGGATACTACTAGAGGTTTGTTCATAAAATTTTCAGAGTACAATCATCATTATTGTCTTAAAACAAGAAAGTAAAACCCTTTGTGTAGTTGGATATCTTCCAAAAGTGATTCCAGGATCTGAGGAAGAGACTGACTAGTTCTTTCATATGGAGACTACTAAAAGATGGTGTTGTGTTTGTAGACGTCTAAATCACGTTATGGAATGGACAAGGTTATGTCCTGAATAATGAGTGACCAATGATCTTTTACAGCTCGTGATTGTTGAGGCAACATAAGCAGATCTATGTGACTCATGACTTGGATTTAGTAGCAGTGGTCTTTTCCTTGAATATGTGGTGACACTACTTAATGGGTGAGAAGTTTACCATATACTCTGACCACAAGAGTCTCAAGAATATTTTTATCATAAGTAAAATAACTTGAGAAACTTAAATAGATGAAGATCATCCATGACTAAAAGTTTTCGATAATCTATACTCCATGGAAGGGGAACCTGGTGGAAGACATGCTCATAAAGTGGTCTGGGTTACAGTTAATGAGTGAGGCGACGAATCATCTAGTTGTGATACAGATGTCATATTGGACGACTATGTAAAATATTACCTTTATTCAATGACAATCACTTCTCCACACATACAATTTGTTAGTGGGAAAAACTTGTTGATGTTGACTATGAGGCGTGTCGTGATCAGTTATCTTCAAGATATTGTCCTGAAGAATTTTTGATAGGTGGGGCACACATAATCCTTTTTAGTGGGATCACCGTATCATCACTAACATTGAGGGAGGATGTTTTTTGGTTGTTTTATACATTCAATTTGGAAGTAAATCCTAGTGTGTTGAATATGTTCTAGGACCTACGATGCTAGTACCGGTGTATAGGGGTTAAGAAAGAAGTGGTATAGTTCATTTAATGAGTCCTTACTTTTCATGAAGGTATGGATGATCATCTGTTTCCAGTAGTCTTGGCCTCAACATTGGAGGTACTCAAGAGTAAGTTGGAAGGTATCTCAATTTGATTAATCAGGGAATTACCATGCACATACTATGGCCACGATTCTATTATTTTGATCATGGACTAACACACCTTGTCAGCTCACTTGCTATACATCTAAGAGTAGGTATCAATAGAGGGATTGAGACACCTCTATATCCATAAGATAGTGTGAATCCATAGGGTTCCTTCTACTCTCATCTTAGACCGTGATTCTATTTTTACATCCTTGTTTTGGATGCGATTGCAGGAGGCCTTTGGGACTTAGATGTGCTTTAGAACCACCTTTCACCCTTATACAAATGGACTAATAAAACATACCATTCTTAACATGATACTTCGTTCATGATTCCATGATTTTTTTGAAGATGGGAGGACCACCTACCACTGGTGGTGTTTTCATATAATAATATCCATCAATCCACCATTGGAATGACACCATTCATGGCCTTGTATGGGTGACCTAGCAGATCAACACTATACAGGACATAACTAGCAGAGTCAACACTCATGGGTCTGGAGTTAGTATGAGATACCACTAAGAAGGTGTATATTTTCTAGGATTGGATGCGGAAATCCCAAATTAGGCAGAAATATTATATTGATAAGAGTCGAGGATAGTTTTTGTTTGAGGAATGAGACCATTCATTCTTTCAGGTCTCACCTCGGTGGTGCTTGCAATGATTTCCATGGGAAACATGATAACTTTAAGGTTAATAATACCATTTAAATTTCTTACAAGAGTTAGTGAGGTGGTATACCACATAGTAAATCCCTCATAGATTCACATGGTGTACATTTTTTTCACATATCCTAGCTGATATGTACGTGCATGATCCATTTCATGTCATCGGCTATGGAGAGTTGGAAATTGACGATGGGGAGGCATTTACAGAGTTTCCAGTGGACATAGAGGATCTATATGATCATTTAATTCATCGACAATCGATAATTCTGGTATAAATTCTGTGGTAGCATGAGAATCTCTATGAGACTACATGGGAGTGGGAAGCTCTCATTTGTGCTCATTCCCCCATTTTAATGATTAACATTATTTTGGATTATGGGGACTTTATTCACAAAAATGGGGGTGTGATATAATTTCCCAAAATGTCCAGGTAATTTTTTTTTAAAAATTATATTATATTATTTTGACACCAGATTCATTGATGACACCTGATTTTGAGACTCGGTGAGCCTGTCATAGGATTTTGAACATTATAATTTCATTTTAGTAAACATGATATCATGTTTTTCTTGCCTTTATACTCATGCTCGGATCAAAAATATGAGAGACCTTTTGAACTCAGAATGGTGGGATTCATGTAGAATGGATATAACTTTGACTGGTGAAGGTCGATAAGAAAAGAATGTTTTTGGACATTTCATAAATCAATAAAATAACATTAATTTTAACATTATAATCCTTTTCTCAATCATTATGAGTGTAATTATAGAACTTCGGTGTGGTGATGAGGTAGCGACGAGCCGCTTTAATGATACACCTCAGAAAAATCAAAATATTCAAAACTAATTAATTAATGAAACAGAAAAAAAACATGGTGATGTAGAATAAAAGAGACAGTGGAACACATTTCTCTATTAAATATATTACACATTGGGGAATCAAACATGCAATTTCTTCTAATGATCCTTTAGAGAAAACAGTCTTCATTGACGAATGACGAATCATGTTGAATGTATTGCGAAATAAATGCACTCTAAAGAACGGGATAAGTGGGAAACGAATGCCAACCGCTTCAAGTGAAACATGATTCCTCATGGGCTGATAACTTCAGTGGACAACACCTTTTAGGTAGGGGTTTGTTTTGTTTTATGTTTCCCTAATCATCATTATAATCTATTAACATGGATCAACACATGAACATGTTGATCCTTGGATCACTCATTTTTGTGGGAGGGTACATATCTTGGGGTTGTATGCCAGTTTGCATGATCAAATTGTGATAGAACATCAAATCATTATCACATGTTTTCTAAACCTCTAATGTGGAGATAAAAGGAAGACCAGAGTAATAACTAATCCCCTAGGCCTCATGTGTTTCATAAGTTCGTCATGATCGTGTCTTCGAAGTGGCGAAAAGGGGGATACAAGTACATAATAAAGAGGATGACATTATCTAGAAGTTGTAGGATAAAAGAGTGCAACCAATGAACCAATAAGCCATAACTGGTGGTCTTCATAAGAACATTACATCACTTTATTTTCAGCAGAGGTGTTGAAGGTCGATAGCGGTAGCTGTAGGAGGGTGGTGGGGCACCAAGATGGTGCGCCAGAAGGAGACTCATGACTGACTCATGCCACCATGGTGCACTGTGGATGAGGCACTGTGCCACATCGCACAAGGCTTAGCTATGGTCATTCAACCTCACTGGGGATCCGGACCCACAGACGTCACATGGGGAAGGGGGTACTAGAACCTTCTTCCAATATTGTCCCAACCATGTGAACTAGGCAGGGAATTGGCAGCCCTAGTGGGTCGGACCCACCCCAGAGGGCCGGACCTACCCAATCAGGTTGGTGAAAACTAGGTTGGACCTAGGCCAAGCCAGCTACAGGTCAGATCAGCTAACTAGGGTCAGGTCTGTGGGCCCTTTGCCGGGTCGGAAAAGTCCTTAACCCAACCATCCTGTTATTGCAAAAACTTGAATATCATTCATAAAGGGTGGCTGATTGATGAGGCGTTCCCGAAATTGGATCCCTCGAGATGGGGAATATTTTTTGGTATAATCTATGATGGATTTCCTGGAAGTTTAATTTTAAGAATGGCATCAGGAAAGATTCCCCTAAAATCAATCACATTATGTTAGGAAACTATGCGGTTGGTTAAGACCTAAAGACTATTGAAAGGTGTCCATATGTGGATTAGCTACAATGGAGGGTGTGAAGAGGCTCTGTGTGACTCAGCAAGCCAATAGTGGGGAGCGGCACTGTGTGACCCTATAGATCTATGATACCCAACATGAGGATTACCACAGTATGGCCAAGGTGGGAGGTGGATTCAATGTTACCCGGTATGCCCCTGGTGGGGAGTGGATACTATGTTTCTGGGAAAACCCATAGTACTCAACAAGGATGAGTACCAAAGAAGAACAAGGCTAGTGGGATGCAGCTTCTGTGTGACCAGGAAGGCCCATTTTACAAATTGTTGAGGATTTCTCCAACATCCCATGGTTTTCGATTATATGTCTGATGCTCCTAAGTTATTTCTATATATTATTCCTAATTTTAGATGTCTTTATTCATGGTTTTCTATGTATATTTATCCATGGTCTTTCCATGTTGGTTTGTGGGCCCTACTGAGTTTATTGTTACTCACCCCTGCATGGGCTTCGCCCACACTTGTTGTGTCTCGTGCAGAAGATCGACGACTTTTCAGAGGAGATAGTGGCCCAATACCAGGCCCTGACCAGTGATATTTAGTAGGAAGCACATGCTTCCATGGCTTCCAAAAGCTTCTCTACACATTTCAATTAGGTGGTGTTTCCAGTTGTGACTTGTAGAGTTCCCTTGTACATTCGTGTTTCCAGTTCATATTTTGATGGGGTTCTATTATGGCCCATATGTCCTATATTTTTTTTACATTTACTCAATGTTCGTTTAGCGGAACAAATTTTGACATTACCATCTTGTGGGACGTGGTTGTGTGTGTGTGTGTGTGTATTCATGAAAAATCATCCCACTTGTAAGTTGATGCCATTGACTCTAGTTTCCATCCCCTGGCCTTCAAGAGGCAGGCTTGGGGTATGTCACAGCATGGGCCCTAGGTTGATGGGTCGTGAGATATACAATATATATATGAATCAAAATTTAGTTTTAAAATAAGTGTTGTTTTATAAGGTTGAAAATTTTATTTTAGATAATATATGTTTTTATTCATAAAATTTTATTTATCCATATATTATGTGTGAAAGTTTTTGGATGAATTAAAATAAATTATATTTTAATATATAACATATAAATTTCATTATTATCATTCAATATTAGTGATTTGATTAATTTATTATTATAAAATTTCAATGTGTGCATAAAATAATTTCTTATAAAAACACATCCTTCATGTTTAAATGATTTATAATTTCATTTGAAATAATTTGGTAATAAATGAAATCATTCCAAAATCATCATTAAACTATATTTTTATAATTTATTTATTCTTATTCATAATAGCCAAATTTGTTGGTAGCATATAATGGTCTTGATTGAATAGTAATACTTAATATTATATTACAGTTCATCTATGATTAGTATTGCGATCAATGTATACTATTAATGAAATTTAATTTATTTAAAAAGAATCATTTTGTAAAGTCATGGTGTATTATACTTATTATTGGAATTTTTTTGAGATGATAATCTCCAATTTCATTATCAGGATGGACTGGTTGGTACACCTATAACCCATTTGTAGACAGATATCATTGTAGGGTGTTGATTTATACGATATATGGTAGCTGTTATCTACAAAAGGGTGAGTGGGATGTATAAGATTATACCCCATGACTATAAAAACATGGGATAGTTTTCATGACCTATTATATTTCTAGTAGTCTTATGGAGGAGGAGGGATTCCCTTAAATAGATTTTCCCTTAGTGGTACATTTTTTTCCGGGATGTCTTTCCCAATATTATTTATATCTTACCTCCAATGAGAGTGGTAGAGTTTAGGATTGATCGTTTTTAAGAGTATCGTTATTGTCTATTCTTACATAATGTATTGACCCAAATGGTCTCCAATCGCATAAGAGATAGTAATATGATCAAGATTATAATTTATTATCGGACCTAGTACTTCTTCTTCGAGGTCATGCATTCCCTTTTCCATGATGGCGAATGGGAAAATTATTTTATACATGGATTACCAAAGGATTAACAATATTATAGTTAATAATGAGTGTCTAATTCCCCAATATAGATGATATCTTTTAACTTTTCTAAGAAGTTATGTTGTTCCCAATGATCATACATATATTAGGAAATTGTCATGTGTGATTATAGGAATCAGACAAAACAAATACATATGTCAATAGATGGTATTGTATTCATTATTATGTTGTTTTTTAATTCAGTCATACAAACATGCCTTTTGTTTTCCAAGATTTAGTTAGTGTGTTCCACCACTATCTGGATTATTTGTTCCTCATCTATGCAGATGAACTATTGGTTTATTCTAACAATTGTGGAAACCATGATATGAACATATTTATTATTCTGAATACATTGAGAGGGAATCCCTATTATTACATGATTTATATGGTCCCATTTTTGATTAACAAATCTCACATATTAGGTCCTATTATCACAGAATAATATTTATCTATTGTCCCAGCTATGGTGATTTATGTGGTTTGAATTGAACATCCCATGAAAATGTCTAATACAAAGAAATTATTGTGTATATATGGAAATTATAGTTGTTTTAGATATGATATTTCTCGCCTTATTGATCATCTTACTTATTTTTCTATGAAGTGTATTATGTTCCAGTGGTAATAATTATCTGAGAAATTATATTAGGTGCGGAAAGGATGGATCATTTCAGAATCAATCCATGTTCTACTCATTTTTGGAAGAGACTATATAGTTCTGTGTGACACCTCTGTCATCAGGATTGCATTAGTTCTCATTTCGGTGGATAGATAAATTTGTTATAGATCTTGGCTGGTTAGGCATCACAAGAGTAATTACTCATTATACAACATTGATCACGTATCTATTGTCCTTGGATTGAATTACTAGATACAACATCTAATTTTTGAGTGATTTTTGGTATATACTGACCACACGAGCCGCAAATATATATTTACAAATCATGACATGAATATCGGAAATAGAAGATATGTCAAATATCTATATTACATCAATTTTGACACTGCCAATATGATGTGAAATAGAAATTCTCTAGAGGATGTGTTGAGTAAGAAACCCCAAAAATATACCATAAATAAAGCCATAGATTAATAGAAATTTATGGCCCTCTTCTTTGAGATATATGTAGAGTTTTATTTGAGTCATGATTAGACATATATTAAATCATTGAAATTTGTTACATGATAAAATTTATTTTTAATATGATATGAAATCTAAAAAACCAATCAAAATGGGATTATTTCTAAATGAAAAGTGAATATAAAAAATCATATTAGTGTGATATAGAAGTAATATCACATGTAAATGATGAAAATTATCTAATATATTCAAAATTATAAATTTGAAAATGGAGATTGAGATTATTAAATAATCCAACATTTGATCATTATTATTAATACGTCATTAATATATAATTAGACAACAGAAATAGATCAAATTGGGATCTTGGTCAACTAAACATCATATAATATGATTAGATAACCAAAAAAATATACACAAAACCAAATTAATTTAATAAAGAGATGTATATTTTTAGGGATATAGTGTTTTGTAATTATTCTTAATTAAAATAGCAGCATGCCTAACAATGGAATGATACTAATGATTATCTATGAACAATTTAATGTGAGACCAAATTAATGGAACCTTAGGTTATATGAACCAAAAATAACCAAAAAAAATATATTATTTCAAATACATTGGTGATAATAAACTAATTGTAACTACCTGAGAAACATGGTTATCCATAAAAATATCTGGTGGCTCAACCCATCCTGAAACTCAACATATGTTTTCCTAATATAATATGCTAGTTAATGATAAAAGTAATGGTTAAATGAATCTTATGACTCCCGCTATAGATTCGTTCAAAATATCCACTCCCCTAACTTATTAACCCCAACAACCATGTTGTATGGAAAAATCATGATATAAACTGATGTTGTACACTATAAAGAGACTTTTAGACATAAAATTTCTCAAAGTATTTTATAGAAAAATATATTTAATTACATTACGCTAAATAATAATATATTCATAAATATAATCATCTCGTTAACCCATATAAATTTATATATAATTAATAATTAAAAAATAATAATATTTTTCGTGCCTATTGAACAAATATTCTATAATAAAATCCATCACAAAAATATTTTCTTCAAATTAAGAAACCCTAAAATATATATTTATATAAATAGTATTTCTTAAAATGATTTTTTATCTTCAAATTTTTTAATAAATAGAATTTTTAATGATATATATTTTTTAAATTATATTAATATATATATAAATTTTGAATATCACAACCTCATTTTCCTTTGAAAAATCCTTCATTGTTAAAATAAATCACCCAAAAATTAATCACAACTTTATATTTTGAAAAAAACATATATAGTCATATAATTTTAAGTTAAAAATATAATTCCATTTTATGATATATCATTGTTGCATAATCCCCTTTGATTTCTAGATAGAACTGAAGTTAAAAATAGCAGCACCAATTTTTTATTTTGAAATCACAAGGTATATATGTTATATTTTCAAATGAATAATTATGATATATCCATAATTTATTCATCATTTTATGAAATCTAGTTTTCATGTATATATTAAGTAATAGGATATAACCCCACCTTCCTATTATTAAAATATACACCTATAATGAAATAGGGATAACATTGCAATTAGATTCTTAACCATAATAAATTATTTTCAAAAACCTCCATATTATATAAAAAAACTATTGTGATCTTTAGGGTATATCGTCCTTCTAGACATAACTATCCCAAATATTTTAAAAATGTTTTAATATAAACCAATAAAAAGTCATTATTAAGAACTATTTTTGTATTGTGTATTTCTATTGAGGAATGAGACATATGTATTTAATTAAAAAGTATGAATGGATAATAAATCCTAAAAACATTCCCTCGTTGATTAATTTTAAATTATAGTCTAATATTTTTTCCGTTAACATTTAAAATAAATTAATAATTATTATATCATATATTATTTTTTTAATAATGATTTCTATCTTGATATGTTTTTTCTACAATTCTCATTAATATATCATTAAAATAATTTTAATCATATACAATAATATAATCCAACAAATAAAACATTTTTAAAAAATCAATGTAAAATTTTATTATCCACCACTAATATCATCATTTTAATTATATTTTACCTTTTAAAAAATATATTTTCCCACAATATCCCCCTTTGTGTATTTTAATAATTTTATATTATCTCAAAAAACAACTCCAATTCTATATTTTCCACCTAAAGAATCTATGTATCAATCCACGTAATAATATTCTTATCATAATTTTTTTCCTCAATAAATAAATATTCATAATTTATGGTATTCTTGATGTTCATCATGTTAGTTATTATCAAAATTAGATGTTATTTATTTTATTTTATTTAATGTCTTGCATCAAAAAATAAATCTGAAATAAATTTTTACCCCATTAAATTCATGATTGTTAATCAACAAACCATTTTCTTAAATATATATACATATATATATATATTGATTTTAAATATTCATGAATAATGATAATAAATTAATTGGTGGCTGAATTTATTAATATTTTTTAGTCATCTATAAAAATATTTTTATGATACTCAATTTTAAATTTACATGAAATGAAATGCGAACTAAGTATTTTGATTAACATTTTTTGAAAATAATTCTATGATTTCAATCATAAATAGTTCCTTAAACACCGAATTATTGAGTATTAAATTTTTTCAACATATTGATTCTTTAGTTGGCTGATGGTACAAGAAAAAACATAGAATTAATGTTGAAAATGTGTATCCACTTATTGAATCATTGTGATGTTGTGATCAACACCACTTCATAAAAATAAATATTCATTAAATTAATAAAAAACACCCTGATACAATGAACACAAATCATGAATGAAAATAATACAAATACTTATTTTAAGGATATATCATCTTGACATAATAAAAAAGTAAATACTATAAGTTCTTCATTATAGGCATTGAATTTTACAAGTCTATTGAAAAACAATTATATACATTTTTTATTTAAATCATTAAAACTATTTGAATTTGAAACACGAATAATCATAATACTAAATTTGGTATTACTGTGATTGAAACATTTCACAACCACATATACCATTAATTTGGTTATATACTTAATATAATAACTTGAATTTTTTCCTAACCTCAATCATATTCAAATCATATTGAATTTTCAATAACTATGTTACTCTAATGGTACTTTGTTCATTAAACCAAATTGAAATATTCAATGATTTATTTTTATCAATAATAAATAATATACACTCTTATACCTATATAATGATTCATCTTTTAATGTATATTAAATTGATATAGTAACTTCCGTTGATGGGTAGAATGTGTCATTGACATACCTCGTATGATCTGCTTGTGTTAAGGAAATATTTTTTTTGTTGAAATCTAAATCGTTGATTTCATCTATTATATTTATTAGATTTAATTTATTCATAATCAATCCAACACATGTTCCAACCTCCAATTCCACATTTTATTATTACATATTTTATTTATATTGAATAATCATATAATTAAAATATTCATCAATGACATCACTATAAATTCCAAAATATTTTATTTATAAATTTATTTATAACATTTATTAATTATCCTAGAAATTAGTATTACTAATGATATTTTTGACTGTACTGTTTAAAAACATTTATTTAGTACATTGTATTTATATTTAGGATACATATAATCTTTTAAATCAAATCAAAATTTTCATTTAGTTCCATCATTCTATTTAATAAAAAACATACTTCCAATCATTATGATGCATTAGAGTCCGGACCCTTTTGTTCATTAATAATATATTGTTCACTTCAAACCATGAAATAAAAAAAATAATATGTTATCTTTTAATCAATACATTCGAAAAAATTTAACGATAACTTACTAAGATACAACTTTTATTTTTTTATTGACATATTTGATACTATTCAACATATTCATCAATGATTATATTTCACAATGATGTTGTTTCAAATGACCCCTCGTGTTTGATTACATGTTAATAAATGTAATTATAGGTAAATAGTACATGGGATCTATTTTTTTCTTATCAATTCATATTATTAATCTATTATAATTTATTTTCTAATTTTCATTGATTAGTTTTGAAATATTTTCACACATACATTATCAGTTTTCCTTATCCTAATAGAACCCATCAAAAATATTCTTACAAAATATTAAAATTCTATTTTACATCTGTAAGAACATGTTTGATTCATCTACAGACATCAACGTGATGTAAATAGACAAATTTTAAGTATATTTTATTATATTTTCATTATGGATTTTCAACCATATATACATTAATATAACAAATACAATTCGTTTTTGTATGATGATTCAAAATTTTGATATCAATTAATAAATTATCCTATTATATATTATCAATGTATTTTAAATGAATTGGTATAACATGTTAATGATAAGACATGTACCCTTATTATACCATGAGTGATCATGTGTTATATTTACTATCTATATGATCTATATTATCATTAAATATTTATGTTTTTAATATTAAATAGAAATAATTACTTGGATTATGATTCACCATTGATTTAATTTTCATTGATTCCCAAGTAATGATTAATACCTCCACAAAATTTATCATATTAATTACCATATATTTATAGTACATCATTATTATTCAACTCATACCCTACATGAGACATTTTTAATATACCCTTGACCGATAAGAAATTATATATTCGTATATAATATATTATACAAAGACAAAATATCATATTATTTTATAATGAAATATTGTAAATAATGTCGTATAAAAACCTAGAATCGTGAATTAGTGTGATGATATTATTTCATAATGAAACTAAAATTTTAGTAAGATATCATTTTCTTCTTATTTTTTCCATTCGTGATACTTTTATTCGTGTTGGTAAAAAATAGGCATCCTATATTTCTTTTTAGGGATATGTGTAATGACTTTCTACTATTTTATTAATAATTAAAAAACTAATCTAAAAATTTATAGTAGTCACTTCATGCCTATCATTTCTCTATGAGGCCACATGGTTTTTATTTTCCTTATTATTATATCTAAATTCAAAAAAATTACCTCAAATATTAGATAATTGAGTAAAATGTAAATATTAATAATATAATCACTCATATATATGAAAAATTTTCATTCTAAAATATAGCAATTAATCATTCAATCTTTGTAAATAACTTCATTTCATGATATAGTTTCTTATAGTGTCATGTAAGTAAAAAAAATTACACATACATAGAGGAAATAATTTATCAAATCCAACGCACATGTTCACTTCGAGATACTAACATTTCTTTTATTTTGAAAAAAAAATCAATGATTTAAAACTATATCCATATTTTTTATTTGTTACCCCCATTTATATAATTTTTAATGTTTTAGATGATTTATAATCAAATTTAATAGTAATTATAACCATTTCATTGGACATTGGATAATTTTAAATAAAATTAATTATCAGTGTTTTGAATTAGACTAAAAATTGAAGTATATTGATCTCTTTTATTTATAGGATGTTCTATTTTTATGCAAATATTCAGATGATAATTATGGGAATTGAGACGTTATGATATGTTCTTTATAAATAGTCTATATTAATTAATATAGATAAAATGAAATTTTAACAATAATAAAATGATACGATAATAATATTATTATTCTTATTATTATAATTATTATTATATATATTATTAAAAAAATTATTGTTATTGTTATTGTTATTATTAATTTGGGTTTAAGTAAAATATGATGAGGGTATCCCTCCCCCTTCTCCCTCAAATTGATGACACAACATTTCTCAGGGTTCCACTTTGACCTGTTAAAATCCACATCTTATGGCCCCCTATATTCTCTATAATCCACCCAGATTTGTTCATATTATTACACTGGATCCCTGGTGACATCTCTCTCTTTCCTTATCCTCACTGTTTTCATCTTCATTTCTTCATATCAATTCCACGATAAGGTTCGGTACCACCCTAGTATTATGGATAAATAAATTTTTGGTTTCACCTCCATTATTTGGATGTAAAAATTGTCACTTGGGTTGTGTTTTTGTTTATTCAAGTAAAAAATGTTGACGAGGAGGCTGTTTGGGGTGTTTTGTTATGCCATAAATGTATTGGGGTTAGTTTTTTCTTCCATTTTGTTGTTCCCACCTCTTTTATAAGGTTATGTGAGGGTTGTTGACATCCTTGTGATTAATTGGTATAGAGTTGGGCTATTTCATGTTGTTTGAGGCATCTGTTACCAACATAGTTGAGGTTTTATTCTTGAATAGTTGTTTATAGGATTAAATTTAAGATCATTAAATTTTTTCAAGTTCCTATTAATTGGTGTGTAGTGCTTTGGACTTCTCTGAGTGGTTTCATGTTTCCATGTCTATATAAACTCATTTGTGTGTTCATAGGTAAGTGTGTATATATATATATGTGTGTGTGTGTGTGTGTGTGTGTGTGTTTGTTTGTGTCTGAAGGTTACCATGTTCAATGTATATTCATCCATAATAGTTAATATACATGAACGAGGACATGTGTTCCAATGATTATATAAGAAAATTAATACATAGGTGACTGGAGGCTTGCATATACATATAAGAATATACGTAATGACATCATTGAACATGTTCATGGCCCTATGTATGTGTTAATTTGTTCTAGGTGCCTATATATGTATGTGGAGATAAATATGCCTTACTGGGTAGCATATGATTCATGTTAGAAAGTGCATTGAGTCAAAATGTTCGGTTGGGTTTCACGTTGAGTTAGGGTCCATTTACCTTCCCATTTAATTTTATTAATGATTTAATTAATTAATTTATGAACCATTATTAGTCTGTATTCAATATAGGTTGGTTTTTAGTTTTAAATATTCCATGATAAAATTATTCAAATGAAAAAATGTGATATATTTTTTGTTTGATAAATTTTTTATGGCTTTCTAACAGAACCCCTATGTTGAGGTGTGTTGCCTGTGAAAAATCACAATGATAATTTATTTTTATATTTATTCATTATAATGGAGTCTTAAAATCTTCTTTATTTTACAATGCCATGCCTAGATTTATGGAATGTTTATACATGTCCCTTTGAGTCATTTCTCAATTAATTGTCGTATTTTGAAAGAAAATTGATAGATGATCCAAGGTAACTCTTATGTGCGTGTCCCTACTGTTAATTATGATTAATATTGTAGGTGTCTAACATCATCCACTTTAATTCATCACTTATTTCATGTCATGTCACTGTCCAAAATGTTGAAACCTTTACGAAATGCCTTGATATCATTTATTAAATTATTTGGTTTTTTCTATTTTGACTGTTGTAAACATACAATATGGAGAATCCCATTTCCGGTGTTAGCCTTGCCACTATTCCACCATTTTGGGTGATCCATCATAAATGGAATAAGTTTTCATTTATATATAATGTGGAAATATTTCCACATGTTTTGCATGGAACCCTAGTAATGCCTTAAATTTATTAATGAGATAGGAATTGTGAATTATGTCCCTCTTGATTATTCATATGATTGAACATACTCTTTTATCGCATGTGTGATTCCTCATACCTATGGAATATGTGAGGATTATTTTAATGTAATATGACTTACATACAAAACTACTCATGTCAGGTTACATGAATATTGTGTCTATTCATGATCAACTTATTCCTTGTTTGGTTCTCCTTTCTTGAGCTATTTAAATTTTTTTGATGGATTTTGACACATGGTAAAAATTGATATCTTGAGGTGATGAAATGTCATTGATGAAATATTTATAAAGATAATATCAATTCAATAGTCATTGTTTCTATTTCTTAAATTATGTATGTTTCCTTATTTCTTATTCCCTCTTTAGTGTCTTGAACCATATAAAATTACATGTTAATCCAGATAGCTTGTGAAATTGACGTTCTTGTGTTGACATGATACTATTTTAGGGTTATTACATGTATTTAAATACTCAATTAATGCTTTGTATAATATATATTCCTATCATTAATTTTTAATTTAATCTGGTCTAGGGAAATAATGTGGGTCATGTATTAAGAAACCAAAAATGGAATCTCCACACTCAATAGGTTTTAACATGATGATCTCGGGAAGAAATGTTTTAGGCTATACTAGCACGGGCTTCACATTATTTTTGTTATACTGTTTGGTGATACCATTTCCCTATGTGGGAACCAAGAACAAATCCATTGGAATGATGGCAACACCACGACTTCGGTGATACTCTATCCTTTACATGTGATACAGGGGACAAACTCATCCTTACCATACCAAGAGTGATAATTGGACCTTTGAAAGGATTTCCTTTGACAGGCTTGGAGGCATTTGATATTTTGAATGTATTTATTGTAGTTATACCTCAGGGACAATATTAGACACCAACACATAAAATGAAGGTTATTACTGTAAATTCATTAGATCAATCCTTCATTATTATTATTATTTATTGTGATTTCACTTGAGATGTTTCCAAAACATTACTAATTAAATCATGTGATGAAATAAAATTTAGACTCAATGATAGTGAAAAATATTGGGGATATGCCTTCCATTATTTTCCATCTTACTATTAACACTTGAATATATTCATCTGTGCAACCACTATTAAATTGAAACATTCAGTTTAGGCCAAACCAAGCAGAATGGGTAGAGGGTTTATTTAAGAACATGTAAAAAATTTCTATTAAATAATTATCACATTTCCTCATTTATTATATATATATGGAAGAAATCTAAATTTATAATGAATTTTCTAGATCGGGATAGAAATATTTGGTTCCTACCAGAAGAGATTTATATCTCTCACCCTCCTCAAGCATCTATTACAGTGGGGTACCCGAGTAGAGCATTTTTTACAGGACTATGGACCATGAGTGATTTCTATTGATGTTCGGTTTTTTACTTAGAAGATACAAGCAAACGACTGATTTGGAGCGTATGATTCTTTTGGAGATCTTCCTTAGGGATTTTCTGTATTTTTTTTATTTATATGTATTGAAATGCATGTTTTATTATTTTTTATTTCAGTTATTTATCATTATACATCATGCATTGTTTAAAAAAAATAGTGTTGGCCACATTAATAAAACAATTACTAGTATTCTTCTACTTCATTGTTATCTATTTATATAATTATTCCTCTCTTTTTTGTTGTTTATTACTGGATAATAGCATTGGAAATCATAGATATGAGGGTATTGGCTTCCCACTATCACTTCTTCAGACCCTCAATGTTAGTTGGTAGCCTCTGGAATTTGGGGAGATTAGCTTGATGTCATGTGACCCACCAATCAGGCAACCCGTTTAGTAGAAGGTCATGCAATGCCATTAAAAGTGGAATGAGGTGTTATTTTTTCCCTTTTGTCTTAGATTTTTGGGATGGTACACATGAGACTAGGAATTACTCAGTTCTTGCTCAATATTAATTCCTATGACTGATCAAACCATGTGTGGGAAATGACCATGTAACCGAGTTTGGGAATTGATATTCAAGAATTTTCATATTACAGTTGATTTGATTTCACCTTGATTTATTTGTGTAGATTCATCTGCATAAGGATTTATAGAGTTTGCGATATTTTCCATTTAGCCTGTTAAGGATAGAAAAAATAATTACATGCATCATAATAGGAACATATGAATTCACATAATATTCACATGCCATTCCAAGTAGCTAAATTCATAGTTTTCTCACTAATATAATTTATTTCCTTGAATGCCATTCCATGTTGTTATGCTTGTTATCATGTCTATTTTTATATGTTTCCTTGGATTTAATATTCCATTATGTTGATCTTTTATATTGTCTACCTTGTGTTAGATGAGTGTGATGTCATGATATTTTTATTGAGATGTAATTGATTTTATGGGAAAAATGGACTGGTTTTAGTTAAATGGGACCCAAATTCCAACTATAATGTGTATGGGAAGATTAGGGATTGGTAGATGGCAGACCATATGATATAACTTTTGAAAAGATTAATGTCGTGTTATGAAATTTTTTTCAAATGTAAATGTATTGGAAATGGAACCTATAGTGGTGTCCTTTATTTCTGACCCTCTTTTAAGGTTAGATAAATATTCTTTTATTTTCTTTTGAATAGAAGTGTGAGCACATTACATGGGCTCCATTTCCTTTAATAATGGTTTATATGATCCCCATTTTAGCATAATGACTAATTAAGTCTTAACTGATGTTAGGGCCGACACATGTTCTTTATAAGGGGTTATCCTGTGGAAGTAATCATGCTTCGAACATAAATTCATTGCTAATTCTCTATGTTTTCTATATTTTGGTGTTTTTTACATGACATTTCCCCTAGTCATACCCCCTTCTTAAAATGATACCCTTTTTGAGATGGGTGTTCCAGTGTTTTTTGAACATTTATATGGGCATGAGCACCGAGTGATGATCATATTTAGCTGTTTAGATATGCCTTGGTCGTGGTCGAAAAATATTTAGGTCATGTGACCCTTTACTTTCCTTAGTGATGGAATACTTCATAAGTCATCATAAACGTTATTGGACATATTGGGAAATACAATGATGGGTTAAATATATTGTACATACCATATGATACTTTAATAAATAGGGAGGACAACCAATGCAATGTAATTAGGGTGTTCTAGTTTATCATAAAATCCCTGGGTAGTATGGGTAAGTATACATGGTTACCATTGACTGTTTAATTTTTTGATGAACCATTTGGGTTTGGTGGAATTGGTGAGTATTGTAGTGTTGATTTCTATCCCGAGTCATCTCCAAGATATAGTGACCTAGGAATAAATAAATAATGATTTTCTTAATGCTCTGGATGACTTACAGATACTCGTGTGTTCTAACACAATGGTCAGTTTGGTTTTGGTCTTCACACCAATTATTTCAATGCCGTTATTTGTGGTGGTTCTAACATATTACACATTTCCCTTACTTGTCTATCTCTTCATTGGATGATTAGAAAACTTATATGGAGGGGATCGTTCTGTAATTTCTATTAAATGTGTGTGATTCTTGGTAGAATGAACAAAAATAAAGACAACCATTCTGGAATGGTAGGGTTGGCTTAAATGTTGTGAGGCTTGTGAACTATAAAACTTTTTACTTCTTGCTCGTCCAATTGATGTAGGTGAGGACAGTAGTCTGTGAATCCCTTGAGTAATTCCATTCGACATAGGTGGACTATGGTGGTTGTGATTGAATGATTATGGGATGAAATAGGTGGTAATGTCTCAATGATCAGTTAGTGACATTGCATCGACCGGTGAAGCCTAGTTTCTTCAAGGTTATCTACCAATAATGGAATAGCCATATTCATTATGGAAATTTTTTAAAATATTCCATGTGTACACTCGTTTAGTTACATGTATGTCCATATCTTAATATATTCCTTGATGAACCAAGAGGATGACATTATTATGTCATGCTAAATTTTAAATATTCATGGGTAGTATTTATCTTATTACATGTTGATCGTGTGGTTTTTATCAAAGGCATCTGGTTCACTTCTGCAATTATGTGAGTCATTCATAATCAACGCTTGATGGTTTTTTGCTGTTATTAATAGCAACACCCTATTTTTTATGATTCCTCATTACCATTGAAGGCCAGTTTCAATTTATGTTGTTCCTACAGGATTCAAGGATATGAAAAGTTCTAATATGGGAAGGTTATAATGATCCATGTTTTCAATCAGACTAAAAAATGGATTTTAAACTATTTGATTTACTAGATGATCTGTTTCTAAAATGGAGCATCAAAACGTAATAGTGATAATTGGGACCATGATATGTGTAATTTTAAAATAAAATAAATTAATAAATTTAGAGGAAATTAATGTGGAAAAATAATGAAATGATTTAATAATAGTAATTATAATATGTTTGTTATTATGATTATTATTATTATTAGTGTTATTATAATTAGTTAGTTTTTATTGAAAACCTATAGAGGGTCTCTCCTCCTACCTTACCCTAAAAGTCATAATATGGCACCATTGGGGGTTCCCCATTAACATGTGGAAACCCCCATCTACAACCTCTTTTATTTTCTTCAATATGCCTTGATTTCTACTCATTATTCATCAGAATCTTCGAGGAAGGCTCTCTCCTTCCTTCCTCACCCTGATTCTAGCTTTGGGTTGGCCTATTCATTGCCCGGTATGGTTTGAGTGAAAAATAAGATTATAAATAACAAAATTTTTGGATTTTTACATAGTATTATTTCCTGAAAATCTTATCTGGATTTGTGTTTATGCATGTTCTAGAAACTTTCGTTGAAGAAGAAGTTGTTTGGGGTGTTTTTTTTGCCAAAAATGTTTTAATGTAAGGTTTTCATTTGGTTTCACTGTTCACACCTCTAATATTAGGGTATATGTGTGTTGTTGACATTCGTTTTATAAATCTATTGGGGGTTAGGTTTGTTGTGTGGTTTTGGGCTGCCAATGCCATTGGAAGGGAGGTCATGTTCATGCTTTTTGGTTTCACAGTATTTAATTTAGGATCTTTAATTCATTTAATTTTACTATTAAATTTTTCTAGTGTGTTGGAATGTTCGGATTGGTTTAATGTAACACCCCAAGATTACATGCTATGTTTCCCTTTGAATAATGCAATACCATTCATTGTACGCAAATTTGTGATTATAACACACCACACCCAAAAATAATTGACGTTATGAAAAGTTATACCCACTTTTTAAAATTTTATAAATTTTATTTTAAAAAACGGACTTCATTTTTGAATTCAGAATATCAATATTATCTTAGGGTTATTTTTGGAAATTTTTCTAAAAACATTCAATTTTTGATGAAAAGTAAAAAATACTGCGTTATTGGTTAAAACCGAAATTTTATTTAAATACTTATTTAATTTATTTAATTTCTATTATGTCATAATAGATAAATAATACCTATATATGATCAATTTAATTAATTGGTGTCATTTTATAATAAGGTAAGATGTATAAAAATATTATTATACTTTTTACCGTCTTTTACCCACATCCTATGAGCATTTGCAAATTTTCATAAAACATAATTTTACGACTTATGTGTGTTTAATTTAAAATTTTTATGAGATGTGGATAATATTAGAAAGTAAAATATAGTTCAATAAATTTAAAATAATTTTTGGTGAATAGCAACTTTTGCCTTTTATTTACCACGGTTAAATGTAAATAGGGTATTTAAGGGATAAAATAATATCATAATTACCCTAACACATGTCCTAATTCTATTGGATATGTATAATTCTACCAAAAAAATTAGGAATAAAATATGACCCTCTTTGGAGCACTGGGATAATATTATGACATTTTATATTATTTAATTAAAAGAAAAGTTAAAAGAGTTAAAATCAATGTCTAAAAAAACCATTTTTAATATATTGATACACACAATATAAATTAGACTATAAATATTAATTATAAATATAAAAATATTTCCTATATATTATTATTTTATTTATTAATTTTGAAATTAAAAAATTTAATTTAGTTATGACACAATGATGATGCATTAATTATGTTGTTAATGAAATATTAAAATAATTGATATTATAAATATACAAAAAAATTTTAAATTGAGTCTTCAAGTTAAATTAGAATAAATTTCTAGGTTAATATGAAATTTTATCATTGGTTAAATAAGTTTTATTCTATGTGATAATGTATTTATGGATCTCAAAAAAATCAAATACTAAATTGTGTCAAAATTGACATAATTGAGTTTTGAAAACAAATAGAATATTAGTAATTGGTATAATATTCCAAAAAATATAAGGTTTATAAAAAGAACATATATAAGGTTGTATATTTTAATAATGAAACACATGGGGTTCTCTTGACTTGTTATACTTTGTTTATTATCCATAAAATAAAAAAATACAATGTGAAATGCTAAATGTCAAACTATTTAATTAATAATTAAATCAAAATGATAAATTTTATATGCTAACCTAAACCTATCCAAAACCCATTGGTTGAGATGTTTTTTACTCATACCCACCTTATCCTAGAAATAAATCATTTTGGAGACATTATAAACCGGAAATGATTTTATTATAAAATAATATTTCAAGCTTTTCCTAAAGTGACCCTCACCTCTCTTATAAAAGGCCACTTCACCTTTTCTTAATTTCCCACATCCAATGCCTTTTGGATCATCCAATACCTACCCAAATATCTTCCTAACATTCCTACCTTTATCCTAGAGGCCTTATGTTGGTCAAAAATCCAACCTATAGATCCTTTTTTATCAAATCAAAAGGAAGAACCCGAACAGAGGTAAATATTTAATCACCTCTTTCAAGTTCTTATCCTCTTCCATGCCATATTTCTTTTATGTTTCCATACGAATAAAATAACTCAAATAAAATATTTATAATGTGATGTTATTATAAAAATTTTACAACCATATACAATATTCTATCCATCAAATGAATGAAAAAGTCACCATACGTGCGTACGTATAACTTACCGTCTCCATGTTGTGGGGTAGATTGTTATTCAACACCTACTTATTTGGATGGGTATAATAATGAGAATGAATTATTTAAATAATAAATAGAACATGATTATTATTCTTTTTATATGACATAAAATCCAATTAAATATTATTTCACCATCAACATAATGATATCATCGATCATGCATAGGTAGGAATTACTGTCTCCACTAACGTGATGAGATTCATTCCCCATCGTAATCATTCAAAAATAGTTTTCATTATATAATTTAAAATAATGTTTAAAAATATTTTGTTTTAGTCATATACATTTATTTAAATGTTAATGATTATTTATAAAAGTTTACGCTATATTGTTATCCTTACTGAGCATTTGAGCTCACCCTTTCTTTGTTTTATTTTCCTTGAGATGTGAAGAAGTATTTTATGGTTGACCTCTAGGGATAGGATAAGGATATAAGTGTGTTTAAAGGGGTAAAATGTTGTTGATGTTTTTATTATATGATGTAATGTAAAACTTATGAATGTATCTAGTACTTCAAAGGATACAAAACTGATCTGTCATTCGGTAATTGATTCTTTGTATCATGCCAATGTTATGTAATGATACACTGAATCTGGGTAACTATGGTTGGGGTGTTTCATATGGCATCAGAGGAAGTTTATTAAAAACAATGGAAACTAGATTTTGAAAAACTCTTATTACAGAACACTACCCTATGAAAGTCTTTGAGGATTAGTATAGATGGGCTTCCTTGAATTTTTGTACTGTAGATATTTTGTTCGTTTTCTATGAAATACATCACTGTCTGGATATGGGTAGGTAGAGGTGGATCTGGTACAGATGTACTTAGGTGTAAAACCTGAAAACACCAATTTGAGCTAGACTCAAACGGGAACTGGTGCATGACAATGGGCCTTGTTTCACTCTTGGTTACGAAACTCCAAGGGGATATGATTAGGATAATTATCATTTTATTTACAAACCATTATGAAGGATTTATGAGTATATACTTCTCAATGAAAACATTTTTATGATTTTTGATTATATCTATAATTTTTTCAGTTTATGTTATGTGTTTTACATGTTCAGAATTATGTATTGTGGTTTATAAACTTATCTATTGTATGGAATTGTTTAGAAAATGGCACATAGTGGAAGGAACGGAAACCGTATCAAAGCATGTAATCTATGTAAGTATTTCCCTCTTACTCAGGATAATTAAAGTGGAGCTATTGAAGAAACTAGTGATGCTCAGCTTATCACCATATTGAGACAACTCACACAAGTCTTGAAAAATAACCTTACCTGTATGGAGCACCCTGATCAACCACATGGATGATCAATGTTAGACTGATTAATGGGGAAACAACAACCAAAATTCAATGAAACAACAAATCCATTTGTACCTATGTAATTGATATGTTCCTTAGGAAGAATATTTCATGCTTTGGGATTAGGGATATAGAAAAACATGTCATGGAATTTAATTGCCTCACGGGTGATGCAGATCAATGGTGGTCATTGATCCAAAACACAAAAGTAGATGAAGAAGTGTCAAGCATGGAATAAAGTGTGTTTAATGATATTTTCATAGAAAAATACATTCCTCATGACCATTGATCGGATATGGAAATACAATTTATAAGTCTGAGGAAAATGTTGGATGAGAATGTCGCAAAGTATAAGGATAACATTACAAGGTTAGCAAGGCATGCTATAGATTATATACGTAACCCAAGGAGTTAGATTGGTATATTCTTTGATGGGTTAAAAACATTTCTCTAGAGAGAATAAGACTAAAAATATTTGTTATCATATGAAGATATTGTCTCTTGTGTTATCAAGACAAAAAATGAATTATCTATGTCTTACGACTTTAAAAGCAAACTAGGAGAAGAAGTGATCTGATAAACACTGTGGAAATGTAAATAAGGGGAAGAAGGAAAAAGTTTAATTTCCATCCATTAGTAAATGTGGTAAGAAACACCCTGGTACATTCCTGAAGGGAATGGGAGTCTATTACAAGATTAGTTATAAAGGCCACCAAGCTCATGATTGCATGGGAAAAAAAGATTCTATCAATTCTGAATTCTACAATTGTTGTGAAAAGGGGAATTATGGAAATGAATGTAATAAGATCCAAGGTAACATATCTTAGAAAAGGAAAAGTGAGAAAGTCCAAGCATATGTGATCACTACTGCTAAGGTTGAATCTATTAATGATGTGGTTGAAGGTAATTTAATGGTTTAATGATGTTTATCCTATGCTTTAATTGATTCGGGATCATCACATTGTTTAATATCTTCCCAGTTTTCTACGAAAATTAGATATTTCCATTTTGATCTAACACAGGATTTTTTAGTCCAAACTGCTAATGAAATAATCATATCAACAATGTTTTGTGAATCAGTTCCCCTTAGGGTATATAAATGTTATTTATCAACTAATATCATCATCATACCCATGATTTAATTTGATATTATCCTTGGTATAGATTGGATTTGAGACCATGATGCGGAAATTTATTGTAATAAGATGGAGTTTACAATTCTCAATGATGATAATGAGTACCTTATCTTTAGAGAAAAAACATCACCACATCATTCTTATCTAGATCTACCCTAGTAGGTCAACTAAATATAATTATTGGGAAGGAAGAGTATTAAATAACTATCGATGAGGAAATGAATTTTCATATATAGGATGTATGTATTGTGCAAGATTATGTTTATGTGTTTCTAGATGATTTACTTGGACATAAACAAGAATGAGAAAATGAGTTCTATATTGATTTAATTTCTGGTTCAAGTCCCACATAGAGACCCCGTATAGAATGACCACTGTGGACCGTGTGGAACTAAAGATAAAACTAGAGGAATTGAGTAATAAAGGATATATTCTCTCTAGTGTTTCTCCATGGGTATCCCCTGCTCATTTTCTTAATAATAAAGATGAATCTATGAAGTTGTGGATTTAATACATGAAGATTAATGATATTAAAATCAATAACAAGTATCCCCTACCTAGCATTGATGATTTATTTGATCAACTTGATGGGGATCAATAATTTTCAATGATTTTACTTCGATTTGGATATCACCAATTATGTGTGGAGAAGGAATATATTCTGAAAATCGCATTTTGAACAAGGTATGGGAATTATGAGTTCACAGTAATGCATTTTTTATTAACTAATGAATAATCTATTTTCATGGATCTAATAAATAGAGTTTTCAAAGAATATCTTGGTGACTTTGTAGTGGTATTTATTGATGATATCTTGGTATTCTCCAAAAGATACGAAGATCATGAAAATCACATTTTCATTATCATAAGGACTCTTAGAAGAAATGAATTATATGGGAAGTTTATAAAATGTGAGCTCCAGTTTTAGGAGATTTCTTTTATTGGACATATAGTCTTTATATATGGAATATATGTCGATCCTTCTATGATAATGGAAATCCAAGAATGGCCAGCACCAATGAGTATAACTGGGGTACACAGTTTTATTGGTTAATCATGTTATTTTCAGCATTTTTTCCAGAATTTTTCCTGATTGGCTAACCCATTAACCAATCTCACACGTAAAGGGGTTATTTTTTTTTGCAAAAAAGATTGTGAAGAATGTTTTGAAGAAATGGAGAGAATATTAGTTAATGCTCTTATCTTGACTCTACCATCAATGAATGATGGGTCTGTTATTTACAGTGATTCTTAAAAGAAAGAACTTGGTTGTGTCCTTATGACAAATGATGGAGTTATTGGCTATGCATCCTGGCACCTAAAAATTCTTGAACAAAACTATCCCACAAATGATCTTTAGTTAGAAACTATAATAGTTTCTCTTAAAATATGGATACATTATCTCTATACTGAAAAAATGTGATATTTATACTGATCACAAGAGTTTGAAGTATATTTTCTCATAAAAATAACTCAACATGATTCAATGGTGATGTCTTGAACTACTCAAGGATTATGATGTCATTATACACTACCACCCAAAGGAAGGAAAATAAGGTGGAAAATTCTTTGTGCAGAAAAGATCATGAAGTTCTAAAAATGATGAGAGTCGAGAAGGATTATATATACATGGATCTAGAAAATATGGATATGGGAATTAACATGGAAGGGGAAACATAAATTATTTTTTAATTGGTTTCCAAACCATCATTACTATAAAGGATAAATGTTTCTCAAACTGATGATGAGGATTTCAAAAGATAATTAATGCTGTGAACAACGGGGGATTGATCGACATTGTATATGAAGATGGAATTTTCAAATTTGGGAAGAGACTTTGTGTTTCTAACCTACCTAATCTAAAAATATAATTTTTTTTATGATGCACATAGCTCCAATTTCTCTATACACCCTCAGAGAACCTAGATGTTATGATATTTGAAGGAACATTTCCTATTGGACTACATGAAGAGAACGATTGCTTATTTTGTGTCACGGTGTATGGTGAGTCAAAAAATGAAAGTTGTAAGATAACATTCTAGAGAATTCATGCAACCACTTCCCATTCCTGAGTGGAAATCAGATGATATTATGATATACTTTGTCATGGGACTACCAAAGTCTCCTAGAAGGAAGGATGCAGTATTTGTCATTATTGATCGCCATACCAATTCAACATATTTTCTTATTATAATAGAATATTTATCACTTGATTTTTTAGAAAGACAATATATTAATGATGTTGTAAGATTTCTTGGAGTACCCCTATCAATTGATTCTCATCTTGATCCTCATTATACATTAAGATTTTGGAAAAGTCTTTAAAATGCCCTAGATACTGAACTTAATTTGAGCACTGCCTACTACCCTCAAACTTATGGACATTTAGAAGGGACTATTAAAACAATAGAAGACATGTTGAGATCTTTCTCACTTGACATTCAATGTATGTGGGATCAATATTTACCTCTGGTAAAATTTTCATATAAAAATAACAACCATTCAAATATTCATATGGCACAATATGAAGCGTTATATGACAAGTGATGTCACACACCAACCTGTTGGGATGATGTTGGTGAAAGAAAACTCGTAGTCCCAGAACAAGTTGACTAAATGATAGAAAAGGTGAATGTAATCCAAACCCACATCAAAGAATCCTAGAGTAGGGAGAATATCTATGTCGATTATCGAAAGAAGGATTTGGAATTTCAGGTAGGAGATAATGTTTTCTTAAAGACATCTCAATGTAAGGGTGTTATACGTTTTAGTAAGAAGGGTAAATTGAGTCTCATGTACATTAGACATTTCTAAATTCTATATCAAATTTGATTTATATCTTATCATTTGATAAAGCCTCCATGTCTCTCCAATGTTCATGATGTGTTCTACGTATCACTTTTGATAAAATACTTGCCTGAAAAAATTGAACTGGAAATAGATCAGTCTTATTGTGAAGAGGCAGTCAAAATTCTTGATACAAGATAACAACTACTGAAAAACCAGATGACTCGTCAGGTAAATGTTCATGGAGAAACCATAAGACGGAAAGGAAATATGGGAACCAGATGAACTTATGATGAATAACCACCCGTAACATTTTGTGGGTAGTATTCTATAATTTTTTGGATTAAATTATTTGATGGAAGGAAGAATTTATCCCCCCATGCTTTTAGGGTACGTTTCCCTTTGAATAATTCTATAGCTTCCATTGTACAGAACTTTGAGATTTTAACACACGACGACCAATCAAACTAGCCATTATGAATATTAATACAAACATTTAGAAATTTTATAAACTTTATTTTGAAAATAGTCTTCATTTTTGAATTCAAAATATTGAAAATATGTTAGGCTGAATTTTTGGTATTTTCCTGAAAACATACATTTTTTATGAATAGTGAAAAACACTGCGTTATTGGTTAAAATAGTCATTTTATTTAAATAATTATTTTCATATTTAAATTTATTTTAGGTCAATGTAGATACACAATACCTATATAATTCCAATTTAATTCACTGGATTCATTTTATAATAATTTTAGATATATAAAATTTTTATTGAACTTTTTACCATCTTTTACCCACCTCCTAGGAGCATCTTTAAATTTGCATAAAACGTAATATTGCCTCTTATATGAGTTGAATGTTAAGATTCCATGAGACACGTTTAATATCAGTATGTAAAATGTGGTTCAACAATATTAAAAAAAATTGGTGAATAGTAATTTTTGACTTTTATTTACCATGGTTAAAAGTAAATAGTGTAATTATGTGTAAAAATGATATCATAATTACCCTAACACATGTACTAATTTTTTGGATAAGAATAATTAGACCAAAAATCACTAAGAATAAAATACTATCCATTTTTGGTCCACTTGAATTAAATTAGGACATTTATTATTATTTCATTTAAAGAAGAGTTAAAAGATTTAAATTTAATTTTTAATAACTAAACCATTTTTAATGTAGGGTTAAAAATAATATAAATTAGGCTATAAATATTCATTATAAATCTAATAATATTTCTTTCATAATGGTATCTTATTTAAAATTTTTAGATATTAAATAATTTAATTTTTTTATGACACAATAATGATGCAGTAATTAACCAATTAATGAAATATTAAAATAATTAATATTAGAAATATCCAAATTAATGTAAATTGTGACTTCTGATCAATTAAATGAATTTCCAAGGTCAATATGACATTTTATAATTGGTTAGATTGATTTTATTATAAGTGAAAATTTTTTGATGGCTTTCAAAAAAATTAAATTCTAAATTGTGTCAAAATTTGCATAATTGAGTTTTTAAAACAAATACTATATTATTAAATAATATAATATTCTTAAAAATCTACAGTTAAGAGAAAGGACATATATAAGGTTATATATATTGATATTGAACCACATGGTGTTCTCTTGGCTTGTAATAGTGTGTTTATTAACCATATAATAAAAAAATACAAAGAGAAATGGTAAATGAAAAACTATTTACCTAAGAGTTAAATCTAAAGGATAAGGTTAATATAATGACCTAAACCTATCTAATACCTATTGATTGAGATTTTTTAGACACATCACCACCATAGACTCTAAATAATTTATTTTTAATTCATTAGTAACTGAAAATTATTTTACTATAAAATAATATTTCAAGCTTTTCCTAAAGTGACCATCACATCGCTTATAAAAGGTCGCCCCCCTTCTCTTAATTTTAAAACTACTAAGACATTTGGAATGGCCAAAACCTACCAAAATATCCTCCCAACATTCCTCCCATCATCCTAAATGCCTTCTTTAGGTCTGAAATCCAGCCTATGGAGCCCTTTTAATCAAATAAAAAGGAAGAATCTGAAGAAGAGGTAAATATTTCCTCACCTCTTTCATGTTTTTTCTTCTTCCACATCCACTTTTGTTGTTTTTTCCAATATAAAATAATTACTCCATTATATTCGATATAATGTGATGTTATTATAAATATTGTACAACCATATTCATTATTCTATTAATCATATGAATGACAAAGTCACCATACAGTAGTACATACGGCTTACCGTCGCTACGTTGTGGTGTAGTTTGTTATTCAAACATTTCATTATTTGGATTTGTATAAAAATGAGTATAAATGATATAAATAATAAATATAACATGTTAATGATTCTTTATATATTATATACCATCCAATGAAATATTATTTCACTATCAATATAATGAAATTTCCGCTCGTGCATACGTACGGATTAACGTCTCCACGAATGCGACGTGATTCATTCCCCATCGTAATCATTCAAGAATAATCTTAATTATATGATTAAAAATAATGTGTATGTACATAATATCATTCAGTATATGGATTAAAAACATATTATAAATAACAAACATGTCTTACGTAACCGAGAATATGAAAGAAAACAAATCAGTTAACACATAAAATGATGATAATACTAAAATATTATTAACAAAGAAATATTTGAGGATCGTATATAATATCATATTCATGTATATAGTTCTTGTATAATTTAATAAAAATCTATTAAATATTATATAATAGGTTAACGTACACTCTACCAATAAATATTACAAGGTGATTGTTAATTTCACAATCTCTTTATTATCTTAGGTTGTTTTTACGTAAGTATCTTCTGGGTCCTCTTTATCATCCACATCCATGTTTCTTAAAAATATTTTTCAAAAAAAATTACTATTTCCTAAAATATATTTTAATGTCATTTATAACATTGTTTTTTTTATAAAAAATTTATAACCAAAACTTTCTGTCCTTTTCCAAATAATGTATTTATGACCATCTCAACAAAATTTAGGTAGAATGTTTTTTTGACTTATACGGTGGGTGCAGCTATTTTCTACCATTATAACATTGTCGAAGCATCCCATAAAATATTATAAGAATATTTTCAAAATAAACGTTTTCTTTTATAATCATATGACTTTTAAATGATTTCAAAATACAAATAGATATTTGTCTAAAAATGTTTTTATTTTATCTATGTCAACATATATTGATGGATTTTTAGATTGTTTGAAGTTGAGTTATTATGATACAAATCTTCCATAATGTATTAAAGGTTTTCTAATATGTTTTATTATGGATGTGTTATTTTTACACCGTTCATGGCTTATAGATAAAGTATTGAAATTTTTATGCTAGTTTTAATACAATTGTTTATGTTATGTTTAATCCTTTTCATATGAGGAATGTATTGGACTTAGTAAGTGATGAGTGGAGCTCACTATAGCTCATAGATTCATCGGTAGGTCTCAAAAGACAATCTAGTGTCTTGTCATAGGGGCTTGAAAAAATATTATTTGTATTCAAGGAACAAATCCTTGAATATTTTGTTATGAAGTCTAGAACTATGCATTCCATCATTATGAAATTGGATTTTGAAATTGAATGTGATTATTCAACTAGAATAATATCCCTATGAATATGTAAATTGAATTATTTGATTTTATCTTTTACATATCATGCTGATGTATATGTTTAAAATGATTTTTTTTAGTCATATACATTTCCTTAATTGTCTATGATTATTTATGAAATTTTACTCTATATTTTTATCCTTACTGAGCATCTGAGCTCACCCCTTTAATGATTTATTTTTCCCAGGATGTGAAAAAGTATTCTATGGTTGACCTCTAAGGAAAGCCTAAGGATATAAGTGTGTTCAAAAGGGGAAAAATGTTGTTGATATTTTTATTTCATGATGTAATGTATAACTTATTAATGTATCTAGTACATCCAAGACTACTAAATTGATCGTTCTTTCAGGACATGATTTATTGTTTCTTTCCAATCTTACGTAATAATGCACTGAATCTTGTTATTTGGGGGCGGGCCACTACATTTCAAGTCATCGGTTCTAAGGAGACATTCCTTTATTTTCATAGGTAATAACATATATATATGTAGGTTACCCCCATCATTTTTATATTCATCCATGTTCATGACCTATCCAACATAGCCAATACAGTGAGTACCCCAGACCCACCTTCCATAAGCTAGGGGATGGTGGTTATCACTGAATAGAAAAATCTAAAAATGGAAGAAATTTTAATTTTAACTTGTACAAACACACATTACACGAAATGTGGAATGGTTAACATTAGGTAAACCAAAACTGTCATAAGTCTACTACTGTGAGTAAAATGAAAACTGATAGTAAATGGGCCAAAATACAAACCCATCCAAAGACATATAAAAAACGGAGTAAAAGATCATTGATAATATGTCCTCTAAAACCCCATATGTTGGGTAAGTGTATAGTACCTAATATAAACTATATATGTATTCCCTTCTACCCAATCTCACTATACTCCACCTACTCCTAGGCCAATGAGTCCTCTAACATGGTGTTAGTCATCATCACAGTACACGACACGTGTTAGAGAATCCCATGTAGGGGTGAGTAATACAATACTAAAAAGGTACCCCAACCCAAATAGATAAAACCACAAAGAATAACCAAAAAGCATGATCCTAAAGAAAAACACGTCACACTAATTATAACTCAAATTATAGGTTGTATAATTATCGGACATTAATCTGAACATTCATACTACCGAGGGATTCATCATATAGGCTCACTTATAACCCGGTCCATCGTTACCACTGAAACCCATTTTTCTTTGGGTCTAGTTGGATCAATTAGACATGCTCGCCTCTAGGCCATATGGATCACTTAGACTATATCATATGTGGGACAACTAGATCACATTGACACCCTCGTCTTTGGGCCAACTAGATCACATAGACCCTCTCTTATTTGGGCCTACTCGATCATTAGGACCTGCTCATATATTTTCCACCAGGATCTCTTAAACCCTCTCATCTCTAGTCCAACTAAATCACATAGACCCACTCATATCTAGGATAGTTGGATCACATAATCCTACTTGTATTTGGTCTAGCTAGCTCAATATGTCCCAGTCATCTCTTGGATAGTAGGATCACTATGACATGATTGGCGTATCATTCGTGCCACAACCCACCATACAAATCCATCTAATTGCACGCTTGATTATAGGGAAATCTACCCCTCAACTCATTAGTCCAATCTCAGATACCATGAAATCTCACATAGATCACTCCAAAAGGATGGTCTTGTAACAAGGGTCCCAACATAGAAGACGACAGATCAATCAGACTCTTGTTCTGAAATATAATGTCATTTTAGATAATAGGGCTCAGTTCTATCTGTGCCAGGTCTAACCTGGTCAGACTGACCCATACAACCAAGATCATGGGTCCCGCCTGACTTGACATAGTTCATCCAACTCGACCTGACCCTTTTGATAATGGCCCCGCTGATCCGGATTGGCTATCGGGCTAGGACAATTTTGTCTTGCATGACTAGGCCTGGTGTGGCCATAGAGTCAGCCCACCAGGTCGCCCTATGACCTGTTTTCATCCGTATTCACCCAAAAATGGTGGGCCATTTCCTTCCAAACCTAAGCTACCTAGAAGTCAGTTTTTTCCCGTTGGTATGACCTACATCAGAGAGCCATATCATGTCCAGTTCAGGCTAGTTCCCCCCTTCTCAGACGCCTATGGAGCATCTGGTTCACACAACATGTGGACGGTTGAGGCCAGCTGCCTCCTCCACATGTGGTGGAGGACCGCAGGTCAGATCCTGCCACAACATGCCAGCATGAGCTACTCCTAAAACATGGATCCCAAGTAATTTCACCAATCTGCGCACGTCCATTCATGTAGATAGGTTTCCACATGTTTCCCGCGGTTTTCCATGGGTCCAGCTCGCCGCTGCGGTCTTCAGACCATTGCTCTACATTGGATTCAACTCTAGAATAGCTGAGTGGCCACATATGCATACCACAAGAAGATGTAATCTGTGTCGGCATCACATTTCATCGATGTGGTTCACTACTGGCATGCCAATACCCGCATACTGCCTCATCCAGGGTGATGGGGCCCGATGCTGTCGTCGCGGCCTCGTGCCGCTATCGCGGCCTTGTACCCCCACCACTTCCTTATATCACTGTCTCTCACTAGTGTCGTGGGCCACCAGTCCACAACTCTTCATACTACTGATTTTACATCATATGCCCCCACTATCATTTTCTCTATGAAGAATTCAAATAGAGAGATGGTTGGGATGGCAAAAACCACACAAATGAACAACAATCCTTTTTTTGTGTCGGTCAAAATTGTTTATGTTAGTGGGATAATGATGTATAAATTTTAAATCACTAAGATTTAATGCCAATATCATCCCCCAATTATATTTCTCAACACTACGTGGAATATTCATATATGAATCAATATATTATAGAGTTGATCTATGTTCATGGTTTATAGGGTGGAACAGGAAAAACCATTCACTAATTATCTAATCTCCATATTAGTTGGATTTCAATCCCATGATGAATTTGTCCCTATAGGCTATCCATCCATGAAGGTCCTTGAATCATCCTTGAGGACGGAAAATGACAAACCGGATGGGGAGTGCTCAATGTCTTTGTTGATCAGTGTTCGACATTCATCAACAACGATCGTCTAGAGATTCTCAGTGTTTCTCCCAATCATTGAATAATGCACCCTTGGTAAAATCATTAATGGTGGAAAAAAAATTTCCTTTTCATTACATAGCTCTGTTGTTACTCTATTTCATTTATGAAACGACTTTTTGGATTTTCTATGTTACATCACCATTTCACTACATCAATTTCATTTGTTAAAAATAATAATTAAATAATCATTTTTATTTTATTTTAATTTTTCATAAAAAGTATGAAAACAATCATTCACCCTCTACCCATGCTAGTTTAATTTAAGCTCATCCTAAGGGAAACACACCATCACAATATTAATTGTACTATTGTATATCCAATCTGAGTAACTGTTTAGTGCCTACACGGATTTGAAAATAAAATAATTATTATGAAATTATTTTATTTGTGGAAAAAAATACATTTCCACTATTGGCCAGCACATGAAAATGTTATTCCATTTATAAGTAAATCTTGATTCTCTGAGTTCAAAGGTGCCCTAACTTTTTTGATATGGACACTAGATTAAAATTCAAAAAAACATATAGGAATGTTTATTTAATTAACCTTAACAATGTTCAGAAATTCATTTTGACCACTTCGAGCTTCATAATTAAGTATCATCTAAGTGTCTGGTCTCAAAATAATCCCATTTATCTTTGTTTATGAAACAATCATGGAACAATGGGGTATTACATTACTTCCCCTGATTTAGGGCTTTAAATCATCATAAGCCAAAACATGGTCTAATCAAACAAATGGTGGTAATGAGCACAAATATGAGTCTCTCTCTCCCACATGATCTCCTATAGATTCGCCAGATGAGAATGAACACACACCATATGTATCAGTCGTTCACAAATAATACTCTCTAGATGATCATCTATCTCAACTGAGTAGTCCACGAATGACTCCATATCGTCAATCTTCTACTCGCCGTGGTCGATGACGCAAGAAGGGTCGGGCTTGTATATTCTTAGCTGGGTACACGGATGACGTCGTGAAGACTGTATAACTATAGAGAAAGAGAGATTTTGTATGCTAACTCACCAAATCTAAACAGTATTAGGACATGAACTATGAACCTCATAGATTACATGTCATGCCATCCAAATCATGGTATCGCTCGTCGAGGAGAGACCCGCATGAATGTGGCCCCCCTCCTTAAAATCCAATGGTCTTCATTTCCTATCATCATAGGACTTATATCGTCTCTATGTGGTCTTTTCTATTATCATATGAAATTTACCTTCTCATTAGTAGCTTATACCATCTATTGTCCAATGAGGGATGACTACTTTAGGTACGTCTACCATAATGGTGACTTGCATGGTCCACCGTAAAATGTCTGAAACGGTGCCATACTGATGGACAGTGGAAGATGTTAGTTAATGTAACTCCACTAGTGCCAGATGGTCCTCCCAAATGTGTTCAAAATCAAGGATTCAAGCATAAGGAATGTTTTCCATGGTTTATATAGTCTGCTCCATCTGAACATCTATCTATGGATAAAATGTTGTACTTAATAGCAGCTGAGTCCAAAAAGCCTCCTAAAATCTCTTCCACAACCTGGATGTAATGTATGCATCATGATCTATGACTACCATAGATAGTAATTAATGGATTAAAACAATCTATTTTCATGTATAGAAATCCCATGACCTCTAATAAACCCTTCTCTTGAATTGGTAGGAAGTGGGCCAACTTGGTGTGTCAGTTATCGATCAAAAACATTTTATTATCCCATATGGGTATATTTGTTATTACAATCATGAAATCGATAAATATCCCATCACGCATCCACTTTGGTATATATATGTGGTTTATCAATTTTATTGGAACCTGTTGATCAGAATTGACTTGCTGAAAAGTGAGACATATTGAAAAAAACTCTTCTACTAGATTCATTACCCAAGACCACCAGTACTAATGTTTGATGTCCTGATACATCTTCATCATTCCATCATGTACAACAAAATGTTATGTATATAACTCCATCAACACCTCATCCCGCAACTCCATTTGTATTACAGTGCGTCTTCTGAAAAGGATGATGTTATACACACCTTTTGAATATCCAATAGGGGAATGACCTATGGATATATGGGAATGTGTAGTCTCGTAAATGTAATCTCTGAGTTGTGCCTCTGTGACTCACTGTAAGAGTGGAGGGGAAACTACTATGGACTGAAGATAAGATTATTCAACACTATCCATAGAGGTTATATGATGTGAGGCCAACTTCTCTAAGGAATCATTTAATAGAAATGTAATTGATCTCTTGTTGAGATCATCTTTCACCTTGTTCCCCTTCCAATGTGTGTGAACTATCTCAAAGTCATAGTTCGGGAGGAACTCTAGCTAAAAATACTATCTCAGATTCATATCATAATGAGAGAAGATATACTTGAGACTTTTTTTGTAATAGTATATGATGAATAATTCTAACATAATGTAATGTCGCCACATATTTTTTGCGATGACTACTACTACCATATGAAGATATTGAGATGTATATTTATTATCATGCAGTCTCAACTGTCTTTTTCCATAAGCAATCACTTCCTGACTCTGAATCAAGTCACAACCAATCTTGGATCATGATGCATCATAGTACACCATGAAGTCGGTGCCCCCTCTCAAATACTCAATATGGGGGAAACTGTCTATCACTACCATAGATTATGAAAGATCATTTGTCATCGTTATTTCGACATAATGGGTTTTACCATATTCTGCCAATTCTATCATGGGTGCTTCTACTCTGGACAATTTGCATACAATCCTCTGGTAGTACCCAGCCAACCCAACGAAACTTCACACCATGATAGCACTCTTGGATGTATCACAAGATATCACCACCTCAATCATCACTAAAACACCACAAAATCATCCTCTTAGATGACTTATCCAAGGAAATCGACCTTTCTTATCATGAACTCACACATTGAGAGATTACAGTAAATATGGTGCTCCTAGACTGTGTCTACAATCATACTCATGTGATTTTTCTACTGCTCCTCTAACACTGAATACACTATGATATCATCAATGAATACCACTAAAAAGTGGTCTAGGTACAGCTGAAATATCCTGTTTATTTATCCAATGAACACAGGGTGTGTTCGTCATGACAAACGGAATTACTAAGTACTCATTGTGTTTGTAGTGAAATCTAAAACTCGTATTTGAGATGTAATCATCTCACACTCGATGCTGGTGAAAGTCTGATCTATGGTCTATTATTGAGAACAATTTAGATACCTTCATCTGATTTAAGAGGTCATCAATTCTCGGTAGATGATACCTGTTCTTCATGGTCACCATGTTCAAGAACCATAAGTCCGCACAAAGCATCAATAATATTTCTACCTTCTCGGATAAAAACATTGGGGTTTCCCATGGATAAATTATGGGACTTACAAAAACCTAACTCTTCAAGTCATCCAATTATACCCTTAGCATTCAGAGATCTGTGGTAGGCATCTGATATGTAGGTGTAGATATCGATGTTGTCTTGGGGTATAGATCATTGAATATGTCTGCCTCTCTACGAGGAGGTAGTCCTGGAACATCCTTTGAAAAGAAATCCATGTACTCGTCCACAACTAAAGGAAACTAAATACTCATCTCATCCACTAAACGAAGGTTCATTCTATCCAACTAATGAGTAATTGGTTTCACCCTCCTATTTCTGAGTTCATCATATTCTGCTCCACTTTCCTTCTCACTGAAAAAGGAAAACGTGTCCCCATTTTCGCAGGCACACCGCACATTGATACACAAATAGTCAATCTGAGTATAGACTATTGATAACCAGACTATATCAATTAAGATGTCATAAGGCCTTAATGCCACTACTAGGATATCCCAGCTGAAGCTATCTCCTTTTATATTAAGCTCACATAGCTGAAAACCATGTGTAGCTACCTAATCCCTTCACGTAGGTGTCTCTAACTATACGTATTGAGATAATAACTTGATCAGAAAATTTGAGATCCAAAAAAACATCTATGTTAAAGAAATAGTGACTAGAAACTGTGTCCATACGAACTACATCCATGTTTGTAAAGATATAGAAAATACCTTTAATCATACATAAAGCATCATGGACATATGCCTCCATCACTTGAAGCATGACTCACCGACCTGGTGGCCTTGTACCAATAACCCTGAGTCACAAGGTCATCCATCGTAATGTATGGCCAACTTTGACCTCTATTTCAACAGTTTCCTTCCTTCCATGGATGACATGGACACTAGCCGCCCTGATGGTAGCTTCCACTGGTAGTACTTTCTCAACAAGGAAGCTCTCTACCAGTGGAGTTTTCTCCGGCACCCCAACATGCTTTGGGATGCTGAGGGACATCGTCAATTCCCTGATCTCCCATTGCTACCCTTATTCAAGGTCAGGTCCACAAATAAAGGGTCTCACACTGTATTCGTAGTGTAACGAGGGAGGTCTATGAATCTCGTTGTGTACTCACCCACTAACAGAATACCCTAATGTAGATGAACCAACTACTAAATACACATTGATAACAATTTCTTAAGGATGATCTCCTCCTAGAAATTTTTCTCAATGTGATTTCAGGTGAGGGTCACCTTATCATTAGTATGGATGGCCAAACTACACCATCCCCCACTGACCCTTATAGAAGGCTTGCTACTTGAATTTCCATCTTGTCATGTTTTGTCCTCACTATAAAAACTCTCCACATCACTCCCTCAATACAATATATAAAGTCTAGATGACCTGTCTTTCCACTAATTCGAGGGGGTATCTATCACTGTAACTCATGTAATGCACTGAGCCAATATGTGTTCCCTACCAGTAGCACCATTAGTAATTACCGAAAACAGACTATGGTATCACATGGCCACTACATGAAGGAGCCATTTTAGGCAACATTCGACGCACTGAATACTCATTGCTCTGTGTACCATCCATGAGTTCACGTATTGGAATACTGGATGGTTGTATACATAGATGCATACTAAAAAGATAAATATGGACCAAGATCAAGATATTATACCCGGTGAGCTGACTCTGACTCAAAAAGATCATGATGAAAAACTCAATGACACATCTAAGAAGTGTTTTCATGAACCAAGGCGAAAAGAAGAATTCTAGGACCTGGTGTATGGATACATAGGCCACCACAAAAACAGTGGACTCTCTGGCCCAAAGCGGAGCTCTAAACATGTATCAAAGTTCGCCAAAAAAATTTGTAGAATCTTAGTTATTCTGGTAGAACCAACTTTTTGGGATACCACAATGTTACAACCCTTCTTCTATGGACTATTCTGTGATTACCTTAAACCCACCTTCCATTGTCCAAGGGCTAGAGACTAGTACCAGATAGGAATAACCTAAAAATGGAAGGCATTTTTCTTTTATCCAGTACAGACGCACACATTAAATACTATAGAAATGTAAACACAAAGTAATCCAAAAATATCACAAGACAAAATTTTTGTGTAAAATGAAAACATTAAGTAATTAGGCCAATATACAAACCCAACCAAAGGTATCTGTATACAAAAGGGAGTAAAAAATAACTAATAAGTTGTCCGCTGAAAACACCACCAGATGGGTAAGTGTCGAGTAGCTATTGGAAGCCATCGATGCATGCCTTTTCTGACAGATCTAACTGGGAGGCACCTATTTCTATGCCACTGATTCCTCCATCAAGACATTCACCATATTTATAAGAGACATCACATGATGGAGAAGCTTGTGCAGAGGTGAGTACCCCAAGACTCTATAGGGACCCCAATCCACAAAAGAAATTAAACAATGAATAACCACTTTGAAAAAACAAAAAACACGATCACAATGAAAACTAGCTCAAACCTGGTATAAATCAACCGGTAGTGCTAGTAGTAACTGCCAACTAATGGTTGCTGGTATCACAAGGACACCACCCAAACATGGCATCTCAGGGAACCTTCCATGTACCGAATCATCATCTTTCTATGGACCATTATCCTGGCCACATATTGGAATCTTGGATGGCTATCTACATAGATGAATCTGAAAAATATCAATATGGAACAATATCAATATATAATACATTGTTATATGAATCTGACTCAAAAATATCATGAAGAAACACTCAAAGACGTATGCAACCGATGTTTTCATGAACCAAGTCAGAAAAAAAAGTATTTCAAGAACTAGTTTGTGGATACATAGACCGCCGCTAAAAACTAGACTACCTAGCATAAAATACTAAAATTAAACACATAACACTATTACCCATAAATATTTACAAAATCATAGTTCGTTTGGTAGTATAGTCTTCCTTTGATACCACTTTTTTATGTCCCGACTCCTTTCATGGTTCCATGCCTGCCGTCTGCAAAAGACCTGACACACTCAGGAAAATCCACTAAAGTGTTGAGTAACAAAAAACCCTGAAGGGACCCAAATTCCTAAAAGAAAGACAACTAATCATAACCATAAATACATACCACAAAGCATGATCATAAAGAAAAATAGATCACACCAGTTATAAAACAATCTATAAGAAGTAGAATTATCATTCATACAACGGAACATTCTATATACTTATGGATTCATCATTTAGCTTGCTCATCACCTGGGCTAGTGGGATCACTGAGACCTGCTCATCTCTATGGCCTATAGGATCACATACACATGCTCGTCTTTTGTAACACCCCGATATTTTATTAGAAATATTATTTTTAATTTCATTGATGTATTCGGTTGTACGCAACAAAAAAATTATCATGCACTATACACAACACCATATTAGATTGTATTATATGCAAACACTATTCTTGTCTTGTGTTTCATGCAGGAGAAACCTTCCTCAATATCATATGTTGTACACAATACCGAGTTTCATTATATAACGATATATTGTTATAATATTATTATAATCAAGCTGTTATGAATAGTATTAACCACATTTTGTATTTTATTACATTATCATTCATCATACACATTATCTAGAACATGTTATGAGAACAAAATAAATTTTTTAGGTAAAATAAGTATTTTAAAAAAAATGCAGTTTTGCCGCCGTTTGATGGCGCACCCACTATAAATCTAGTTTTTGACACATTTCTGAGTACAATTTCACAAAATAAACATAGTAATATAAATAAGTATATAAAAATTTACTTTGGATTATTTTTTAATATATTTTTGTTAACTTTCATATTTTGATTAATAGTAAAAATATGCTAAAATTTAATTACAAATAGCTTTTTTCATCATGATAATTTATATGGATAAATTCTAATATTGAATTGTTTGAAAAGATATATAGAATGTATTTTTACCATTTAATATTATGTATGACATTGTCATTAGTTTTACATTGAATTCAATGGTAAAAACATTTCAATCTTTTTCAATGTTTTGACTTTTAAAACCCATTTTCTCAACAGTGGGATTAGTTTTAAATTAAATACTACGACTTCTATGTTTGGAATTTGAAAAAATAGATTCCATATTTAGAATTAATATGTCCAAATTATGAAAATAGGAAATTTTTTATTTTTAGACATTATGAAATGTAACTACTGCAAATTTTATTTACTATAGTTAAAGGTAAATCGGGTAATTATGGGTAAAAATAATATTATAAAATTACCCTAACACATGCCAAAATTCTATTGGATGAATAAAAGACTACCAGTATAACTTAAGGGTCTAAATATATTCATTTCACGAACTTTTTACATTTATGAGGATGTTATTATTATTAAAACCATAGAAAGTGACAACATGTCACTCTCTTATATCTTATAAGTGTAATAATTTTAATTTAGTGATAAACTACATAAAACTTTGAACATAATTAGTCACCGGAAATATAATAAAATTATCTACATTAATTGAAATTAATTATAAATTTTAAGGATTAAATAATTATCATTAATGGTGACACGATAGTGATGTAGAAATTATTTTATTAGATAAATATAAAATAAATTGTTTAAAAAATATTAAAACAAATATTATATGAACTATTTAATGTGATACACGAATTTTAACGATGAATATTACATGTTATGGATCAATTAAATATTTCATTATGAATATATAATATGTGTAAATTCTATTTAAATTCAAATAATTTTATAGTGTCACAATTGACACTATTGATATTTTATGAAAATAAAATATTATTAAATATTTTAAAACTCAAAAAAATTATAATTTTAAATTTATATTTATATGGACTAAACTGTCATTGAGTATCAAATTATACACAATTGAAAAAATATAAGTAAGTATATATAACAATTTAGAATATAGAACGTATTACCGTGAATAAAATTAAATGAATTAAATAAGAATAAAACAAAAATAATATGGTTAATATAAAACGCCATCATGATTAAATTTATTGGTTGATGCGATTACAACCCTGTCGCATCTCATCTTCGATGTTGATTCATTTTGGATGATTTTAGGTGGCGTTTTAGTTTATTTTAAATTAATATTTTGGAGGTCTCCTAAAGTGACCCTCTCCTCTCCTATAAAAGGACACATCATCCCTCTCATATTCACAAAATTTTGAGCCTTTATGCTCAGCAAAACCCAGTACATCTCACTTCTCTACTTTTCTAGAAATATACTAGAGGTCTGGGTTTTCTTAAAAGACTCACATTAGAGCCCTACGTGTAGGTTTAGAAGAGGCGTGTCGAAGAACAGATAATATCCATTACTGATTCATTCAAATTTATTTCTTCTTCTACTTCATCTTATTTAATTGTTTCATTATAAAAAAAAAATATTATCACTAATATAATGATATGTAATTATAAATCTGAAACAACCATATTTCACCATATATCCTTCCTATATAAAATGATATCACCGCGCGTGAGTATGTAGGGCCTACCATCTCAAGGTCGTGGTGTAATCAGTTTTTCATAACCAACCTTCTTTGAAGGGTATAATAATGGAAAAAATAACTATATATAATTACTATAAAATCTTAATGACTCTGAGATATTATATAATCCACTCCAATTTCATTTAATAACCATGTGAATGATATCATCACTCGTGTGTACGTATGACTTACCGTCTCCATGACGCGATGAGACTCATTCTCCATGTTAACCATTCAAGAATGATTATTAAGTATATATTATAATTAATCATGAGACATATGAAATTTTAATGCTACAGTATCTATGTATATATATATATATTTCATTTACTTCCATTCAATTTAATAAGGAAACAAAAATAGCGTTTATTCGTATGTACGGCTTACCGTCTCCATGAATGGTGTATTTAATTCCATTTATCAATATATCATATATATATTCTGAATATATATTATATATAAATCATGTTATAAATTCTAGAATTAATTAATCATGATCTAAGTAATCATATGAGTAATTACAAGTCAAAACACATGTGATAAATGAAACTATTTTACCAAAAACACTGCTTTAACATGGAATTGACAAATAAACAGGTAATATAATGTTGTAAGTGAATCATATATGATATCATAAATACTATTAGAGTTCTATTACATGTTAATAATATGTTTAAACCCACTATAATGGAGTCTAAGACACTTATAGAAGAAATTTGACATAAGGAAAGGGATAATTATTCCAATATTGTACTTATCTGGGATTGTTTATTCGTAAGTATTTACTGGGGTTATGTTAATCATCCACGTCCATGTTTTCTACAAATATTTTCATAAAATTTTTACTATTATTACATGTATGTTTAAAGTAATTTTAACCCTTTTTTTACTTTTACCACATGGTATGGAAGGAATCATTATTTTTTTACCATACGAGGTACTTTTGACATTTCTGGCAAAAGTACAAGAAAAATGTTTTTTACCTTATACGGTCTGAATGAATTTTTACAGTTTCATAACAACTTATTTTCATGACGATTTATCTATATGATTTCATGATTTTTTTCAAAAAAAACTCTTTTTCTTTTAAAATTACATGGAATTTTGTGAAAAGAAAATGATTTTGATGACGAAATGATATTTTTTCTCAAGAACTCATTTCATGTGTTTTCTCATAATTATCTCTCATCTATGATGTGATTATTTAGTATGATTATGTTTCAAGTATAATTTCTATATTATTTACATGGTTTTATATTTCGTATGATGTAATGATATCTATTTGTTTTATATGGATTATGTTAAGATGGGATGATGATTATGAAACACATTTTATTCCTTGGGTTAGGATGAATACTTTATGATTATTTTGTGGCACACAAAAGAATGATTTCAATATGATTTGGGTAGGAACTATATCTCCCTCCAATGCATTGGGTAAGGATTTAAATCTCATGAGATAGACATCGTTGTAATGGAAATTAAATCCGGTTAAGTAATACAGGGATGGAACGGCAAGTAAACCCGGTTCAGTAATGGAATTTGTCCATTGTGATGGTCATGGCCACAATGTCATGGATAATATGGAAATAATATCATGTGTATAATAGTTTTCCACAAGTAAATTTTTTATTCCCATGATATTTTATCATGATTAATGTTCTTTTCTTATCTATGCCTTATGTACTTCCAGGATTTATGTCATTACTCATGATTTTGATGTTTTATGTTCATGTTTTGACGTTCAAATGTTTATGGGTTATTTTATGTTCTCCATGGTTTCCCTTACCGAGCTCACCTTTTTTATGTTTTATTTTCCCTAGGATATAAAAAACGGTTTTAGGTAAGAAAACAAAAGGGGAAGATATTTGGGGGAGATGTTGACGATCATTCACTATGATTAGAATATTTTGTTCCGAGTTTCCAAAGAAAATAAACTACTACGGTCATTGTGTGTCTATTTTTGTTATGTATTATGTATTTTGGAAAAGTAATGTAATGTCCGTGTATGTCAAGCTTGGGTCTTTACATTTGGTATCATATGGAAGTTTTATTTAACGTTTGGAAACTAGGATGAAAAATCTTTAGTGAGATATCTAGAGATATTTCTAATGTATGCCTAGGGATGTCCATAAGGTTAAGTATAAGTATAGGTTACAATTGTAGAATTATGACAAAGATCATGAATTACCTAAGATTAAACAAAAAATGTTAGATATTTATTGTACCCCTACTAGATTATGTTGTTTTTCTAGAATTATTTTTTCCTCTCACACTATTATTTTTGGGTTTTAGGTAATGGATGGAACCCGAAGAAACCATGTTAATGATAAATACACTACGAAATGCAATGATTGTACTTCTGAACAACCAAATGTTTTGATAAATGTAGTACAAGATCTTATTTCTATACTTACACAAGATATGAATCATTCTAGACATCAAAATTAGTATAGAAAGGAACAATATTCTATTGAGTCCTTCATGAGGCAACACCCACCTTATTTAAGTGGGTATTGGTATCCACTTGTTTCTAAACAATGGATCAGTACCATTGAAAAGATATTTTCCATACTTCTCTGTTTAGATAATGAAAAAGTCATTTTTTCTCTTTAAAATTTAGATGTTGAAGCAGACTAGTGGTGGACTCTAATTAAGAATATAAGGCCCCAAGATGAAATTGAATCCATGGAATGGTATGAGTTCAAGAACTTGTTTTTCAATATGTACATCCTTCATATTCTTCGAACGATGATGGAAAAAGATTTTCTTGAGCTTATGAAAAACGATGATGAATCTATTGGTATATACGAGGAAAATTTTACAAGGATTTCAAGGTATGCATCTGGAATTATCATCTAAACTGAAATTAATGATGATCGATTCTTCAGTGGCTTAAAACCAAGTCTTCGAAGAGAAATAGCTATAATAGACTTCAGTAGCTATGAAGAAATTATGCATAGTGATATCAAGTTAGAACTAGAAGTTGATGTTACATATCCATCTCATTGTTTAGACAAGAAATAAAAGATGGAGTTCAAAGAAAAAATCTCAAAAAATGGTGAAAAGAAGATGAATTTTTCGTTATGCTAAATGTGTGGAAAGAAGAATGGTGGAGATTGTCATAAAGGGACTTGAAAATGTTTTATGTGTGGAAAACAAGGTCATCGAGAAGCTGTGTGTCGAAGTAATGGGAAATAGGTAGCTAATGATATGAATAGTGAAAATACTACAGAGAATGGACCACCAAAAATTCAACGCTACAAGTGAAAGGAAATGGGTCATTATGCTAGCCAATTCCCTAATCCAAGGGTTAATGATGATCAAAATCAACAACCTATTAGGTAAAAGGACAAAGGGATGTCACATGTGATCATTAATTGGTGATTTTGAATATGAAAACGAAGTGGTGGAATGATTAAGTGTTTTTGTAATCGGATTGCAAAATAGTGTTGTGGAATATCATTTATAGTATCATAGAATTTTGTAATATTTATGTATTGGTTTATTCTGGTTTTCAATAATTGTATGGTACCAGTAATCATTAAAATTGATTGAAATATTTTTTGAAAGAAGATGATATGTTTATAATGAAGGGATATGGAGAAAATAATATATTTGATAGTATTAATGAGAATATGACTTGTATAAGGAAAATGTGATATCATGGTTTGAGTATATATAAATTATGGGATTTTGGTATGTGGAAAGAGTCAACTTTTGACAGCCTTCATGTATTCACTAAGGATATATGGTAATTCATGTTTAAAGAGAATACATGATAAAGGTATCCAAGTGTTTGGAATATGACCAACAAGAAATAACTTATTATATATGGGGGATAAATGATGGTAATCACATGATTTGAACATGTCCTCTCTAGTAATCATTTATTTATACTATGAGATTGGAAAAGAGTATTTTGGATAAGCATAAATGTTGAAATTTTTTAAGTTATACATCATATAGTATTTATTAAGGCTATAACTTTTTATATTATTTCAGAAATGTTATAATATTATTGTTTTAGAAAAAAGGACTACCCATAGGATAAGCGAAAACATGTCACGTTAGATAAAGATGGTGGAATCGAACACACAACCGAAGTGCGACAGACCTTTATCACCTACCACTAGCCTACAATATGTCCCTAGTTAGTATAAATTAGTTTTATTTTATTAAGTGGTATGATAGATGAATTTTATGTCCATTTTTTGGAATCATATATGGTTAATCTCACCATAGATGGACTTATGTATATTTAATTACTTTTGAAAACTTTTTGAGACAGATGAAATAATCTATCATTCTATCTCATGATCTGATAACATTTAAAGAAGGAAAAATTCATCTTCATTTCTTTAAATAAGAGATGAATTTGAAATTGTTCATTAAATGACCAACGATGATATTACACTGAAATCAAGTATGTATTTACCCTTATGCAGAAAATCATCAACTTTAGGGAAATGATCATGAAAACCAAAAACATTTTCCTAGTACCCTAATATACGATGAATCAGATGGTACCTTAGATCATCATATATTTATGGATTTTAAATTTTTGGCTTTTTCATAGCCATGTTCTCTACCACTCTCCATCAGATCTGGATGGTTAAATTTCTCTTTTATTCCCATATTTTCACATATGTTCTCTTATGTGGAATCCTAGTGATAAGTTAATTTGCGTAAACGTTAAATTTCATAAATTAGTTTTTAAAATTATGTTTTTATATTCCTTTTCATGATGTGGGTTTTTGTGAATGAAACTTTCAAGTAGTAAACCATTTACAACCCCAATGAATTTCGAGGGTGAAATTTATTTTAAGGGGGCTAGAATGTAACACCCCGAGATTTTATTAGAAATATTCTTTTAAATTTCATTGATTTCTAGTATTTTAAGATACACCAATACTAAATTTCTCTATACAAAACACCATATTGTCTTTTATTATATGAAAAATACTATTCTTGGCTTGTGTTGCACGACATAGCGACCTTCCTCAATAGCGTGTATTGTACGCAATACCGAGTTTCACTAAACAACGATATATTGTTATTATATTATTATAAACTAGCAATTATGAATAGTATTAACCACATTTTGAATTTTATAACATTCTCATTTATTTTACACAATATCTAGAACATGGTATGAGAACCAAATAATTTTTTTGCGGAAAATAATTAATTAAAAAAAATACAGTGTTGCCGCCTTTTGATGGCGCACCCACTATAAATCTTGTTTTAGACACATTTATGAGTTAAATTTTACAAAATAAACTTATTCATTGCAATAATTATATAAAAATTTACTTTGGATAATTTTTTATTAATTTTCTATTAACTTTCATATTTTGATGAATAGTAAAAATGCGATTAAATTTATTTAAAGACAACTTTTTTCATTAAGATAATTTATATAGTGAAATTATAATATTTAATGGTTTTAAATTATAAATAGAATATATTTTTAAAATTTAATATTATGTATTTCATTATCGTTAAATTTACATTGAATTCATACGTAAAAACATTTGAATCTTTTGCAATGTTTTATCTTTGAAAATTGGTTTTCTCAACAGCGGGATTAATTTTTAATTAAATTCCGCAACTTCTATGTTTTAAATTTGGATAAATGGATTCTATATTTCTAATCAGTTGGTTCAAATTATTCTAATAGGGAACTTATTATTTTTATACATTATGAATAGTAACTACTGAAAATTTAATTTACTACAATAAAATGTAAATAAGGTAATTAAGGGTTAAAATAATATTATAAAAATATCCTAGCACCTTAAAAAATTTATTGGATGAATGAAAGTCAACACATATCACCTAAGGGTCTGAATAGATTCATTTCATGGACTTTTGACCATGAAATGGATGTAATTATTATTAAAAAATAAGAAAGTGACAACATGTAACTCTCTTATATGTTATAAGTGTAATAATTTTAATTTAATGATAAACTTCATAAAACATCAAACCTAAAGAGTCAGAAGAAAGATAATAAAATTAACTAAATCATGTAAATTTATTTATAATTTTTAAAGATTAAATAATTATCATTAATGGTGCTACAATAGTGATGTAGAAATTATTTTATTGTTTGAAATATCAAATAAATTGTTTTAAAAATAATAAAAAAAATATTATATTAACTACTTAATGTGCTCTACAAATTTTAAACATAAATATTTCATGTTAGGGATCTACTAAATATTTTTTTTCGAATATATATTCTATGTGGATTCTATTTAAATTCAAATATTTCAATAGTGTCAAATTTGACACTATTGATATTTTATAAAAACAACATATTATTAAATTATTTAAAAATCACAAAAATATTTAAAAATTATAATTTTAAATTTATATGGTCTCAAATTTCATAAAATATCCGATTCTGGACAAGTCATAACACATAAGTAAATATTTATTACAATTTAGAATTTGGAATCTTATTAACACAAATAAAATTAAATAGATTAAATATGGAATAAAAAAATGATAAGGTTAAAATAAATTATCAACATGTCTAAATTTTATTTTTTGATGAGATTAAAATCACATCCCTTCTCATATTCTATATTGAGTCATTTTGGATGTTTTTTGGTGGGATTTGAGTTTGTTTTAAATTAATATTCCGGAGGTTTCCAAAAGTGCCAGTGTTCTCTCTTATAAAAGGGAACCTACTCCCTCTCTTATTCACAGCATTTTGAGCCCCCATTCTCGGTCAAAAAGAGTACATTTCTATTATTCACTTCCCTAGAAACATACTATAGGTTTCGGTTTTCTTCAGAGACCAACGTTAGTTACCTAAGAGGAGGCTTAGAAGAGGCACATCGAGGAAGAGGTAATATCCTTTACCAATTCATTCACATTTATTTCTTTTCTACATCCTATTCTTTAGTTGTTTCATTATAAAGTAATAAAATAAGTAAAACGCATATACTGATATGTTATTTTAAATATTAAAAAACTCTATTTCACCTTATATCCATCCTACGAAAATGAAATCACCGCGTGTGCGTACGTACAACCTGTCGTTTCGACGCCATGGTGTAATCAGTTTTTCATAACCAACCTACTTTGATGCCTATAATAATGTAATAAATTACTATAAATGGTTTTTATAAAATCATACTGATTCTGAGATATTATATCAACCACTCCAATTTCATTCAATAATCATGAGAATGATATCATCGCTCGTGCGTACGTACGGTTTACCGTCTCCACGACGCGATGAGACTCATTCTCCATGTTATCCATTCAAGAATGAGTATAATGTAAATATAATAAGTAATCATAAAATATATGAAATAATAATTCTAATTTATTTATTTATATATATATATATTTCATTTACTTCCATTCAATTTAATAAGGAAACAAAAACAACGTTCATGCATACATATGACCTACCACCTCCATGAACGGGGTATTTAATTACATTTATCGATATATTATATATATATTCTGAATTTATATTTCATATAAATCGTGTTTTACAGTCTGGAATAATTTAATCATGATATATGTAATCATATGAATAATTACAAGTCAAAACACGAACGATAAATGAAAAGATTTTACCCAAAATGCTGCTTTGACATGGAATTGACAAATGAACTGGTAATATAAAGTCATAAGTGAATCATATATGATATCATAAATATTATTAAGGTCCTATTCAAGTTATTAATATGTTTAAGTACACTATACAGGAGTCTGAGACACATACAGAAGAAATTGGACATAAGTTAAGGGATCATTATTCCCATCTCATTCTTATCGGGGATTTTTTATTCGTAAGTAATTACTAGGGATATGTTTATCATCCTTGTCCACGTTTTATAGAAATATTTTCATTAAATTTTTACTATTCGTCCATGTATGTTTAAATTCATTTTTACCCTTGTTTTACTTTTACCACATGGTATGGAAATAATTTTCTTTTGTTTATAATATGAGGTAGTTTTTGACTTTTCAGGAAATAATACGAGAAGAATGTTTTTACCTTATAGGGCCTGAATAGATTTTTACAGTTTCATAACACCTTATTTTCATGAATCTTTCTCTAAATGATTTCATGATTATTTTCTGAAAAATCTTTTTCTATTAAAATTACATGGAATTTTGTGAAAAGAAAATTATTTTGAATAAGAAAGATATTTTCCTCTAGAATTCATTTCAACTATTTTATCAAAACTATTTCCCATCTAAGATGAAATTATTTAGCATAATTTTGTTTCATGTATAATGTCTCTATTATTTACATCGTTTATTTTTATTATGATGAAATGATATCAATTTGATTTATATGGATTATGTTATGATGAGATGATGTTTATGAAACCCATTTTATTCTTTGGGTTATGATGAATGCTTTATTATTATTTTGTGGAACATGTAAGAAAGATTTCAGTATGAGATGGGTGATACCTATATCTCCATACGATTCATTGTGTAAAGATTTATATCTTAGGAGATAGACCTGGATGGAACGACAAGTAAAACTGGTTCAGTAATACAGGGTTGTAACAACATGTAAGCCCGATACGGTAATGGACTTCGTCCACTATGATGGTCTTGGCAGCACTACCTTGGATACTATGGAAATCATATCATGTGCATAATAGTTTCCCATAATTATATGTTTTATTCCCATGATATTTTTTCAGGATTAATGTTCCTTTATGATGTATACCTTACTTACTACCTAGATTTATGTCATTACTCATAATTTTGATGTTTAATGATCATGTGTTTATGTTCAAATGTTTATGGGTTGTTTTATGTTCTCAATGTTTTCCCTTACTAAGAATTTGAGCTCACCATTTTTATGTTTTCTTTTCCCCAATATATAAAGAAACATTTTATGTAAGAAAACAAAAGGAGAAGATCTTTATGGGATATGTTCAAGATCATTCACCACGATTAGAATACTTTATTTTTAGTTTCCAAAGACACTAAATGATTATGGTCCTTGGGTGTCGGTTTTTGTTATGTATTAACTATTTTTAAAAAGAAATATAATTTCCATGTATGTAAATCCTAGGACTCTACATCTCTAGCCAACGAAATCACATAAAAATTATTTTATCTGGGAAAACGCTGTCACTTAGATAGGTTCATCTTAAGGATAGTTAGATCACTTAGACCTACTAGTCTCTAAGCCAGTTGGATCACTATGACCCTCTCTTCTATTGGCCATTGGTATCACATATACCCACACGTCTCTGGGCCAACTGGATAACTTATACATGCTCATCTCTAGGACAACTAGATCACTTAGTCCTATCAGTCTCTAGGCTAGCTAGTTCACTATGTCATGCTCACCTCTTTGCCAGCTGGATCCCTAATAACTACTCATCATATCTTTCATGTCACATCCAGCCGTAGGATTCCTTCTTGTATCACACTTGATTCTTGGAAAATGTAATCCTCAAGCCATCAGTTGTATCTCATCATCCATGAATTATTATTTAGATAATTCCCAAAGGAACTTCTTGTTATAAGGGTCCCAATTCTAAAGATATCATGTCAATCAGACGCCTGATCTGAATGACACTGACATTTTAGAAAATAAAGGCTTGTTGTGTTTGGGCCCAGTGTGTCCTAGGAAAACCATCCTGACCTACTCGGCTCGGGGATCCTACATGAACCAACCTAGGTCCCCCAACCCGACCTGAATCTGTTAGGTGTGAACCAACAATGTTTTGTCTGTCCATTAGGCTAGGCCAATTGGGGCTTTCTGGACCCGACAGAGTTCAACCGTGAGTCCATCACACTGGGTCACCCAGTGACCTAGTTTCATCCATCATAACTCATAATAGTCGGGCCAGTTCTTTCCCAGCATGGGCTGGCACAATGCCCTTATTTGTCATGTCGGCCTGTCCCACATCGGTTCGTTGGCTCTTATATATCCTAGTCTACATAGTGACTTGATTCACACCACTGAACCGACCCACCAAGGCCAGTTACCCCCACTCCCCCTATCCATACGCCCGCAGGGCATCCGTTCTGGGATCCACGTAGCCACGTAAGGCCAGCAGCCTCCTCCACATGTGATCCAGGATGTAACAACCCAACCATTGTTACCCAAAATCGATGAATTATTACATAACATGGAATGATACAAGGAATCAGGTCCCAAAATACTGATCAGATTAGTAGCTTTGGATGTAGTTGATACATACAAAAGTTTTACATTACATCATGAAATAAAGAAACAACATCGTTTCCCCTTTGAACACTCTTATTTACTTTAGCCTATTCTGGTTGGTTAATCATAAAATACTTCTTTACATCCTTGGAAAAATAAGACATAAGAAATCAGTGATCTCAACTAGTCTGTATGGATAACAATATAGATAAAATTATCATAAATATAAATAAACATTTAAGGAAATGTATAAGACTAGAACATAAGCATTTTAAATTTAATTTTTAGCATAATATGGAAAATATAAATCAAATAATTCCATTTAATTATTCACATGAATATTGTACCTATAGAATAATTACATATTATCAATAGAAAATTTCATATTTATGGAATGCATAATTTCAGGCTTCATAACCACATAGTCAAGGTAATGTGCCAAGACTGCAATTAATATTTTGTCAAGGCCTTGTACCAAGACACTAGTTTGTCTGATGAGACTTACCGATTCATCGAGGAACTATAGCAAGCTTCACCCGTCACATATAAATTCTAATACATAACTCATGTGAAAGGGTGAAACATAATCTAAAAAATCATATTAAAACTAGAATAAAAAATGTCAATATTTTAACCACAAACCATGAATGGCGTAAAAATAGCACATCCACAGTCAAACATAACTCATTAAATACAATATCGATGATTGTATTATGATAAATAAACTTAAATCAAGAATAAACCACAATAATGGATATTGAATTAGATAAAAATAGTAATTAAAACTATTTTAGAGAAATATCCCATTTTCCGAAAAACATTTAAATGTATCACTATTTATCAAATAAGTCGTTCAAAAGTGATTTTTGAATCAATGTGTCTCATACCACTTTGATACTTCTAAAAACAATTTTTATATTAATTCAATCATGCCCATATAAATAAATACTTATAACTAATTTTAAGAATTTGATATTAATGAGAAATATATAGAAAAATAAATATTTAATACATTTAAAAAAATATTTTATTTAAAGAGTTTCTATCAAATTACGAGATGATTGAATACAGGTAATTAGGGAATAAAATTTAACAAAAATTATAACAACATGAGAAGAAAGTAATTTTTGATATAATATGTCAAATGATATTATATATACCATATAAATGTGAATTGGTGCAAAACGACAAAGAGGTCTCAAAGGAATGTAAATTGAGATGAAATACCTTGTAAAGATAGAATCCTTAGATTTAGGATAAATCAATGAATTAATTATGTGTGAAAGACATAAATACACTAAATATAAATATATATTTTGTGAAAATAATTCAGGTTACAGTAACAGATATTCTTTTAAAAAGAAAACCAATGACTTTGATGTTTACCTCAATGAATGGAAATTGATTTAAGATTACCCTTAAAAAATTCACATCAATGAAATGTGAATTTTTAAATGGATTTATTATGTGTATCAAAGTTATATCCATATAAAGGGTTTAGGATATTACTACATAAATATAAATAGTTATTCCATGCATAATCATTGACTAAAATAATAAATTAAGTATGCGTAAAGCCCAATGATTGTAAATTGAAATTTGAAATTCACTTACCGATTTGTAACTATCAAAACCTACAACCAAAGAAAGAAGTATCATACAATGAAGATGTAAATACCCATTAATTAAATTATATTACAAAAATAATCCAATAATGGTTAGTATATACACCACACAAAAGGAAATAGTGTCAATATAGCATAAATCTCACAAGAATAAGATGTGAGATGAAAACCCCTTTCCTTATACTTTTCCTTGGTCGAGGGTACTTTAAAATCCTATATAATAGCTTAATAATTGTTATTAAATTATACAAGAACTATATACATAAAAATTATGTCATATATGTTCCTTTAATATTTCTTTGTTAATAATATTCTTGTAGTATCATCATTTTAGGTGTTAACTGATCTGTTTTTCTTTATATGCTAGGTTACATAAACCAGGTTTGTTATGGATAATATGTATTTTATTCATATAAATAATGATATTATTTTTTAAAACATTATTTTTAATTCTAAAATGAAAACTATTCTTGAATGATTACGATGGGGGAATAAATCTCATCACGTTCGTGGAGACGGTAATCGGTACATATTCATGATCGACAATATCATTATATTAATGGTGAAATCGTTATAATTGGATGGTATATCATATATAAAGAATCATTAACATGTTATATTTATTATTTTAATTAGTTATTCTCATTATTATACCTATCCAAATAATTAATTGTTTGAATAGAAAACTATACCATGACGTGGAGATGGTAAGTCGTACGTATGCACATATGGTGCCTTTGTCATTAATATTATGAATAGAATAATAAATATGGTTGTACCATTTTTATAATAACATAAAAATATATAGATGATACTGGAGTTATAATTTTATAATGGATACAATAATGAATGAGGAAGTGGAAGAAGAAAAGAACTTGAAAGAGGTGTGAAAGATTTACCTATTTTTCGGGTTCTTCCTTTGGATTTGATCAAAAGGGCTTCATATTTTGAATATATGACCCAATAAAGGCCACTTGGATGAAATGTGGAATGTTGGAAGGATATTATGGTTGGGGGTGGATGAGTGAAATGTCTTTGGAGGTGTGAAATTAAGATAAGGACAACTACCCTTTTACAAAAGAGTTGAGTGCCACTTTAGGAAAAGCATGAAATCTTATTTTATAATAAAATAATTTTCGGTTTCTAATGACTATAAAATTATTTATTTCAAGGATATGTTAATTATGGGTTGAAAAACACTCAACCAAAAGTTTTTAGACTTGTTTAGGTCGTCATAATAACCTTATAGTTTAGATTTATCTCTTACCTAAATGGTTTGACATATACCGTTGTCTCTTTGTATTTTTATATTATATGGTTAATAAAACTACTATAACCAGCCTAGAGAACCAGAAGTGGTTAATTATTAATATATATAACCATATCTAATTCCTTTATCTGAACCTTAAATTTTTAGGAATATTAGATCAATTAATACTAAATTATTTTTTTAAACTGAATTATGTCAATTTTGAAAGTATTTAGTATTTGGATTCTATGAAAATCATAAAAACATGATTACTTCGAACAAAAATTATTTAATAAACCATAACATTCAATATTAACTGATAAAATTAGTGTAATTCATCAAAAGTATGAAATTACGTTTATTTGGATATTTATAATGTCAATTATTTTATTCATTCATTAATTGAGTAATTATTGCAACATCATTGTGTCATAAATAAAGTTAATTATTTAATGTATAATAATTATAAATAAAGAACCATTATATAAGAATTATGTTCATATTTCTAATGAATATTTATAGTCGAATTTATCTTATGTATAACTCTATACTAAAAATTGTTTGTTTATTAAAGTTTGAATTTAACAATTTTAACTCTACTTTAAATAAAATAATAATAAATGTACTAATCTAAAAAAAGTGGACCAATAGGATCATATTTATTCTTATGGTTTCTTTTTTTTCGAGTTACACTTATACAATAGATTTAGGATATGTGTCACGGTAATTATAATATCATTTTTACCCTTAATTACCCTATTTACTTTTAACCGTGATAAATAATAGCCAAAAGTTACTATTCACAAAAAATATTATCATCTTATTGAACAAAATATTACTTAATGATTTCAACCGTGTCCCTCATATTTTTTAAATTCAACTCACAGAAGCGCTAAAATTATGTTTTATTCAAATTTGTAAATGCTCATTGACGGTGGGTAAAAGATGGTAAAAAGTAAAATAAAATTTTACACATCAATTTTTATTATAAAATGACTCCAATGAATTACATTGAACATATATAGGTATTATTTATCTATTTTGACTTAAAATAAATTTAAATAAATATTTATTTATATAAATAGTCTCTTTTAATCTATAAGGCAGTGTTTTTCACTATTCAAAAAAAATTGAATGTTTTTAGAAAAATACCAAAAATTCACCCTAAGATAATTTTGATATTCCGAATTCAAAATTGAATACTATTTTACCAAATTAAAAACATATAATTTTCATTAATTAATTTAAAATTAATTCCCATGGTTAAAACCGAAAATCAGGGTTTTAAAAAGTAAAACTATCAAAAGATTAACATGTTTTTTAGTGAAATTTAAATGTGAAATTAATTATAATGACATAAATTTTATTAAATGATAAAAAATAATATATTTATAATTCCAACCCATTAGAATTAATAATTTAACATTATAATATATTTCGATTAAAAATGTTGTTTTCAATTTAAATTTTGTATTTTTCAGTATCATAAAAACATGAAAGTTATCAAAAACGTACAAAAAATTTATCCAAAATGAATTTTTTTTTCAAAATTCTAATGATGAATTTAATTTCATTAAATTTAATACATTAAAGTGTCCAATATTGGTTTTAAAATGTTTTTCCATTATATGGTAGTAAAATTGAATTTTTCTGAAAAATTCTTCTTTTATCTAAAAAATGAATTTGTTCTTATATTTAGTCTATGAAACACATTATATGGATTCTAAAATAAAATGAAGTATATAAAATTCAAAATTCTTTTAATTCTATTCATAATATCTTTTTGAATGGCTATTTTGGTAAATCGTGGTGCGCTCGAACTCGGGGTTGCGTATAATAGAAGCTATTGAATTACTTTAATGAAAATAACTAACTATGAAATCTTAGGGTGTTATATTCTTCCCCACTTTTTGGAATTGCATCCTCATAATTTTAAAATTGGGCTTGGGATCTTTATTGAAAGTCCCACATCGAAAAAAGAGTCAATAAAACTATCACTTTAAAATAAATAAAGAGAAGTACAAAGGTCACCCAAGATAACACATACTTGCATTCCTTATAGGAAAACATAGATATGAAAGATAAAATAAGTTTCATGTTCTGATGGAAAGTGATAGAAAACATGATCAGGAGAAATTTAACAATAAGAAAACCAAAAAAGTTTGACGGGATAAACAACCATTAGTTTCCCAATTGGATAATTTAAAGGATAACATTTTTTATGTTCCATTTCATAAAGTTGAGTAATTTCATTATGAGATTGACTAAGAAAATAAAGAGATATTATTACTTTTTAAGTAGAGTTTTATCCTTTAATATTTTTTTACCACTAACACATATTTTTTTCTAACGATGATTATTCAAGATGACATGGTCACACCTGAAGCGATGGGATCAACATCTATAGAATCACATTATCACAAAGGATAAGATATATATCCCCTAATCATTATAGATTAACGAAAACCAAAATGGATAGTACAAGATCAGATGATCCCCAAAAATGGTAACCCTTCAGAGAAATAAATACTAATATTAATTTCTAAAATGAAACAAACAATACCAAAATTTCAATAAATATCATTCAATAAACAATTGTCCTTTAAATAATTCAATATAATACAAAATAATATTGAAACCCAAAACATATAAGAATTTGATTACGTAATCTTCCGTGTTAAATTGTACCTCTATATAACACTGACAACTGATAAAGTAACATACTAAAAATTTATTAACCTAATCACATATTCTCTATTATAGGTTAATAATTTCTATAAATATCCCAAATCACTATAAATTCAAAATAAGAACATTGGTATGAATCCAAAATTACTTATCAATTGAAATCCCATGGTATTCTATTTTTCTTAGGCATATAGTGTTCTCAATAGAGCGAACGTCTTTCAAAATAACATTTATTACCTAATCACCAAATAATTTTACTATACTAAGGATATCCATTTTATAATACATAATATCAAAAATAAACTTATTATTTATCAATAAAATAATTTAAATAAAAATAATTAGTCACACTAACCAGGTACATCACGTAGTCTAATGGTAGGTGATAAATCCCAATCATACTCTGGTTTTGGGTTCGATTCCCAGAGCATTGTCCGACACAATGGGTTGTCACACGAAATGCGTGTTGTCCTTTATCAAAATAATATTTTGTAACATCCCCCGAAAGAGAAAATTCCTAAAAATAACCGTAACATAATTTCATCACAAATTTTATATCATACCTCACATTTTCATCCCAAAATTTAATATCATATAAATGCCTCCAATTTAAGTATCATATAAACCCAAATAGTTATTTATAACTATATAAACAATAGAAATGATAATTATTACTAAAATAACATTTTCACATAACCAACTATAGGGTTACACATAAAAGAGAAAAGTCTTCCAATGTAATCCAATCAACAAAGATAACTAATACTTTTAAAAATTTCTCCATCTATTTATTCCCACGTAGGTACTTTCTTGACCAAGAGGTAATCTTATAGAATAGGGAATTCACTTGGGTAATGACTAGGTCCCCTAAATTTACAGCAAATGACTATAAATTAATTCTTTGGATCATTTTTATTTTCTTTCATAGTAATCTTTATTTTTCCTCAACAATCCTTTACTTTATGTCCATCTTTCCCACACATAATGGATTTATTTGTTCCACCGAGACACTTTTCTAGAGGAATCCTTCCACATTTCCTATATGATGGAAATTGAGCATTCTATTCTCTACAGTCTCCACTATTGGGGCTCTTTTCATTCACTGCCTTTCTCTTCATTGTTGAGTTTGGGATTTTGTTAATTTATATCTTATTGATCATATTTTTGGAAAATTGATTCAACATTAACATGATATCATTTACACCTATCAACATTCCATTTCGTTGATCACTTCCACCACCATGACCACCTTGTACATAATGTTCATTGTTACGATGACTTCCTTGGAATCCAGCCATAGACTAACACAATAAAGAGAAGTGTGAGTCATAAAATAATTTAGAGAATATCATACCGCCTTATTTTCAATCTAAAACACATTAGGAGTAACCTTGGTTATTTATTCTCATATTATATTAAAATCTATCAAGTCAGTTTGAAATGAAAATGTGAATTATCTTAAGCATATCACACCGGAGTATCGTATCCAGGAGTGCAACAAGGCATGTTGTCTTGTACCATGATACCCCATGTCAAGCCCGAAACTCCTTGTCGGATTTTTCAGTCCTAGGTACATCAATGCCAAATCTACCTCTACCTTATCATTTCCATATAATGATTTATTTCACGGAAAACCCACATAATATTTTAATTACCAAAAATTTTAGATGTTCTTATATACTAATCCTCAATGTATATCTTATGATAATGTTTTCAAATCATAGATTTTCTTAAATCTAGCTTCCTCAATTGAACTAAACTTATCTGATACCAACTTTAACGCCCTGACCTCAGTTACCCAGAATTAGTGCATTATTACATAACATTGCATGATATAAAGAATCATTTCATGAAAGACCAATCAGTTTAGTATCCATGTAAGTTGTAGATACATACATAAGTATTAAATTTACATCATTAAATAAAAACAAGAACATTTGGTACCCTTGGAACACTCTTATATCCCTTAGCCTATTTATGTTAGTTAATCTTGATATAATTCATTGCATCCTGGGAATAATAAAACATAAAAAAGGGGTGAGCTCAAAATCTCAGTATTGATAAAAATATAGCAGAAACTATCATAAATAAAAATAAACATTTAAGGTAATGTATAAGACAAGAACACAATCCTTTTAAACATAAAATTCAGTATAATATGAAAGCTATAAATCAAATAATTCCATTTACTTATTCACATGGATATTCTACTCGTTGAATAATCAAATGTAATATCAAGATCCATTTTCATAATGATGGAATGTATAATACTAGAAATCATAACCACATAGTCAAGGCCTTGTCCCAAGACTACAAATAATATTTTGGTAAGTCCTTGTGACAAGACACTAGTTTTTCTCACTAGACCTACCGATGCATCGAGGATCTATAGTGGTCTCCACCCATCACTTACTAAGTCCAACAAAATCCTCATGTGAAAGTGTTAAAGATAATATAAACATTTTTATTAAAACTAGCATACCAAATTTCTATATTTTAACTGCAAACCATTAATGTCATAAAAATAACACACCAATAATCAAATTTAAATCATTCAATACAATATGGATGACTGTATTATGATAAATCAATACCAATCAAGAATAAAATACACTAACAGACATTAACATAGATAAAAATAGTCATTAAAACAATTTGAGATAAATATCCCCTATTTCTTGAAAACATTTAAATGTCGCACTATTTATCAATGAAGTCATTTATAAGATATTTTTGAATCAAATTGTCTCATACCACATTGAAACATTTAAAAGGAATTTTTATTTCCAAACATTCATATCCATCAAAATAAATACATAAAACCATTTTTAAAACATAGACATTAATGTGAAAGATTTATAAGAATAAATATTTAAAATATTTAACAAAATATTTTAGTTAATGATTTAATAACCAATTAAGAGATGCTTGAATTCAAGTAATTAAGGAATTAAATTAAAAAAACATTATAATATCATGAGAATAAAGACTGTATCCTTAGATTAAGGATAAATAAATGAAATTATTATGTATGAAAAATATAAATACACTCAATATAATTTAATATTTAATGTAAATCAATCATATTACATTCACACGTATTCTTGTAAAAACAAAACCAATAACATGGATGTTTAACACAATGAATGGAAATTGAGTTAAGATTACCCATAAAAAGTTCACATCAATGAAATGTGAATTAATCAATGGAGTGATTATGTGTATCAAAGTAATATCCATATAAAGGGGAGTGTATATTACTATAGAAATAATAAATAGTGATTCCACACATAATCTTGGAGTAAAATAATCAATGATGAATGTGTAAATCCCATTGAGTGGAAATTGAAATTTGAAATTCCCTTACCGATTTGGTAAATTAACAAACATACTCCCCATGAAATAACTACCAGTCAATAAAAATATAAATACCCATAAATTAAGATATATAACAAATAAAATATAACAATGGTCAGTACATACACCACACTAATGAAATAGTGTTAATATATCTTGAATCTCACGGGAATAAGAAGTGAGATGAAAACCCCTTACCTTGTAATTTTCCTTGGTCGAGGGTATGTAAAACACTTTTATAATAGTTAAATAATTTTTATTAAATTATATACAAACTATATAGATAAATAAGATATCATATATGATCCCTTAATATTTATTTGTTAATTATATTTTAGTAGTATCATTATTTAGGGTGTTGACTGATCTCTTTTCCATTATATGCTCAGTTACATAAGCCATGTTTGTTATTGATAGGATGAATTTTATTCATATACATAATTACATTAATTTATTAAACATTTTTTGTAATCATATAATGGAAATTTTTCTTGAATGATTATGACGGGGAATGAATTTCATCACGTTCGTGGAGATAGTAATTCGTACAAACATACGAGTGACAAAATGATTATATTGATGGGGAAATCGTTTTTAATTAGATGGTATATCATATATATAGAATAATTAACATGTTATATTTATAATTTACATCTGTTATACTCATTATTATACCCATCCAAATAATGATGTGTTAGAATAACAAACTACACCACAACGTGGTGACAGTAATCCATATGTACGCACGGATGGTGACTTTGTAATTCATATGATGGATATAATAATAAATATATTTCAAAACATTTTATAATAACATCAAATTATATATTATATACTAGAGTTCTTATTTAAATATGAAATGAACAAACAAAGAGGTTGTGGAAGAAGAAATGAATTTTAAAGAAGTGATGAAATATTTACATCTTCTTCGGGTTCTTCATTTGTATTTGATCAAAAGGGAACCTTAGGTTGGATTCCTGACCCAAGGAAGGACTCTAGGATAATTTTAGGAATGTTTTTAGGATATTTTAGTGGAGTTTGGAAAATACCACTGGCTTTGGTCGTGTGAAATTAAGATAGGGGGAGTTACCCTTTTATTAGAGAGGTGAGGGCCACATTAGAAAAATTTTGAAATATTATTTTATAATAAAATAATATTCGGTTTATAATGGCTCCAATATAATTTATATTGAGGATAAGGTGGGTATGGGTTGAAAAAATCTTAAACAATAGGTTTTAGATAGGTTTAGGTCCCCATATTATCCTTATCTTTTAGATTTAACTCTTAGTTAAATAGTTTGACATTTACCATGCCTCTATGTATTTTTATATTATGTGATTAATAAACTTATTATAATAAGACAAGAGAATTACAAGTGGTTAATTAATAATATATATATCCTTATCAAAGTCCTTTTTCCAAACCTTATATTTTTAGGAATATTATATAAATTGTTAATGTAGTATTTGTTTCAAAAACTTAGTTATTTCAATTTTGACACTATTAAGTATTTGGTTTTTGTGAAAATATTAATATCATTATTACTTCAAAAAAAATTATTTAATAAACCATAACATGTCATATAAACATATAAAATTATTGGAATATTTCAAAAGTACCTAATTACATTTTTTCGGATATTTATAGTATCAATTATTTTAATTGTTCATTAATAATGTAATTACTACATCATCATTGTGTTGTAAATAAATTAAATTATCTAATGTCTAAAAATTATAAATAATATACCATTATGTAGGAACTATTTTCTGCTTTCTAATAAATTTTTATATATGAATTAATCTTATGAATAACCCTATATTAAAAATCATGCAGTTATTAAACATTGAATTCAACACTTTTAACTCTTCTATAAATAAAATAATAATAAATGTCCTCATCTAAAAAAAGTGGACCAAAATGATCATATTTTATTCCTAAGGTTGTTCATGGAAGAATTACACATATTCAATAAAATTAGGACATGTGTTAGAGTAATTATAGTATCATTTTAACCTTTAATTGCCCTATTTATTTTTAACCTATGGTAAATAAAAGTCAAAAGTAACTATTCACCAAAAAATTATTTTCATCTTATTGAACAGAATATTACTTATTTATATCAACCTTATCTCTCACATTTTTTAAATTTAACTCACAAAAACAGTAAAATTGTGTTTTACGCAAATTTGTAAATGCTCTTAAAAGGAGGGTAAAAGGCGGTAAAAAGATCAAGAAAACTTTATACATTTAATTTTATTATAAAATCACTCCAATTGATTAAATTGAACTTATATAGGTATTATATATATACATTTTGACTTAAAATAAATTTAAATAAATAATTATTTAAATAAAATGTCAGTATTAAACTATAATGCAGTGTTTTTATCTATTCATCAGAATTTGAATGTTTTCAGAAAAATACCAAAAATTTACCCTAATCAAATTTTGATATTACGAATTCAAAACTGAATTATATTTATGAAATTCAAAACATATATGTTTCATTAATGAATTTAAAAATAATTCCCATTGTCAAAACCAAAATTTCAGTTTTTAAAATGTAAAAACCATTAAAAGATAGACCATTTTTTATGTCAAATTTAAATGATATATTACTTATAAAGAACTGAATTATATTGAATGATAAATATATAATCTAATTATTCTTCCAAACCATTAAAATGAATAATTTAACAATATAAATTATTTTGATTAAAAAGACGTTTTCAATTAAAATTTACTATTTTTCAATAATAATAAAAATATGAATGATATTAAGAAAGTACCAAAAATTTATCCAAAATAATTTTTTATATCCCGATTTAAATAAAATTCATTAAATAGAATACCAAAAAGTGTCAAATATTTTTTTTTAAAAGGGTTTTCTATTAAAAGGTGGTAAAATTTCAATTTTTTTAAAAATACATCTTTTATCTGAAAAAATGAATTTGTTCTTATATTATGTTTAAGAAACACATAGTACGGATTATAAAATTATATAGATTATATAAAATTCAAAAAAAAAATAATACTATTCATAACTACCTTTTGAACGGCTAGTTTGGTAAGTCATGGTGCACTCAAACTCAGTGTTGCATATAGCCCATGCTATTGAATTACTTTAAAGAAAATAACATGCTATGATATCTTGGGGTGTCACACCTAACATAATGAATTCACTTACAGTGGCCCACCAGTACTGACCACTCCTCCAAAATAGTGCCCGAGAGGCTCCACCCTTCTGCGCTGGTCCACTCACACGGACATGTTTCCCCTTGTAGGCATTGGATTTTCCACAGATCCATCTCATTGTCATGGTCTACATATTGGGGCTCTACAATGTGATCACTAGTGATGCATCTTCATGATAGCATTTGTCTACTACCTGCTATGAGCCTCTCTACCGGCAACTCCTTTCGCTGCTGCGACACACTACAAAAGCGCCACCTCCTTGCCTTTGGCGGCTCGATTCCACCGTTGTGACTTTGGGACAGAGTCTCTCACTAGTGTCGTGGTCTCGCTTTCACTGAAAAATCTTCCCAGTGCTTCTAAAATTGATGTTCCTCCATCCGTTACACCATGGAGAACAGGGAGAGAGGGATGGAGGGGATCACAAAAAACACTTAAATGAACAACCACACTTTGTTCATAATGGATTGGAATTGTTCATGTTAGCTGAATCAGAATGTATAAATTATAAATCCATATGATTTAATCCATATATCAACCTACAATTGTATTTGCCAACACTGAAAGGAAAACCCTTCCACATAAATACATATTATTATGTTTAACAACATCCATTGTTTAAAGGGGTGAACTAAAAAAATCACCAATAATTTAAACCCCTACATGGTTGGAGTTAGATCGCAAGAAGAATCTGATGATGAAGGTTATCTATCCACGAAGGCCATTGATCTATCATCCAGGAAGGGACCTCACGAAGAGGAAGGGGATTTCACAGTGTCAGTGTTTATCATTTTTCATCGTTCTTCAATGTATATCCTCCAGGGATTAAGATTGATTCTCCCTACGCGTCAATGATGTACCCCTAAGTTAAATCATTAATGGTGGAAACACTTTTCTATTATAGTTTCACTATTGTACCATTATGAAATTTCATTAATGAAACAATTTTTCAGTTTAATTATGTTACAACACCATTTTAATCAACCATAACATTCAATATTAACTGATAAAAGTAGTGTAATTCATCAAAAGTATGAAATTACGTTTATTTGGATATTTATAATGTCAATTATTTTAATCATTCATTAATTGAGTAATTATTGCAACATCACTGTGTCATAAATAAAGTTAATTATTTAATGTATAATAATTATAAATAAAGAACCATTATATAAGAATTATTTTCATATTTCTAAAGAATATTTATAGTCGAATTTATCTTATGTATAACTCTATATTAAAAATGGTTTGTTTATTAAAGTTTGAATTTAACAATTTTAACTCTACTTTAAATAAAATAATAATAAATGTACTAATCTAAAACAAGTGGACCAATAGGATCATATTTATTTTTATGGTTTCTTTTTTTTTCGAGTTACACTTATACAATAGATTTAGGATATCTGTTACGGTAATTATAATATCATTTTTACCCTTAAATACCCTATTTACTTTTAACCGTGGTAAATAATAGCCAAAAGTTACTATTCACAAAAAATATTATCATCTTATTGAAAAAATTATTACTTAATGATTTCAACCATGTCCCTTAGATTTTTTAAATTCAACTCACAGAAGCGCTAAAATTATGTTTTATTCAAATTTGTAAATTCTCATTGAAGGTGTGTAAAAGATAGTAAAAAGTAAAAGAAAATTTTACACATCTATTTTTATTATAAAATGACTCAAATGAATTACATTGAACATATATAGGTATTATTTTTCTATTTTGACTTAAAATAAAATTAAATAAATATTTCTTTATATAAATAGTCTGTTTTAATCTATAAGGCAGTGTTTTTCACTATTCATCAAAAATTGAATGTTTTTAGAAAAATACCAAAAATTCACCCTATGATAATTTTGATATTCTGAATTCAAAATTGAATACTATTTTACCAAATTAAAAACATATAATTTTCATTAATTAATTTAAAATTAATTCCCATGGTTAAAAATGAAAAGAGGGTTTTAAAAAGTAAAACTATCAAAAGATTAACATGTTTTTTAGTAAAATTTAAATGTGAAATTAATTATAATTACATAAATTTTATTAAAAGAGAAAAGATAATACATTTATAATTCCATCCCATTAGAATTAATAATTTAACATTATAATATATTTCGATTCAAAATGTAGTTTTCAATTTAAATTTTGAATTTTTTAGTATCATAAAAACTTGAAAGTTATCAAAAAAGTACAAAAAATTTATCCAAAATGAATTTTTTTTCAAAATTCTAATGATGAATTTAATTTCATTAAATTTAATACATTAAAGTGTCCAATATTGGTTTTAAAAAAGGTTTTCCATTATATGGTGGTAAAATTGAATTTTTCTGAAAAATAATTCTTTTATCTAAAAAATGAATTTGTTCTTATATTTAGTCTATGAAACACATTATATGGATTATAAAATTAAATGAAGTATATAAAATTCAAAATTAATTTAATTCTATTCATAATATCTTTTTGAATGGCTATTTTGGTAAATCGTGGTGTGCTCGAACTCGGGGTTGCGTATAATAGAAGCTATTGAATTACTTTAATGAAAATAACTAACTATGAGATCTTAGGGTGTTATATTCTTCCCCACTTTTTGAAATTGCATCCTCATAATTTTAAAATTGGGCTTGGAAACTTTATTGAAAGTCCCACATCGAAAAAAGAGTCAATAAAACTATCACTTTAAAATAAATAAAGAGAAGTACAAAGGTCACCCAAGATAACACATACTTGCATTCCTTATAGGAAAACATAGATATGAAAGATAAAATAAGTTTCATGTTCTGATGGAAAGTGATAGAAAACATGATCAGGAGAAATTTAACAATAAGAAAACAAAAAACGTTTGACGGGATAAACAACCATTAGTTTCCAAATTGGATAATTTAAAGGATAAATTTTTTTATGTTCCATTTCATAAAGTTGAGTAATTTCATTATGAGAATGACTAAGAACATAAAGAGATATTATTACTTTTTAAGTAGAGTTTTATCCTTTAATAATTTTTTACCACTAACACATATTTTTTTCTAATGATGATTATTCAAGATGGCATGGTCACACCTGAGGCGTTGGAATCAACCTCTATAGAATCACATTATCACAAAGGATAAGATATATATCCCCTTATCATTATAGATTAACGAAAACCAAAATGGATAGTACAAGATCAGATGATCGCCAAAAATGATAACCCTTCAGAGAAATAAATACTAATATAAATTTCTAAAATGAAAAAAACAATACCAAAATTTCAATAAATATCATTAAATAATCAATTGTCCTTTATAAAATTCAATATAATACAAAATAATATTGAAACCCAAAACATATAAGAATTTGATTACGTAATCTTCTGTGTTAAATTGTACCTCTATATAACACTTACTACTCATAACGTAACATACTTAAAAGTAATTAACCTAATCACATATTCTCTATTATAGGTTAATAATTTCTATAAATAACCCAAATAACTATAAATTCAAAATAAGAACATTGGTATGAATCCAAAATTACTTATCAATTGAAATCCCATGGTATTCTATTTTTCTTAGGCATATAGTGTTCTCAATAGAGCGAACGTCTTTCAAAATAACATTTCTTACCTAATCACCAAATCATTTTACTATACTAAGGATATCCATTTGATAATACATAATATCAAAAATCAACTTATTATTTATCAATAAAATAATTTAAATAAAAATAATTAGTCACACTAACCAGGTACATCACGTAGTCTAGTGGTTGGTGATAAATCCCAATCATACTCTGGTTTTGGGTTCGATTCCCAGAGCATTGTCTGGCACAATGGTTTGTCACACGGAATGCGTGTTGTCCTTTTTCAAAATAATATTTTGTAACATCCCCCAAAAGAGAAAATTCCTAAAAATAACCATAACATAATTTCATCACAAATTTTTTATCATACCTCGCATTTTCATCCCAAAATTTAATATCATGTAAATGCCTCAAATTCAAGTATAATATAAACCCAAATGGTTATTTATAACTATATAAACAATAGAAATTATAATTATTACTAAAATAACATTTTCACATAACCAACTATAGGGTTACACATAAAAGAGAAAAGTCTTCCAATGTAATCCAATCAACAAAGATAACTAATACTTTTAAAAATTTCTCCATCTATTTATTTCCACGTAGGTACTTTCTTGACCAAGAGGTAATCTTATAGAATAGATAATTCATTTGGGTAATGACTAGGTCCCCTAAATTTACAGCAAATGACTACAAATAAATTCTATGGATCATTTTAATTTTCTTCTATAGTAATCTTTATTTTTCCTCAACAATCCTTTACTTTATGTCCATCTTTCCCACACATAATGGATTTATTTGTTCCATCGAGACACTTTTCTAGAGGAATCCTTCCACATTTCATATATGATGGAAATAGAGAATTCTATTCTCTACAGTCTCCACTGTTGGGGCTCTTTTCATTCACTGCCTTTATCTTCATTGTTGAGTTTGGGATTTTGTTAATTTATATCTTATTGATCATATTTTTGGAAAATTGATTCAGCATGAACATGATATCATTTACACCTATCAACATTCCATTTCGTTGATCATTTCCACCACCATGACCACCTTGTACATAATGTTCAATGTTACGATGACTTCCTTGGAATCCAGCCATAGACTAACACAATAAAGAGTAGTGTGAGTCATAAAATAATTTAGAGAATATCATACCGCCTTATTTTCAATATAAAACACATTAGGAGTAACCTTGGTTATTTATTCTCATCTTATATTAAAATATATCAAGTCATTTTGAAATGAAAATGTGAATTATCTTAAGCATATCCCACCGGAGTATCGTATCCAAGAGTGCAGCAAGGCATGTTGTCTTGTACCATGATACCCCATGTCAATCCCGAAACTCCTTGTCAGATTTTTCAGTCCTAGGTACATCAATGGAAAATCTTCCTCTACCTTATCATTTCCATATAATGATTTATTTCACGGAAAACCCACATAATATTTTAATTACCAAAAAATTTAGATGTTCTTATATACTAATCCTCAAAGTATATCTTATCATAATGTTTTCAAATCATAAATTTTTTTAAATCTATCTTCCTCAATTGAACTAAACTTATCTGATACCAACTTTAACGCCCTGACCTCAGTTACCCAGAATTAGTGCATTATTACATAACATTGCATAATATAAAGAATCATTTCATGAAAGACCAATCGGTTTAGTATCCATGTAAGTAGTAGATACATACATAAGTTTTACATTTACATCATGAAATAAAAACAATAACATTTGGTACCCTTTGAAAACTCTTATATCCCTTAGCCTATTTATGTTAGTTAATCTAGATATAATTCATTGCATCCTGGGAATAATAAAACATAACAAAGGGGTGAGCTCAAATTCTCAGTATGGATAAAAATATAGCAGAAACTATCATAAATAAAAATAAACATTTAAGGTAATGTATAAGACAAGAACACAAGCCTTTTAAACATAAAATTCAGCATAATATGGAAGATATAAATCAAATAATTCCATTTACTTATTCACATGGATATTCTACTCGTTGAATAATCACATGTAATATCAAGAGCCATTTTTATAATGATGGAATGTATAATACTAGACATCATAACCACATAGTCAAGGCCTTGTCCCAAGACTACAAATAATATTTTGGTAAGGCCTTGTGACAAGACACTAGTTTGTCTCACTAGACCTACCAATGCATCGAGGATCTATAGTGGTCTCCACCCATCACTTACTAAGTCCAACAAAATCTTCATGTGAAAGTTTTAAAGATAATCTAAACATTTTTATTAAAACTAGCATACCAAATTTCTATATTTTAACTAAAAACCATTAATGTCATAAAAATAACACACCAATAATCATATTTAAATAATTCAATACAATATGGATGACTGTATTATTATAAATCAATACCAATCAAGAATAAAATACACTAACAGACATTAACATAGATAAAAATAGTCATTAAAACAATTTGAGATAAATATCCACTATTTCTTGAAAACATTTACATGTCTCACTATTTATCAATGAAGTCATTTATAATATATTTTTGAATCAAAGTGTCTCATAACCCATTGAAACATTTAAAACGAAATTTTATTTCCAAACATTCATATCCATCAAAATAAATACATAAAACCATTTTTAAAACATAGACATTAATGTGAAAGATTTATAAGAATAAATATTTAAAATATTTAACAAAATATTTTAGTTACTGAGTTAATAACCAAATAAGAGATGCTTGAATTCAAGTAATTAAGGAATTAAATTAATAAAAACATTATAATATCATGAGAATAAATATTGTATCCTTAGATTAAGGATAAATAAATGAAATTATTATGTATGAAAAATATAAATACACTCAATATAATTGGATATTTAATGTAAATCAATCATATTACATTCACACGTATTCTTGTAAAAACAAAACCAATAACATGGATTTTTAACACAATAAATGGAAATTGAGTTAAGATTACCCATAAAAAGTTCACATCAATGAAATGTGAATTAATCAATAGAGTGATTATGTGTATCAAAGTAATATCCATATAAAGGGGACTGTATATTACTATAGAAATAATAAATAGTGATTCCACACATAATCTTGGAGTAAAATAATCAATGATGTATGTGTAAATCCCATTGAGTAGAAATTTAAATTTGAAATTCTTTTACCGATTTGGTAAATTAAAAAACATACTCCCCATGAAATAACTATCAGTCAATAAAAATATAAATACCCATAAATTAAGATATATAACACATAAAATATAATAATGGTCAGTACATACCCCACACAAAAGAAGTAGTGTTAATATATCTTGAATCTCACTGGAATAAGAAGTGAGATTAAAACCCCTTACCTTGTAATTTTCCTTGGTCGAGGGTATGTAAAAATCTTTTATAATAGTTAAATAATTTTTATTAAATTATACACAAACTATATAGATAAATAATATATCATATATGATCCCTTAATATTGATTAGTTAATTATATTTTAGTAGTATCATCATTTAGGGTGTTGACTGATCTCTTTTCCATTATATGCTCGGTTATATAAGCCATGTTTGTTATTGATAGGATGCATTTTATTCATATCTATAATTACATTAATTTCTTAAACATTTTTTTTAATCATATAATGAAAATTTTTCTTGAATGATTATGACGGGGAATGAATTTCATCACGTTCATGGATATAGTAATTCATACAAACATACGAGCGACCAAATCATTATATTGATGGGGAAATCATTTTTAATTAGATGGTATATCATATATATAGAATAATTAACATGTTATATTTATAATTTACATCTGTTATACTCATTATTATACCCATCCAAATAATGATGTGTTAGAATAACAAACTACACCACAACGTGGTGACAGTAATCCATATGTACGCACGTATGGTGACTTTGTAATTCATATGATGGATATAATAATAAATATATTTCAAAAAAATTTATAATAACATCACATTATATATTAGATACTAGATTTCTTATTTAATGATGGAAAGAACAAACAAAGAGGTTGTGGAAGAAGAAATGAATTTTAAAGAAGTGATGAAATATTTACATCTTCTTCGGGTTCTTCATTTGTATTTGATCAAAAGGGCACCTTAGGTTAGATTCCTGACCCAAGGAAGGACTCTAGGATAATTTTTGGAATGTTTTTAGGATATTTGAGTGGTGTATGGAAAATACCACTGGCTTTGGTCGTGTGAAATTAAGATAGGGGGAGTTACCCGTTTATTAGAGAGGTGAGGGCCACTTTAGAAACATTTTGAAATATTATTTTATAATAAAATAATATTCGGTTTATAATGGCTCCAATATAATTTATATTGAGTATAAGGTGGGTATGGGTTGAAAAGATCTTAAACAATAGGTTTTAGATAGGTTTAGGTCCCCATATTATCCTTATCTTTTAGATTTAACTCTTAGTTAAATAGTTTGACATTTACCATGCCTCTATGTAATTTTATATTATGTGATTAATAAAATTATTAAAACAAGACAAGAGAATTACAAGTGGTTAATTAATAATATATATATCCTTTTCAAAGTCCTTTTTCCAAACCATAGATTTTTAGGAATATTATATCAATTGTTAATGTAGGATTTGTTTCAAAGACATAGTTATTTCAATTTTGACACTATTAAGTATTTGGTTTTTGTGAAAATATTAATAGCATTATTACTTAGAAAAAAAATTATTTAATCAACCATAACATGTCATATAAATATAGAAAATTATTTGAATTTTTCAAAAGTACCTAATTACATTTTTTCGGATATTTATAGTATCAATTATTTTAATTGTTCATTAATAATGTAATTACTACATCATCATTGTGTCATAAATAAATTAAATTATTTAATGTCTAAAAATTATAAATAATATACCATTATGTAGGAAATATTTTCTGCTTTCTAATAAAATTTTATATATGAATTAATCTTATGAATAACCCTATATTAAAAATCATGCAGTTATTAAACATTGAATTTAACACTTTTAACTGTTCTATAAATAAAATAATAATAAATGTCCTCATCTAAAAAAAGTGGACCAAAATGATCATATTTTATTCCTAAGGTTTTTCTTGGAAGAATTACACATATTCAATAAAATTAGGACATGTCTTAGAGTAATTATAGTATCAATTTAACCTTTAATTGCCCTATTTAATTTTAACTATGGTAAATAAAAGTCAAAAGTTACTATTCACCAAAAAATTATTTTCATCTTATTGAACAGAATTTTACTTATTTATATCAACCTTGTCTCTCACATTTTTGAAATTCAACTCACAAAAACAGTAAAATTTTGTTTTACGCAAATTTGTAAATGCTCTTAAAAGGAGGGTAAAAGGCGGTAAAATGTTCAAGAAAACTTTATACATTTAATTTTATTATAAAATCACTCCAATTGATTAAATTGATCTTATATAGGTATTATATATACATTTTGACTTAAAATAAATTTAAATAAATAATTATTTAAATAAAATGTCAGTTTTAAACTATAATGCAGTGTTTTTATCTATTCATCATAATTTGAATGTTTTCAGAAAAATACCAAAAATTACCCTAATCAAATTTTGATATTCTGAATTCAAAACTGAATTATATTTAAGAAATTCAAAACATAGATGTTTCATTAATGAATTTAAAAATAATTCCCATTGTCAAAACCAAAATTTCGGTTTTTAAAATGTAAAAACCATCAAAAGATAGACCATACTTGATGTCAAATTTAAATGAGAAATTACTTATAAGGAACTGAATTATATTGAATGATAAATATATAATCTAATTATTCTTCCAAACCATTAAAATGAATAATTTAACAATATAAATTATTTTGATTAAAAAGATGTTTTCAATTAAAATTTAGTATTTTTCAGTATTAATAAAAATATGAAAGATATTAAAAAAGTACCAAAAATTTATCCAAAATAATTTTTTATATCCCGATTTAAATAAAATTCATTAAATTGAATACCTAAAAGTGTCAAATTTTTTTAAAAAGGGTTTTCTATTAAAAGGTGGTAAAATTTCAATTTTTTGAAAAATAAATCTTTTATTTGAAAAAATGAATTTGTTCTTATATTATGTTTAAGAAAAACATAGTACGGATTATAAAATTATATAGATTATATAAAATTCAAAAAAAAATTAATACTATTCATAACTACTTTTTGAACGGCTAGTTTGGTAAGTCGTGGTGCACTCAAACTCAGTGTTGCATATAGCCCATGCTATTGAATTACTTTAAAGAAAATAACATGATATGATATCTTTGGGTGTCACACCTGACATAATGAATGCACTTACAGTGGCCCACCAGTACTGACCACTCCTCCAAAATAGTGCCCGAGAGGCTCCACCCTTCTGTGCTGGTCCACTCACACGGACATGTTTCCCCTTGTAGGCATTGGATTTTCCATAGATCTAGATTATTGTCATGGTCTACATATTGGGGCTCTACAATGTGATCACTAGTGATGAATCTTCATGATAGCATTTGTCTGCTACAAGCTATGAGCCTCTCTACCAGCAACTCCTTTCACTGCTGCGGCACACTACAAAAGCGCCACCTCCTTGCCTTTGGCGGCTCGATGCCACCGTTGTGACCTTGGGAAAGAGTCTCTCACTAGTGTCGTGGTCTCGCTTTCTCTGAAAATTCTTCCCAGTGCTTCTAAAACGGATGTTCCTCCATCCGTTACACCATGGAGAACAGGGAGAGAGGGATGTAGGGGATCACAAAGAACACTTAAATGAACAATCACACTTTGTTCATAATGGATTGGAATTCTTTATGTTAGCTGAATCAGAATGTATAAATTATAAATCCATATGATTTAATCCATATATAAACCTACAATTGTATTTCCCAACACTGAATGGAAAACCCTTCCACATAAATACATATTATTATGTTTAACAACATCCATTGTTTAATGGGGTGAACTAAAAAAATCACCAATAATTTAAACCCCTACATGGTTGGAGTTAGATCGCAAGAAGAATATGATGATGAAGGTTATCTATCCACGAATGCCATTGATCTATCGTTCAGGAAGGGACCTCCAGAAGAGGAAGGGGATTTCTCAGTGTCATTGTTTATCATTGTTCATCGTTCTTCAATGTATATCCTCCAGAGATTAAGAGTGATTCTCCCTGTGCATCAATGATGTACCCCTAAGTTAAATCATTAATGGTGGAAACACTTTTCTATTATAGTTTCACTGTTGTACCATTATGAAATTTCATTAATGAAACAGTTTTTCAGCTTAATTATGTTACAACACCATTTTGATGAAATTTTTTCAAAAGTTCCAAATAAAAATAAAATAATCATTTTTATTTAAAGATAATTTTTTTAAAAGGTATGAACACTATCATTCACCCTTGACCCTCACCGATCAAGTTTATGATCTACTTAAGAGAAACATTCCATCACAAGCTCAACAATACTCTCATATTTCTAATCCATGTAACCATTTATGAGTTATATGGTTTTGAAAATAAAATTATTGTTACATGATTATTTTATTTACGGGAAAAAACTACTTTCCATTATTGGATGTTTCGGCCATTATTACTCACTTTCATTGAGAATTCTTATGCTCTGAGTTCAACGGCTCTGTCATATTTTCGATCCAGGCACCAATATAAATGTTTGTAAAACCCGCTCGTATATTTATTTTATGAACCTTAAAAATAGTTCAAAAATACGTTTTGGCCACAGCAAGCCTCGAAATTACATGTCGTCTCAAAGCTTCATCTCAAAATAATCAAATTTTATTTTTTTTAAACTCAAAAATTATGGGGTATTACATCCATATATGTTAATATACATGTATGGGTCAAGGTGTGTCTATCAATATATATGAAAATCCATATGTATGTGAGTGGAGGATATTATATCTTTATTATTATATATTTGAGGATCCCCTTGTACATTTTCATGGCCATGTATAAGTGTTCATAGGTGCATGATTTCATTAAATGTACATGAGGGTGTGTATTCTTATTGGGGGAGCTGTATCTTCTATCTAGAAATAACAAAGTGACAAAAAATTTTGGTTGGGTTGCAACCTATTTGATTGTTACTTTATATCACCTTTAATTTTTTAAGGCATTAATTATTTACAAAATGCACAATTATATGATTTTAATTAATATTGAATTTTTTTTCAGTTTGAAATATTCCTTGATAGTATTACTGAAATGATTAAAATTGATATATGTTTTTTTTGATAAACAATGTCACAATATTTTAATAAAACCCATATATTGTGGTGTGCTGTCTCTAAAAAATAATAATGATAGTTTATTTTTATATATCTTTCTGGCCTCTATTTCTTATGTTCCTCTTTATTGCTTAATTCCTTGACTAGATTTCTGATATGATTATACATGGACCTTTGGGTTATATCTAAATGATTAATTCTCCTTTCAAAAAAATTATAGATTGCCCTAGACACACCCTATGGTCATGGGCCAACTATTAATATTAATTACTAGTTTAGGCATCTATACTCATCCACTTTACATCGTCAGTTATTTCCTTTCGTACCATTGTGCCGCTAACCAAAACCTTCCAATGATGAATTGATACCATTTATTAATTTTTTTGTTTGTTCAATCATGTTATTTGTAACCTTATCTTATAGTGAATTCCATTTGGGGTGTTCGCATTGCCTCTCATCCACCACTTTGGTTGAGCCATCCTAAATGTTTTACATTTCAATTATATAAACTACGGGAAATTTTCTTAGGTTGTTCATGGAACCTTAGTGATGCATTGAATTGATTAATGGAAAATGTATTATGAATTGGGTCCATAATGATCAATCATATGGTTGGAAATAATATTTTATCACATGTGTGATGCCTCATACCTATGGAATACTTGTGGTTTTGTTTATTTCAATAAGCTTTACATGAAAAATTACTCAATTAAAGTTACACTACTACGTTAACTATTAACAAACACCCTATGCCTTGATTGACACACCATGAAAGAGCCATTTAAATTTTTTGGATGAATTTTTATGCTTGGTCAATCTTGATTTCTTGATATGATGAAATTTTGTTGATGAAATATTGGTTAGTGGCACGTTGATTCCACATGACTTGTTTATAATTCCATGATTATGCACATTGATTTTTTTTCTTATGCAACAGATTGTGTCATGAACCATATGATATGCCTTTTTAACCTATTCAGAATTTCAAATTGAGTTTATTGTGTTGGGTGGAATCATTTTAAGGATTATTATAAGTAGTTTAAACCTCATAACTTTATTTCTCTATTTTAAATGAATCTATTGTTATATTAATAACCTCATGGGAGTGAATAGAACATGGGTCCCTAATTAAGAACCAACAAATGGAATCTTCGTACTCTATAGGGTAAAACACGACACTCCATGGAAGCAGTTTTTTTGGCTTTTTAGGAAATCCCATCCCATATCTTTTTATTATACTATTGGGTGATACCAGTTCCCTAATGGGAATATAAGGATGGACCTATTGGAAATATTTATAAGCTAAGCCTTCATTGAAAATTTACCCCTTACATGTGATACCTTGGATGGACTCATGATTACCATATCATGAGCGATACTTGGAAATTCGAAACGATCGCCATGGATGAGTTCGGTTGCATTGTATATTTTTAATGGATGTAATGTATCGATACCATAAGGATAAGATCGGACAACATATTCAATGTTTATGGTTATAAATATACATTCTTGAGATGTATACTTCAATTTTATTATGTATTTTAATTTCATGTGAGTGGTTTCCCTTACATTACTTTCTTACATATGTGATCACATGTGATTTAGGCCCCATGTTAATGAGAAATATTTGGGATATGACTTCTATGTTTTTCCATGTTAATACTGATCCTCGTTTATATATTCTTCCTTGATAGAACTATACTTTTATGACATTTTTCTTAGACCGAAGTAGGGGGTTTGGGGTAGGTGTCTGTATAGGCACCTAAAAGAAGAATCGATTTTTTAATTTAAGATATTTATAAATTTATTATATATATTGAACACTTCATTATTTTTAATGAATTGTATTTTTTGTCAAAGACAACAGTGATTCCACACTATTGAGATTTATATTTCATACCCTACACAGGCTGCCATTGCATTGGGGTACCCGAGTATACCTTTCTTATTTGTAGGACTGTATAAAATGAATGTTTGTGTATGGTGTGCTATTTGTACAAGGAAATTAGGAGAAAAGGATTGATCTGCAACTCGTGATGCACATAGAGATCGGCCTTGTGGCCCTAGTGTACTTAATTATTCTTGATCATTAATGAAATGAATACTATATTAATTACTACTTTCATTTATGTGTCATCATCCATCAGGAATCCATGTATAACCTTGAAATAGAAACAATAATAAAATAATTATGACTGTTCTTTTACTACACTATTGTCATTTTATATACTATATCAACTACTTTTTGATGTTTATCATCTAGTAATACCAATATGCATCATTTATAAGAGGGAACATTCTCCCCACTAAAACTTCAGAGACCCTCGATGCAAGTTGGGAGCCTTTGATATATGGGGATATGTCCTTAAGATCATTGTCCCACCTGTCCAACTACAAGTTTAGTTATAATCTGAGTTAGGATTAGAATCTTCTCAAAATTTACCATTAGTCTCTATACATATTCATCATAAAATCCATCTATTTTTTTGAATCTGATGTTTTGTTGTGTATTATCAAATACTCAATTAAACATGAAATATATTCCCCAATATAACCAATTCATTGTTATGGAATTTAATAATGTTTTCTCATATATCAATACAATCATTACTGTTAACTTGAGTTTGTTTATTTAACATTTTATAAAATCATTTACCACAATTTTTTTATTTTACAATTGATATATCTTAAAAAACTAATCAAACTAATTTATTTTAGCTTCGTGTGAGCCAATATATTTCAAATAATATATTAATAGTCTATTTTTAGCTTATTCATTTAACTTTTTATATCTAATTGATCATACACACATTTATGTGCACCCATCATATTGACATGTAATTTTTATTGGTTTTCATCACTATTTTCTAATTTATCATTTCCAATCAATACCACACAAAAAAATTTCAATCTTAAGTGGCCTATGATTATAATCTTTATGAAAAAACAAAATTTTCATCCTATTTGAAAACCAAACAATTTCCCTGAATCATATTTATTGAAAAATTCCCAAATTTGAAATTATATATCAGCTGAAGAATCAATTATAATTTTTTTACTATTATAAAATGTCATCATAAATATTTAAATATTGTTAAAACCTTAATATAATAGGCACCCTGTTTAAACACATGATACATTCCAATGGGATACTACAATTGAATATTACTTTCACAAACATTTACTTTTAGTCATTTGTGAAAAAATAAACCGCTTATATATTACACTCTATATACCATTTTATTTATATCATGTTTCATTAGTAAACTGTATTCTAAATCATATAATGAAATAATTTTCATTTATTTAAATTTTAATGGAATATCATAAGCCACTATGTATATTTTGAAATAATAGTGTGTAAACAAAACCAAGTATCTCTCGTATTGTATTGAAACATATGTTTTCTTTCATAGAAGCAATTTTCAAGGGATCTTATTCACAATTTAAATTTAGAAGGTTTAATTTCAATGTCCAATAATGGATGGAAAATATATAATGACATGGGTTATGAAACCATCCATTTTTTTATATGGATAAATTTTTCATTTTTCATTTTATAGATAATACATGAAAATTCTAATTTATTTAACCATAGTTACATTAATAAATATTGTACCATATGACCAATTTATTATTAGTTTAAATGAAACAAATTAATTTTATATAGAAATGCTTTTATAGATTTTCCTATAACGCATTATTAATGTTACATTATTTTTCATAAGAAGCCAATAATCTATTTCGTTTAGATACATATCTTTATGATCAATTTTGTGATTCTAATTTATTCTAGTAGATAAAACATAATTTATATTTGATAGTTGATTAGATTTAACATCATTCAACCCAATTTTATAATTTTATCCATCATAAAATTTTTCCCCTTTATTATTAATGGTATTTTTCTTTTTAAATATTAACATTTGAAATATTCCTCAAGAAATTAACTCTTCCCACTCAGACCACATATAGAAACCACAATTCAAAAAACACTAATTTAGTTATGGGTGAATTTGTGTGGAGAATTGATATCAACATGTATATATATATTCCTTAGGTTATCTAATATAAAATGAACCTATCAAAAAAATATTTGTTTCCATGGAATCAATACTTGAAAATTTATTAAGGGATAAATGGATTTTCAATGGTTCACCAAAAGGAATTTATTAATGAATTATATTATATTTTTTTCAATTTTTTTAAAAGATAAATATAACACACTACCACACTTACATTACTTTATGGTCACCTAAAAACAAATTTCAAAGTCCCCTCTGTCATTCTATATCATCACACACTTCTTATATATTAATCCATTGAGAAATTCATTATGTGTGTTTCTAAAAAAACATAGATAAAATAATCAAAACATAAACAAAATATGGCATGTTTTATTTAATTAAATTATTTATCCAATATAAATCCTAATGTATGCTTTTCATGTCAAAAAATATAAAAAATAGATAAATGATTAATATTACACTGTGTTGTGCTTCTATTCTATAAAATTTTGTCCATATTAATCTATTTTGTTTTATTTTTTCATCATTTCCACTGTAGTGAAAGAAAATATGTTATTTCATATACCTAAAAACTCTATAATTCTTGAAATTGACCCCTTGTAAATCATTATTAATAATACTTTTTTTAATATTCATTCTAACACTAATAATTTTCTATTACTAATAGATTTATATGTTAAAATATATTATGGTTGAGTAATTCCATTTAATTTATGAATCCACATAAATGAAAAAGTTCAAACACCATATTTATTCTCATAAAACTATGATCATCATACTACATACATTCAGTATGAAATATAATTATGAAATAATATAAAAAAGTAGAATAATATTATGTTCTTCAACATCATATGAACCCTTATTTATAAATTATATCCATTTATTGGTTTAATTACTTATAAATTACTATAGAATAATTACAAGATTAATGAATAATATTTTATAACATAGTATCCATGAAATTTTATATTTATTGTTTTTTAGAGTTAAAAAAAATTTACATAGAAATAAACTTATGTTTCCAACTAAAAAAATTACACTAATACCCCTTTAAATAATACACATTCTCTACAATAATTGATAAAATTTAACTAGAACATCAAAATTATAATCATTCAAACTCATCCTAAGGACATTTATATATAGATACAAAATATTTTATGAGATCATAACTATCCATATGGGTTATATAATTAAAAAATATCCATTATACCCTTCAATGTAATTAAAAATACATTAAAAAGTTAAATAAAAAAACATTGCATTCATATAATCTCATATTCAAATTTTAAGGAAACACATATTATAAAATAATTACATAAAATTAACATAAAAATGAAAGGAAATTTAAAAAACCTTATGGTTTCTTGGGACATTATGTCCATGTCATGCAAAATAAATAATAATAGAAAATATTACTATTTAATTCCAATGATATAAAAATTGTAATAACATGACAAATTTATTCCAAGATTATAAACCCATAACCTAATAACCATAACAATATATTCACATATCATAATTTTGTGGACTATGTCATTATCCAAATTTATTTGGCGATATATCTCATGCCCACCCATATATATATATATATATAATTTCCAATAATCAAAAAATAAATTAAACTTTTATGATTTTTAATTTCGTTGCATCATCAATAAAATATATACAACATTATTTTCCAAACAATAATAAAAATCATTTATATTATCGTATTAGAAAATGATGAATATTAAATAATATTTTATTCAATTTCTTACTAAGTATATAATGACTCTATTAAAATAAATATTAAAAAATATAGATAAAAATGAACAGTAATATGATGTAAAAAATTATATAGTGGTATACAGTTCAAAAAAATGATTCAAACACTTAATATACTGATTTTATTGAAAACCAACTGCCACATTATTAAACACGCTATAATCATTATCTATCACCCTAAAAATTAACATAATATTAATTATTTAAATGGTATATAACAATTTTCATGATAATTTATATATCATTTTTCTATTTTATTAAATTTTTATCAAATATTATGAATTTATTTTATTATATTTTCTTGGTTTCTCTATTATGATGTTGTATAGTACATAGTTCAAAAAATATAGTTATTGTATTTATAAAGGTCAATGATCCTTGTCCAAGGGTTCTATAATCATCAATGATGTCAAGGTAAATATCTTATTCTTATTTAAAACATTAGGAGTTAAATGGGTTATGAAATATTTGTCATTTATATAATATCTTTGATTAACTAATATTTTTTATTTCATAATGAATATGTTTATTCCAGTTTGTTTATTTAAAATGATATATAATTAACAGTTATCTATTCCATACCATGAGCTTTATTCAATATTAATTTTATATTAAATGATTAAGTCAATTTTTATGAAATATACATTATTTATGTAGGTTTATGAAACAACATAATTTACATAAATCCCATAAATCCCGCCAAAGTTAGTGATGTTAATAAAAATAGAACAAAATAAAGTAAAACCAAATAATTATTTCTATTTTTTAAAACATTATAATATAAATAATATAATTATATATGGTTATTTATAAATATAACTAGTGTTATTCAGATATGTGAATTGAAAATTGAAAAAAATACATATTTTTTTTAAATCCAATATTATAAGACCATGAATTAATAAAACACTTACATTGATTTTCCCTAAAAATTAGAGGTGTTGAGAATTTTTTTTGTTTCTTTTACAACATTAATTTATATATTTTTATATTTCTTCACATTTTAATTCATTTAGTCTATTTTATATACTGTAGATTGAGACAGTGTATTATTTATTGTATAGTCAATCTTTCATATTTTCGATACTTCATAAATGAGTATAAGGTGGTATTCATGTGAAAAATATTTTATACATGCAATTAATAATTTAGAAGGATTATCAATCTATAATATTGAAAAATATTTCTACTATGTTGGGTCCATTATGCTTTATGGAATATTTTATCCACACTATAAATTTTCATCTTTATGTAGATGATCCAACAATTTATTTTCCTGGTAAATCATTATAGTCAATTATCTTCTTATGAAAAAAAATAATAGTTTCTCAAAAATTCTTTAATATAAATTTTTAGAGGTAATTAATGATATGAAACAATAACCTAATGGTTTTCAATCAATTAATTATTCAGATTATTTATATATATGAATCTTTTAATTTTAAATTAGTTATGTAGTGGGAAATAAGTGAATAAAATATAAAAAATAATGGTGAATTAAATAATAATTTCATATTATGTTTTCTGGACTACCTAAATAGTATATACATGTTATTCACCAATGGTATTTCATTACTCTCATTCGATCTACCTACTATATCTTGATTATATTTTATTTGAACCTTAAAAATTTCAGTCTTACAACCCTTCAAATTTTTTAAACCTCTTCCTATAATTTTCCAAACTACTTGAATACCACCTCTCCTCGTTGTACTCCATAAAATTTGAAATATTCTTATTCTCTATATTTTTATTAAATATGTCTCATTAAATTTGTGTAGGGTTTTATTTAATAATTATTTTTCATAGGATTAATTTATGTAATAAAAATTAGGAAATAGCACAATCATGTAAATTAAATGAAGAATTATTATTTCATAATTATATAAATTTTAAAGAAGATTGAATATGTAATATAACGTTATTGATATTGAATAATAAATTATTTTTAATTGGTAAATTATATATATGATTTAGAAGTATGAATCACATACAGAATACATGATATAAATTCAAATTATCTATAACTAAAATAATATAACGAATACCACATTTTAAAATATTATTTTCTTATTAATTTATGATAATATAAATTTTTAATCACTGGGTATGTAAAATTTTATTTGGGAAATTATAATAAGTTTCTATTTTGTTATTCCTCATGTTTCCAATATTGTTTGTTACAATAGATATCCTTTTTTCCTTTATTGATTCATAGTATTACCACTTGCATAAAAAATTGATAAAACTATTGTATCCAATGATATTAATAATATTATAATAATTTTGGACGTATTCCTTCGTTTAATTAATAATTAAATTTAGGAATCATTCTACACAATTAATATATAATTTTTCTATTCAAAATTATATGATATTACTATATAAATAGAATATGTATGAATAATTTGGTAATTATTCTTCCAAAAACTAGTTGAACAGGGAAATAATTATTGATTTATTTAATAATTAATATCTTTATAAGGACATGTAGTACATAATTCATGATGTTGAAAATTATTCCTAAAAAATAAATTATTTTATGATTGAAATTTAAATTTCTATCTTTTAAATATAATTTATTAGGGTAGAGTATCCATTGTTTTATAGTGGAAGGATTTACTACCTTGGTGACATGGACTTAGATGACTTTTTCATGTGTTGAAAAATGTTTAATATATATATTTTGTTTTGGAATGTTAAGGAATTTGTGTGTTTTATGATAAAAAAATATGTTTTCAAAAATATAATGGGAAATTTGATAGAGTACTGAGGAAACAGGGTTGGATAATTCATGTGATGTCTATATTTATCATAATTTTAAAATTGTTTTCAAGGATTACACATTGGAAACCTTGTACCATTCTAATGTGGGATATTTGGTGGAGATAAACTTTATTGATGTTTTTAAATGTCTGGTAGGGAAAAAATTATATGATTTGGGGTCTAATGACGAAATGTTGTCTGACCCTATGTACATAAATTTTATGTATATTATGTTATCTTAGGATGAGTCATATAGTGCCCAGTGAATAATGAAATAATAAATAATGTAAATAATATCAATTGATTGGTTCGTGATGGTTTCAGAGGATGGTGACAAAAACGTAGAACATATGTATAAAATCATATTATTGCTGGTATATTTATTTGAAGATAAATGTTCTAATATTAGTAATCAATTAATTATAATATTATTTAATTGTTATTCAATTTCAATGAATATTGATCATTAATTCATTTTTACACGTATGAGATGTAATATCATGTAGTGGAAACTAGGTTTATTTTGCAGTGTAATATATGGATGAGTATAGAGATATTTATTTTCATTTTGTTTGGATTGTGTGCAACATTTTTATATTTTATAATTTTACGCACTTTACCACCCATGTCGCTAGGTAAATTTATGAGAAAATATTGTGGGTGGCTTTTAAAACATTTTGGATGGTGAGGGAACAAATGTTGGACTTCTCTATCTCCCTGTCACTCCCATTGGATGATGTTTAATATATAATATCCTTTCATATAATGATATTTGGTATATTAAGAAATCTTACTCATGATATAATGGCTCTCAGTATTATTATATATCAACATGGGCTGGAAGATATTGAGTTATAACACATAATTGTATCTAGTCGTGGTGGTTATGGCTACCCATGTTCGTGTAGCATGGGCTATGATGGATAGATATATACTTCAATATTAATGGGTTATATCACATTTGAATATACTATTTTTTATTTATAATATGATGATCACAAGAAGAGTGTTGGTGGGGAATGATAATAACAACACAATTGTGATATATAAGTGAAGAAACCATCATTTATATATATTATTATGATATTGAATGATATACATATATTCATTATATGGTGATTGATCTTTTTGTAATATGGATAAAAGTTTTATATGTTTATTTTATGATTTAGTTCATTTTTTGATTCACACTGATTAAGTACGCTTCATTTACATTATATATGAGAGCATTAAAGGTATGTACTAATAAGGATACAAATGTTTACATTCACTTAATATATATAAACTATTTTATTAATTCCATGAATTTTTTTTGGTAATCAAGAAGTGAGATATGATCAAGAGGAATCTCTTATGGGATTTTATTTCTTTTTGGTTGTTCATATGGAATTTTTAGTAATTTCGACATTTAATTTTCAATTTTTCAAGTTATGTATATAATTATATTATGTATTTAGATTTTTTTTAATCTTATCATCATCATAGTCTATTGTTTCATATCCTACATATTATTCCATAAATTTACATTTAGTGTAATTTCATCAAAGTGTGACTTATTTAGCCTTGGTTTTATTTACTAAATTATGAGATATTAGTGGTACACATTTGGGGTTATTATATCCATTTCTTCATTTTTAGGGATTCGGGGCACAATTAGAGAGATATGATAACGATAATGTACTGTAAAAAAAATTTGTTTAGAAATAAGAGTGATTTTTCAGTACAAAATTCATGGGGTAGCATTGGTTTTAGGAAAATAGTGACATATATGTTTAATACAAGCTATTAAAATGGGATAATGTCTAGAAAATGAGATTTCAGTGCCCCATGGGATTTGATATATTGACATCCATGTTTATAAAACATTATCTGAATAGTGATTCTTCTTTTTAGGAATATAATTTTTTTAGGATCATAAATTATGATATCATACCCCCATGTTTGAATTAAGATAGAAATTATGATTTTTGAAAAATGAATAGAAATGATTATTTCTATGTATTATTTGTCCTTGATTAAGTGGAAATACATTTGTATATGGATATGGAATAAGGTGGATATCTTTATCAGCTTCATGCAGAAGACATTTTGTATAATGCTTTAGAAGATTGTGGTAGTATAGAGGTTGATAATTCATTTATATATATGTATATAGGTCTAGTACTACATAACATTCATATTATTTTTTGTTGTCTCATGTTACAGTGGAACATCATAGGGTTGATTTCTATGATGAATATAATGGGATGAGTAAACTCAATGTGTTTTAGTTCTATGGTATGTATAACAGAATATGGTCCATTATATATTGGCATATATAAGACTTCTTAGAGGATAGCGAAAGAGAATTTTATTTTATTTTTTCATAGATGGAGAAGTAGGTTTATTTAAATATGATTATACAGTGTGGTATATCATGGTAGTGGTTTATTTTATTCCATGGGGATTGTAAGGAGTTGATTTTTATTTTTGAGATGTTTTGATATTTTTTCCTAAAATATAATAATTTATTAACCACTTCTATGAATTATAGGTAGGAAATTATTGCACTACATTAGGGGTGTTTATTATATAATACAATAAAATTCAAAGTTATCTTTCATAACATCTTCCAAATGATAATGGTAGGTTAATGAATATTATGGATTCTATCCATCCAAAGTCGCAGTGTCATCTAGAAAAATATATATTGATGTCTAAACTTGGTATTTTGGAAATTTTTGTGTATATTGTGAGAATGTTTTCTAAGAAAATATCGTTAATAGATTTAATTCCCCATGATATTGAAAAGTGTCAAGATGTGGTAGGTCCTCAGTTTCCTACTCAAAATATGATGTTATAATATACTATGAATTGGTTTCATCTATATTTGACTCATTTTTTGGTACTATTTCTAGGATCCCATAGAGTTCATTGATCAATCATTATTTTTCATCATGATTTCATGGAAATAAATATTAAAAATGTATATCTTTTTTTTAGAATTTATAATATTGTTAGTCTCGAGTTTAAATCTCACCCATTATAGAAATATAATCTATTATATTGGTAATGTAAGTGTGTCCCAATATATGATCATGAAATATGTGATGTGGAATGAAAAGGATGTTACAGTGAAACCACTTGTATTTAGGGTCATAGAGTTGTGAATTATCATGGAGGTTGTCTATGTTAGAGAAAGGGTAAAAACAGATGATGTCTTTTTTTGATGAATTATTTAGATTTTCATATATCAAGAGAGTTAGACGTGGTGTGAGTTACTGTCATGTTATTCTATATTTTACATTATGACAATTTTTTTTCTAAAATTTAGTTTTTTTATCCATCATTCCTATTCCAAATAGAGGGACATTATATTTACAGAATTTTAGTTCCCCCGATATTAACTACAATAATTAGTGTTGAATCTAAATTTTTCCATGTATGTAGAGAGAGATTGTTTTGTATGGGAAAACCTCTCTTACGGGGTTACATTATATATTCAATGGAACATACATAAAACATTATACATTATATTAATTGTATATATTCATTTTGAAATATCATATATTTATTTTGGATAAGTGTGAAATTCCATGAAGCTGATAGAGATTAGATCTATTTATCATTGTAAAATACCCTTATAAGTGTTGGATGAATGTGAATTCCCTATCTTCATTGATGTATGGGATGATGTTGAGTTCTATGGAATACGTGATGTTGGTGTTCACCTAGGTGGAAGAAGAGTACATTGACATCATTCCCAAAATAAGATGTGGTACTACACACATAATGAGAAATATAAATTATTTTAGAACACCTACCAAATGTTTCTCCTATATCAGTGATTCCATAATAGATATCCAATTTTAAAGTGTATGAAAAATATATTATATTTTATGGTATTTTATAGAGAGGATCTATTTTACCTATTATGTCACCTTTCTGAGAACAAGTACTACATGGAATGATGGTTGATGGAAGTTTATGGTTTGTGTTGATTTTAATTAGGTGATAGTGAATAAATATAATAATATCCAATGAATTGATTATTTATTTAATTTGTTGATGGGATCTAGATGCTTATTAAAGATTAGTGTTTAAATTGAATATCATCAGAAATTTTTAAAGTACAATGAAATAAATAAAACTAGTTTCATAATACGTTAAGTTAATTATGTGTTCATGGTGATTACATTCTAAGATACAAATGTCCTTCAATATTATGGTATTGATGAATGATTATTTCAATAAAATCCTAGACTCATTGATCTTTTTCATAATCAATGATATCCTTTTGGTCTCTAGAATAGAGGAATACTTCATATATCATCTCATATATTTGTTGGGTGTTATTATGTTATATCATCAATTGGGTTGGCTATAAAAAGGAGAGTTCTATTACAATGAATTTCTCATAATAGGGGAAGTGACAGATTAATATATATTAGTTGTTCATCCATATAATATTGTTGTAGTAGATTCTTGGGTAGCCTCCAAGAATGTTTTATATATATAATTATTTCATGGTATTACATTTTATTATAGAATATTTATGATGAATTTATTTTAAATTACTATTCCATTGATTGTGTTGAAATATAAGGATAATTATTTGACGAGGATTGGACAATGCCATGAATTATTTGTGTTTTTTATATTGAAGAAGTTAAGTGACCAGATTTTTCATCTATTGTAAGAGGGTGTTTTATTCAGGGATTATTATATTGAATAATTTCTAGGAATGGGTTTCATAACAAATCAACTGAGGATAGTAAAAAAAACTCAATGTTATTAGTTACAAAATCATGAATATACCTATACGACCAATGATCTAGACCACACATTGATAGTGTTTACATTAAATTTTATGAGGCATTATCTTATCCCAGGTCACCATATAATATTCATAGATCATAGGAGTCTGATATATTTTATTAATAAATAAAATATTGTTTTTTTAAAAAAAAGGCATAATTTTTCCATTGGGGTAACTTTTATTAAATTAAAAAATATTTTCAATTAGATCTTTCATTTTAAAATTTAATGATATTTGTAAATTTATCCTTCAATGTTCAATGTAGAGTTACAAACATAAATAATTATTTTTGAAATATTTGAACAGTTTCATTACTATTTTCCTAACATAATGGGATATAAAATTTATTCAGAACATTTATGTTGCATTAATCATTTTGTAGTAGTAAATGGACCACGATGCCCAAATGGGATGGACTCACTAGATGGGACACCACTTCTATATTTTGGCCTTATGTTCCTCATATATGATTTTATTGAACCAAAATTCATAGATAATGTTAGGGGAAAATATTCAAAAAAAATCCATCAGGGATGACAATAGGTGCACCTTGTTTTCAAATAGGCAGTTCATATTTGATTGAATTATTTTTCCAAATTTCCCCATTCACACATAAATCATATTAAATACTAGGCTTCCCTCCACATTATAAATTTTATATAGAATTTGGATGTCTTTGTATATGAAATAGTGGATTGGGAGTTGATTAAAAGTGGTTAATTACCATTAAATTCACTATTGGAGGATAGAACCTTTCAATATTGTATTTCATCCAAAATATACTTCACATGCTATTATTTGTTTTTATGATATTGTTAATTCATTAAAGTATCTTTTCTCACTCATACAGATACTATTATTTTCATTTTTATTATTATTTACTTTAGCTCATTGGTATTTCAATCATTAGTATAATCATTACTGGGTTATACCCATTCCATCAGCTTTGTGAATGAAACATACTTCTAAGATGACTACACCACCCATGGAAGAGTAGTTCTCATAGTAATTTATCTACCTATTAATTTCTTCATTCATTTATTATTAATAAATTATATAATTTAATTCAGATAATATTATCACATATTTGAGTTGTTGAATTAAAATAAACTATGAAATCAGTTGAAAATTTGATAAAAATACTCAAGAGGTCGAGATTTTTAAAAATTTTGAGAGTAAAATATTAATCGGTAATGAAAACCCACACATGTTAAAATTATAGAGTTATAATATAATCCCGAAACAGAAGTCAACCATAATTCCATAATTTATATTTTACCAAATTTACCACTTACGTAATCTATCCCTAAAACAACAATAAAATTTGTTTGTCAATATTCGATGTTTTTGAAGGTTGACTATGATTTATTTCTATTCCACATTGTGGTAATATTAATTCTCAAAGGGTTCAAGGGTTACATTTATAGGGGATCAAAATTAAGTGGATATAATGTAAAATTATAATGATTAATTTTTATATGAATAGGTAGAGTACGAATTATTATGGTTTTTAAAATTGGTATTTAGAAAAACAAACATCCTTTAATTGTGTTTTCCCTATAACATTTCAAAAACATAAAGAAAAAAAAATTCTTCTATAATAAATATTAGAGTTTTATAAATGAAAAATACCCCCATTATTTTATGTATTGTGTTTATTTTGTTTAATTTTATTTCAAAAATATCATTAATACATAGTTTCAATTACTTCATCCTTTGACATGATACCATGGTCAACCACTAAACATAACAAAAATAAATAAAAAACCACACATAATTTCCGAGTTCCCACAATAGTTCCATTAATTTTTGGGTCATTTAAGAAGAGGTAAGTAATTTATTAGAATAATTAGTTTTATATTTTTGTTTTAATTTTATTATTTTCTTTTCTTATTTCATTCTCCTATACCATTTCTCATTTTTTTTCTTTTCGTCTCTTTTCTATTTCTTGGACCATTATGTAAAATTTATTTTTTATTATGGTCCACTTCATTTAATTTATTTATTTTATGAATTATGAAACTGTATCAACCTTGTAATCTCTTTGATCTTAACACCATGATTCAAATCATCATTAGGGATCTAGTAAGATAGTCTCGGTCTATGAGAAGTGTTTACTATTAATTAGTTCAAGAAATCAGACATTATAAAAACATTAAAATTAGAAGAAATTATAATTCAAATACAATACAATATAAAATGGCTAAAAATAATAATAACAAATTAAATAGAATAATTTCAATAATGGATTCACTTGATATTTAATATCATTCAAATTCTATTGGAAACCCAAATCTCAAATTGAACATTGATAAAAAATTTGGGTTAATTTTCCTTCATCATAAATTTAATTCATTACATTGTGAGGGTCCAAAAAACATTTAAATCAATTTAATATGGAATTCTCAACTGAAAACCCTAGAAATTACTCTATACATCAAATAAACCTAAGAGAAATCCCATTACCACTTGATTGAACGGATAAAGACATGATGTATTATTTAAAACCTGAAGATATAACTTGTTGAAATTATTTAATCCACCATAAATTGTTGATATTTTTTCCAGAATCAAGGAATACTCTTTATCGAAATGGTATATTAAGAATCAAAAAATCCAAAGAGGAGGCAATGTATGATTTTTTGGACTGATTACTAATTATTTTGGTGAAGTTTCATGCATTACGATATTGTTGAGAAACTACACATCCTATAAAAATACAATGTCCTCATACCTATGATGTTGAGTAATTTTTATGATTCAACTGGAGGGGAATTGGTAAAAAACACCAAATGATGAAATTTTGTTTATTGAAAAGGTGGAACAAAACTCTTCACAATTTATAAATTGAGGGAAACAAAATGTTATTTTAGTACTTCAAGTAAGACTATATTCTCATTAAATTCATATACTTTACACTAAATTGGATGAAATTACCAATATGGTGACGTGTATTGATTTTTCACAAAATACATTCCATCCCACTCTAACTAGGCCTTGAATCATTTTCACTGAAGCATACAACATATCTATGTGTTTCCAAAAACTGTAAGAGGCATAGAATTGCACAAAAATATTCCCTAGGAGACCATACCAGCATCAACAACAACTATATCCTAAAAAACTTTAGATCCATTTTCACTAACATATTACAATGGTCCGAAGTATTAATCTGAACTACGGTATGGCTATGTACAATAATAAAGGCCCGATTTTCAACAAAACATCCAACTACCTCCACCGTAATAATTTGTGTTACAACAACCAAAATTGATATTTGAATCTCAATCAAAAAACCCATGGAAGTTAAAAAATAATCATATATTCTATCATTGATGATCTTTTATAATAATTTGTTCTAAATCAATAGAATGATATAAAGAACCATGGTTTGTAGTTTGGGGAGTTGACAACACTAATGATCCATATTACCACCACCCTCCATCAATAAGTATTTAAGAACCCTAGGAATATTCTTTCACAAACTACTTCAGATACAAATGAGAAAGTTAGCTCTATAAAATTATGATGTGGGAATCAAATGAATAATTCAACTACACCTAACATTCCACAAATATTAACCTCAATTATGGAGAATCCCCAGTCAATACTGGGTTGTGATAATCCCATGGAGAAAAGTTCATGGTAATAAAAAATTTGATAATGTTCCTCTTAAACCCTTTCCTTTTACCAATATAATAGTGCAAACGAAAAAAATTGATGAATAATATATGAAAAAGTGGTTTTGAATAAATTTGAGGTGGTAGGGATCAACATTAACCTACATGAATCCATTAAGAAAATGTGAAGGTATTCCAAATTCATAAAATTAATTTCTACCCATTGAAGAGGGCTCAATTTAAATGAGAGGATAAATCATTTATTGAATAATTATATATTCTTAACATAGATTAGTTGGGCCTTAAAATATACAATATTCTATAAATTTAATTTTGTACACTGTATTATTTTCTTTATAGGTTGTTATGTTGAATAAAATGAGAGAAGTTGTACAGTTTTAGAATAGTTGTACAACATATCATGAGGGTTTCCATGAGGTTGTACTATTTTAGGTAAGTGAAATGATATTTCTAGTAAGATTCTATATTCATAACACAATGGATGGTTGAGTAAATTATCATGATCCCAATTTTATTGAAAGGTACTTCTTCAAAATATACAAAATAATAACAAATGTCTATATGGGTACACCGTTCATGCAGTTTAGAGATGACGTTTTTATATTTAATGTCTAGTAATATAAGATATACTCCTTATAGGACCATAATAAATTTCTTATATACCATTTCAAACCACAAAGTAATAACCTCATAAAATTTCATTGTTTTATAATTGGATATATTATGATCATTGTTTCTAGTTTGTTGTATATGAGAAATTCAACACTAGTTTTTTTGCACAATATCTTATTGGATATAGTTTTTATATGGATTCATATTATTATTATTATCATGTTCACAATTACTGTGAGAGGGTTTCTGAGTATTCTAATGGATTTGATGAATTATTTTTTTTAATGTATATTATGATACTAGTGTTCTTTTTGAAATTATTTTAGTTCCCCCAAAATATCCATCCATAAAGCTCCATTATTGATTTGAACTCAATCCATTTCCAAAAAATCTCAAATTCTCATACTTGCTGAGTGTTGAGGACAACCAATTATAATTTCTAAAAATCATCCCTTTGAACATGATGAAAAACGTTTGAATCTTTTGAGGGAGAACATTTGGGGAATTGGGTGGACATTGTCTGACATATCTAATATTATTTCATCCATTTAATTTTATTTTATTTTTTAGTGGATGATGATAATCTATTTAGGATGGTAAAAAGTAGAATCAATCCATCTCTTTAAGAATTTTTTAAACAATAAGTTTAAAAACTTCTTGTGATAGGTTTCATTTATCTCATTTTATAATCCCAATGTGTAAGTCCTATTCAGTTTTTTCCTAATAAAATTAGTGTTTCAATTTTTATAAATGATGGAGAGGAATATGTTTTAATAAGGGTGAATAATAGATTTTCTGTGTGTATTGACTACATTAAACTAAATCAATCCACTCAAAAGGACCAATTTTCCCTCCCATTAATTGTTCAAATGATTTAGAGACTAGTTGGGAAGACATGAAATTTTTTATTGGATAGATTTTCAGGAAATTTTTTGGTTTATCTAGCTTATGAGGATAACAATAAAACAATATTCACTTTCCCATTCGATACTTTTTCATAACGAATGACACATTTTGGAATTTTAAATTCCACGGGTAACATCCAAAGATGAATGATGAGTGTTTTTCATATTTAATTGAGGCCTTCATGAAGGTATTTATGGTTGATTTTATACTATGTGGATCCTTATTTAATGAATGAACCTTTATTTTGGGAAATGTGTTTAATCGTTGTATTAGTATGAATATAGTTTCGAACAATGAAAAATGCATTTTTATTATATATCACATTATTGTGTTAGGGAATATATTTTCAAAAACAATGAATACATGTTGATAGATCTAAGGTAGATATTATTTCATCCTTAAAGTATCCTTTATATATGTGTGATGATAGGTCATTCCTAGGTCATGAAATATTTAATTGATACTTCATCATTTAATTTAGTAACATGGATCTACCATTATCTCTATTTCATCAAAATTATATTAAATTCATTTTAGATGAATCTTGTAGCGTATCATTTTAGGAATTAATGAAGTGTATAACCACTCCACTAGTCATAAAACCCCCAAAATGGGTCACTCAATTTGAGCATTTATGTGATGATTCAAACATTACAGTTCGATTAGTCATATAATAGAGGGTGGATTATGGTTCACATGTTATAGTATACAGTTAATAGAAATTGGATTTAGACCAATCAAACTACACAACCACAATAAATTATTTTTTTCATTATATTTTCTATTGTTAAATTCAGGTTATTTATATTGGGCTCTAAATAAGATGTTATTCTTCCAACTCAGCTATGAGGAACCACATGATGAAGCCACATGCAATGCCCAAACTTATCTGATGGATTTTACTTCTTCAAGAATTCAATTTATGGATAAGGGAAATAAGGGGTCTGGATACATGGTAAAAGACCACATGAGAAGCATTAAATACACAGTCGAGGAAGACACCATAGACCAAGCACCGCATCATGATGCTTTTTTCTTATGAGTATATTAATACCCTCTAAATACACATCCTTGGTATGATGATTTATTTAACTACTATTTTAATTAAATTTATACAAATTTAGATAAATATAAAGCCCATGAAATTAATGATTTATTATAGTTTTAATGTGTTGGATGATATGCAACTATGGTGCATGTGTAGTAATCACATTATTAGGTGTTGTGTTCCTAATAGTGAGTATGATGAAGTTCTACATTTTTTTCCGAACAACCTCATGTGGAGGACACCTTGGACACCAAAGAATACCTTCGAACATCATAGAATCTAGATTATATTGGCTATGATTATTTTATAATCCACACGAGTTACATAAATCCCCCCCACTTTGCAAACGCACCTGAAACATTTCAAGGAGACACGAGATGTCCCAACAATCAATATTATTCGACAAGTTTTTTTGTTATATGGAGAATATATTTTATGATTTTTTCGCTTGTTCAATTATTCATATATTTTTTATTCTTTTGATTGTGTTAGAAAATTTTTAGAGGCCAAGGCCACCATAATTGTTGATTCCCATAATGTAGTTCATTTTTTCAATGATCAAATTTTCTATAGGGTTTGAGTACCAAGACGATCATCAGTGACCATGGAATACATTTTTTCACTATTATTTTCGATTCCCTATTTTAGAAGTATTTGGTGACATAATAAATATCGACAACAAAACACCCCACAATATTTGGCTAACCTAAGGATTCCAATCCAGAGTTGGAACAAATTTTGGATAAAATTGTTCATCTGAATATAATGGTTTAGAGAATAATCATGGATGATGTTTATAATGATTATAGTATAACATAAAAATCTCCCATTGTTATTTCCCAATTTCATATTCTTTTTGGGATATCCTTTCATCTTTGCATGGAGGTCAAGAATTTGGAATATTGGGAAATAATGAAATGAAACATGGAATATTACCAAATTGGAATTTAATGAAAGTTGAAAATTCAAGAGCATGAAGGTATTAGATTTTCGTCATATTATAAATAAGGGATATAAAACAATTTATAAAAATTATATCATGTTAGGATTATCCAAAAGGGTAGTTTCATGTTTGAGAGAAAATCCAAGCATGTAGTTCAGTACTAAAGATGATGCTCGGTACGTTGAATTCCAGATACTTAGGTCATTATGGTTGATCTAATGATTCTTTTTGGTGTAGTTGGTATTATACTATAGGAAACATGATGGATAATTATAGTCAATATGAAATGTTTGAAGCAATACAATTAAGGACTATCTACCGAGGTAGTTGATTTAATCACACTACATGACCAACCCATCAATTAGGAATATCATGTTGTTCCTAACCCTTTAAATTTTATATTAATTCTCACATTTAAAATTCTACATTTCATCTTCAAATAACATATAATGGGTTCAAATTAAGGATATGAAATATTGTAAGTGTGGGGGAGGGGCAATATTTTGGGTTTACTATTTAGGGTTTTTATTTTTTGTGTTCTTGCGTTTTTTTTGTTAGGTTTTCTTTTAAAAATTTATTAAATAATTTTTTTTAAAAATAATAAAAAATATATCAATTAACATGACTAGTTAAATGTGGAAAATATGAAAAAATTGTTTTTTTAAAGTCATTGGTATCATCAGACACATTAACATGATTTAATCATCAATAGATCATTTATATAATGATATAATTCATCAATGATATTATTGGTTGTGTCATTATAAAATCATTTACTCTAGGACAACTTTATTTGTGATATTTCTTCCTAGAAAATGGTGGAATTGATTTATCCACACAAATTTTCATGAAACCATGAATTCTGATGTTTTTCCTTCTAAATTGAATGTATATCCATGTTATGTAAAAATAATTCATCATATATCAGATATTGATCCATATGTTTATTTCTCATCTGATCAGTTTCATTCCTATAACTAATTTACAAGTGTCTGTGAACCTAATATTCTATAGTTGTCTGCCCAAAAAATAATAATAAAATAAATCAAAATTAATAATATATATATATATATATATATTAACTTAATAAAGAGGGTGTGATAAATTGTACAACCAGTGGAGATATCTAGGATGGGATCTAATGTTTTGATTTTCTAGATTACCTAAGTGAGTGGGTTATGTAATTTTATTAAAATGTAATGTATACTAGGTTTGGATGATTAAAATAGGTAAGAATAAATATTTTACATGACATGAATATATTGTATAAATGGTGTATATAGGTACTTGAAATAGTCGGCACACACATGTGCAGAATTAATGGCACGGTGGATACATTAGATGTTTCACTATAATTATTGTAATTAATATAGTTATATTTTAATTTTTTACAATTAATGAAAAAATGAGTTTAAATTTTATTGATCTTTACTATTTATGGTATTATTAAATTTACTATATTTACACTGTGGATTTAAAAATATGGACATGCATATGTTTATCAATATTTTAGAATGCATTATCTGTGGGTTTTCCCAATACTAAAAAAGTGTGTGTGCGGGGTTGTTTATAAAACATAATTTTATTTATAATTTTACTATTATTAAATGAAAAAAAAATCTTCAAATTTTGATAAATATTATTACATATAAAATATTTTGGATTAGATCATTCATTTGAATATTTGATGAAAATTAGAGTTTCCCTCATTAATGTTAACTATAGTATTATGACATTTAATATTTTTTCTGTATTATTTGACCTTAAATAACTTTTAAACATATTCAATACTTAATGGTATAAATATTTTATTGAGTACATCTAAGATAAATTGTGTATTTTATTGGGGTAAATGAGCCATGAAATGAAATATGTGATGGACTAGCCAGATTGGACACCACTTCATTATTTGGCCTAACTTTCTTCATATATGATTTTATTGAGCCAAAATGAGGAAATAATATTTGGTATCAAATTTTGAACTATCAATCTTACTATAAGTAACACTGGTTCATGCGTTTTGGTGATAATGTATTTGGTTCAACTGGGATTAAATAATTCAGAAAAATTTCCTAACTCACACATGAAACCACTGGAATCCTAACCAAACATCCAATTATCTAATTATTATTTTTATCATTTTTAAGGAATTGGATGTTTCATATAGGTTTATGGGAATATTAATAGTGTTTCTACTATATTTAAAATCACTCTTTCAGGTGGTATTATTTCAAGCTTGTATTTCCTTCAAAATTTTATTGTCTTCCACTTATTTGTTGAAATATTGTTTTTATTTAAATATAGACTATATTTCATTACCATTTAGTCTATATTTTTCATATTAATTCTTATTTATTTTACTTATTCCTATTATAAAATAGATTATACTTTTTATTGGGTTATACACTTTCTATGAACATTGCAAATGAATAACATTTCTTTGATGAATACACAACCCATGAAAGAGTATTTTTTTTGTAATCCATCGATATATTACCAGATTTATTCAATTAAATTGAATCAATTATATAATTTAAATCATTTTTTGTTATCTAGGATTGTAAATTTTTAATATTTTAAAAGAAATTTATAATGCAATTCAACAATTAACACCTAACACATGTGGTTGAGAATTGTGTAAATTGTGAGAGAACAATAATAATCAGTAAAAAAGAACAACATGAGATTTTTTTAAAAAAGTAAATATATAATCTATAAACTCATAAAATCATTATTTCTGGAATGGGAATTTTTCCTAATTAATTACTACCCATATGCTAACCATTAATCAACAATTAATGTAGAGTGATGCAATTTCATATTCTGAAGATAGACTAGGGTATAATTCACTTTATCTTCGTGGTAATGTTAATTATCATATGGATAAGTGGATATAAATTTAAGGGATCAAAAATAATTAAATATTAATTTAAATAATAATAAGTAACATGTATTTGAATAGGTAGTGGAATATATATTTCCTAATTTAAAATTAGTTTCAAAAAAATATGTTCATTGTGTTTTATTAATTTTACATAAAAATTAAAATGAAGAAAATTAAATATTATTGAAAAATATTTATTATAGTTTTTTCAAGGATATGAAACTACCATTATATTCTATATATATTTTATTTTATTTTATTTTTTCTCAGAAATACCAATATTATTTTGTTTTCATTACTTCTTCCTTTGAATGACCACCTCAGTCATCCACTCTGATTCATCTAAATAATCCTAAAACACACATCATTTAAGATATTAAATCACAAGGCCTTTTATCCTTCTACCAAAATAATGTGAATTTTATTGAAGTGGAATTTAATGTAATTTCATCATGTTTTTTGATTTTGATGTTTCTTCTTCATATAGTAATGGGAATGATGTGGATGATTTATTGATTAATAATTCAAATGTATTTCTTATTATTTATAATGGTGAATCATGGAGACCGGGGGAAGGTTTGGTTTTGATTCTCCTTAGTATAGAGGTATTTCAAGGTTGATTAGGTATTTACCTGTATAATGTATAATCATTTTTGTTTTAGTAGGTATAGAAGTTTAAACTACTGGATTCTGATTTAGTGGTCTATTGTTATTGATTGTTTTGTTCAATGATTCTACCGGATGATTATAGTATGAAATACATAATTTATTATTTTAGGGAATTCTTTGTATTCCATTGGTTATGAATTATATGGTTCTTTAATATTTCCAATGACCACCTATAGTAGTACATAATTTGGTGGAATGATATATCTTCTGATAAGAGGAAAATTTGTTTATATTCTTATATAGAAACCGGTTATTGATTTTGACTCTCGTTAACTAGGTTATCAAAGGGTGAAGGATAAGTATCATATCCAATGATGTCATATTCATCCAAATAATGTTCCCTAGTAGATTTTTGGAGTCATAATGATGGGATTTTCCCTAATATACCTAGTGTTTAAAGAGTTTATAATTATATACCTTTGATTGAGGACCACTTATTAGATTCATCTAAATTATTTATTTTTAGTAATTAAATTTTATTAAAGGATTTATAGATATAATATATGGTGTGGTGGTGGGAGTTCAGGGTTTTGTAATGATCATCATAAATTAGATTTACACTTGTTTTACCTCATGAGTATAGAGAGGTACCCTGGATTCCTTTGGATCCATGTTTTTATTTAACCTCAATTTTCATCTACATATGGATTGTCACGAACCATGCTGGGTCTCCATCCGACCCGGTGCCTGACCCGGTCCGCGACATGGCCTGAAGGGCATTCAGGATCCCCACGGGCTGACACAAGTGCCTGGGTATCCAAACTAACACATGGGAATGATTTTACCCGTACTAGTAAACACAAAACAACTGATAAGATAAGGAAACTGAAACTATAATTAGGCAACTAAATAGGGCCTTAATCTAAAAACAAAATCAGGGGTTTACAACTTGAACCCACCACCAAAATATGAGACAACAAAAGAAACTCAAAATTAAACCTTCATGCAACCAGAGAGAAGAAAAATCAACATTCCACAACACCAACCTGCACGAGGAGACCACCAACGTCCAGAACCACCATCGCAGAGCACAATGTCACAACCTGGAATACAGAAGAAACAAAGTCTACATACACCCAAAGGTGTATGTAGGGTGTGATCCAACAGCCCAATAGGACGTCACCCAAAAAAAGGTGACACATATAAACATTAAATGACAAATAAATTTTCATGCTAATTAAATGAAAGGACACCAAAGATTAACCAACTTTAAGAAATAGTTTCTATAAGAAATCAATTTTAGAGAAAACAACATAAATAGAAGAAAACACCCTTGCATAAAAGACAAACTCAAACCTTCAAAAAAACTCAAAAGTTGCATCGTATCCCGATGGTGGATGTATAGTAGTCCAAGAGAACCAAATGTGGGAGAGGCCCTAAAAGTACTAGAAAAAGGAATGGGACCCTAGAACCTCACATCTGGGTGAACAGTATAGGAATCACAACAAAATATGTTCTCGTGCACAAGACACTAGAGAAGGCAACACATCCATAACCCAATGTTCCCTAATCATCATCCAATGTTCAGTTAGTGTTGTAAGTGTCAATACATCTATGTGAAACTGAGCAGGGGCCACACCTGTATCTCTAGCACGCTACTCTAGTCCGCCCACCTAGTACCCAGGCTTCCCATTTTGTACTCAAGATGTTGAAATTTAACATATCATGCCAAAATCAGACAAATAAAACAAACAGGGTGTACCATAAACCAAATGCCACACTTCAACACACACATAAAACCATTTACCAAAGTACACACGCCAAAAGAATTGATCCAACTCAATTAAAACAATTTTTTCATTACTAAAAATTCTTTATTAAAACATACTAATTTCATTGCCAAAAAATTGTTTAAAAATAAACATAACATGACTAACACAAAAGAAACAACATAGGCTTCCACCCTGACCAAACATACATGACACAACATGAAGAAAAAAACCTACACTACTCCCATAACTTAATAACTCAATCGCACGTTTAAAAGGCCATTTTCCTGAGTAAACAAAACACTAAAAATTTTATTACACCATTACAAAAGATAAGACACGACTTTAAACAGAAAAGACGCACTCAAATTCCCTTTCCGGAAAAAATTCATATGGAAGCTACACCAGAACATAAACTGCGCACTTTGCGTATTTTTACAAAACAAATGCACACATTATAAAAACACTAGTAGACAAATCAACAAAATTTTACACCGCAAAAACCCACTCAACCAACAAAACACCATAACTTATGATCAAACTTATGCAACACAATACCAAAACACAATTAACATCACTTGCACAAAGGAACAGATAACTGCACATCTTATTAAAAACTAACAATTGACTAAAAATGTATTTTCAAACAATGAACACCCCCATTCATATTAAAATTCTACCAAAAAATATATCACATGAAATAATTAAAGAAAAACAAAATCCACAACCAAATGAATTAATCAAAAAGGGATATAAATTAATTTAGCAACAAAATAATTTATTAAATAATGTTTATACATAGAACCACCTACCTTGTTAGAGAAGACTTCAAAACCACGGTGTGAAACGATTTCTGCACATCAACTGCATCTCAAACAAAACCAAATTGACCCTAAATCAATCAATTGAACAAAAACATCAATAATTGACACAAATATTTGAAGAAAAACCCCCATTACATGTCAAACACACTGCAATAAGACCAAACACAACCCCAAACATAAAATTAAAAACCCTGAAATCAGAACAGAAAACTGCTAAAAAACAACAAGAATAAAACATAACCGGGGGTGTGTGTTCTCCGGATGGAGCAGGGATAGTCCGTGTAGCGGCACGAACCAGGAAAAGGGGGTGCGGCTGGTCTGGTGCGCGATGGGGATGTTGTGTGGCGCGAGATGGGTTTGCCAAACAAGATGAAGGGGAGATGGTGTGAGCTGAACTGAAGGGGGGGGGGAGGGCATTTGACGGGGTGTGACGGGCTTCACCGAACATAGAAAAATAGGGGGAGGTCCGGCTTGATGGGGGTTGCAGAGCAGCGGGTTGGCTGGACTGGCATGGGGGATAGGGAGCGGGGCGGTCACCAGAGATGACTAGTGGGGAGCAAGGGTGTGGCGCAGCGGGTAGGAGGTGGAAGAATAGGGATCGTGATGGGGAGGAAAAGCACCGGAAGGGGAGTGGTTGGCCAGCAGCGACACCGGGAGTGGAGTAGGCGATGGTGGGGGGACGAGCGATGACAGGGTAACATGGAGAGGGGGGGGGCGACAGGCCGAGGTAAGGATGGGTTTAAAACCCTAACTCACAAAGGGATAAAAACTATATAAATTTATATACATATATATAACGCTATAAATAAAACTAAAACAAAAACTTAAATAATAATAATTATAAAAAATATAATAATAACAATAATAATATTAAACTTAAAAGAACAATAAAAAAATAGTTGGAGTAATAATAATAACTTAAATAAATTATCATCCTTATATCTAATAATAATAATAATAAATATAATTAAATAATAATAATTTTAATAATATTATTAATAAATTAATTAAAATGTTAATAAAAATAGTAATAATACTACTAATAATCTCATTATTATTATTATTATTATTATTATTATTAGGACTCGTAATTCATTTTAATCTTCCCATTTTATTTTCCGCTAACTACCTTATTCATCTAATTAAATTTTACTTCATTATCAATAATTATTTTTATTAAATTAGATACACGCCAAGTAGGCATGCAGAGCACCGAGCGAGCACATGTAGTGACCCAAGCAAGGTCGCGTGGTTTCGACAACGGTACACTGAACACCGTAAAGTCCAAAAAGTACGTTTCTATATTAGAACTCAGAAATTTTACGTTAGGCCTCAACCTGAACTATCAGATTCCCAATAAAAATAATTATGATAAATAAATTGATAAATTCCAGGTGTGATAATTCTCCCCACCAAACATCTTTCCTTCTATTGAAATACACAACTAGAACCAAACCCCAAAGCAGAAAACCACACTGCCTTAAGGTTCAAAGGGGATCCCCACAAACATCAAGCAAAGAGAGGAAAAAGCATCATGCACAGAGAAACTGACTCAACGACAACATCAAGAATGCGTAAAAAGACTTTTTGATATGTGTCGCCCACCCCAATGAGCTAAAAAAACTCCAGTTGATTGTTTAATAAAAGGAGCCTTCGCACCCACCGAATCAACTTTACAAGCCAAAATACCCCATGCACTATTAAACGAAAACCAACCCATTTGTTTGGAAAGAACAAACAAGATCAAACTTGTAACACCCCAGGATTTCAGAGTGTGTTATTTCTTAAAAATAATTCAATAACTTGCACTACACGCAACACCGAGTTCAATCACACCATTAAAATAGGTCATGAATAGTATTAACTACATTTTGAACTTTATATAATCCTTATAATTTTAGAATCCCTATTATGAGTTTCTTAGTCATAATGCAAGAACAAATTCATTTTCAGTATTTCACTTTTATCAACTTCTAATAGTGAAAACTTTTTAAATACAATATTTTAAACTTTTTGACTAAATGGAGACATCAAAAAAATTTAAAATGAAACATCCCAAGCGTCCACGGTACGCTTCCCTTTGGATAAAACAGTAGCGTGTGTTGTACGCAACTTCGAGTTCTAACACACCGTAACCAATCAAACTAGTTGTTATGAATAGTAATACCTACTTTTTGAAGTTATATATATTTTATATTTTAAAATTGACTTCATTTTTGGATTCGGAATATCAAATTTATCCTAAGATGAAATTTTGGTACTTTTCGGATAACTTTCATATTTTGATGAATAGTGAAAATTACTAAATTTTAATTAAAAACATCTTTTTTAATCAAAATAATTAATAGTGATAAATTATGAATTTGATTGGTTTTAAAGTATATTTAGAATATATTTTTACTATTTAATATAATGTTGGTCATTGGACATAATTTTACAATTAAACCGAACAAAAACAAGTGTCAATCTTTTGATAGTTATTATCTCTTAAAAACACGCTTTTTGTTTTGACAGCGGGAATTAATTTTAAATTAATTTCTGCCACTTCTGTGTTTTGAATTTAGGAAAATGGATTCCATATTTGGAATCAGGATGTTCAAATTGTGTAAATAGGTAACTTTTATTTTTAGACATTTTGAATAATTACTGCGGTAAATATTTTATTTACCATGGTTAAGGGTAAATCCGGTAAATAAGGGTTAAAAAATAATATTATAATAATACTAAATTACCCTAAAACGTGTCTTAACCCTATTTTTTGATACATGGTCGACCATGGTCATCTTTGTGTCAATATTGGGACCCCATGGATCCACTTGTAAGTGATAATGACACTTTATTTTAATTAAGTCAAAATGAATACAAAAATTACACAAGCATATATCTTTTAGAAAAGTAATTGTTACCTAGGGTTATATAAGTTGGATTTTAGATTATAAATATTCATTAGAAAGATAAAAATATTTCCTACATAATTATATTTTATTTAGAATTTTTAGACATTAAATAATTTATTTTATTTATGACACAATGATGATGCAGTAATTACTATAATAGTGAAAAATTAAAATAATTGATATTATAAATACCCAAATAAATATAATATGAAACTTTTAATGAATTAAACTAATTTTATAGGATAATATGATATATTAGGATTGATTTAATTGACTTTGTTCGAAGTAATCAATCTGTTATGAGTTTCACAAAAATCAACTATTGAATAGTGTCAAAATTGACATAAAAGAGTTCTTAAAACAAATATTATATTATTAATTGATATTAAATTCCTATAAATCTAAGGATCGGCCAAGAGACTTATATCCTGATAGTTTCATCATTAATGGACCACTTGGGGGTCTCTTGGATGTATATAGTATGTTTATTAACCATATTATATAAAAATACAAAGAGACATTGTAAAAGTGAAACTAATTAACTTAGAGTTGATACTTAATGATAAGGTTAATATAAGTACCCAAACCTATCTAAATTCTATTGGTTGAGTGTTTTTAAACCTATCCACACCTTAACCTTTGAATAATAAACTTTGGAGCCTTTAGAAACCGAATATGAATTTAATATAAATTAATATTTCTGGCTTTTCCAAAGGTGCCCCTCACCCCTCTTATAAAAGGGCACTCCTCCTTCTCATTTCTTCACACCTCTAAAGCCTTTTGGCTCGGCCAAACTCTGACCAAATACTCTCCCAACATCCCTCTCTAAAACCTAGAGGCCTTAGTTTGATCATAAAGCCAACCTAAGGAGCCCTTTTGATCAAATCAAAAGGAAGAACCCGAAGAAGAGGTAATGATTTCACCACCCTTTTCTAAGTTCCTTTCTTCTTCCACTTACTCTTTCTTTGTTCTTACCATTCTAAAATAATAACTCCAGTATCTTATATATACTGTGATGTTATTATAAATATGGTACAACCATATTCAGTATTCTATCCACCCTTTGAATAACATGTCACCATACGTGCGTACGTACGGCTTACCGTCTCCACGTCGTGGTGTAATTGTTATTCAATATATTATTATTTGGATGGGTATAATAATGATGTGTAACTCATGTACATAATAAATATAACATGTTAATGATTCTGTATATATTATATACCATCCATTTATATATTATTTTAATATCAAAAGAATGATATTGTCGCTCGTGCGTTCGTACGGACTACCGTCTCCACGAACGCGATGAGATTCATTCTCCATCGTATCCATTCAAGTATAATTATCATTTGATGATTTAAAAAGGATTTTTAAGGACTTGATATCATTCTGGATATGAATAATATACAACCTATCCTTTACAAACATGTCTTACATAACAAAACATATAAAAGAAAACAAGTAAGTTAACACCCGATATAATGATAATAATAAGATATTTTTAACAAATCAATGTTAAAAGATCATATATGATATCATATTATTATATATGATTTTTGTATAATTTAATAACAACTATTTCACCATTATACAGGAGGTTACCCTACTCCAACCAAGGAAAAGTACAAGGTATGGGTTATTTCACAATCTCTTCATTATCCGAGGTTGTTTATACGTAATAATCTACTAGGATTTCTTTATCATCCACATCCATGTTTCTTCGAAATGTATTTCAAAACATATTTATTATTTACAAGAATATGGGTTAAAGTCATTTATACCCTTGTTTGACTTTTTATAAGTGGAATCATTCCGTCGTTTTCAAAACAAGGTCCTTTTTAACCTTTTCGACAGAATTGAGGTAAGAATGTTTTTTTTAACTTATACGGCGGGTGCGGTTATTTTACGCCGTTATAAAATCATCAAAGTTTTCCTTACAAGCTTATAAGAATATTTTCAAAGAAAATGTTTTATTTTATATGGATCTTAAATGATTTCAAAATAAAAGGAGATATTTCATTAAAAAGAATTTTGATTTCATCTATGTCAACATCCTTTGATGGATTTTAAGATTATTTGAAGTTGATTTATTATGATACAAAACTTCTATATTGTATTGAAGGTTTTGTGATATGTTTGACTATGTATGTTCTATTTTTATACCATTCATAGTTTATGGTGAAATTATTGACATTTCGTATGCTAGTTTTAATATGAATGTTTATGTTATGTTTAAACCTTTTCATATGGGAATGCATTGGACTTAATAAGTGACGGGTGGAGCCCGCTATAGCTCCTCGATGCATCGGTAGGTCTCATGAGACAAACTAGTGTCTTGGCACAAGGCCTTGACAAAATCTTATTTGTAGTCTTGGCACGAGGCCTTGGCTATGTGGTTATGATAGTCTGGCATTATGCATTCCAACATTATGAAAGTGGTTATTGATTTTTGCATGTGATTATTCGATTAGTAGAATATCCATGTGAATAAGTAAATGACATTATTTCATTTTATTTATGCCATACCATGTTGAAAGTTCATATTTAAAAGGATTTTTTTTAGTTATACATTGCCTTAAATGTTTATTCTTATTTATGAAAGATTCCGCTATATTGTTATCCTTACTGGGCATTTGAGCTCACCCCTTTTCTATGTTTTATTTTTCCCAGGATGTGAAGAAGTAAGTTATGAATGACCTGCAGGGATTTTATGAGGGGTTAATAGTGTGGATTGTGGAAACATTATGTTGTTGTAGTAGTTTTTCATTTTATGATGTAATGTAAAACTTATGAATATATCTAGTGTTTCCAAGGCTACTAAACCAATCGGTCTTTCGAGATTTGATCTTTCTTGTGATCATGCCAATGTTATGTAGTAATGCACCGACTCCGGGTAGCTGGGGTCGGGGCGTTACAGTTGGTATTAGAGGAAGTTTAGTACAAACCTTGGAAGCTAGATTTAGATAAACTCTGATTAGAGCACGTAGACCTAATATGAACTTTGAGGATTAGTATAGAAGAACTTCCTAGAATTTTGGTATTGTAGAGATTTTGTGAGTTTTCCAAGAAATACATCCCTGTCTGGATACGAGCAGGTAGAGGCGGCTCTGGCACAGATGTACCTAGGGGTAAAACCTGAAAACACCGCTTTGAGCTAGACTCGAACGGGAACTGGTGCACGACAACGGGCCTTACTGCACTCTTGGTTACGACACTCCCGGGGGATATGCTTAGGATAACTCTCACTATCTTTACAAATCATTATGAAGGGTTTATGAGTATATACTTCCTCAAAGAAAACATTTTTATGATTATGGATTATATCCATAAATAGTTCAATTTATGTTAAGTGTTTTATAAGTATGGGATTATGTATTTTGATTCATAAACTGATCTAGTTTATGCCATTGTTTAGAAATGGCACCCAGTAGAAGGAATGAGAACTCCAGAAATGCACATTATCCAAAGACAAGGAAGGATCATATCTTTCATGGTCTTAAGCTAGAATTTATAAGAGAAATAGTCTCCCATGTATTATCATCATATGAAGAAATAATATCATGTGTTGATAAGATAAGTAAAGAGATTACTGAGTCCTATGGCTTTGAAGGGAAGCAAGAGAAGAAAAGGATGGAAGAGAGAAAGATGGATAAAAGTAAGAGGGAAAAGAAGAATTTTCATATATGTGGTAACTGTGGAAAGAAACACCCTGGAACTTTCCTGAAAGGAATGGGAGTTTGTTATAAGTGTGGAGGAAAAGGGCACAAAGTACGTGACTGCAAGGGTAAAAAATGGTTTTAAATGTACAATGCTTCATTTGCAAGGAGTTTGGACACTACGCGAACCTATGTCCCAGTCATCAGACTATGCCGCAAATGATGTTATTGGATAATAATCAAGTTATGATACTACCACAGATGAAGAGGAATGATTAGAGTTCTTATGTTGATTATGTCAATTGAGCTTTGTATCAACAATGTACTTGTTATAATAATTATGGAGTATATAAGGATTGTACTGCAGTACTATTTCATTAAGGACTTGAGATTGTGTGGAACAAAGAAAAGTGACTCGTTAGCAGGATAGATTTTTGGAAAATATATGGTTGAGAGAATGATAAACCATAATATAGTTCTGATACTGAGGTAGTGATTTAGGAATAATATGTGATTGTTTTGGATAAATTATATTGGATATTCTTGACTACCTTGGAACTGATTAATGATTTGTATATTCCATCATTGTTGGGGTTTAGAACATTTTTGGATTAATGAAGTATATCCAGCATTCTATATGGAATAAGGGAGCATGAATGTAATCAATAAGGAATATGGTAATACATGATGAAGGCATTCATATGCTATTACGGGGTAAAAGGATATATATTATGTTTACCTTCCTTCTGAATGTTGGACTGTGAGTTTGGACAGAAGTATTTTGGATAGTTCTAGTTTGGATTATTTTGGATTGCCATAAAAGGACAACCTGGAGGTCGGGCGGCAACCCGTCGCGTCCGGCAAGGCTGCAAGACTTGAACCCGCAACCAAAGGGAGACAAGGGTGTATCACCTACCACTATCCCATGAGATGTCCTGGATTAAATAAAGTAGTTTTTTTTAAATATCTGGTAGATGAATTATAAATTCGTTTATTTTGGAACCCTGTACGAATAGTATAAATATATTTTTTTTACGAGTGAAAGATGAGTTTATGGTAGAAATTTTTTAATGGACAAAACTCTAATTATAAAGTAAGTATATCTCCTTATGATCTTAGCCAATCTCATAAATAAATTCCTCAATATTAAGAAAAGCAACTTAGAACAAAAATGTTGTCCTAGATGGTACCTTAAATCATCATTAATTTATGGCTTTGGGATTGTTGGCCTTTTCATAGCCACGTTCTCTACCACTCTCCATCAGATAATTGATGGCTAGATTTTTCTTCCATATCCATATTTTCTTACATGGAACCCTAGTATGTGTTATTTTCGGTAATCTTCATACTTTCCACTCATTATTTTAAATAGAGGCCTCATTAATTCATTTTTCGATGTGGGATTTCAACTAAGATATTTTGAAACGTCAAAATGTGTTATCCTAATACCCTATGTTTTGTTGAACCGATGGTATTTCAAATCATCATAGATTGATGAATTTAAGGACCTCAATTTTATATTTGTTTGTGATTGATGAACTCAATCACTACCTATAAATATTTACGTTTTTCCTCCGATTATATGTCTCTAATTGCCACCAATGTTCTCCTAATCGAGATCATAATTTGGTGGTGACCCTTTAATTTCTCTTTTCCTCATATTAAGACTAAATTTTAGTAACCAAATTTCCAATGTGGGTTTTCCCACAAATATATTTTCTACTTTCAACCTTTTATCTTCGAAGAACAATTTCAAATTGCGAGGACGCAATTTATTGAAGGAGGGGAGAATGTAACACCCCAGGATTTCAGAGTGTGTTATTTCTTAAAAATAATTCAATAAATTGCACTACACGCAACACCGAGTTCAATAACACCATTAAAATAGGTCATGAATAGTATTAACTAAATTTTGAACTTTATATAATCCTTATAATTTTAGAATCCCTATTATGAGTTTCTTAGTCATAATGCAAGAACAAATTCATTTTCAGTATTTCACTTTTATCAACTTCTAATAGTGAAACCTTTTTAAATACAATATTTTAAACTTTTTGACTAAATGGAGACATCAAAAAAATTTAAAATGAAACATCCCAAGCGTCCACGGTACGCTTTCCTTTGGATAAAACAGTAGCGTGTGTTGTACGCAACTTCGAGTTCTAACACACCGTAACCAATCAAACAAGTTGTTATGAATAGTAATACCTACTTTTTGAAGTTATATATATTTTATATTTTAAAATGGACTTCATTTTTGAATTCGGAATATCAAATTTAGCCTAAGGTGAAATTTTGGTACTTTTCGGATAACTTTCATATTTTGATGAATAGTGAAAATTACTAAATTTTAATTAAAAACAACTTTTTTAATCAAAATAATTAATAGTGATAAATTATGAATTTGAGTGGTTTTAAAGTATATTTAGAATATATTTTTACTATTTAATATAATGTTGGTCATTGGACATAATTTTACAATTAAACCGAACATAAACAAGTGTCAATCTTTTGATAGTTATTATCTCTTAAAAACACGCTTTTTGTTTTGACAGCGGGAATTAATTTTAAATTAATTTCTGCCACTTATGTGTTTTGAATTTAGGAAAATGGATTCCATATTTGGAATCAGGATTTTCAAATTGTGTAAATAGGTAACTTTTATTTTTAGACATTTTGAATAATTACTGCGGTAAAAATTTTATTTACCATGGTTAAGGGTAAATCCGGTAAATAAGGGTTAAAAAATAATATTATAATAATACTAAATTACCCTAAAACGTGTCTTAACCCTATTGGTTGATACATGGTCGACCATGGGCATCTTTGTGTCAATTTTGGGACCCCATGGATCCACTTGTAAGTGATAATGACACTTTATTTTAATTAAGTCAAAATGATTACAAAAATTACACAAGCATATATCTTTTAGCAAAGTAATTGTTACATAGGGTTATATAAGTTGGATTTTAGATTATAAATATTCATTAGAAAGATAAAAATATTTCCTACATAATTATAGTTTATTTATAATTTTTAGACATTAAATAATTTATTTTATTTATGACACAATGATGATGCAGTAATTACTATAATAGTGAAAAATTAAAATAATTGATATTATAAATACCCAAATAAATATAATATGAAACCTTTAATGAATTAAACTAATTTTATAGGATAATATGATATATTATGATTGATTTAATTGACTTTTTTCGAAGTAATCAATCTGTTATAAGTTTCACAAAAATCAACTATTGAATAGTGTCAAAATTGACATAAAAGAGTTCTTAAAACAAATATTATATTATTAATTGATATTAAATTCCTAAAAATCTAAGGTTCGGACAAGAGACTTATATCCTGATAGTTTCATCATTAATGGACCACTTGGGGGTCGCTTGGATGTATATAGTATGTTTATTAACCATATTATATAAAAATACAAAGAGACATTGTAAAAGTGAAACTAATTAACTTAGAGTTGATACTTAAAGATAAGGTTAATATAAGTACCCAAACCTATCTAAATTCTATTGGTTGAGTTTTTTTAGACCTATACCCACCATAACCTTTGAATAATAAACTTTTGAGCCTTTAGAAACCGAATATGAATTTAATATAAATTAATATTTCTAGCTTTTCCAAAGGTGCCCCTCACCCCTCTTATAAAAGGGCACTCCTCCTTCTCATTTCTTCACACCTCTAAAGCCTTTTGGCTCGGCCAAACTCTGCCCAAATACTCTCCCAACATCCCTCACTACAACCTAGAGGCCTTAGTTTGATCAGAAAGCCAACTTAAAGAGCCCTTTTGATCAAATCAAAAGGAAGAACCCGAAGAAGAGGTAATGATTTCACCACCCTTTTCTAAGTTCCTTTCTTCTTCCACTTCCTCTTTCTTTGTTCTCACCATTCTAAAATAATAACTCCAGTATCTTATATATACTGTGATGTTATTATAAATATGGTACAACCATATTCAGTATTCTATCCACCCTTTGAATAACATGTCACCATACGTGCGTACGTACGACTTACCGTCTCCACGTCGTGGTGTAATTGTTATTCAATATATTATTATTTGGATGGGTATAATAATGATGCGTAACTCATGTAAATAATAAATATAACATGTTAATGATTCTGTATATATTATATACCATCCATTTATATATTATTTTAATATCAAAAGAATGATATTGTCGCTCGTGCGTACGTACGGACTACCGTCTCCACGAACGCGATGAGATTCATTCTCCATCGTATCCATTCAAGTATAATTATCATTTGATGATTTAAAAATGATGTTTAAGGACTTGATATCATTCTGGATATGAATAATATACAACCTATCCTTTACAAACATGTCTTACATAACAAAACATATAAAAGAAAACAAGTATGTTAACACCCGATATAATGATAATATTAAGATATTATTAACAAATCAATGTTAAAAGATCATATATGATATCATATTATTATATATGATTCTTGTATAATTTAATAACAACTATTTCACCATTATACAGGAGGTTAACCTACTCCAACCAAGGAAAAGTACAAGGTAAGGGTTATTTCACAATATCTTCATTATCCGAGGTTGTTTATACGTAATAATCTACTGGGATTTCTTTATCATCCACATCCATGTTTCTTCGAAATGTATTTCAAAACATATTTATTATTTACAAGAATATGGGTTAAAGTCATTTATACCCTTGTTTTACTTTTTATAAGAGGAATCTTTCCGTCGTTTTCAAAACAAGGTCCTTTTTAACCTTTTCGACAGAATTGAGGTAAGAATGTTTTTTTTAACTTATATGGCGGGTGCGGTTATTTTACGCCGTTATAAAATCTTCAAAGTTTTCCTTACAAGCTTATAAGAATATTTTCAAAGAAAATGTTTTATTTTATATGGATCTTAAATGATTTCAAAATAAAAGGAGATATTTCTTTAAAAAGAATTTTGATTTCATCTATGTCAACATCCTTTGATGGATTTTAAGATTATTTGAAGTTGATTTATTATGATACAAAAATTCTATATTGTATTGAAGGTTTTGTGATATGTTTGACTATGGATGTGCTATTTTTATACCATTCATAGTTTATGGTGAAATTATTGACATTTCGTATGCTAGTTTTAATACGAATGTTTATGTTATGTTTAAACCTTTTCATATGGGAATGCATTGGACTTAATAAGTGATGGGTGAAGCCCGCTATAGCTCCTCGATGCATCGGTAGGTCTCATGAGACAAACTAGTGTCTTGGCACAAGGCCTTGACAAAATCTTATTTGTAGTCTTGGCACGAGGCCTTGGCTATGTGGTTATGATAATCTGGAATTATGCATTCCAACATTATGAAAGTGGTTATTGATTTTTGCATGTGATTATTCGATTAGTAGAATATCCATGTGAATAAGTAAATGGCATTATTTCATTTTATTTATGCCATACCATGTTGAAAGTTCATATTTAAAAGGCTTTTGTTTTAGTTATACATTGCCTTAAATGTTTATTCTTATTTATGAAAGTTTCCTCTATATTGTTATCCTTACTGGGCATTTGAGCTCACCCCTTTTCTATGTTTTATTTTTCCCAGGATGTGAAGAAGTATGTTATGAATGACCTGCAGGGATTTTATGAGGGGTTAATAGTGTGGATTGTGGAAACATTATGTTGTTGTAGTAGTTTTTCATTTTATGATGTAATGTAAATCTTATGAATATATCTAGTGTTTCCAAGGCTACTAAACCAATCGGTCTTTCGAGATTTGATCTTTCTTGTGATCATGCCAATGTTATGTAGTAATGCACCGACTCTGGGTAGCTGGGGTCGGGGCGTTACAAAACTACATCCATGAAACACACTTATCACTTATCACCAAGTCATATTTGAAAACTGAAGCAAAATATCATCATGGGGAGGCCCAAGGGGCTCCCCACCATTATGAACTCACTACTGCTCGAAACGAGACTGGAAAACTGACACAGGGGGGTTCGAATGGACTCCCCTCCATTAAAGAAATTTCCAGAACTAATTCATTCTAGAGATATTCGTGCAAGACCCAATGTGGGACCCATCACCATTAAAAACCTACCAATGCCCAAGGAGAGACTATAAAACCAAAATGGGGTGGTCCGGGAAGACTCCCCACCATTCAAGAAAGGACAACACGGATTTATTCCAGAGACCTTTGTTCGAGACCCATCGTGGGTCTCGCCGCCATTAGATCGAACAGAGGATCCAAAACGTCGAAAAAAAATCTCTATGGTGACCAAACACCCCACCACAAGGGTCGAGGAGCGTGGGGCCCGACTACCGGGGGTTAAAAAGCATGACCTATAGAAAACCGGCATTTCCACATTCTGGGATGAGCATTATTCAAATTTGAGAGAGATGTACCCAAAAGACTCCCATAAGGACCACTTAAGCGATTGAATCCAGTTGGACGCAACCCCCAAACATTAAAACAACGAGACGAACACACCTCCTCATAGCCATGGAATACCCCACGCACCCAAACTGGTCGTTTGGAAAGAAACAATCACAGAAAACAATTTAAACCTCCTTCACCTTCAATACCGACGACAGAAATAATGTTGGAGTCCCGTACACTCTCGGGGTTCCTGACCACATGCCATCTTCACTCTGAGGCCTATGTATTGAGCCCTGATGTTTGAAGCTCCTCCTACCTCACAATCAGGTATTGAAGACTCCCGAGCTAAGATTCTCCTTTTTGTTCCACATGCAATCATACTAAATCCGAGAAAACACCATCAGATCCAACACACCATGACATCCAATTACTCTCACAATGAACATTCACCGGAACGAGAGATTATATGGTACATGTGCATACACCATGTTACACTGAATGAGACATGAAACCACTATCTATCACTGAAAAATATCATTGTTGTCGAGAGAAACATTACACTGAGAAAGACTTTAAACCGCGTCTTGAACAACATGTGATTCCTAAAAATGAAAATAACATCCTCATATGACTGGGTCCGCCAAACTAGTATCCTAACACGTATCATTTCTTAAAAAAACAAACCAAATACCAGACGTCATTTAGAACAATAGACTTCACCAACAACTTCAGGTTTCTTCTACCTTTTCTCACTGGAGTCCCCTTTACCGCTTACAAAAAGCTGTTAAATATTAAAGGGACCTCACCCTGCAAGATGTCTCCCAACCATGACCATCGTGGCCGATAAAATCACTACAATCCTTTCAAGACATTGGCCAGCACCGATAACTCTGAACTGCCTTTACCCTTCCCTGTTGGAATTCCATTCACCATTTCAAAGGGTAACCTTTAGACACAACGATGTCATACTTCATACCTGACGACTCAAACGACTCAAAGAGACCGAAACTCCCTTCAACTCCCCTCAGATATGTCATCCCACTGCGAGAGGATCCACTTAGTTGTAAAAAGGAGACGTGGGTTCAATTCTAAAAATCAAGAAAAGATTCCTCTGATCAACAGGAGGGTCGAACAATGGGAAATTGCAAGTGGTCGTTCTTCAATCACAAGTAAATGATTTATGGGGGCATACACTAGTCAAGAATGAAAACCATGGACCCAACCGAACTGGTCCAATGGCCAGTACATACCACAAGTGAACACTACAAACGTAGTGGGTTCCACTGTAAAGAATCCCAAATCACTTCTCAAAAGGGACCTTTAACCTCATTGTTTCACACCAACTAACCAACATACAAATAAGAATTCAAAATGGAGACATAAATCATTTAAAAAGGTTCCTCGGCTTGAAACTTATAGCACACAACATTTCAAAAACACAAGGACACACCACACAACCACTGGTTACTAAAACACCAAATTTTTTATTTAAGAAAACTTTTTGAAAAAAAGCAAAGCTGATGGGTTCCACAAACACCAATGGTGTCCCAAGGGCCGAGAACATGCATGTTCCCATGCCACACCAGCACCCACCTCATGTCTTTCTCGGCACTCATCCGCTCATTCCATTAAAACTTTCTCTTTCCATATACACTCATACATGTGGTTTCCCACAGGAATTCCAAGGATCAAAACCAAACCTTTCTATTTTTCAAAACCAAAACATCCAACCCACACTTTTCAAACCTCATACCTCACTTTGTTTTTAAATTACTTTATTTCAAAACATTTTCCAAAACATTTTCCAAGACCAAAACATTTTTGTTGAAAACCAAATTTCCACGAATCCAAAACAAAGAGACCAGAAACAATGCAGGAGGAAACTAGTGTCAGAGGGTGATTGGAGAATATGGTTGGCGGCCATTTGCCAATCACACCACTGGCCAAGGAGAGTATTTTAGGACAGTTTCCCCGACACCACAAGGCTTTCCAGACCCTGTGAACTCACTAAGACCACTGACCCTACTCCCTTTTCATTTCCCCTATACATGATTAACCGCAAGGACCAAAAACTCAGACAAACCTCCACATACATTGGTAACTTGAGTCCCACCACAAGGTGTGCTGGCTAGGAACCTTACTCGTACCCATTACGTCGATTCACGACAACCTTAACTTAATTCTACCGTGAATCTATTATGAAAGATCACAACCCAATAGAGAAAACCTCCCTCTGATACTATTTTGGTCACGAACTAGGCTAGGTCGCCATCAGACCCGGCGCCGGACCCGGTCCGTGACATGGGCCGAAGGGCGTTCCTGATCCCCACAGGCCAGCTCAAGTTCCTGGGTATCCGAACTAACACATGGGAACGAATTTACCCAAAATAGTAAACAAAAAACAACTGATATGATAAAGAAACTAAAACTAAAAGTAGGCAACAAAACATGGCCTTAAACTAAAAACAAAATCAGCTGATTACAACTTGAACCCACCACCAAAATAAGCGACAACAAAAGAATATCAAACTCAAACCTCAAAGAAACCAGAGATACGTAGCATCAACACACCACAACACCAACCTGCATGAGAATTCCATCAATGGGCAGAACCACCATCACTGAGCACGATGTCACAACCTAGAATACACAAGTAAAAAACTCTACATACACCGAAAGGTGTATGTATGGTGTGAGCCAAAAGACAAATAGGAAATCACCCAAAAAATGGTACAACATATAAACATTAAATGGAAAATAAATTTGTAGGCTAAATTAATGAAAGGAAACCAATGCTTAAACAACTTTAAAGAAATAGTTTCTATAAGGAAAACACTTTTAAATAAAGTAAATAAATAGAAGAAAACACTCTTTACATAAAAGGATAACTCAAACCTTCCCAAAAACCCAAAAGTTGAACCGTATGTCGTTGGTGGGTGTATGGTAGTCTAAGAGCACCAAAAGTGAGAGTGGCCCTGAAGGTACTAGAAAATGGAATGGGACCCTAGAAGCTCACGTCTCGGTGAATAGAATAGAAATCACAAAAAAAAAAATAAGTTCTCGTGCACGATCCAATAGACACAGAATCAAATCCATAACCTAGTGGTCTCCAATCATCATCTAGTGTTTAGTTAGTGTTGTAAGCATCAATCCAGCTACGTGAAACTGGGTCGAGGCCACTCCCATATCCCTAGCACACTAGTCTAGTCCGCCCACCTAGTACCCATGATTCTCCTTGTGTGCTAAAGATATTCAAATTTCACATTTCATGCCAAACATAGACAAATAAAACAAATAGGGTGTAACATAAACCAAACTCCACACTTCCACACACATAGAAAACCATTTAGAAAAGTACGCACACCAAAAGAATTTATCCAATTCAATTAAAACAATTTTTTCATTACTAATAATTCTTTACTGAAACATATTAAATTATTTTTCAAAAAATTGTTTAAAAAGAAACATAAAACGACTAACACATAAAAAACAACACCGCCCTCCACCCTGACCAAACATACTTGACGCCACATAATGAACACAACCTTCACCACTCACATAAATTAATAACTCAGTCTCACGGTTAAAAGACCATTTTCTTGAGTAAAAAAGTCACTAAAAATTTTATTTCAACATTCCAGAAGATGATTCATGACTTTAAACACCAAAGACGCCCTCAAATTTCCTTTTCGGACAAAATGCATATGGAAGCTGAACCATAACATAAACTGCGCACTTTGACCATTTTCACAAATAAAATGCACAGTTTATAAATACAGAAGTAGAAAACTCAAAAAAAAAATCACCGAAACAACCCACTCAACCAACACAACACCATAAATTATAATCAAACATATGCAACGCCATATCAAAACACAATTAACATCACTTGTATGAAGGAACAAATAACTAAACTTCTTATTAAAAACAAACAATTGACTAGAAATGTGTTTTCAGCCAATGAATTCCCCCACTCAAATTAACATACTACCAACAAATCTATCACATGAATGAATTCAAGAAAAACAAAATCTGCAACCAAAAGAATTAATCAAAAATAGATATAAATTAATTTAGAAAGAAAATAATTTATTAAATAATGTTTAAACGTGGAACCACCTACATTGTCAGAGCAGTCATTACAACCATGGTATGAAATGATGGTCGCACGTCAACCGCAACTCAAACAAATCCAAATTTACCCTTAATCATACAAATGAACCAAAACATCAAGAATTAACCAAAAAATATGATGCAAGCCCCCCCATTTCATGTCATACACACCGCATGAAGACCAAACACAACCAGAAACATCGAAATAAATACCCTGAAATAGGAACATATCCCTTCTAAAAAACAATAAGAAAATTTAACTGAGGGGTGGGGGGTGTTCGTCGGACGAAGTAGGGAGGGTTTGTGCGGTAGAGCGATACGAGAATAGGGGGTGCGACTGGTCTGGTGCATGATAGGGATGTTGTGTGGCGCGAGCTGGGGTTGCCAGACAAGAAGAAGGGGAGACAGTGAGAGCAGAAACGAAGTGTGGGGGGAGGCCATTGATGAGGAGCGATGGGCCTTTCCGGATAGAGGAGAATATGGGAGGTCCTGAGCGATGGGGTCTCAGAGAAGTGGCTTGGCCGGACTCGCGTGGGGGTTAGGGAGTCGGGCGGTCGCCAGAGATGACCAGCGGGGAGCAAGGGAATGGCGCAGCGGGTAAGAGGGGGAAAATACGGGTCGTAATGGGGTGGAAAAGTGATGGTAGGGGAGAGGTCATCCAGCGGCGACGCTGGGAGTGGAGAAGGCGATGGTGGGGGGAGGCACGACGATGGGGTACCATGGAGGGGGGGGGACGGGATGAGGGAAGGAGGGGTTAAAACCCGTAACACACCAAGGGAAAAAACTATATAAATATATATATATATAAAGCTAAAAATGCAACTAAAAATAAAACTAAAAGAATAATAATTATAATAATTATAATAATAAAAATAATAATATTAAACTAAAACTAACAATAAAAATAATAGTTGGAGTAATAATAATAACTTAAATAAATTTTCATCCATAGAACTAATAATAATAATAATAAAACTAAAGAAATAATAATAATTTCAATAATATTCTTAATAATATAATTAAAAAAATAATAAAAAGAATAAAAAGAATAATAATAATCTTAATAATAATAATAGTAATATTATTATTATTATCACTCATAGTTCATTTTATTATTCCCATTTTATTTTGCACTAACTACCTTATTCATCTAATTAAATTCTATTTCTTTATCAATAATTATTTTTATTTATACAGTTGCATGCCATGAAGGCATGCAGAGCACCGAGTGAGGCCGCGTAGTGACCCAAGCACGATCGCGTGGTTTTGACAACGGCGCACTGAACACCGTAAAGGCCAAATAGTCCGTTTCTAAATTAGAACTCATAAATTTTAAGTTGGGCCTCGACCTGAACTCTCCGATTCCCCATAAAAATTATTAAGATAAATAAATTTTGAAATGGAGGGTGTGACATGGATAGTCATACAAATCCCACTATCCAGATATTAGAGGTCATGTTTCATATGTGTATTATATATTTTTTATCTTTATTGTTGAGGAAAATATTCTTGGTGTTGTTTTTTTACAATAATAGTTTTCATGATTTTATTTCTGCTGAACAATTTGAGGCATTGTATAATCAAACATTATAATATCCATTTTATTAGATAAATATCATAGATTTATCTTTTCAAGAAAATCAATTGTTTGAAACAACAATAGGGAAGTTACAATTGATCGATAAGTGAATGACCAAATAATAACATCATTAAAATATATATTATTATCATATGCGGATGGCCCTATAGTTCGATTTTAGAGATCATTATTTCTTGAAATAAACTCTATAGAATAAGAATTAGTTTTCTGATCAAGGGTATAATATTTAACATCATTTATGGGAATTTATGTTTTTGGAGTGCGATAGAGATGTTTGTAATGGTTATAACTACACAAATATTAATTGTGATTTATGACACAATACACATATGAAGTCTTCACCGATAATTTTATGATGATTCCCACATCATCAATTACGTATAGAATTATGTTGATGTTGGTTGGACCATAAAGAAAGACACATCGATATTCTACACCACCATGAATATGTTCTATGTGGGTTTGTTGTTCCTTTGGATTATCTATTGTACTAACAATGTGGCTATGCACATATAAATTGGTAAGAGTCTCTTATGTTTACTCAATATCCCATTATGATTTATGGTAGATCTTTTTTATTGAGATTTTTATTCATATTCTATGATGATTTATTTTACCCTATAATCTTTTATGATATAACATCTCTTTCTCGAGGTAATTACCATTTTTCAATTTCATTAGTTTTCTATGTATCCAACTGATGAGTTATTTTTGAGGTTATTATGTGATATTTAAGGTTTATACACCACATTCAATCACTGTTTGGATGTATTCATGAAATCGGGAAATCCCAATTTGGTATCTCATGGGGTGGTTATTCAAACACCTTTATTGTAATTTCGTTATTATTCTAAATTCTCATAAAATGTAATTATGTAAGTTTCTTATGATTTAATATCACATATTTATTAACCTAATTGAGGTTATTTATATTTGGATATGTAATGAAGACCCTATATATTTTCTCAATTTACAATTTATATGATAATTGTTTGACATTTTTTTTGGGTGGTATCTTGTTTTTATATACAGTAAATTTACATAGTCAATAGTTTTTTTTGTTAAAATGAACCCCTTTTTGTGTGGTTTATCCACCATGCAATCAATCCTTTTTTGGGAAATTGATCATTTGATCAGTTATTGAGCCATATATTCATGTGGATGATAATTTATATATACTTTCATTTGTTCAATTGGAATTTTTTTTATCGCATTAAATTCATACATTTGTATCATATAGCTAATATTTAGGGCCATTTATCAACATCATTTGGTCGATCAATGTCGTGTCATTACATAGTTGATATTTATAGACGGTTACCTATTTCAACTAAAAATTATAATAGTTATTCTAAATGACATAAAAATCATTATATTGAAAAATAATGAAGAACACATTAATCTATTTTTTAATAATTAAAAATAATTAATATGGGATATATGCTTGAATTCCATAATATTAAATGATTTAAATGAGTCATGTGGATTGATTTGGATAGAAATGAATAAAAAATGTATTAAATAAAATAATTTTACAGTGTTTTTGGAATTACATGAAGTAATAGATATATTTTATTCAATGATGAGAGTTATTTCCCCTTAGTATATCATATTTATTTATCTACAATTTAGAAAATCCAAATAATATCTATTGGATTCTATAAAAACATCTACAATCTTCTAAACCTATTATTATGAATTTAATTATATGGTTAAATCCCCCCATGTCCTCTCATCGTTGTTCAATATGATGATTAATTCTATTCATGTAGGGGATATAATTATTCTTTATTTATTGGTGAAATGTTATATTTAATGATTTTTTAGTTTAATTAGATAAATTAATGTGATAAAAATAAACAAATATAATAATCTATAAATTCACTAAATAATAATTATTTAATAATCATATTATTATTAAAATTGGATAAATATGGACTCAAATTCAATTGATAATGAATGATTTTTTTAATGTGGTTTATATTAGTTTTCTAAGGGAGAGAAAAATAATAATAAAATATAGAATATTTGATATTCATTTAGAGTAAAGATAATTAAATAAATAATTGGAATATCTTAGGTTGTAGAATTATTTATTGGTTACTTTTTAATGATTTTTTTCCCACTATTTTTATTAGATATTAGAATCATGATATTGTCACATGTAGTTGTTATTTTATATCTCATGTTTTCTATATATTGTGTTACTACTAATATCATTTTTTTTCTTTCATGTTTCAAGGTATTATCTCTTTTGTGAGAATATTGTTAATAATATTAATGTTGAGAAATTGAAAATATAAGAATTTTATAATATATGATTCTGTATTACAATGTGTAATATGAATTATCAGTGATTGTACCATTTTTTAGATAAATGATGCGGTCAAACCATTTTGGGGATATCAAATAAATAGATGATGTGTGGATCATTACCATAAATTTCATTTTGAAATATAATCTACATGAAATTATATATTGAATTATTATTATGTGTATTACTAGATTATTTTATTTCTTATAATATTATTAATGATGAAAACCTATTCATAATAACCTATTTTAATATAGTTAAATATTAAAATACATATTTCTTAATGGAAATGGATTGGTGTGGAGTGATCCCATTATTATTTTTTGATGGCTTCAGTGGCTGAGTTCCATATAATTTATTAACATTGTTTTCTGTGGAAAATATTATTAATATGTTTCTTTAATCAATGATAATGTAACACCGTAATATTTTAAAATTGAAACGTCATGATTGATTTCTTATATAACATGGAATGATTTATATGAATATATAAAACCAAATTACATTTCTCTATATTTATATATATTTATATTCAATATCTTTGATAACATGCGATGAACACAATAATGGATTTTAACAAAGAGTGATACTCAATTAAAATATAATGACTTAAAATAAAAATTATAACCTACACATTATGCTGATAAGTACAAATTGTAATAATAAATAATATGAAACGTATATATGGTTTAACGATGTATAAAATAATGTCAATAGTAATAAATTGATTAAAAATAATTTTTGGATCATTTGGAAGTGAAATGAATATTTTATGATAAATTATATTTTTTCTAAAAGGCGGTTTAGTCAGGCTTCGAATAGATAATTTAAAATTATTTCTTACCAATTTCAGATGAATATATCTTTCAAAATTTATTTTATATTTTAAATATGTAAAAAATTTATCTTCTTGTCAATCGTTGAAAATTTTATAAAATGATAAATTTTCAACTAATTGCAAAAAAGAATGATTTTTATTGAAATGTTCAACTTCATTTAAATTATTTATAAAGTAAAATTATATTTAAGATTAGTTTTATTGTTAAATGAGATAATTTATAATTTAATTTAACTAATTTTGGCCATTGGAATCATTTTTATATTGAATTTTATTATTAATATATTCAATAATTATAAGAATTTTTTCTTTCAAAAACTCCCTTTATGTTTAGTGTATGTATTAATTTGAAATTTAATTCTTAAATAATTTTGAGTTTTATTTTTGAAAATTGATTCAATATTTGGAATAAAAATCATTTATATAGTCTAATATGGTAAACATAATATTTAATATTAAAACATAATGACCAAACTAATAATAAATTATAGTGGATAAGGTTAGAATGGGATCAACATTAGAGGTGTGCTAAACAAAGATGATATTGGAGAATAATGGCCTAAAAAATTCCAATACCCATTTTATAAATATTAATTGACCCTAATATATATAGTCTTACATATTTTCCCATTTTAGGATTTGTTTCCTGAGAAAATCAAGTCTATCACTTTATCTCATTAAAAATTCCATTGAGTGCTATCTGCATTATATAAAAGGCCACTCACACTCCTCCCATATTCACACATCTAAAATAATTTGGTTCATCATGGAAGATCAGAAATGTGTCACTTACTTCACCAAAAACATAGTAGAGTGCTTATTTTTTAAAAAAAATCATCATATGAAGGCTTTATATATAACCTTAAGTTGGTTATATGAAGAAAATATAATTTAAGGAACGTGATAATCTATTTTATTTCCAATTACACGTCATTTAAATAATATTAAATAATTATAATATAAGAACACATATATCTATTATATAAAAATATATTATTATATTAATGTAAATTATTTTTTCTTTCTCAACATTGATTGAATGGGAAACTAAATCGTCAATCATGTCTTCAACCTATTGTCCCCTCGTTAATATATTTTACCCCATTTACATAACCAATTTAAAGTTTCACTATAATTATATATCTAAATTATTTATATGATATAAATGAAATATTATACTTTTGGAATTCCTATATCACATAAACCATCAAACTCTCAATTTCGTGGGGGATACGATAACATCGGTCGTGGGTACAAAAGACTACATCTTATTAATTTTTTTTGAATCTTATATTTATATCAATTAAATGAAAATTAACATATGTAATGGATTTAATATTTGTTTTATTTATTATAAAAAAATTTCTAGATATATATAAGTAAATATAACTTGTTATCTTCCAATCTATAAGAAAACAATAATGTCCCACATTAATACCTTTGCATTACCTCTTCCACGTAGCGATGTGAAATTTTTATTCATTTTTTTATCACATTGATGTATATAAGGGTGTATATGATTAATATAAATTCTATATATAAAATAATAATGAAATTTTTGTTATGAATTAATATATATTATACTTTCATTCAATTCATTAAGAAAAATTTAAACATGGGTCAGGCATACATATGACCTACAATGTCCTCGAATTGTATAATCCATTTTCTATATCTAAATTTTACACGACACATGAAATAAATATATAATTACTATATATGATATTTATATAATTTTTAATACTATTTGGATGGATTCACCATAATCAAATTAAAATATATAAAATTAACAAACCAAAAATACACATGAAAAACAGAGTAGTTGTCACTTGAAAATTTTATTTTAACAAATATTAGTAAATAAATTTTTTAAAAAGGATTATTATTCAATAAAATATTGTAATATATATAATATTATGGTTATTTAATATATTTAAATTAAAATTCATTTTATCATACAAATTTTTGGACAAATACAAAGGAAGTAGGACCTGTATTAATTGTTTATTTTTTCATTTTTTACATTCATGATATATACACTATATTCACGAATTATTACATTTTGTTATGTATAATGTTTAAATATTCATATGTAATATCATTAATCTATACCTATTAGTGGTATTTAAATATTTATTTTATGTTGTTTATTTTACATTGACAATGATTCAGAAGCTAGCAATGCTTAAAGGGTTTTTATTTAGAATCTTATTGTAATTCTGGATTATTTTTATTAGGATCTAAAAAGGTAATTCGTTGATATTTATATCATAAAAACAATTTATATTCTTATTATAATTTTGGTAATTATATTATTATTTTAATACATCAAATTTTCAACTCGTTGATAATTATAAAAATTATGAATTTTTTTTAAAATGATATGACATTATTCAGGCCACGAGCCTCCATCACCAAGGTGTGGTAAGGAATAAAATGTTCATAGAACCTTAATTCTTCAAGATGAAGGAGAGATAATGACCCCTGAGACCCCTTTCAATAGTTCCCAAAGTGGCAGCTAGCACCAATGGTATATAATCACAAGTGAAATAGAAGGCATTACCCTTTTTGTTCAGTAGGATCGGGGGATAAGATAGTAAGTCCAAAACTACACCAAAACTAGAAGTAAAAGTAATGACCAAATAATTAATTTCCCATATGTAGGTTTCATATAATATGTTAAATAATACTAGGAATCTCCAAACTTAAATACCAATGAAAAAACACATCAATAAAAACTGTCCCAACGAATGAACTAGTACGGTCCTGCACGGTCCTCAATGTCCTCCTAGAATCCTAAAGGTAGTTTTATATACGTTGGGTGAGTATACAAGAAAACTCAATAGGGAAAACCAAAAGCTCTTGTGCACATGTAGGGAGGCATTCTATTGACCTGTGAGAAAAGGAGATAACCAAGCACCTAATAAGATAACAATCAACCCAAACCTCACCAAGGAACACTCCCCAAATAACACAAGTCAAGTAAAGTAATAGTAATAAAACATTAATTTTTGGGTACCCCTCACCACATTCCCACTAGTAATTGAAGACACCGTATGCATCAGACCTTCCCCACCATTTTCACTGCAGTCTTACTGCCATACCCCACCTGCAAACACATGGGTCAGAACAACTACTTCCATGCATAAAGACACCTAGGTCGAACAACTACTTCCATGCTAAATGACAGTAGGGCCTCATCTCGATGATTCTTGAGAAACAACCTGGTCGAACACACCTTGGCCAACCACCACAATGTACCATGCCTAAGGAATCATGGGATATAATAGACCTCAGGCCTTCATAGCCTTTCCAATGAGTCTTAGGCTACATGGAAAAATGAGAATAAAGGATATAAAAACCCAGCCACTCATAGGACTATTGTAAAAAACACCCATCCCCCATTGAAATGGGGGTGTTCGACACAATTTTCTCATCTTTGGTGGGGCATGAATAAAAAACATATGAACTAAAGTATACTTATATGTATGAAATCACTCATCCCAACCTAGGGGTTCCCAAACCAGCCAATACACAAACACCCTCATTACAATTCATTCATAAAAAGAACACCACCCAGAGCCAAGTCACAACACTTTCCCAGAAAACAATATCCTATTGAACCCATTCTTTTCATCACATTTGAGTGGTTATATTATAGATAATTGATCACTACTTGGCATCTAACAGGAATAACCACTATCTAAAGAAGAAAAAACAACAAACCAGTAGAATAATCATTCACACCTAGTTCTCTTGTAATGTCACAACAACAAAAGGTATCAGTGAGATCCCTCAATGTAATGATATTAAACCAAGCCCCACCATACGTCTCCACATCGCCTTTGATCCACAAACCAACATCTACACCACAATATGGTATCCCATCCCCATCCATTTCACCCCACAAGGATCACGAAAAACAACCACACATATTACCATGATAGAGAAAAGGAGTTTTCCAATTAAAACACATCTTTCCAATGTTTTCCTTCTTCCGTTTGCGTAACTAGGGTGACCATAAAAGGATTTCTATTCATAGGGAATCAATTTAATCAACCAGATTAATGTGATTAGCGAATTCCCATGTTATATTCATTCAATCATAGAATTAACCATAAAAAAGGATCATTTTCACACAATGAATGACCACCAACAACCACGATTTTTAGTGTACATAAGCTCATAAAAACAACAACATATAATAAAGGATAAAAGAGTACAATAGAAACATCAAATCAACCCTTAATTCTTTAAAATATTGTTTATTATATTCATTATGGTTTGGTTTCATCCATCTTCATATAAACATAATCATACCCGCCCCCGCATAATACATAGTAAAGAGTGAAGAAGGAGGAACTCTACTTGGATGATCATCGATCAAAGTTTCTCTCTATGAGCCAGAAATTGGGGATACACGACGTGCAAAGGAGTAACTCTAGGGACTCCAAGAGTGAGAAAACAATCTCCAACATAAGCACAACAATTTACATGGGAATGGAGGGATCCAAAATCACCATGGTGAATAAAGGAAAGAGACCATCTGTAAATAAAAATAATTCTCGTCTTATAAAAAGGTCATATCCTATAGTAACTTGATATAAACATGTAAAATGACTTTAAAGCCAGATCGTGGTATCACCATGCAGTTAGGTGGTTACACATGATGTAATTAATTTACATTTAATAATTATTATCAGATATGTGGCCATAACAGCTATGTGTTAAACGAATTTATTTAATCAGAGGAAAATGCAGAACATGGGAAGAACTGGAAAGTACAGGTAAAGGTGTAACACCGAGGAAATTCCACACATTTTTGTTATTCTAGGGTCACCCGAATCTTGGGGGATTTTATATATCATTTATGGGATTATAAAAGGTTTTGAAAGGGTTATTTTAATACTTTTACGTACAAAGAAATGTTACGAAAGCGGAATTGGAAAAGAAACTAGGGTGGGACACCATTTGGTGAGACACCGTAAGTGGTTCCACTGTCACGGTACCAACATAAGTGGTGCAACCATTTTAGTGTGTGAACATGATGGTGTGGAAATCATGGTTCCCCCTTTCATTTCCACATTCACTGATGCCACTGTCATAGGGCCACCATATGCGGTGCCACCCTATGCAGTGCTACCGTAAGCGGTGCCACTGTTTCGGTGTGAGACAGTGACCAATGCCACTGTTTCGGTGGTACCATTTGATGGAACCAAGTTTTTGGGAAACTCTTAAAAGAGTCACTACCTTGGACATTACATCATGAACCTATCAAATTATTCTCACATTTGATAATTAAAACTAGACCCGAAGAGAAGAGAGGAGTCCGAACAATCACCTCAAAAAATACATCAAAGGAGTAACCCTACTCGACCTCTTGGAAGACCTCACCCTCATGTAACCACAGAAATATATAATGGGGCCACTATCCAGAACTATGGATTAGTGAGCCATTTCCCCCATGTCAAAATTTTATCTTTGTTGGGTGGCACTAACTCGCCTGTAGGTGTTTAATCGCATCCACTCTAATGCGTCTGGATTAGGGATCAGTTCCTCCCTTCCCACAATTAAGACCCTTCACACACATCTAGTGAAAAAATAAAATGACACATTTAAAGTTAACAAGGATAATCACTACATCATGAACACGTATGAGAAAAACCCGAAAAAATTTCAAAACAACTCTAGGTACTAGGCACACATCTGTCCCTCCCATTCCCAAGTACTCATATCGAGGCCACCATGCCTCCACAACACACAAAAAAGGTAAGGGTCCTTCTATGAAGAACCTTCTCTTCACAGACTTAGATCCTTGCTGATCTCTCTATAAATTTCCTATCATCCTTGATATCCAGCTTTCCCCAGTCAAAGATGTGTGAATCATTGTGTTGATTATGACAGAGCTGAGACACAAGGAAGACATTGTGCACTCTTAGTAGAGGAAGTGGTAGAACTAACTGATAATACACATCACTGACCCGCCACAACACTTCCAATGGTCTGATGAACCAAGTAGAAGGCTTACTCCCCTTGCCAAACCATTGTTTCCCATGCTGAGGGGAGACCTTCAAGAAGATGCGGTCCCAAACCTTGAACTCCAAGATCTCCTATTATTATCGGTAAATGACTTTTTATAGTCCTAATCCTCTTTCATCCTATCCAATATTAGTTTAACCTTCTATGTCGTGCCCTACACCACTTCTCGTCCAAGAACACCTACTTCCCCGACTTCTGTCTAGCACACGGGTGAGGGAAATGGCCTCCCGTACAATGCTTCACTAGATCCATGATATTGTTATAGTGATATATATCATTGTTAGAAAACTATACCCAAGGAAAGTGTCACACCTATGATCCCCCAATGTCCATAACATAAGCTCGTAGCATATCCTCCAATGTTTGGATGGTGTGCTATGTATTCCCATCTGTCTGGGGGTGGAAAGAAGTGATGTGGAATAGCTGGGTTCTAAAATAATGGTTCAATCATTCCTAGACCCGTGAGGTAAACTGGGTATCCGGATCATAGACTATGGAACATGAAACTTAATTCAACTACACAACCTCTCCCACATATAGCTTTGTTAGGGAATCCACCGCACTCGACTCCTTGATTTCTATGAGGTGAGATGATTTTGTCCGCTGATCCACCACTAACCAGATGGCATCGTGACCCCTTGAACTCTGGGTAGTATTATGAAGAAATCAAATAAATTTTCATCCCACTTTGACTTGGGGTCACATAAAGGATGTATCAGAACACCTAGGACGTGGTCTTCTTCCTTAACATGCTGACATACGAGGCACTTCACCACAAACTCTTCCAGTACCCACTTTACCTCAGGCCACCAAAAATGAGCCCTCAATTCTCTGTACATTTTTAAAACTTCAGGGTGTGCTGCCAGGGGTGTTTTGTGGAACTAACTAAGAAATATATCATGCATCTTCTTTGGGATAAACATATTCACTCAGAAAATAATTTGATTCTTACGATACTCTGACCAGCCTTCCAAAGCACTGAAATGGTTACCCTGATCACACTTTACATCACTCTTTGATTCTCTCCACTGAGAATCCTCCACCTACAATAATAAAGAGAACTGCACCGTCATCTGGAACAGAAAACCTCTTCCACCATCCACCCTTGCATCAAGATGTAGGTAATCCAACTCCTCCATCACCTTCCAAGAATCTTCCCACTCTTAAACTGCATTCTTATGTGACTTCTGGATCAAGGTGTCAGCCACCACATTCCACCTACCTTAAGTGTAAGATATTTCAACATCATGGTCCTGAATAAAATATATCCACCTCTTCTGTCGCATGTTCATGTCCCATTGGGGGAAGATATACCTCATTTTCATGTGATCCGAGAATACCACAATGTGCTCCTCGATATGGTAGTGCCTCCACAACTTTAGTGTGAAAATAATTGTCACAAACTCCCAATCATGGGAGGCATAATTAACCTTATGGGGGGAATAAATTCCTAGACCCATAAGAGATAAACCCCTACTAATGCATCAGACACAGCCCAATCCATGGCCTGATGCATCACAAAACTCCTGAAACATCACACTTTCTTTAGGAAACCACGGTACTGGGGCACTAACCAGCCCCCTGTTTAGATTACTAAATGATTCATGGAACTGATCACTCCATATAAAATCTTGTTCCTTCATGGTCAAGGTTTCCAAAAGTCTTGTATCTCAAGATAAGTGGGGTATGAACTTCATGTAGTAACCTGCTGGACCTAGGAAAATACGAACTGCTGCCATGTTTTTTAGTGCCTCCCATGAATGAACTACTTTGAACATTAACGGGTCCACCGCAACCCCATGATTGGACACAACGTGTCCAAGAAAGTGCACTTCTCATGTCTAGAACATGCACTTGGACTACTTCCCGTAAATATGGTGTTGTTGGAGGACCAATAAAACCATCCTCAAATGTTCAGCGTGAGACGCCTCTAATCTTGAGTAGATCATGATGTATATAATAAACAAAACTAAGAACTGGTGCAGATATTCCCAGAAGATGGAGTTCATTAGCTCGATGAACATTATTGATGTGTTCGTAATGGTGAACGACATGACCTGAAATCAAAATTCCCATATCTATAACTGAAGGCAATATTTGATATGTCATCTTCCTTCACCCTCAACTAGTGATATCCTAACAGAATGTCTATCATAGAGAACCATTCTACCCCCTTCAATTAGTCAATTAGGTCATCATTCCGTGGTAAAGGGTAACATTTCTTGACCATTACCCGATTCAATCTCCATTAGTCTTTTCCGAGCCCGAGACCACCATCTATATTTTTTTAGAACGTGACGAGAGTGCCCCATGGTGACATGCTTGGTGGAAAAAACCCATTCTTCATCAGATAATCAATTTGAATCTATAACTCCCACCGCTCAGATGGAACCATCTGATATGGAGCCATCGAAATCATATGGGCACTAGGATTCAAGTCTATCTCGAGGTCAATGCCATGTTTAGGGGGTAGAGACAACACCGCTTAAGGGAAGACATCCATGCACTCACTAACAATCCCTGAGACATCCACTATCCTTATATCCAACGAATCTACTAACATATAGGCTTAAAAAGAATGAAGGGGCTCCACTCGTTGGCTACCTTCCTGGAAACCCCACTCATTGACAAAAGGCACACGTTGTCTGCCCATATCCAAAAACATGTTCTTCCTTCAGAAATAGTTGATAAAATCACATATAGAGGACAACCATTTGATGCTATAATGACATCATACAAAAGCATCTGTAGAAAAAAGTAGTTCCCTGCTAGAATGATGTGGTCCCAACATCAGTCTACATCCTTGGAAAACATGAGACATGTTGGTCTGACATCCAACCGGCGTACTCAAAAATAGGGGTATGGGAAGTTCATCTATGTCTAGGGAAAACAAATGGGATTTACTGGGTGAAACAATGGAGTGTGAAGATCGTGAATTATAAAAGTAATAGTCAAGAGTACTGAACAAGATGATCGTATCTCAAACGACTTTCAGCCCTACAAGTACTGCTGCCTCCACTTTGTGTAACATTTCATGCCCCGCACCTCTACCCCTTTAGTTATCGGTCACCTCCCCGACCACACCTTGGTCGAGGTCCCTGAGGAGATCCCTGAGGTTGGCCTCCTCCCACAACGACTACTCTTGGAGGAGTAGGAGATCCATGTCCCTACTGTTACTGCAAAATGGGCCTGGGGGAAAACTACTGCTGCTGAGGTGGGTGATGAACCGACCCACCCCAATTTCACTACACTCAGCCCAAGAACTGGTTCCAAAGGTTCTCATGACTTCCATATATATAAAATTATAGTTCTAGACCCGAAAGGAAAGGGAATGGACCAAGAGATCAAAAATGGAATAGCTGGGACCATCTCCCCACGGGCCAAAACCTGGAAGGCCTTGACGCTTGAGTCCTACTGCTGAAGGGCATTCCCTTTAATAAGCCCAACTGGATCCTCTCTTGTGGAACACATCCCAGCGTTTGAATCCAATACACCACATATGCCTTATTATGGACTTCCACATACATTACTATGGTGAAGGGAATGATAGAATACTGAAGAAAAGGTTAGAGTGCCTCCTCTAAACGTCTCTCCTGAGAGTCCTCATCCATAAAGAGGATCGGATCAAAGAAAACTATATCCTTGAACCTAATCCCCAATTATCTCACTAATATACTCCCCTACTGAAGGGAGTGCAGATTCTAACTATTTTTAGCCTTCATTGTGGAAGAGAGGAATTTTTCCTGGAACCCCCTCTCTAAGGCAATCCACAAGACCTCAGCCTCCCTCTTCTCCCCAAGGTAGATCTTCCACAACTGACGCGTTGTCCCCTGTATCTAGCTTACAACCAGAGAAACCCAATACATTGTCAGAGCCTAAATCAAGCTGAAATCAATCACCGGCTCCTCGATCTAGCTCTCTGTCTCCATATCCAAGATGTTTCCCTCATACATTCCGATGGTTTACAGTAGAAAGGCACGAAGCATCATCTTCCTCAGAACCTCCTCCTCCTCAAGGTTAGCCCTCTTCCAATCATCCAAATCATCCTTCGTGGCCCCGATCTCCCTCACTACTAATGGTCTTCATCAATGTTCCATAGCTACAAGGTAAATAAGGAATGACTAATCCCAAGTAGTATAGAAGATTGATTTTAATTTTTTTTACACTTTTTATTAATTTTAAATCCAAAAAATACCCAAGACACACAATAACAGAAGTCACTATGATGCATGTACCTTTCTTAGGGTCACAACCCTAAAATTTTTGTGGCCTCACATTGTCGTTTCATAGGCTTAGAGTTCCTACATCGGATCACGGGGGGGGTCTAATATTTTGAGTCCTAACTAGTCTTCCTAGGCCTAGTTCACATTCCAATATTACGTAACACTGTTTCCCTAACGTCACAAGAAATTTTCACTCTTCCTAACCCCATGCACAATATTATCTCTCATCATTCCTATGAAACCATTCTATCCAACCCACCTTCACTAATGTGAGGGAAGGGACAATTGATTACAAGACCCTCCCTCTATCAAGTTCAAGGAGAGATAATGGCCTCAAGAGACCTGCACTCAATAGGTCCCGAAGTGGCGACTAACACCAATGGTATAGAATCACACGCCAAATTGAAGGAACTACCATGTTTGTTTAGTGGGATCTAGAGATTAGATATTATTTTCCAAAAAAACACCCAAACTAGAGGTAAAAGTAAAGACAAAACAATTCATTTTCCATATTAATTTTTCAAATAATAAGTTCTATAATACAAGAAAACTCCTAAGGGAAATTCCAATGAAAAAAAAATAGTAACTGTAATTGTCCCAACATCCAAAATAGTACAGTCCCACATGGTCTTTGAAGGCCTCCTGGAATCCTGAAAGCAGTTTTATATATGTAGGGTGAGTATACAGGTATACTCAGAAGGGAAAACCGAAGGCTCTCATGCATAAGTGGGGAGGCATTCTAATTCCCCACGAGAAAAGGAGATAATCAAGCAGATAATAAGGAAACTATCCACCGAAAACTCGCCAAGGAACACTGCCTAAATAACGCAAGTCAAGTAAAGTAATAGTAATAAAACATCGATGTTTGGGTACTTCGCCACACCTTCCAACTGGTTTTTGAAGACATCCTACACATCATAACTTCTCCAGCATTTTCACTGCAGTTCCACTGCCATAACCCTCCGACACACACCTGGGCTAACAAAACCACTCACCCCACCCGCAAACACATGGGATAGAACAACAACTGCCATGCTCGAAGACACCTCGGACCTAACAACCACTTCCGCACTCGAAGACATATGGGCATCATCCTAAAGACGATTGGGAAACAACCTTATCGCACAAACCTAGGACAACCACCACAAAGTACCTTGCCTGAGGAATCATGGGCAATAATAGACCTCAGTCCATCGCAGCTTGCCCGATGAGGCATGAGATACTCGCTAAAGGGAGTAGAAAATAATCTAAAAACCAGTCACTCATAAGTGTGTTGGGAAAAACACCCTCCCTCATGAAAATGGTGGTGTTCGGCACGAATTTCTCAACTAGGATAGGGTGAGAATAATAAACATAATAAATAAATTATAAATATAGGTAAACAAGTCATCATACCAACCTAGGGGTTTCAAAACCAGCATATACACCAACACCCTTGTTACTATTCATTCATAAAAAGAACACGACCCATAGCCAAATCACAACTCATTCCAAGAAAATAATTTCCCATTGATCCTCTTGTTTTCATCATATTTGAATGGTTATATTGTAGATAATTCTTAAATACTGGGAAACTAATAAGCATAACCACTATCCAGGGAATAAAAAACAGCCAAGAAATAAATTAAGCATTCAAATCTTGTTCTCTGGTAAAGTCACAACAACAAAAGGGATCAGTGAGATCCCTCAAAGTATTGGAACCAAAACAATTCCCACCATACTGACCCACATGGCCTTGGATCCATAAACCAACATCTAAACCACAACAGGGTATCCCATCTCCATCCCTGTCACCCCACAAGGATCAAGAAGATTAATCACACATATTACTAAGGCAGAGAAATGGAGTTTTTAGATTCAAAAACATCTTTCAATTGTTTTCCTTCTTCCATTTGTGTAACATAGGTGACCACACAAGGATTCTTATTAACTGGGAAACCATTTAATAAAAATGGTTTATGTGATTAACCAATTTCCATGATACATCCATTCATTCATAAAATTAACCAGAAAAATAGAGGATTCTTAGTGCACAAGGGAGGACCACCAACGACCATGATTATTAGTGGACATAAGACTATAAAATCTACAACATATAATCAAGGATAAAACAGTACAACAGAAACATCAACTCACCCCTTAAATCATTAAAAGATCTTTTATTAAATTCATTACGGTTTGGTTTCATTCATTCTCATAGAAACATTAGCATACCTTCCCCACATGATACACAATAAAGATAGACAAAAGAGGAACCCTACATGGATGATCAATGATTGAATTTTCTCTCAACGTGCCATGAAATTGGGATGCACGACATGAAAAGGGGTAACATCGAGGACTCCATGAGTGAGAAGAAAATCTATAGTACATGCACATCACTTGCCTCAGTAAAGAGGGCTCCAAACGTACCAAGGATAATAAAGGGATCGGATTCAATGAAGAAGAATTCATGTGTGATAAAAAGTTGAGATCATGGAGTTACGGGATATCAAAATCCAGAACAACTTTAAAAGAAGATTGTGGTTTTCCCAAGCATTTGGATGGTTACAAATGGTGGAATTAATTTCAATTTAATTATTCTCATCAGAGAGGTATCCATTACAGCTTTGTGTTAAATTTTTTCCTTTAATCAGAGGAAAACACTCAACATGGGATGAACTAGAAAGTACAGTTAAAGGTCTGACACCAAGGAAAGCCACATGTTTTGGTAAGTCAATGGTCACCCGAATCTTGTGGGATTTTAGATATCATTTATGATATTTTAAAAAGGATTTGAAAGGGGTATTAAAATTATTGTATGTAAAATGGAAAGTTGCGGGAGTGGAACTGGAAAAGAAAAAAGGGTGGGACACTATTTGGTGAGACACCATAAGTTATGCCATGGTCATAGTGCCACCCTCATGGTGCCCCTTTCATAGTGCCACCATCATCGGTGCCACCCCATTGTTGTGCCACCATAACAGTGCAACCATTATGATGAAACCATCCCTATACCACCCTCAAAGTGCAACCAACACGGTGCCACCGCAAGTGGTGCTACCGTTAGTGGTGCCACCGTTTCTGTTTGAGACCGTGACTGTTGCCACAATTTCAGTAATATCATTTTTTTGAAATGTTTTTTCGAAAAACCCTTTAATGAGTCATTTCTACGGCCATTACAATTTCTCTCTTCTTTCAAAAATCATTTTCTTCGAATTTCATTTTTTATAAAAATATTTTCATAATTGTATTCAAAATTATCCAAATTATTTAATATAAATCTTTTAATATTTATTTTATTTAAAAAATAAATTAAAAGGCATATTTATGTAATATTCAGAAAAAATATTTTTTTCTCATTTATCAAATTTGGTAAAGGAATCATTCTTTTAACATGTATGTTTTGAATAGAATTTCTGATTATCATTATTACTCAATGTTTCCCAAATTTTTTTATAGTTTTAATAGTTTATTTTATGATATCAGTATGTTTTTTTAAATATTTTTGTTAAATATATATTTTAAAATTTAAATTGTTATTTTCCTAATGAATATTTTAATTGAACTATTCATGGAATTTAAGTTAATAAACCACAAAAATAATTATTCAACTTTTTCTACACATGATATATTTTTTTACTTATTCTCTCTTATTATATATATTTTAATTCTATGGATAATATTAATTGGGATGGTGAATTTTATTATCATTCACCATTTTACACTAAATTTCCTAGGATTATGTTATTTTGATTAGGGTTAGTATGAAGAATTTATATTGTATTATTTCAATTCAAATGTTTATGTTGATTTTTTTTTCACTCCATTCATGTGGAGAATAAATTGAAATTATTATATTTTTCATGTATCCAAGGTATAGATCACCCCTTAGTGAATTTATGGTTATCATGAGATAAATATGTATAAATAATTAGATGAGTTTCTACCGACATACATACACAATATTCTGAATGATAATAAATTAATGTCCCAAATGTCCAGATTAATGTATTACCTCAATATGAGATCATTTATTTATGTCCATGTGATCGAGTAATTTTTTATAATATCTATGGGAAATTTATCAGATAATATGATTATTTTTATAGATTTCTCTGGTCACAAAAAATATAACATATATAATTTTCAGTTAATTGAATAAATGTAATTATTATTATTCTTTACCATTCAATATTGAAAATAATTAATTGTTCATGATATATTCTATTATAATCTCACCCTTACTAAGAGTATGTACTATGATATTTTAGTATTTTATTTTCCCTAGTATTATAGTATGTGTATTTTGATTGATATGCACGGATATACTAATATGAATTATGGAATTCCTATAGAAAATAATTTTTTTATTATTTATGTTTTCATATAAATTCTAAAATCAATTATTCATCTACATTAAAATGACTAAAAAAGTAGTATACCTTTCATGATTTTATTCCTAATATCTAGTGAAAAAAGTAATAAATAATTCACTAGCTTTGGGATATAGATGTTGGGTAATTTAGAGTTGGAATATGAAGATGTTTAGTATAATCCTTGGAGATTAGAATACAAAAAATATAAATTAGGACGTACAAGCATATGACTTCCATTAAGGATAACTATAATTAGAAGATAACATCCTAATGATTCATTGAGGTAAAAAAATTTCCATGAAATATATCAATACATAGATTCTATATGTAGACATGGTTATTCCACAGATGTACCTAGGGGGTAATATCTATAAAAAAGGAATGTATGTATTTAGATGAGATTTACCTATTACATGAAAATGGGATGTACTATGAACAATTATTGACACACCGAAATGATATTTTTTTTATTTTTATTTTTACTTCATACTATTATGATTGATTTGAAAATATTTTTTTTTATTTAAAAATAATCATTCAAACCATTTTTATGACTATAAGAATAGCTATGATCAATTATTTAAAATTATTTTATATATTACAAAATATGTGGGATTATATATTATTTTTTATAATTTTATGATCAAATATAGTGTATACTAATGATTATCAATATATCATAGTGGAATAAATGGGATACATATCAAATCACACACCCCGTTTTGGGATTTCCCAACTATGAATGATAAGGAAGCTAGAGATAGAGCTATAATTGGAATTGATGAAATTATAAACATATTTGAAAATATAAATTAGGTTATGTGAAATTGAATTTCCCATTTTGAAATGAATTTCAACAAACTGCACTATTTATCAATGTTAGAATGATTCTATAATTATCATCCCCCATAATTAATTGGTTATTTAAATCCATTTTTATAGGAGTAATAGTAAAATTCCTCAGAGAATATATTTCTTAGTTTCAGAAGTAATAAAAGGGAGATTTTTTCATGTAACACGTTCATATATCATGAGATATGGATCATAGGTGGACAATGAATCCAACCAATATGTGTGAATAATAAATTTAAAATATGGAACCGATGTATTATAAGGTATTCTTCTTTGAATGGTATTTTTATCATGTGTAATGAGTAGATATTAATAAAAAATTCTTAAATAATAATCAAAAGAAGGATGAAACTGTTTATATTTATGAATTCAACTATTAAATGTTATCAATAAAAGAAACAGAACATATGAAAAATATAATGAAAAATATTGACCGTTATATTGATAAGCTTTTTCCAATTAACTTATGGGAAATTGAATCCAAAATGTTATCATCATATGAGATGATAAAATCATGTTGTATAAGGATTGAAAAATATTTTTCTTTTTTTAATAGCTTCAATGTAATAAAAGTTAATAAAAGGACTAAATAAAAGTTTAAATATAAATGGATTAAATGAAGGATTGATTAAGGCCATGTGAAAACTATTGAATGAAACAACATACTAATTATATAAGGGAACATAAGGTTTTTTGAACTGTGAGAAAGGAAACATTGCTAGTGAATAAAAGGGAAAAAGATGTTTCAACATTTCAATGCATCATCTTCATGGATTTGGGCACAATGAAAATGATAACCCTATGTGTCAAGGTAATATAATATAGAAGATGATATGGGATCATTGTTATGAAAATAATATTTTTATAGAATAAGTGAAATGGTTAATGATATTTTATTCAGATTCAATAATTATGTTATAAGAGTATTATTGTTAATGATGTTAGGGTGATAAGAATTATTATATTTATAATGATATTACAATAGTAATTTTTGATTATGTATTTGAGGAATTCTATTTAATGGTTTCAATGTCCAATAAATGTGATTCAATTTCATATTGATTATATTCGAAATAAAATTATTGAGAGAAAATTACAAACAAGATGTGATATATGTTGAGATAATTATTATAAATAGATTTTTGTGGGACTTAATTTGGTGAAATTGAAATTTTTTAGTCATTTGATGGGTTGTTTTATTATCGATAATGTTTACAATATATTTCATATTATGAAACAGATTGTATAATATTTATTTTTTTAGAAGCAGAAATAATTTAATTATGTATTTCTATGTATGATGTTTTTAAAACAATTTTAATGTGACATTATGATCCACATTATATTTTATAGAGAATATAAAAGTGATTTTGTGGAGATTCATCTAAATTTATGGAAATTTTATTTGCTCAGACATGGTGTGGTTGACAATTTTGGTTAACCATAAATAAAATAGATGAATTTTGTTTTTTTATTTATTAAAATGTTATTATAGATTAATTTATTATATTGGATAAATTTTTTTAACAATTTTTAAGAAAAAATATGATGAAGATGTTGTTACACTTTTATGATTACTATAATATGTTCAAGTTAACTTCTTTACTTCTATCAATGAAAACTCATTGTGGATATTAATTTATTTAAGTATGAAATAATGTACAAACATTAGATGAAATTATTAATTAAAAAATGTAATGTAAGTATATTTTATATTGTTTCCTATCATGATAGAAATATAAATCCACAAAATTAGGAAAAGATATTTAATAAAAAATATTATACTGTTAACATGATATCTGATGAACCAAGTGGAATTTTAAGTCATCAAGTATTTATAATATTGATCCCCTCAACATTCCATTTATCACGTAATTTCATGTGATCAATGAACTCTATCCCTCTCCATAATTATTAATTATTTTCATCTATGTCCATGTCAACGCTTCCCACCAATGTTCTCATACATTAAAAGCTTGTAATGATTTATTATGGATGAAATTTTTACATACATATATATCATATCTAGTGGAAATTTTTTTAAAATTTTTTATGTTGTTTGTTTCTGAAATTGGTATTTTAAAATTACAGATAATTAATTTTATAGATCAAGATTAAGTTTAAAAAATAAACTTTATTTAAGAGGGTAAAATGTAACAACTGGATATTTTAAAAGATGAAAATATTATTTGATATATTTTATGTAAAAAAAACTCATATTAGAAGATAAAATAACACCATAATTCATTATTAAATATTTATTTTTAAATAAATAAAATCTCTTTGATAATTTCCTTTTCACACAACAACCTATTTAAAAAAACACAATACTATATTAAAATTTTATAAAATAAAAATAATGATTATTACATAGATTTTAATTAGGAGGGTTTGAATATAAATAACAATATTAAGAAAATATTATGCTATACAAATGTTTAATATAAATTCATGGTTCTATATTTATTAGAATAAAAATAAATACCAACTGAAAGATAAATAAATTTATTACGTAAACTAAACATTATTGAATTTATGATTTTTCATTCTTTTCACAGATAATGTCAAATAATTTTTTACAATATATAGGAAATGAATTTGAAAATATAATTTTTTTAAAAATTAATAAATAAAAAATATGATTCTTTTAATTAATGAAAACATTATGAAAATAATAATTTTATGACATATAATAAAAAATGATGAATTTTAATTGAGAACACCCTTTGGGTTAAGATTATTTTCAAAGGTAAATAATTATTTTCTAAATGTAAAATTAGCTCAATTAGATTAAAATGTATCTATTCATGGTCATAGAAATAAATTTAATGTTAAATTTTTATATTAAAATATTCTATTCTCATGCGAATTTTATCATTGGAAAACAATTCTTTGTCATGTATGCCATTTAATGTTAAAAAGAATTATTCAAAATCAATGATTAGAAACTAGAAAAATGGATCCCATACGTGTAGTATTATTAATTAATATTATCAAATAATTTGATCATAATATTTCACCATAACAAATATTGAAAATGGTGTTTTAATTACATTATGTTATAGTAAAAATGGGTTTTCAGGTGGTATAATAAGTAGATAAATTTAAAAATGATGTAAAACATTTCAACACAATTTTGGATGACCATATGTCATAACAATAATATATATTTTCTTAAAATTTCATTTTTAGTTTTTTTTAATTTGGATAACATGGGTATAATTTTATCCTTTCAAAAATACTATGTATCTTTTCTCCCCAACTTAGAAATGGACACACCCTCTCCTATCCACTTCATATAATCAAGAACCCTTAGATCACCCAATAAATTTTCAATTATCTTTATTACTTATCTACCCTCATTATAGATTCCATTTTTTTATTATTAAACCATATTAATAATGCATTATGCATAAACATATACTGGCTCTCTGAAGAAGACATAAAATTATAAAAAATGTGCATTTGTTTTATGTCAACATCAAACTACATAAAAATTAGTTAAATATAAAAATATAATGAAAATTGTATATAATATATATATATAGAAGTTATTAACATAATTTAATTATATATAATAATCTTTACTTAAATAATATTTGGAAAAACTGTCGATCATTCATATAGGGGATTTCCACCTCATGTGGTAACATTATTCATTTTCCATGATTAACTTTTAATTAGTGATATATTGAATAATTTAATATATATATATATATATATATATTATGTTTGTGATTTTATTATACTCGTATAATGATTATATCACATATTCCTTCTTAATATCCATTATTTTTAGGATACTATAATGTCGCTCGCATGTACGAAAGACAATGTCCATATATAGTGGTTTGATTGGTTTTTATCTTACACATTTCATGAATGGTGCTATTGTTAGATATAATTAATATATGGGATGTTTATTATATAAAAATACATCTAGAAAATATAATAACACATATTACATCTTATCATTCAATAATTTTGAAAATAATAACATTACTAATTCTTATGTGTGGAAAACTGTCTCCACGTAAAGATGTTAAATTTTTTCTCATAATTGTAATATGGATAATGATAATGATTTATTTGACTAATAAAAATTTTATTTATTTAATAAAAATTATTGTAGAACTATTAGTTAATATTTATCTTTATTTTGTTCCATCCATCAAGAAAATGGAAACATCATTCTTGCATATGTACACTCTTCCATCTCCATGAACAGTGAAATACATTTTCTATCTGAATAAAATATAGATTACAAAAAATAATTATGAAATTAATAAATAATATATATATATATATATCTAGGCTATGATTATGGAGATGATCTAACAATGATCAACACAAAAGAACAATATTACCTAAAAAGAATGGAACATGAAAATGGAAGCAGTTATCAGCCCAAATGGAGATATTAACAAATAATTGTTAGTGAAAATGTGATAAAATTCTATAAGTAAATAATATAATTTATGAAATATATGGTTACTATTATATGATATAAATATTATAGATGTAAATTTATTTTATATGAGTTTTGGAAACATGTAAAAAAATTCAAACCTGAGGTATGGCTTTTATGTTTCACATTTATCAATTGTGATACAAACGACATATTGAAAAATTATTCATTTATCTAGGATATATACTTCTCTTGTTCATATTTTAAATCATGAACCTATTTATCTTCATTGTATATATTTTTTTATTCCATTTTATTTCTTTCACTATCATTATGATCTCAAAACTCACAAATTTGGAACGGTTTTATTTCAAATTCTCATCATTGTTTGGGATTTTTTTATCCCATTGAGGAATTAATTTATATATATATATATATTAAACAATGTTAATATTATTCTATTTTAGTTATTAGATTATATTTTCATGCAATAGAACCATTTTCAACTCTTTGGAACATATAATAATTGATAAAATCATTTATGAAAATTGAAATTTTACATCATCACATAAAATCCCATTTTAATAAAAAACCATGTTTTGTAAATAAATTATCAATATGGTTTCTAAACATTCCAAGATGATTTTCGAAATATATTTTTACAAATTTTGAATATTTTATGACTTTTGTAAACTAAATCTCCATATCATTTTAAAAACATGGTTCACATAAAACTAATTGAAAATGTGAATGTAATACATGTATCAATTTGTATCGAATGAATATAATATCCCACCATTATTACCATTAATTTTTTTAAATATTATTTTTATAATTTTCATAATATATTTAAAAATAAAATTACAATGAAAATATGTCATTATTTTTTAATTTTAAAAAGTTATTTTAAAGTGTAATTTATATTTTCCTCAAGAATGTTTAAATGATATTTTTTTAGATTATTTATCCTTGAATAACAAGAACCATTATTATACTTCCTTTCAATGGGGGATATGTTTTATGGATAACATATTTATTAAATATATGGATGGTTTTTTATTAGCATGACATGGGATGAGAAATTTTAATATCATTCTTAAGTATACTCTGAGTGGTTTATTATTATGTTTATTTGATTGTGGTATGTCATATGTTAGTTTTTAAATATTAATGATTTTATTTATTTATTTTTACCACATTAATTTTATAAATTAACTAATGTAATTATGCGATGAGTGGGGCCATGGTGTAGATAACACCACGATGTATGGATACGTATCCGATGAAAAATAAGATGGCCAATAAAAATGATGCATTAATGCCAAAATACTTAAAATGTCTTATTAATTTTATTGAAAATATGTTTCAGATGTATTGAATTATTAATTATTGTAATATTATATAAATAATTTATTTCCTAGTGATTATTCAATTTGATATAATATCTTTAAATTATTTTCAATCTCATATTATTATTTATATGGATTTATTTGGTCATCATTTATTTTTACAATATTATTATTGGGTTTTGGATTAAAAAACATGTGGTATAGTTAATTACCATTCCATATTTATTATGATTACTTATTCATGAAAAAATTTATTTTATATTTACCATACAGATCATATGAGTTCACCCTTTATTTGGATTTATTTTCACCAGGATACCACAATGTGTTTTAAGATTGACATGGATTTGTATTTTTAGGGTAATTTTAACATTCTCAATGATACCATTTTTGTATTTTATGTTTTAATTATTATGAAAAATTTAAATATTTATAAATTTTAATATGACCACTAATATATTCGGTCCCCTGGTATGTGATTCCTTGTATATAGTTCTTATTTAATAAAGTAACATACAAATCCAGACAACCAGGTTTAGGGAATTTATTTATATTTAGAGCTTGGATATTAATTTTTGATAAACTGATATGGTTCAAAAATATTGATAAAACAATGGGTTTTAAGAATTATGATATAACAATAATTTACTCAAGTGATGTTTTGTTGTAATGTACCATGATCAATAGTTTGTTCTGTTTCACTGGAGTGCTCAATATGTGTTAGGGACTAGGATATATCATCGATAAACTCTATCACCATGCATTTAAATGGTCATTTAGAATAATATTATATGAATTTGTTTCAAATGGATCAATACAATTTTTATATAAGAACGACATGTTTTTATAAATTATAGTTTCATAGTGTGATTCCTAGATCGCATAGAAAATTATGAAATTATAAATACATTAATAAAATATCAAGACTAGTTCATGAAGATTGTAGATAATGATCTAATTTGTTATAATATATGAAAAAAATTCCGATATAGATGTCACTTAATAAATAATATTACTTACTAAATCTATAATAAATAATTATAATTCGTGATTATTACTGTAAAAATTATTTAACTAAATAGTGTACCTTCATTCTTGTATGCATGTTTTTGATATATTCTATAGTTAGTGTAGCTTTTTTTCTTATGCAATGATAGGTACTGATGAGTAAATGGATTTTCATTTTACGATAGTGTTGATGGTGTAGATTATGTGGAATATTATTATAGTTTTTGGATTTTATAATCATCACCCCTTTTTAAGGTTGGTAAAATGAAATGGAAATTTTCTGTGCCATTTTTATCAGCATATTGTGTGGTGAGGGAATATTTAGCTGACATATCATTCACCACCACCATCCTATTAGTATTGGTTATTTATCAGAATACCCCACGAAAAAATGGTTTATGTAATATTGTGTGTTCATTATTTTTTTCTGATACATCTTAGTATAACAATACATATACGAGTGGGTTATAAATGCTTGAGATATGAAACATACATATATCCAGTCATGGTGGATACAATATACAATTAGTTTGAATGAATATATTTTGATGTATTGAATAATGATCCATTATACATTGGGTTAAATTTATTTCATAATACTATATAGTTATAAATGATATAATGATGATCAAAATGTTTCCTGCTGGATACAATGCAGAATTTTTGTTATGTGATTATATGAGATACAAGATGGATTATTTAAGGGTTGAATATTGAAAATGATCCTTTGGTGGGTGGCATCGACAAACCGTTTGGGATGCTAATTTTGGGTACATTCATTTGTATAAATATATGAATTTTATATAAAATGGATACCCATTTACATTGCCTACTGACAATCCCCTTGTTATGATGAGAAATTATTTTACCTATTTGTATGAATACTTAGTTTCATCCCTTTTACTATTCATTATTATTTTCCATTCAAATTTTGTATGATAGATATTTGCGAGGATCCAACTGAGGTCCCATGTTATAGTCACCATATGAATATATAAAATATTTTTCAGGTCTCTATTATCTTATTTGTTAATGAGATGAGAATTAATATATTTTAGAGTCATTATAGAGGTGTTGTATCTTCATTTTCACTATCATTATTTTTTAGTACATTCTTTATTTTATTATTATTTTTTCATATATTTATTACATTTTATAAATTAATGCGACAATATATTTATTTATACTAGGAGTTGGATGGTGGACTCCAAAAAATTCTCCTATTACAAGAATTTATAATGTTGTTAATTGATCCCTTATTAATGATTTATCTATTACTTGTGGTAGTCAATAACCAATGAATAATTGAAGGAAGTACTCATGGGTGATTATCTCTTTCTCTTAACCACATTCCTAGGAGGGAACCACATGAAAGAGGGGATCCATACATGTATTATGAAATTATAAATCCATATGAAAAAAGATATATTTGAGAGGTAATCGGTTTTCTCTAAAAATTTATCAATTAATATTACTGTAACTAAATGATAATTAGAGAATGTATGTTTAATTATATTACTAAAAAATTTATATTGGGCAAAAATATAAAATTGGAAAATAATTATTGAGTATAAAAATCATACACTAGAATTTGTATCGCCACCTTCGTATTGACTATTAATCTTTCAGGGAATGGATTTGGAAAAATAAAATATTTATAAAAATAAAAATTTATTAATATAGAAACATCTTTAAAAAATATATAGAAAATACTATGCTTTATATTCATTTTGGAAATGATAGAATGAGTTCTATAATATTAGAGAAAATTTACATTGCTTCCTCGGATATTTTCTCTCTGAGACACCAAAGTAATTTTAAATAGTCTAGTGGGAATTAAAGGAATAATATATGGTAATATATACTATTAAAAATCCCAATATTATTTTAGATAGTTATTTATATTTTTAATTTTTAAAAACATTTATAGCTTAAAATACACATTGGTGCAATTTTTAATATTATTTATATAATTTTACTTTGAAAACATATAGTTATCAATGGAATTCATCATCAAATATTAAAATAAATCTAGTAATATAATATTAATCCTCCATTACTATAAAATAATATTAATAATATTTTTATTATAACTCCAATAGTTTGAAATATTTTATAATAGATTCTTATCTCGAGTGAAAATTCCCTCTGAAAAAATGAGATAACATTATATATAAATTTTTATTTATATAATATTAAAAATAAATTAATAAAAAACATATAATTTGTAATTAATAATTGTTATATTTCATCATCACCCATAATATTATATATTCTCATCTATATCATGATATTAGATTTTAGGATAACCAGTTCGACTTTTCTTACAAAGCACAATTGTTGGGTTGGAAATTGGATTTTTAACATATCATATAAATTTAAAACAAGTAAATATATACCAAATTCATTATAAAATAATTTTATATTTCATTAATAATGACAACATCTATAAAACATATTATATATTATCTCAAGGTCAAAATATTGTCTTTTTTATATTATAAAAGAACCTCGTCAACACAAATAAATATCTTTATACATATATTTGTATAAAAATTTATTTAAATTAATATGATAACCATTGTATGATAAATTTTTTATATTATATTTCTATACAAATTCCATATTTTTAAATATTTTTCCATATTTTTTTATAAAAACATTCACAATAGGAACTAAAATTCCACTTGAATATAAACTATAATTTTAAAATGAATTTAAATTCATTTGAGTCACCAAATATATAACTACATTAAAATATAATATTTAATTATAAACCAATTTATAAAAATATTTAAACAATAATTTCAATACAAATTAATAAATAAAAATATTTCAATGTACGTTTTTTGGAAACATTGAATAAATAGAAAAAATTCTTCAAACTATAATATCTTATTCTTTTCTAATTTTTTTATCAAAAACATTCCAAAGGGTTTTAACATGATTATTTTAAAATCAATATTAATTAACATAAAAAATATATAAAAATATTAATGGATAAATTCTAAAATAAACATTATTGTAATATCCATGTATTATATTTTTCAAATAATTTATACATCTTCAAAAATATCATATTATGATTTCCCATATTGAGAAAAATATTCAAATATTATTATAATTATATATATCAACATAGTATTATACTATTAACATAAATATCCATTTATAACATATATAAATATTGAATGATACTTTAAATTAATTTTAATAAAAAATATTTTTTTAAAAAACTTATTTAACTATTAAATTAACATATTATAAATCAAATTTTATCATTAAATTTTGTATGTATAATGATTATATATTTTATTATTTAATTTTATGGGGATAAACATGATATATATATATTAAATTAAATATATGTATAACTAAATTTAATTCATCACATGAATTTTAGAAAAAAAAATATTCCATTTGAAATTCACAGGATGTCATATTAATGCCCTCATAGAAATAGAACCATAATAATTTTAATTTTTTTCTCAACCATGATGTAAATATGTGTATATTATGTAATATCCTAATTAATAAATGTATTTTACCTTATAATGTAATATGAAACCAATGTTTAAATAAGATTCCATGGGTGTACCGTGAAAGAGTAATGACATTTTCAACATAAGACTCAATATATTTATCCAATTTTGTAATGTTTTTTAGGAATTATTATACCATTGAGATATAATGGAATGGAAAAAATTTTCCTAGAAATATTTCTATTCACTATGCTAAATTTTATCCATTCGTTTATATATTTAGAATTTTCTACCAATGATTCAATTAATATTAGAAATTATAAATTCCTAAAATGAGTTTTTCATGAAAAATTCAATCATTAGTGGATATTAATATCAACTTAATGTTTGTGTTAATCATATTATATTTGATTTTGTGATAAATTATTCCTTAGTTATTCATGTGTTTTACTAAAACAAAAATGTTTTGGGTATATAAATATAGAATAAATCATCCAAAATAATAGATAATTTATTATTCTGACCATCAGTTCACTAAATAATATTAATAATTCAATAGATGAATCTTTTATTTTGATTTATGACTATTTAAAAAAAACTATTATACATTTTTTTTCATCTTCATTTTAATAGTATCCAAAGCCCAAAAAATAACTAGACTTTAAAAAAATATAAAATTACCACAAATAAATTCAAAACCCAAAAAATTGATCAATGAAAATATATTATATGAAATCAAAATTATATTTATCCCCTAAGTTATTAAACCTCATAAATAATCATATTATTAATTACTATTTCCTATACATAAAATAAATTAAAAATATTACAACAAATTCAATTAACAACCACACATATAATATATATAAAAACCATTTTAATTATCATGATATAAAATCCCATATTGGCTAGAACCTTTTAATTTACATATTACTAATATATTTTCCATAAAATAATATAAATATATTCTAGAATATCATTACTCCTTTTTACTATACATAAGAATCCAATCCCTAAAGTATTCTAATGTTTTCAATATATAATTATAAAAATATATTGACATTTTTTCAAGTAACCACATTTACCCTGAAAAATAATCATATAATATCTCATATGGTAATCCATACTAAATAAATATATTCCTCCTTACAACATATAATTATCTATAAAAATATTGATACTCTAATTATACTTTAGTCACATAACTACCAAAAAGTGTATCTAATCCTTTGAATATATGATATCCCCTATGCTTGTTAACCCATAAGATAACTAAAACACCTAGGTTACCCCCAAGTGATAATATCTTAATCTCCAAAGTTATCTAAAACAATATATAATAAAATGAATAAATACCTAGACATAATTAATAAATTATTTAATTATTTAAATATAATATAAGTTCATTTACATTGAAATGTTATTTTATGTGTATATTTTTTGAAAAAATGGAAAAAATAGGTAAACAAACATGTATTTCTCCTACAAAACATTTTTTAGTCTACTAAACTAATCAAATTTAATAATACACAAGTATTTTTTTACTAAACCACATAACTTGGACCTCAATTCATAATTATTGATACTCATATTTAACAAAAATAAATATCATTTTTAATATTGGTATGATTATAGATAAAAAAACATTTTTTATAAAATAATGAATACAAGTTAGAACCTTAATAAAGAATAGGAATCAATGAAATATTTTTCCATAAAAAACGAAAACATATAAATTCATAATCTCTTATGAAAAAAAACTGCATTTATAAATGGTTTCCATAAATAAAATACATGACAAAAAAGGAAATAATAAAATTGATGTTTCATTGTCACAATATAATCATATAACATGTGATGACTCATAATGAAAGATGATAACATGATAATTAAAAATAATCTAAAAATATAATTACATTACTAGTAAATTTAAACATTACTTACTTGTAATGTGATTTTTTAAAATGTTAATTCTAGCATCATAACATCATATAATAATTCATTAAAAAATATTTTTAGACTAGAGTTTTGACCTACCCATGCTTAATATCAATGAAACATAACACTAATAAAATAAATACGGAATTTTTCCGCTATATCATTAATATATTTAATATATAATTTATTTTAATCCAATATTTACACGAAATAAATATCACTTCTAAAAAGAAATTGATTTTAGAATAATCGATTAACATATTAGTTTTGAAGAAGAAAATGAAAATGAAACATTTAATATTGATAAATAAAAATAACAACATCATAAATTAAATTCTTGTAAGAGAGTATATATAGAGGTATATTTGAGAGAAATAAATCAAAACAGTTAACATAAAGGCTCAAAAGAAAATTCATTACATCATGTCTTTACTCAGATCACATGTTCATAAATTCTAAAATAATAAATAAATAGTAATAATATAGTTCATTATATGCCTTAATTATGTTTATTTATGAATTTTTATTCATTATTATTCATTTAATAATATTATTATAAATTAATTTGATTCATTTTTCACACGTCAATGATTTTAAGATTATCTATTCCAAATTTATGAATTTTCTAATCATAATGATAAAACAAATATTTCAAATGGAAAAATAATATATATATATATATATATATTAATGATTTTTTTATTGAATTTATTAACTAATTTATTGTTTCAATCTAGTCCAAAGATAGTTATCATTTAGAAAATCATTCTTCTTATGACTGTTTTACAGTTAAAATTGATTATGATTATTTCCGTTTTATTTTATTTTTATGATTGATTCCGTACAATTGAAAAACATAATTAATACATTTAATTAATATTAATGACAAATAAAATTTTGAAAACATTTCTTATTAATATATATGAAGATTATATGTTTATTGAAATAGAATTGTATACTATGGAAGTGTAAAACCATCATGATATGTGAGATTTAAAAAAAACAATTACAAATGACGAGGAATCCAATAAATTTGTGTGATTTTAAAAATAATATATTTTATATAAACTCATATATTTCGGTTAATTTTGCTGATAATTTTGGTTGTGAAATTTGCTAAAGGATGATTGAATTTAAAATACATCAATTTTGAATGAAAATTATTTTGTCATAGTATTGGATTATAATAATTAATTTGAGGGGAATTAATGATTTACATATACTCATTGATGGGTAAAATGATGAATATAACATGATAATTGAATAATGACATTAAAATAATAATTTTCAAAAATATTATTAACAAATATTCGTAAATAAGAACAGAAATATTGTATTTAAAACATTAACCATACTATTTAAGTTGCCTCCTTCTAATTGATTCTGAAACATTTAAATATTAATTTTTTTTCTTATATCAAATGATTATAACCAAAAAAATTCTACAATTTTTTTATAGATCAAATAAAATTAAATGTTATTTAAGATTTTTTAGAATTTCTCCCATTTATAAGAAAAATTTTATATTTTTTCATAACTATTAAGTGTTTAAGTAACATGAATTTATCCTTAAATAGGTATATATCTCTTAAATGGAAAAAATGATTATATTACATACCATTATTCAACCTAAATTTCCTTGGGAAAATTTTTTATGATAATTTGTTAAATTATAAATTATTATTATTATTAAATGTTTTTTAATTAAATTTTCAATTTTATTCATGTAATTTAAAATTTAAAATATAAAAATAAATATAGATTAAAAATAAAAGATTTTAATCATTATATAAATATCATTTTAATCCACAATAACCAATACAAACAATAATTAATATATATAATAATTTAAAAAATGTTTAACCAACCCTCTATTACTTTTCACTTTCTGAAAAAAGAACTGCATCATTTCCACATGAATTTTATCTAAAATTGTTATATTATTTTACATTTATGATAAATTACTAAAAAATTAAAATATTTATTAAAAAATAATTTCAAGTAATAAAATTCACAAAATAAATTATTAAAAATTATATAATGATAATATTTTAAAATAATAATTTCAATTTTCCCCATATTATTGAAGCACAAGGTAAGAATTTTGATAATAACTTTTTATATAATTTTATATTTTTCATAACATATGGAAAAAATATCAACCCAAATATAATATATTAAATATTACTATACAAAAATCACTAATTTACATTTATCTCTTCACACTAATTTTAAATTTTTAGTCCTTTTATTCACTACATAAGCCCAAATAAATCTTACATATTTATGTTTCCGTAAAAATTAAATTATATCAAATATTAAATAAATATATTATCATTATCATTATATTGTAATGATAAAATTTTTCCACATGATTATATAAAATAGTATATCCTCTTAAATAAACTTATAATAATATGAAACAAAAAATCATGTTCATTTATACAATTATTTAAAATAAATTAAATTCAAATATATAATAAAACCTTCAATCAAATTTCCTCTAAAATATTAAATTACGAATAATCCTTAAAAAAATTATAAAACAAAAATTCATATAATAATATAATTTATATGTATTTATAATAATTATTAATTAGTAATAATGAATATACATCAAATTAACTATTTTATGTCATATTTTTTTTAATTTCTTATTAAAACTCATTCTATATAATTTTTTATTTAATGAACATATTTTATTATTAAATTAATTAAAATATTAATGAATAATTTTTTTTACAAAGTATTTTATATTAATTTTTTTTGTTTTCCAATTTAAGCAAATTTCTTTTTTGTTAATTATTTTTTATTCATACGATGAAAACGTTTTTAGTGAGTAAAATCATAATACATATTAACATCATTACATAATAATTATAGAAAAATACATTTATAAATAATGTAATAGATTAATAATTTTTTAAATATATCTCTATATTAATAATTTTTTTATAATTATATCTAAATATAAATTAAACATACTTCTTTCCAAAAATTACAAATAATATTTTTAACTATGTAATTCAAATGTAGTTTTATTATATAGTATATTTTATGTCATGAAATCAATATATATACATATATTATGAAATAATTATTTCATTAATAAATATAAATTCATAATAAGTGTATTAATGAATTGTAAAACTGATATACTTTTAAAAATACATTGGTTATTATAACTAGGCAAGGCCATGAATACTATTTCATGATAATATCCAAAATTAAAACATTTAGTTTCAGATTATAGTCTTATTATTGGACATAAAAAATATTCCCAATAACATGAACATTATTACCTATCATTACTATATGATTTTCAAGGTTCAATGACCATTATTGTGGAATATACAAATTTATCCATGAATCAATATAGAATATAGAATCATTGCAACATGATTTTTTTTTCAAGATAAAAATACAAATATATTGGGTAATTTACTCTTCCCTGAAGCACTAATACATTATTTTCATAAAACAAAATCATGTCAATGTATTTTTATATTATATTCCAGTTTTAATTCCATTTACAATTGAAATTATAAAGTTAACACTTTTAAATAATAAAATTTATTACATGATTTTATCCATATTGAATTCACTAAAATATACCATAAAATTTCTGCAATACTATTCTGTGAATCGCAAAATAAGGAACTCCATAAAAAAATATACTAAAAATTTTGGTTAATTATTTGTAAATATCACCAAAATTATATTTAATGATTAATTATAATCATCATAAACCATTATTCTTAAAAATTTATTAACTGAGTAAATTTTTTTAAAATAATTTATCTCTATATCAAAAATCTGAACAAGATTAATATCTTATTAAAGGTTTATTACATACAAATTTTTAATAGAACAATTTATATTTTTGGTATATAAAAATATCATTTGAAATAGAGAAACAAGAAATAAAATATATAAATTAGATTGGTTAGATGGAATATTCAGTGAAAATTAAATCTCTATAAAACCATCTGAATGAACAATTGTTTAAATGTACATTGATACTATCATTTTTTTCTTATTGAATAATATTACTCCATTATATAGATATATATTTTAGAAAATTTTATCATAGAATAAAATCTCAACTTATTTTAATGATTATCAGAATAATTTATCCCCACACTCTATGTTGCATTAATATGTTTCCAATGTCCTAGTTAACATAGTAATAAGATCTTAACACAATAACATCATTTTACTAGAATAACTTCTGAATGTTTTTATGACATTATTTTCGATAAAAATATTCCTAGATTGTTATATTAATATTACAGTGAAATAATTTTTGTATGAACGTTGCACCAATGTTATATAATATCTCAGAACTCCTTATAATTCATGTGAAAATGAACTCATAATTTCCACTAATGTATTTTTAATCCATTCACACTAACAATATATTTTAAGATAATATGTTTTTTGGTTATTTTCAACACTATTAAAATTCCTTGAATATAAATCATCCATCTTGATTATATCATTTTAATAATAGTGACCCATCTCAAATTTCTAGATAAATAATACAAATATGGGTTAAGTAATCAATAGATAGATCGTCTTATATGGGTATGAAATGAGTGGAATTTTAAATATTGTTTAGGATAAACTATATTTTTTTCCTGTTTGGAGTACTGGGAAGAATAGAGATAGTGATTATTGTAATATCATTTCACTTCCACATCGGTATATGGATATCATATATTTAGTCATTAATTGATTTTTTTTCATTTAAATTTCTTGTTTCAATACTAATAATATCATCGTGTAATAAAAAATTTCTCAAAGTATGTAATCCCAATAGAGTTATTATAATATTATTACATAAATGTTGTGGTTAGTGGGGTGTCATTAGATACATTTTATGATCAACATCTAACAGATTAATATTAATTGGTATTGATATTAAATATATATTTATCATATTATGTTGGTATATAATAAGGAATGGGTGTGTGAGTAATTTTACATTTTATGATTTCTTATTTTGAATCAATCTATATAATTTATAAATTGATTGATAATATTGTTTAATAATGTTTCTTTCACTAGTATATAACCAAATAATAAATTTTAAAGAACCCTAGGATTTTTTTATTATTAATTATTAATGTGGTTACATATTCTTACAATAGGTATGTTCGAATTTAAAACCAATATTTACACTATAAAATATAATTTGTTACAATTAATCTATGTACATTAAATATAAAACACTATTAAATATTCTTGTGGTAAACCTATTAAAATTTTCATGAACCTTCCAAATAGTTTCGTTATTTTGGATCATTCCAATTTTATATATCTCATGAAAATATTTGGGCAACACTTATTAGCTTCATTATACATTAACCTATGAAATTTTCCCTTCTTCCTCCTAAAAAACTATCAAAGTCGTCAACTTCTACTACCATTAGGTATAGTATAAAATTTATCCTTTTTTCCACAAAAAAATTCTCCAGAAATCTTAACATTCATATAATATGATATTGGGATATAAAATTGTATTTTTTATTGAATTTATAATGGATTATACCATTGTTTTCCATTACAATAGTCATTTTTTGTGTTAGATGTCCATATATAATGATGGGGGAATAATGGTGGATGTTGAGTGGAGATTTTACCAGAGGAGAATACTGTCGATGTGTCCATATAATATTATTGAATACGGGTTTAAGGTATATTTTTATTAAAAATATTGATACAAAAAATTTCATAAAATTAATGATTCAATGGGTTTTTACCTCTATAATTGACATTGTAAATTTTAGGTCACTACATAGAAATTTTGTTAATGATGTTATATGAATATTGAGGTATTCATTTAATTTAATGATATACCACTATAGTATGGTTCTTGGATATCATTACATGAAGTCTTTATGTAAGAAACATGAAAAAATTAATAAAAATTTTCCTTACTTATTAGTATTCATGAATTATATATCTATATTATTTATAAGGAAATTATGGAATTCATTATATATAAATAAATTAGTTTTATTTATTTAAAAATATTATCATAGTATCTGTAATATAAATTCTCATTTTCAAAATTATCAAATTTGAATTTTAATAAATAAAATTCATCTTTGAAAATATCACTTCAATGTTAAATTAATGTAAAATGTGAATTTAATCTATTTGTTGAGTGTTTTCTTACAGTTATCATTGATTATTTTAAATTATTTCAATTATTGTAAGTTACCTTTATAAATGACATATAGAAAATTTTATGAATATATAATGTTATAAAAGTAACTCAATTACATTCAATATCCATAAAATCATTGGTTGGGGATAATTTTGTTCTTCATAAAAAATTTTATTTGAATTATAACTTTATATTATATAATTTTTAGTTATTTTTGGGTTTTAGTGATGAATAAAATTTCATAAATGTTTATGCAATGCTGACATTGTGCTTTAATAAGAAACAAAAACCGAGAATATGATTTAAAAACAATAATTTATTTGTGTGACATATATTGTTCCACATATTTTATTGATTGATTTATTATATTATTTTGTTTTTAAATATTATATTATAAATAATTTTCATAAAAATATTACAATGTAAAAAAAAATTTATAGATCAAAAAAATTATAGTATTGATATTTTATAAAAAATATTGTTTTATTAAATGTTTTAGTGTTCATAAAAAATATTTTTTATTCCATGAGAACAATATAAAATTTATAATATAAAATCATTCATATTTATTGTTCTATTTATATTTTAGTGTAAATTTTGAACTTCTTCACTGTAAAAAACATGATAACATGATATTTTTAAAAGGTTTAGTATTGATTAAAACAAAAATTTAAGGGTGAAAATTCACAAAAACATCTCTGATAATTATTGTATTAGAATATATAATCCTATAATCATCCTAATTTTAAATTATAAAAAGTTGATACTGTTTTCCATGAGAATAAATTTATGCTAATTTAATAAATTAATAAATTCCACAAATGACCTACCTCACTTAGAAAAGGTAACATCATACCCACTTGTCTTCACATATTTTGAAAAATATATTTCAAACAATAAATTCAAAACTATATCCAAAACATCACTACCCATATCTTAAATTCCTTTTTTGGATTATAAAAAAATAATTAGAAGTCTTATTGTACAAACAAATATATGTTTTCCGAAGAAGAGATAATGTTCTTAACCAAGTGTTTTTAAATTAAATCATCTATTACCTCCATCAAATATTACTCAAAATACATTATAAAATAAAATTTAAGTAATAATTATATTAATGTATCATTATTTTAATGACACAATATATATCCATATCTCATTCAATCAAATGGGAAATAAAAACACCATTTATGTGTATGTGTAGACTGCCACCTGCATGAAGTAGTGGGTTTTTTTTCCAATCACCACCATTAATAAATATTTAATGTGATGGATGTGATTTATATATATATTATTCGTGACATGCATATCATTAATTATAGATAATATATCATCTATTTTATTACCTTATGATTTATTAAAAACTGTGAACATCATTCATTTGTGGGTGAAGTCTATCACCTCATCAAAGAGATGTGATTTATTTCTCATAACCACATCACATGGAACACACACACACACACACATATATATATATAAGTATATTTAAATAGGTATTATGATTTTATGTACATAATAATAATTATATAAAGGGGAAAAAATACTAACCGGATTTCAATCATGATCGTTGGAAAATGGCGATACTAATATTGCATATGTATGACCAACCATCTCTATAATGATTACATAATTAATTTTTCATAACAATATATCATAATCAATAATAAAATTACAATTGAAATATATAAAATATAATAATTTATGTATTATTATTCAATATATTGTAAAAAATGACCACTTTTACAATAGTCAACCTAACTAAATCATTATTGGACAAATTGTTTAGATATCACCAAAAAATATAATTTAAACCTTATAAAATATGTAATTTTATATAACATGGTAAAAAATGAAATTAATGGAATAATAAAGATGATTAACATTCTTTTGAATGTAAATAATTAATGTAGGATAATAATTCATAGTGATAAATAATGTATGTGACACGTTTGACATCAGTTGAGGGGCACTTTAATATTAAAATTATATTCTAAATATTTAATTTATTTATTTTATAAATCATTTACATCCATGTAAATAATTTTCAAATATTATTACAGATGTATTGAACTTCAAATAAATTAATTAGAAGTAGAAATTTTGATATTATTATAACAGTTTCAATAATGAATCTTTTTATAAATTATTTTTTCATTCTTTATAAATACAATATTAATGATATATTTTAACGTATATGGTGTCAAAAGATTTTCCCAACTTCATATGTATTATTTTATATGTGTATTAATTGATAATATTATATATTTTCACAAAACAAAAATGATTTTTTTATTTTTTTTTATAAATTTAGTTTTTGGATATTGGGTTTAAAATGATATTTTTATGATTTTGATGATTGAAATGAATTATGATTCATGCTTCATGCATGTTATTGTGCCTAAATTTTTTTTATGAGGACAGGAGATCCTAAAATAGCTCATTATCATGGGTTAGACATATATATATATATATATATATATCATTTTTTGTTTCACATTAAAAATATCATGATGAAAATTGGGACACATATAACTCTCAAAAAGAGTGGTTAGTTATTATTATATCCAAAAAATTATGTTAGAAGATGAAAATATTAGCTATTTCATATGTATGAGTGATTATTAAAGTTATTAAAAGATGGTTTTCCAACGCAACTACATTAATATTCAATAATTTCTATTTTTTCAATTAAATAATAATTTTTTAAAATTTAGGTTTAATATATTTTGATTTATATTAATTATTATTAGATTTTTTTAGTAAAACGATATGTATTTTACAAAATTATTTTTCATTGGTTATCATGTTTTCCAAAAATTCTTCATTAGAATGATTTTTTCAATTTTTATTGAAAAAGTGGTTTCTTAAAAAAATGGTTGGAATGTGGATTTCTTGTTTTATTAAATTTTTATTTAATGATAAAAGTTTATTATATTAAAGGAAATATCTTTTTATGATATAATGTTCTTTAAATAATCTAATAGGTTTCATGATTTCTTCTTCACATCCATTACTAATCTGTGTGTTCTCCTCAAACATTTTCACATATTTTTCACGGGTTTTATGGATGAGAGTGAACAATGATTAAGTGATGATTAAAGGCGTCAAGATTTTTCATAAAAAATCATGTTTCAATTAAAAAGATTATATTGTCATAAATGTATAATGAGTGGATAATTCACTATTTTTATATATTTTTATTTTTTTATAAAAGCAATAAAATAAATAACCAGAACTGTAAACCTAAAAGATATTTTTTAATTAAATAATGCTAACTACAGTATAATGACGTTTGATTTAGAAATTTTTTGGGTTTGCTATATAATTGGAATAAAAATAAATGTTTATATTATTTTAGCGTCTGGGTTAATGTAAGTGACTACCCATACATAACTTTAATTTATTTTTACCATCATATATCATTTGAATATTATAATGTTGAATCATCTAAGGTAGGTCTATTCTAGATGATTTTACACATAAGAATCAGGGAATATTAGTTATTAGGAAACAAAATGGAATATATTCTTCATAATCAAGAAAAAATGAATGTTTTTAAATTTATTGAATAATCCTTTTTTTATTATGTGTTAGTTGACAAATGAAATAAATGGTACTAGTACCCATGGAAGATAGAAACAATATTTAGTATATAAGAAAAAGTCCATAAAGATTAATTCATGAAATAACACCCTCATTCATTCAAAATATATTTAATCCTAGTAGTATATGAGGGTTACATTTAACCTATAGAATTGTAAATCCAATTCCAAGGTGGTTTAGATCATTGATCTATAACTCTTTTCTTAAACATTTTTAAGGTGAAGTCGATTAATGGTGTTCAATAGTAAACAATATCATATAATAATAAGTTATTGATACCTTATAATGGGATAAATTTATGAATAAAGTATTCGAGAAATTATTTTCAAATAATTTTTTCATTTATATATAACAATAATTCTTGGATTAGAGATAAAACATAGAATATTTAATGTCCACGTATATTGAACATTTCACCTGATTTACATGTCACACAAAAAATTTTATTATGAGATCTTGAATGTATAATTAATTAGTTTAAAAATTATTGAATACCAAATATTAAAAAAATGGTATTATAGTGAATTGAAGAGTTATGATAATCTTGATTGATATGTTGTGAATTCTGAAATGGAGTTTTTTAAGGATCATGTATTTTATAAAAAATATAAAGTAAATAACCAAATGGAATAAAATGGATAAGAATATATTTTATAAATACTATGATATGAAAATAATTTTTCTATTTTGTGATATGTTTAGTCAAAGGTTTCCATGATATTATATAATAATGTCATGGAATTATTTTCTTTGTACAATGTTTGGTTACAGTGCAGATGATTTCAATGAAAAAGGTGTTACAAAATCAAATAATTATCTAATATATATACATTCACTAACTATATGTTTTAATTATATTGAGTTTGTGAATTATAATAATATATGTCAATATTTTGTAACATAGGGTGGGATTCGTCATTACATGTTGAAATAGGGTGTGAAATAACATTTTCTTCTTTTTCAGTTTATGTTGGGATATATAACAAAGTTATGAAAACACCCAATTTGACATGGGATATTCATATTACATTATTTATATGAAATATTATTTTGAATTGGAGATATAACCACATTAAAACCTGATATATCTTTTGGTGAAAAAAATTGGGTGGAAATATTAATGCAACTATGATTTATAGGAATATTCCAATTGTTTTAAGATGGATTATCCTTATGGAAAATAGAGTTAAACATAAAATAGTAGGGTAATAAATTATTTTTCATATGAATTGTATTTAAATTAATCATACTATGGTAGTTTATAGATATATAAAATTTATATTCAATGATTTAATTACATTGATAATGATTGATGAATGTGAAATTTTTTTAACATATATCTATGAAACATTCCTATATCATAATATTTAATAAGAATAGAACAATCAAAATAGTGATGTTCCTATTGTGGAGGAATATATAAATGTATTATAAATTATTTTTCTATTATTATTATTAATTGTGAGGCTGAGTTTATTATTGACTTAATTTAGGAATATTTGACACGTTCAAAACCCCTCTTATAATTTAATTAGTAAAACATTTATAATTGAAAAATTTGTCGCATTAGTTGTTTGATATTGGTTTATTTCATTCTAAAACATCCCAATATAGTGAGAAAATTTTATTGGTAATAAATCATGATATATCAATTAAAATTTTCTTTTATTAATGATCCTTCGAAAACATCAACATTATGAAAAATTATCCTCTTCCACATGTTTGTGAGTTTTTTAATCATAATAAGGGAGTGTAGTATATTTGGAAGATAAATATTATGTTAGGATAACATTAGTTAAAGGTGAAAGAAAATTTCATTCCAAATATGGTATTTTTGACACCTCGCTACCGATTTTATATTGTATTTACATTTCATTTTTGTGTATCGTTTTCATGGATCTGCTTCGATTATATCATAATTGTTTTGTGTTTTGTGAAATAACGACACTTTTATATATGGTGTTACTCTTTAGCGTTAAGGGATATGAAATAAATTGGGAGGTACTACACCATTGAAAACTATTCTATTAAATAGTTAATTTGTAGGCCTCTAACATTACAGTCATAGCTATGGAATGAGGAGTAGGATGCGTGGTGGATCCCTCAGACATTAATTTTGTTGCTAACTCCTTTTGGGGCCTATAATTGGTGTTTTTATTTGAATGGTCCATGGAATTACCCCAGGTGTTTCATATATGGGTGAGTTATGAATAATGTATTAAAGAGGATGGTTGATCAGGAGGTTTTGTGACGTGGAATTTAGTAGTTCTATCATGGTCAATGGTATTTTTCTTCTTCTAATCTATGAAATTGTGGTGATATAGTATGGAAAATATTTTTACCGACATAATATACTAAACAACAATGTAAATCCATTTATCTCTTTCGGAAGCATCATTTTACATTTTTTGTTTTGTACGATCCCATTAGGCATTCTGCCTCCATAATCATGCTTTCATCTAAAATAAAATACAAATTTTAAGGGTTTGATCTCTCTCAATTATAAAAACCATATTTATGTATTGAATCATCTTTTATTGACTTCCCTTTTTTAAGAGCATGGAATCATTAGGCTGATGGCGTACTATATATTCATTTTAACAATTGTTTTAATAAGGATTCCATCTTGATTTACATTGATTTCATCTATCCATTGGTGTTCCCATTTTGGTTGTTTCATTAGTTGATAATTTCATTAATCCTAGGTTGTTACATAGGGATTTACACATCAATTAAAACCATATATTGTAATATATAACTGAAAATAGTTATCAATTAATTTATATATCCTATTATTTGTGAATATTTGTCATATTATTTGGTTGTAATCCTAGATCAAATTAAAAACAATAAAACTGAACATGGTTTCCCATATAGGCTCATGAATCCCTCCATGTACGCTATAGGATTTTGACTAATAGTGATGGATGAAGTCATTTATTTGGGGACGAAATTCCCAACGGTCATAGTGTAGAGAAAATTAATAACAACAAAAGCTAAATATTATAATATTTAATAATAATATAAATCAGTATATATAAATCAAACAGGGATAATAATATAATGATGATGATGTGATGATAATATAAAAAATGGAATCATGAAAATAGAAACACATGTTTTATAAAAGTAAACATTACGACTGAAAGAATAAAATCCAAAATCATCACATACCATTTCTCAAATGTTTCCTCGCATACATTATCCTATCCTATGAAGAAACCATCAACAGATAATCCATTTCCATATCAAAAGATATAACCATGTATTAATTTTAGGTACAAATTAGTGGCCAAAATTGTGTGTGAGTAAAACTCAGTTTGACACCACCCTTGATGACAATATTAAACTGAGTATGTAAAAATATTTATAGTAGTGAGTAGTAATGATGACAATAAAATTAATAGAAAACATAAATAAGAACCATTTTAGTCTTGGGATACACAAGGGATTCCTAGCCTACCATTCCTGTTTGGCATAAACTATATGTATCTCAATATGAATCCTTTTAAAGTTCAATGTCCAATAAAATGATAACTGTATACATGTAATAATAATTATTATGGAGGGACCATGGAATATCCGATGAATCCTTGACTATAGAAGGTCGAGCCAAAACACAAAAATAACTATACAGCCATGCGTGGGGTCTATGATTAATTTGAGGGGTACATTATTGTTACTACTTTCGAGAAAATATTCTATATATTTATTAAGATATTTCTAATATAAATATCAGGCTATCAATTAGTATATCCCAATGCAATAATCCAAGGAATCACATGTTAGAATACATCCTAATGAATCTATGGAGAAATTTCAAGGCATTCTACTTTATAGATATTAAGAGACTGAATTTATGGTACTACACCAAGTCATTCAAATACTCAAAAGACATGGAATGAATTTCAAGGATATTATATCACTCGTAAACCTGTTCAATGAATTGGTCCGACATCGTTTGGTTACTCAAGGAATTCACTAAAAAATACTATGACATATCAAGTATAACCAATACATTAATGAGGAAATGTTCTATAATCAATTGGAACTAATTATAAAAAATAATATAAAATGTGTTAATCTATGAATCATCATATTTAGTTTTAAATAAAAATATCTCATTTTAATTAAAAAATGATTAGGGCTCATATATTGATTATTATATTGTAATCATGATGTACACAAACAATTAGTGGCATGTGAAATGTATATTCCCTACAATATCATAAGTATTAATTCAGTATTAATTAATAAAATATTAGTTTTACAGTCATGAAAACACTTCTAATGGGTTTTAGTGGGTCATGTATATAAGGAAACACAATAAGAGTTTATCCTTGTTGTTGTTCCAACCTCCATCAATTTCAATGATATCATAAGAACGTCAAATTCAGAGGTCCCAAAATTAAAAAAATGTCATTATAATTATATGGTAATATAAGGTGATTCTAGTATATGACACAATGGTAATGTTATATATGTGATATACATTGAATGAAATGGTATATAAAGCATAACATAGAGTGGAAGAGAAACAATTTTCTAGTATCATATTTTGAATTAGCCTGAATTGGATGAAAATAGCGAAAAAAGAAAAAATAACTAAAAATAGTGTATATTATATTAATAAGACCCCAAATATATAGAGGTAAACAAAAAATGAGGGTAATGAATGGCATCATATTCCATTCAACCTTAAATGTGATAGATTTTGGTTTGATCAGGGTCTGTGTGAGGGAAAAATGTAATAGTGTTAATAGATGAAGGAGAAGATCCAATGTATAAGGGGTTCCATGAATGAAATGAAGATGAAAATGAGGGTAAATTATATATATAAATTATTGTGGAAAAAGAAATGTATATCCATTTTAAAAGAGATGCAAGGTTCAGTCACATAGTTTCTCCAACCCATGTGTTATGCTTGTGGGGAAACTACTTTAGTCTCAATACCCATGTGGACTATGGACACATTCTTCTAAACCATGGTAATCTCATTTGAATCACCTATAAAAAAACATATACTTTCATATATATAAATGATTACTACATTCCATGGTTTATGAAACAATAGTCCTATTCAAATGGTTCACATGTTTCAGTCACATGGTTTCAACTAACTATGTTACAACCATGTCCCACATACTGATTCTCCAAAATTCAGAGCTCCCGGATTCGAGCAATCCCAATTTGGTCCAAAACACTTCCATCAAACTATACAAACACTCTATACAATAAAATATAAATATTTATAAGGATATTTAAATGGATCATGCCATAATAGTAAATATGATGTCTTATAACCACACCCACATAAGACAACATGTCCAAGAGTTTCCCTTATGTGGGATGTAATACCTAGTAAAATAATTGATCGTACCACTGATCATGTACCTAAGACTCCCTCTCCTAGGTCTCAAATTGTACATGCTCATTCTACCACAGAAACCAGACTAAAATAACCATTCTTCTTAATATAGTTTTCGCAAACCATCTAGGGTCAGCACTAGATCGGTCACCTGATTCGGTCCGCAACATGTCCCGATGGGCATTTCTTAATCCCCAAGGGTTAGAAACTAGTTCAAATAACCAAAATAAAGCTATTTATTATGATTTGATCAATACATGAAAGAATATATAAATAAAAACCAAAGAATGAACATAAAAACTATCAGTGGTAAGAAAATAAAATTCAACATACCTCCATGTGGCCCTACGGGTCCCCGCCAATCTCAAACCAATGTCGTACCACGAAGACTGAATCCATGAAAGGAGCAGCTACTGAAGAAAAAAACCGTTATAAACTCTGTTTATGACGATAAACACTCAACAGGTTGTCATGAAAAACTATTCCCATTTCACTTCATTTAAAATGAATGAAACGTCAATTTTCAAGATTGAACTTCGACATATCAAAGTATGATTTTCTATTTATTTTACTGAATTAAATCAACTCATTGCCCTTATTTTCTTCCACGACCATGTTCATTATAAAAGTGTGTCATTATTTTTTTTAAAAGGGATGTGATGATTTCATTTGTGATGTAAATAATGATTATAAAAAAATGTATATAAAACATTTAACACAATAATTTAGAAACCAACACATCACTTCCTGAAAATAACTACATGAACAAGGACCGAAATGATAATATAACAAGGTAAATTTAAATAAACATAAATGTATCACATTCATTATATCATTATGGTAAGAGATAATAGACATAGGTGAACCTAGGAGATCATGAATAATCCAAAATGCACAAATACATGAGACCCCATCCCCCATAGAATGCCACACATTATCATAGAAAAATGCCCAAATTCCCTACAACCCTAACCCATTATAGATCGAGGGTCCCAATCCCTTATAAAAAAACTAAAATATAGCCACATGCTATGGAACACTATTCAGTACCTCTACAACCATTGAAGCAATTATTCTTATAAAATTCATTCAATATGCCATGTAATTATGTATCAGGTATATCATGGGTGTGGGATAATCATTGACAACCAAGATTCCAATCACACACACATATATAATAATAAAAACAATAATAATAATAACAACAACAACAACAACCACAAAAAAAGAACAAAAATAACAAAAATAATACTAATTCACAATAGGTCTCACCATGAGTCTCCCAATGGACTAATCTTATGACATAGAATAAATATAAATCACAAGGGTTATAGTTGAGGAACCCTGATAATGGATTATGTGGATTACACAGTAAAGACATCACATCCATTATTCATTGATAATTCATGAGAAACATCTGGTAAGGGTTTTCAAAGTAATAATTATTATCAATTTCACCATGTTTCCAAATGGTCTTTAAAACATTTCACAAAACCAAAATTAATCAAACATTCAATAAATCCTTCAGAAAGTATAAACATACCATTTAACATTTCAAACCATTCACAGAATCTCTTTAAAACATTACCATTACACTTTGAAAACATAACATTTCTAACCCAAAATGCCAAACTAGCCATTTTTTAGCGGAACATGCAAAAATACCATTAAATCCTCTTTCAAATCATTAAAAAAACAAAAAACCAAAAGGGAGACCCATACAATGAAACCCCAAAAACCATTTAACACCATTCCAATTGATATAAAATTTAAAACCATGCATTTTACATCGTATATAACCCAAAAAATCCAACAGGGGATTTAAATATAAAATTTTCATGTGCTATTTACCAAAACAGTTTTATTCATTACAAAACAAATATTACAACAGTATGTTCACACAATGAAATATAATCCAAGGAGCACACATAAATATTTATTAGTCAATAGATATGAGAAAAGAATGAAATAATTAATTCTAAATTTAAAAATGTATGTTCCTGAGGTAACCTACATTATTTCACCATTTTATTTTATTATATAAACCATAAGTTACTAAATTGGATTAAATACAATTGTTTAAAACATTAAATTGTTAATTCTTTAATTTAAAAGATACTTCAATTTGATCCTACCCTAGGAAGGAATTAATTTAATACTCAAAACATGACCCAATTAGAGGCGACCACTCATACATGGTCCCACACGTTCACACACATACAATCATATATATATTTATATATTCCTTAGACTGATACACATGTTCACCACACCATGATGTAATACGTACTTGGGAGATATATATTTATATGAATTCATATGTGAGTATATGTGTGTGGGTCCCTGAAAATGAAAAATTCCAACTGAAATAATGATTTGGGACTCAAATTAAGCACAATATGATTAACATACATAAAAAATACCAATAAAATAAAAATTTATGTGGAAAGGACCAATGCACCCAAATATAATTACAATGGACTCACATATTACTAATCCATCAAATATAAATTGATCATTTATTGTGAAATAATAAAAACTAACCAAAATGGCACAATAAGGATCTAGTTCACTATAAATCAATGAAATTAATTTCAAAACAAAAAAAGAACATAATTTAGAAGGAGGAAATGAAAGCAGAAGAATGAAACTCTCAAATCTGATTGAGGCAATGTACTCAAATAACCCAAACTACTTTTCCTTCAGCAAATTTTTGTCAGATCTTTCAACAACATCACTTGAGGACCATTTAGACACCTTATTTGAGGAAGAAACCTAAAAAATGAATCAACCATAAACATATCACATTTATTATATTGGTACCGGGCACCGAGAAGGAGAAATCATACCTAGAAGAATCAAGAGGGGTAATGCCAGCTGGAGGCGTGTTTGTCTGGAGAGAGGAAATGAGGGTTTGGTCAAGGTCTACAATGAAGGGGGTTGTGCCATGACGGTCCAACCAGACAGAGATCACATTAGGATGTGAGATCTGGCCATATGTGGTGATGACTGGGTGTGTGTCACGTTCTAGGTCTCTGTACAAAGGGAGGAGGGGGTGGTGTTATGAAAGGAGGTCGATGAATGGAGGGCTATCCGGATGTTACATTGGTCAGAGTTAGATTGATGCAAGATATTGGGCAGGGAGAGGTATGGGTATGGGGGAGACAGGTAGGGTAAAAAATTAAAAGAAAAAAATTAAAAATAAGTAATCATGTTCATTATAATAATACATTCTTGAAGATTTATTATTAATAAAGAAATATTCATAATTAATAATATATTAATCAAAAAAACTTATTAGTAAATCATTGTTGTTCTTAATAATACAAAATGCACAAATAAAACATTCATATTATAATTATAATAATAATAACATTCATTTCATTTAAATATTATTAGTAATAATAACATAATAATAATAAAAATAATATTTTTATCCAGAAAATATTAATATTAGTAGGTATTAAAAATTTTCCTTCTTTTATACTCATATTTTTTAAGATGTTGGGTATCGAAGGAAAACCCAGGCTGACCGCATGCTTAACACTATATGTGTGGTGCATGTGTGCCGGTCTGAAACCCTCCAAAATCATCGAACCAAAAAAAAAATTAATCCTGATCTAAACCCACAACATGAAGAGCCTAATTTAAGCCACAAAATAAAAATAAAATTAATTCTTCAGGATGGGGTGTGATAATTCTCCCCACCACAAAATATTATTCCCCTATAATGACACCGTGCCAATAGTTAACAAAACTTGTCACTTTGCCCAGATAGAACCAATGGAATCCAAGAGGCTCAAGGTTACCATTCCCTAACAAACATCACACTGGAAAAATTCATGAAAAATCATTGCCTAATGGAGAGGGGAGAACAAGAGATGGTTATCCCCACTACAAGAATTCACTAACACAAACACCTTGAAACAAGAACACACCAACCACCAAGGAAAAAATACAAGAACTCCAAAATCGAACTAATTCAATTTATCCACAAGTACCAAACAACACCCTTGTTACATAAATAAAAATTATTCTACAAAATGACAAAGAAATATGAGGATGAAAAATTAACTCAAAACCTCCCACACTAACTAAATTAAATCCTTACAACAATCAGATACAAGGGAAATCCTAGTCGGAATTCATCCCACATTTTCAATGTGAAAAGAACAACTCTACCACTAGGATAAAAATTATTATGTGGAAAACTAGAACACCAGGATTGTTGGATGGATGAATCCCCTACAAAAGTGTAACACACTAGACTAAAACCCCACAGAGGGGAATCCAAACTAAGAATGTTCCCTGAAACACCGCCCAATTATTTCAAAAAACCAAACATCCCCCTAATGAACACAACTGTCACCAGAATCCAAATAAAAACGCATTTTTTATTTATAGGCCCAACACCCTTCAAAGAATCCATTCTATTTAGAAACCAAAAACATATTAGATAAGGATGAATTGACATTGGTTGATCAAGATCATCACACCACCATAATAATGACGAGCTTTTGACGAAGATAGGAATAGAACATGGAAAATTTTGATATTTCCATCCCAAATTTGAAAAATGAACTACACTAAGGTTCCACAGTCCCTCAGAATCCCTTAATTGTGTGTGGGTTTTACCCCAAGACATATGGATGTGGATATGATGGCTAAATCATCCCATGCCACATAGTTAGTAATTTGTATCCTCTGGTCCCCAACTCCTCCTTCCTTCGGGTGATTCAAATGACCACAATGGAGGTAGATTTTTAGAGGGATGAAATATGACAACATAGAATTCCTCAAGATTACATACTAATGGAATTATAAAAATTTACACGATGAAAAATATTTTAGAGCCCATGAGAACCACTACTTACAAATAGGTTCCTCACGCATCCACTCCTTATAAAAAATGTAAATATTCTAGAAGACGATAAACACCAACTACACTAAAAATTCCAAAAGTGGTAAGAAGTGAAACCTCTGTTAGTCCATAACTGGACCCTCAGATAATCCTAAGGCAAAAAAAATCTGACAAACCTGGGAGTTCTTAGTAACACAAGAGCACACATCACCTCCACAACCACACAAATACTTCTAACATACCGGTATTACATCGATTTAAACTAAACACTCAAGGAACTGGAAATTGGATGTGTTTCATTGGTATCCTGGGGGTATTTTCTAGGTGACACATTCTGAACAACAACAAAAACACAACCTGAAACCGGTATCAATCCGAGAAAACTATCAAAACGAACAACCCAAGCTCAAAAAAACCCGCTCGAAAGCCAAATGAACTCGAGCACAACAAAGAATTATTTTTAAAAATTCCCAATTCATATAAAATTTCAAATTGGAAAAAATTTCAAGGTATATTAAAAAACAGAAACCCTCTTTTTTAACTAAATTCAATTCCCAAAAATTCATTTCCCTTTCTAAAGACAACATTCCCTTTTATATTTTAAAACTCACATATAACACCTTATGAACCATCACATGTGCATTCATCAAATCCCCCTAACATCATCAATAGCCATATTCCCCCACACACTCTCTATACATACCCATGAACATGTGACCCTCTATAAGGAGTTATATGGTTCAAACATCTACTTTCCTCATCAGATTCAAATACATACCAAATTTTCCAAATAATAACACTTCCCCATTAGAGACATACTTCACCATATTCAATAAAATTTGAACAAAAAACTTTTCCATTTCAAAACATCATTCATTTTTAAGACATAGTCATATCAACGATGTTCGAAACAAATCATATCCATCAGAAAAAATCATTTGAATGAGGAACTATTGCCTAGGCCTAACCTAGTGACATGGTGTTGAGCCATGCCCTAAGTAAGAAATAATACAATTAGGTCCATATATAGGTCACTTGGAATCCACATGGGTCACCACCTCATGTGAGACTGCAAAATAACATGATCCACCTCCATTTTCAACCCTCAATCAAAAACAACTCAAGACAAAGGCTCAACTCCTAGACTACCACAACTAACTTGATGATAAAAGCGAGAACGAGTTCATGGATCTCTTTCTACACCTATCTCTCAAGTCCAAAAACACTAATCTCTTTCAACCAGACACCACAAATATCATGTTCCCCCACTAATCCCTTCACAACCCATCCTGGTTCGACCCTAAATAGGTCACCTGGGCTGATCTACATCATATCCTATGGGGTGTTCTTAATCCCCCTAAGATTGAAACTACTTTCCAGAATCCAAAAAAAGCTATTAAGAATGATTCGGCTCATACATTAAAGAGAAATAAATAAATAGAAACTAAAAAATGAAAAAGAAAACAAGTAGTGGTGAGAAAATAAAATTGTACGTACCTCCAAGTGAACCTATATGTCACGAACCGCCTTCACCAAAAAGAGGGAAGGGTCAGAAGATTGTCATGCCCTTCCTTATTTATGTTGATGGAGAGATAATGACCCCCGAAACCTGCCTTCAAAAGGTCCTGGACTAGCGACCAACACCAAGGGCATGCAATCACACACTAAATGGAAGTCATTTCCATTTTTTACTTTTAATAGGATCGGGAGATAAGATACTGAATCCCAGATCTCCAAACTGAAAGTAAAAGTAAATCCAAGAACCATTCCCAATGCATGTTACAAATGTAAAATCCACAATGTATAAGGAAACTAAAAAGGAAATTACCAAAAGAAAGAGAAAAAACAAATGCGATAATATGTCACAAGGTCTGAGCTAGTATGGTCCAGCACGATCCCCGAAGTCCTCTTGCAAACCTAAAAGCAGTTTTATATACATAGGGTGAGCATAAAAGTATACTCAGTAGGGAAAAACCAATGGCTCTCATCCACAAGTGGGGAGGCATACTAATGCCCTGTGAGAAAGAGATAACTAAGCACCTAACAAGGAAACATACCACCCAAGCCTCACCAAGGCACACTCCCCAAATAATGAATGTAATGTAATGTATAGTAATAGCACATCGATGATTGGGTACCCCACGCCACTTTCCATCTGGTAATTGAAGATATCCTATGCATCGAACCAATCCCACCATTCTCATCGCAGTCCCACTGTCGTACCCCTCCCACACACACCTGGGCCACAACCACACATCATGCCTGCAAACACATGGGCCACAACCACTAACCCTCCCGCAGACACCTGGGCCCCAACATTCACACGTAACCACCCTTGCAAACACCTAGGCCAGAACAACCACTTCCACAACCGAAGACACATGGGCTAGAAGAACTATTTCCACGCCCGAAGACACCTGGGACTCATCCCTAAGATACTTGGGAAACCACCTTCCCTCACACACCTGGTCCACAACCACACATCCTGCCCCCAAAAACCTGGGCCACAACCACTAACCATTCTCAATGATTCTTTGGATAATAAGGGACATCAGGCCAACACAGCCTGCCCAAAGATACTTGGGCTATCCGGGAAAGGGAGCAAAAAGGAGCTAATAACCTGCCCCTAATAAAAGTGTTAGCAAAAACACCCTCCCCCATGAAACGGGGGTGTTCGACACTAAGTGCTCAACATGGGTGTGACGTGAATAAGAAACACAAAATCTAAATGTGTATGTATAGGTAACAAGAACTCACCCAATCTAGGTTTTTCTTCAGATAGCCTAAAGAACACTATCATTACTATTCATTCATAAGAGAAGATAAAAAAAACCCAAGCCCAAGTCAAAAATCACACCAAACCAAATCCCCATGTGTCCCATTCTTGTCATCATGTTCATTAATAATTTTTAAATAAGTTTCAACACTACTGGGAAACTAACATCATAAACACAAACCAAGGGAAAAAGTTACAGCCAACAACAATTTAAGCATTCACACCCGGTTCTATTGCAAAGTCACAAAAACAAAGGGATAAGGTAGATCACTATAAGTACTGGAACCAATTAAAACCCCAAGATACTACCCCATGTCCCCATAAAAAATTTAGGAGCCAACTGTATCTCAACAGCATTGGATCCGACCCCAATTCGTGATACAGAAATAGGATCACATCCTCACCCACATCAACCCCAGCAATCTAAGACCCTACCCAAGAAAACCATATAGTCACCCGTACTCAGCCCATGGAGGAAACAACCAAACCAATACCACCAATAAAAGTCATACTCAAAAGGTATTTTCATATTTAAAAAATTTAACACACTAAATGATTTCAATTCCACTGGGCTTAAACAAGGGTTATCATAGAAAAAGATTTGATCCTGGTACATCAAATTTATTTAGCTGAATATATGTAATTTCCAATTTCATTTAGAGAAAAAAAGTTTCACAACTAAAATACAGGCCATTTAAACATTACAATGGGTATGGGTTTATTAGTGCATAGATAAAGACCTCCAACGACCATGATTTTCAGTAGGCGTAAGCCCGCACAATTCAAATATCACTAATCATCGATCACACCCCTCCCCTTTATTCTTTAGAATCTATTTATTATCTTCATTAAAGTTTGGTTCATCCAATTTTACAGAAGCAGTATCGTACCCACCCCACATGATAAACAGAATGGGGAGACGAATGTCAAACCGATACCTGAGGATCAATGATCGATGTTAAGTCCTCACGTTGAAACTGGATAACAGGAGTGGCAGGAACTCCACAGAACGCGATCAAGGAATACTTCAGAACATGTGTACAGATCTTCGGGAGGAAGGGTACTCTGAGCAGGATGATCAAGAAATGAAATGAGGGAGAAGATTTTAGGTTATAAAGGCTGATAAGGGATGAGATACAGCACTCCCGGACAGTTAAGATATGGAGAGAAACCGCATAAGCAGTGGTATCGTAGGTTGAACACGAGGCTGGGACACCCCACACGTCATTAAATGGGGCAGTTTAAACCGACGCACACCTTAGATAATTTAATTTAATCAATGGGCTTTAAAACAGGATTAAAGGGGTCAAAATGCGGATTAAAATCCAATTTGCGTAAAAACTAGCGCCACTAGGAAATCTCATGGTCACCAGTAGGATAGGTCTACGGGTAGGCCGAGCCACCTGTAAATCGACCTTCTAGTAGGTCGAGCTACTGGTAGGCCAATCTTTCGGTCGACCACGGCTACCGGTAGGCCGAGCCACTGGTACGCTGAGCTACAGGTAGACCGAGATACTGGAATACCGAGATACCATTAGACCGAGCTACCGGTAGACCGAGCTATGGGTATACCAAGCTACATGTAGACCGAGTTACCAGAAGGCCAAGATACGGGTAGGCCGAGCTACCGTTACGCCGAGCTACCGGTAGACCGAGCTACCGGTTGGTCAAACTACCGGTAGACCGAGATACCGGTTGCCATGCTTCTGGTAGACCGAGCTACCGGTAGACCAAGCTACTGGTAGGCCGAGCTACCGGTAGGCCTGCTACCGTTATGCTTCACCGAGAAGTTGTGATAGCTTACCAGACTACCCCGAACACCTAAACATCACATTTTTACTAAGTAATGGCCCTCATGAACCCGGTCCATTACATAATATGCTTATCAAACTATTCTCATCCCCGAGAATATAATAACGAACCAGAAAAAGAAAAGTGGGGTCCAAACAACCACATCTAAAGATACTTCTAAGGGGTAAACCCTTGAGTTGTCCCAAAGCTGGAACAGAACCCCTCCTACATCGAGGAACACTCACCCAAATGTAAACAACCACAACGTTCACAATAATAACAAGGATCACATTGTCCTACACATGACTTATGGAGTCCCCTCCTACATGTCAGGATATTATCCTCTATGGGCGGCAATAAGTCGCCCGCACGGTTTTAATCTCATCCAAATTAATGCATCCCGATTAGTAGTCACATTTTCCCCATCATCACACATTCATTCACACACACATAGAATAGGGAATAGATCATCTAATAGATAATAAAAACAAGTATTCCATATATTAAAGCACATGGTTCAATATCTCTAGGATCAGAACAAAACAACAAGTCAAAACAGCTCAGGGTACTGAATACATAAATAGCCTCTCGCTCCCGTGTGCTCTCTTCCAGGACACCATGCCTCCACAACACACGAACCAAGGGGATGTTTCATCCATGAAGCACTTTTTTCATTATGATCCTCGATCTTGATTGGTCATTCTATGAAGTTCGCATCTTCTTCGACAATTAACTCTCACCAAACGATGATGTGGGAGTCGTCGTGTAGATATCGACAATACTGGGACACACGGAATACATCGTGTATCCTCAGTAGCGGTGGTGGTAGTGCTATATGATAAGCCACTTCACTGACCCGCCGCATCACTTAGAATGGTCCGATGTACCTGGGATAAAGCATACTACCCCTACAGAACCTCTGATGTCCACGCCGAGGGGAGACCTTAAAGAACACGTGGTCCCCAACCTCGAACTCTAAGGGTCTCCTCCTATTATCAGCATATGACTTCTTCCGTTCATGATCCGCCTTCATCCTTTCTCGTATAAGATGAACATTTTTTGTCGTACTCTGTACCACCTCCGGTCCAAGAACACCTGCTTCTCCAACCTCAATCTAGTACACAAGTGAGCGACACGTCCTTCCATATAGGGATAGGAATGGAGCCATGCCTATGGTAGAGTGATGTATATTACTATAGGATAACTCTATCAGAGGAAAGTGTAGCACCCATGATCCCCTAAAGTCCAGAATACATACCCGCAACATGTCCTCCATGTTCTGGATGGTGCGCTCTGTCTGCCCATCTGTCTCGGGGTGGAAAGCAATGCTAAGACATATCTGGGTGCCAAAAGCATGTTGCAATCCCCTCTAGAATCATGAGGTGAAACGTGGATCCCTGTCCGAGACTATGGAACTCGGAACACCATGAAACCACACAACCTTGTCCATATACATACGTGCTAGAGCGTCCCCTCCACTCGACTCCTTAATTGCCAAAAAGTGAGCCAACATCATCAATCGGTCCACCACTACCCAGATGGCATCACAGCCCCCTTGTACCTTGGGTAATCCCATGATGAAATCCATTGATATGTCATCCCACTTCCACTTGGGGACATCCAAAGGTTGAAAAAACCCTCCTAGAACATGGTGTTTAGCCTTTACCTGCTGACACACAAAGCACTTGGCCACAAACTCTGCCACAACTTGTTTTACTCCGGGCCACGAAAGCTGTCTCCTCAGACCCTGGTACTTCTTGGAAACTCGTGGGTGTACCACTATGGGTGAGTATTGGAACCCACTCAGAAACTTTCCATGCACCACCTATAGAACAAAAATCTTCCCCTTGAAGAGCATCCAGTTTTGATTATCTTCCGTCCACCATTCTGGAGCATTACCCTGGTCAACTCGGTTGTGCATCACATCGCACTCTAGGTCTCCCCACTGAGACTCCTCCACTTTCCGCAACAGAGAAGACTTCACTGTCATCTGATATAGGAATCCTCTACCACTATCCATCCTTGCATCCAGGTGCAAGGCAGCCAACTCCCCCATCGGCTTCCAATCATCTACTGACCTCGAACCACATCCTTCTGAGACCTCCTGCCCAAAGCATCAGCCACTATATTCCATTTTCCTAAAGTGTAAGAAATCTCGATGTAGTAATCCTAGAGGAAATCCATCCAACTACGCTACCGTAAGTTTAGGTCCCACTGGGAGAAGACATACCTTAAGCTTTTGTGATCATTGAAGGCCAGAATGCGTTCTCCGATGAGGTAATGCCTCCCTAACTTCAGTGCAAAAATGACCGCTACATGTTCCAGATCGTGGGTGGAATAATTACACTCATGAGGGAGTAGATGCCTAGACCCATAAGATATTACCTCTTGTTGCTTCATCGACACACATCTGAGGCCTTTCACTGAAGCATCATAGAACACTTCATACACTGCCCCTTCCTCTGGTAGTCTCAACACTGGGGCACTAATGAAATTCTCCTTAAGATAGTTGAGGGCTGCCTCGCACTGCTCACTCCACATGAAAACCTAGTCCTTCATGGTCAAGATCATCAAAGGGGCTAAAAATCAGTAACAAGCCTCCGATAGTAACCTTCCAGCCCGAGGAAACTTCAAACCCTTGCCACATTCTTGGGCGCTGTCCAAGAAAAAACCGCCTCAACCTTTGATGGGTCCATCGCTACCCCCTGTTCAGACACTACGTGCCCAAGCAATTGTACTTCTTGCATCCAGAACATGCATTTCGACAACATCACAAAGAGATGGTGCTATTGGAGGACCTCAAAAACCATCCTCAGATGCTCTGTGTGGTCATCTTCTGATCTTGAATAGATCAGGATGTCGTCGATGAAAACAACTACGAACTGATCCAGGAACACCCGTAAGACAAAGTTCATAATCCCCATGAACATATCCGGGTCATTCGTAACACAGAAAGTCATGACTACAAACTCTATGTGCCCATATCTGCACCTAAAAGCCGTTATCAAGATGTCTCCCAACTTTACCCTCAACTAGTGATATCTAGACCATAGGTTGATCTTCGAGAACCATCCTGCCCCCTTCAATTGGTCAAAGAGATCGTCTATCCTCGGAAGAGGGTAGCGATTCTTGATCGTTACCTGATTCAGCCTCTTGTAGTCTATACACAACCTGAGACCACCATCTGCCTTCTTTTAGAACAAGAATGAAGCACCCCATGGTGATGCACTCAGTTGAACAAAACCCTTCTTCATCAGATCATCGATCTGAATACCCAACTCTCGTAGCTCTGAAGGCGGTATCCGGTAGGGAGCCATCGAAATCGGACGAGCACCAGGATGCAAGTCTATCCCAAACTAGATATCACGTCGAGGGTGTAGAGTTGTCACCTACTTAGGGAAGACGTCCATAAACTCACTGATAATCCCTGGAACTTTCACCTTCTCAGCATACACTGAATTTACTGACAGCTCGGCTAACAAGAAGAAGAGTGGTACCTCTCGCATGTGGCCCTTATGGCTACTCTGCTCTCCAATTAAAGTAACATGTCGGCCACCCAAGTCTGAGAACACAACCCTTCCTCAAAATCATTCTATGATGGAAAACATAGAGAATATCTAGTCAATTATTAGGATGACATAGTATGGCTATATATGTAGTAGTAGTAGATCCCTGATCGACTGATGTGGCTGTATCATAAGCATGCATAATCTACAAACATATAACAAGTCTATCTGACCTCCGACTGGTGTGCTCAACACCAGGGGAACTGGAAGTCTCTCGGAATCTAGATCCATAGCACGGGCCAGACCAGGTGCAACAATGGAGTGCAAAGCTCCGGTATCAAACTAGGAGTAAGCAAGGGTATTGGACAAATTGATCGTACCTCAAACAACCTTCGGTCCCATGGAACTGCTGCCTCCACGGCATGAAACTGTCCACACCCAGCTCCTCTACCCCTCGGCTGTCGGTTGGCTCCCCAACCACGCCCTGGTCGAGGTCCATAAGGAGCGCCCTGAGGTCGGCCTCCCCCTGCAACGTCTGCCCTCAAAGGAGTGGGAGATCACTGAGCCTGCTGCTGCTACAGGAAGGGCCTAGCTGGAGGTTTTTGCTGAGGCGGGTGCTGGGCATGTCCTCCACTACCATATTGAACTCGGTCCGGGCATTGATTCCGAAGATGTCCATGGATCCCCCAGATGAAGAACCTTGGTCCTGGGCCCGAAGGGAAAGGTCGAGGACCGGGGGACCGGAACTGGAACTACTACGGCCTGCTCCCCGCTGGTCGGAACCTAGAGGGTCCAGATGCTAGAGGTCTGGTGCTCACGGCCTTTCCCTTTGATGGGCCTAGCTGAATCCACTCTCGGGACACACTGCCCAACGTGTGCATCCTCTCCACCACCTATGCATTCTTCTGGACCTCCATGTAAGTCGAAAAGGTGAAGTGGGTAACTGCGTACTGGAGGGAGGGTCAGAGCGCCTCCTCTAAACGTCTCGCCCAAGACTCCTCATCTAGAAAGAAGTCTAGGAAAAAGTGGAGGAGGTCCTTGAACATGTTCCCCAACTCCCTTACTGACATACACCCCTGCTAGAAGGATATTATCTCGTGCCTCTTCTCTGCCTTCATTGTAGAAGAGAGGAATTCTTCCCGGAACTCCTTCTCGAAATCAGCCCATGTAACCTCATCTTCTCTCCTCTCCCCCATGTAGAGATTCCACCACTAGAGCGATGCTCCCCACATCTGGCTGATGACCACAGGAACCCAGAACTCGGTCGGAGCCCGGATCAAGCTGAAGGCTATCACCAGCTCCTCTAGCCATCCCTTCGTCTTCATGTTAGAGGAGCTTCCCTTGTACTTCTCATGGGTCTGTCTCTGGAAGGCTCGAAGCGTCTTCTGCCACTGGTCGTCCTCCTCCTCTCGATCAGCCATCCGCTGATTGACCAAGTCAACCTATTGTTCCTCGATCGCCCGTACAACTCGAGGTCATCTCCTCGGTTCCATAGCTGCAAGGTAAATAAGGAATGCATAAGCCCATGTGGTGCAAAATATTTCTCTTAAAAATTCTTAAACATATTATTTATTTCAAATTCACCAAAACACCCCAGAAACACAAGAACACAATTCATTATGATGCATGTACCTTTCCTAGGGACATTACCCTGCAATCAAGGTGGCATAACATGGCCGTTCTGTAGGTGTAGAGTCCTTACATCGAATCACGGGGGCCTAAAATCCCGTGTCCTAGACAGTCTTCCCTGACCTAATTCATGCACCAAGGTCACCCAACACCATTTCCATACCATCCCATGCAATCCTTATTGTACCTAACTCCAGAATCCAAACTATATCTCAACCATTACTCTGATACCATTCTATCACGACTCTCCTTAAACATAAAGAAGGAAGGGCCTGGCAATCGGCTGACCCTTCCCTCTTTTTGGTGAAGGCAGGTCGTGACACTATAGGTCACCACTGGCCTCAAAACAACATCACACCACAATGACCAAATCTAATAAAGGAGGTGTACCTGAATCTTAAAAACAAATATAAATTATAGTCATGAGTATTAACACATGGTAGGATAGTCCAATAAACTATTCCCAATGTACTACCATTAAAATAAAATAAATATCAATTTTCATATTTGAACTACATTATATCAATGTATTAATTTCTACTCATTTTACTAAAAATTAACATACAACCCATTATAAATATTCAGTTACAGAACAATGAATACTCTATTAGTGTGCCATTAATATTTATGGAAATGGGCGATTTTGTTTCATTTTTTAGAGAATGACTTTTTTAAAAAAACTATGACTTTAAATCCTTTTTCACTGTATTTTATGAAACCATAAAATGACTTCCATGAATACACTACACAATAAAGAAAAAAAATGTTCATAGAACAAGGGAAATGAAAATACACAAAGAAGTTTCCCATTAATTAAATTCAGAAACTTCAATCGAATAGTCATAAGTGAACCGAGTTGATCAAGAATAATCCTAAACATACATATACATGAGACCCCATCCGTATTGAGTCAATAAGGTTTTCCTTATGAATATTCCATTCCTTCTTGTTTTGAAAATCACAAACACCTTATCTTTAAGGAAAATTGCTTTTATAAGGAAAATGGCTTTTTATAGGGAAAATTATTCTTATCATGTTTTCATTATCTATATTCATATTTTTCTTAAGTATAAGAATCAGATTCATTTCTATATTTTCGGAATCATTTGAAGATTTTATATAAGGATTTTTATTTTAGGCTCCAAATTCTATATGAGAAATGTAATAAAGATTCACTCCGAATTCCAGATGAGAACTGTAATGAAGTTTCATTCTGAATTCCGGATACAAACTCTGATAAAGTTCTACTCCGAATTCTGGATATGAATTCTCATGAAGTTTGACATCGAATTCTCATTATGAATTCTGATGACGAATTATCATTACGAATTACGATGACGAATTCTCATTCCGAATTCAACTATTAAACAGAATATGATCATCTTTGCTTTATACACTCCGAATTTATTTAGACTCCTAAAATTATTTTTGATTAGACTCCGAACTTTCATTTTGATAACAATTTTATATTTTTTCTACACTTTAATATTCTACATACACTCCGAACATTCACTCCGAACTTTTGTGTTAGATTTAAAACAATATCGTACATTTTGTTACACTTTTTTTGTTATAAAACGATGTCGTCTATTCTATTATAAACTAATAGTTGGTTAAGTTACACGTGTACAGGTCCCTCCGATTATTAAGGAAAATATGATCGTTGAAAAGGAGGCCGACCTTGCCTATAAATAGGAGCTCATTTGAAAGAGCTCACAACAACATAGAAGTTGATCGATCTAGAGACCACACGCTGCTAAGGTGATTTATAGAGAGAGAATTCTTTTCATGCCTTTTGCGTACTGAACCGATCGTTCAGTTTTTTCTTCGTGCGACTCAAAATGTTGGTGAATACATTTGAGGACTTCTGGGGATAGGAAGACAGAGGTTCCGACTACCTTGATGTTCGAGAGATTCCTTCCTAATGAAGACAGAGGTTTCCAACTACCTTGAAGTTGAGGGCTTGTGGGGATAGCATGATAGAGACTCCGATCTTCGTATCGAGGGCATACCCTGGTGTGGGTATGACAGACATGCTTGAAAGTATAAATCAAGGGACCTTTATCCAAGGTTGTTGGATACCCTTCTCTTTGGGTTAAAAGACTTATATCTTGTTACGTGTAGTTTTAATACTTGTTTGTTTCCACTGCATTTTGTATTTTAAGGAAAGTATAATGTTCCTATACTTCTTTGCTTGTACTCTGTTTCATTCAGATTCTATATGCTTTAAGGTAGAATCTCACTTTGTAATCTTTAGTTATGTTTCAACTTCGGAAACCATATTTCAGGAACCTACATTCGGAATCTCTTTCCAGTTATAAGCAAGTGAATAGGACTTGAAGTTTATTACTTCATTCCTTATTCCATGTTTTCAATTGGTGTTATAGGTTTTTTAATTTTCATAGTTTATCTTTGTTAAACTTATCCGTTTCATTTTCTTAAGGAAAACATAGTTATTCGTAACTAACCTTAATGGTTCCAAAGAAATTTTTTATGTATAAAATTTACCCCCCCTCTTGTATATTGAGCATCTACAAATTTATTTTGATCCTACAATTGGTATTAGAGGAGGTCTCTGGAATACTTGTACTCACGTATAAGTTTTTCTTGCTCACTTTTTCATTCCGAACATTTCCATTCCGAACATTTTCATTCTAAACATTGTTATTATGAACTTTTTCTACTAACAAGTTTGTGTGACAAAGGTTATTTTATGTATGGAAAGAGTCAATGTTGGTTCCATTAATAATCTAAATCCTACAAGACCACCAATCTTTGATGGTAATGACTATGAGTACTAGAGAGATCGAATGAAGACTTTTTTTTATCAATACCGGACTGGAAAACTTTGTTATGCTTACTGGAGATTATAAAATTCCTGATAAGGAAGTTAGAAATTTCACTAACCAAGAAAAGAAAGAGTATCAACTAAATTATAAGATATGCAATAATTTACTATGTTCAAGGACTAGAAATATATATAGCCAAATTTCTTCTTGTGAATCAGCTAATTGTATCTGGAAGAAGTTTGAGGTTACACACTTGGGAACTTCTAATTTGGTTGAGACTAGGAGAGATATGCTTAGAGCTGAATACCATGGATTCAATTTTCATTATGGTGAATCAATATGTAAAGTTAAACAGAGATTTATGACTATTGTCAATATTTTACAGTCTATAGGAGAAAAAGGGTTAGATGATGAAGCTCTTGTGGACAAGATAATTGATATTATGACCAATGAGTGGGAATCAAAAATAAATTCTATAGATGAGAACAAGAAGGTCACTCAAATTTCCCTTGATAAGTTATTTGGAACTCTTCTTCAACGTGAAACAATAATGAAGAGAGATGCTGACAACATCAAAAAGAAAAATGGAAATGGTACTGTTACTATTACAATAACATCAAATTAGAATAATGCTAAGACTCTTGAAAGAATAACCAGATCCAAGTCTAAGAATGTCAATTTCAAATCTGAATCTACTGAAAGTGAAGTATCTGAAAATGAGTTAGCAAATCTTGCTCGAAGGATGAACAAGATAGCTGGCCAATGAAATTTCCAATCCAATTATACCAAAAAAGAAAGGCACACTAAGAATGATGGAGAAGTCACGTGTTATGAATGCAAGAGAACTGGACATATTAGACCAGATTTCCCATTGCTCAAAAACAACGAAAAAAAGAAAGGAATTCAGACAGGAACAGAAAGAAGTATTATAAAGCCAAAGCTAAGAAAGTTCTGAAAGATAATGACCCATGGAGTGCCAGTGGTGCTGACTCTTCAGATGAATCTTCTGATTATGAATCTTTAGGATAGAAGAATCTTAGTCTTATAGCCATATTACCTATTGACAATCATTGTTTTATGGCTAAGGTACAAAATACTGAATCATTGACCAATGTATATTTAAATTCTAATGATAGTAAGTATTATTATTCCTCAGATGAAGAATCATCTTCTGATGAAGAAAATACTTTACCTATTTATGAAGAAGTTTCTAGGTTTGCTGAACTTCTTGAAATTTAGAATTCCAAACTCAATAAAAAATTTGATAAGGAAAACTCTAGGAATTCTATTCTTACGAAGAGATATCAGATATTTCTAAAGATCTTGATAAGAAAAATGATGATTTTTAAAGTATTTCAAAAAATCTTGAGGAAGTAAGTTCTGAGAAAAACAAACTTTATAAAGAGTTAGAAAAAGTAATTTCTGAGAAAAATGTTTTCGAGCCTAGCTCTAGTTCTAAAACTAATGATTTTGAGGATAAAAACTTGGTTATAAAACTCAAGTCCGAAATTTTTTCCTTAAAGAAGTGTTTATCAAACTTTACACATGGTAAAGAAATTTTTTAAAAAATTTATTCCCAAATACGACCTTTAAGAAATAAATCCAGATTTGGTTATACCCATGCAAAACCAATTTTTAGTAACAATTATTTTGTTCCTCATAGTGCCCCATTTTGTACCAAGTGTCAATGTGGTGGTCACTGGGCAAGGAATTGTTCATTAAAAAAAACCCAATCTCTAGGATTTCACAAAGATTATTTTTCTGAGAATATGTGGGTACCTAAAATTTTGTTATCTGGAAATCTCGGATCCAAACAAGTTTGGATTCCAAAAGTCTAATTCTCTTCTTGATTTCAGTAAAATAAAGAGAGTACCAGCAACAACACATGGTACATGGATAGTGGATGTTCCCGGCACATGACTGGTAACAAAATCTATTTTGAAAAGATTATCAAAAAGAAAAGAGGAAAGGTAAATTTCGCAAATAATGCTAAGGGATATATTGTTGGTATTGGTAATATTGTTCTTCTAGGTAAAACATTGATTTCAAATGTTCTTTTTGTTAAGGGTCTTAAGCAAAACCTAATAAGAATAAGTCAGTTATGTGATGAAGGTTACCTTGTGAATTTCAGGAATGACAAGTGCTTAGTTCACAATTCCAAGGAAGAATTTATTCTCTCATCCAATAGGCAATAAAATGATTACACCTTAAATTTAGAAGACCTTAGGAGCCATGATTTACCTTGCCTAAGTTCAATGGAAGATCATTCCTGGTTATGGCATAGAATACTAGGTCACTGTAACCTTAGGAACTTATGTAAACTCTCTAAGAAGAAACTATTTACGGATCTACCAGAGCTTAGATTTGATTCTTCTAAAGTTTGTGATCCTTGTCAATATAGCAAGAAACATAAATCTAGTTTTAAATCAATCAGGGAAGTCTCAACAACTGATGCATTACAGGAAGATAACATGGATCTTTTTGGTCCAACAAAAACTATAAGTATTGGAGGAAAATACTATGTGTTTGTTCAAGTTGATGATTACACTAGATTTACTTGGGTTTATTTTCTAGCAAAGAAGTCTGAAGCTTTTTCTTATTTCAAAAGTAATAGAGCTCAAGTTAAAAATGAGAAAAAACATCCGTTGAAAATTATTCATAGTGATCATGGTGGAGAATTTCAAAATTATGATTTTGAATCTGTTTGTAGTAGAAAAGGTATTACTCACAATTTTTCATCACTTAGAACTACTCAGTAGAATTGTGTAGTTGAGAGAAGAAATAGAATTCTTCAAGAGATAACCAGCACCATGTTTAGTGAATATTCTGTAGTTAGACATTTCTGGGCTGAAGCTGTAAGTACTGCTTGTTATAAAATAAATCGAGTTTTGATTAGACATTTTCTTAATAAAACTCCTTTGAGTTATGGAATGGTAGAAAACCAAGACATTCCTACATCAATGTTTTTGGTTGCGAAGTGTTTATTCTGAATACTAAAGATATCCTACATAAATTCGCACCAAAATCTGATGAAGGAATTTTCTTAGGTTATTCCACAACTTCCAAGTCTTATAGAGTTTTTAATAAAAATACTTGTAATGTTGAAGAAACAGTGCATGTAAAATTTGATGAGTCTGATCCTTTTGTTTTTAAATCATATCAGCATACATCCTCAGATGTGTTTTCGAAAACTGATTGTCAACCCTTGATAGAAGATCCTTCTGATAGGGAATATGTTCAAGAAGATACTTCTGAAACATTTACCCCAGAAGAATTTCTACCCTATGTTGATGAACAGGCTGTTGAAAACCCAAATCAGGTGTTTCTTAAGAATCATCCTAGCGATAGTATCATTGGTGATGTAAATCAACCAGTAAAGACTAGAATTTCCTTAAAAAATGAAGTATAACATCTAGCATTTCATTCCCAATTAGAACCAAAAAGCACTGATGAAGCTTTAGGTGATGATGATTGGATCAAAGCCATGCAAGAAAAACTAAATGAATTCGAAAGGAATAAAGTTTGGACTTTGGTTGAAAGACATAAGGAAACATATGTTATTGGAGTAAAATGGGTCTTCAGAAACAAATGTGATGAAAATGGAGTCATAGTATGAAATAAAGATAGAACTGTTGCTAAAGGATATAATCAGCAAGAGGGAATATACTATGAAGAAACCTATGCTCTAGTATCTAGACTTGATTCTATACGTATTCTACTTTCCTTTGTAGCATTCTTTAATTTTAAAATTTTTCAAATGGATGTGAAATGTGCTTTTCTTAACGGTTATGTTCAAGAGGATGTTTTTGTTGAACAACCTCCTGGCATTCAAGATACAAAACATCCTGATCATGTTTTTAGACTTACCAATGCTCTGTATGGTCTTAAACAAGCCCCACGAGCATGGTACGATAGAATCACTAGATTTTTGATTCAAAATTACTATGATAAGGGAAATGAAGATCCAACCCTATTTATAAAGAAAGTTAAGAAAAATGTTTTGATTGTTCAAATTTATGTTGATGACATCATATTTGGTTCAACTCAGCAATCTTTACCCGATTCTTTTTCAAATCTAATGAAATCCGAGTTTGAAATGAGTATGATGGGTGAGTTAAACTTTTTTCCTTGGTTTTAATATTTCTCAAAAACGAGAAGGAACCTACATATCTCAACATAACTATATTATAGATCTTCTCAAAAAGTATGGTTATGAAAAAACTAAGAGTATCAGTACTCCCATTGGTACCTCAATCTCATTAGATGTTGATGAAGCTAGGAAACCAGTATATCAAACATATTTTAGAGGAATGATAGGATGTTTACATTACTTAACAGCTAGTCGACTAGACATAATGTTTTCAGTATGCTTATGTGCAAGATATCAATCCAATCCTAAGGAATCTCACTTAAAGGCAATAAAAATAATTTTCCACTACCTTAAGGGAACCATGGATCTAGTATTATTTTATAATTCTGGAAATGATTTTGTTCTAAAAATATTTTCTGATGCTGACTTTGGTGGATGTAGAATAGATAGAAAAATTACATCTAGAACTTTTCATTTATTAGGACATTCATTTGTTTATTGGTCCTGCAAGATGTAACATTCTGTAGCACTTTCCACTGCTGAAGTAGAATATGTAGTAGCTGGAAGTTGTTGTGCTCAAGTGTTGTAGATGCAACACACACTCACAGACTATGGCTTGAGTTTCACTAAAACACAAATTTTGTGTGATAACACAAGTGCCATTGCCCTGAGTAAGAACCCTGCACATCACTCTTGTGCAAAGCACATAGATATTAGGCATAACTTTCTTTGGGATCAGACACTAAAAAGATATATCATTCTTCAGTTTATCGGAACGCAAGATCAATTTGCTGATATTTTCACAAAATCCTTTCCTTATGATAGATTTGAATATATTAAACAGAAATTAGGAATGATAACCATTAGGTAATAATTCTTCATTGACTTCTTGTGGAACAATTCTCATTACAGTAATAAACTCCTTTTCATAGGGGGAGTACATTTGATTGTTAGAGTAAATAAGTTTTTTAAAGGTTGTTTTCAAATTTTTCAGAACTAAAATTCCTGAATGGGAATTTCCAGAACTGAAATTTTCCAGAATAGATATTTTTGTATAGAAAACATCTAGAATGGAAATTTTAAAAAACTTCCGAAATGGAAAATTTCATACTAGGTGTTTCTGTAATGAGATTTTAGTACTGAGACTTTCATAATGATTTTTCATATTCAATATTTTGTAATGAAATTTTCGTACTAAAAATCTTGTAATGTTTTTTTCATTTTATTTGATTGAGTTTTTCGTAGGGAATTTTTCGATCTAAGACTTTTCGTAGTAATAAAGTTTTTTCATTGTAGTTAATTATTTTTCAATAAAAATATTACCCGTTACAAATAACCCTCCTAAGCCAATCTGACAGGTATGATTTCCTTACACTTTTTCGTAATCATACTTTACATACTGGTATTTTCTTATATTTTTTTTCGGATTATAGTTTTCTTAAATCTTTGTTTTAATAAAACCTCAAAAGATTGGATCCATGCTTTCTTGAGAATTGGTTTTTAACCATCAGTTATGATCTCAGCTTGTCACAACCATTCGATCAACCGACCAAGATGAACCGTCTTTTCGTTGCCTATATAAAGGGGAACCATATGGTCACCCCACATCGATTTTTCAATCTCCATCATCCCAAAGTGATGCCTCTCTGTTTTAAGGCCGTTCCGATCTTCATCTTTCTGTTGCGAACTTCTAAGAAGTCTTCAGATCCGAATGTCTGTGGAAGTAGCTTCTCAAGACATGTCATCCTCTATGAAGACTTCCAAGTGGATAGAATATAGAGAAAGGTTGGTTCATCCTGATTTCTTCAACAAGTATGATTCTCTTATATCCAAGAATATTAAGATTAACGGATGTGAAGATGTTTCTGTGTCTAATCCCGGAAATCAAGATGAAGTGTATTCGTATTTTATTATAGGGTTCTATGAGACAGTTTCTTTCTTTAAGGAAGATGTTAGGGAGAAATTGTCGTTTAAGTCTTATGGAAAGACTTATAAGCATTCTTATTCCAAGGAATCCAGCTTGGTATGGCTAAAAAATGAAGAAGAATCCGAGTTAATCTCTCATGTGTTTCCGGATTCAAAGGGATGTATTGACAAGGAAAAGTCTTTGGAGACTCTCGGATTGTTAGATGACAAGGCTCCGAAGATTGATAATCTATCTATGAATTTTCGGATTTTAGAATTATGGGTACAAGACCTTATCGTACCGAGGAAGGGTGAAAAAGATAGTCTGAAGAAAAGATAGATCTATATCCTAGACTTTCTGATAAATATTAGGAAGTTTAATCTAATGAAACACATTCTTATTACCATTGAGAATGTTAAGAAATGGAATCTGAGAGCTCAGATCATAATGTATCCCGAAATCATATAAAAGTTAATATTTTGGTGTCTTGAGTCTTTAAAGCAGGCTTGAAAGTCTAAGACAAGTGTTTGCAAGATTATGTTGGTGATTGACGGTACTCTCAAAATGATGGATGTAGATTTTGACAAAAAGACTGGTCAGTTTGTTGATTTACCTGCTCAAGAAGAAGTGGTTCTGAATGTTGTTGAACATGAATCTTCTATGCCAGTGAAGAAGAGAATGTTGATAGAGGTTGAAGGTGAAGTAGAGAATCCCAAATCTAAAGAAGTTCATTAAGCACCTCCAAAACCGAAGAAGAAGAAATCTTACCCTGATGAGGTAGTTTCTAAGTGGAGGGAAATCAAAGAGAAAATAGTGCTAGGGGAGCCTCAGTTTGGTTTGGATACTACGGAGGCTAGGGCCTTGAAGGAGAAAACAACAGATGGGATGGAAAAACAAGAGAAAGAAAAGAAGCTTAGGAAAAAGATGTCTGAAGCAGAGGTAGTTCAGACTTTATTAAAGTTTACTAAGATGGCCTCCGGAAACATTCCCATTCCGAGATATTTTTCATTGGAATCTCTACCTGGGACTCCAGGAAGAAACTTTGTCGCTTCGGAAGAGGAAGTTGCTAAGCATGTTGAGGAAGTAGAGAAGATTGAGCAAGTAGAATAGGTAGAAGCAGTTGTTGAAGGTAGTGGTGAAACTTGAGATGTTTTGAAGCAAGTAGATGATTATAAGGGGACACCTTCGGATCATTTGTCGCTCCGAACTTCAGATGATGAATCATCTATGTTATTCAATCCAGGGCATGATGAGGATAAAAGAGAATCAGAAGTAGCTTATCATGTAGAGGAATAACAACTTCTACATGATATTGCTCAAATGGATAATGTAGAGGATGGTGCTCATAAAGTTACTGATGATGATGAAATTGTTGTTCAAGTGTCTGACAGTGAAAAGAGAACTCCGGAACAGGAATCCATTCCGAAAAAGGATAAGGGAAAGAAACTTTTTGTTGATACCCCGATCATAGTGGTTGTAAAGAGAATGGAAGTTGGTGATTTTTCTAAGATGAAGGATGAGCAAATTGAAGAAGGCAATTTTCCAAGCAAAGTCTCAGATTCGAAGTCATCGTCATTGGGGCATGAATTTGTTGTTCAGTAATTAAAGAAGTTGGTAGGTGCTATTCCTACTTTCTCATGTATTGATTTCAGATGCCAAATGCTCCAACATGATTTGAATCTGAAAACAGAATCCGTATACATGGTTATGGACAAATGTGTTGAGATAGAAGATCAGTTCAAAACATTCTTTGTCGGCTATGAAGCTCACAATAGATCTTGAAAGAGGATGAATAGTTGGTCAGGTAATACTGTAGAGGAGATGAGGCTCTTGGATGAATTCCAAGATAATGTTAAGGATGCCTTTGAGATAGAAGACAGGAAGATAAATGAACTTACTTTATCCTTTTTCGAAAAGTTAACAGATGAAAAGAATTTCCAGATTCAAGAAGACAGAGATCTGAATGGGAAGTTGAATTCTGTTTCTCAAAACTGGAAATATGAAAGGGATCATCAGATTGAGTTTTAAGAGAAGTTGTTAAGTCAAGAACAAATCTTGAAGGCTCAGGAAGAAAATCTTAAAGCTCTGGAAGAAAAGATTCAATCTCATGAAGAAAAGATTGAAGCTCAAAGTGCAAGAATAGTTGTCTTAGTGAAGCAAGCTGAGGAATACCATAAATACTTGAAGAAGATAAAGACTACTCATAAGGGTCTCATGGCGAAGGAAAAATATCCAAAATAGACAAATATAATGTTTTTTTGTATCTTAAATTCCTTGTTTTTGAAATTTTAAACTTAATGAAAATTTTCCTTCCTCGTTTCTTTTGTTGTTGTTACTAATATTTCAGGTACTTTGTTATATTTTCCATTCCCTCAAATTCTTTTTTAAAATCACAAAGGGGGAGAAGGAAAAGAACCCTAATAAAGGAGGAAAAGGAAAAAGAATCTTAACTAAGGGTGAGAAAGAAAAATAACTCTAATAGAGTTTATCTGAGGGGGAGTTTTTCATTAAAGAAGACATTCTTATTCATAATGAAATATCATTCTGGAAATCTAGAATACGATCCTTAGAGTTTCAAAGCCAAAGGGGGAGTTATTCGTATTCATAAGCTTCCAAAAGCAAAGGGCGATAAGCCTTAATGTTTTCTTTCTTCTTGGACATTATTTTTCGTAAGAATGTTTCTGCTTTCCAAAAAGGGGGAGATTGTTGAGTCAATAAGGTTTTCCTTATGAATTTTACATTCCTTCTTATTTTAAAAATCACAAACACCTTATCTTTAATTAAAATTTTGTTTATAAGGAAAATTGATTTTTTTAAGGAAAATTGATTTTATAAGGAAAATCGCATTTATAAGGAAAATCACTATTTATAAGGAAAATTATTCTTATCATGTTTTCATTATATATATCCATATTTTTCTTAATTATAAGAATCAGAATCATTTCTATATTCTCAACATCATTTGAAGCTTTGATATTAAATACTCTGTTTTAGGCTCTGAATTCTGGATGAGAACTGTAATGAAGTTTCACTCCGAATTCCAAATAAGAACTGTAATGAAGTTTTATTCAGAATTCCGGATACGAACTATGATAATGTTCTACTCCGAATTCTGGATATGAATTCTCATGAAGATTGACATCAAATTCTCATTATGAATTCTGATGATGAATTCTCATTACGAATTCTAATGACGAATTCTCATTCCGAATTCTCATTCCAAATTCACATATTAAACAGAATCTGATCATCTTTTCTTTATACACTCCGAATTTATTTAGACTCCGAAAATTATTTTTGATTAGACTTCGAACATTCATTTTACTTACACTTTTATATTTTGTCTACACTTTAATATTCTTCTTACACTATGAACCTTCACTCCGAACATTTGTGTTAGATTTAAAACGATGTCGTGCATTCTGTTACACTTGTTTTGTTATAAAACGATGTCATCTATTCTATTATAAACTAACCGTTGGTTATGTTACACGTGTATAGGTCCCTCCTATTTTTAAGGAAAATATGAGAGTTGGAAAGGAGGCTGACCTTGCCTATAAATAGGATCTCATTTGAAAGAGCTCACAACAACATATAAGTTCATCGATTTAGATACCACACACTGCTAAGGTGATTTCTAGAGAGAGAATGCTTTTCATGCCTTGTGCGTACTGAACCGCTCGTTCAGTTTTTTCTTCGTGCGACTCCGAATGTTGGCGATTACATTTGAGGACATCCGGGGATAGGAAGACATAGGTGCCAACTACCTTGATGTTCTAGGGCTTCCTTGGTGAGGAAGACAAAGGTTGCCAACTACCTTGAAGTTGAGGGCTTGTGGGGATAGCAAGACAGAGACTCTGATCTTCGTATCAAGGGCTTACCCTGGTGTGGGTTAGACAGACATGATTGAAATATAAATCAAGGGACCTTTATCCAAGGTTGTTGGATACCCTTCTCTTTGAGTTAAAAGACTAATATCATGTTACTTGTAGTTTTACTATTTGTTTGTTTCCACTGCATTTTCTATTTTAAGGAAAGTATAACTTTCTTATACTTCCTTTCTTGTACTCTATTTCATTCATATTCTATACGCTTTAAGGTATAATCTCACTTTGTAATCTTTAGTTAAGTTTCAACTTCCTGAACCATATTTCTGGAACCTAATTTCGGAATCTCTTTCCAGTTTTAAGCAAGTGCATAGGACTTGAAATTTATAACATCATTCCTTATTCCATGTTTTCAATTGGTGTTAGAGGTGTTGTGAATTTTCTTAGTATATCTTTGTTAAACTTAACTTTTCTTTTGCCTAAGGATGACATAGTTATTTGTAACTAACTTTAATGGTTCCAAAGGAATTTTTAAAGTATACAATTAACCGCCCTCTTGTATATTGAGCATCTATAACATTATTTCGATCCTACAATCCCTAGAAGCAGGCGACACACAATGAAATAAAAATGCCTGGATAACCGACCACCCTTAATCCAGACAGACCCAGGGGCCCCATCCCATACCAATAAACTGAAATATGACCACCTACTACAGTCCATTGGTCAATACGTGAACTACCAGTGTAGCTATCAGTTATTGAAACTTATCTCAATATTCCATGTTCGTTTGTCTCAAGTACATAATGGGGGTGGGCCGACCAATACCAATCAATAATCCAATCACAAATATATATATATATATATATATATATATATATATATAATAATTCACAATAGGTCTCGCTCTGACTCTCCCAGTAAACTAATGTCGTGGCATAGAATAATTTAAACACACAAGGGTTCCAACCGAGGAACCCTGATAATGGATCATGAGGATTCCACAATATGTAAATCCCTTCCTTTATTCAATGACAAGCAATGATCATCATCTAGTGAGGTTTTCATTGAATTTTTTTATCAACTTCACCATTTTGTCAAATGGGATTTCAAGCATTTATCAATACCAAATTTTATCAAACATGCAATCAATCCCTAAAAATAAGTGTAAAATACCATTTACAAATTCAAACCATCAACAAGGGATCCTTAAAAAATTACAATTACACCTTTAAAACAATCTATTACATACTAAAAACACCAAACTGTCCATTTATCAACGGCACATATGAAAAAAAAGAAATGGCACATTATTATCTTTATAAAAATTACCAAAACCATAAGGGAACCCCATCAAAGGAAGACCCGAACACCATTTTTCATCTTTATAATATATAAAATAATCTACACCATGCATTTTACATCCTATATTGCCAAAAAATCCAAAAGATCATTTAACTAAACAGTTTGTATGCACTTTTTACCAATACAAATTTATTCAATAGAAAACAAGGCATAAAACACTATTATAATACCCAGAAATCTAATCCTAGAAGAACACATAAATATTTATTAATCAAGAGAGAAGAATTAAGCCTGAAATATTTAAATCATAAATTAAAAAGGTACGTGAATGGGGGGACCTACATTTTTGCATAGAAATAATTTATTCTAAAAACCATAAGTTACTAACATGCATTAAATAAATGCGCAAAAAACATGAAATCTAAAATTCATTAATTTAATTAGAAATGAAAAGGGATACTACCAAATGGAGGAATTAATTAAACAATAAACTCATGACAAACTTGGCAGTGACCAGTCTTGCACGACCCCACACGTGCACACACATAGCATCATATATACATATATATATATACATATACATATACATATATATATATATATATCTCATAACTAGATTCATAAGTTCTCGATTCCATGAGGGAACATGTACATGGGATATATATATATATATATATATATATATATATATATATATGTATATTCAAACGTGAGTAAATGCATGCACATCCGAAAAAACATACCTAGCCCACTTCAATAGTGGCGAGGGACTCAAAATGAGTACAACATGATTAACACGCTTAAATTCAAATACGAAGAACTTATAAATAAAAGAATCAATGACCAATGCACCCAAAAATTGTTACTAATGACTCAGAAATTACAAAACCTCTTAATATAAATTGAGAAATAACTATTAAAGAAGTTGAAACTACTGGAAACCTCCTAATAAGGATCCATGACACAATAAATCAATGACAACAATTTTAAATCAATTAAATACCCCGACATACAAGGTGATAAACAAAACAGCAAAATGAAAATATGAACTCTGACGTTGTAACAAACCAAAACAACAAGAACAAATTGGTCTTCATCGGTGTTTTTCAGAACCCTCACCAACACAAATCGGGGACCATTCACACACCCAATCTATAGAAGAATCATGAAAATTGATTCAACTCTAACCCCTGCACCTTTGTTCGATCTATACTGGGAGACAAGAAGAAAAAAAGAGTAAATTTTTATGGGTTTTATGAAAAAAAATTCGGGAAAGGGGATTAGGGTCTTGGTATTTTTCAAAATGGGTCTAGGATACGTGAACATCATTCACGCATCATTGAATGGGAAGAGATGCGTGAATGGAATTCACGCATCTAAGCTACGACATGGATGCGTGAATGGCGTTCACACATCCTGCCGAGAATTTTTATAAAAGGAGGGGCCCCCTTCATTACCCATTGTCCTCCTCTTGTTTTTATTGCGAAGCCCTGCAGAAGTTATTTCTCAACAAATATTTGCTGCTTTTATAGAGGTAAAATTTCTATTTAATTTTTTAATTTTTTTAATTTTGTTTATTTATTTATTTATTATCTTTAATTTTTTGTATTATTTATTTATTTCATATGTTATGCATGATGTGTAAAGTTTTTTATGAGTTAATTTTTTGGATGTTTAATGTTTGTATGGTTAAATTTTTGGAATGATTGTTGTCTGAATTTTGAATGTTTTATGTTATGTCTAAAATTTTGAATGTTTAGGAAAAGTAATTTATGTTAGAGAAATTTATTTTAATGAATGGGGTTTATGTAAGTGTAAATTATATTACTTTTATTTACTAGTAAAAATATTTTTATTCAACAAAGTTGAAAATATATTTACTTATATTTGGAAAAGTAGAAGAATGGCCAAAAAACATTACAATTTCATATAATTTAAAATAACAATAGTGTTTATTATGTAAATCTCAATTATATCAGTTATAATAATATTTATTAAATGTTATTAAATAATATATATATATATATACATGAAGTTAATGTTTTTTAAAAGAGGTGTAGTATTTAATATAGATTTCATTTAGTAATAGATAATGTTATATAATATGGATAATCTAATAAATATACCAAAAAATATGGTATGAGTGATGACTGATCTTGAGATGACCAACCATGCATAATTGAAATTTCATGTTTTATTTTGTGTATGTTGTTATTCAATTTGTAATAATTGCATTTTTTTCCTCCATTGATGACCTGTGAGTCATATCTCATTAAGTGTAAGGACCTGCTTATCCGCATAAAAAATTATGTATTTCATAACCTTAGACCCCCTCACATGCATGTAAGTAAATATTTAATTAAAATACAGACACCCTCAAAGAGGTGTCCCCGAACATGCTTCCCCGAAGAGGTGTCCACGAAGAGGCAATCGAGAACTCATTCGAGAGGAGGTGCTGATATTTGACAGGAGATTGGTGGTTGCTGAGATATTTGATAATAGAGACAGGAGTTCACCCATACGTTGTGGTTAGTTTATCAGATAATGATAAACTAATCGTAAGTCTCAAGATCAATACATGATTATATATTCATAAGTAATTAAACCTTATGCAACATTATATTAAATTTGCTTTTGTGCTAATATCACAATCACTATACCTTAACAGTGATAAATCAATACATAAAAGAGTCTCAAGATAATGAATTATTCAGAACCAAATTAAATAATTTATGATTTTAATGCAGTATATAATATTTTTAAAATTATTTATTTATATGTAATTATGTCTGATAAAATATATTACAACGATGATGTAATTTGTACCGAGCAGGGTTTTAGCTACAGTGTGCCACCTGCCAAAGTGTTAAATCTCCATGGTTGTATGACATTAGATGAAGTTCGTAATAATAGTCATTGTTAGTTAAAACTAAGGGCTGGACAAGCATTCACATCAATTAGATACCGACATCTCAATATCTGGAGCGTTTGTGGCACAACGTGTACCCTATAGTCGATGATGAGGATTGGATGGAGTCTTATCAGTTATTCTGGCAACAATGTATTACTGGTTTTATGGAATTTTTTTTCATTACTGATATTGATGTGGTGCAATCGATTACTACAGAACCATGCTTTGTGAGATCTATAGAATCCGGTACTTCACATCAGTCTTATTCATTGTGACATCCTCATAAAACTCCTGTGGATGAATGTAATGAGGAAGATGATAAAAATTTGAAAGGAAATGTAGATGAAATCCCTTTGTGTGTTGATATAGTGCATGAATGTTTATCTAAGGAAGAAGAATATGGGGAGTCAGCAGGGGATGATGTGGTTGGGAATGAACCTTCTATGGTTCATTTGAGAGATAGGCATCCACTACATCCACCAGTTAGTGGTAATCGACCTTCAGTTTTGAGTTCCTTAGATGGAGGGATGTCGCATGAAAGACATTTTGATTGGGATGTCATTACACCAACTTCTGAATTTCTTGGAATTATAGGGGATATGCCTACATAAGATGATAATTCCTTATATGTTGGGCTGGAGCTCGGAATTAAATAGTTCATGAAAAATGAGATAAAGAAATACCACATTGAGCGACATTTCACATTTGTAGTTGATGAGGCAAAGAAGACCAAATATCTCATTCATTGTAAAAATATGGGTCAGAATGTAAATTTCGATTAAAATATATATTTTATAAATATTATTGATGTTGGAAGATAACCAAATTAGAAGGTCCACACACATTTCTGCATCCCAGTTTGGCACAAGATCACTCTTCCCTTGATGCATAGTTTATATCTATTGTTATTTGTGGGATGATACAAACATGTCAGGATGTTCCTGTTTCCCTTGTTCAGGAAAGAATTCAACAGTTGTATAACTATAAGATATCATACAACAATACTTGGAATGAAAAACAGAAAGCCATTGTAAAAGTGTATGGTGATTGGGATGAGTCTTATGCGATGTTTCCGCAACTTATGGAATTGTTGTCTCTCAATAATCAGATTGTTTATCATTTGGACAATGTTGAGTATGTATCCCAGAATCATCGAGTTGATCGGTCAATGGTGAAGTTCAATAGGATTTTTGTGCATTAAGACCGTGCATTGCTTCATTTCCCTATTGTAAACAATTTATTTAGGTAGATGACACATTCCTTTTTGGAATGTATACATGTGTTCTACTCATTGCTTCCACAAAAAATGGTAATCGCACTCCTATGAAACATTCTTTTTCCATTGTTGAAAAAGAAAATTTTGAAGTCTAGAGCTGGTTTTTGACATGTGTACTTGTTCATGTCATGCAAAAACTGGGCGTGTGTATGATATGTGATCGTCATCGAGTGATTATAGAGGTTGTGAGTGGTGATGGGGTTACTTGGATTGAGCCGAATTCTTATCACCGTTATTGAATTAGACATATTTCATGTAATGGTAATAAGCATTTTAGAGATGAGCTATTAAAGAAGGTGATCCTAAATTTGGGTATGGTTTTCAAAACTGGTATTTTTTATCAAAATTTAATATCCATTTTAATACATTATTATCTTATGGTTTCAGCATATGAATCCCAAAAAAATAGTTTAATCGACGTCTTGAAGAGATCTGAACAGTTAATGAGGAGGTATATGAATATATGATGCAAATTTCAAAGGAAAAATGGTCATTAGCATATGATGGTGGCATGCTATATGGGAATATGACCACAAATATAGTGGAGTGCATAAATGGGGTCCTCAACGGTGTGTGAAAACTCCCAATCACATGGTTAGTGCAAGAGACATTTTTTATATGTGTTCACTACTTTGTTGACCGGTCCCAAAAGGCCTACCAGAGGATGGATAATGGAATGCTTTGTACTCCTCATTTTCAAAGTGATATTGAAAAGATAAAGAATGAGGCTTCAAGATGGAATGTTATATCCTTTGAAAGGGAAAAGTGGATCCTTCGGGTAAGATAGTTCTACAACCATGGTACATGCTCTAATGGTAGAGTGTTTTCGTGATGTTGGACTATAGGTACTATGATTGTGGAAGCTTTCAGGCATTGAGATATCCATGTGTACATGTTATCACAGCTTGAGCTTCAGTAAATATATCATAGGAGCCATTTGTTGACCTAGTGTATCAAACGAGGGATTTGGTTAACTGTTATAGTGATTCTTGGATGCCTGTTGGTGACTTCGATTCTATAAAATTGCTTGGTGATCAACTGACCATCATCCCTGATATTTCCAAGTTTTCATAAGTTGGTTTTTATTTCATTTATGATTTCTTCAATGTCTGTCATTTTTAAAATTATTGGCTTCTTGCTTCCAAGTTACGGCCCCGAGGAAGACCGAAGTCAAATAGCATCAGAAATGAGATGGATTGGCCTCGACAATGAGGAGGGAGAAAAGGATGCATTATTTTTCACACAAAAGGACATTCTCGTAAGAGATGTCCCCAAGTGGTAGGATAGAGTTAGACATCTCATCATCCATGATCGAGCCTCTATACCTGCTACATTTTTTAGATGTTTGAATTTTGGTTTGTCTCATTTTTTGATTTTATCATAATGAATTTTATGATACTAAAACTATTAAAAAAATAACCACAAAATTAAAATGAATATATCATGCTTCCACATCTTCAATTCGGGGTTTTCATCACTACTACATTATTTTCCACCTTAATTTTCTTTTTGTAGTTTTTTTAAATAAAAGTTTACAATTTTTATTCAATTCACTATTAAAATGTAACGATGATATCATGTGTGAAGATGTCAGGTTTTCCCTTACTTACATATCAGGCTACTCATGTATCACGACTTCGTTTAGTGGGACATCCTGTACCTCCCTTGAGTGTACGTAGATCTCACCATTTCCATCATACTACACCACCTCCCACTATTGTCCCCCATATTCTCCGAGTTGGATTCTATGGAGTAGAGATGTGTGACTACACATTTCTTGATCCTCAGCTCATTGCCACACTTGTAGAGAGATGGAGACCAGAGTCGCATAATTTCCATTTCAGTGAGGTGGAGATGACTATTACGTTACAGGATGTGCCCATTATGTTGGGCCTCCCTATCTACGGACATTCTTTGACAGGCTGAGTTACATCAAATTTTCCTGAGCTTGTTCAAATACTACAGGGTATTGAGGTCCAAGATGATTGCAGGACCATCATCGGTGGTATATTGTGGATTCCTTGGTTAGAATAGAACTTCAAACATTTACCAGATGATGATGATTACGTCATAGTGTTGTGATTTTCACGCACATATATTTTGATGCTTATTGGTTGCACGCTTTATGTTGACCACTCTACTATTTTTTTGCCCCTGCTGTATTTATCATTTTTGGAGGATTTGGACCCGGTAGGCCGGTGTAGCTGGGGGTCTACCAGCCTCGCATATACATACATGTCCCTATGTAGCGCATGTTTCATCAATAAGATGCAAATCAAAGGATGCATGGTTCTTCTGCAGATGTGGGTATGGGAGCACATCCCTCGTTTTTCTCCACATGCTCGTGTTCCATTACCTGTAGATATTGTAGAATAGGCTCCACGTGGACGTTGGTATGCTATTAATTCCTTATAATATCTAACTTAATTGTATAAGATTCTTTTATGAAATGTAAAAATAAAAATCTTATCTATAGGTGGAGTCAGGCGCATCGACTTTCAGATTCTCCCAGACATGATGTTCACGCCTACAGACTTATGTTTGAAAACATTCGACAAGACGACGTAAGTGATTATTATTTATATTGATAAATCATTAATATTTACTGAAAATATATTCATTTATTAATTTATTATTCATTTTTCTTTCAGATTACATGGATGACATATACAGATGATATCCTTCAGAGTCTGTCCCCATAATGTACAGTGATTCTTGCTATCGGCTCTTGCATCGTTCCACTGATTCATTTTCATATAGTCGAGTGGCATTAGACAGATAGGGTTATGAGGCAGTTTGGATTCCTTCAGGCATTTATTGACCTACCCATTCAGTTGGATTCATTCCATTCCCTAAAGATGTCAGGGAAATAGGATTTTGATTGAAGGAGCTACCATTCCAGATATGTTGTGTTATGGGATAGACGACAAGAGTCCCATTTGCGAGGGGCAAGGACAGTACGTTTTCATTTGATGGATCAGATGGATTATGAAGGCTGGTACATCAGGTCCCCAGTCAGTATTCTGACATGGCTGGGATGGGGCTTTCATGACTTGGTATGCATTCATTCTTTCACTGTTCGATATATTTTTTTATACATATTAGTTAACAACAGAATTTGTTATCGCATGATGCTCATATTTATCATCTACTTTATATGTCTAATCCAGTGGAGATAGCTGCCTTTGAACCATTATATTTTAACACCCTTGTGCGACAGATGATACCATCAATGGACGAGATTTATCATGGAATTTTCATTGATCCACCACCTACTACAGAGGCCGCTGAGCCTGCTGAGCCTCACATAGATGTACCTATGGGTTACAACCCTGTTATGGATGTTTTTTTTAACATGAGGAGGCTTCCCGTCATGCTCGGCCACATGATATTGTTCCACTAGAGGAGGGTGTTCAGCATGATCATTCAGATGCTCTTCCAGCTTCTCAGGCACAACCACAGGTACATACAGACGATGACTGGATTGAGTTCGATGTTTTATTGTAGTCATCTGTAGCCGAGAATCCATATACATCCTATGCTGGTGAGAGTTTCATCCAGCTTCCACTATCCTTAGATGCGGTATAGGGTACATGCGGTGAGACTGTGCATCCACTGCCGGTCACATAGGAGGATGTGGAGGTGGATGTCGATGAAGATGCGCAGCGTACGCCAGAGCACAGACATAGAAAGACACGACGTGGATGTATCCAGTATACGCCTGGCTATGGGACAGAGGAGCATCCACGCGAGAGGTGTAGATTAGGTTGAAATTTGATTTATGATACATTTTGTATGTGTCTTACTGTTATCAATTTTAGACTTCTATTCTTTTTTTAATATGTGTATTGCTATTATCAAATTAACTACCAATATATATATGTGTGTGTGTATAATAAATAATATGATTAAATTAAATAATAAATATTAATTATATTAATTATTTCAAAACGAGATAGATTCTTGATGAAAATATGCGTGAACGTGAAGAAATCTTGAAAAATATTGTTGATCTCAATGATTTAAAATTAGATGTAAAATCCTTGAATATCAAGGAACACGATTATTTGTTTATAAAAATTAAATAGCATGAAAAATAATTTGAATGAATAATAGATATTTTTCAAGAGCTGATGATTATGATTGATGATCAGAATAACTACAATATGAATTAGAAGTTTATTTGGACAATTTTGAGAAGATACATATTCAGACTTTATAAAATGAAACAATTTCTACTGGTAGGCAATCTAAAAAGTGAGATTATTGAGTATGCATCTCAAAACATAGTTTTACAGTTAGTAAAGGATGAATGAATGTGGTAATAGAGGATGATTAAACTATTAACCATTAAAATATAAAACATCACCATCTAATTCATCTTATTTCTTATAAAGATATACATTATAAATTATTTCATTCAGTTTATAGTTGATCAACTTACAATTCTTTCTTACTTAATAACTATTTGAGAGTATTTCACACTCTATCAACATACCAATATGTAGATAAATAGGTAAGTTTACATGGATTAAATATTTATATTATATCTAATAGTGACCCAAGGATATCTATGATGTTTTGGGGAAATATTTTAAAACAATTGGATACAAAAATGAGATTTGAACTTCTAAACACACTTAAACTAATAGTAAGTCTTAAAGGATCATTCATAGGCTTGTAGATATGCTAATATATTTCTTGATCCATTTCAAGGGATATAGTGATAGGGAACATTTATTATTGAAATTCCTATATAATAACAGTTTCCACTTTAGAATACAAATGGAACCATATGAGGATCTTTTTAGAAATAGATGTATAACTATAACATGTTGAGATGATGTGAGTGAGTGAAAGATTATATGATTATATCTTTCACAATATATGTTAGAGAATACTCAATCCATTATATTAATAATTATTTAATGAATAACTATTATTCATGAATATTTATTAATAATTATTAACATTATTTCAATATATTCTATTATTTAATTGATATTTATTAATATTTATTAATTTTTACTTTAACTGTATTAATTTATAATTAATAATTATAAATATTGACGAGCATTTGATCTCTCTGGGAGATGCGTGAACTGCATTCACGCATCCCTCCTCTAGGGAAGATGTGTGAATGCGATTCATGCTTCATTCAGTGGGGTCTGGGATGGGTGAACGTTGTTCCGTATCTTTCACCGCGGAAGGAAGCATGTACGTCGTTCACGCAACCTAGACCCATTTTCAAAAATATAGAAAACCTAATCCCCTTTCCTGATTTTTTTTGTAAAACCCATAAAAAATGACTCAGAAAAAAAAAGCATACCTCGAAGAACCGAGAGGGGTCAAGCTTTCTGTATGTATGATCACCAGAGAGAGAATAGTATAGAATTATCAAGGTCTTTGGGGAAGACAGAGCATATAGGGAAGGTCCGACCAGACGGAGATCATGACGGGAAGGAAGATAGTGTCAGAGGATGTGCGGACTGGGAGAAGTATTGAGTTGTAGTACGCTACACTAAGGGTGTAGGGGGGGCATGAAAAGAGCTCACCAGACGGAGGGCTCGACGGAGGTACGAGAGGTCGGAGGTAGTGGTGGTGCTGGGTGTAACAATGGAAGTGGAACAAAGAGAGGTAGGGGTAAGGGGGCGACAACAAGGGTAAAAAATCCAAGAAAAAATATAATAATAATTAATCCTCTTAATAATAATAATAATGCATAATTAAATCATTTTTATTATAATAATATTTCCATTATTAATATAAAATTAATAAAAAATTCTTATCAATAAATCATTATTACTTATAATTATAATAAAACATTCTTATTATAATTATAATCATAATAACATTAATTTTATATTTAATAATAATAATAATATAAATAAAAATTTAATAATAGTAGTAGTAATAATATCATTATCTATGTAGTAATAATAAAATTATTATGGTTAAAACGTTTAACTAATTTTATACTCAAATTGTATTATTTGTTTTAAGCAGTGGGCCATTGCATGGTCACTAGGGCCAACCGCACTATTACCTACAACCGTGCGGTGCCCGTGCGCCGGTTAAAAACCCACCAAAATCCTCAAACCTAAATAATCTTAAACCTGCACTGAACCTCTACCATGATGAGTCTAACCAAAGATTGGAAATAATAAAATAAAATAATTATACTGATTGGGGTGTGATAACTCTCCCCACCACAAAACATTCTACCCCCCAAAAAGTCACCACGCCAACTGTTAACACAGCTCGAGTCCATGCCCATACAAACCGAATGGAAACCGTGATCCTTATGGTGACCATTCCCAACACACATCACACCTAACCTATTCAAGAACAATAACTCCCTGAGGTTGAAGGGAGGACATCGGAGGGTTCTCCCCACCACAAGAATTTCCATATATGGAATCTTGGAAACCCGAATACCCCACCTAGGGGGGTCGACAATTCGGGATCTCTAAAACGAAAATCGTTAAATTTCAACACATGGATCGACCCACACCAAATAATCTTAAACATAAAATCTATTACGTAACGACCCATAAATGTGAGAATGATAAATTAACTCCACACCTCCCACACCGATTGAATAAAATTGTCACTGCAACTAGATACTAGGGAATTCCTATCACAAATAGAACCCACATTCTCAATGCTGATAGAACAAATCCACCACTATGATTGATACCACTATGGGTAAAACTCTCACATAGGGACACTCGGATGGGGGAATACCCTAAAAAATTGAACCACACTAGATTAATAATCTAAAGGGCCCCATCCAAGCTAAGAAAGGGCCTAGAAACGCCACCTATTTATATCAGGAAACCAGAAATCCCCTAAATGAACACAACTATGAAAAAACTCAATATCAAAATGCATCTATTTATTCATGGACCCATTTCATTTCAAGTAATGTGAAGGATTTAGAAAGCACACTATAAGTAGATAAGGCATCTTATGATTTGTTGGAACGTGCTCCTTACACCCCCACAATAAGGATGAGATTACGATGAAGAAATGTTTAAAATAAAAAAACATTGGATATTTCCATCTGAAATCTGAAAACATGATCTAGACTAAGGTTTCACAGTCCCTTGGAAACTCCAGATTGTGCATGATCATAACCCCGAGACTGGGGTTGGGGCTCTGATGGCTAAAGAATCTCTTTCCTCATAGTCATGAATTTGCATCCTCCGATCACCAACTCTTCCTTTCTCTCGGTGATTCAAACTACACCAATGTTGGTCTATTTTGAAAGGGATGAAACATGAAGACTTTGAATCCCAAAATAGTCCATTATGATGGAATGCCAGAAAGAAACCTAATGAACTATATGTCAGTGCCAATGAGAACAACTTCTTACAAACAGGTTCCTCTACCATTAACTCCTCACAAGTCATAGGTACTTTCCAGAAGATAAACACCAACAAATAGACTCCAAATTACAATGGTGGTAAGACATCAAACCTCCACTGTTACATAATTGGACCCTTAGGAAATACGGATAAAAATCAACCTCTGACAACCCGAGGAGTTCCAAAAAACCCAAGAGTAAACTTCACATCCACAACCACACAACAACTTATAACAGACCTCGATTAGCACGATAGAAAGGAAACATTCAATGAACCATAAACATGGTGGGTATCATTGAAAACCTTGGGTAACATTCTAGGTTTCACATCCTGAAAAAAAGACGCTACCTAAAATCGGTGTCAAACGTAGAGCACAATTAAAATGAACACATTGAGTTCAAAACAACTGGCTCTGAAGCCAAAAAAACTCAATAACGGCCAAATCAAATTTTTAGAAATATCATATCATATGAATTTTCAAAATTTCCACAATTCCAAAAGACATTAAAAATATAGAATCCCTCTTTAAAAATAAAATTCAATTCTAAAAATTTAATTTCTATTTTTAAAACCTTCATTCTCCTTTAACATTGAAAACTCCCCTATAGAACCTTATAAACTGTCACATGTGAATTAATCCAATCCTATTTTTATAATCTACTGAAAAGTGAAACCATGCTCTCTCTGTACATACCCACATACATGTGACCCTCCATAAATAAGTTTCAGGGTTAAAACACCTCTATTACTTATAAAATCCTAACACATTCTTAACATTTCAAATCTTAACGCTCACCCTTTAAATACCCAATTCAACAATTTAAAAAACAAAATTATAGGAACACTTTTGAATTTCAAAACCACATTAATTTTTAACACACAATCACATAAACATAGAACAGAATACAAACCCACAAAAAACACTGGAATTAAGAACTTTTGCCTATGCATAAAATAGTGACATGGTGGTGAGCCACGCCCCATGCAAGGAAAGACACTAAGAGGCCTTTGAACCATGAATTTGGACTCAAAATGGGTCTACACCCCATGTGAGGCTACAAAAAAACCCAATTCACCTCTATTTTCATATGTCAATAAAAAACAACTCAAAACAAAAGAATCAACTCCTGGACTAAAACTGGTAACATTACGATCAATGCGAGAAAGGGTTTGTGATTCTCTTCTAGCACCTACCTCCCTATTCCCAATAATCCTAATCTCATTTTACATGAAACCCAAAATAAAAATGGCCCCTCTAATACCATTTTTTCACCAACCATAACGGGTGGACCCTAAACTAGTCACCCAATCCACTCCACAACATGTCTCTAAGGGTTTTCTCAATCCCCCTAGGATGACAACTAATGTTAGGAATAAAATAAAATTTTTATGGAATAATTATAAGAATAAATGAAATACAAATATATTAATTAAAATAGAATAATGAAAATTGAAAACCATAAGGGGTGAGAAAATAAAATTTTTCATTCTTCCATGTGACCCTATAGGTCACCACCGATCTCAAACCAACATCGTACCCTGACAGATAAATTTGAACAAGATGTATCCCTCAAAAATTAAAAATAAATAGAAACTATCGACATCAGTATTAACACATAGTAGGCCACCCCGAAAAAATATTATCAATTCACCCACTTTAAAATAAAAAAAACATCAATTTCTATGTTTTCACTACAATATATCAGAGTATTTTTTTAAATAATTTTACTTGAAAAACAAATAAAACTCATTTCCATTATTCCATTAAAAAACCATGTTCATACTATTAGTGTTTCATTAAAATTTATGAAATTTTACATGATGATTTCACTTTTGATGGCCCGAATGATTATAAAACACATTGACTTTAAAACCTTTTTCAGATGATTTTTGAAACAAACGCATCAATTCCTTGAATAAAATACACATGAATGGAATACAATGTTCATATAACAAGGGAAATGAAAATACACATTAATGTATCACGTTCGTTACTACAAGAAACTAAGAGCTAATAGACATAGGTGAACTCATGGGATTAAGAATAGTCTAGAACATATTAATTCATGAGACCCCATCCCTAGTACCATACCCCAGACAATGAAATCAAAATTCCCAAACACCTAACCACCATAAATCTTGACAAATCAAGGCGCCCAATCACATAGAAATAAACCCAAAATTTATCCACCTACTATAGGCCACTGGTCATTACATCAAATACTAGTGCAACAATCGTCATCTTAAAATTCAATCAATATTCCATGTTCTTATCTATCATGTATATAATGGGAGTGGGAAAACTGATTCCAACCATGAATCTATTTAAACACACACACACACACCCACACACATATATATATATAATAATAATTCACAACATGTATCACCCAAGGTCTCCCCTATTATTAATTGTTCCATAGAATAAATAGAACATGCAAGGGTTCCAACCGAGGAACCCTAATAATGGATTAATAGGATTTAATGTTAAAGACATCGAATCCATTATTCAAAAACATGGAATGAGATAAATCCAATGGGGGATTTCATATTAACCAATTTTATTAATTTCACCATGTTTCCAAATGGGTGTTTAAGCATTTGACAAATCCAACTATAATCATAATGAAATACATCCCTCAAAATAAGTCTAAACACACCATTTACTATTTCAAACCATTCAAGAAATATCATAAAAACATTTTCATTACACCATGAGAACAAAAAATTTATTATAAAAAATGCTCAACACGCCTTTTATCAGTGGCACATGCCAAAACACCTTAAAATTCACTTTCATAATTTTATAAAAATAATAACTCAAACCACATGGTCAACCCATTCAATGAAATCCCAAACACAATTTCATATATTTCCAGTACTTATATATATATATATATCCAAACAATCAATTTTATATCCTATATAACCCACAAAAGTCAATTAGGCATTTAACAAAACTATTGGTGTGTGTTATTTACCAAAACAATTTTTTTATCACAATATAAGGCCCATAACCTTATTTCTATACAATGAAATATAATCCGATGAACACAAATTAATATTTATTAATCAATACATTTGAGAAAATCATGAAATATTTAAATCCTAAATTAAAAAGGTATGTTCATGTGTGAACCTACTTTATTTCACAATAAGAAGTAATTATAAAACTATAGCATACAAACATTCATTAAATAAAAGAAATAAAGACATGAAATAAATAATTATTTCATTTAAATTACAATGAAGAGGGATCCTACCATAGGGTGGAATTTATTTAATACTCATCACTTGACTGAATTGGCGGTAACCACTCATACTTGTCCCCACAAGTGAAATAACATAACTTTATATATATATATATATATATATATATATATTAACCCAATGCACATGATCCCTACACCATGAGGGAACCCGTACATGGGAGTAATATATTTATATATATTCATACCTGAGTATATGGACACACTTCCCCAAAAACGTACCAACCCCACTACAATAATGACCCAGGACTAAAAATCCGCGTGGAAAGAATAATGTATATAAAGTAAAATTCCATGAACTAAAAAATCAATTCGGAAAGGTCCAACACACACCAAAATAATAAAAAAGGATTCACAATTTACTATACCCCCTAAAATAAATTGAGCAATAACATTTAATGAAGGAAAACCAACCTGAAACGACATGATAAGGATCCAATGCACTATAAATCAATGAAAATAAATTTAAAATAATTAATGACCCTAATTTAGAAGGTGTGAAACAAAATTGAGGACTAAAAATCTCACCTCGGATGGTAGAGGCAAACTAAAACAATCCAAAAGGCATCGCCTTCAGTGGTGGTTGTCAGAACTCTCACCAACACAAGCTGGGACCATTCATACACCCTATCAATGGAATAAATGATGACAATTCATCAATCCTAACACTAGAATTTTCCTCTGATCAGTACCAGGTGCTAAGAAGGAGAAAATCTCAACCAGACAAACCAAGAGGGGTAATGTTGGTTGGAGGGATGCTCATCGAAGAGAAGAGGAGAGGGTTTCGTCGAGGTCTTTATAGAAGGAGTAGCACACTTGGAAGGTTTGATATGATAGATATCGTATCAGGATGGGAGATCCAGCCAGAGGAGGTGCATACTTGTGGAGGCGTCACACTATAGGATACTGCACCAATAGAGTAGAGGTTGGGTGGTGCCGTGAAAGGAGGTCGACAGACCGAGGTCTCACTGGAGGTAAGGGAAGCTAGAGGTAGGGGAGGCAAATGAGGGATATTCTAGAAGAGGAATAGGAAGAGGTAGGGGTAAAATGGTGGTTCCTAGGGTGAAAAATGAAATAAGAAAAAATTATTAATAAACTATCCTCTAAATAATAATAATAATAATAATAATAGTAATTTATTATTAAAACAGCCTTATTATAATAAAATATTTTTTAATAATAAAACATTAATAAAACATTCATATAAATCAGTCTTTATTAACCTTAATAAAAATAATAATACATTAATAAAATAATTTTATTATAATTATAATTATAAAATTATTCATTTCATTTATCATAATAATAATAATAATAATAATATAATAATAATTATAATAATATCATTATCTACCCAATAGGAATTTTATTATTAGGGTTCAAACAATTAAGTTATTTTCTATTCATTAAATTTTATCTATTTTAAACAGTGGGAAATAGTAGGGGCACCCTAGTCGACCGTATTGTTACTTCCAATCGTGTTGTGCCTGTGTGCCAGTCTCAAACCCTCCAAAATCACCGAATCTTAATAATTTTAACCCTACACAGAACCCACACCTTGATGATCCTAACTGAATCCATAAAAAAAATAAAAAAAATAAAATACTGATAAAGGTTACGGTGTGATAATAGCCTTCATTCATCAACCAACAATACAAGTAGGATACCCATCATAAGAACTATTATCCTCTAAAAAAATATTAATCAGCAATGGTATCTGATGAGATGAAGTGGAAAAATGATGATATATATGGAAGACAGAATGCATGGTTTGGTAGCACTATGTTAGAGCTATCTAATATGCTACAGGACTAACCCTCTCTAAATTAATGAATGTTCCAACAAACCATGGAGCTATATTACTGAGTTTTTAAACCTGTTCAAACCCCAACCTATGTGAAACATAAAAGTATGCCTGATATCTGACCTCAAATGTAACATCCCATGGTTTTAAATACATATATAATATAGTATTTTTGAAACATGGATACCCTGAGAAACAAACACATTATTATAGGGGATAGTTATAACCTAGTCGCTAAACATAATATTGCCTCATATGTGATTGGAATTTCAAAAATCTAACATACATGTTTGGATCAATCAGATATTTATATTCTGATAGGATCAACATACATTTTTTTTGGATTCAGACCTTATCCTTATGAATAGTAACATACCCTTATGAATAGTAATGTACCCTTATTAATAGAAACCTCACACGTGTAAGTATAAATAAAATTTTGGCACCAAAAAAATAAGAGTGACTATTTAATGAAATTAATAATTAAGTGTTTATATTTTTGTGAGTAATATTAATTTAATTACAATTTTAAATAAATAAATTTATTTAATTTAAAATTTATTTTCATAATATTTATTCCTCAATAAATAATTCTTTCTCTTTGATTTTGGGATAATCTAATGAGACCTTAGTTAATTTTTGAAAGTATTATTAAATAATTTTCTAATTTAAAATATGAAATTTTCAAGTAAGTAATGCGTTTAGAAAAAAATTAAATTTCTAATATTTATATAACAATTTTAAAAAAATGATGTTCATATTGTAAGTCTACACATTGATAAAAATTTACTGTGATTTTTTTCATTTATTAGGAAATAAATGAATTATTGTTGAATAGTAAAATTGGATAAATTAATATATATGGTACATAAATGAATTAATGCATCATGAATGATTAATGGATTTGGCCAATTTCCATTGGTTAGAAATCCCATTTGACATTGAATATTTTGGTCACAAGAATCAAACACTATTTCTTGTTTTGAGAAACAAATATAATAATGGATAAGATATTCAATAATCACACCACCACTCCACTATAAAAACAACCCCCACAAAACCTCTTCATTTCATTCCCCTATGTCAGGAATCTTGTTAATATTCTACCAAATTAAACTTCACTTATATTTCCCGACACCCATGTGCTCTTGTTCCTTCCAATATAAAAAACCCCATTCCCTTAAAGAGTTTCTCAATGATGATTACTCAAGAGGTAAAATCCTCTTAATTTTTCGTTTTAATTTATTATATGTTCCTTATTTGATTATTATGTTCACAAATCCACTATCCAGATGATCAGAATAACTATAGTATATTATATATACTTTAATTATTTAATTTTAATGAAATATACATCATCAATGTCCTTACTCTCTCTCTTTCAATTTAAAAACAAAATCATCGTCCATGAGGTGTCCATTTACAACCTTCGTGGATGATTAAGATACATTAAACAATTTATTCCTAAAGGATGGTAATTAAACCATTATTATGGTTGAAACAGGTTCTAAAATATTTATTTTATCTTATTTAATGATTCTAGTACCATCATTTATACATGATATTAAGTAATAGATCAAAGCTATTTTGTTGTGATCGGAAAACCGCTGAAAAATTCTAAATGATTATCCCTAAATGATTTTTCTTATGATTCATACTCATACTATATAACAAAATGAAATATATAACCATATACACTACTTTATTTTAATCATTATCAAATAGATTCAATATGGTAAAATTATACCCAATCCACATGAACTTACATTTTCATATAAAATTATACTGATAATGAAAACCAAGGAAACGAATTCTCCAAAATAATAAATTTAACTCTTATAACTCATCATAAGCCAATATATGAACTTAATAAAATTATGTATAATATAAAAAATTTAAATATCTTTTTTCATTAAATAAATTAATTTAATTAATTTGATTATTCATGATGTTAATATCAATAATATAACACATTCAGACATAAGTTAAGGGTTTTCTACCCTAACTGCCAATTTGTTTGGTTACTATTTATTTCACATGATTCCAATTAAATGATTATTCTTTCATTATAAATTCTCAAAAATTTAATTTTATTGTTCTATATATTTTTACTAATTAAAATTCATATTTATTTTATGGGGAGTGATTTTTTATAAATATTTTTCTCTATTCTTACAAATAATCAAGCCCGATTCAAGGGATATTTTGTATTTTATACCAATTTTAAATTCCACTGTATAATCTACTTTAATCAGAAATAATTTTTCTAAAATACATCATTTAATTTTGGAATATAAAATTTATTTTGATTTCTATTTTTATGCAATGATTTTCTAATATGAACTCTTCATTTCAATGTAATAGTGTAATTCTCTCAAAAATTTCCTCTATGCTTTTATTATTATATTTTTTTCCTATTTTAAAACATCTATTAAATTTTATTTCTTATTTTAGTAAATATATTATTATTATAACCTAAAATTTTATTTTAAATGGTTTATAATAAATTATAATGTTTATTTTCTATCATGATACCATTCATCATAATATTAAGAATGGTTATGGATAATCATTATATATTGAGAAAAGTTATATCATATATTCATATGGTTTTTGTTTAAAACCATTCATATAAGAAATGAATTGGACATATTATGTTAAGGGTGGGGACTTCTATATCCCCTTGATGGATGGATATGTATCATTAGACAAAATAGAATAAGGTTTTGGCTGAGTCCATACCCTAATATTTATAGAGGTATTGGTCGAGGCCTTTAAATTATTTTTTTGATTTAAAAAATTATTCAATACCACATTTTTATTAGAAATTTATAAACCATTTTATCATTATAGCAGTGTAATATCAATGGTTATGTTTCATTTTATGATGATTATTTATTTGTCTATATAGAATCTTCTTTCATTCGTGCCCTATTTTTATCATGTATATTTTTAATGGAATATATTTTTAGAAGATCACCATATTAATGGGTTATTTTTATGAAAAATTCTGTTCTATTACATTCCATTACTGAGCATCTAATCTCCCCCCTTAATTATGTTTTCCCACATGTTTTTAAGATTAATATTAGTAAATATTAGTAGGAATAATATAGGAATCATATGGATTTTCTATTATGGATTTCATTTCATGTTTCATTGTATTTCAGTTTCTAAAACAACTGAAATATTCATTACTTCAGGCTTTAAATTTCATGAAAACATTTAAATTTAATAAAATAATCTACTAGCTCTAGGATATTGTAGATGGGTCATGACAGTTTTATCAGAGTTATCTAGTAGAAAACCTTGAAACGTCATTTAAGAAATGTAGATTCGGGAAAAAAACACTAAGATAATATTTTAGGATAACCATAAAATAACATTATAGAATATTGGTAAGGAATATATTATGTGTATCTTACTAAGAAATAAATCCATGTCTATATACTATAAGTGGGTGTAGTTATGGAACAAATGTAGCTAGGTGTAACACAATCGACAAGGTGTATCGGGCATGAATTCAGGTAATTTAGCAAACAAAATCATTCCTTACTGTGAACATGGTTAGGATGTTCTATGGAATTTTATTATAATAATCAATATATCCTTTAAAATCCATTATGAAGGATTTTTATGTAATTTTTTCTTAAAAGAAACCATGTTTATGATTATAGGATTTTCAATTCATAATATTTATTTTATGTTAGGTATTATTCTAGTTGAGATTATGCAATATGATTCATAAAAAAATATAGTTTATTCCATCATTTTGATATGGAGAATCAAGTAAGGAATAGGAAATTCGTGAATGTGTGTATCCCATATAGTGATTTCTCCCCTATTAAATATATTGATGATGGTTTTAGAGTTTTTATTAGTGTTATGAAACATTTTACTATACTAGGATAGCTGAATCAGGTTATATAAAATAAAATTACCCATATTGATCACCCTAAACCAAAACATGCAGGATATATTTTTGAACTATTTATACTACTAAAACCTATAAAATTTAATATCACTACAAACCAAATCATTATAGACCAGTTGATAAGTTCATTAGATAAGAAATTTCATGCCATTTTATGTTATGAAATATAAAAGGTTATAATAGTATTTTATCGTTTATCAGAAGATAATAATCAATGGTAGACACTAATTAAAAAAAACAAAGTAGTAGGAAGATATTGGAAAAATAGAGGGGATTTTTTATAAGTAAATATTCATAGAAAAATACATTGTTTATGAACAATGATGAGATATGGAGAGGAAGTTTCTAAATTTGAGGAAAAAAGAAGGATAAGAATGTCACGAAGTATGAAACTAGCTTCACAAGGAAAGCAAGCCATGGAAAAGACTACATACGTAATTCAAGGAGTAATATTTATTTTTTATTTGATTGTTTCATCCATTCCTTAAAAGGTTGTTGTATTCCCACGAATTCTCATCATACGAAGATATAATGTAATTTCCAATCAACAATGAGAAATAATTCTGTAAGAATTATGAAATTAACAGAAATAATCAATATAAGAGGGTGTTATATAAATGAATGGATAAAAAAATATATAAAAATGAGTGTTTAAAAACATGTGATACTTTGGGATAGAAACACCATGAATCTTACTAAAAAGGAAATGGAGTCTGTTATAATTGTACAGAAAGAGTCCACAAATATCAATATAGCATGGGAAAGAAATAATTTAACAATATTCAACAGTAAAATTCTAAACATATGTGACATTATTTCAATGATTTTATGAATATTTAAAAATTATTTCTTAATAGAATTCCATGGGAGAAATCCATCCATTTTAAATCATATCTATCGAAGTTGATGTTCTTAACGATGTGGTAGATGGTACTAAAATCGTGTCCCCAAACATGGAATATAATTATTTGATTATATATCTTCTAATACCATAATATCTTTTTAGTTTTCTATAGAAATAAATAATTTACAATTTTTTTTAAATAAGTGTGTTGTCAGTGAAAACCCCTAAGGGAAGTATCTTTGAAAAAAATATATGTTAGGAAGTCCCCATTATGGAATATAAATATGCTTTATCTACTGGTTTTATTGACATAACTACAGTATACATTGACATAATCCTTTTATTGGGTTGGATTTGAAAATATGATATGAAAATATATATCATGAAGAAAAAAATTATGATTCAAATAGAAGGTGTAAAATCTATTATCATTAGAGAACAAACATCTATATATAATTCTTATCTATATACAACAACATCAGTTCTACTAAATGCAATTATTGGGGAGGATGATAACTTAATATCTATGAGTGGGGAATAAAATATTCAAAATGTGTATATAACTATTGTGTATGAATACATTGCTGGGTTTGTTATGGTTTTTTCAGGTTATCCATTGGAGTAAGAAATTGTGATTTCTATTGATTTAATTCCTAGTTAATGGGCAATATCAATGAATTAATATAGAATTACCACAGTGTAATTAGTATAACTTTCGAAAAAATAGTTTAAATTAGTGATAAAGGATTTATTTTCCCTATTGTTTCTCAATGTGGCGATCCAGTTAACATCATTTAGAAGAATAATGGATCGATGAGGCTATGTATTGACTATAGAGAAATAAATTCTATTACAATAAATTACATGTATCCATTACCTCGTATTAATGATATATTTGACCAACTTAATAGAGCACAAAAATTTTCTATGATTACCCTTAAACCTGGAAATATTTTTTTTTGTGATGAATGAAGATATTCAAGAGACATCATTTTGAATCATGTATGGGCATTACATATTTATAGTAAGCCTTTTGGACTGGCTAATTATTTCTATTTTTTCGTGGTTATAATGAAAAGATTTTCAAGGAATATCTTGATGACAAAATTTTGTAATTTATTTATGGTATCCTAGTATAATCCAAAATCTATGAAGATCGTGATAATAACTTGTTTATTATTTTAATGACTCATAGAATAAATAAATTATATGGGATTCTTATCAAGTGTTTATTGTGGATTGAGTAAGATTAATTATTTGGATATATTGTCTCTATGGATGGAATCCTAGTTAATCTTACAAAGACTAACACCATCCAGGAACTACCTACTCCAACAAACATAACTGAGGTACATATTTTTACTGGATTAGAAGGCTATTATCAGTGATTAATTAAAAACATTGTCTGTTTAGCCATCCCATTTACCAAGTTTACTCAAAAAGTAGTTAAAATAGTATGGAAAAAATAATGTGAAAAATGTTTTGAATATTTGATTATGATATTAGTGAATGACCTGACATAGGATCTACCATCAAGATATTATTTATTTATGATCTATATTGATTCATTAATGATGAATATTATCCACCTCACGATCTTGAGTTTTTACTTTTATTGTTTTCTTTGAAAACATGGAGAAATTATTTCGATAATGAAAGGTGTAAGATATATAATTGAAAAGCATTTAAAAAAATTTATCATAGAAATATCTCAACATGAGGAAAAGGAGATGGATTGATCTACTCAAGGATTAATATTATTCAATACACTATCTCCCAAGAAAGAAAAATATGGTACCTACTGCGTTGACCATGAATGATCATGGATTTTAAAAACAATGGGGATTGAAAGGGATCTTGTATTCATGGATATAGTAAATATAGATATAGGAATTATCATAAAAGGTAATATGTCATCAATTTTTCAATTTGATGTCAATCCATATTTATTGGAAATAAATTAATGTTCTCTGTCTGATGATGAGAAAATTCAAATGAAAATTAAGGGAGTGAATTATTGGAAGCTAGATGACATCATGTGTGAAGAAGTAATATTTAAATTTTGGAGGAGGTAATGTGTTCCCTCTATACCCAAGAAGAAAATGGAGTTATTGGATGTTTCTTATAGTACATATTTATCTATAGACACTAGTATCACTAAAATGTCTAGGGATTTGAAGTAATATTTCAGGTGGAACAACTAGAAGTTGAAAATTGATGATGATGTATCATGATGTTAAGTTTCACAACAAGTGAAGGCAAAATGACTACATCATATATAATTACTAAAAACACTACATATTTCTATATGGAAAATGGTATGAAAACCCATGTATTGTTCACAGGATTAACCAATTTACTATGAAATAATGATGTAATATGGGTAATTGGAGATCAACATAAAAGAATTCTCATTTCCTCGCTATAAGGGATGACTTTCTAGTGGATCACCTTTAATTAATCTATATCAACGATGTTGTTGAGACATCATGGAGAACCTCTCTCAATTGTGTCTAATCATGATCCATTTTTCACATTAAATTTCTATAAATTTATTCAAAAAATATTTGGATAATGAAATTTTTTTCAGTACTTCATAAAACCCTCAAACTAACATGCAATTAGAAAGAAACAAAACATTAGAAGACATGTTGAGATTGTGCTATCTTGATTTTCAAGGTATATGTGATCTGTATTTACCTTTTAGTGGATTTGGACTACAATAATTGTTTCCCATTATGTACTAAAATGAAATTATATGAAGAATTTTATGAAAAGGGTTATCGTACACCAATCTGTTGGGATGATGTTGGTAAAGGAAACATGTGGGTTTAGACCTTGTAGAGGAAACAATGATGAAGGTATTGAATATTAAAAAGCATAGAGAAGCATTAAAAATTAAGAAAAAGTGATATTCTAATAATTTAATTATGGTTTTATATTTTAAAGTGGGTGATCATGTTTTTATAAAAGTATCCCCCAAGAACATTGTCATATGATTTGGAAAAAATGTAAGTTGATCCCTATGTATATTGGACCTTCTGAAATTATTGAGTGAAGTGAAGAAATGGCTTATTATTTGGAAATACCTCATAGCATTTCTAAGAAACAGAATGTGTTCCATGACCAATTTTTTAGAAATTAAATTCCAGACCCAACACATGTACTCACTTCTGAATGAATAGAACCATAACCTGGCGTATCATATTGTGAAAATCTTATTCGTATTATGAACACTCAAGAACATGTGTTGAGGAATCTGGCTACTCATATGGTAATGGTACTTTTATAAAATCCTAAAATTGAATAGGAAACAGGGTATCCTAATGAACATATTATTATGTCCTACAAAAATGTTTTTAAGATGAAACCTTCTGGTAATTTAAAGCATGAAATTTTTTATGGGGGGAGGACTATTACACCACATGGATTTTAAAATAAGTTTAATATATAATTATAGTAACACTGATCCACTGAGAAACCAAAAACATTATTATATAATATAGTTATAACCTAACCCCTAAACATAATTCTATTTCTTCTGTGATTTTAATTTAAAAAAATTTCCTAGACAGTTGTGATCAGTAAGATATCTATAGTCTGATGGGTTCAACATACATATTTGGTGAATAATAACTTATCTTTATGAATGGTAACATAACCATGTGAATAGTGTTGTACTCTTATGAATAGAAACCTCACTCATGTATGTATTAATATTATATAGTGACTATATAATTGAGTGTGAATATTTTTATGAATAAATAATGAAGTGTCGGGTTTTTGTGAGTAATACATTTTTAATTAAAATTTTAAATTAACAAATTTATTTAAAATAATATAAATTTTCAGAAAATGTATTTTTCAATACATATTTAGTTTTTCAATGATTTTAAGTTATTTTTATGAGACACCGGATAGTTTTTGAAGCATTTGGAAACCAAGTTTTAATTTTAAATAAGTATTTTCATGTAAATTATAAATTTATTTTAAAATTTAATTTCTTATTTTCTGATTTTTTAGAAAATGTAGTTCATTTATGAACTCTAAATATTGAAATAAAATTATAGTGATTTTTCGTAATTTTTTAAAATACATGAATTATTAATGAGTTGTGAAATTCGATAATTTTCAAAATATGCTAAATAATTTAATTTTAGCATCATGAGTGAGGCAATGATGATGTAAAATAGAATTGGATCAAACTCAAATGTACCAAAAACTATTTTTTCAAAACAATATAACTCTATTTATTTTATTGTGTTAAATTATAAAATATTGAATAAGATATTAAAAAATAACTCCTCTCCTCCACTATAAAAACAATCCCCTCACTCCCTATTCTCTTCACACCACTAAGCTTTAAATATTCTCAATGTTCTCCCAAAATACTTATTCCTAGTCTATCCCCACGTGTAGGAGATTTTTAGCATTCCAAAGGACCAGAAAATCATCTCCTGTGTAGGTTCTAATGGAGGAGTACTCAATAGGTAAAATCATCTTCCTTTTTTCAATTTCATTTATTTTATGTTCCTAATTTTATTATTAACTCATCAACAACTCTATCCAATTTATTAGGGTAACTATATTATCATTTATATACTGAATTTAAAACATGTTAATTGAAGATCCATCTTAAATATCCATTTTTTCTCTCTCTCTTTTATTTTGAAAACAAAATCTATGTATCAGAGGTATTGATTTACATATTTCATGGACGAAGGTGTTTTTTTAATATATTTATTCCTCAAGGATGTTCATGAACCCATTTTTTTGGTCGAAAAAGATTCTAAAATATGTATTAAATATTATTTAATTTTTCTTGGGATAATCAATTGTTAATTATGTTAAATAATAGACCAAAACTAGTCTGTTGTGATCGGGAAACCCCCATTAAAATATAAATGATTATCATTAAATGTTATATCAAATGAATCATACTCATAGTATATAAAAAATAATTTTAATAACCATTTACAGTTGTAGATTCTACTAAATATAATATAAATTCAATTCATTATAAATATACTTATTCCACATGAACTTCAATTATCATATACAATGATACCGATCATGAAAACCGTGGAAAAAATGATCCCGAATGATAACTTTGTATCTTATACCTCATCAAAATGCCATGAAAAAATAATATAATTAATAAAAAAATTGAAAATAAGGTTTTAATTAAAATAATTAATTGAATTTATATTATTATCCATGCAATTATGATCATGTGATGGACACATTCAGAAATATTGTAAGGGTTTTCTACCCAGAACTCCATTTTTGGTCGGGTTACTCTTTGTCTCGCATAATCCTAATTAAATTCATAATTATTATTACATACAAAACAAAACTTTTGTGTGAATTATATATATATGTTTACCAATCAGAAACCATCTTTATTTTATGGATAATTAAATGTTTTATAAATATCATTATTTATTATTCATGATAAATAATCCTGATTCAAGGGAACATATCAAATTCATAGCTATTTTTAAGTGCAATCAATCATTTATTTTATGAAACAATTATGTTTAAAAAACAAATCATTTAATCATGGAAAAACTAAATTATTTCATTCTACATTTTTTAAAATAATTTTCTAAAAGAACTCTTCTTTTCAAAGTAATAGTGTATTTATCACAAAAATTCCTCGATGATTTAACTAAATAATTTTTGAATATTTCAAAACCAATATTTTATTTTTTTCTCTTACTACGGTAAATATATTGTTTATATCAAATTAAATAATTTATTAAGTGGTTTATGAACATTTTGACTGTGGATGTACTATCTTGATACCATTAACTATACTACTTAGAATGCTTAGTGTTTATGTGTACCGACTGTGGAATGTTATCTCATATTTTAATATCATTTATGTTTATTCTTTTTATTATAGGTAATTATTTGGAATTATAATGTGAGGTATGGTTACTACTATATCCCCTCAATCCATAGGCAGATCTAATGAAAAAAACATAATTGGTTTCTGGATGAGCATTTACTCTAGTATTTTTATATTTTTTTGTCGAAGACTTAACAATATGATTTAGATGTCCAAAATTATGCATTCCCACATTATGGTATAATAAATTGATAAACCATGTGATCATTATTCTACTATAATATCAATGGTTAAGATTCATTCTTTTACGATCATTTATATATCTGTACTTAATTAGCTTTCATTTTTTTCAAATTAACCTCAAGTTCATTTTTATAGGTATGTGTTTTTAGTTGTTCACCATGCATAGTGTTTATTTTTAGGATAACTTTGGTTTTATTTCAAATCCATAATGAGCATGTGAAACCACCCCTTTTTTATGATTTATTGTCCCTAGGTTGTGAAGGTGAATATTCTAATTGAGTTGTAGGGATAATTTAAGAGTCAGGTGTTTGTAATGTTGAACGTATATTTGTATCTTCACATCCAAAACGACAAAACTATTTGTTCTGTTGGGATATGACTTACCAATAATAACGATAATGTAAAAAATATGGCACTGGTTATGGGATACTTAGGTTAGGTCCTTAAATAAAACTCCAGAAGTTATATACAACAATCAACATAAGAATAATTAAATGACAGAAAAGATTCCATGTTATTTTAGATATATATCTCTTCTAATAGGACTCATAAATGAAATAAGGTCTATGTAGAATTGAATCCCAAAACACTCACCAGCACAGAGATGATCGATATAACCTACCATATAAGGGATCATATGGATGCATCAGTATAGTCTCATGAATGTTTTTTCATAATAGAACTCGAGTAGAGGAAAGTGTTTCAAGTATGATTATTTGAAACCAGTGACGCCATCTCTTAGTATTTTATCTAATTTTTTAATAGTGTGCTCATAAATCCCATCTTCTTATGGGTGATATGTTATGATTAAATGTATAAGTGAACTCTATTTCCTCTATATCACCTTCTCGATATATAGCATAGTTGTGTATCATCTTCTGATACTATAATAAATTTGAATCAATGATGGTATAATAACATTTGAAAAAATATTTATCCATGATCATCCATTGAAAAATTATTCTAAATATTTAGAGTCAGATGGAAATTTGTTACCTTTCCTATGATTATCCATACAACGTCACTATAAATAAAGGATCCTTAAAATCCCATCTTCATGTTCGTGGTTATTTATTCCCATTTTGACTAATAAACAGTAAAAAAGTTGTATAATTCCTACAGAAAGATTTTTTTTCTCCATCACTTGCTGATAGGTTGAACACCATTTAAAAAAATAATCTAATTTCCATTAAATTCATGACCAATAATACTGATGATGGAAGTCACAATAATTTATCATATGATATTTATAAAACACCAAATATAGGTATTGATAGCCACACATAATATCACATATCATGTTAATAAGAACCATGACACATACCAGAACCATAAGATCTCTTTATAGTCAAATATCTTTCCCAAAAGTAGGTCATCAAATGAATAACCACTATAGGAAAACTGTGTTATTACGACAGGTCATTTGCGATGGGAATATATCTCATCACAAATGGTCCAACTGAAGACACATTTGCTACGGGAATAAATTCCCATCGCAAATAATGAGGTATTTGCGACGGTAAGAGATGCCTCATCACAATTGTTTTGGTGCGGATTTCGCACCAAAATAGAGGAGGGATATTTATGACGTGACGTATCCTCCCCATCGTAAATAGCATGCAGCGGTAAATCATATTCGCGACGGGACCCGTCACAAATAACCTTTTACAACACGAGTAGTTGTGACGGGACCCGTCGCAAATAACCCTTTTAACCGCAGACTATAATTAATGCACCAATGGTATTTGAGACCGTATGAATCCTCACTGTCACATATAGCAAGCGGCGGTAAATATTTTTTGCGATGGGCTCATTGACCGTCGCAAAATGTTCTGGTAGCCGGGGTATTTGCGACGGGTACCGTCACAAATATCCTTTTAACCACATGCTGTAAATAAAGTGCCGAAGGTATTTGCGATGGGTCTCGTCGCAAATACATATACTTGTGACAGTACACCAATCACAAATGTGACGGTCACAAATAATCTAACCTATATATACCCCCATCCATTTTTTTCTAGAACATCCAATTCTTCTCTACTTTTTCTCTACATTCTTCAGTTTTAATAGTTTTAATTTTTATTGTTTAGTGCAATTCGAAAGGGTCAAAAAGTTCAGCCTAAATTTTAAAGTATTTTTCTTTTATTTAATTTTAGATTACTTTTATTTTTAATATTAATTTTAATTTTATTTATTTAGTGGTAATTTATATTAATTTAATTTAATTTTTTATTCATATTTTGTTTTATTAGTAAAATGGTTTTGTTAGAGATAATTAGAAATAATTAGTAGATAAATAATATAATTTGGTATAATTATGTTCTTTATCAATCAAGTAATCATTTTCGGGATACGAACAAGTAGAGGTGGCTCTGGCACAGCTGTACCTAGGGGTGAATGTTCCGACAAGGAATCTCAGGCCTGACCCGTGATATCCTGGTACACGACAACGTGCCTTGCTGCACTCTTGGTTTGACACTCCCAGATGATATTTGTTTGGTAATAATCTAATTTAATTAGATATTAACTAATAATTAAATTAGTTAATAAATAATTTAAACAATGAGCTAGTAATTACCAAGTAATTAGAAAAATTACTAGATAATTAGAAAAATTACCAGATAGTTACAAAAAGTAAAAGATAATTAGAAAAACTACTAGATAATTAGAAAAACTACCAGATAATTACAAAAACTACCAGATAATTAGAAAAACTACCAGATAATTATAAAAACTACAAGATAATTATAAAAAATACCAGATAAATAATTAGATAAACTACCAGATAATTAGAAAAACTACGAGGTAAGTAATTAGAAAAACTACCTGATAATTAGAAAAACTACCAGATAAATAGAAATAATTTCACATTCTGTCTCCAAATGTAATATTTGCATTCATTTTCAAAATTATCAACCTCCTCACCAAAAGAGAGGTGAAAGTGAATGTAAATATTACATGTGGAGAAAGAATGTCAAGTTTCAACAATGAAAAGATAATTGTTACATAATATAAAATAATATATTATTTAAATATTAATAATAAACTAAGCAGAACAATTAGAGAATAAGAAGAAAAATTAGCGAATTAGCAAACAGTTAGCTAAAAATTAGAGAACAATTAGTGAACAATTAGAACAATTAGCGAATGTGATAGATAAACACGTTTGTTTTGGTTAACCAGTCATTATGCATATCTTCTCATTACTAATTAGTAACATAATTGATAATATAATTAGTAATGTAATATAATAATTATATTAATTTTATGATTAATATTTATGAAGAAATAATATTAATCTTCTTAAAATAATAAATAAATTATAAATTATTAAAATTATCAATATTCGCAACAAGCTATTATTAACATGTTCAAATGTTAAACGATCATCAATTTTTAGATCATGCTCAATAAGAAGTTTGTGTAAGACATGTTCGATGTGAACTCTATAATTTTCCTTGCTTGGTGAACCACCTTACAAGTAGGGTTTCAATGAAAGGATCCAAGTCATGTCTTCCTCAGCTATAAGAATTATATCACATGAACCATTACATAAACCATTCTTCCTTAAAAATTTAAGGGATTAAATTTTTAAGGAAGAATGGTCTATGTAAAGGGTCATGTGATATAATTCATATAGCTGAGGAAGACATGAATTGGATCATCTCATCGGAACGTCACATGCAAGGTGGTCAACCAAACAAGGACAATTATAGGGTTGACAACGAACATGCCTTACGCAAACTTCTTATTGAGCACAATTTAAAAATTAACGACCGTTTAATATTAGAACATGTTAAGAATAGGCTATTGCGAATATTGATAATTTTAATAATTTAATGGGCATGATTTCAAAATTATGTTATTAATTAGTAATAATTCTATTCAAAATTGTGTCTCTCGTCAGTAGTGGTAATTATTATAGTTTTTTCATTTAGAGAATTTTATTCACCTATAAAATTATTCAAAACCAGTAATGATTTTATATTTTATAGAAAAATATGGAACAAAGAAGTCGACAACAGTCATTATTAGATGACCGCGTTTGGATAAATCAACGTAGAAATCCAAATGGTTCTGGTTTAAATCCAGTATATATTGAGGGTGTAGATACATTCATAGTATTTGCGGCATCAAATTAAGAATTTGTTTCAGAAGGCACAATAAAATGTCCTTGTAAAAAATGTGCACTGAGAACGTATGACACTTTTGACAAAGTTGGGGGACATATTTTGCGTTTTGGATTTCAATCGGATTATGTTTTTTGGTATCAACACAGTGAACATAGTTCCAGAGAAGGTGATACTAACATGATTCCGAATCTATCTCGATTTCAAAATTCAGTACATGATGTTGCAGGTCCATTTGTTCAACATATAGAAACTCAGGATTATATTGATTCAACTCATGAGTTTGCACCGTCTTAATTTTATAAGTTGTTGTGGTCTGCTGAGAATGAATTATATCATGTTTGCAAGATAAGAAAATTAGAAGCAGTTTCAAAATTTATGGCTATCAAATCAGATAATAGAAAGTAAAATACTTGTTTTGATCAGATATTTACTTTGATTAAAGCACTGTTACCCGAAGTAAATGTTTTGCCTGCAAATTACTATGAGAGTAAGAGGCTGGTTCGGAATTTGGGACTTAGTTGTCAGAAGATTCATGCATGTTCAAATGATTACGTTTTATATTGTGGGGAAAATGAGTCGTTGGATAGTTTTCCTAAATGTGGGAAACCGAGGTATAAAGAAGCGCAACATGGGAAGTCTGGATTGATTCCTGTAAAACAACTGAGATATTTTTTACTTACATCTAGACATCAGCTTTTATTCATGTCTATGAATAACTCAACAATGACGTCATGGAACAAAACAAATATTTCAACTGATAAAAGCATGAATCATCCAGCCGATGGTGATTTATGGAAACATTTTGATAGATTACATCTGTCATATTATTTAGAAGCCCGAAATGCGTGATTGGGTCTTTCCACTAATGGTTTTTGTCCGTTCAGATCTTATGGTAGTCAGTACTCATGTTGGCCTATTTTTTTAAATCCTTACAGTTTAACTCCATGGATGTTGATGAAATAACCCTATATCTTTTTGACCTTACTAATCCCAGGACATCCGAAGAAGAATATTGATGTTTATTTGAAACCGTTGATTGATGATTTAAATTTATTGTGGAGTACCGGTTTCATTACATATGACGTTGTTGTGAAACATAATTTCATAATAAGAGCAACATTGATGTGGACAATTAGTGAATTCTCGACATATGGCATGTTATCTGGATGGAGTACACATGATCTGAAATCATGTCCTAACTGTATGAGAGAGGACAAAGCATTTATTCTCATCCATGGAAAAAACCTTTCTATTTTTACTGTCATCATATATTTCTTCCAGCTGATCATCCTTTTCACAGAAACAGATCTCATTTTCGAAAAGGCATAATTGAAAGGGATTGACCTCCAAAAATTCTATCAGGTACGGAGTTAAAATCAGTTTTATTTTCATTACCTCCCATTACATTTGGACCCACAATAAACCAACAAGAAAATTTCTGGTTTTGGGAAAAAGCACAATTGGATAAAACATAGCATATTTTGGGATTTTACATATTGTTCTGATTTGCTGGTTCACCACATGTTGGATGTCATGAATATTGAGAAGAACATTTTTGATATTTTGTTTCATATAGTTTTGGATACTCCAGGAAAGAGAAAAGACAATGTAAATTCACAATTAGATCTTGCCCAAATTTACAGGTTTCCAGAACTCGAAATGTTTGAGAATGTTAGAACAAAAAGGTTAATGAAACACAAAGAAGTCTATACACTGTCCAAAGAAATTAGCTTATTATTTTGTCAGTGGATTGCAGATTTGTGACTTCCAGATAGTTGTGCTTCCAATTTTGATATATGTGTAAATAATGGTCATATTACCAGATTAAAAGTCATGATTGTCATGTTTTAATGGAATGACTTATGCATATTGGATAAATAGGTCTGTTGAATTCTGTGATTTGGGATTCCATAACAGTCATATCATATTTTTTTCGGGACATTTGTGTGTCAAAAAAAGATTATGATGTTCTAAAAAACATGAAGATGTTGTTGTTGTAATTATATGTAAACTAGAAAAAATATTTCTTCCATCTTTCTTTGAATCAATGGAACACTTGATATTACATTTTCCATGTGTCAAAACCGCATGGGACGGAACGAGATGAATGTTGATGAAAGCGACAATCAATTATCCTTTTTTAACCAGCCAGAGCTTGGTTTCGGGGGAGTTCATGAACGATGGATTTTGGATGATGAACATCACAGAGCACATACGTATGTTCTGATCAACTGCGAAGAGATTACATCATTTGTAATGTAAGTGTTTCTATCACTTATTCTATCATTAATGTTACAATAAATATCTTTTTTTCATTGGTTATATGATAATAATATTAAGAAACAACTTCCACAAATTACAGCAGCTGCTCTCGAAGAATGCCGAAAGAAAAAAAATTCTCAGTGGTTCCAAAAACTGATAACATAAATTTTTAATGTTTTAACATCTCATTCAATTTATAGTTTAGTATATTGATAATTATTTCACACTTTTTCAGGTGTCTCGATATGCTGATAAAATTGACAAACAATTGTGTATATTGAGTAACCCACCATCCAAAATGGTTAAATCTTATAATGCATATGTGGTGAACGGTTTTAGATTTCATACACATGCATATGGGGAATAAAAAAATATAGTGAATAGTGGAGTTTTCTTGAGAGGATATCATCATAGAGAAAATTAAGTTGACTTTTATTGCAGGATTGATGAAATTATTGAACTCTGTTATCTAGTACAACATTACATAACGATGTTCAAATGTCGGTGGTTGGATACTGAGAGAGTCGTGAATGTTCATCTGACTCATGGAATCATCGATATTAAATATAAATGTGTTCTTGTAGTAAATGAACCATTCTTACTGGCTCAACAAGCACATCAAGTTTATTACACAATGTATTGTGCTTTGTCAAGAGAATTGACAAATTGGTGGAGAAAAATAGAAATCAAAATCAACACAATCAATTTAGGCAGAGTGAATGTGCTATCACTGATGTATAAGGAATTGATGTTTTTCAAAAGATTACTCAAAATCAATCTTTTTTACAAAGAGACGTGAGTATCGATGATGACACCCTACAATTAATAGTCGGTGATGACGATGATGTTAATTATGTCACAAATGAATGTGAAATGGTAAGGGTTGAAGAAACTGGAAGTCAAATGGATATCGATGATATTGAGGAGATATATGAAGATTACATCGTCAGATATGAAGATGATGATGAGGGTGAACATTGATACAATTAAATGATATTTATATATAATCATAACTAATATATATGTATATATAATAATATTTTTCAATTGTTTTCTAACAATATTTATTTTCTGTTTCAGAAGGATTCAGAAATAAATCGTCAGTTGTTGGAGGCTGATCTTGATTTCTATGAGGGCGATTTGGTGGCATCTGACATCAGCCTACAGGAGCTTCAAGAGTTATGCGGAGGGGGCGCGGTCTTGCCCGACTGATGATTCCTGACCCCATCACTGAGCGACATCCACGTCTTGAGTTTGATACACGCACATGGAAGTATGATAGCTTGTGCATTTTACAATGATTTCATTAATCTATTTACATAATAAATGTTTTATTATTTTTAAATTTTTACGCATATAGCAGTCGGACAGGGCATCGCTATCTTGCGCAACTATTTTTCTGAGCCATGGACCACATGGGAGTAGATTCCTATTGATGTGCAGCAGGCCATGTTCGACCAATGGATGGTACGTACGTAAATAAGTAATTTTTTTGAATGTTATTTCATTTATAACATGATATTTAAAGTTATTTGTAGGGTTTATGGTATTCGATCAAGGATACCATGCGTGACCCCATCCACGAGGCATGGAAGGTGGCCATGCATGATCGTTTTCTTCAGTTTTTGCACAACTTAGGAAGGGCTGCGATGAAGAAAGAAGGAGTGTCAGTGGTTGATGACTCCTATAGAGCGCACCGACCAGAGTACATTTCATCCCACATATGGGATAGATTATGTTCACATTGGTTGAGTGGTGACATTCAGAGGAGATCATCGATGGGGTGACAAAATCGAGGGAGACATGAGGTGACTCATCGAGCTGGGAGTCGTACATTCAGTACTCATAGACAGCATCTGGTATGTGATTTTATTATAAATATTTTATATAACATTAAATATTAACAATTAATTTTATATTGTTATAGGCTGTCGAGCAGCCTAACATAACGGAGTACGACGTATATCAGAAGATGTATACTGATCCAGCTACTGGGGAGATTAGAGGTGATCCCCAGTGGCAGATTGTGGTCAGTATTATTTGTTTTTCAATTTCAAAATTAGCTGCATATAATATATTCATGATTTTAATTTTAAATTGAAATAACAGGAGTCATATGAGGCCGCATCGTCATAGACTCAAGCTGAGAGTCAGGCCGAGACAGCTGATCAGGCCAGTGGCCATCAGTTTGATGAGGTGGCCTAGATGCAGGCGACCCAGTAGGGATTCGAGAAGGTCCGAGTAGTTGGTATCGGCAGTCGATTGACTCCTGGAGATTATTATGGCACTGCTGCGATGTCGGCATCCAGTATGAGGGGAGCTCGTGCATCATCTTACACTTCACAGTATGAGGATCGGTTGCGATCTCAGACTGAGTTGATAGAGAGTCTCTGTAAGGAGCAGGAGGAGATGCGTCAGCAGTAGCAGCAGTATGAGGAGGAGCATCGACGACAGTAGTAGGTGCATGAGGATCACATGAGTATGTGGCAGTAGCAGCAACATGAGAAGATGGAGTACATGCACAGACTTACTCGTGCATTAGGGATAGAGTTTTCTCCACCAGCTCCTGCAGATCCTCCCCCTCCCCTCACCCTTCTCTTTCGGATCAGTGATATTTTTTATGTTATAAAGTTTTTGAATTCAAAATATATATATTTTTCTATTCAGAGTTTCTGTCTCTCTTATATATTGTATTATTTAATTTTTATTTAATATTAGTAGTTTATTATTTATTTTATTAATAATAATATTATACATAGTATTTTAATTATTTTTTTATATTTTTTTGCCAATTTTGATAATTTTCATATTTTTATTTTCTAATTATTTTAATAATATTATAATCAATATTTTCAATACATAAAAAGTTTCAAATATTTTAACTAAAATTATATTTTTTAAATTATTTATAATAATATTAACTCTTTATATTATTATTATTATTATATAATATTATAATATTAATATGATAAATAATATTATTAATATTTTATAATAGTTAATATTTTTATATATATTAAAATTTTCAAATATTTTAATTTAATTATAATATTTTTAATATGTATAATAATAATAATATTATTATAATAATATTAATATTTTTTTATAATTCTTTAATTATTTCTAATAATATGACTTCTTTTTATTATTATTATTATATATTATTATAAAATTAATATGATTAATAATATTATTCATATTTTAGAATAATTATTATTTATATATATATTAAACTTTTCAAATATTTTAATTTAATTATTATATTTTTAATATGAATTATAATAATAATAATATTTTATTTTATTTTATTTTTTATACTTATTTGCGATGGGTCATCAGCCCGTCGCAAAAGGTTCTCGTCACAAATAATTCTTAATATATTTTTGAATATTTTTTGTTATACTTATTTGCGACGGTACGAGTAACCCGATGCAAATAGCATTTGCGACGGAACCGTCACAAATGTTTATTTTATGCACATAGTTGCGACGGGATGAGCAACTAGTCGCAAATAATTATTTAACGATTTTGTTAAACACATAAACTAGTATTAGCGAAGGGATGAATTCTCATCGCTAATAATATTATTAGCGATGGTCCTGTCGCAAATATAATTAGTTGCGACACCGTTTTCCACAACGGGCCATTTGCGACGGACCCCCGTCGCAAAATAGCCTATTTCCAGTAGTGAACTATTCAATAGGATTAATCCCTCAGTATATAAAATTTGTATCTTAACCACTATATCTTGAGGTGAAGAGTTCAATTCCATGTATAATAGATTATACCACCCATGACCCTACTAAATATATAGATTCATCTGAATGAACATATCCATCAACTATAATTTATTATTGGCCTCCTACACTACATGAGAATGAATCATCATGATTATATCATCAGGTATAATTTTTTTATTCACATGTGTCTTTGCAATCTCAATGTGGAATGAATGAAATTATTCAACCCATTAATGATATTTTAGATTCATATAATGGTGATTAAAGATCTATTTGAGGTTATTATGGTATATATACACCAAAAACCACTCTCCCAACAAGAAATTCTAACAAACAAATTGCATTAACCGAAATGGAAAACATAATATCTTGTGTTATGGAATTATTCTCATGAGGTCTTAATTGATGAAACATTTATTCAATGAATCAAAAATCCTACATCTGAACCACTCCCATCCTAATACCTAATGCATCAGAATAAATTGTATACCCTCCACCTGGATCTGAAATAATTTTTTTGGGAATTGGAGTAAACCTTTTATTAAACATTTTAATGGATACTTCTCAAAAATATGAATATAAAAATTTCATACCCTTATTTTTTAAGACTATAAAAGGTGCTACAAGTAATGATAAATAGTAAATGGATAACAAGTAATATCCAGATAGCCCAAATAAAAAATGTATATCCGAAATAGTTTTTGTCTACTATGAGGACACTAAAACTCTAAATATATCTAGATCATGAAATACTCCTTCATCTAAGATTATGTCACATAGTAAGTGATTTTTATTGATCATAAAGTATTAACTTATTATTTTATCACATGTCCAGTACTCTGTTAGTTTACAATTGTGGATATTAATGTTTTGGAATGATCATGTCTATTGAAAGAGTACACTAAGATATCATCCATGATAACTACAATAAATGAATCTTGATATGGGTGGAAAACTTGATTCATCTAGTCCCAAAAAATTTCATAAAAATTCATTAAAATAATCTGTATAACCATATTATTATAAAATCTATATATAATAAAAAAATTAAGCGATATATTTGATTTTCTAATATACACATGATGGTTCCCCAATCTCAAATCGATCTTCATGAATATCATATCTCCTTATATATGATCAAATATTCCATCTATATAAGTTATTGGATACCAATTATTTACGATAAAATTAATCAATGGAAAATAATCCATTGATTACTATCTTAATCACTTACTTTCATTGTGAAAGGAATCGTGAACCCCATAGATAATTATTAAGTCTTATGAAATTCATAGATTCCAGGTCATCTCACTACCTCATAAATTCCTAAAACATATTAGAAGAAATCATATAATGATTAATTTCTATCAACACATATTCCCACATACATTTAATGAAAAAATATACCTCTTTCATTGGATGAATTATTAAAAATATTGGGATATATCTACCATATTCATTATAATACAAGATGAAAATCAACAAGATGCCTTCCCTAATCATATGATTTAAGTCTAGAAATATGGGTAGACTTTACACTAAACACATGGTTCTTGGGTCTGTATTTTATCACTTTTTCAATTCATTCCCCCTTATTTTAAAATATAACTCTATCGAGTTATGATATGGACACCATATGGTGATAAAATTCAACACATGAAGGGTAGGGAACCAATTATTTCTTCTTTAGAACGATATCAAATCCTTCTATCATAAGGATAAAGAGGTTACCATTTAAATGATAACCTCTAATCCTGAGGGGACAATTCCTACATTGGTGTACATTTTATCCATGCACTCCTAATAGTGTATCCCATCATGTAACCCCATAGGAGTAATAAACATGAGGCCCAAGGATTTCCATGGAAGAAAATGATATAAAAGAGTGTGAGTAACCTATGACAAATTAAGAAAATACCAACGTTGAGGAAATTATGATCATACCTCTCACCATATATAGTTTGACATTATTCCTCTCATGTAGTAGATATAATGAATATATATACTCTAATACCCAACCATGAGCCAACTACGGAAAACCATGGGTATGTACACTCTAATGAAAATACACATCTTAGGTCTCGACTCCTCGACAACTTATACCTCCTTAACATATAAGATTGAATGTACTCCAATGCCCCACCTAAAGTGGTGTTACTGATCGTACTAAAAATTATTGATATAGTGAGGATCCTCTCCCACTCATATATGAGGGAATCGATCAGAAGAATATATGAATAAGACTTATTTTTTCATAGGCTCCACAGTCCACTATGTCTCATTTTTATTGAGGATTTATGTGTCCATATCACCAACACAGATGGAATATATAAAAAATACCAATGTGAATACATTGGCTATTACTACGCTATCAAGAACCTCCTAGAAAATTCATCCTAACACTGGCTAAACTAAACATCCTTAAAGATAAAGTTCATTTCCCTATATATTCTACATCCCTCATGTCTCACTCGGTAATAAGGTCATATTTAACATTCTATGAAATTCTAGAAATTCAGGATATATTTATCAATGTCTGGTTATAACACTTGAAAAACTCCATAAAAATATAACTTTGGATATCTTTTCATCATGAAATGTTTGTGAAAATTAAATGAAACTATATTAAACATGTTTAATAGTCCATAATATAAACAGTTCAGTTTTTTAAGATATGGAATAATTTCACCTAATTGCCTCTCATAATTTTGAGAATTTAGTAATAATTGAAGCTATATTGAAAAATAACAACACTATGCCACAATAATGATCACCCTTGGTTAGAATATCCCTATATTACTTGGAAGAGACTCAAATAATATATGCGGTCATATTGAACCTCTTTTATGGAGGTGTCTCCATGTGCCCTAGTAAAGATTATATGGACTCTATCTATGATTCAGTAACCTAGAGTCCACTCTTCCTAGAAAAACTATGTGTGTGATACTACATAATTTCCCCCCTCAATTATGACATTTTATGTGAATTTAATCATGATACCTTAATAGAATACACCAAGAATTGAATCCCTTGTTGAAAATTAGTATCGGTACACAGTCTTGGTATAATAGGAGGTAGACCTGTATATTCCTCATGTATCACTACTGGAAGGATATGTACCACAGATTTAAGATACTGGATATGAAAACAATCTTGGTGTTCGACCAGTGTCTATTGTGGAGGAATATATTTATATATCCAATCACACTCCTCAAAGAACATAAATTTTTATTAAAATTTAATCATTATATCAATTCAGCAAACATGTTCTCATTACCCATGATATAATAACCAAACACGAATGTCTAATGTCTAGGTATTGGCATGGTCTGTTATGTTCATTTGGATGGGTTTTATTAAAGTGATTTACAATTGATATTTTGAGAGGAATATGATCTATACATTATAATTACAGTACCCAATTTAACAAAATCCAGTTCATATTCTACAGTTTAGAATTAAAAAATTATTATTATTATATAAAATTCCATTTAATCCATTATAATTACAAATTTTCAGTGTCATAATTTTAATGATACACAATAAAAAAATTATGTAACAATAATAAAACATTTAAAAAAATTAATAGAATGCAATTGGACATATATGATTAATATATTATATGAATCACTATCACAATATTATATATGTACATGCCCTATAAATTATAATTTGAATACATTTAATCAACATAGACTAAAATTTCCGTATATAGAAACAAGTCCTTCACATCTAAAAAATGAAATAATGGTTAATTAGTGTCCCACCCTCATTAAATGGGAGAAATCACTTTTAAATTGATATTAAAATTTAAATAATCCAATTATTCTTTATCCATGCAATACAATATTGATCATTTTCATATATAACCATAATGTCAGAAACAGAATCCCCATGTGGTATAAGGGATTCATGAAAATAGATACACTAATATGGCATGGATATGGTGGAAATTTGACTATATAAATTATTATAATGATCCTTGTTTAATGATTTATTTCTATAATAGGCCAATGAATAAATTCCATAACAAAATAATCTCATAGACAATGTTCATCACCCAATAGTGAAATATGAACAGCTATAATAGGAGAAAATTAGATCACCATGTACCATACTATGATATTTTTACCCTATTCATGGAGTACACACAATAACATACTATTCACCAAAAAAATATTCATTAAAATCTCTTTAATAACAATTCAAAATAGTAGTTAACAGAAAAAGGACACTAATTCTATAAGGACCATTTTAAAATCTTGAAATTTAGTGAAGAAATCATTTCATCTCACATTGAGGAAATTTTCAAGTATATAGATTTAGAGAATTTTTACATAATACATTGAAAACATTACACATTAATACAGAGTGGATACCATAAAAACAATATTCATTTCTTCCAATATATAAAACATTTCATATAAAACATTATTTCTTTGAAAAATCATTATAGCATTTATCATGGATTCCTTGATTGTCTTACATTTCCTTATATCCAGTTAAAATAATTTAAAAACATGGGATGAGGAGAAAAATAATAATAAGGTATATATAAAAAAGGAAATAAAACATTAGTCCATGAATCATTGTAATATACGAAATCAATTTCAAAAAGACTTACTTGTTACCAATAAAAACATACTTTGTGAAACATGATATTTAGATGATATTTCCACAGAAAATATAGTTCATAAATAGAAACATAATGGTATATTTGGGAACAACTTACATAATATTAAAATCCTATTGGCTACCTTATAATTTGTAACACTCAGGCAACCTTACAATTTATGTCAACATCATAGTTACACTTTTTGTAACTATATGACCAAATTAAAACATACACATACCCAATGAATTGGAATGAAATACAGGTTCTAGCTTTTACCATAAAAAATTTCCAAGTACCACATCATAATCATACAATATGAATAATTTCATAAAAACATTTCTTTTGAAATTCCAAAAATCGATTTTTGAAAGAGAATTTTAAAAGAGATGTTCCTAATAAATATCATATAATCGAAGAGAGTCATTGTAGAATGGATGAAATATGTATATAAACCATGAAAACACATATTTAATCACAATATAATTCAATTTCAACACAAAAAAATTTAATAACACATAAATAATGAAGTAGATGGTTTACCCAAAGAATGGAAATTGGGTTAAGAATTCACTTACCTCAGGGTTGACTTACTACAAACACATTGAAACCTCCTGTATAATGGTTAAAATAGTGTTATTAATATCTTAATGAAATATAGTAATGTTTATAAAACCTTATATTATAATTTCATAACATCATTTCACCCTTTAATAATATGTATTTTCTTCCTTCCATAGTCTTTATTGCGTTCTTTGCATGATTTGCATGATCGGTTCATGATAGATAATCTAGTCGTCGGAAGTGAAACTCTAGAATTGGAATCGATGGTATTAAAATATTTCTATGAAAATAATTTATACCATTTACCAAATTTAGTTTTAACATAAGGATGATTTATAAGTTAAAACATTGTTGATATTTCTATAGGTCATTTTGGCGATTTCTTATTGTAATGACCTCAATTTTTTTATAAATAAATATAATGTGTAAATAATGATTCACAAAACTTATATAGGATATATTACATAAATTATAATATAGTTAAAACATAATAATGGTTGGATTACCAATCCTGAAGGAAGTAAACAATTTGAAATCACATCATCCACGATGAAGGTGAATAGAAATATCACAGATGGTGTTTTAACATCATGAATAAATGGGAGATGAAAAGAAGTATATTAATGAGTATTCAATAAACATGATGTAAAAAAATAATATGTAATATACTATATCATTCATGATTATTGGATAAGGGTATGTTAGGTATGAAGAACAATAGAAAAGAAAATGAAAAGAAAAGAAAGAAAACATAAGAGTATTTTTACCTCTTTATCTCTTATCCATGAAATCCTTCTTAATGCCCTTGGTTTTGGACATTTGGTGATACCAGCTAGTCTAGGACGTGGGGAAGAGACTTGTGAGGTGTACTGGGCATAAAATAGGTAAATTCATGGCTTGCGAGGTGTGAGATGAGGAGATGATTGAGGGTGGTATTTACAGTGGAGGAGAGAAGGTATTTTACTTTATTTACAACATTATTATAATATTTTTTCTTAAGACTTTGAATAGTCATGATTAATGTGACCCTAAATAGTATGAGTAACAATTTAGTTCTAAAAAATTTGGATTAAAAAAATTATGATGTCATAAATAGTGTATTTAACTGATAATTTGAATATATGTTATTTTACCGTATTTGACTATTCATTTAAAATTTTAATATTTCAAAAAAATCAAAAAAATTTATCCTAACCATTTTTCAACCTTAATAATTCAAAAATATACTCCTTTATTCAAAATAAATTTCTAAATAATATTATGTTAATTTTTTATTAAAAACACAATTCAATAAAATTTAAATTTTTAATTTTATAATACATTTTTTAACACCGTGAACAATAAATCATGTTTTCATTAACATAAATCCTTAATAAAATAAAATAATAATACAACTTATTATTCCTTATGATCATATTACTATTCATATTACAACTCATAAGGTTCTATTACTATTCATCAAAAAAGGATGGTCCTATCAGACTATAAATAACTTACTGACAACAATTGTTGATGGCCATTTCATGAAATTAAAAACATAAAAGAGGCAATATTAGGCATATATGATAGTTATAACCTTATAATTAAAACAATGTTTCATGAATCTAAAATTAATTTTAAAACCATTAGTTGTTACATTATACCAACCTTTTGAAAATTGCACCTTGGTAATTTTATATTCTCATTAAACAAGTAAGGGTTCCTTTCCTTGGAAGAATTTTTACATTCTGATGGTGTCTCATCAACCACATGGCTTCTCCACAAAACCATTACCAAGTGGATTACATTAATCTGAAATACATGTTCCCCTTGATCATTAATCAAAATTGGGTTCTCTTTATAAGAATGGTTCTCTTCTATATGAACTTGTGTGTGGCTAAATACATGATATGATTCGGGCATATAAGTTTTCAATGTCAAAACAAGAAAACACTATGTACATGAGATTAATTCTGAGGAAGACACATGTTAGGAAATTGGTGCAACTTTCTCCTAATTTTTTTATGTTATAATGAACCATGTAATTATATTTCCTTAAAAACAAAATCACATGACCCTTTTCCATGGTGAGATTCTATAAAAAACAAGATCACCTACCAAAAAAAGATAAGTCTTTCCTTGGGTTGATGAAAAAACATTCATGACTTCTCTGAGATTTCCTCATGTGTTTATGGATCATTTTCACTTTCTCAAACACTTCCCCTACTAATTCCTGTCTGATTAACATTCATTTCCCAACATCATACAAAGAATCTAGATTTCAACTCTATTTCCCATACAATGCCTCTAAAGCTTCCATCTATATACTGGATTGAAAACTGTTATTTTAAGAATAATCAACTAAAGAAATATGTTGATCCCCATTGAACAAACTCTATTAATATCCTCCAAAGTATGAATTTTTCATTCTATGTACCAATCTTCTTGAGTTTGAAAAGATATACTGATATTTAACTATGTTGCCAATAACTTTTGAAGGCCTATTATAAGATAAAAGTAAACCTAGGATCCCGATAAAGTACAACAAAAAGTGGAAATCCAGGGAAGCTGACAATATCATTTAGGTATAGTCGTGAAAGCTGACCAAATGACATTATATCTCGAATAGAATGTTAATGTACAGATTTTTTCCGACGATCAACAACAACCCGAATTGCATTATTAACTCATTAAGACTTATGTATCCCCCCACAAATTCCATGGATAAATTATCCCATTTCTAGTATGGCATTAGAAAAGTATGAAGCATCCCCTTCGGTAACTCTCATACTGCTTTAACTTGTTTACATATCAAAAATTGTATAGTAAATTCTACATTATCTCTTTTCATTCCATCCTACCTATAATACTCATTAAGGTCTCTATACATCATAATACTTCTTGGATGAACTGAAAATGGATAATTATGATCATCACAAAATAAATATTACTTTAACTAAGAATCACATAGAACACAAAACCTTTTCCCAAATATTAAAACACAATCATTATCAAGGTTAAATTCTAGAATCATACCAATTTTAAAATATTATACCATTTTTAGTAGCTCAATGTTTTACTTCTACACATGCTAAATTTTGTCTCATAATGATGACTACACTAAATCATGAAACAAAATAGAGGTATTTCTTGAACCCAAAACATCAAATAAAAAATTCATCAAATCATTAATCATGATATCATGTTCCAAATGCCACATGGTTAATGATGCATGATGTTTCCATCTGAAGGAATACACCATTTTTTTCTTTTCCCATATATAAATTGATCATACAATCGTATTCATTTATCAGTTTATGCCATCTTCTCCTACTCATAATGAATTTCTTCAAAGTGAATATATACTTCATAATTTTATGGAATGTATATATTTTACAACTCTTTCCGAACAAATGACGACTCTAAATGTTTCAAAGAAAAAACACATATAAAAATTACAAATCGTGTGTGGGATAGTTTAACTCATGAGGATTTATTTTTCATGAAGCATGATAAATTACCTGATCAATCTATATAAAACACAACCAATTCTCTTCAATGAAGCATAATTGTAGATGTCAAACTCACTATATCGGGATGGCAAGGCCAAAACTCAATAATTCGCCAATATCTTCATCTATTCCTAAAAACTAACATCACATTTTTCTGTACGAATAAAATTATCCCCTTTTGGTGTAAATATAGTTATCGAGATAGTTAATCACGCAATGTTTTTAACAAATCGTCTTTAATAACCTGCTAATCTAATAAAACTATGAATCTCTGTAACATTTTTTAGTCATGGAAATTAATCAACCACATATGTTTTGGAAGGATCAACAATTATTCCATCCTTATTTTATAATGTTTCAAATAAATTAAATCTATAGAAACCATAAATCATAGTGGATAAAATTTCCATATTCTTTCTTTTCCTTTATGTATGTTAAAAATACCCTTAGATTCTTTGATTCTTTCCTTTACTCTTAGAAAATAAATTTTTTCCATCAAAAAACACAACAAAAAACATACCCAGGAACTGATGAAATATTATATTCATAAATTAATGAATAGAGTAGGTTCATTAGATAACCCTAATGGTTTAACAATAATTTCAAAATTCTTATATATAGTACAAAAATACGTTTTCGGGATGCCACCTTCCATCACCTTCAGATGATGGTATCCAGATCCCAATTAAATATTGGAAAAGTACTGAGCTCCCTAGAGCTGAACAAAAAATATATTGATATAAGGTAAAAGATACTTATTTTAAATAGTGATGTTATTAAAATATCTATAAGCATTGAAAAGTTAAATGGAACCATCTTTCTTTAAAAAAATAGAAGCACCCCATGGTGAAGTTCTAGTATTAAGGAAAACATAATCAAGAAACTCCTAAAACCAAATTTTCAATTCAATAATTTAAATTTGACCAATTATATAAGGGGGTTTTATAATTGGGTTAGCATCATTAACTATGTAAATTGTGAATTCAACATCCCGATCAGGTATGACAATGGGTAACTCATCAAAAAAACCTCAAGGTATTCATTTAACAATGGCACATAATTAATATGAATAGATCCCTTTGTTTCATCAATATGAGTATGGTAACTTTCATTTCCATTTTCCAAATTTTCTCAGCTTTTTGATGTTTTATCAATTGTATGTGTTTGTTCTTGAATAAAAACTGAAACACTTTCTAAAAAATTAATTATTTAGGTCTAATGTCAGTCATCGCATGATAAACTGAAATCCATTCCATTTCTTGAATAAAATAAAACTCTACTATGTGAAAAAAAAGTTTTTTTTGGTAATTTCTTGACACAGTCTACAATATAAATATTCTTATATTTTATATTTTTCATAATATTTTCCCCAGATGTTATATCAAAATGTTTTTGTCTAAGTTGTTGATGTGGTATTTCTAATTTACTAGAAAATTCCTCATAAATAAAAAAATGTGTAGACCCCATATCGAACAAAACATTAGAAAAATATGAATAAAAAAATAAGTTACAAGATGAATCTTCACTGGATGTCTTGACATCTGTTGTTGTTGTCGTTGTGGTTCTCAGTATAACTTTCAGATTATATTCTGGCTTCTTTTCAACATTCAAATGTCTATTTGGGAATGAATTTTCATAATGAACCATGTCCCCTCATTTGGAAAACATAACAGTTTTCTACTCATGATTAGTCTTAGGATTATTTTCATTAAAATCACAGTTCACATGTTCAATCACTAAACATTGAATACACCTTCGAGTTTTGGTAAGGTAGTACCCATGGTTCTTTTTCCATACATTTCACAAACTAGAAACAATAATTTCTTACCATTATATTTATTTGGTTGATTTTTACAAATCATTATCCATCTATACATCTAATATTCCATGTTGTCAAAATGAAAGTTATCATCACCAAACTCTATCTCTTCCCTCTCATCACATTGTGAATGCATCTATTATCTTTTGAATTCATGGGATGCCAATACCACTCGTTAGCTTAGCTTTAATCTGAAGTAAAAGCGGTTGATATTGAAATCAATTTCTAGATTGAAATCAATATCTAGAATAAGATTTGGTGTATACAATTTCAGTTGGGTGATGTTTCTTTCATTCATAACCACTAAATATTCATTTTTTTCTTCAATTCAATTAACTTATTCTTCATCTTATTTCTCACCACCTTAGGAAGATTTTTTTAAGATAATGACTTTGAAATTCATCCCACTCTACGGTATCAATATCTTCTATATCCCATAAAATATTTACCATTGACCACCAATGATCAGATTCACCATTATAATGATAAACAGAAAGACTTATGTTTTGATTTTATGAACATACCATAACATCGAATATATTTTCAAGGACATTAATCAATCATTTAGCCACTACTATGTTATAATATCCGAATAAATAAGGATGTTGTTGTCTTTTAAAATGTTCTTGTATTGTCATGGTTTTTTGTTGTACCTCGGGTTTATCTCAAGCATTGATGACACCATAATATATGTCTTGTGTTATTTGGGTCATTACTGTAATAAAATGATCGGTCCCAATCCCTACCATCCCATGCTGCAAATTCAGAAGGTTATTGTTTTTTTAGTGCCTCTACTCTTTAGGTTCCCTATTTCTTTTGTGGACAACCATTCTGAACAAACATATCATAGATGAGGAAACAAGGTAATTATCAATTTCTATAACATTTTAAATTATTCAAAATGTAAAAATTATTTATAATAATCTATTAACATCACCCTTAAATTTAAATTTATCAAAACCATCATCTGATACCAACTATAAAGGCACAATGATATTACAATACATGATATTGAATTTTTGTCAAGAAATCACATCCTTTCACATTGAGGTTGTTTCCATGTGTATGGAATTAAATAATTGGACCATAATACAATCATAACATTACACATTAATACAGATTGTATACCATAAACAATATTCATTTCTTCCAATATATTAATCTTTAAAAAAATTAGGATTACATTGGAAAATATTCATAACATTTAACATGGATTCATTCTTTGTCTCACACATCCTTATAAACATTAAAAATAATTTAGAAGTGTTCAATAAACCTAAAATCATGTTAAGGTAGATAAAATGAAAGAGAACCACATTAGTTTGTGGATACTTCTAATGTATAAAATCATTTTAAAATAGATATACTTGTCACCAATAAAAAGAAACTTTGTGAAACATGTGGTTTCAATGATATTTACAAAAAACATAAAAATCATAAATTGAACCATAAATGTATATTTGGGAATTAATTACATAATCTTGTAGCCCTCTTGGATACCATATAATTTGTAACTGTCATGGATACATGATAATTTGTGTAACCATCGCACTTACAATTAGTAACCATACATACGACCTAAAAATTATACACACCTAATGAATTAGAGATAATTATAGGTCCCACCCTTAATCAAAAACAATAACCATGAACATGAACATAATCTTTCAACATGAATAATTTCATAAAAACATTTCATTTTAGTTTTGTCAAACAGAATTTTAAAAGAAGATTTTAAAAGATTATTCCATTATCAATTTAATATAAATGAAGAGAAACTTAATATAGTGGATGGGATATGTATATAAAATATAAATAAACGTAATTGACGATAAGATAATAAAATTTTAAAAAATATTACTTCATAAAAAATTATGTAGAATGTTTTCCCAAAGAATCCATATCTTGTTAAGAATTCCCTTACCCTAGGGTTGTCTTACTTCAAACTCATTTAAAACTCATGTATAATGGTTAAAATTGTGTTATTAATAAATTAATAAAAAGTATTCATGATTATAATATCTTATATGGTTGTATCATAATATCATTTCACCCTTTAATTAATATTATTTTGTTCCTACCATTGATTTGGGAGGGTTATTTACCCGATTTTCATGTCCGGTTCATGATAGATATTCCTATAGGTTGGAAGTGAAAATATAGAAATGTAATGGTTTGGTATTTTAATATTTTAAGAACAATAAATTTTACCATTTATCTTTGTTAATTTTTACATGGAGATGATTCACATGAAAAAACAATATTGATATCTGTTTCGGTCATTTAGGCGATTTTTTTATCATAATGTATATAAATTAATAACATGTGTAGAAAATGATTCTAAAACAATATATAAGATATAATACATATATAATAATCTGGATTAACCATACAATATATTTAATGAACAACGTTCATTTAAATCAATCAAATTGAATTCACATCATCCATGATGTCGGTAAATCGACACATCACAGACGATGTTTTAATTTCTTGAATAAGTGGGAGAGGATATGAAGTATAATGAATATTCTTCCATAAGCATGATGAAACATATAATATGTAGGATAATGGATAATTCATGCATCTTGTATATGGGTATGTGAGGAAAGAAGAATAATTTAAAATAAAATGAAATGAAATTGAAGAAAACAAATGAGGATGTTTACCTATTGATCATTTCTCTTTGAGATCCTTCGTAAGGCCCTTTGTTTTTTCCATTGGTCTGAAAAAAATCTCTAGGACGTGGGTAAGATCCTTGGGAGTAGTATTAGGTAGATCTGAGGTAAATATCAATTCATGAATGGTGTGGGAGGAATATGATAATGTGGGATCTATTTATAGTGGGGGAGAGGAGATATTTTATATTATTTTAATTACTATTAAATTATTTTCTCAAGACTATGAATATTCATGATTAATGTAACTTGAAACAATAATAATATATTTTGAGTTCGAACCAAGATGGATTATATAACATATTATGTCAGAAATAGTATATTTAACTAATAGTATGAATATATGGTATTCTAATGTATATCATTGTTCATAAACAATTCAATAATTTTAGAAAAATCCCAAAAATTTACCCAAAACATTTTTCAACACGTAGAATTCAAAAATGAACTCCATTTTTTAAAAATAAATTTTTAAAAAATATTAATTTAGTTTTAAAAAAAATCATAATTTATTTAAAAATAACAATTTTAGATCTATAAGTCATTATTAACACCTTTAAAATTTTATCAAGTTATCATTATCTTAAATACTTATGAAAATAAAATTATTATAATATTTATTATTCATTTGGGTCATATTAGTATTCATATTACTATTCAAAATTGTAGGTTACTATTTAACAAAAACACATGTTGGTCTATCAGACACCAAATAAATAACTGATCATAATTTTAGATAAATGCTTTTCGAAATTAAAAACATATATGTGGAAAATTAGGATTAAATAATAGTTACAACTATCTAATTAAAACAATGTTTCATGAAATTAATTTTTTTTAAACCATGGGGTGTTACAAATACCCTTATAGGACAACCCGAACATGGTCCACTATTAGGTAACCGAACCAAGTTGGCTACATGGCCTAATGTATGCCTTCTTTATTTCCAAAAGATTATGAGTCACATTTAGGTCCTATGTTGAGTCTATGGGAAGACAATGACATCAAGTAGAACTGTAGAAGTCTACAAATTAAATTTTTTTAAAAATTATAAAAAACAATAATACTATAAAGCAATCAAATTAAAACATCTAGGTATAAAAAATTTCTATGTAACCATAATATCATTGTTATATAAATAGTTGTTGATGTAATGGTACTATAGAGACATAGAAATCATTAAAAACTATGAATATTACATATAAAAAATACATTGGTAGACCAAAATACATAAATTAAAAAATATTTGATGCCTAATCTTGGTTCTCTTCACCCATAAACCATCATATCCTTGTATTAGAACATCCAAATATAGAACATTTCACATGTCTTGAACGAAAACAACGATGAATTTAAGGGTACCAATTAGTCACATGTATGGGGTTTCATTAAAAATAGTAGTTCACCTCTAATGGTGATTATCAAAACTACATTATGTGGGTATAAATATAAAACTATGTGTGAATGCATATAATCAGAAGAATAAGAAACCAAAACAATTACATTGTCCGGATTGGGATCATCATGGGATTCCAATTGAACCATGCCCATTTCATGTTAATCAAAACAAATGCAAATTAGAAACCAATATTAATTCATTTCACAAGAATAAAATAATACTTTTCAACTAATAAAAGTAAATGTCGGTGACCCAAGATAAAATCGATGTATCCTTGACTATATATGGGACATCCATCTCACATTAATCACCATAATACCTAGAATATGGATCTAATTTTAACTGAGGGGTACTCCCTTGGAATTATACTATAAAAATTATATAATTAGGTAATTCTTATTATTAAAAACTAAATTTCATGATAATAAATACTATAGTACAATTTAATGGTCAATGGTGTCATGTGTCTTAACACAACTAATTGAATACAAGGATTCCTACACAATTACCACTTATTTATCCAGAAGAAGGTCCATGATAAATTAAATCCATTTGTAAATAGTAAAATGTCCATGTGGTAATACATAACTATTTTCAATTCTATTTAAATCAAAATATATCAATTTTATTTAAAAATGAAAATAGTGTGTTTTTGTGTTCTTATCTTCAAATAATGTTTTACAAAAGCAGTAATAGGTAATGTTGATTTCCATACTATATTGCTATTATTAATTTAATATTTATTAAAATAAGTCCATTTTAAATATGAATACAAAAAATGTAAGAGGTGTTAATGGGTTATGATTATAAGGAATTTACTGAATGGGGTATCCCTGGTGTGGTTCAAATCTCCTACAAGGTCAATGATGTCATAATAGGGTCTTTGTCATGGTTACAACAATTAATTAAATATATTTCATAATTCTAGGAATCAAAATTTAATTCTGTTGTATAGCACAATAGACACACATATAAATTGATGATAAATTTAGTGGAATGGTATATACACATACCTAATTGAGGTCGAGTAATAATCATCCAGTATCATAATGTCATGATTCCTTGATTTGATGAAAAAAGGGAAAAAAATACCATGTAAATTGGGAATTCAATCATTCACATAAATAACCATCAAATAGAGATATAAACAAATAAAATAAGGTATTAGATTGAATCACATACAATTTCATAGTTAATTTTATAGATGAAATATTAATTGGATTTCATATGGGAGAGAATAACAAGAACCAAGGATGAAGGGGGAGTGAGGAGCACCAGTGGAGGAGGGGTGTTTTTTAGGGAATGAATTAGAATATGGGGTTTATAATATATTAATAATTAATGGTAATGTGTAATTTTACTAATTTTAAAAGGGGTGTGTGGTTTGGATGCACATTTTGGCCAAACCAGGTTCCAACTTTTCTTGAATAGTTATGTGGAACTACTCATATGGGATGGGCACATAGTATTCAAGACCAATCCAAGCCCATTGATATCCCATATATAATAATCCTATAGGCGATCATATGTTAATTTTATCACTCTCACATGGTTTATCAGTCCATGATATTTTTTATTCATGTCACACAATTGATCCATACTGTTACTATTAATAATGAATCTACCATTTTTGTCTATTTTATTCACCAAAAACCAGATCATCGATATTCGAACAGGCCCCAGATTCTCCATAACCATTCCATAAATAATTATTAACTACCATTATATGAAAAGAAATATATTTATATAGAAATTGTTGGGGTTCAGTTTTAAATGGTAACCCATTGATAAAAAATTCATAAAAGTTCCTAGAAATAGTGAAAACACCCCAATTTCAGTAGAATTGATATTATTGGGATTATTTTGAGAAAAACAGTGGATTGAATTGAATGTTTATTTTATGAAATTATTTGATGTCTTTACATGATCGAAATTTATTCAAATTAAATGTTATTAAAAAGTCATTAATATGAAGATATGTGATGTTAATAATATTTTAATGACTTATTATATACCCCATTTACTGATTTTATGTGAAATGTGCATAATCTATGTGAAATAATAATGTTTTCCTACTAAGTATAATTTTTGAGCATTTTTAGAAGTAATCCAATTGAGTCAGTTTACTATTTTTTTATAACTCTCCCCCCAATTATCCAAATTGTGTGTTTATTTCTTTGTTGGATTCCTAACTGAATATAAAAAATTTCATTAGAAGGATGCATGGGCCAATTATTCCATTTGAAAATCACGTGGACCACACAAGATGACCCAAAGAATTTGTGAAAAAGTTGTACCATCCATGATGATTGAGTTACTAGTCTAACTACCGAAGCCCAATTTTTTTTGAAACTCTACCATATGTTCTTGATTATCCAAAATAATCATGGATAAAAATTTCAGGGCCCAAATCTAATAAAAATGGGCCCAAATGAAGCGTTGAATTATAGCCCTCCATTCTGGTCAGGAATTAAAATCCGGAAACTATTCATGACATATCTCATGATGTAATCATAAAATCTAGATGAAGATTTTCAGTGTGAAAGAGGAGATATAGGCGGCCTACCTTGTTGAAGAAATAATTCGGATTTGAATGCATGTTCATATTCAAAAACCCTTTCACATTTTAGACTTCAAAAAGATTGGATTGAAATGGATAAACTAATTTTGATTAATAAACCGGTCATAACATTGGCTACATAGGTCCAAATGACTCCAAATTTTGAGAGAGGTCTACAAACATTATTATACACAACTTTGAAGAAGGAGATATCTCGTCATTCAGCTGTCTAAATAGCCAACGGTGTGGTATAAATGGAGGGACAGATTGGGGATGAAAACAGTCCACTTCATTGGGTTATAAATGCATCCCCCTCCTCTCATTAAAAGGGGTTGGTATTTCAGAAAAGAGGAGAATCAATTGGCACGGCCAAAGAAGTGGAAAATTCTTGGGAGGATCATTCATACTCATGTTTTCACTTGATATATCCTTCCTTCTCTCTTTTTTTCCTTTCACTTTTGTGTTGTTATTCGTTTATAATCTTGGATGTTTGTGTTTTTTAATTCTATTTTAATGAATGTTTCTTATTCAATATCTCTTATTCTAATCCACCTTCTTATATATTAATATTAATTTTCTTAAAATAGTTTAAATAGAGTTGAATTTACATCCCTTATTTTGCTTCCTCATTCTGTCGAAAGTCCATTAATTTAATTCTCATCATTGTTCGTGTGTGTGTGTTTGACGCACAAATTTTTTTATCTCTTTAATTTTATTCTATTCTTAATTTATAAACATAATAATTCTAACCAGATTATTAAACACCAAAATGGTTGATTAAATATATTATTGGGGTGACTCAAAATTTAGGGATGTTAAGTGATTGAGAGTATTTGCAAGACGAGTATACGTTAATTTAGAATTATGTATGTTGGACTTGACATGTCATGGATTAATGACATATTTTGTTTAACATGTGGATTCCATTGATTATTGGAGCCATAAATACACTACCATAAACAAGAAATGGTAATTATTAGAACCCTATGTTAATTTGAGGCCTTGATTAAAGCCTTAACACATAGGAAATCCAATCAACGTTATCTTGGGAAGTGGGTTTTAATTTAAAGGAAATATAATACAAAGCTCATGGATATCACAAGATTAACTCCCTAATGATTAAATCACCCCAATCATTATCAATTTGTTAAATAAATTATATTTAATCAATCATTTCAACAAAGCTCTACAAAAAACACCCCCTAATAAAAATACATTCAACTAAAAACAAATGACTATTACAAAGTATCATCACTGAGGATTCGACACGAGTATTGCTATACACATTAGCAGAGCACCAGAACGTTGACCGGTCGATAGGTGACAATCATCCATGTGTTTCGAATGGCACCATTTCTGGGGATGGTTCATTTAAGTATTCATTTGATTCAGGTTATTGTAAAAATAAATAAATATAAAGTGAAAAAAATTGATTAAAACAAAATGAAAACCCCCTCTTCTCATAAAAATAATAAACTGAAAAAAATACAAAGGAAACCCCATCTTTCTTGTTCTTCCAAAATCTATCTGAACTCCCTATAACTTTCCAAACAATCCCACATATTTTCTTGGCCATGAAATTTTGCGAACACTTCTCTAACATAGGAGGAACATAAAAGATAATCAAATAATTCAAGAACCAGTCCTTGTCCAACAAATTAAATTAGATATGGCCAGTCCTAGGGAAAAACACTTAAATAACTTGTTGCCCCTGATCTGAATTACAAAACTATTGGTATTAAATATCCAAAAATAGAGGCTGACATTGAACTTAAATCGGGTTTGATTCATCTTCTCCCTCATTTCCATGGGCTATCCGTTGAGGATCCACATCTCCATCATAAAGTGTTTAAAGTAGTGTGCTTTACCACGAAGTCTCAAGGGGTTTCTGAGGAACAAATTAAACTCCAAGCATTCCCTTTCTCCCTAAATTACACTGCCAATTCATGGCTTTATTACCTCCCTCCTGGTTCAATAACCACATGGAATGAAATGAATCGACTTTTCATTGATAAATTCTTTCCTGCTTATCTTACTACTTCTATCCGAAAGGAAATAAGTGGTATCCATCAGTTCCCAACTAAAACACTCCATTAGTACTGGGATTGGTTCAAAAATATTGTTTCAACCTGCCCACATCACCAAATTCATGACCAACTCATGATCCAATACTCTGATGAGGGGTTATTGACTATGGAGAGAACTCTCATTGATAAAAAAGTGGCAGTGATCTTGTTGATAAAAATCCTGCAGCTGCAAGAGATCTCATACGTAACCTGGCTGAAAACACACAAAAATTCCATACTCGAGCACATGCTCAAGTCAAACAAGCCCAATATAATTAATCAATTGCACTAAACAAGAATACTTAGTGGATGAGTGAACTTGCTGGTCTTGTGGGACAACTAGTTGTGGCTACCAAATCCCCGACCTCATCTTCTCCGCAATCAATGTTTCCTGGACCTGTCAAAAACTGTGGAATGTACAACTCATCATCTCATCCAACTAAAACATGACCACAACTTCAAGAGGATCAATCTGTTTTATCTGGACCAATGGAGCTCAATGCAGCATATACTAAGTGTAACGTCAACCCTCAACTATCAGGTCAGTTTGTTAGAAACTTCAACCAACCTCACTCTGAGCCCTTCTATTCTTCCTATAACTGAGGCCTTACATATGGTAATCCCATATCTCATCCCCCTTCATTCCCTCCTCAAAACCCAAACCAGTTTCAATATGTTCAAGGTGTTGGTAACTTCCAGCAACCTTATCCTTTTATTCCTAAACCTCAGAAAACAATCCTCCCCCTGGATTCTATTATCCTAGTAAGCCTTTACAATTCCAAAACATATACTATCATTTTCACAAGAACCAAAATCTATGTAATCCCAATTTGGGCCAATCCTCTTCTTCCATGTAACCATGGGAAAGTGCTGTTGAATATCTTTCCTCCTTAACCCATTCTAGCCTCAAGAACATTGAAACCCAAATTGGTCAACTTGAATCCCACCTTAGTCAACAGCAACCATCCAATTCTTCCCAACTTCCAGCTCAACCATTACCCAACCCCAAGGGTAATGTAATTTCAATTAAACATAGATTAGGAATGCAACATTCTATGCCTCATGATAAGTCCTCCAACCCCCTTTAAATGTTCACCTAGAAAATGAAATGAAAAATAATCTTGAAAAGGAACCTAAATCCATTCTATCATATCCTTTTATTCCATATAGGAACCCAATTCCTTTACATCAAGCTGTTTATAAGAAAAATAAGTCCTTTGAACCGGATCCTAAAATTCTCGACATGTATAGACACATAGAAATCATCATTACCCTCTTGGGTTCCATAAAAAAAATTCCTATGTATGCCAATTTTCTCAAGGATTTGTGTACCCATAAGAGGAAAATTAGGGCATGGAAAATGTTTCAACCCAAGAGTTCATACCCATTATGTGCAATGATACAGGGTCCTTTATGTTTCCATGCCAAATTGGAAGTTCCAAATTTGATGATGCACTCATAGACCTAGGAGAATCAATTAATGTCATACCCAAATCCATATTCTCCAACCTTGGTCTAGGTCCCTTACAACCAATCAGTGTTGTCCTTAAATTGTCCAATCAAAGCATAACCAGTCCCGATGGAATCATTGAGGTTGTCCATGTCTGAGTCAATGATCTTATATTCCATGTTGATTTCTATGTCCTTAACATGGAAGGTGAGAGAACTCTTCTCCAAATTCCATAATTCTAGGAAGAACATACCTCATGACTACAAGAACCACGATTGATGTCCATTCAGGCATCTTATCCATTGAATTCGGTGACCAACTGGTCATGTTCATCATTTTCCAAGCCATGCGATACTCATCTGAGGATCACTATGCACTCTCAATCCATGCTCGTGAGGACACTTATAAGAGTCAATCAAACCCCAATCCACCATGTTCATCATGTTATAACGACAAAGGATCTTGTCAAATCTGCACCATGATTAACAAAGTCATAAATGTTGAAGTAGATGTGAACATTTCATTCATTGAATATATCAATCTAGAAGATCTTAAAAACTCTCTTGAATCCCACATCTACTCTGATCGCTATTGTTCAACCATGGAAAGTATTAAGGATAATGAATCTGAAGAAGCTGAAGTCCCTTCATCCATTCCTAAGTTGTCTAACCCAAATATGAAAGATGATACTTATCTAAAACCTCTTCTTAAACACCTGAAATATGCATTCCTTTTCTTTGATCACTCATATCCTATCATTATCTCTACTACACTTACTAAACCCGGAGAGTCAAAACTTTTTCAACTGTGAGAGGAAAACAAAAAGGCCTTAAGTTTGAACCTAGATGACATACCAAGAATCAACCCTACCCTTTACATGCATCACATCCATCTTGAGGAGTCATCCAAACCAATTAGACAACCACACACCGACTCAATCCACTCAGACTTGAGGTAGTTAGGGAAGATATCACCATGCTACTTCAAGCTTGTATTATCTACACAATTTCTAATAGTGAATGGGTTAGTCCAATTCATGTTATACCTAAGAAGTGTGGGATAACTGTTGTCACAAATGAACATGGAGAGGCAGTCACAACTCGAATGAAGAATAAATGGCGTGAAAAAATCGACTATAAGAAATTGAATGTTGAAACAAGAAAAGATCGCTACCCTCTTTCATTCCTTGATCAAATGCTAGAACGATTAGCCAGAAAGTCACACTGTTGCTTTCTTGATGGATACACCAGCTACTTCTTAATCCCAATCACACCTCATGACCCAAAAAAGTCTTCTTTTAGATGCACCATTGGAACATATGCATATTGAATAATGAATTTTGGCCTTTTTAATGCTCCTGAAACATTCTAGAGTGTATGATGATTGTCATTTCGGAATTCATTGAAAAATGCATGGAGGTCTTCATGGATGACTTCACCATTTATGGTGAGTCATTTGAATCCTGTTTGAATTCACTCTCTTTAGTCCTCCAAAAGTGTGTCAACTGAAACCTTGTGTTAAATTTTAAAAAATGTCAATTCATGGTTACAAGTTGGATTTTTCTAGGGCACATAGTTTCAAAATATTTTATTGAAGTCTATCCTACTAAAATTAAAGTGATCCAATCACATCCTCATTCCACTTCTGTTAGAGACATCCTTTCATTTCTCGGTCATGCCGGTTTCTATCATAGATTCATCCATAACTTCAGTATGATTTCCCTCCCACTCACTCATTTTCTCAAAAATGATGTCCCTTTCCATTTTGATGAGGTTTTCAAGAGAGCCTTTGTTGAACTGAAAACTACTCTAACATCTACCCCAATAATAAAACCCCCATATTGTTGTGTACCCTTTGAGTTGATGTGTGATGATATTGATAGATCTGTTGGGTCTATTCATGGTAAAAGAAGAAAAAATAGTCCTCATTTCATCTATTATGCCTCAAAAAAACTGGATGAAACTCAATCTCACTACACTATCACAGAAAAGGATCTTTTATCAGTTGTTTTTTCTTTAGATAAATTCCGGCCCTATCTCTTAGGTGCCCAGATCACCATCTTCACAGACCATTCTGCTATAAAGTTCTTACTCATGAAAAGTGATTCCAATCAGAGGCTAATAAGATGGATCCTAATGCTCTATGTTTTTTACCTTGAAATAAATGATAGACCAGGAAAGGAAACCCATTTAGCTTATCACTTGAGTGAAATTTCTAATTCTTCTCAATTTGAAATCATCGATCATGAATTCCCCACTGAGTAACTTTCAACTCTCACTCCAAAAATACCATGGTATGCCCCTATTGTAAATTACTAGGTTTCAGGTGTTGTTACATAAATTTTTTCAACATAACAAAAAATGAAGTTGAAAAGTAATTCAAAATAATATTTTGGGTTGAAAATAAACTTAGGAAAACTGTGGCTGACATGGAAAAAAAGATATGTGTCGATGAAAATGAACATTCTTCCATATTAGAATTTTGTCACCCACTACCCATGGGTGGCCACTTCATACCATAAAGGACCACCCGAAAGGTCCTAGACCCTAGATTCATATGTCATTCATTCATTAAAAACTCACATGAGTTCTTTCAATCATTTCCCACTTAGAAAAAGTTTGGCACAATTTCAATGAGAAATTAAATGCCCCAAAAGCCTTTAATTTTCTATGATATCATTGATGTTTGGTGTATCGATTTCATGGGACCATTTCCCCCTTCCAATGGATTCTCATACATCCATTTTGTGGTATATTATGCTTCTAGGTGGGTTGAGGATAAACCAACTAGAAAAGGATGATTCGCATACTGTTAGTGAGTTTCTAAAGACACACATCTTCCACCGAATTAGCACACCACGTGCCTTGACCAGATACTTAAGAACCCATTTTTGTAATAGAACCATGGAATATCTTTTAAAAATTAATGGGGTTGTACATAAAACATCAACTGGAGATCACCCCAAAACAAATATAAATTGCTGAAATTTCTATTAGAGAAGTGAAAAGAATTCTTGAGAGAATTGTAAAACCCACCAGAAAAGGCGGGCCTGAAAGACTCGTTGAATCTCTTTGGGCTTATAGAACTTCCTATAAAACACCCATTGGGATGTCTCCTTTTAGGATAGTTTTTGGTAAAGCATCTCATCTACTGGTTGATGTCCAACATAAGACTTTTTGGGATATAAAAACCTATAATTTTGATTGTTAAAAAACTGATGAAGAAATATTTTTGCAATTGGATGAACTAGAGGAGCTTCGACATGAATCTTATTAGAATTCCAATCTGTACAAAGAAAAGGCTACGGTACTCCATGAAAAACACATCATGAGAAAGTTATTCAATGAAGGTGAAAATGTAATTCTCTTAAATTCTCGATTTCAGCTCCACCTAGGTAAGATTAATTATCATTGGGAAGGACTTTTTGTTATTATTAATGTTTACCCATTTTGTGCAGTACAAGTCCAAGACCCCTCTTCGGAAAATAAATTCACAGTTATTGTACATCGGTTAAAGCATCACCATAAGAGGATGCACAATCCCATATCAACATTGACTTCCACTGGATCCCTAACTTCTCTAGTTGACCTACCACTAGATGGAGATGACAACCCACCAAATCTGAACCAGGGGGCACCTCTTTCCCTTTAACTCTCTCTTTATCTCTTCCTCTCACTACCTCTTTCTTCTTCTTCCTATCTCTTTCATTTTTACCACTTTCTTTATCAAAACATTTATTTTTCACTTTCTGTTTTGTGTGGGTGTATCTTTATGAAAAAGTAAAAAAACCAAACAAAAAAACAATAAAAGAATCATAACAAAAAATATATATATATATACAAAAAAATCAAGAGTAATGATTACTGACCATACAATTTTCAAATTTTCTCCAAACATTTTGGGGAGTTAACATACATGTTTTCACATCAATTTTTTTTATTTTCATCATGACTTTGGATAAATAATTTTGTTTCAAAATAAACAAATTTTTAATGATCAATTTTTTATTTGGAAAATGCATTTCCAAAACCGCGAGGAACAACATTTGATTTCATGACAAGGCCACCTATGTCCATCTTTTCAAAATGTGTGTTTGCACCCCCATTTTTGAGTCTTGAGTTTGTGGACCTTCGAGCTAAATTTCCTAATTTAGTGTGCATTAATATGATGGTGGAATTTTTTGAAGCACATGAGAATCACAATAGACAAATAGCCTCAGATTTCCCTTCAAATAATCCTTCTTTTCAAATCCACTTCGAGCCTATGAAGACCTTTTCATTGATAGCCACATTACAAGCCCAATATCTTTTTCCACCCAATATCAACATGGATTTTCATTGCATAATTTTTTGAAATTTAAGTGTTTGGGGGGGGTGATTAATTTTATTATGGGTACACTTTGTTGATTTCACCATGTTATTATATTATTGAGGGAAAGAATCCATTACAGTGTGGTGGATATGTTGTCATTTAGTATGTTTTAGGGAATGTAATGTACATTCACTTATATAATTTTGTAATTTTTATTGACAAGTGTTCAAAAAAATAAAAATAAAAAGAAAAAATTTTGGGTTGTTTCATGGCTAGGTAAAAATAACTCTTCATCAACCATTGATCTTGTTATAACTATTATAATTAGTGTTGTGAGGAGATCAATCATGGGTTGGGATATGAGTTTGAGATCTTTTCCATGTTCAAATTTTGAAAAAAGAGGAAAAAAACACTTGAATTATATTCTTATGTCATTGGGAGAAGTTTAGTGGTTTGTAAATATTTAATATTCTCATCCCCTTCAAATTTTTATCCTCTATAATGTCATTTTTTAAAAAATCATTTCCTTTTAAAATATATGTTTTCATTTCCTTCCCTGATTTATTTCAAAAAAATGATCACTATTTTTCTATGTGGTTGTTTTACCCCTCTTCTTCTCCCTCTTGGACATTATATTCCTACCATCCCATAGCCACAAGAAAAACCCCTTATCATGATTTCTGGATTCTTGTGCACATTGGACTGTGATTATAAGTTGAGATCTCTTTCAAACTAAAAAATTTTCACTTTTGGTTGGTGAAAGAGTGAAGCTCCACAAATGAATTTTATCGTCTTGTGATGTGTGATATTTGAGTGTCCACATTTTCCATATCTAAATTTGAGAATGAAAAAAAGTTAGTTTTGGAACATTTTATCTATAAAAAATGTGGGGGAATTAAAAATGGATGAGTAAAATAGTCTAAACCTCCCCTAATTGGTGAAAAAAAAATTAATATCTATTGGTGAGTGACAATGATTTTGTTATGTGTTTATATTTATTTCAAATATTGACATGTACAAGACTAAGTTTGGGGGAGTTGATGTTGTTAATATTTTCATAAATTATTATATAACCCATTTACTGATTTTATTAGAAATGTGCATAATTTGTGTGAAATATTAATGTTTTAATACTAAGTATAATTTTTGAGTATTTTTAGAAGTAGTCCAATTGATTCAGTTTACTATTTTATTTATAACTACCCCTAATTATCCAAATTGTGTGTTTCTTGTTTTTTACAATTCCTAACACAATATAAAACATTTCAGTAGAAGGGATCATGGGTCAATTCATCCATTTGAAGTATCACATAGACCGCACAAGATTACCAAAGAATATGTGAAGAAACTGGACCATCCATGATGATTGAGATACTGGTCTAAATCCCGATGGCCAAATTTTATGAAACTCTTCCATATGTTATTTATTATCCACATTAATCATTGATAAAAATTTCAGGTTTTAAATATAATAAAATGGGGCCCAAATGAAGCTTTGAAGTCTAGCCCACCATTCTGGACAGAAATTAAAATTCGGACACCATTCATGACATATCTCATGATGTAATCATCAAATCGAGTTGAGCTTTTTCAGTGTGAAAGAGAAGATATATGAGGAAAGAACTTTTGACCAAATAATTTGGCTTTGAAGGCATATTCCAATTCAAAAATCCTATCACATTGTGGACTTCAAAAAGAATGGATTTAAATGGATAGATTAAATTTGTTTAATCAACTAGCCATAACATTGGTTCCATAAGTCCAAATGACTCCAAATTTTGAGAAAGGTAGGCCAACTTTATTATCTAAAACTTTGAAGAAGGAGATATCTAGATATTTGGATTGCTTAATAGCCAAAATGATGGTGTAAATGGAGGGAAAGATTGAGAATGAGAACAGTCCACTTCCTTGGGGTATAATTGCATCCCCCTCCTCTCCTTCAAAGGGGTTGGAATTTCAGAATAGAGGAGAATTAATTGGCACGACCAAAGCCTTTATAAAGGCTTGGGAGGAACTTCCATACTCATTTTTTCACTTGAGATACCCTTACACCTCTATTTGTTTCCTTTACGTTTTGTGTCATTCTTCATTTATAATCATATAAGTTTGTGTTTTGTAATTCTGTTTTAAAACATGTTTCTTATTCAATATCTTTTATTCTAATATACCATATATAGATTAATATTAACGTTCTTAATATGTTTTAAATACAGTTGAATCCCCTTCCCTCCTCCTGCTTCCTCATTCAATCAAAAGTCTGTTTTTTTAATTATCATCATTGTTCGTGTGTGTGTGTGCGATGCACCACTCTTTTATTATCCCTTTCCTTTTATTCTATTTTTAATTTATCATCATAACAATTATAACCATATTATTAAACTCCCAAATGGATGAGTAAATATCTCATTGGGGTGAGTCAAAATTTATGGATGTTAAGTGATTGAGAGTATTTTCTCGATGAGTATTTGTTAATTTAACATTGTGTGTGTTGGACTTAACATGTCATGGATTAATGACATATTTTTTTAACATGTGGTTTCCATGGATTATTGGAACCATAAATACAAAACCATAAACAAGTAATGGTAATGATTAGAACCCTAATATAAGTTAAGGATTGGATTAAATCCTTTACACTTAGGAATTAAAATCAACTTTATCTCTTGAAGTGGGTGTTAATTTAAATAAAATATAAAGCAAAGCTCAAGGATATCACAAGCTTAACTCCATAATGATGAACTCACCCAAATAATTATCAATTTTTTAAATCAATTACAGTCAATCAATCATTTCAATTAAATAATACAAACAAACCCCACAATCAAAATACAATCAACTTAAAAAAACGACTATTACAAGGTATCATCGGTGAGGATTCGACCCGAGTGATGCTGTACACATTAGCAGAGCATCGAAACATTGACCGGTCGATAGGAAATAATTTGCCGTGAATTTCAATATCCAATGATTTTATTTTTAAATAAATTAAATTTTGAACTTTTATAAGGGAAATTGAATTATAAATGATGAATTTATTGGAATTAAATGATTTTACCCAAATGAATAAATGAACGAATTACTGATTTGTTTATTTAATAATATGTGTGCTAACTTAGTTAGTTGGTTTTTATGATAATTCCACTAGGACTCTGACACCATGGCATGGATTAATAAACAAAATACTTACTAAAAATATGTCATAATGATTTCACATGATGGGTCCCTAATGAGGTGTTGATTGATTATTGTGATTGTATGATCCTTAGACACTTTATATACATACCTTCTCAGTGATGACTATTAAGAAGTGTGAGCATCATATATCCAGAAATTGATGTACCTCAAGGAATATGACTATAGTTTCTCATATTTTTGACTTGATTATAGATTATATTGGTTACATATCAATTTTATTGATTATATGAGTTATATATTATTATTTCATTTAAAATATTCATTTAGTAATATTTTCATATAACAATAATATTATTGAATAAATTCATTGGTTTTAAAATTATTTCTTTGAAATTTTATTCATTTTTATTCAAATTATTTACATTAATGGTTTAATTGTTATGTAATTGTTTATAAAACACACGGTGAGACCGTATAGAGATGTTTACCTTACACCATAAACATTCCATCTTGTATTTCTTTTACCTATATTTCTCTCTCTAGTGGAAGGGAATGTTCCATTTTGAGGTGGTAGTTAATCATGATCTACAGGACTCTACAAGAGATAATGTTGACTGATAGAGCTATTATCCACTTGATTCAGATGTTTCATGAGACATTTTATTAATAGATGGTGTTTTCCAAAGAATTATTATTTTATTTTGGATTTTTTTAATACTTTTCAACTTCACAAATGTTTGGCATACCGACTGTGTAATGTTTTATCATGAATTAATTTCTGAAATAATTATTGCATAACTATTCCCTATTATCTTTGATACGATTTAGGGTTCTTTTCACCTACCCCTAGTGATCAGGAACACCATTCGGGTTATATAATTGCTAAATTCGGTATATGTTTTATATAATATCTATGATGGTTTATAATATAATTTCATACTTGTTATATGAATTAGTATTTTTTAGTAATTAATTGTTGTTTTTCTAATGCAACAATTATGATAATGGATCATTTGATTTTTTTGTTCAAATTAATATACATTGAATTTTTTGGTTCTTTTTATTGATGATATTTTCATATATTAAAAATATCAGGATTATGTACGAAACCTAAGGTTTTTATACAAAATATATACTTGAATAAACAATTTAGAAAATTTGTAATGGGGAATTTTGAGTGAATAAATTTCTTTCCTTGAAAATGTTATTTATAAAGAGAGAATATCAAAACTACCATATAAAACCAATGGTGTAAAATAATGTTTATTTGAAATAAATGTCATAGAGATTCATTGTTTTGATGGAATATAATGTTACTACTATCATTTTGGTAAAAAATAATGGTTATATATACCAAACTGACTATGTTAACTTGAGAAGGAATTAAATTCACCTAGTTTAACGAGTGTGATTATAATTTATAGGAACTCAAATTATGATTTTTAAATGATCTGGTTTTGTACCAAACTATTATAAATATTGAATTGTTTCTCAACAATGATGCTTCATTAAAGGGACATGGTTGTTTTCTAATTGAGAATAATTAGGTAATTACATTTTCTTCTTGCCAATTGAAACCCGATGAGTTAAATTTTCATACACATGATATGTAATTACATGATGTGGTTGTTATTTCAAAATACAGAGGCATTATTTATATAGAGTAATATGTGAAATATAAACTACTCATAAAAATATTTAAGTCTATATTCATTTGGAATGATTTTAAGATGAGGTAAAGAATATGGATGGAAAAAATTAATGATTTTGATTTCATGATTCATTATTATACCAAAAATAATAAAAATAATTAGATACATTATGTGGGAATGATAATTCAACAATAACCATGTTATGTTTCAAACATAGTCCTTTAGTTTATTATTTGATTAATTTTTTTTAAATTAGGTATTTCAGAACATCCTATATTGTGTATCAAGTGTGAGTTCATTAACCTCTATTAGAATTAATTATGAAATATATTAATGATGATCAATTTTTAAAAGGAAAAGGTCAAATATTCTAAGAATAGTAGGTTTCAACAAATTAATATTTATGATGTTTTTGTTAAAATATTTTTAAAAACTATATGTGCTTCTTATGATTACTTACGAAATAAATAATTGTTTAGAGAATCTTATAGTTTCTCATTTTTTGTTCAAATTTGAATCATTATTATATACATAGGGGATGATTCTTCCATTTCTAGTTCCTGAGTATAAATAATAAAATATATTTGTGGATATTACAATGGGATTACCATAAATATATCAAGGTATTGATTTGATTTGTATTCTTTTTTATCAACTTAATAAATATATATATTTCATAACAATTCTATATAATTTTTCAGTAGATATTATTTATAGATTGTAAGTCAATAAGACAACTAGGTTACACATAGTTTTACACTATATTGTGGTTTTCTTTGATCACAAAATTACTTCAAATATTTTCCAATAAAATCATATGTTATTTGCGTACTGAATTAAATTTGAGTTCAACTATTATATAAAATATGATAAACCTTCAATCATAACGATTCAGGCCTGTGAGGATATTATTTTATATTATTCAATTGTTAACCATTGAATTTTGAGTCTTTATCATTCATTAGATTCATTTTATTATAAAAAAATGTTTATTATTATATACGAATTACACATTTTGTGGCATTATATAGAAAATGGTGATTTAATACAACTTGTTGTAATGAAGAATAAAAATGACATTGTTAATATTTATGTCCGTATAATAAATTTTTGATAAGTTTATTATTATTTATCAATATATGAGGATGGATATAGTAGGTAGAAATAATGTTTGGATAACTGAAGGAATGTGGTTTCATTATAGATAGGTGATGATGATTTTCATCATGTATCATAATGAAAAATTATTATGACATCTAATAAAATTAATAATATATGTCTATGGTTAGTGAACCGGTATTAAATCATATATAATGTTTGATAATTTTCAAAAATAATGGAATTTTCATATATATTTATACAAGTGAGACAATGTATTTCATTTTTCATCATTATGATAATATGTGGGATATACAACTTTTGTTTTAATCCCTAAGTTAATTTTTTTTGAAGAAAATCATTATTATGTAGAATAAAAATACATATTATTGACCATAGATGGGAATTTATCTAGAATAAGTAAATTTATTAATTTAATATTTTTTGTGAAAATGATATTGTTGAAGAAGAAATATATGAATTAAGAAATACAATGTGGTAATGACATCCCAATTTTATTTTTAAAAAATGAATAAAATTGTAAGGATGAAATTAAAAAAAGGATAAAGAATGTGACTACACATGTATAATTAATAATAAACATCATAAACAATAGGAATATTGATTTAAATATTTATATTCATTAAAATAATATTAATATATTTTTAAATGAAAAACCAAATAATGTTATTATTAATAAAATTTTCATATTTAATGATTTTTAAATGATATATATGAAATCATAAAAAATATAATTTCAAATAATTTTATTCATATTTTAAATTATAATATTTAAATTATAATGGTGTCCAATTTTATTTTTTGAAAATAATGATTTTTTATTGAATATTTAAAAATCGTGATTTTTATAAACATGTATATCTTGAGAAAATAAAGTAATTTAAACCTTCCTTTTATATTTTAGGTTTAATTAAATTAAATTAAGTTTTATTTATTTATATATAATATAATAAAAAACTTTTTAAATAACATCATATATGATTTTTGGCATAGGTTCATATTTTGGATTAAAAATAATTTTCTAACAACTTCTTTTTATTTACATTTTATATTTTAATTTTCACATAATTTATCCATCTACTCGTTGTTGAACATTGTAAAATGAATTAACATTTTTAAACTATTTAGTCAAACTTTGTTTAATAGTTCTATTTTATTTTTTTTCAATATATATAATAAATATTGTATATGCTTTCCACCATTATAATGGGAAAATTTTGTAATTAATGGAAATAACATATGTTTTGTCATAAATGATAATTATATATATAAATTACCTATATTTTCATGGTACTTGATTTTTAATTTTCATGTATGATATAATTACTTTAAATGTTTACATAGCACTGAAAAGTACTTGTGCATGTAGTACTAAACGAAAGATAATATTAATAAAAGACTAAATGAAATAATTTTTTTGAGTTATAATGAATCTATAATCATAAAGAGATATATAAAATATTATATTTTTTTTAATTATTAGATTTAAATTCCATTTCTATTAGGTTTTTTCCGCATCAAAATGAAATCAATTTCTCAAAAAATTTACATTAAAGATACATTAAAATAAATTATGTATTATTAACCTATTTAAAATTTATAAAAAATTTAGTAGTGGAATAATTAATAATATATTGTAGATATTGTCATCCATTTTCCAATTAATGGTCACTTTTAATTTTATATTATATTTAGTTACACATTTATTTAAAAAAAACATTGATACCGTGGTAATTAACGCAAGGGTTTCTAGGAGGTTAATACCAAAATATAAGGGTGAAAAAATCACATACCCCAGTAAAAAATTATTATATTGTAATATTTAAACTATTTATCATCTTATATTTTAATAAGAATAATTTTTTTAATTTATTTCTTTCATAATTAATTTATATTTATTTTATAATATATGAAATTTCAAAATTACTCAACCCTCACTTATAAGTGGTGTCCTCCTTTCCTCCATTAGTCACACATATTGGTAATTATATTTGAAAAATAACTACTAAAATAAATCCAAAATATAAATTCCACTATCATAGTTTTTTTTTATAAAATATATGATAATGGAATTTGGTGTAATCCAAAAAAGGTTTCCAGAATTAGATGTATTGTTCTTAACCAAGAATTTCAAATTAATTTGTTTTTATTCATACAAAACATATTAAAAACCAATTGTGATATAATAAAATTAATATATTAAACATTCATAGAAGTTATTATTTGAATTTGACAATTTATATTCACCTCCTCTTCATTTTAATAGGGATTTAAAACATAGATCGTGCATACTTATAAAATACCCCCTCCAAAAAAGTGGGGTGTTTTATTTTCAGATACGCATCTCAGAGCTATTGATAATGATGTATTTAATTTATATATATTATATTATTGAAATTTTTATTTATTAAAAAAATTTATATCACATATTTTCAAACCCATTCATTCAATGAAATTTTATAATGTTGTTCACACATACATATTGATTACCATCCCCACAAAGCTATGTGATCATTTTTTGGTCACCTCCATACATTAATTAAATTCAAAATTTTATTTAACTATTTAACATTATATTTTTTATAGAATAATTATTTTGGATATATGAATTATTGGTTACCATATTTAAATCAATATTAATACAAAATGAAAATATTATTAATGTGTATATATGACTTACTATCTTCTTGATCATTACGTAATTAGTCATTAATTAATAAATTTAATTGTTAAATTTAAATATATTAATAACGGAATAAATTAAAATTCATTCATTAGTATTATTCTAGTATTATATAATAATGAACAATTTGACTATATTCATCCTAACAAATTCATATTAGACATATACGCTGGATATCATCAATCAATCTAACATAAACATAATTGAATATTTAATTTTATATAAGATAGTAATAAGTAAAATTAATGGAATCATAAAAATAAAAATGGTTATTTATAGACTAATTAATTAATATATTTTTTTCATGATTATAATGACATTTTGTAATATGTCGGACTCAAGGAAATGGAAAATTTACATTAAAAAAATTGTATTAAATGTTTTAATTACTTATTTTGTAATGACTTGTAATCTTGGTAAATATTTATAAAATTATTTAATTTATGTATTTATATTATCATCAATTTATTATAATGGAAACTATTGACTTTCTTCTATGTCTATTTAAAATAATATTTTTATAAATATTCTTACTTTCATTACAACATGAAATATTAATGTTGTTTTTTAACATACATAAAATAAATGGATATTCAAATCCCAACAACAAATATTTTGTACTATTATTCCATTAAAATTTTCCATATTTTCATAATATAAAAAACCCCATTTAATTTTTTCACATAATTAATGTTTTCAAAATGATTTTTAGAAGGACAATATAAGTGTTTGATAATGGAATCACAAGATGTTACGTATTTCATGGGTGATATAGACATTATATATTGTTTATTATGATGTGTGAGAAAGATATAGATCATTATGATTAGTGATCTTGATATGTCTCATTATTATAGGTGATCCAAAAAAATTTCATGATGATTGATGATCCCAGAATAGCATTATAATGCATTAGTAATTTCAAATGATTTTTGTATAATTTTGTTGGATGTGGACCATATTAGTTTTTTACACGTGTAAGAGTTATATGAATATTATTTCCAAAAAATCTTTCAATAACATATTCTTACTAATTATTTTTTATATACATTGTTATCATCAAAAGTACAGTAATGTTCATTTATTTTTATGAAATTATTATGCCCATTTTGTGTAAAAATATTTATTTTTGAAGGAAAATATTTTTCATAGGTTCTTATGTTTTCTATGAAAACCCGACAATTGTTACATTAAATAATATCATAATATAAATTGTTTTAGTGAACACAATGGGCAGTATTGTTTATTTCATGTATAGATAAATGATTATTTTATATTCATAGTTTATTATGTTAAAGTATAAATCTTTTTACAATATAATGTTTTTAAAATTCACTAAAAGGTTTCATTATACAATTTTACATACCATACTGATATATTTGTTCTCATCCGACCATCTCAAATTTCATACAATTTATTTAAATAAGAGTATGATCAAATAGGAATGCATTTTATACGTCATGATGATTCATAATGAATAAAAAACAATTTTCATTTAAAATGATTTTAATTGTGGTAAAAATGGTATTGGTTACATTTATTGAATTTATAATAAATTTGAAATTTTACTTGTGAGTTATGAAATTAATATATAAAAATATAATCTTAAAATATTTCCCAGAATTCTTGAAAGATAAATCTTCTCAAAAGACTCTATATTATTAATTTTTAGGTCAGTTTTTACCTTCATGGAGCTGATTTATATGGTAAATCTATTTGAATATCATAGTTCATCCATCTATATCATGGGTAATAGACCCATATCATTATCTTCAATGTATATATTCAGGGTAAAATAATGTTTTGTTAACCACTGTCATTGTGAAACAATATTTAGATGGATGATATAATGACAAGTAGATTATTTTTAATTGGTGATAGATACATTGATTTACATTTTTAATTGTTTAGGTTTTTAGAAGATAAACCCAGCATAATATGTTCACATATCATTATTTCATGACACAATAGTTTTATTTTCCCATATATATTCATTATTACATATGTATTTTTCATTTATAGTTACTTTTCATTAGTTTTTGGTGATCATAAAACCCCATTTAGAAACAATTTTTACCATAACATTAGTTTTATCTCCCAATATAATGTTATAAACTTGTTATATGACATGACGAGTTTAAATTATTTTCACCATGGTTTCTTCTTAATTCATCAATTTATAGTTGATCGTAGAAAAATATTTGGAATGAGTTTTGATTCATTGGGTCACAGTTTTGATTTAGATCGATATGTTATATCCCATTATGTTTTCTGTTAATGTATTGGGGTGTTATAATCAACAAACTATTCATTTAATGCAACACGATGATTCTGGATTTTTCAATAGATATAGGTGATTTGATAAATGTCCCATATTTTTTTTATAATATAGAATGAACATACATTATGATGATTTTAGTGGATGGTTAGGATCATTGAAATGATGAAAATGAAATTAATTAAGATTGAATTTATGAGAAGGGGTGATTAAAATATTGTAACATATTTCCCATGATGATTAAAATATGATTTCTATTTCTCTTATATTAACATAAGAAATTTTGGTGATGATTATTTAAATGTCTTATTTATATGATTTTTGTGGTCAAACCACCTTATGTAATTGGTGAGTCATGTAATGAAATCATTGATTTGAGTATGTGGAATCTAAAATTAATGTAATTATTATTTAATTTAATTATTATTTAATGTAATTGAATTATATAATTTAAGAGAATAAGATAAAAAAATATTGTTTTTAATTGGTTTTTTACTAGATTTGGTATTATTTAATAATAAATATCCTCCTTATAATATTATGATTTTTGGTACATTGATGAGAAAAGTCTATAGATGGTTTTCGATGATGGAATACATTTTGTAGCTGAATTGAGGATGAAAATTCCTTATTATAACCATATGAATAGCTTATTGATATATAAACTAGTATAAGTGATATTTTTGCAATGATATAGTGTTTAACAACTTCAAATTAAACTTATAGAATAAGGTGTGTGAATATTGATGAATATGATAGATGTGTGATATTTATTATAGAATTTTTTCATAATAAAAATGAGATGACAATGGTAATGAATTATGTAAAATTGGTAGGGGTAAAATCGAATAAATTTTATTCTATAAAAGTATTTTTAATTATGGAAATGAACATTATATGGTATGAAATAACTATTGGTTAGGGTTATAGAACATTTTTTTATTAAATGGGGAATAAAATAAGACATTGATTCGGATTTTTACAATAAATAATAAACCAATATCATATTCCTTATATGATTAAAGAATAATTTATGGATACTACAACGAATTTAATTTTTAAAATGGTGGGTCTATTTGATTTGTGGTGGTGGAAGAAGATGATGTGGGTGATAGTGAAGTTATATTTATAGTTATATTATATAATAGGGAATAATGTTTATGAACCTTATTTTTATGTGGAGTGTTTCTATGTTCTGGTTTATTTATTATATGTTAATATATACAATCTACATGAGTAGGATCACCGTAAAAAATCCCAAATGATTTTCATTCTATGTTTCTTCCACAAACAAATATATTGGTAGGGTAATATCTCACTCTAATATAATACATATTATGAATATTTTTATATAAATGATATGATGGAAATAGTAATATCCAGTTGTTATGTTATGTATGAGATGATGATAGGGTATATAGTGGGGTTATCACTGGTAAGATTTGGGTATAATCTAAACATCATTCTATATTATAATAGGAATATGACTATTATATGAGATATATTTCAATGTTATATAGTATGTTTTTGGTTATATTGTCGAAAATACATCATACAATTATAATTTTGGACCATATGTTGGTTAGTAATGTTAGAGATGTTTTTATACCATATTAGGCCAGGCATGTTTGGTATAGTGCCCTCCATTTAAATAGTATGGGTGTGAATTTAAAAAAAATTGATTGTTATAGTAAAAGTATTATCCAATAAATTAGTCTGATGTTTCAAGGGAGACAATCTTGTATTGAATTTATTAAGGAAAAATGTGATCCAATGTAAGGACAATATGATTAGTAATCACCCTATGTGAGATAATACTGATTTAGATTTAGATACCTGAGAGGGGTACATATATCATAATATTCATTAATAACTTCTAAATTGAAGATATATTATTAGAAAAGTTAAAATGAATATAATTAAAGACGTTAAAAATAATTTTTTATGATTCCATAATTAGGTAATTTGTATCCTTTATAATGAAATTCATAGCGATTATCATTTATATGTGGTAAAGGATTTCTTGTTATAAATGTGAGATTTTTTCAACTATAATATTATTGGCCAGACTACATAGGTTGAAATATATACGAAGACACATTGTTACTTCCATCATTATTAAATGGTGAATTATGAGGGATATTTCATTGATTTGGGGAATGTGATATTCTTAGAGGACATGAATATATTTTTCACTTCAATACAATACATTGAATATAATTATGTTCTATAATATGTCTATAGAAACATGAAGATGTGAAATAGTGGTGGATTTTACTTCATGGGGTGAATAAAGAGGTATATATGTAATGGGATTACAGTATAAGGATATTTAATGTCGAGTAATCATCATTGACGATAAGGGAATTGTGGAGTAAGGTGTTTATCTCCATTGAACAAAGGGTTCAATGCATTTTGAATCATGAGGTCAAATATGATGACCTCTTTCTCATCACCACTATCAATTTCTTCGATAAAAATCCCAAAAAAGTAATTTTAGATGATGGGTTGTTTCATATTATTTATTATGATTTCACCCAATTTATAATTCTTATATATTTGGAGATGGAGACAAAGGATAATGTGCATGAGAGAATGCATGCATAGTTTTGATCATCTAGCGAGTGATGTTACAATTCCAGTCAAAAAAGTAAGGTTTTCATGGATGATTCCTTATACTATGTTTCATGGCGGTATGACTGGTAGGATGTCACACCTACAGGTCATTTATAATTAATCTATATATAAATTTTCTTGAACATCCATGAGTTGGATTCTTCATTTGGGCCTCACTTGTTGAGGTCATTCAAATATGAAATATAATTTATCCAAAATTATTTATTCCCATCATGGAGTGGGTGTTCATACACTTTATAATCCTACATTGATGTTTCCTCCAGGTTCATATCAGTAGTATAACTCAATGGATAATATTCTACTAATTATTGATGGAGCTGATTGTATGTATCTCTATGATGTTCCCCTGAATCGGGTATACATGAATGATTTCGTACATGGATTGGAATTCTATATAGATAGTGGGATTGAGGATATATACATTATTACAATCATGTAGTAGATATTTTGGTGTCCATTAGTCCCATTATTTTCAATATACATATTACCTAACATCTTCTCATGATATTACCCCGATTTATTTTGGGTTATAACATTATATAATTTTTTTCTTCTATGGTCAGTTCCAAGGGTAACAATGTAGACTTGAATCTTTTTATCTAAATATTTTCCTCACATCGGGGAGGTCATATAAATTTATTTATAAATATAGTATATTTTAGATAATAAATGTGTAACATTAGTCTCTTGGTTATTTCATTATATTTCAGATTCCACCATATGTTGTAGTTTAGATAATAGAATTTTTGTACTCTAGGAATTAAAGAATTAATTTATTTTTAAATAGGTACATTTTAAATGATGTTTATGTATGATAATATATATTCATTATTAATTTGGACCATCATATTGGTTGTTGTAATTAAGAGTATCCAATATCCCAGCTAGTTTAAATATCAATAGATTCAATAGGGACCATGTTGGGGATTGACCTATAGATTTTTAGGTGTTCAAAGAAGTTTACTCAATATAGGTTTTAGACCTAGCCCCATAATATGAATTCAAGTTCATGAGATACATGTTGTATGGAGTATTTATAAAGTAAAATGACCTCTATTGAATGGATCCTTATGATGTTTATGAATTTAGGATCACAGATTATATGTAAATAAAAAATTGTTTCATCAGACCCATTATATCACAAAGGAATAATCATGCATTGTTAACCAAGAAGGAGGATGGTGATATATGGTTCCATAAAAGATAAAAACTGTTTAATGTAGTGAATTTCAAGAACCATTATCAAATTATAATTATGGATGATTTATTTAATTAGTGTAAGCGGACCGATTTCTTTTCAAATAGTCCTTTTTAGATCAGGAATCACTATTTGAAGGTGATGGTGTCAGAGAAATTGCATATGTATTCTCGATGCCATTAACGAAACTAAAATGTTGTCATTATTACATTTATTGTAACGAATGATCTATATGTTTTCATACTATTCATTAACTACTTATCCACTAATGGATTGAATCAATTAAAAAATGTTTTCATTGATGAAATTATTTTATCCTCACGGTCATCAGAGGTGAATGTTGATCATATCAAGGGTTTTTTTTAAAATCATTTTCCATTTTCATATTTTTATGATGATTCCAACTTTCATGGTTTTTTATAAACTAGATTCATTTTAATGGAAATAAAGTCTCTTAATAGAGTGTGGTAGGTGATATTTTGTTTATGGAGATGGTTTTTTATTTTGAAAACATATAATAATTTTATAATTAATTTTATGTTCAATGATTACATGTTATTTTATGAGAGGGTTATTTCCAAATTTTCTATCATGGGAACCACATTGATAACCATGACCATAACTGTATATATTTTTTATGGAATGATTATTTTGAATAAATTTTATATTAGAAGTAGATGTGGATCAATAATCATGTCATTTTGTTCCTATAGGGAAGAGTGATTTTTTTGTGGTTTCATCTGTAGCTTCTCCCCATGGTTTAGGTTTCAACATCATGTGGTTGAGGGTAGGTATATAATAACCATATTAACTTTTTAATCCCTATTATAGTTACCATAAAACCCATGATCTCTTATTGGAAGATGAGGAATTATCACTGAATCTATAGTAACATTACTTTATCCTTTCACACATCATGGTACTTAAAAATCTTGATATATTAGGAAATATTTTATATAAGTGTGATTTGAAACTGAATTGGTAGAGGATTATGGAGTTTATAATGGATTATGAATTCATGATCTCTTATTCACTGGTAAAATGGTAATAATTTTATTATAAAATATATAGGATACAATAGTTCGATGTTGTTTGAGGTTTTAGGGATGATGGAGAGTGATACATGACCTTAATATGGTGTATATAGATAATTAGGGGTATGGTGATATAATTTTTTATAAAAGATTTCAATTTAGTCCTATATATATTCTATTAAGTGTATGATTCATAGTATTTATACATTAATATAGAGGAGATGGGGGATCACATCATTCATGGAGATTCTCTCTAGTGATGGTTGAAATATTATTGAAGTAATTTTTTGGGGGGTATTTTATTTTTTATATTGATAATTCCCAATAATTTTCTTCATGACCTCCATAGTAGAAACTTTTCATTAAATAATTATGTATAGTACATAAATAATTTAATATTAGTTATATTTGGATTCCCATGTTAAAGTAGTTTGGGGACATATTTTTACGATTTTTCGTTGTCTAGTGTATGGTTATGATTATGAGTCATGTTCTATATGGACCATTAATTCCATTAGATATTGTTCGGTAGAAGAGTTAAGAATATTAATGGACTTTTTAAATGGTTTCCCACAATCCTATGGATGATAATATATTATTTATATGATATTTTAATGTTTTATGAAGATGCAACATTTCATTACGATCCAATAGGTAGTCATAGTAGTTGTCCTAGTGAGGTGGATTGTAGATATGACAATTGAACATTATAGTGTGTCGAGAACCATATTATCTAACTGGGAACCCCACATTACCTCACAGTTTTGGTGAGTACATACACCCAATTTTATGACTTTTTATCCATTAACACTACATTATATACAAAATATGGATGGTAAGATGGATCAGTCTATTTATGCATAAGTAGATAAGTTGTGACAATGTGTCTTGGATTTAATTTTGTTATGGGTAAAACAACATACATTGTTTGATTTTACATATACATATACATATAGATATAAATATTCTATTGGAATGACCCTATATATGGTGTTGTATGGAATTACATAATGATAATCATTGCTTTGGACTGTGGTATAGACATGATGGTCCTCAGACTATATGGGGTTAATGCATTATAGATATGGTTTAGATGATGTAGGGGGGATAATAACAATTTATTAATATCAATTTTTTATTTAATATATATTCTTTTCATTTCTATATAATTTATCATCATGTTTAGACATATTGTGATTTCCTAATTTCTATGAATTTTAAATTCTTATTCCCTCTTCATTTTATATTTGACAACATCCACTTAGTTTCAAAACACTACATTCAATTAAGACTAGTTAGTTGATTGGAGTGTGAAAGGATGACATTAATCAGATTTATATGTGAGATTATTGGATATAGGATATATTTATAACCTTATTTATGCTGATATTTCATAGACAGGATAAAGAAAATATCGTTCATATGGTTAGGTGGAAGTTGTACTATTAATGTAATGGAATGATGAATTAATATAAGGGGAGTAGATATATGAGGCTACTTTCAATATTTACAAAATAAATTTGAAAAAAATAAATTCCAAAATAGACTTCATACTTCAATCTCATTAAAAAAAATAACACAACCAAAACACTCTAAACTCTAATGAAAACCCATGTCCACCACTCCTATGTATAATTTCAATTAAAAAATTCTTGAGCTGCTTGATTCATGACATTCCATCCACAAATTTTGTTCCATTTAATGGGAGGCAGGTTTTGTGTCTTACTATTGTTTATAATGACATCAACACAACCCCATGACCTATCCACCCAACCTAATTATGTTTTATCTAGAGGATTAACGTACTATACATTATATAATTTTCAATATATGATGTAATGATGAAGTGGAAAGTGTATTCATTACTATCCCAAGGAAAAATACCTTATCCACATTATATTCATCAATAAGAGTACCATATGTAGTAAAAATATGGATGAATTTTTTTTCTATATAAATATTAATTTTAAATAATTTATAGAAATTTAATTTAAATTAATATAATTGTTAGTTAAAAATGAATTAACAATATACTGTCAATCTTATAACAAGAATGATATATCACTTTATAATGTTTCAAGGAATTTACAGAGAGGATAAATAATTATATCTATGTAAATTTTATAATGACTATATAAATATAAATCTTAGTGTAAGAATAATAAAGTTGTCAGATAGAAGGCATCTCTATTCTATTAGGAAGGTGATTAAGAGGAATTATGGTATAATCTTTTTCTTGGAGAAGTCACAACCTTGAATGAACTAATAAATGATATTCCATAAAACAATTTCCTTATCATAATGATTTCAACATAACAAAATGAAATTTATAGAATCGTTATTGTTTTTGTAAACCCGTCCATGGGTTTATGGTGTGATTCAAGAAACTGAAAGAATCCATCCCACACCATCATTATAGAAACCACTATTTCCTAGTATTATAATACAATGGATTTTTTGACATAGACAAAAACCATCTAAATGGTCTCTATGGAGGGGAACTCATTGATAAATAATTTCATGAATTGGACTGTATACACTAGTACCATGTTATCTGAGCTGATATCGACATAGCATAATGGTCATCCTAGATTCCCATTGGTTGTAGACATACACCATGTATTATTCAAAAAAATTCTTGGAGTGGTTTTTCCATATAAACAATGAAATAAATAGTTACATGTTAATATTATCAAAATAAAACACTATATTGAGACTATACCAAAAGTCAAATATTTAAAAAAATCCAATGTAGAACAGAAAATTAAAAATTAAATATGATAACAAACCAAGTCCCAATAGAGAAAACTCTACAATTTCAATGGATTAACAATAAGAACCACCTCTAAATAGAAATTAGCGTTCAATAGAAAATTAAAAATATATTTTACAACTCAATTGATAAAAATATTTCAATAAATGTCTTAATATATATTTTATAAAAAATATTATATATAAATTAATAATTAATTTGTTAAATAGATTATAAATTGACATATATTTCAAACTAGTAACAATAAGAAACATTGTCATATATAAAGTTGTAAAGTAGTTCTATGTTATGGGATCCTCACACAATCAAATAATGAAAATAATATTATGTGTACACACATCACTCAAACACTTTTCAAAGAGGAATCATTTTTATCCCATCAGGGATGTGACCTGCTGTATATGTATTGTTACAGTAGTAAATCATCAATATAGTGATATCATGAATAACCAACTTATTACCTTTTATTTTATGTGATTTATAAAAATTAATAATCGGTAATTAATTCCAAAATATTCAAACTAAAATTCAACCCATTATTTAATTCCAATATTTAAATTTTCATTTAAATAGAAAAACATCTTTTAAAACAAATCACGCATTTTCGAGGAGGAAACCACCATGTTTTTATTGAAAAAATAAAATCCATTGTTCACAAATATATATCTTATATCAATTTCCAAAATTAATTTCATAAATAAAATTCACAATTTAAATTCTATAATTTAAATTTCATTTTTCAATTTACAAAAAATTCAATAAATCCAACAGAAACATGCTAATCCACATGAATCGGGTGGGGAGGGGGTTTCCCATTTTTATAGCAATTCACATTCACATCCCCAAATTAAAAAGTATATATTTTTCATAATATATTTGAAATGAATAAAATTTAAATCATGAAATTTAGGGTTAAATAATTTGGAAATTTTTAAATGAAACCATCTAACTCATGATTACAATATAATGTAAAATATTTTCCTAATCAGGATACTCCATAAAATAATGTAGTAAAAGAATATTATAAAATAAAATATATATTCAATATCTAAATCTAGATTGATTTGATACAACAACAACACAAATATCTAATAGATCATAATGAAGAGAGGAGATACGAGTGAGAGAGAAGGAATATAGATAGAAAACATACAAGAAAAATGATGGATATAGTTCTCCTTGAATTGATCAACATTAGAAGTGGTATGGAGGAGCCAAAATTTTACATTGATAGCTTTCTAACACATAAAAATCATAGTTGGGGGAGTTAGGGTTAGTAGTGGGTCAAAATATGGGTCTAGAAATTTTTAATGAAATTTAAAATTATTTAAAAATTGTGTGCACAATTTTCTATATAGGGCCGCATGGTTTGTAAAATATTGTACCCAAACAATGTACCAGTTTTTTTGTGGTTTCATTGTTTATCATTGGTGGGAATTTTTTTTGAAACCATATATCAATTCTTCACAACCTCACTCCATGTGTTTTCATGATTTTCACTTATAGGACACAAATTTTTGGAAAATTTTTTCCCAACCATGTATAGGAAAAACCCCTTTAAGAACACAAATTTTTTAATTAATGCACCAAAATATGAGTCCCAGCAAAAGAATAGTAAAAAATTGTGTTAAGTATTACCTGAATGTAGTAAGATTATATTACAACATCCCCACAATAGAAACATTATGTCACCAAAAATAATTTTAAAAATCATCAATATCAAATTGATGGGGACACATCTAACTTATATGTGTATCCATATCCCACTTCTCATTTGTATTAGAACATTGCTGACCTATAAAACTAAATAAATGTATCATATTTACATTGTGAACTATGTTTTCAAAATAAACTATCTTTTCTAGATGCTCATCTACTAATAAATAAGGTTCGACATCGAGATCACTGAATCACAACCAAGTGATGGATCATATATATACATTCATACCTAAAATATATATAGCATGTTATTTATTAATTTATTCTATGGTGGATGTTATAAATTGTAATATACTTTTCCCACCTTCTAAAAAGCATCGTGTTTCCACAAAATGATGAGAAAGGTTCTCATTCCTCCCTTGGCATTGATGAAAAAAATAAGATCAAACATTCAATAATACCTAATATCAAACTAAAAATTACAATGGTATGTGATGGAAATCATCATAAGAAATATATAGGATCTATTTTTTCAACATTATATGATAAATAAACTGAATGTTTTCTGTCATCTCTCAAACCATTCTAGATCCAACCAAAGATATTTTTATGATATATAAATATAACAATTTATATTTACTAGTATGGAAATTAAACTCCTAAAAATGATCCATACCAATTGTAGACTGAAAACTATTTCTGAAAAGAAACTCAAACATCCAAAATGGTCATCCCATTACCCACCACTGTCAATAAGTCATGCATGAATCTTATACTTCAGAATATGTATAACTCTTTCTGTATGTCCTTTTGACTATGTATTGTATACTGTATATAAAAAAACTATATTAATAGTTCTTCTTTAATGCATCCCTAAAAACAATAAGTAGACTAAATATCTCTACCCAAAATATATTATATGTATCTCTTTGAAAATGAATAATCTATTTCATATATAGATTTTGGAATTCATTCAATAAATATTTTTTAAAATGTGTATAAAGTGAGTATATTTTTTATCCAATAAATAAAAATACATTTGGAATTAACCTTTATCATGGTATGTGAAAACCTAAAAACAATTTCCATTTACATCACATCCAAATTTGATGTCAGTATTAGATGTGGATGAAGCAAAGATGAATGTCTCTAGTGCTCACCATTGAAATGATGGAATGTATAACAATGATAGGAAATATAAGTAATTACATATCTTATTACATGAAACTAGAATAATATCCTCTCCTCATAGAACATCTTCTTGCCTCATAGGATAAATGAACACTCGGAATTAAGGGTATCCCCCATTAAAACATCCCTAATTGATAATGGTAACACAATATGATTCAGATAACATTGAATTCCAATTTTTGAGAATAGCTACTAAACAATGGTCTCTGTACTATAAATGAGTATATAATGACATGGAACTAATCATCGTGTGAATCTTCCTAAGTAATCATCTATAGTAGATCAGAGTTCAATTGAACAATAGCCATAAAAATCTTCGAACCAAATTCCAAAACATTAATATGCAACTATGAAAAATAAGCTATCACATTCCACACTATTGATGAATATTATTCATAATAGGTTGTAATATTCTTACCCAAAGAATATATGATGATATCCCCTTAACCAAGGTTATGGGCCTTAACAATATCAACATATTTTTTCTATTCCATTCAATGCATTAGACAAAGAATCAGATGTTTCAGTGATTATATAATACAAGGTCTTTTGGTCAAAATACATGTTATTAAATTCAATTCATAGGTAATATCACCAAAACAATATGTCAATAAATCATATATATAGTTATAAGGTCATGTGTCAGGTAATTAAACTAAGGTGGCCTTTGATTAATTGAACTGTTAGAGATGACATGGTCACCTTTCTTAAAAACACAACCTAAACATAAACATGTCGCATCAAAGAAGACCACATATCGCTACACTAATTCTAGAAGAGTCAACACTGGTGCCTTAGTCAAAATTATTTTAATATCATCAAAATAATAGAAACATATTTCTTTTCATGAATAATTTACTACCAATTGAGTATTGAAATATATCATATAACCATTCATTTAAATGTCCATTACAAACCAATGATAATACCAACCCAAACCCATGATAGACTGAATATTGAAACCATTTCATTGTTGTTCGCATTTAAAAATAGATTTCAAAATATCAGGATTAGCTATTATACCATGTTTCATCACCACAATTCCCAATAACATTACCTTACAGATCCATAAATCACATTTTTTTATTATTTATTAAATTTTGTGACTTATTAACAACTCCAATTCTTTTCCTAGCTGACACACATGATCATCCCATGATATAGAATAGGAAAATATGACATTTAAAAATAATTCCCTAAAATTATAAATATATTCATGGAAAATAATGTTCATTGGTAACATAAATACTTTAGTACAATGGGTTAGATAAATTGTCATGAATAGGTACTCATAATGGACGTACCTTCATCAAATGGTGGTATTATGAATATCATATTATTTTCTTAACTTATGGATACTATATCGATGATCAATATTAGAGAACCACATCGCACCATTCGAATGGAAAAAATATATAATAAACAGGAATAATTAAAAAAAACTATCCATCATGAATATATTATATTTTTTTTAATCAACACAAAGGCGAAGTGAACCAATCTATTTTATAGGGTCGATAACTTGTGCTTCCCAGAGTGAAATTATTGGGAATATGATGCCTTATCTAAAATATCATCCTAATGAGTATTCATGTCATTTATTTCAGTTGGATCTATTCAGTATAATAATATATATATAGGTTGAGTATCATGCACATAATTGATATAAAATTCAACCCAACATACTAGTGGAAAAAACAATATTTCAAAAGAGAACACGTCTGGAAAAAAATGGAGATCTCTAATTATATATTCCCAGTCTATATAACAAGAGAACAAAATTATTACATCTCCCACATTTGGACAGGAAGGTCTAGCTCCTTTCTACATTAGGTACCACTCTCCATGAATTATTTTCAAAACCCAATCATGTGTAGTAATGGATACCCATAATAGGTAAAAAATGATATTTATTATAAATGTAGCATTTCATAAAAAAGTGACATCCTGTGGTTTCATGTAGATAACTAGAAGATCCCAAGAAGGTTTGATATCTGGTAATGAGAAAACACAGGTAGGAGAACGAAGAACCAACTCAATCTTCATCCCGTGGGGTTTGGTAATATCCATCACATAAGTGAAATTATATATAGGATGGTTAAAAAGAATGATAACACTTGATGAAATTAATTATTGAGGTGCATTAGTATAAAATAAAGAAGTCTCTAATGACGAATCTATAATTGTTGTACTCGTCGTAGTAGTTGGAACCATATCTACTTTATCTGTAGACTCTTCCACTATGAGATTTGAAAAATTATCCCTTACCTTAGGTCCGATATGCATCGTACGTTTGCGAACCTCCTGTATAATGATTTAAATAATGTTATTGACTTATTAAAGAATCAAATTAATTTTTATGATATCATATATGGTTCACTTATGACTTTATATTACCCGTTCTTTTGTAAATTCCATGTTAAAAAGCGTTTTGGGTAAAATCGTTTCATTTATTGTCCGTGTTTTGACTTGTAATTATTCATATGATTACTTAGATCATGATTAATTACATCCATAATTTAAAACATGATTTATATATAATATATATTCAGAATATACATATATATAATAGATCGATAAATGGAAAGAAATACACCATTCATGGAGACGGTAGGTCGTACGTACGCACGAACATTGTTTTTGTTTCCTCATTGAATTGAATGGAATTAATTCAATGACATACATATATATATATACATAAATCCAGTATTATTATGTAATATATTTCATGATTACGTATTATATATACTTTATAATCATTCATGAATGGATAATCATTGAGAATTAATCTCAACGCGTCGTGGAGACGGTATTCCGTACGTACGCAAGAGCGATGATATCATTCCCATGATCGTCGAATTTTATTGGAGTGTATGTATAACATTACAGAATAAATATCACTTTATAATAATCATATATAGTTATTATTTCCACCATTATACCCATCCAAGTAAGGTGGTGGTGGAAAATAGATTACACCACGATGTGGAGATGGTATTCTGTACGTACGCACATGCGGTGATTTCATTTTCTGTAGGATGGATAGATGGTGAAATAGGTTTGTTTCATACTTATAATAACATATAAGTATATTAGTGATACTGATGTTATTACTTTATAATGAAAAAACCTAAGAAGAGGAATTGAAAGAAGAAATAAAGGTGAAAGAATTGGTAATGGAAATTACCTCTTCTTTGAAGCGCCTCCTTGAGACCTCCTCTTAGGATACTAAAATTGGTCTTTGAAGAAGACCAGGACCTCTAGGATGTTTCTAGGGAAGTGGAGAAGTGAATTTGGCAGGGTTTGGCCGATCTTGAAGGCTAAAATTGGTGTGAGGAAGAGAGGGAGTAGGTGCCGTTTTATAAGGGAGGAGAGGGGCACCTTTGGAATTCTTAAAAATATTAATTTATAATAAATCTAACCCCACTTAAAAACCTTAAAAATAACTAAAATTAGAATATTATATGAGATAGGGCTTTAATCTCATCAACCAATAAAATTTAGACATGTTTGGATCTTATTTTAAACCATAACATTTTGATTTATCCTTATTTAATCTATTTAGGTTTATTTGTGGTAATAAAATTCTAAATTTTAAATTATAACAAATAATTACTTATTTTTTTATGAATTTTCAAAAATTGTTTACTTTATAACATTATAGACCTTATATATTTAAATTTATAATTTTTAAATATATTTGTGATTTTTAAACAATTTTATAATATGTTATTTTTATAAAATAACAATAGTGTCAATTTTGACACTATACATTTATTTGAATTTAAATAAAATATATACAGAATATATGTTCAAAATAAAAGCTTTAATAGATTCATAAGAGGTCATATGTATCTAAAAAAATAGTGGATAACATTAAATAGTTCATATAATATTTATTTTATTATTTTTAAAACTCTTTATTTGGTTTATCTCTTAATAAAATAATTACTACAACATTTTTGTATAATTATTTAATATAATTATATGTTGCATAAAAATTTAAAATAAAATCCTATGATGATGATAAATATATTAAATTTCACAATAATACTTTTACTCTAATTTATCATCTTAAAATATCTATATTTAAATTGTTATATGTATTAAATTCTGAAGGTGACAACTTTGGCATCATTTAAAATAAAATAATATAACTGTCATAATTTCTTGTATAAGACTCCAAATGGTCAAATATTTGACTATTGGATGATTATTGTTTAAATTTACATGGAAAATAAGTTTTGGTCAGGGTTTTGTGCCTTTTATTGTCACTATTAGTTTAATAAAAACAATATTCTTGATTTTTCACTAGATAAATAATTTTTCCATCACTATTGTGTCACAATTAATGATAATTATTTAATCCCAAAAAATTCTAAATAAATTCTCATAATGTATATAATTTTGTCAGAATTCTTTAGACTATTAATTTTCAAAGTTTCATGAAGATTATCAATAACTTAAAATTATTATACTTATAGTATTTAAGAGAGTGACATGTTGTCACTTTCTTAGGTTTTAATAATAATTAAATTATTTTAATGGAAAAAAGTCCATTAAATGAATCTAATCTAACCATTAGGTGATATGGGTCGTCTGTTAGTCATCAAATAGGATTTTTCCAAGTTTACGTTAATTTTATAATCTTATATTTACCCTAAATTACCCGATTTACCTTTAACTATAGTAAATAAAATTTACCGTAGTTACTATTCACAATGCCGAAAAAAAGTATTTTATTAACATAATTTGGACCCACTGATTCCAAATATGGAATCCATTTTTCCAAATTCAAACACAAAAGTTGTAGAAATTAAATTAAAATTATTCTCGTTGTCGAAATAAAACAGGTTTTTCTTTAAAGCATTGCAAAAGATTGAATTGATATAACCTACGAATTCAAGGTAAAATCAATGCTAAGGTCATAAATTATATTAAATGGTAAAAATATATTCTATTTATAATTTAAAACCATTCAATATTATAATTTAACCACATAATATATTACGATGAAAAAAGTTGTTTTTAATTAAAATATAGCGTGTTTTTACTATTCATTAAAATATGAAAGTCGTCAGAATGAAATGAAAAATTTATCCAAAGTAAATTTTTATTTCTTGATTCCAAAGAATAAATTTATTTTGTGAAATTTAACTTATAAACATGTCAAAAACTATATTTAAAGTAGGTGCGCCATCAAAAGGCGGCAAAACTGCATTTTTTTAAAAATACTTATTTTACCCGGAAAATTTATTTTGTTCTTATACCATGTTCTAGAAAATTTCTAAGATAAATAATAATTTTATAAAATTAAATATTTAGTTAATAGTATTCATAATGGCTAGTTCATAATAATATTATAATAATATATCATTGTTTAGTAAAACCCGGTATTGCGTACAACACACGCTATCGAGGAAGGTTGTGATTGCGTGTAATGCACGAAAAGTCAGGGTTGTGTGTTGCGCAAGAATCCGTCATTGTTTAGTATAATAGAATCCAACCTTATTTCATTTATACATTGAATATATATATATATATAGTCAATGTTGCGTAGAATAACTATTATCAAAATTGTGTGCAACACGATCCAAGAATAGTGTTGCGTATACTGCAAGCTAATACGGTGTTGCGTATAGCGCAAGATAATATTGGTGTAGCATACAACAAAAGACGTTAATGAAATTAAAAGAATATTTTTCATAAAAACTCATAGTGTTACATTATACCCCCTTTAAAATGTTTTTCTCCCTCGAAATTCATCGGGGTTATAAATGGTTTACTACTCGAAAGTTTGTTTAATAGAAACCCACATCGTAAAAAGGAATACCAAAACCTGGCTTTTATAAAACTAAAGAATGAAATGTATTGGTTACCCAAATTAACTCATCATGGGGTTTCCACGTAGGAGAAAATAGGTGAAAATGTGGATATGGAAGAAAAATCTAACCATCATGTTTTGATGGAGAGTGGTAGAGAACATAGCTATGAAAAATCCAACAATCACAAAGCTATTGATTTGTGATGATCTAAGGTACCATATGATTAATCGGATATAAGGGAACAAGAACAACATTTTTGGTTTTCGAGATCATTTCCCTAAAGTTGATGAATGAAAAGAAATACTTACATGATTTTGGTACAATTTCATTATTGTTCTTGCTTTGAACAATTTCCACTTCATATCTTAATGAAATGAAGTTGAGTATGTTATTCATGAAGTGTTAATAGATCATGTGATTGAATGATGGGTCATTCCATCTGTTTCAAAAAAAAGGTTAGCAAAAGTTATCAAATATACATAAGTCCATCTATGGTGAGGTTAATCGTATACGATTCCAAAAATTAACTTATACTTAATATATCATATCGCATAATAAAATAAAACTAGTTTCTACTAACCAGGGACTTCCTGTAGGACAGTGGTAGGTGATAAAGGCCATTCGCACTTCGGTTGTGGGTTCGATTCCCAAAGCCGTGTCCGACGCGATGGGCTATCGCCCGTCCTACAGGTTGTCCTTTTTTTAAAGCTATATTACTATAATATCCCATCAATAATATCAAAAAAAGTTCTATCCTAACTTATTTCCAACATAATCCGTTCTAATCTTCAGGCTTATCTAAAATACTTCAGTCCAAGCTCATAGTATAAAGAAAATGATTACTTGAAATGTCACATAACAATCACGTGAATGCCATCATTTATCCCCCATATATCATAAGATATATCATGTTGGTCAAATTACAAACATGTAAATACCTTAATCATGTATTCTCTTGAAGAATGAATACCCATTAATTGAACCATTGTGAAATCATGAATGCAGTCAAAAGTTAACTCTTTCCACATTCCAAAATCCAAAAATTCTATATACTCAAACCATGATATAACCGTCTTCTTATATCAGTCATGAGCTCATGAATAATATCAAACATTTAATTTTCTTCTTATCCATTCATTATGAGCATATCATCTACTTTCCAAAATTATCTGAATAACATTACATGGTTACTAGTACCATTAATCATACACTTTCAATACTTAGAAAAGACAATAGTGCAACAATCCTTATATGTCTCTTTATTCCATAGTACCATGAGATTACTTATAAAACATTACACTTGATAAACATGTAATCATTCCACTACATTATTAAACCATTGACCAAGCTTCAAAAATTCTTTCATCTCACAAATCATTTGTATTCTCTTCATCATCATCAACATAAATACTTCCCATATGACCGTACGGATTCTCTTCATGATACTTTCCCTTAGGGCATTGGTTTACATAATGCCCGTACATTCCACATTTTAAACATTTAACCATTGTTGATGTCGTAGCAATACCATTATCCTCATCCATGGTGTTAACTGAACCTTTTCCTTTGCACTTACTGGCTTTTTTTCCTTCTTTTCCACACCCAAAGAATCTTCCAGTTCCTTTGAAAAATTCTCGTTGATGCCTCTTCCCACATGATTTACAGAGGGGAAATTGAACATTCTTTCTTCTATGATAATCAAGAAACTCCATCTTTCTCTTATTAGCAGAGTCCGGAAACTTACCAATGTTTACTTTATTGATCATATTATGAGAATGCTGATTCGGCATAATAATGATGTTTGAACTTACAAATCCCATTTAATTTGGTTTCTCATGAAGAATATCATTCCATTGTCCATCATATCCTCCATTATCGTGAATCATCTTGTTTCGAGCCATTTTCTAAAACCCAAAAAGAATAGTGTGAGAGGAAAAAATCATTCTAGGGAAAACAACATAGTAAAGGGGAAGCACCCAAAATATCTAAAATCTTAGGTTAAATTCTAATATCTTTACCGTAGTTCTAGGACTATATCCTATTTGTATACTTATCATTAGGTACATCCCTAGACATACCTTAGAAATATCTCTAGGGATCTCACTAACGTTTTCGCATCCTAGTTTCCAAAGGTTGACTAATCCTTTCCTCTGATACAAACTTTAGAGACCCTAAGATTGACGTACATGGACATTAAATTACTTTAGCGGAATACTTAATACATAACAAAAACAGACACACAAGGACCCTAATAGTTTAGTGTCTTGGGAAACTTGGAACGTAATCTTCTAATCGTGGTGAAAGATCTTCAACATCTCTCATACAGATCTTCCCATTTTTTCTTCCTTACCTAAAATCATTCTTTTAATCCTGGGGGAAAAGAAAACCTTAAAAGGGTGAGCTCAAATGCTCAGTAAGTGTAATCATAGATAAAATAAAATATACCACATACATTTGAACTTAAAAACATGAACATAATGTTTAAACATCAAAAGCTTGAGCAATGACATAAAACATGGAAGCACGTAAGGCATATATCATAATGAAACATTAAGAATGATAAGATATAATGGGAATAAAACATGTAATTGTGTCAACCATTAAGCACATGATATGATTTCCATAGTAGCCAAGCCATTGCTGCCAAGACCATCTTAGTGGACAAAGTCCCTTTCTGAATCGAGTTCACTCCTCGTTACAGTCCTGTATTACTGAACTGGTTTAACTTTTCGTTCCAGCCATGTCTATCTCATGAGATATAAATCTTTACCCAATTCCTTAGAAGGATATATAGGTCCCACCCATCTCAGAATTAAATCATTCTTACATGTGCCACAAAATAAACATACATCATTCATAATAACCCAATAAATAAAATGGCTTCCATAAACATCATCCCATCATCACATAATCCATATGAAAGAAATGGATATCATTTCATAACAAGAGAAGTGAAAACATATAAATCATAGAGACATTATACTTTATAAATACACATATGAAATAATGTCATATTAGATGGAAAATGGTTTTGAAAAAACACTTGCAATGAATTCTTGAGGAAAATATCCTTTCTTCTTTAAAATCATTTTCTTTTCAAAAAATGTCATGCACTTTTAAAAGAAAAGGTTTTTTTTGAAAATAATCATGAAAACATGTAAATGATGATTTATTAAAATGAGGCGTTATGAATCCATAAAAATCCATTCACGCCTTATAAGTTAAAAATAACATTTTTCTCTTACTTTGGTCAGAAAAGTCAAAAAAGTACCTCATAACGTAAACAAAAGAAATATTCCTTACATACCATGTAGTAAAAGTAAAAAGTGGGTAAAAAGGACAATAAACATTAATCAAAACCTTTTTATAAAATTTGGACATGGATGATAAATATAACCCCAGTAAATACTTACGAATAAGCAATCTTGGATAAAAATGAGATTTGCAAAATTATCCCTTACCTTAGGTCCGATATGCTTCATACGTATCTGATCCTCCTGTATAATGATTTAAATAATGTTATTGACTTATTAAAGAATAATATTAATTGTTATGATATCATATATTTTTCACTTATTACTTTATATTACCCGTTCTTTTGTAAATTCCATGTTAAAGAGCGTTTTGGGTAAAATCGTTTCATTTGACATCTGTGTTTTGACTTGTAATTATTCACATGATTACTTAGATCATTATTACTTACATCCAAAATGTAAAACATGATTTATATAAAATATATATTCAGAATATACATATATATAATAGATCGATAAATGGAATGAAATACACCGTTCATGGAGACGGTAGGCTGTACGTACGCACGAACGTTGTTTTCATTTCCTCATTAAATTGAATGGAATTAATTGGATGACATACATATATATATACATAAATCCAGTATTATAATGTCATATATTTCGTGATTACTTATTATATATACTTTATAATCATTTATGAATGGTTAATCATTGAGAATGAATCTCATCGCGTCGTGGAGACGGTATTCCGTACGTACGCACGAGTGATGATATCGGTCCCATGATCGTAGAATATTATTAGAGTGTATGTATACTATTAAAGAATAAATATCACTTTATAATAATCATATATAGTTATTATTTACACCATTATACCCATCCAAGTAAGGTGGTGGTGGAAAATAGATTACACCACGATGTGGAGATGGTATTCCGTACGTACGCATGCGTAGTGATTTATTTTTCCGTAGGATGGATAGATGGTGAAATAGGGTTGTTTCATACATATAATAACATATCAGTATATTAGTGATACTGATGTTATTACTTCATAATGAAAAAACCTAAGAAGAAGAATTGGAAGAAGAAATAATGGTGAAAGAATCGGTAACGGAAATTACCTCTTCTTTGAAGCGCCTCTTTGAGACCTCCTCTTAGGGGACTAAAATTGGTCTTTGAAGAATACCAGAACCTATAGGATGTTTCTAGGGAAGTGGAGAAGATAATTTGGCAGGGTTTGGTTGAGCTTGAAGGCTAAAATTGGTGTGAGGAAGAGATGGAGGAGGTTCCATTTTATAAGGGAGGAGAGTGGCACCTTATGAATTCTTAAAAATATTAATTTATAATAAATTTAAACCCACTTAAAAACAACCAAAGATGACTAATATTCCAATATTAGCTGATATAGGGTTGTAATCGCATCAACCAATCAAATTTAGACATGTTTGGATCTTATTTTAAACCGTAACATTTTGATTTATCCTTATTTAATCTATTTAGGTTTATTTGTGGTAATAAAATTCTATATTTTATATTATAGCAAATAATTACTTATTTTTTGTTAATTTTACATAATTTTTTACTTGATAACATTATATACCATATAACTGTTTTATTTATAATTTTTAAATAATTTTGTGATTTTTAAACAATTTTATAATATGTTATTTTTATAAAATAACAATTGTGTCAATTTTGACACTACTCATTTATTTGAATTTAAATAATATATATACAGAATATATGTTCAAAATAAAAGCTTTACTAGATTCATAAGAGGTCATATGTATCTCTAAAATTAGTGTAGAACATTAAATAGTTCATATAATATTTATTTTATTATTTTTAAAACCTTTTATTTTGTTTATCTCTTAATAAAATAATTACTACAACCTTTTTGAATAATTATTTAATATACTTATATGTTGCATAAAAATTAAAAATAAAATCCTATGATGAAGATAAATATATTAAATTTCAAAATAATACTTTTACTCGAATTTATAATCTTAAAATCACAATATTTAAATTGTTATATTTATTAAATTATGAAGGTGACAACTTTGGCATCATTTAAAATAAAAAAATATAAGTGTCATAATTGCTTGTATAAGACTCCAAATGGTAAAATATTAGACCATTGGATGATTATAGTTTAAATTTACATGACCAATAAGTTTTGGTCAGGGATTTGTGCCTTTTATGGTCATTATTAGTTTAATAAAAACTATATTCTTGATTTTTCACTAGATAAATAATTTATGCATCACTATTGTGTCACAATTAATGATAATTATTTAATCCCAAAAAATTCTAAATAAATTCTCATGATGTAGATAATTTTGTTAGATTTCTGTATAGTATTAATGTTTGACGTTTCTTGAAGTTTATCACTAACATAAAATTTTTATACTTATTGTATTTAAAAGAGTGACATGTTGTCACTTTCTTAGGTTTTAATAATAATTAAATTATTTTCATGGAAAAAAGTCCATTAAATGAATCTAATCTGAAACTTAGGTGATATGGGTCGACTTTTAGTCATACAATAGGATTTTTCCAAGTGTTAGGGTAATTTTATAATCTTATATTTACCCTTAATTACCCTATTTACCTTTAACTATAGTAAATAAAATTTACTGTAGTTACTATTCACAATGCCCAAAAATAAAAAGTAGCTTATTAACATAATTTGGACCCACTGATACCAAATATGGAATCCATATTTCCAAATTCAATACACAAAAGTTTCAGAAATTAAATTAAAATTAATCTCGTTGACTAAATAAAACGGGTTTTTCGTTAAAACATTGTAAAAGATTGAATTGATTTAACCTACGAATTCATGGTAAAATCAATGCTAATGACATACATTATATTAAATGGTAAAAATATATTTTATTTATACTTTAAAACCATTCAGTATAATAATTTAACCAAATAAGATATTAAGATGAAAAAAGTAGTTTTTAATTAAAATATAGCATTTTTTACTATTCATTAAAATATGAAAGTCATCAAAATAAAATGAAAAATTTATCCAAAGTAAATTTTTATTTCATGATTCCAAGGAATAATTTTATTTTGTCAAATTCAACTTATAAACATGTCAAAACAAGATTTAATGTTGGTGCGCCATCAAAAGGCGGCAAAACTACATTTTTAAAAAATAATTATTTTACCCGAAAAATTTATTTTGTTCTTATACCATGTTCTAGAAAATTTCTAAGATGAATAATAATGTTATAAAATTGAAAATTTAGTTAATAATATTCATAATGGCTAGTTAATAATAATATTATAATAATATATCATTGTTTAGTATAACCCGGTATTGCGTACAACACACGCTATCGAGGAAGGTCGTGATTGTGTGTAATGCAAGCCAAGTCAGGGTTGCGTGTTGCGCAAGATTCTTTCATTTTTTTGTATAACATAATCCAACCATATTTCATTTATACATTGAATATATATATATATATATATATATATACTCAATTTTGCGTAGAATAACTATTATCAATATTGTGTGTAACACGATCCAAGAATAGTGTTGCGTATACTAGAAGCTAATACGGTGTTGCGTATAGCGCAAGGTAATATTGGTGTAGCATACAACACAAGACATTAATGAAATTAAAAGAATATTTTTCATAAAATCTCTGGGTGTTATAATTATTTTCTTTAAACATTGAATCTAGATAGAAATATTTATTAGAAATAACATCAATGTCATTCAACTCTATACCCATATGTTTCTTTTTCTTCCATCACTGTTTGATTCCATCTCTATAATGGTATACCTAACTTGAAGGTGGAATATTTATCCTTGAATTCATTTGGATATTATATGAACATATATAAAATCTTGATATCCCTTATCCCATCTTCATCTAGTTGAGGATTATTAGAGCCCGAAAATGATAGGGATTCTAGAGAAGTAACTCCTAAAAAAGGTTGTATAAAATACCATAAAGGTTCCAGAATTAGAGCATGAATAAGAATGTCTATGTGTTCCTATCCCAATGTTGGGAAAACATGTATGATAACATCAACCATGTTCTAGTACACTATAACATTTTCTCACTGTGGTTAATCATCTCCTTTTTCCTCGTTATGAATTGCATCTCAGTTTAGAAGAATTATGCGGCACAAAATCAGTCACCCACATTGAAGACATCACATTAACAATCAAATATGGTATGAGGGAAAATTAATCCCAACATATTGGTATACATGTTTTTTATTTTAATAAATAAAAATAAAAATTAGGCAATATACTATAACAAAAAATAAATATATCCTTTCTATACCACACATGGAAACTTAAGGCCCATTGTAGAAATATTTTTCCATGCACACAATCAAATATTCCTCCTATGCAGAGACATGATTACCCAAATTGTACACTATAATATAGGAAACATGATTTACCTAACCATTAATACCTCTTTTTCATGAAAACTGTACTAGATTCTCCATTACCCTGATAACTAATCTTAAACATATATAGCCCAAAGGGAATTCCCAAACCCCATTGGATTTTGAATAGAACATCTCAACATACTAGATAAAACTATGAATTGTTTTACAACATATATAGTTATTGAAACAAATTAAAGAAATTTGTCATAATAAAAAAATCCACATTTAGAACTATAATAGAATGTAATCATTTAAATGACCCCAAAATACAAGAAGAAAGTATGATAAAAAAATATAACAACCAAAGTCAAAAATTATAAAAATATCCAATAAGAAGGATCAATAATAGGAAGAACCTTCTTTTGGTATGTTACCCTTATGTGTGAATAGAAAAATACATTATACAAACACTAGAAGGACTAGGTATGTTTTGAGATAAATTATAAGAGGTCCTTATCACGGATTCCATAATATGATTCCATATTTAATTATCCCAAAATTCATTCATTTTAAAATAAAGATACATGAAAGATCCAAAGAATATGTTAAAAAATAATTATTTACATTTCAATTAATTTAAATATTTCAATTAATGGATTAATAAACATTGAATATAATACAATTTATATAGATTCCAAAGAATTTATACAAATGTTTAAACACAATGAAAAATATATCAATGCATAAAAAATGTGAAACATGGTCATATTCTTAGAGGTATGATTGTTCCATGTAAAGGGATCCTCACACATGTGAGTAGTCATCACACAAATATGTGCACATGTTATTCAGACATTTTTCAAAGAGGACTCATCACTGTTCCATCAGAGAAATGACCTACTGTATATGTATAGTTATAGTTTTAAAGCATCAATAGAGTGTTATCGTATAAAACTCACCAACTTCATATTTTTTCATGTAATCTAATAATAGGTGGTAATTGGTTTTTTATTTCCAAACTATTCAAATTAATTTAAACCTATTTTTTATTTCTATATGTAAATTTTCATTTAAACATGTAATCATTATTCAAAAAAAATAACGCCTTTTCAACTATAAATAAACTTTGTTTCTGTAAAATAAATTAATCCATTTTTCTAAAAAAATTAAAATTAATTTCATAAATATGTTTTTTAACTCTATTTCAAATTTTAAATTAATAAATTTTAATTCCACGTTTAAATTTCCATATTTTCAATCACATTTCATAAAGATACAAAAATTTATTTGAATTGAGGGTTTTTTCACAATTTCATGCCAAATAAAATTTAAATCCCAAATTTACAAGAGATAATGATTTTGAAAATACAATTGATATTAATTTATTTTAAATCAAGAAATATAGGGTAAAAAATATGGATAATCTAAAATAGATCCCCAAATCTTGGGATCTCGAAACAATATTACCTAAATGGGAAACTATAATGAAGAACATAAATAATGATGATTCAATAATAAAACCAAGATTGATGATCTAAAAAACTTAAATTAGGTCCTCCAATAATATGGGATCTGAATAGCCCCAAATAAGAGGGAATTAAAGAGAAAGAAAATAGAACATGAAATGATTCCTATTAGAAAATGACATGATATATATTTCCTAACATTAATGAACCATGGAAGGGATATGTAGGAGACAAAACTTTTCATTAATTTCCCTCTCAATCCATGAAATCGTAATAGGGTGAGTTATGGTCGAGTGGGGGTCAACAACATAGGATCGAGAATTTTTAATGAATTTATGGATTAATTGAAAATTTCATGCATCGTTAGCTAAGAGAGGAATAATCCGTTGTAAAATGGTTAACCATACCCCTACACACCCTTTTATAAGGTTTCATGTTTAATCCTTGCTGGTGGCATAATATGTAAAACCATTTACCAATTGGTCCAACCCTAATTTCCTAGGTTGGTATGGCTTGCACTACAAAGGCCAAAGGTTTGGGAATACCATTAAACAACAAAGAACAACCCAAAATCCATTAAAAAATTTAAAATTTAAACCTAATAAACCCCTAATTGAGACCTAAAAAATAAAGATCACATGTTTTGTTAAGTAGTCTTAGAAAAAAGTAATAGGATGTTACCTATAGCATAATGAGGTCATATAACTAATAGTAATATTTTCACATAATTTCGTCAAATTAAATACATTGACCACAACATGAAGAGTTAATTAGGTGAATGGTTCTATAATCTTATAATACAAAAAAATATCATTTTTCTTATATGAAAAAATTTATTTTGACAAATAATAAGAAAAAAAGATACCACACCACCCATGTTTTTTTAACTTTACTACTACCCAGACAACTAAACATATGGACTTTAACATCTTAAAAGAACTAAATTCACCAAATACTCCTATTCATTATGATATCAACAATAAATAAAAATATTATTGGAATTAAAAAAATAATATATTCAATATAGAGTTCAGAATTAATAGTAATAATGGGAACCTGACAATAGGGTTTCTAGCCAACACCATATCAAGGAAAGAACTCTCAGCCTTACATAAGATACCATGTTGAATATATTCTTGAAAATTCCCCAATGTACATGTTGAAACAAGATTTGGTGTCACAAACTAGTCAAAAAACTACTCTCTCTATATATAGATTCAAATTTATAGAGAAAAAATAACAGTATTGCTAGCTTGTGTAATGTCAGAATATTCTTTTAAATCAATGAAAATATAAGATCCCTAACCACTAAATTACTAACCATAAAATAAATTATAGTTACATTTTATTTATAAGGGATAAATTGTGGAAAAATAGTGATGTAACATCATCTCAGGAAGATGATTGAAGTATAAAACCCATTGAATATAAATAATATTCACTAGAAATAAAACTCTAGTAGTTGTTTTAAGAACCTATTTTTTCTCTTAGGTATGGATCCTATAATTTTTGGATTAAATATATTCTTTGGATGTAATGTGGATTCAAAATGAATTATTAAAGGTTCTAAGGGTGTCCAGGGTTTGTTCGGAGCCCAGAACCCATCTTTTGGGAAAAACTATTGATGCTCACAGTATAAAGTAAACCATGTGGAATTACACATCATTTTCAAAACTATGGGGCTGGTGTTTTTTCTAGACAAATCCATATTTCACGATTGGAACACGTGTGTGTGACCTATATGTTCTAACACCCCTTTTTTATTGTTCCTGTGCATGGATTGCACATGGTTTGATCAAAACGTGCAGAGGATGGTTTTTCCAGATGAACCATATCACACTGTTTTCACACGATTTGAAAAACTATGCAAAAAACCATACACATTCTGAAATTCTTAAAAAATACCCAAATTTCCCTTAATGATCTATTTACTCCCTATTCCTCCCTACTCCGAGAACCAGTGGGATTATGGAATTTTTTCCCATTTTGGTACACTTTAAAGGCCAAATCTAGGGATAGAGTTAACTCCTTCATCCAACATCCAATCGAGATTTTGTTCATCACATAGGATGTGAAATGCTAACTACTCTAATCATTTTTAATTTATTTTCTTCTCTATTACTCTCAACATAATTAACATCATGTGATAATTTTTCAACTTTTCCTATATCTACTCTGATCCATGGAAAATCAAGGCTGGATACAGGAGGAGAATTATTGTACAACCCTAAGGTGGGTGGTCTATAACTCACCCCTAAAGTTTATTTGTTTTGGAATATTCATGTGGGGCCAATTGATTTCAACAAAAATCATTTCCTAAATTTATATTCCATTTTTATACTTGTTAGAATTTGATGGTTATTCTCTTTCAAAATATGTGATTACTAGTTAGAAGTTACACTCAAAACTCAACCTGAATCATGTCCAAGGTTGTTCTATAATTGTGTTTTAGTGTTTCTGTATATCTGAGCCTCCGTTTCGCTATGACCATGATTGAACATTCAATGGATGAGTCTTTTTATAATAAATGGATTATTGTTAATGAGAATTTAATAATGTCATATAACATGTATTCTCACCACTTGACCAGCCTATGCTAGGTTCGTTCAAATGATTACAATTTTTGAAACATATAATAGAATGTATACTGTGTATATAACATGACCTTCTCAAAAGAGATTGAATAAAGGTTATATGTCCATAACACCTCTTTCCATATTGATGGATGGTAGTGGAGTGAACCTCATTAATTGAATATGCTTTAATAATAAAGACTTGATTAAAAATTTTCAACACTACAAGGCCTATCCAAACTAATGAAAGACAAAGCATAAAACTAATAAATGATTACATGATTCAATATCAAATATGAAGGTACTTACTCGATCGCACCATGTATTATGAGAGGAGAATTACATAGTACTCAGGAAACCTATTTCTATTAAAGCATTTGAATTTCATAGGTTGATACCCATCTAGAATTAAGTTCTTTCTTATTACTTGGATACGTGGTATACACCTATAATACCCTTTGCATTATTAATGGATCCTTGGATGCATTACATGGATCTGTCATTGGTTAGTAGGTTCCATGTTGAAAGACCATAGGGCCCTATATTTTCTCATCCTCATTTTACCTTGGTTGATAACATTGGAATCGGTAGGTGCCTTATTGTGGATTTAATGGGATTACCCTACTTAGATTACACTCTTACCAATTATCTAGACTCAGATACTACTGATATATTATTTCGTGTGATATATGTTACCTTGGTTATTTCCCAGGCGCTCCCTCACATGATATCATTTTTAGGTTTCCTTGTTATTTCTTGGGACCTTCAATACTTATAATATCACGAGGAGAAGTCAGTGAATTTTATGACTCACATGACCTATTATCATTAAATGATAATTACTTAATTGTTGACCTAGTTACATATTCAGACACCAACCAAGGGATGAATCATTTATATGGGTATTTAGTTATTTTGTACTCTTTTCTTCACATTACATGTTCATACAGTCACACTTTTATATTTTATGACACATGAGAATGTCATAGAAACTGTTTTTGGTAGACCACTAAGATTTAACTCACACCCTCTCTGGGTGTTGTTTCGTACCTGGAAATGATTACAGAAATTTATATGTTGAAAGAGGGAAGAATACAACTTTGAAAACTTGATTGCATGCTTGTATTATGGAGCTTGATAGAAGATGACCGAGTTGGATTTCTAGATGCTTGGAGTAGCCTTTTTTTTCTAATTTGTGGGAAATTTTATTTTTATTTGACATGTATCCATATTTTCTAGTTTTCTAGTGACATGAAATTACATCATCATTATTCCATTTGATATAGTTATTAATATTATCGTTTATATATTTTATATGTTTTCATCCACTGTTTTTTTAATATTTATAGTGAATCAACTATTAATTATTCCATTATATTCATTATACTATGCTACACTCTTCTAGGGAGGCCATTGTCATCCCACGAACACACACTTTAGCCTTGCATTTAGTCGGAAACCTCTATTACTAAGGGAGATGTAGTTGATCCTTGTTTCGCACTGCGCTTAGGGCACTTGTTAAGTGGAATGCAGTCCTAGGATGTCACTAATTGGTATCAAAAGTGGTTTCCATTATTTCTTTAAAATTTGGAGATAATACATTAGAATAAAAGAACTCTTTGTACATTGTCATAATCCGTTCATGGGTGTCGGGAACCTGAATTGGGGGTAAAATTCATGTTTCATAAATTAAAATTGTTATTCCACTTTTGCCTATGAAATTTGATATTATTTCATCATTGGGTGACGAAAATGTTGAGTGGTGTGGTTAATTATTACCCCATTTGAGGGTCTTATTTTATCCTTAGACTGATGACATGAGTGCAAGGATCATTACTACATGCCTTATTATAGTCACCTAGAATTGATATGTCATGCATATTGGAATGCCATATAGGTGAATTTAACTTATTTTCATTACTTGATATGATTTTGATTACTGATTGTTGTAGACATTGTTTCTTGTACATGTGTTACTATTAGTTTCAATTAGTGATTTTATGTCTCAAGTCATGAGGTTTATGGGTCCTCATCGTATTGGATGAGTGATTTTCAGTATCAATCCATTATACTATAAATAAATAGATGTTTTTACTGGTGATAGGAATATGGTAATTGATTCATTGGGAATGGATATCCATTATAAAGTGAATCTTAAAATGTAATTAAAATTGGTTTCATATACATATCACACCTTTTCATGTCTATGTAATATAAAGTATTGAACCTAGATAATAACTAAAATATTACATGAAACATATACTTTATAACATACTGATACCTGGAAATCTTAACATGTAGTTTAGGTAATATGTATTGGGTAGTGAGTTTTCTAACATTTAGTTTCTACTAGTGATTCTATATTATTATTATAAACATTTTTTGAGTCATGTGATCAAAATATTTAGACCAATGTTACCAAGATTTCCTCATGTATTTATCCAGGAAAGTGGTGGTGATCATGATATAGACATGGCATACCCTATGTTTTCAGTCATACCTCCAAAAGTGACAGTTGAGGCACCGACTACTATTCATGATTTGGGCACTAATTCCCATTTCTGTGATAGTTTCCTAACTCTAATGAAGTCTATGCTTGGTGACTTATGGGATTCACCTATGATGGATGATCTAACCCATGAGTTCTAGTAGTAACATCCACCTACATTATCAATGGATGAAGGTTTTCAGGCTTCTGAATCTTGGACAAAGGTCATGCTATAAATAATTGACAATATAGAAAATGCCTCTAGAGTAGAGATTAAATATTTCTATATACATGCTTCAAAATTCGACCAAACATTTGTGGGGTGTGGTTTCCCATGTCGGTCATCATCAGGGAATGTTATGGATTTACTTCTTGACTGCCTTTTACGATAAGATATTTACTTAGGCACTAATATCAGATAGAGCCAGAGATTTCATGCATCTCGAGCATGGTTTAATGTCATTTATAAAATATTCATATTGTTTCATTGATTTAAAGAGATTTTCACAGCTTTTAGCTGGTGATGAGATATCATGTGAATGACGTTTTTAGGATGGAATCTATTATACCATCCAAACACAGGTGAATTTATTTATCCTTCATAATTTTTTTCAATATTTGTTCAGAACGTTATCATTGAACAAAACGTGAGGGATGGAACAAGTACTGGTTTTAATGGATCAGTGTCACATTAGGAAAATAGTTTTTCTAGAGGCAGGAAATGTTCCTTTGAGGACTCCCGTTTGGGTATTGGAAGTCAATGTTTTCAGTTCGATATCTATATGGTGTTCCATCTCTATGGAAGACCGGGGAATAAGAATCCCAAATGTACAAGAGACCCAATGGAGTGTTTTTATTATGATTTTATTATTCATTATTAGTGTTTCTACAAGTCCATTAAACCAATTTTACATGGGAAATGATCAGCATCTGGTCCACTTATAGGATTGAGTTCTTTTGTGCTGTATTAGTTGGGGAGTTGGAATAGAACAGACAGGTCTGGCCTAAGAGGAAGTTGTGGACATGGTAGTTCAGCCCCTAATCACCAACAGCTCCAATAGAGTAGTTATGATATTATTAGTATATCTATTACAAAGGGTTGTGGATCAGGTCAATTAGATGATATACAGGTGATACCCAAGGATCAAGCTATAGGACCATCTATAGTATGAGGTACATTTCAAGTAGCCTCCACTAGTATCTCTTCTTTATTTTATACATGTTCTTAAAACTATTTGATTTCTGTGTCTATTTTTTAATTCTCAAACCAGAGATACATTATCACTATGGAGCAATGACACTTGGTACACCATTTGGAATACAGACGAAGGGCATATTCCATTGTAGGGACTATCCCTAATGTTTGTCAGTTACCCATTCTTATGGAATCTTATTGTTCTCAAAACGATGGGCTTCTATTTCGTTCTTAAGAATTAATGGTTAGTCCATTACCACAGCATTGATGAATTTTATCTATATAGGGCCATTTTTATAACACTAGAAGGAAAAAATTATCTTTTCAAAGGTAATGAATTGTCCTGGCTAGAAGAGATGAACTGAAGCATAGTGGGCTTGGTGGAGTGACCGCCTTGAACACAAATCTTTTCTCAGAGGAACATGGTTTTCCTCAAACTGATTTCCATCAAGTAGTTAATTGTGTTTGGGATGATTCTCCTAATTGATTTTCAGGAATACCTCTTATTAGAGAAGTATAGTTTACAATTGATATTATTTTAATGTATATTTAGAGTCGATCTCTCCATACCAGATGGAACCTAATGAGAAAAAAAAGATCAAGCGAAAGATAGAGGACCTCTAGGAAAATGTCTTGATACATCTTAGTACATCATCTTGGGTTTCACCATTGATTTTCACTAATAAGTCGTATGAAATTCATCATGTATGTGTGGTTATAGATGGTTGATTCAGCTTACAGTCAAGAATCAGTATCCACATCCTTGAAAAGAAGATATCATTGACCATATCCGAGGATAAAATGTGTTCTCGAATATGGAAGTAGGATATGGTTATCATAAAGTTTGAGTAATTCCATAATACATACCTCATTCGTCATTCCATAGATGGTATGGTATGTATGAGTATCTTGTTATTCAATTTGGTATTATGAATGTTCCAACCTTTTTCATGGATTTCATAAAAAGAGTTTTCCACTAATATATCGACTCTTTTTCTGTGATGTTAGTGGATGAAATCATAGAGTATTATCGCACTCATAATAAACATGGAAGACATATTGAGATAACCCTATGTACACTAATTGAATCTCTGATGTATTTTAAGATTGAAAAATGTGACTTCTGGATTGAAAAAGACCACTTCTTATGTCTTGTTATTTTATAATTTGGAGTATCTGTGTACCCTAAAAAAGAGAGTGAAGTAGTTTCTAGGGAATATACCAATAATGTGTCTGATATCCATTGTTTCTTAGGGATCACTGAATATTACAGGTGCTTCATACAAGAGTTATCATGTATTTCTTGACCTATTAATGGTCTTACAAAGAATGGTGTCATGTTCAAATGGTCTGAAATGTTGGTGTTATCCATTGAAGAGCTAAAAGGGAGGATCGTATCGACACCTATTCTAATTCATCCAGATCCAAGTGAAGCTTATATTGTATTATATGAGGAATCAGGGAATGTCCTCAGCGAAATGTTGATACATGAAGAAAATTTCATTGCGTATGGATATTGGTAGTTGAGGAATCAAGTGAGAAATATCCAAACACACAACCTCGATCTAGCAGTAGTTTTACATGCTTTACATTGTTAGAGACATTATCTATTGGGTGAGCTCTTTTGGGTGTATATAGATCACATGGTCATCATTTATATCTTTTCACAGTGTGACATAAACATTAGACAATGAATATGGATCAAATATCATAAATACATTGATTTTGAGGAAGCATATATGCCTGGATAGGGTAATATGGTCATTAAAACACTGATTCAGAAGACTAAAATATATGTCGTATAAGAATACACAGATGAATGAATGTTAATGGACTTATTTTCTAAAATTCATATATAGTTTTATGACATTCACGAGATGTCTTACATCTCAGACAAAAAAATTACCTCTTCCCTTTTTATGAAGTTGAAGAGTATGATGTTTGCAAAACATGAAGGTTTTCTTCTCCATGAGAGTATATCATGAGATAACACACCTTCATATTGGTCTGTAGACTGATATAACGTTTAGAATCTATATTGACATATCTAGGTTTCTGCAGATATAAGGGAGGATGTGATGAAATAGTCTCTTGCTTCTCAACTGGCATTTAATCTAGACATCTCGAAGATGTATCGAGTCATGAAACACTAGTATTGGTGGCCTGAAGTGAAATGTTATATTTGAGGCCTCATCACTAGGTTTTACACCAATTATATCGTTAATGAGGAGAACTAGAAACATGTAGGCTTGTTATAGACATTTACATTCTCAAAATAGAAATGGGAAGATGTTGCTATGGATTTCATAGTCAGCTTACTTTGGGCATGAGGGTCAGATATGCTACATGGATAGTCCTTCACTAACAAAATAAATCATACCACTTAATTATTTTTCAGGTGAATTCATCAGTTTATGAGTTAGAAATAATCTATGTCAATGAGATCATATGACTACATGGGGTTTCATGTACTATCATTTCCGATAGAGATTCTCGTTTAACTTCACGGTTCTAGAATGGCTTACAGAAATATATGGGGATAATGGTGCTTCTATGAACATCTTCTCACCCTTAGAATGATGGAAAATATGAACTGACAATACAGGTCGTAGAGGGTATGATACGAGCATGTGTCTTTGATTTCAGAGGCTCTTCGGAGAATCATATATCTCTTGTCGTGTTCTCTTAAAATAATAATTTTTTAGGAGATGATTCAGATTTCTCCTTTTGAAGCCTTTTATGTTAGTTCATCTCTTTCAACCTTTAGTTGTGTAGAGGCTGGTAAGGAAACCCTTATATGTCATCCTCTCGTTCGAGAGACTTCAGAACATGTTCACCTGATAAAGATATGTATTAGTACTACCCTGTATAGATAGAAATCATATGAAGATCTTCATTGACGACCTCTTGAGATCGATGTTGGTGATCTTGTTTTCCATTGCGTATCGCTCGGGCTATGGCATATATGGTTATTGAAGTAGGTTAAGATGTTTCCTCATTACATCGGGCCATTTGAAATTTTAGAGGGAGTCTGGTCGGTAGCCTATCATTATATACTACCTCAGATGTACCATTCCATGAATGATCTCTCTCATATCTCATAGCTTCTACAATATCATTCCAAACCATCTCATACTTTTGATCTCCGAGAAGTTGAGTTAGAAGCTGATGCTACCTTCGAGGAGTATCGAGTATGCATCATTGAATGAAGTATTAAGGCTCTCTAAGGAAATTGTATCCCTCTCATATGGGTGATATGGAATCACAGTAAATTAGATGATGAGACATGGGGGAGGGAAGCTGAAGTTGGTTTCCAATGGCCATATTTGTTATCAAATAGTGTTTCATTACCTGTTGATGGAGAAATCAGTGGTGAGTTATTTGAAGGGGGGAATACCGTATAAACCAAGTTTTTTCACTCAGGTATAGATCCTTTCATTTTTTGCCTTATTCTATACTTTGGACCTAATGTCGATGATTAATGAGTAATTAATGGTTTTAGGGGTGTCTGGGGCTTTTTTGGGTCCCAGAACCAATATTTTTTGAGAAAATAGATATCACGAACAGTTTATAGTAAATTGTGAGGAATTCGTTTTTGTAACACCCCAAGATTTTATGAAAAATATTCTTTTTAATTTCATTAATTTCTTGTCTTGTACGCTACACCAAAAAGAGCTTGCTCAACATGCATCCTTGACTTGCCTTGCATTACACGCAATCGCGACCTTCCTCGATAGCATGTGTAGTACGCAATACCGAGTTTCACTAAACAACGTTATGTTATTAAAATATTATTAAAACTAGCCATTATGAATAGTAATGACCACATTTTAAAATTTTAGAAATTTTAGCCCTCAAAATGGACTTCATTTTTGGATTCGGAGTATCGAATTTAGCCTAAGGTGACATTTTGGTACTTTTCGGATAACTTTCATATTCTAATGAATAGTGAAAATTACTAAATTATAATTAAAAACAACTTTTTTAATCGAAGTAATTAATAGTGATAAATTATTAATTTGAGTGGTTTTAAAGTATATTTAGAATATATTTTTACAATTTAATACAATGTTGGTCATTGGATGTAATTTCACATTTAAACCAGTCATAAACAAGTGTCAATCTTTTGATAGTTATTATCTCTTAAGAACACGCTATTTGTTTTGACGACGGGAATTAATTTTTAAATTAATTAATGCAACTAATATGTTTGAATTTGATAAAATAGACATCATTTTTGAATTCATAATATCAAATATAGCTTAGATCTAATTTTTTGTATTTTTCTGGAAACATTCATTTTTTGATGAATAGTGAAATCACTAAGTGGCAGTTAAAAAACTAAATTTTTCATAAAACATAATTTTACAGCTTCTAGGAGTGGAATTTTGAAAATCTGAGAGACACGGTTGACGTCAGTAAGTAAAATTTGGTTCAATGAGATGAAAATAATTTTTTGGAGAATAGTAACTTTTATGTTTTTTTACAACGGTTAAAAGTAAATAGGGTAATTAAGGGTAAAAATGATATTATTATTACGATAACACATGTCCTAATTCTATTGGACAAGTGTAATTCGACCAAAAACAACCTTAGGAATAAAATATGACCATTTAGACCCCCTTGTATTAGATTAGGACATTTATTATTAATTTATTTAAAGATGGGTTAAAATAGTTAAAATCAAAGTTTAATAAGTAAATCATTTTTAATATGGGGATATACATAAGATAAATTCGACTATAAATATTCATTAGAAATATAATAAAATTTACTACATAATGGTATTTTATTTTTAATTTTTAGACCTTAAATAATTTAATTAATTTATGACACGACGATGATGCAGTAATTATCTTATTAATGAAATATTGACATAATTGATGTTATAAATACCCAAATAAATATAATTTAGACTTCATATGAATTTCACTAATTTTCGAGGTTAATATGACATGTTAGTATGGATTTAATTAACTTTTTTCTAACTTATAATTCTGTTAGGAGTTTCACAAAAATCAATTACTAAATAGTGTCAAAATTGACATAAAATAGTTTTTAAAAAAAATATTATATTATTAATTGTTATATTATTCCTAAAAATCTAAGTATTTAACAAATGACATAGATATGGTTATATATATTAATAATAAACAACTTCGGTTTCGTTTGGATGGATATAGTACGTTTATTAACCTTATAGTATAAGAACACAAGAAGACACGGTAAAAGTAAAATTATTTAACTTAATGTTAAATCAAAATGATAAGGTTAAAATAGGAACCTAAACTTGACTAAATTCTATTGGATGAGAGTATTTCGACCCATCCCCACATTATCCTCAAAATAAATCAATTTGGAGCTATTTAAAACCGAACTTGACTTTATAATAAAATAATATTTTTAGTAATCCAAAGGTGCCCCTCTCCTCCCTTATAAAAGGGCACCTCCTCCCTCTTTTCCTCACACAACTTTGAGCCTTCAAGCTTGGCCAAACCCTGCCAAATTCTCTTCTCCACTTCCCTAGAAACATCCTAGAGTTTTTTTTATTCCTCAAAGAAAAATTTTAGTGCCCTAATAGAAGGTCTCAAAGAGGCGCTTCAAAGAAGAGGAGGTTCAGACACCTACGAAGCAAATCAGTCCTAAGGTAAGGGAAATATCACTATCTCATTTTTATCTGAGATTGTTTATACTTTGGCATTTACTGGGGTGTATTTTATCATCCACATCCATATTTCCTCAATATTTAATATTATTTCCATTCACATAATATTGTTTAAATCCAATTTTACCCTTCGGTGAGTTTTTAGTAATAGATATGAAAGGAATCTTTTGTCGTTTTCGTACGAGGTACTTTTTTGACTTTTCCGACAAAAGTATTAGAAGAATTTTTTTTAACTTGTACAGCATGAATGGATTTTTAAAACATTATTTCCAAGAATATTCCTTTACAAGTTTTCAAGTTTATTTTTAATCAACTTCTTTTAGTTTATAATTGTATGACATATTAAGAAAGAAAAAGTGTTTTTGAAGAAGAAAGGATATTTTCCTCAAGAATTAATTTCAAGTGTTTTATCAAAATTATTTTCCATATAAGATAATATAGGGTTCTGTTTTGATCCCTATTATTACATGGATTTGATTATGTTGTGATGGAAATATTTTTATGAATTCCTTTTACTTATATGAATTGTTTTATGATGTCATGTTGTTTATGAATCCCATTTTTATTACATGGGTTATGAAATGATGTATGATTTATGATTTTCTGGAATACATAAGAATGGTATCATTATGAGATGGGTGGGACCTATATCTTCCTTTAATTCATTGGGTAAATATTTTATATCTCATGAGATAGACATGGCTGGAACGGTAGGTTATACCGGTTCAGTGAAACAGGACTAAAACAAGGGTGAATCGGTTCAGAAAGGGACCATGTCCACTAAGATAGTCTTGGCAATGATTCTTGACTTAAAAGAAATTATTCTCTATGATTATGTGTGTATGCCACAATGTTTCAAGTTTTATGTTATGATTATTGTGATTACATTTCACTGCCATGATTTATCCCATGTTATGAAATTATGCACTCTTTAGCAGGTTAAGATTTCCAAAATGATATGTTCTTATGAATATGATGTGATTGATATTTATTTTGTTTACCCTTACTGAGTATTTGAGCTCACCCTTTTATGTTTTCATTTTAATCAGGATATAAAGATAGGTTTTAGGTATAAAAAAGGATGATCTTTATGGGAGATGTTGAAGATATTTCACCACGATTAGAAGATTATATTCCGTGTTTCCAAAGACACTAAACTATTATGATCCTTGTGCGTGTGTTTTTTGTTATGTACTAAGTATTCCGCAAAAGCAATGTAATTTCCATGTACATCTAGCTTCGGGTCTCTACAGTTGGTATCAGAGGAAAGGTTTAGTCAACCATTGGAAACTAGGATGCGAAAACGTTAGTGAGATCCCTAGAGATATTTCTAATGTATGTCTAGGGATGTCCCTAAGGTTAAGTATACGTATAGGTTATAGTACTATAATTACGCTAACGATCATAGAATTAAACCTAAGATGTTAGATATTGAAGGTAATCCCCCTTTATTATATTGTTTTCCCTAGCATGTTTTTTGCCTCTCACGCTATTCTTTTTGGGTTTTAGAAAATGGCTGGAAACAAGATGATTCAAGATAATGTAGGATATGATGGAAAATGGAATGATATTCTTCATGAGAAACCAAATTAAATAGGATTTTGAAGTCCAAACATCATTATTATTCCGAACCAGCAATCTCATAATATGATCAATAATGTAAAATTTGGTAAGTTTCCTGACTCAGCTAATAAGAGAAAGATGGAGTTTCATGGTGATAATAGAGGAAAGAAGTGCAATTTCACCTATGTAAATCATGTGGGAAGAGGCATCGAGGAGAATGTTTCAAAGGAACTGGAAGATGCATTGGGTGTGGAAAAGAAGGACACAAATCCAGTAAGTGCAAAGGAAAAGGTTCAGTTAACAGCAGGGATGAGGATAATGGTATTGCTACGACATCAACAATGGTTAAATGTTTTAAATGTGGAATGTACGGGCATTATGAAAACCAATTCCCTAAGGGAAAGTCTCATGAAGAGAATCAGTATTGTCGTATGGGTAGTATTTATGTGGATGATGATGAAGAGACTACAAATGATATGTGAGATGAAAGAATTGTTGAATCTCGGTCAATGGTTTAAGAATGTAGTGGAATTATTACATGTTTATCATGTGTAATGTTTTATAAGTAATCTCATGGTACTATGGAATAAAGAGACATCTAAGGATTGTTACACTGTTTCCTTTCCTTGAGTTTTGAAAGTGTATGATTAATGTTACCAGTATCCATGAAAGGTTATTCAGATATTTTTGGAATGTAGATGATATGCACATAATGAAGGGATAAAGAGAAAATTAAATGGTTTATAGTATTCATGAGCTCATGACCAATATAAAGAGAAGGTTATATCATGGTTTGAGTATATAGAATTTTTGGATTTTGGTATGTGGAAAGAGTTAACTTTTGACAGCATTCACGTTTTCACTAAGGTTTAATGGGTATTCATTTTTCAAGAGAATACATAATTAAGGTATTCACATGATTGGAATGTGACCAGCATGATATATTGGGGATAAATGATGGTATTCACATGCTTGGATGACGACATATCAAGTTATCGTTTTCTTTATACTATGATATTGGACCGAAGTATTTTAGATAAGTTTAAAGATTGGAATGGATTATGTTAACCATAAGTTAGTATTGTTTGAGGATAGATTTTTTTTTTGATATTATTTATGTGATGTTATAGAAATGTAGTTTTAGAAAAGGGACAACCTGCAGGACGGGCGACAACAAATCGCGTCGGACAAGGCTGTGGGAATCGAACCCACAACCGAAGTGCGACTGGCCTTTATCGCCTACCACTTGACTACATGAAGTCCATGTTTAGTAGAAACTAGTTTTATTATATTAATCAGTATGATATATGAAGTATAAGTCCATTTTAGGAAATATATATGATTAATCTCACTATAGATGGACTTATGTACATTTTGATAACTTTTCTAACCTTTTGTTTGAGACAGATGGAATGAACCATCATTCTATCACATGATCTGCTACCACATCACGAATGACAAATTAAACTTATTTTCATTAAGATATGAAGTGGAAATTGTCCAAAGAACGAAAAATGGTTATACTATACCAAAATCATGAAAGTATTTCTTCTAATTTCATCAACTTTAGGGAAATGATCTTAAAACCCAAAAATGTTGTCCTAGTTCTCTTATATCTGATGAATCAGATGGTACCTTAGATCGTCAAAAATTTATGGCTTTGTGATTGCTGGCTTTTCCATAGCCATGTTCTCTACCACTCTCCATCAGAACATGATGGTTATATTTCTCTTCCATATCCATATTTTCACCTATGTGGAAACCCTGTGATTAGTTTATTTGGGTAACCGTTACGTTTCATACTTTTTTTTTAATGATTGGTTTTGGTATTCATTTTTTTGATGTGGGTTTCTATTAAAGAAACATTCGAATAGTAAACCATTTATAACCCTGACGAATTTCGAGGGAGAAATTCATTTTAAGGTGGGTAGAATGTAACACCCCTAGATTTTATGAAAAATATTCTTTTTAATTTAATTAATATCTTGTGTTGTACGCTACACCAAAAAGAGCTTGTTCAAAACAAATCCTTGACTTGCCTTGCATTACATGCAATCGCGACCTTCCTTGACAGCGTGTGTAGTACGCAATACCGAGTTTCACTAAACAACGATATGTTATTAAAATAATATTAAAACTAGCCGTTATGAAGAGTAATAAACACATTTTAAAATTTTAGAAATTTTAGCTCTCAAAATGAACTTCATTTTTTGGATTCGGAGTATCGAATTTAGCCTAAGGTGAAATTTTGGTACTTTTCGGATAACTTTCATATTCTGATGAATAGTGAAAATTACTAAATTATAATTAAAAACAACTTTTTTAATCGAAATAATTAATAGTGATAAATTAGTAATTTGAGTGGTTTTATTGTATATTTAGAATATATTTTTAAAATTTAATAAAATTTTGGTCATTGGATGTAATTTCACATTTAAACCAGTCATAAATAAGTGTCAATCTTTTGATAGTTATTATGTCTTAAGAACACACTATTTGTTTTAACGACGGGAATTAATTTTTAAATTAATTAATGCAACTGATATTTTTTGAATTTGATAAAATAGACATCATTTTTGAATTCATAATATCAAATATAGCTTAGATATAACTTTTGTTTTTTTTCTGGAAACTTTTATTTTTTGATGAATAGTGATACCACTAAGTGGTAGTTAAAAACTGAATTTTTCATAAAACATAATTTTACCGCTTCTATGAGTGGAATTTTGAAAATAAAAGAGACACGGTTGATGTCAGTAAGTAAAATGTGCTTCAATGAGATGAAAATAAATTTTTTGGCAAATAGTAACTTTTTACTTTTTTTACCACGGTTAAAAGTAATTAGGGTAATTAAGGGTAAAAATGATATTATTATTACCCTAACACATGTCCTAATTCTATTGGACAAGTGTAATTCGACCAAAAACGACCTTAGGAATACAATATGACTATTTAGGCCCACTTGGATTAGATTAGGACATTTATTATTAATTTATTTAAAGATGGGTTAAAATAGTTAAAATCAAAGTTTAATAAGTAAATAATTTTTAATATGTGGTTATACATAAGATAAATTCTACAATAAATATTAATTAGAAACATAATAATATTTCCTAAATAATGGTAGTTTATTTGTAATTTTTAGACATTAAATAAATTAATTTATTTATGACACAACGATGATGCAGTAATTAACTTACTAATGAAATATTGACATAATTGATGTTATAAATAACCAAATAAATATAATTTTAGACTTTTTATGAATTCCACTAATTTTCTTGGATAATATTACATGTTATTATAGATTTAATTAAATTTTTTCTAACTTATCATTCTTTTATGATTTTCACCAAAATCAATTACTAAATAGTGTCAAAATTGACATAAAATAGTTTTTTTAAAAAATATTATATTATTAATAGTTATTTTATTCCTAAAACATTATGGTTCGGTCAAATGACTTATATAAGGTTATATATATTAATAATAAACAACTTGGGGTTCGTTTGGCTTGATATAGTAAGTTTATTAACCTTATAGTATAAGAACACTAGAAGACACAGTAAAAGTAAAATTATTTAACTTAATGTTAAATCTAAATGATAAGGTTAAAATAGGAACCTAAACTTGTCTAAATTCTATTGGATGATAGGATTTCGACCCATCCCCACCATATCCTCGTAATAAATCAATTTGGAGCTATTTTAAATAGAACTTGACTTTATAATAAAATAATATTTTTAGTTATTCCAAAGGTGCCCATCTCCTCCCATATAAAAGGGCACCTCCTCCCTCTCTTCCTCACACAACATTGACCCTTAAAGCTCAGCCAACCCCTACCAAATTCTATTCTCCTCTTCCCTAGAAACAACCTAGAGGTTCTGGTCTTCCTCAAAGACAAATTTTAGTGCCCTAAGAGAAGGTCTCAAAGAGGTGCTTCAAAGAAGAGGAGGTTCGGACACCTACGAAGCAAATCGGACGTAAGGTAAGGGAAATATCACAATCTCATTTTTATCCGAGATTGTTTATACTTTGGCATTTACTGGGGTGTATTTTATCATCCAAATCCATGTTTCCTCAATATGTAATATTATTTCCATTCACCTAAAATTGTTTAAATCCTATTTTACCCTTCAGATAGTTTTTAGTAAAATATATGAAAGGAATCTTTTGTCGTTTTTCGTACGAGGTACTTTTTTGACTTTTCCGACAAAAGTACGAGAAGAATGTTTTTTTAACTTATAAATAATGAATGGATTTTTAAAACATTATTTCCAAGAATCTTCCTTTAAATGTTTTCAAGTTTATTTTTAATCAACTTCTTTTAGTTTATAATTGTATGACATATTAAGAAAGGAAAAGTGTTTTTGAAGAAGAAAGGATATATTCCTCAATAATTAATTTCAAGTGTTTTATCAAAATTATTTTCCATCTAAGATAATATAGGGTTCTGTTTATATCCCTATTATTACATGGATTTGATTACGTTGTGATGGAAATATTTTTATGAATTCCTTTATCTTATATGAGTTTTTTTATGATGTCATGTTGTTTAAGAATCCCATTTTTATTACATGGGCTATGCAATGATGTATGATTTATGATTTTGTGGCACACATAAGAATGGTATCATTATGAGATGGGTGGGACCTATATCTCCCTCAAATGCATTGGGTAAAGATTTAATATCTCATGAGATAGCCATGGCTGGAACGGTGGGTTATACCGGTTCAGTGAAACAGGACTGAAACGAGGGTGAGTCGGTTCAGAAAGGGACCTTGTCCTCTAAGATAGTCTTGGCAATGAGTCTTGACTTACAAGAAATGATTCTCTATGATTATGTGCGTATACCACAATGTTTCATGTTTTATGTTATGATTATTGTGATTACATTTCACTGCCATGATTTATCCCATGTTATGAAATTATGCTCTCTTTTGCAGGTTAAGATTTCCAAAATGTTATGTTCTTATGAATATGATGTGATTGATATTTCTTTTTTTACCCTTACTGATCATTTGAGCTCAACCTTTTATGTTTTCTTTTCCTCAGGATATAAAGAACAGTTTTAGGTATAAAAAAAGGACGATCTTTATGGGAGATGTTGAAGATCATTCACCACGATTAGAAGATTATATTCCGAGTTTCCAAAGACACTAAACTATTACGATCCTTGTGTGTGTGTTTTTGTTATGTAATAAGTATTCTACAAAAGTAATGTAATGTCCATGTACATCTAGCTTCGGTTCTCTACAGGTATGCTTTGTCAAAACGTACAGTTTTTGTTTTTCTGAATAGAACCATCTCACACTATTGGAACATAGTTATACGACCTAACCATTCGAACACCATTTTTTCCAGGTACTCGTGGATTTCCTGGAAATAGTTTGATCAAACTGTGTGGATGATGTTTTTTCATGCAGAACCATCTAACATGGTTTGTTCACGGTTTTGACAAATAGTAATGACACACCGTGTTCAGGAAAAAATTATGTGAAAAATGCCCAAATTTACCATAATAATTTATTAAACACAATATCCTCCCTAATCTTAGAAATAGTGGGATTAAGGCCTTTACCTCTCATTTTGGAACATTTAGATGGCCAATAACTAAAATCAATAGTATCCTTCATCTTACATCTGATCGATATTTCATTTATCATGTTTGACGCGAAAAGATATGTACTCAAGTCCCCTATAGCCATTATACTTATCTTCTGATCTCGAACAAGGTATCATTATGTGAGATTTTTCAAATTTTCTTAAATCTACTCTAATCGGAGGAAAATCAAGGGCCAATACTAGAGGATAAAGATCAGACAACCCTATGGTGGGTGGTTTATAAGAAAACCCTATTTCTCATTGATTTGAGAATATTCATGTGGGGCCTACCGATTTAATCAGAAGCCCTTTAATAAATCTGTATTCCATTATTATACTTTTTAGAATTGTATGGTTATTATCTTTCCAAATATGTGATTAGTTGTCATTGGTTATCCCCCACAACTCTATCTACCTCATGTATAAGGTAATTACATAGTTATATTTTAGTTTTTCAGCGTGTTTGAGAAACTATTTAGTTTTGTCCATGCATGAACATTCTAAGGGTGAGTCTATTTATAACAAATACCTTGTTGTAAATGATAATTTTATAATAGAATGTACCATGTATTCTCACCACTTGACCCTTTTATGGTATGTTCTTTCAAGTGATTATTAAATGTGAAATGTGAAATATATTTTATATTAAGTATATAAATTTTTATAATACAATGTTATTGGACAAAGGTTACATGTCTGTAGAACCCCATTATGCATTGATAGAAGGTAGTGTAGTGAACCCCAATAATTTAATATTTCATAATGGTTAATAATGACTTGATTAAATAGTTTCAACACTACATGGCCTATCCGAACTAATGGAAGACATGGATTGAACCAAATCAATGAATAAAGGATTACAATATCAAATAGGATTAGACTAACTAGGGATCACCATGGATTTTTATAGAATAATACCTTAGGAACTGGGATCCCCATTCTGATTTAAGGATGAGGTTTTGTAAAGTCGTTAACCACCTAGACCCCAGTTTTTGTATATTCCTCAGATTCCTCGTTTACTATCACATGGTCCTTCAAATTATTATTGGATATCTTAGATACACTCTTTGGACCCAGCATTGGCTATAAGGGGCCAGGGGGAAAGCCCATAAGGCCCTATCTTTTCTTATCCCGGTTTACCTTGGCCAATAACCTTGGAAATGATAGGCACCTTATTGGGAAATTCCTTGGATTATGGTTCTTGCATTACACAATAACCCCTTAACAAGACTCAGATACTAATGGGTTAGAATACTGTGAGATATATATTACATTGGTAATTAATGGGGAACTCCCTCATTGGATATCATTTTCATGTTTCCTTGTTATGTCATGGGAACATCTATACATATAGTATCATGAGGTGATGTTAGTGCTGGGTATGCATCATGTAACCATTTAACATTAAATTTTAATTACTTAATTAATGAACAAGTTACATGTTCATAAACTAGAAAAAGGCTAAAGCAGTTACATGGGTATTTTGTTATATTGTATTTTTTCATCACATTATATTTTCATTCATTTAAACATCAATATTCCATTACACAAGAAAGATGTTATAGAAATTGTTGGTGGTGGACCACAAAGATTTATCTCACACCCTTTCCTGGTGTGGTTTTGTACCCGATGCAGATTAAATGACTACATGTGTTAGCAAATAAAAGAATACATCTTCAAACTATTGATTTCATACTGGTAGAATGGATCATGATAGACAATGACCTATTTGGATATCGGGATGGTTGGAGTATCCTTTGATTTATTTTAATTTGTGGGGCATTTTATTCCTATTGACTTGTATCCATGTTTTTTGGTTTTCTAGTTACATGACATTGCAACATCATGGTTCTAGTAGATATAGTCATTGTTATTGTCATTTATTTATTACATCAGTCTTTTCTGCTATTTATTTATATTATTTATATTGATTTCATTGTTTACTATTAATTAATATTCTATCCTTTATGCTACACTCATACAATAAGGGCATAGTATTCCCATGGACACAAACTAGGACCTCACTACTATTCAGAACCCTCTTCTGTTTGGAATGATGTGTTTGAGGCCATATGACCCACCAGGCTCATGGAACCCGTTATGTGGAATCCAGGTCTAGGACATCATAGTTTTAATAATGGAATGATAGAAAATGAATATTGTTAAGTAATATCTAATGTGGAAGTCTGAAATTATCTCCATCGTAACATCCCATATATATTTTAACCATCCAATATGACCCATGAAACCACAATATGACATGATATTATAGATATGTTCATAATGGTAGAAATAAACACTCATTTTCAATATGTAATATGAAAAATATTAATGCATGTATAATTTGTAAAAGTTATGTGGTCAAGGAAGATAATATTTTAACGGTATAAAAAGGAAAATTCTGGTGTAAATTCTAGTTTTTTTACTCCATTAATACCTTTGAAATACATACACATGATTACATTCATTATCCATACATTATATGAGAAATCATTTGTTCCAATGCACTATGAGAGTCTGATGAATCTATTAATTTAATATCATAATCAATTTATTATTCTATATAGGTCATATAGATTATGATCCACAAATGGGTTCCAAAAATTATACGAAACCACTTACAATATTGATAGATTTCAAAGGGATGGACTATTATATGTATAAGAATTTTTCAACCGGATTATTTCTTAATTGTAAAAACCACAGTTGAAATAGTAAAGATTAATTCCACTATCATTCTATGTAAAAAATTATTCAAGGGTAAAACATAATAATAAATGTGAATAAGGAACCCTTTCAATGAATTTTATTGAATAATATGAGAATTTAAATATTCATGATTTAATAAAATATCACCATTGAGAATAATTTATGTTTACATTGAATAATTTTTATTTTCATTTTTAATAAATTTTATACTGAAATTTTTATAATATAATTTTATTTAGAGAATATATAGAGATAGTATATTTCTATGACGAATTTGTTTTTTAAAATGAACCCATTATAGAAATTGTAATTTATTCATATTAAATATAATTTTATGATAGATATTATGATTATTTATAAAAATATATACCTATATATAAATTTCATGAGTGGGTTTCCTTCATGGACAAGTATTAGTTCAAAACATCAATAGAAACCCCCATGAAAGTAAATGAAATATTTAACCATCCAAAATAAAATAATCTTTTCCTAATAGAATTGTGAAACATCTAATAATTATTTAAAATAAAGAAAACATTTATATTTAAATTATTTCATCATTTCATTGGCCCTTTAGATGTTTCCATACATGTTAAGGAGGTGTCTTATTTGTTATAAATTCCTCTAATGAAGGAAAAATTGTATGAGTAATTTTATGTGTTACATTATCATCAGTATGTTCATCATTTTATAATGGTTTTGATTGGGAGAGATAGATGTTGATGATTTAGTTTATTCTGCGATCGATCTCTTAATATATAATATAATATTGAGATATATATGAATTTATTTTATTACCTTGTAATAGGTTTTTATATGTATGGTGGGTTGGAATATTTCTTTTGGGAGTGTGAGTAGTTGGTGGGTCTATTTTTGATTCATATGGAAGAAAATCATTTTAGAGGTATTTTAAATAATATACAGAATCTTTAAAAAAATTATATTTCATTTTTTTGGTACTGTTGGATTCAGTGATGGGTTTTAATAAGATAGGTATAGTTTGAATAGTGGTTTTATAAAAATATACTAGTTGTGGCCAATTAATATTGGTCATGTCATAAAGGTAATTTTTTAGTAGAGTATGGTTCTTTAGTTGGTGAGTCACAATATTGGGGTAGTAGTTTGGTGTAAAGGGTAAATAGATATGTTTTAGTAATATTTCTGGAAATTTTCTTTTTTTAAATAACCAATAAATAATTTTTTTACGCTATTAATTTTTATAGCGACATTTTATAGTCGCAATGTAGAGTTGTGGATAAAGGAACAACATGACCTGGTGAGTTTTCTAATATTTTCATGAGAGAGCAATAAATATAATTCTTTTATGTCACTGTGTAGAGTTTTAGGGGATTATTTGATTGGTTTTATGAGTTTTATGTCATGGCATGTCAATCCATAATACGACTTAATGATCATAAAGTTGAATTTCAGTGGTTATTTTTATATTTACATACAATCATGTTAAGAAATTTTATATTTTAACCTTCATCAGTCATATCGTATTAAAATATATAAAATTTTATTATGTGATTTTTGAAATTGTGGGTTCATGATGTAATTTTAGTGGGTTCATGGTAATTAACACCATTATGATGCAACAACTGAACATCATGCCCTGAAAAATTCATTCTAGTAAATATATATATTTAAAATACCACCAAATATATTATTTAATTATTTATTTTTCCTAAACTTTTATCTGACCATATAACCCAATTATGATATCTATCTATAGCAATTAGTTATGGAAGGATATCATATTCAAGAGATATTTTTCATTCTAGACGTAGTTATTTTTTATCCAATTATTCCTTGTTTTTCATATTCTTCTTTTCCATGAATGTAAAATGTCCAAATTTTTTTATATTTTCATGAGACGGGGACATGGTTTTTATTGATATTTATTTTTTGGGTAATTGTGTTTAAAATTGTGTGTTTGGAACCTTGTGATCAAATCATTTTTCACTTCATATGAAATTAAAGAAGCTTTGATTAAATTTTGGGGGTTTGATTAAAATCATTTATTGTTTGATATAACATTTAATTGAAATAAAAATTGAAATAATTTTTCTATACTGTGGTTTATAGTAAAAATTATCCTAATAAAGATAACAATATTTTTTAAGATTAATTTTATGTGAAGAGGTGATTAATTTGAAATTATACGTGTTCTATGATATTTCTTATATGATTTATGTATTTACAAATGATGATGATGATGATATTTTTGTTCTTCTATGTTAAATGTTATATTAATGAGATTTTATTTTTCATATCACCATCAATAACATGTTAATCATGAGATGATGGAAAATTAACAACTTTATTAGAATCTATATTTGATGTAATGTTGAATTTGAAAGAGAAAATGATTTAATGTAACAAAAGTTTATAAAAGGGAGAGTAATGGTGTTTTTTATTGTTTTATTGTGTGTTTTCAGTCACTAAATTTTATTTTTGAGACATTATGGTTGTGTTTCCTTGGTTATAATATTTATATAGCTAGTTTTTAGTCGTATGTTTTATTATGTAGTGAAGATGTAGAATTTGTCCATGATTATCATTATAGTATGGTGTTGTTTATGAAGAATCAATAAAAGTCATATTTTTCCAAAATAAGATATATTTTTCCCGTATATGGATATTTGTTAAAAAAGTTGTGTATGGGATGATGTGGTGGTAGTTTTTATGATATTGTTTGTTTTATATTTTCCTAGTAGAAATTAATAAAGGCTTGTATTTATATCATTAAAATGGGAGTGGGATGGAATATAATGAATCATGAAAATTAAATGAATTATTAATGATTGGAATAAATTTTTAATTGATAAAAAATTACGTATATTAAATGTATAATTTAATGATATATTGAATAATTTTTGGGTGTAAATAGTAATTATATAACTGGTTGATTAAATGATTACATTTGAATTAATTACCATTCATATTGTTTATTAGGAGACCCTATATTAAAACCAAAAAATAATTCCTTAATTTACATGAATATTCAAAACTTTAATAATAATAAATGCTTATGTGTTATAATGGTTTATTTCTATTACTGTCTAGAACCATAAAAATGTTATCTCATTAAATATAATAAAAAACTCCAATAATTTTATACTATTTTGTACTATTCATATAATTTTGATACATAAATCCATTATTCATAAGATGTGTAATATTGAGTAATAAAAAATGATGATTTAAAATGTTCTATAGAGGTAATCATGTGTGATAATAATCAATAATCATATGCATTAATATGATACACCCATGGGTATGAGATCATGTATATAACCAACACAGTTTATACCTAATCTTCCATATAACATAAATTATGAGTCAAAATATAATGATTTATCATTTCATAAGAAATGATTTATAATATTGAGGAGTACTCCTTAATCAGTCATGAGTCACAATATTGTATCATTATCATAATAAAATGTCATAGGTATGGTGTGAAAAAAACAGAAGCTTTGAAAATCATTTCATTCATCAAAGTTCACTATCAAAACTATTGTAGTGGAAAAATTCAAATATTGGATTTATATCACTCACTATAAAATAATTTCCATAGTCATGGTTCACTACCAATACTATAACAGCATGAAATGTCCCATAATAAATTGGGTTCATATCCTATTACAATATATATAATATCATGATATAGGAATTATTACCTAATTTCTTATAGATAATTAATATCCCCTAAAATAACATTATAAAAACCATAAATATGTGAATTATAAGATCCTAAAGCCATTCATAAATTCATAGTAACATAAAAATTGGAAAAGAAATGATATTCATAATAATTTTATCACCAGATAATCATAATTAATATATATAAACAAAATGGATGATATCCATAGATAAGATCCCCACTGAACGAAATGAAACATAAATGGATGTCTATGTTGATAAAATATAACATTGAAAGGGAATATACACATTTATTGGAAAATTGGAAAAACAATTTTCTACATGATTCATTAAAACAAAAATATTATTGAATATTGATAAATTTTTTTCAATAAAAATAACCATATAATATTATAATGGAATATTGAATGGAAATAATGTCAAATATGATGGGAAACCCCATACATGCAATAAATTTTTAAATATTGTTCACATTAATTGTAAAGACCTGTGAAATTTGAGGGAATTTTTTTCTTAATTTTCTTTGGGATTTTACAAGATTGTGGATTCTGATGGAACCTGATTCTAAGGACCGGTGAGCCTGAAATAATTTTCTAAAGTTTAGTTATGGTACGTTTAGTGAACGAACGAGCGGGATTTCCTAACTTTTGAACCGTTGATCGGAATCGAAATCCAAGGGAAACGATGAAACCGCAGCGCCGGTAATTGCCTAGGAACACCTTTTCCGGTGTTGCATTTGCTCGGGTGTTGTTATTAAAATTTTGGGTTAAGTATAAGAATAAAATAAAATGGTGGAACCAATTTTATATTATTTAAAGTAGTTTAACCTAAGCATAGTGGTTCGAGTGGGACCCACTATATCCTACTCCACTATATAGGATATTTGTGGGGTGGGGCCCACACAATTCCCACCTATTCAACTCCCTCAAACCCGCTATTTTAATTATGTAACACACCCACACCCCCCCCCCCACTAATTTAAAAGTCTACTCATTAATTGATTAACTTTTTAAATGTAATTAATTCTTATATTCAATTCAAATTTTAAATTTTAAGTTGGATTGTGTGTTAATTAAATATGAAAAGGTCTTATTTCATTAATATGTTGTTTGGTTGTGCGATAGGATTATGGGAGAGGATTTTCTCTAACTATTGAGGAACATCTTCTTCCTCGTCGAATAACGCGATGAATGACGATCCTTTGATGAAGAACTCCTTCACCGTAAAGGGGAGTTCGTCATACCATCTTCTTCCCTCACCGCAGCCGGTGAGAGACGCCATCCTCGGAAATTGACAACGTGGCGCTGGCGATTCTCTTTTCCACGACGCTTACGAGATCTCTTTCCGCGACATCCCTTTCTTTGACAAACCTCGCTGGACGACAATGCTTGAGGTAGCGGATTATTTTGTTTCTTTTCATGAATACTTTCATTGCCGATCATCATCTCTAACTGAGCCGCATGTTTTCACAATAATGGGAGGAGGTTGGACCGCAAAAACACGGCCGACCCTCCCCCTCTTGATTGTTTTAATTGTTTGCGGAACGAGCAAGGCAGCGCGGTGCTGTTAAACCGCGCGAAAATAATAAAGAATGGGTGGAGAAGCGCGGTGCCTTCGTGCGGCGCCGTTAAAGATGAACAAAGCAGTGGCGCCATCGCGCCGCGCTGGAGAACCTAGAAGAGGCCGCGGCCGGAGCGGGGCTGTGGTGGAGGGGCGCGGCGTCGTTGCGCCATGCCGGTCAGACCAAGGTCGCGGCGGAGCAGGAAGCTGCGGCCAGCTTCCAGCCGCCGGTGCCAGAGCAGGAAGGTGGGACCGTGACGGTCCTGCGGCAGCAGAAACCGGCCGGCCGGACCGGGCCGACCGGCTTCCAAGAAGCCGAGGGTCGTAACCCCTGGCTTGCCGAAGGATCGGACCCCACATGGGGGCCACAGTTTCACAAATAGGGGGTAGCAAGCCCCCCCCCCGTTCTGCTCGGCTGAGCCGCCTGGCCACGCTGGTCAGGCCGAGCGCGCTCGGCCGGGCCACTCCGACTGGGCCGGGCCGCATCCACTGGGTCGGGCTGTGCCCTAATGGGCCGGACCCGGACCCGAGTCGGGTCGCCCTGTTCCGTCCGACCTAGGGTGAATCGTGCCGGGTCGGGCTGGGCCCGAACCCCCTACTTCCGGACCTCTTTCGTTATTTTTCCAATATTTTGGGTTTCATACCTCCGATCGACACACCGTAAGATGTGATGTGATCCTTGGTTCAAGACGGTCGTTTTGGTATATTACACTCAAGGTTTCGGAAAACCTAGGGTATGACCAGGTTGGTTCGAACACGAAACCAATTGGGCCCTCGGAGCGGAAAAGCTTATAACATGAGCTCCAGACGTTCGATTGACATGCCATCGACTTTGATGGATTCTTCTTAGTGAAAATAACTTTTTGTATTACTCCACTTGAGGTTTGGACACAGTTGGAGTGCGGTCAGTTTAGTATTGACTTAAAAACCAATCGTGCCCCAGGAACGAAAAAGCCAATAACACTCAGATCGGGCGTCTGATTGACGCGTCGTCTATCACGTTGAGTTACTTTTGACGATACAGAACATTGGGATACATCAAATCCAGACTTCGTCTCAGTTGATGTGTCAACCCTCGACTCATGGAGCGGCCCTCCCGAAACGAGCTTGCTTTGTGCGGGAACCCTAGAGCTAGCTGCGACTGCGACGACGATGACGAATGTGCAGAAACCCTCCTTGGGTTCGACAACGACCACTACAGTACTCAGCAATCCTGTGTGGATCAGTGCCTATCGATCATATGTGGGTCAGCACTCAACGGACTTTTGTGGGCCAGCGCATACCGATCATGTGTGGGTCCGATCCAGTGTGGGTCATTGCGGGGGTTAGTACCTATTGATCCTGTGGGGGTCAATGCGGGGGTTAGTACGTATCGATCCTATATGGGTCTGATGGTTTAGATGAATCAGTGGCTACATCTGATCATCTCTATCATCATATGAAGAAATATACCTGTGCGAGATGAGTCTTGACTTTCAATCTTTATCTTCGATATGATTGTCTTTCTTTCCTATGTGGATTGTGTTGTGCAATCATGTGTGGACGTGACCGAACATGGGCTCAGATGCTAGAGCCGAACTGAAATTCATGACTTAGGTATCTGTATGGGTATATACCTAAGTAGTGTTGCTTGTTACTTTTTGATTGTATCTTTCTTTTGTGGATTGTCCTTTGGGGATTCTTGGAGACCATTAAGGGTCTCGGGGTCCCTAATGAGTAGCTCATACTCGACCCTGCATAGGCTATACTCGCACTACGTTGTGTTGGTTGTAGACGACAGACATCGCTGATCATGGTTGAGGCTTGCAGAGCAGGTCGGTACCTGGAGGTGGACCACTGGGCGGGACGTACATGGAGCGGACGACTAAAACCGAGGAGCTGAGGTGTCTATCTGTACCCATCCTTTAGGTGGGATTACCCGTGGACGGCTCGACATTGCTACATTACTTTCAGTTGTTGTACATTCATTCTAGTTGTACTTTACTTTCAGTTTGGTTTTGTATTCTTTCCAATTTACCTTTCCGCACTTACTATTGTACCTAGTTTTACATAGTGTTTGCTTCTTCCTACTTACTATGTGTGTTTGTGTACTTTATAAAGGCAATTACTTCCCTTTTTATTGGTAATTTCGCCTTTTTTCTTGTCACCAACACCTGTCCTATGGAAGGCGGGCTTGGGGTAGTCGCGGCATGGGCCCCGAGGATGGGTCATGACAAATTGGTATCAAAGGAGTTCGGTTCTACTGAAGAACTAAACACACTGATCTTTTTTTATTTGAAGCAATAGTGTTATGAGTATTGAGTGTGGTTATCAGTCCAGGGAGTCCAGTGTTGGTGTGGCGGCCGACGTATCCATACACCAGGACACTGACTTCTGATTTCCGACATAGTGCGCGAAAACATTGATTGCTTGTGTGTTTCATTTTTCTTTGTGATTACTTTGTTTCATCTCACCAGGTATACTGTATTGACTATGGAACACCTGTCTCTTTTCAGGATGGCCCCAATGAAGGCATCCAGCTAGGGTTCCGTGTTTTGTACGTGACGATAGCCCACCGAGCGACGAGGCCTCGGTGCAGGACCCTATTATTGTGGAGGCACCATCGATACCACTACCCCCCGAGCCACCGATGCTACAAGCCGCAGCCGCTGAGAGTGCATGTTCCCTTGGTGCACTGCATGAGTTTCAGCGTCAGAGACCACCCAGGTTATGCGGGGAGATGGACCCTCAGGCATCCGAGGATTGGTGGGAGGCAGTTGTACGAGTTTTCCGATTGGTAGGGACCTCAACAGACCTCATGGTGATCCTTGCAACGAGTCTCTTGCAAGCGGCAGTAGGCAGATGGTGGATCTTGATGCCTCAAGTTCACGACGAGGCATCTCTCTTCTGGACGGACTATGAGAGCCTCTTCCGAACAGAGTTCGTCCCAGCCACCCTTCGTGTGGTGCGCATACATGAGCTACTACATCTGCGGTAGGGAAGCTTGTCGGTCACCCAGTACTCTGCAAGATTTACCGATCTCTCGCACTATTCGACAGACATGGTACGAGACCTATTCTTTCCGGCCCGGACCTTCAAGTAGGGATTGAGGCATGAGATCAGGGCATCGCTGATCTCCCTTAGCATTCTGACGTAGGTAGGGGTACTAGAGCGAGCCCTTATCATTGAGATATTTCTTGCTGAGCCTACACCAGCAGCAATACCTACCGTAGGGTGGGTCGTAGCAGAGTCTTCTGCAGCTGGCAGTTGAAGGATGACACATGGGTCCAGAGATACCAGACCCTCAGGCGGATGACCTCAAGACACTGGCTCATATGTGCGGGGCACGCAGCGCAGAGCCTGTCTTTAGAGAGGCAGACAGTGCTATGCATGCAGCGGGCAGGGCCACAAGGCTCATGACTGCCCGACCCGTCGTGCCGAGGAGCACCGGACCGTTGAAGGACCACCCAGGTAGAGGTAGAGGATCGACCGTGACGGTCCGTAGGGAGAAGGTCGATGAGGCAGAGGAGTGGGCCGAGCAGAAGGTGGTGGGCGACGCTTTGAGGCTCTACCACCACCACCACCAGGAGGTCCACCCCGACTACAGGGATCTGGCGGGCAGAGACAGTCACAGCTTCAGGCAGTGGAGGCCTACGACCACGGAACGCCCGAGACAATTCGAGGTACCATCTGTGTCTATTCCACCCTTGCTGTAGTTCTTATAGACATAAGATCGAGTCATTATTTCATTGCCGCTGCCCTTGTTTGGAGCTCAGAGATTCCGACAGAACCGTTGGCTTGATCCCTATGGCTAGAGACTCCTACGGGAGCAGACTCGATGATTATGCACTGGTGCTGGCAGCGTGATCTTACACTAGGAGGCGAGATCATTGGCTGTGATATTCTTGTAGCGGCGTCGAGGCCTTATGTTGTCATCTTGGGCATGGATTGGTTATCTACAGTCCATACTCATATTGACTACATTAGGCGCAAGGTGCTATTTGTTCGCACTGACGGGAGCAGGTTTACCTTCACCGGTGAGAAGGGAACCTTTGCAGTGCAGGATGGACTCGCGCAGAGGAGAGGAAAACCCATCACTCATCAGTTGGCTAGCCTCATCCTAGGAGCAGTTGACGTGCGGAATCCGAGCTTACCTTCAGTGGTGGATCAATATGCGGACGTTTTTCCTGACGACGTTCCAAGACTACCTCCTCGCAGAGAGCTAGAAGTTTATATTAACCTATACCATGGGATTACCCCGATTTCCACCCCAACATATCATATGGATCCCTCTAAGATTCGATAGCTTTGGGTACAGATGGATTTCTTGCAAGGAAAGGGAATCATCTGGCCCAGTGTTTTACCATGGGCTTCCCCGATATTGTTCGCCAAGAAGGAGGATGGGAGCTTGCAACATTGTGTTAACTATCGTCGCCTGAACCAGGTGACCGTGAGGAAGAAGTATCCACTACCGTGGATTGAAGACCTCTTCTATCAGCTCAAGGGAGCACAGTGGTTCTCAAAGATAGACCTTAGTTCAGGCTATCATCAGCTCAGAGTTCGAGACGAGGATGTGCAGAAGACGGACTTCAGACGTCGGTATGGACATTATTAGTTCTTGGTTATTCCATTCGGCGTAACCAATGCTCCATAAGTGTTCATGGGCCTCATGAACAGGATCATTCAGCCTTACCTCGATCGATTTATATTAGTCTTCATCGTTGACATATTGATATACTCGACGACTGAGGAGGAGCACGCCTACCACTTGCGGGTTGTACTGGACACACTTCGAGAGCACCAGTTTATGGTAAGCTCTTGAAGTGTCAGTTCGGGACAGGTGAGGTCCAATTCTTGGGACAATTCATATTAGAGGAGGGATTTTCGGTGGATCCTGCGAAGATTGAGGCAGTGCTAGCTTGGGAGACACCTAGGAGCGTGACCGAGGTGCGGTGTTTCTTAGGGCTAGCTGGGTACTACCAGAGGTTTGTGTCAGACTTCTCCAGAGTTGCTGCACCACTCTCATCTTTGACGAAGAAGGGGAAACCCTTCGTGTGGTCAGAGAGATGACATCATCGCTTCCAGGAGATGAGACAAAGATTGACCAGCGCACCAATCTTGAGGCTACCGGAGGAGGGAGTAGGGTACGTAGTCTACTGTGATGCATCATTGACCAGACTCGGATGTGTCCTGATGCAGGAGTGGGAAGTGATCGCCTATGGATCACGTCAGTTGAGACAACATGAGAATAACTACGCTACCCATCACCTGGAGTTAACAGTAGTGGTCTTCACTCTCAAGATGTGGCAAAACTATCTGATGGGAGAGCGCTTTATAGTCTACTCTGACCACCAGTGTCATAGGCACATCTTCTTGCAGAAGGACTTGAATCTGAGATAGAGGTTATGGCTCGAGTTCCTCTAGGACTATGACAATGAGATAGTCTATAATCCTAGAAAGGGAAACGTAGTAGCTGATGCTCTTAGTAGGTGGATGGGAATTCAGCTACTTGGGGAGGTGATAGGGAAGCAGATATCCTTCATGGATAGAGATTGAGCAGCATTTCTACAGTCACTCACAGTCACTCCTCCACTTCTACAGCGGGTCCGAGAGGCACATCATGGGGACGTTGACTGTGAGACATGGCGTGCACAGATATCCACAGAACAAGCACCTGATGGATTCTTCGTGGGAGAAGAGCACGTCATTATTTTCAGAAGACGTAACATGGTACCAGTTTCATTACAAGAGAAGGTGCTGAGAGAATTTCACACTTCCCCTTTAGTGGTACATCCAGGAGTGGTGAAGATGTACCAAGATCTCAGGTGACAACAATGGTGGCCGGGTATGAAGAAGGTTGTAGCAGAGTTCGCTTCACGATACCTCACCAGCCAGCAGGTGAAGGTAGAGCACCAGGTACCAGTAGGCCTGGTAAAAACCTTGGAGGTCCCAGAATGGTATTGGGACATGATATCAATGGACTTCGTGACTGGAATTCCACACACTTCCAGAGGTCACGACTCCATTTGGGTGATAGTCGACCGACTCACCAAGTCGGCCCACTTCTTACCCAGCAGAGAGCAGGGCTCAGTATAGATCATGGTACGTATCTAAGTTCAGGATATTGAACGTATTCATGGTGTGACATCATCTATCGTCTCTAATAAATATGCTCACTTTACTTCCCGGATTTGGAAGGGGTTTCAGGAGGCATTCAGGACACAGCTACGTCTGAGCACCGCCTTTCACCCTCAGACAGATGGTCAGATGGAGAGGACCATTCAGACTCTCAAGGACATGCTCTGTGCATGTGTCCTCGACTTTGGTCGTAGTTGGGAGGATCATCTACCCTTGGTGGAGTTTGTGTACAGCAACAGCTACCACTCCACCATCGGGATGGCACCATACGAGGCATTGTGCGACCGGCCTTGCAGATCACTGCTTTGCTGGACACACCCTGGGGAGTCAGCACTTGTGGGACCATAGATGGTCAGGCCACAACAGAGAAGACCCAGGTCATCAAAGAGTGGATGAAGACAAATCAATGAACACAAAATTCTTATGCTGATATGAGGTGGAGACCACTAGAGTTCGAGGATGGAGACCATGTATTCTTACGGGTCTCACCTCGACGAGGATTACGAAGATTTGGCTGAGGCGACAAGTTGTATTAACGCTTCATCAGACAATTCTAGGTCCTCAGCAAGATTGGCGAGGTGGCTTATTGCCTGGATCTACCACTTCAGTTGCACCGGGTATACGATGTCTTCCACGCATCTCAGCTGAGGAGATACGTGAATGACACAATTCATATAGTTGACAATGGGGAGATGGACATTGATGATGGGGCGGATTTCACAGAGGACCTAGTGGAGATCTAGGATCAACAAATGCGGGTCCTATGTGGATGATCGATTCCTCTAGTGTGCAACAGGTGGCAGTACGGGAACCTCCAGGAGATCACTTAGGAGCAGTAGGATCAGATTCGTGCACAGTACCGACATTTTTCCCCCAGTTATCATGTATCTTTACGGGGATGTAAATCCCTGAGGTGGGAGTAATGTAAAGACCCATCAAATTTGAGGGAAATTTTATCTTAATATTCATTGGGATTATAAAAGAACGTAGTCTTTGACAGAACCTGATTCTAAGGCCCGGTTATCCCGGAATAAATTTTTGAAGATAAGCTTGGGTACGTTCAGTGAACGAACGAGCGAGATTTCCTAACTTTTGAACCGGTGATAGGACTCGAAATCCGAGGGCACCGATGAAACCACATCACTGGTAATTGCTCAGCAAAACCTTTTCCAGAGTTCCATTTTTTCGGGTGTGGTTATTAAAATTTTGGGTTATGTAAAAGAATAAAATAAAATGGTTTAACCAATTTTATTTTATTTAAAGTAGTTTAACATAATCTTAGAGGTTGGAATGGGACCCACTATATCCTACTCCACTAGGTAGGATATTTGTGGGGTGGGAACCACCCGATCCCCACCTATTCAAATTCCTCAAACCCCCTCTTTTAATTAGGTAACCTACCCCCCCCCCCCCCAATAATTGAAAAGTCAACTCATTAATTGATTAACTTATTCAAAGTCATAAATTCTTGAATTCAATTCGAATTTCAAATTTTATGTTGGATAGCGTGTTAATTAAATAAGGCAAGGTCTTTTTTCATTAAGTGGTTGTTTGGTTGTGCGAGAGGGTTTAGGGAGAGGATTTTCTCTAACTCTTGAAAAAATTATTCTTCCTCATCGAAGAATGCGAAGAACACCGAGCCTTCGACGAAGAACGTTGTCACCGCAAAGGGGAGTTCGTCGTATCATATTATTACCTCTCTGCATCTAGTGGGAGATTCCATCCTCAGAGATCGACGGAGTGACACTGAGTATTCTCTTTTCTATGCCGCTTATAGAGTCTCCTTCCGCGACGTCCCTTTCCATGACAAACCTCGCTCGACGACAACGCTTGAGGTAGGGGATTATTTTTTTTCTATTCATGAATACTTTTATCGCTGATCATCATCTCTAATTGAGCCACCTGTTATCACAATAATGGGAGGAGGTCGGACCACACGAACACGACCGACACTCCTCCCACCTTGATTGTTTGAATTGTTTGTGCCACGAGAAAGGCAGCGCGATGCTGTTGCACCGCGCGAAAATAATAAGTAATGGGCAGAGAAGCACGGCGCCATCGCGCCGCGCCGGAGAACCTTGAAGAGGCTGTGGTCGCACAAAGTCCGCGACCTTTGGCCGCGGAAGAGCAGGAAGCAGCGGCCGGCTTCCGGCCACCGGTGCCGGAGCAGGAGGGTGGGACCCCGGTGGTCTCGCGGCAGCAGCAACCAGCCGGCTGGACCAGCCAGGCCGGCTTCCAAGAATATGGGTGTCGTAACCCCCGGCTAGCCGAAGGAGCGTCCCCCCACATGGGGGCCGCATTTTCACAAAAAGGAGGGCAGGGAGCCCCCCCTCCCTTTCCGCCTGTCCGTTTCGGCCGAGCTGCCTAGCCACGCTAGCCAGGCCGAGCGCGCCAGGCCGGGCTGCGCCAAGGCCAGGCCGGGCCGCGCCCTAATGGGATGGACTCAGACCTAGGATGGGTCCACCCGGTTTGGGCCTCCACAGGGTGTATCGGGCCGGGTCGGACCGGTCCCAAACCTCTTTCTGTCATTTAAAATAACTTGGGATGCAGACCTCTGATCAACACACCTTCAGCTGAGATGTGATCCTTTGATCGAGATGGCCGTTTCGGTATATTAAACTGAAGGATTCATAGATCATTGGGTATGGTCGGGTTGGTTCGAACACGAATCCAACTGGGCCCTCAGACCAGATACGATTATAACTTGAGCTCTGGACGTCCAATTGACGCGCCGTTGAAATTGATGGATTACTCTTAGTGAGACAGACATTTTGGCATACTCCGCTCGAGGTTCAGACGCAGATGGAGTGCGATCGGGATGGTTTTGACGTAAAAACTAATTGGGACCCCAGAATGAAAAAGCCAATAACACTCAGACCGAGCGTCCAATTGACGTGTCATCTGTCACGTAGAGTTACTTTTGATGATACAGAACTTTGGGATACATCAACTTCGTACTTCGTTTCAGTTGATGTATCAGCCCTCATCTCGTGGAGCGGACCCTCCCAAAACGAGCTTGATGTGTGCGAGAACCGTAGAGCTTGCTGCGACTGCGACGACGATAACAACTATGCAGAAACCCTCCATGGGTTCGACAGCGACGACTACAACACTCAGCGATCCTGTGTGGATCAGTGCCTACTGATCCTGTGTGGGTCAGCACTCAGTGGTCCTGTGTGGGCCAGCGCATACCGATCCCGTGTGGGTTTGATCCTGTGTGGGTAATTGTAGGGGTTAATACCTATCGATCATGTGTGGGTCAATGCGTGGGTTTGTACCTATCCGTCCTTCGTGGGTCCGAAGGCTTAGATGAATCAGTGGCTACATCTGATCATCTCTATCGTCCTATGAAGAAATATACCTGTGTGAGCTGAGTCTTGACTTTCAATCTTTATCTTCGATATGACTGTCTTGCTTTCCTATGTGGATTGTGTTGTGCTATCCTATGTGGATGTGACCGAACATGGGCTCAGATGCTGGAGCCGAACTGAAATTGATGACTTAGGTATATGTATGGGAATATAACTAATTAGTGTTGGTTGTTACTTCTTGATTGTATCTTTCTTTTGTGGATAATCCTTTGTAGATTCTGCGAGACCTTCGGGGGTCTTGGGGTCCCTACTGTGTAGCTCATACTCACCCCTGCATGAGTTATGCCCGCACTACGTTGTGTTTTTTGCAGATGAAAGACATCTCTTATCGTGGTTGAGTCTTGTGTTGCAGGTCGGTACCTGGAGGGGGACCACTGGGCGGGCCGTAGACGGAGCAGACGACTGGACCCGAGGAGTTGAGGTAGCTATCTGTACCCACCCTTCAGGTGGGAGTACCAGTGGATGGCTCGAAGTTTCTTCTTTACTTTCAGTTGTTGTACATTCATTCCAGTTGTACTTTACTTTCAGTTTGGGTTTGTATTTTACCCCATTTAACTTTCCGCACTAACTATTGTACCCAGTTTTACATAGTGTTTGCTTCTGCTTGCTTAATTTGTGTGTTTTTCAACTTTATAAAGGCAATGCCTTCCCTTTTTATCGGGAATTTTTCCTTGGTGCTAGTCGCCAGCCCCTGTCCAATGGAAGGTGGGATTGGGGTAGTCACGACATGGGCCCCGAGGACGGGTTGTGACATTAATAATATTTTATTAAATCCAAAAGTAAATTGATCTAAAAATAACTATATGATTAAAGATGAAAATCTGAAAATAAATTCAAATTTTCCCCTTTCTGCGAATAACCCACCCGATGCTTCCTCGCTGATGGACTAATCTATAATGGCTGATCCCCCCGACCCTCCGATATTTTGTGGTATTGGGGACTTGTGCCCCTATCCTGGAGTTGGAAATTTTAAAAGGATACCTTCAATTCACATCATATTCTACTTCCTTATAATATTTTTTTTCCAATGTTTTAGGGTTCCACAAAGGAGCTCCATTCCTACTGATTACTTCTTCATAATTTTCTATGTATTCTTCTCCCCTAGACTACTCCTTGGTGGCTCATTCCAACAATTGTTTTCCACCATTGGGTGATTTTCACGACCTTATCAACTAATATTATGGCATATTATTTTTAGTGTTCATTTTACTTCATGACCATTGTAACCTCTTCATTGACATCCAGGATGAAGAAGAAATGTCTCTAACATGGTCAAGGTCTTCCCAATATTTTGATTCAATGTTGTTTTTCCAATTTTGGTGATCCATAAATTTTTCATTCACTATGATCTACCAACATCGGACAATTTTTTATGTCTTCCTAGATCTCCCTTTCCCATTTAGAATATCCTCAACTATAGGTTGATAATAAATTATCTTTGGTTTTTTTATGTGGACAACCGAACATAAAACCTTTATCATTCCATAACACCTCATAATAGTTTTAAAGGTCCATGTATCAAATATACCTGTAGATTTATTTTGGACTGAATTAGAAGGGTAATATTGATTCATGAAAGAGGTTTCTTATGAATAATGGATTTATTTTTATTGAAATTTTTTCCAATGGGTCATATGGTTTAGTATTTCCGTTGGGGTAGAATTGTTTATTATCAGACTGGTGATTCTAATAACGGAATTGATGATCAGGAATATCCACCTCATGATGTTGAATTAGAATTAAATAATATAATTCTATTTTATTCAATTTTTGTCTCTTTACCTCTGAGAGTATTAATTGGTATGTCTAAAAATTATTGATGTGGAAACATGATCTCAGTAAAATAAGGGGTTCTCCAACCGGTCATAACAGGTTCAGAAAATGTTGTTTCCTTTTAGAAAGAGGAATGATCATTGTTTCTCAATGTAAATGTAGTTGATATGATCATTGTATTGAGGAAGGAGTTTGAAGTCTGTCAAGATGTAGTATAGATTCATCACTATCAATAGGGGATAGTGGGGGTGGGTTATAGAGCCTATTTTGTAACCAATAAATCCTTTGCGGAGAAAACATTCACTATCCATATAAATAAACAAAACATGATATAAATTGATGACCAATATAAATGTTATATTTGACTGCATAATCCTTGGGAATTAAATGCAGGGTAATATAGTTGTCAAAGTGGACTTGTTAAAGGTAATATGAATTCTAAAACATAGAATGTAACCTATAGTAGTTAATCAGTCTAGGAACATATAAGGGATATAGGTTGAATTCCATGTTTAGGAACAAGAATTTTTTTCTGGCAGTTATCATGGCATGCAGACTACATTATTATTTGTTATTATTTATATTGTCTTTGTATTCATTGAGGATGAACCTAATGTTGATTCCCCTTTTTTTATATTATTTGAAAGTGAATATATAGTTATAGGTAGAGAAATAAACATCATGAGGAAGAATAATGGTCGCAAAGGGAATTAGTATGGGGGTGGAATACACTGTAATTAATGGGATGAATTCTAATGTTTTAAAGATTATTCTCAGATACCCAAGTCAATTGAAATATTTTCCAAATAAATCAAATAGAAAGAAAACAGTGAACCAATGACTCATGAAATTTAATGTAGGACGTTTTAGGAAATTATAATGGTTTTGTATGGGATTTATGAGGAACATTATTAGGTTGATATGGTAGGATAGGTAGATATGGGAGAAATAAAATTTTCTAAAGATAAATATTCCATTTTATGATAAATATATTTTAGGGGATTTCAATATAAATTTAAATAATGGGATTGTTAAAAAATATATTAGATAATGGTTTCATTTAATGTGAACCTGGATCAATGGGCATGGATCAAAAAATTGTATCATCAATCATATATTCAATAAAATTAATATCAATCTGGATGAATATATGAAGTCATGAAATAGAATTACAATTAACATTGAAGCTCTTGTATATGATAATTAGTCTATAGAGGTAAAAGAACATAAATTGGGGTTTTATAAATTTTCAAATTCAAATAATCTGAGTTTAGTATTTAATGATTTTTATACTATATATTTATTTAACAAACTTTAATTTTGATCATGTGTGGTTTCACAATGTTACCTAAAATGTGAATTTGGAAAAAAAATTATTTTTTAGTCATGTAAAATATGTTTTAAACTTATTTCAAATAATAATTTTACCATAGATAATAATAATCTTGAAATAATTATAATGTACAAAGACAAAGATTAATAATTTCATCATCAAATTAAAATAAGACAAATTTAATTTGAAAAAACATTTTATTGATTGATTTAAGTATATAATTGAGGAAAATAAATTGAAAAAATTAGAACATAAATAAATAAATTTTGGAAATAAAAAATATTATTATTAAAGAATATTTATCATAATGATTCCCTCATTGTAATTTTAACATAGTAAATCCCATAATGAAATTATATTTTAACATAATCCTTTACATCAGGCCCCATATTTCATCGAACACCTAATAATGAAGATTAATTTTAAATTTATATATATTATAAATATATAACATAAACATAATCATAATTTTCCTAAAATATAAAATCCAATTATTATTTCATGTTTAATATTTATTTAAAAAATTTCATCAAAATCTACATTCAGGTGACAATGGATTGCATTTCAATGCATTTTTTGGTTTTATAGTTCTAGTTATTGAACATTGGTCATGTTTATATCATATAAAAATTATTAATCATTATATAAATATAATATTTATTAATTCTATTAGGTTTTATAGACATTCATATTATTTTATAATAAAAAATGAATTATACCACTTTTGGTGTTGGTTGGCTTTACTTACATAATTATAATGTTTTAATTTTTCAATTATTATAATAAAATAATGAAAAATAATAATAAATATTTTTAGAATAATAATATTTTCAAAAATAGAACTAATATTAATTATAAACATACTATTAATTATCCATGCATGGAGGACATGATAATCAAAACACATCACTTTGGGTATGTGGTTGGCCACACATTTACATAAAGGATGTAATAACTTATCATTGAATAAAATTATCATAAAATATAGATATAATATAAAATTAATAAGAATATAATAATTTTAAATGTATTTACTACATCTTGTTAATATGGTTATGTTAAATTTTTGTGAGGAAGATTAAAAAATAATCATAAAATGATTCAGTGAGGATGATAATATAGTTTTCAAGGATCCTCTTTTTGATCTCTTCATAAAAACCATTTCCTTAGTATATTTAGAATTCCATTACCAATATATCATAAATAAGTAATTTGTTTTGATATTGAGAAGTTAATTCACTGAAATTTATTTCTGAAATCTTTTTTATATGATAAGATAGCTAGTTCTCTTTAATATTTGAGGGTAGTGACACACTTATAAATACATAAAACATAAACACATATTCAATAATTTTTTAGATGAATTTTATGCCGTGGAAAACCAAATTAGATTTATATATAATTTATAATGGACATATATTTAACTAAAAAATTACTCATTTTTATCTGATATTTTATTCCTTATTATTTAGTTTAGCACATGTTTTATCCCTTTTAAACCTTAATCAATGTAACTTATTTTCACTATAGTTTATATTAATTATTATCAATTATTGATGTTGAATAATTACCAAACTATGATATTAAGGTTAAAAATCATGAATCCGTTTTTAAAAAAAATTTTCATATTAATTGCAGAGTTTAATTTAAAATAATCATGTAAAACATAATGAATAATGTTTTTTTAAAAAATACATAATAAAAATAAAACTAAATTTATTAAAATTAAATTTATATTTAAATTTTTTTTATGAATATTTGAATATTTTTAAACATTTACTATATAATAATTTAATTAAAAATATTCATAAATTAATATTAATATAATTTACTAAGATAAAGTCACATTACTTGTATAAAAACTCTTTTCAAAAAATACGTCATCTTTTAACATTAAAATTACTTCATTTAAATTTATAAGTAATTAATATTAAAATTAAATAATTTTAACCATTTTTAAATAATAATTTATCATATTATAGTATTTTATATTCTTACCCAGCATTCCAGCAAGTATTTATTCGTTGTACCAATTAATAATAATATTCCAATTGTAAATCAATGTTTTTTTGATGTGGATATTGTGTGTAATGAAATATATCATAAGAAAAAAAACATAGAAAAAATATATTTATCATTAAATCTCAAGGGGAACTCATTTTATACCTCTTATAAGGGTTTTACCCAAAAAAATCCATCACCTTGAAAAAAAATGGGGATCCGTCACCTACATAACATATTTTTGGTTTCTATAGAGAGTCATAAAATTTATTTTTCCCTAGAAAACACTAACTAGGTGTGTGGTCATATTTTAAAAGTCTTTCTCACATCTATCTATAATCATAAGTAGTTGTTCCATATAACATATATTATTTAATTATAGTTAAAAAATTGATTTTAGAAAGTGTGGATGATAAATTATATACATCATTATGAGAGATACCTATAATAGACCTAGTTCTTGAAAGATATATAGTGGATGAACCATTCGATAAGAAAACACAAAAATATGATAAAAAAATTCAAGGGACTAATATATATAGATCTCAACATAACCTTCTTTCAAAATATCATAACTATAATACAATGAGATTTTCAAAGTAATTCATTATTACTAACATCATATTCTAGATATTTCAAAAGAATAATACAATAACATAACTATAAATCCCTACCCTTTAACATTACATAATCGTGAATTAAGTTAATAATTCTCATTAAGGATCAATTATGATTATGATCATTAAAGAATTAAGCCTCAACTTACACATAAAAACTTTATTATTACAATGTAGACACTTATACTCATTATATATTAAACAAAAACATTTATGAAGATCATGGTTTCATTTCATTCTTAAAAATGAAAACTTTTCCATGATCCCATACATTATTCGATTAACCATTATGTCTTATGGAAAACATTCAAAACCTTGGATGAGAATAAAAAGCTCGATAATGGATACACTAAGAAGGAAAACTTTTAGTTTTTGAAAACAACATATAAACCATTAATAAATTATCATAAGTAATTATTTTCACCCTTATGAAGTAGTAATGGCTCTTCACTGTATAAAATCTCAATGAATACCATTTTATAACCAAAAGATTACAATAAATCCCATAGAAAATACACATAACATATAAAAGGTATACTTTTTAACATCCCAAGTAATTAATGAATAATAGATATTTTTATCTATGCCTATTAATGATTAAGATAGTGTTTTAGAGTCTTAAAATGAAAATAAATACAATCTTATGCATGGAATACACTAACATTCTTAAAAGATTATTTTAATGCCTTTTGATGGAAAACCCTTTTTAAATCTATCTTTTGACAATTGTATAAGATATTTTTGTCAAAATAAAATTATTATTTATGATTGGGACATAAAAATTTACTTTGTGTGAATTTTTGGTATTTTTCCGATAAAGTTCATTTTTTAATGGATAGTGAAAAATACTGCATTTTACATCAAAACTACTTTTTAATCTAATTTATTTATATGATTAGATTATTTTTCGAATTGGTTTTGAAGTGAAATTAGAATATATTTTTACCATTTAATCCAATGGTGGTCATTGGAATCAATTTCACTTTGAAATTGGCCTTAAACTGGTGTCAATCTTTTGATACTTATTGTTTCATAAAAACACGCTATTGGTTTTGACTGCGGGAGTTAATTATTAATTTAATTGTTTCGTCTTATATTAATTGAATTAGTTAATATAAACATAATTTTTGAATTTGGAATATCGAATATAGCTTAGAGTGAATTTTTGGAAATTTTCTGAAAACTCCAATTTTTGATGAATAGTGAAACCACTAAGTGGTAATCAAGCAAACTAATTTTTCAGTTAAATGAAAGTTTACCACTAATGTGTATTGAATTTTGAAAATACGACATATATGGTTGTCATTAGTATGTAAAATGTGGTTCAATTGGATGAAAATAATTTTTTGGTGAATAGTAACTTTTTTTCATTAATCGCGATTAGAGGTAATTAGTGTAATTTAAGGTAAAATTGATATTATAAAAATATGAAAACACCATGACAATTGTCCTAACCCTATTGGATGAGTAATGGCCGACCAAGAAAACTCATGGGTCGATTTAGGGGACCCTATGGAGCCTCCTGGGTGAGATAATGACTTTAATGCCTTTTCTAAAATAAAGGTGAAAATGGCACTAACATAAATTGTTTTACTAAAACAATTTTTAGAAGGGGTTATACGAATCATATATTTGTCTATAAATACTCTTTGGAAAGATAAAAAGATTTCCTACATCAGGATATTTTTTTTATAATTTTTAGACCTTAAATAAATTAATTTAATCATGACAGCGTGATGATGCAACGATGACATCATTAATGAACAGTTTAAATAAAATGAAAAGATAATATAAAATATAAGACCGAAAATTGTCCAAAAACTATTGTATGGGAATATTTAGAAGCCTTACCATCTTATATTAGAAGTATATCAATGTGGGACCTTATAAATTCGAAACACTTTTTAAAATAAAATAATAGTTTCATGATTTCCAAAAGTGCCCCTCCTCTCCTCTTATAAAAGTCCCCCACCTCTACCTCATTTCACACACTCCTCAATACTTTGGCTCGGCCATTTCCTGCCCATTTACTCTCTCCACATCCCTCTTCTCATTCTATAGTATTAACTATTGGCAGAATCCTTTCAAAGAAAGCCTTTAGGCTCAAATCAAAAGGAGTTACACTTTTAAAAGTAATTCATTCTCTCATGTTCATTTGTTTTATTTTGCTTCTCCAACCCCCTAAACTCTTTTTATTTACTTCTTTTGTAACGAAACCAGTATCTTCAATATACTAGGATGTTGTTATAATATTTATTCGAGCTACACTCTCACACAACTACATCAAATGGTTAAAGAACATACGGTTTCCGTGGATGGCGAAATTCTGCCTCCCGAAACGATGATTGTTCAATACTCATTTAACACCTTCAAAGGTGGCCATTATGATGTCACTATTTTTATATATGATATATAATATGTTTATTATTTAATTAAGATTCTGTATTTTTCATTTATGGCATACCACTATTGTTTCCATTATGGGTAAACACGATATCTTCGTTTTAGGAAGTGCGGACTACCGCCCCTGAAAGTGATTTGATTCGTTAATACCATATGTGGGATGTGAAAAGGATAAAGTTAATGATATTTTATTTGTTATTATACTGGAATTATAATATACTCTTATATCATTATGATTACATTCCAGAAAATATGAAATAGAAATGGAAGTAGCGTTCATGCGTAAGTACGGCTTACCGTCTGCATGAACGGTGCATTTGATTTCTTACCTCTAAATGTTATGTAATATTATAAATACAGGTATATGCTGAATATATATGATATATATGTTATCCAAATCATTAATATCATTCTGGATATAACGAACCTTTGACCAAATTAACAACATGTAAGTGTAAGAAGTCTCTTTTTGACTTAAGAACCAAATACCGACAAAATGAACATTATTAACTGAAATCATTACATGATGTTCATAACATGGTATAAAAGGAATAAGGAACATGAAAAAGGTTCTTAAGAAAGTAGATATTAACTCAAGTTTATTATTCCGGAGATTAAAGAACGGTCGGGTCAAGTCGGATACGAGGTATGGGACTTCGTCTCAATCTCTTTTCATTGAGGCATACTTTGTTTTATACACAACCTTCTTTTATACGGTGTATAAACCCCTTTGAATTTTACATTTATTCAAAAGGAATCTTTTGTATACGAAGCGTTTACTAAACGACAAAAGTGAATGTTTTTGTCGTACGTATGCGGAGACAACAACTTCTCCGCCGTCATGACCGTTATTTGAGTTTCGGCTTCCTCTACAAGCCAATCCTTCTTTTTAAAAGAAAAATAAATACCATGTTTTACTTTTCTTTTATTTTGGTATCGAAAATGGTTTTCATAATGTTTTTATATCAATGTGTTGTATTGATATCTTGTGATTGAATGGTGGGAATGCTATGTTTCCTTTATGCATGTTTTATGTGATATGATTATGTTGAGGTTCTTGGGCATTATTATGAAAACGTGTTATTCCGTGATAAACTAAGGGTGGGTGAGCCCGATATAGCTCTCCAATGCATTGGGTAACGCGAAGGAGTGAAACGTTAAGGGTTCTCCGAAGATATTTAGGGAATATACTGTGATGGGTATTCCAAATGTAACCAAGAGGGTTACTCCCTACGTAAGGATGTTATGAATGCCTCAAGTTACCTTTATGTTTTATGATTTCAATGATTTATTCATGATTTGATGAGGTATGTTAAAGTGCTTATGTTTTATGGGTAATGTATGGTCTCATTATTATGTAAATATGTACCCATGATTCCTTTCCATATTTTTATATCCCTTACTGAGCTTTTTATGATCATCCCATGTTTTTGAAATGTTTTTCACAGGTCAAGGGAAGGGTACATGATGTGATGATCGTGTCAAGGATGTGTCAAGAAAGAATCCATGTTTTATTTTAAATATGATTCCATTGATGGGAAGAATGAATACTGTCTTTTATGTAACCACTTTATTTAAATGTGTAATGTAATTCAAGTTTCATGATCTAATTCTCTAAACCTCTAAACCTGAAAAGATCCTCAATGTGTAATCTTGTAATAACTCAAGATTAAGTAAGGTTTAAGGCTGGGGCCTTATATACTTGGGACATAATCATACTTAAATGGAAGAACCATACGTTCGAGTTCCATAAATCACTATAACAAATATAATAGTCATACAACAATCTTCGATATCCGATGCATAGGAGGTTAAAACATAACCACCCATCTTTGGTTTATCATGAAACCACTAGACATTTGGTTTATCACGTAACCTCCCATCAACTGTCCAGGTACCATTATATAATCATAACACAGAAAATATTAAAAAATTAAAAATATCCACATTTTACTAATAAAATTTCCTTTTTAATTAGAAGAAATCATTTCATGGCATTTAAATTATCAATCCATTTCAAAAACCATTGTCAATACCAAAACACCCATAAACGGAATAAGCAGCATCTATTTCCTTCTAAAAACATTAAGGATTATAGAGGAAGCCAAATAATCATTAAGGTGACAGAGTGGTCATTGTCACTGCATAAATTAAGAACATTATTTATTATGTTTATGAAAATTATTCATTGAAAAAATATTCTCATTGAATGAAATTAACAGTAAAATGGTTTTATTATACATGATAAAAATTAAATAGGTGTATATTATAATATGTCTCAATGAATGGAGATTGAGACGAAATCACTTATATCAGGTCTGACCTGGCTCATTCATTATTTAATTTAATTACGAACAAAAATAAGTTAATTTCTACCTCTTATAGAAACTTTTCCATGATTATAATTTTTTCTATACCACTTATTATTTTTCTATATTAATTATTTAATTATTTGAGTTCTTATTGGACATTTTGTCGATGTTCCGAACATGAGTCAAAAATGAAGTTATTATAATTATAAATTATCCATGTAGGGAAAAGTCTATTATCTCCAGAATGATATTCATGATTTACATATAAAATATATCATATATATCTAATATATTTATATATTTAGAAGATTCCATATCATTTGGATATATGAAATGAAATTCACCATTCATGGAGATGGTAAGTCACAAGTAAGCATGAACGTTACTTTCGTTTCTTTTTATTAATTGAAGAAATAAAAACTAAATGTTAATAGGTATATTATACTTACAGTATATTATCTATGTTATATATGTTACATAATTTCATTAAATTCATCCTTTATATGTTTTATGTAAAGAATGAACGAATCATATCACATTGAGGGGGCGGTTGTCTGCACTTCCTCAAATGAATTTATCATATTTCTACTACATGAAAAGCATATTGGTATGTTATAATTGAGAAATACAGTATAATAGAGATAAAATAAATATCATATATAATTATCGTACCATCATAATGGCCACTATAAGAGGTGGTAGGATAATATTGAGAAATCATTGTTTCGTGAGGCATTAGATCATCGTCCATAGAAACTGTATGTTCTATACCAATTAGATGGAGGTGTGTATAATTATAGTATATATCCTTCACATAAAACAACGGAGTATATTGAGGATACTATTTTAGTTACGTATAAAATGAGTAATAAGATTACAGGGTGTGGATATGGAAAAATAATGGAAAAAAATTTGAGAGAAGACATTTCCTCATATCGGGTAACTTCTTTGGATTTTAGCCAAAGGCCTTTTATGAATTGCATTATGCCTAGGGGATGTATTATAAGAGAAATATATGGATTTTGGGAGTTTATTTTGGCAGAGGAAGGACTAGAAAGGGTGGATTGAGACATGTAGGTATGGTTCAGATGTGGTATCCATTTATAAGAGGGAGGAGGGGCACATTAAGAATATTTGAATGTATTATTTTAATATTAATTTAGTTTTAAATTATAATCACAAAAAAATTGATATATATTGAATATAATATGTCATGGTTTCTATATCCTCCCATACAATAGGTTTTAGATAAGTTTAGGTAAAAAAATTAATCTTATATTTTATCATTAACCCGTAGTAAACTTATTTAACTTTTACCGTGTCTTCTTCTATAATCATAATATATGGTTACCATAGTTACTATAAAATGCAAGGAGACCAAAAAATCGGTAATTAATGTCATTTTTAACACCATATATTTTATTGGACAAAATTATAGATTTTTAGGTCTATTATATCATTTAATAAAATATTTATTTTATTTAAAACCTATTTTATATCAATTTTTATACAATTCAAATCATGTATTTTTCAAGATACATAACCACATGATTAATTTGAATATAATTCATTACATAAAAAATAAAAATACAAAATCATCTATCAGATTAATGTACGGCATAAAAAGTATCAAAATAAATATATTTTAACTTATTTAATCTCATATATTTAAAACATTCATTAATAAGGAAATCACTACATCACCATAGTGTCATATATATATATATATATATATATATTATGTCTAAAAATTGTAAATAAAATTAAATGATGTAGTAAATAATTATATATTTATTGTTATTTTTTATAGTCGGAGATATCTCTTATAAAACCATGTATAAAAAATTTTTATTAAAAGATACGTTTTTAGGTTATATTTTATTTAACATTTAATTAAAAGTAATTAAATGTCATTTACACACAAAAGTGGATCTATTGGGGGTCCTATAATCAACCCAAGGATACAAATCGTGGGACATATCTCATCAAATAGTATTAGTAAGTGTTTTAAGGTAATTTATAATTATATTAAATATTATATTTCACCGTTATTCACTAGATTTACTTTTTAACTGTGGTAAATATAAATTTACTGATTATACATTTCAAAATTCCTAAAAATAAAAGATATGAATTTACACATTTTGGACCTCCTAATTCCAAATTTGGAATCCATATTTCGAAATTCAAAATAGATAAGGCGTAAAAATTAATTTAAAATTAATTCTAGTAGTCAAAACCAAAAAGCATGTATTTAAGAAATAATATTTATCAAAAGATTAAAATGTTTTTATGCTTAATGAAATAGTGAAATTAAATCAAATGACCAAAATTCGATTAAAATTTTTAAAAAAATCTAATTACACTATAATAAAAATTAAAAAGATAATCTAACCATTTAATTAAATTAGATGAAAAGACAATTTTAACTTAAAATGCAGTATTTTTCACTATTCATTAAAAAACTGAACTTTATCAGAAAAAATAGAAAAAATTTACCCATCATAAATTTTTATGCCTAATTTTAAATAAAAGTTTATTTTTTCAAATGGAAATACAAATGTGAAAAAATAAACTAGATTTAAAAAGGGTGCTCTATCAAATGGTGTTAATACTACCTTCAATATATTATAATATTTATTCTTAAAAATGGATTCATTATTTTTTTAGGCCACTAATTTTTTTTGTAAAAATGTATAAAAATTTAACATACATGTTTAATCATAATATAGTTTTTTCCATTATTTCCTTTTAATACAACATCTAGGCACTAATTACCATTAATAATAATTTTATTATATTATTATTATTTTTCAGAGTATGACTAAGCCATCTATGTAACATTATATTTCAGAGAAATCCATTAATGATGTTGGGTTCACAATCCAATAGAGAACACCCATTAAAATAAAATTATTAGTTAGTGAAAAAATATTAATAAATATGAAAATGTCACATTCTTTATTTACCAATGATGTTACATCCTTACCCCCTTTTAGAAATGTATCCCTGTAATTTCATTCACTTATAAAATAAGTGGGGGTATTTATCCCTCATAACCAATTCAAATAACCATATTACATATTCAATAATGTAGATTTTGAAAAAAAAAACATTACCTTGTAATGTAACTTTTTCCACAACACTTTCTCTCTTTGGTCATGATTATGGAAATGTTGTTTCTCATATGAAAGAATCTTTTTCAACTAAAATACCTATGGAATCAAAACATGAGACGGATCTGGCATATACATTCTAAACAATGAAACATTATTAGCATTGTGAAGTTAGGATCATCATGGAGGTAAATCCACTTGGTATGAAACTGATCCACCATTATCTATAATTTCACAATGTACATTGAACCATGGACTCAAAATCCTCTTCATACCAAATAATCAAACTTTTCCATGGAGAAACATTGAGAAAAACGTGATAACCTACCTAAAATGAAAGATTCTTCCATCGGTTATCCGCATAACATTTCATCCTTCTCTGAGCTGCCCTCATTTGTTCTTGTATCAACTGAAATTTCCCTGCCATATATTCTACCAATTCTGGTCCCATCAATATTCATTCACCGACAACATCCCAAAAAACTGGAGTTTTACAATGAATTCCATATAATGAATCAAATAGAGAAATATTTATACTATAATAGAAATGGTTATTATAAGAAAACTCAACAAAAGAAATATGATGGTCCCAAATTCCCTGGTAATAAATTGAAGATGCACGTACATATCATCCAATGTATGAATTGTTTAATTTAACTTCCCATATAATTGGGGATGAAAAGCTGTACTGAAATTTAATTTAGTATACAATGAAGAGGGTGTCTTCAAGAAAACTGACTATCTTTTTAACATACAACCAAGAAAGCTTATCAAGAGAAAAATTATATCAAATAGGAAGAAAATGAGTAGATTATTCAATCGATCAATAATAACCCCAATTGCATTATTAGCTCGATATTTCTTTGGTATTCCCATAATAATGTCAATGGTTATATTTTTCCATTTCAACACTGGTACCGTTAAAGGCCGAAGCATCCATTTTAGTAACTTTCGCTCTACTTTATCATATTCTCAAGTCAAAAACATCACAGTAAAGTCAAAAATATCACTTTTTATTCCATCCCACGAGTAATACTATAGATGATCATTGTGCATCATAGTAATACTGAGATAAAGTGAAAATGGAGATCTAGGAGCATTAAATAACAACTCTATCTTTAATAATGAATCACAAGAGAAGAATAATATCTTCCAAAATCTAAAAACACAATTTTATCAATGTTAAATTCTGGTATCATAACCTTGTAAACGAATTATTCATTTTCCTACAATATAATATCTTATTTATGTGCTAGATTTATATTGTGTGCAAGAGATGATATCCCTACCACCTAAAAAACCAAGGAATCTCATGCACTAAAAACATCTAATCCAAAATCCATCAAATCCAAAACCAAAGTATCTCATTCCAAATAGAGAATAGTTAATGTAGAATTTATATTTTGACTTAATTCATTAGCCAAAAAATTTACTTTCCTTTATGGAAATGAATCATGCAATCATAATCTGTGATTAATTACAGCCATATCCTTTGTCTCATGTTCAATTATTTCTGAGTGAATATATAATTTATGCTTTTTTTAGTCAGCATATATTTCAAATTTTACAACATAATGTTGATGCCACCAAATTTATTATGAAAAAAGAATAAAAGCTAATTCCAAATCATGTATATGGAAATTTAACTCATGAGGTATCAAATGACGTTAAGAATTAGCAATTACCAAATAATTATACCTTATGTCACAACCATGTCCTTTAAACTAAAAATCATTGTTGATAACAAATTCAACATCCCTAGAAGGTAATGATAAAACTGGATCATTCACCAATCTTATTTTAAATTCCTAAAAACAGTAATCACATTCTTTTGACCATATAAATTTTATATCTTTTTTATTTCACATAGTCAGTGGGCTAGATAACAGTGAAAAGGATTCAACAAACCTTCATTAATAGCTATCCATACCAAGAAAACATCAGATCTCTGTTGTATTTGTCGGTCTGGGTCATTTCTAAAAAACTTTTGTTTTAAAAGTGTCAACAGTTATGTCATCTTTAGAAAAACAATTACCAAAGAATAAAATTTTTTCAACCAAAACTCAAACGTTTTGAATTTCACATACAATTTCTTTTCATTTATGGTTTTCAAGAAAACCCTTAATTGAATTTATTTTTCTTCTTTTCTTTTGTAATATACCAAAATGAAATCAATAAACACTAATAAAAATGTATCCAATAAATCATGGAATATTCTATTTATACTATCCATTATTACAACATGTGCATTGGTAAACACAAAAGGAATAACTACAAATTCAAAATGGCCATATCTAGTACAAAACACGGTATTTGTAATGTCTTCTTCCTTTATTTTCATCATAGGGTAACCCAACCTCAAGTCAATCATTGAAAAGTACACATATCCACAGATCTGATCAAACAATTCCAAAATGTGAGGCAAAAGAAACATGTTCTTAATAGTGATATTATTCAATGATCAATAATCAATGAAATGACTCATTGAACAATTTTTTTGTTTAACGATCAAGACTGGAGCAACCCACCGTGATGTGCTCTGTCGAATGAAATATTTATCTAAAAACTCTTACAATGGTTTTTTAACTCTAACAGTTCAATTTGAACAATTTGATAAGGGGGTTTTGAAATTTACATAGCATCATTACATATATAAAATAGTAAATTCAACTTCCCAATCATGTATAATTATAGGAAACTAACTATGAAAATCCTCATGATAATCATTTACTACTGGAACATCATTAATCAAAATTGTTTCATTACTTTAACCAATATGTGAAAGGTAAAATTCATTTCCATATTTCACTAGATTCTTAGCTTCAAGATATATTATCAAATAAAAGGGCTCATTATTTTACTAAAACTAAATGGCTTTTTAAAATGTAACATCTTTAGCTCTATTGTCAATATTATCATGGTAAACAGAAATCCAATCCATTCCCAATATAACGTCAAACTCTACTAGAAGTAAAAAATATGTTTTGAAGGTAAATTCTTTTCTTAAATAATTATAGGAAGATTATTATAATTTATTTTTTCCTCAAAATTCCCCCAGGTGTTTTGACCATATGTTCTGGATTCATTTCTTTGGGTGGAATTCCTAATTAAACCAAAAAAGTCCTCTAAAACGAATGAATTTGAAGACCCAAAATCATACAATACATTATCATAATATGAAAAAAAACAAACAATGTACATCATACCACATTCTTTAATAGTCATATATCTACTGTAGTAGTAGAAAAATATTTTTCGTTACCCCTATGATTTTGATCTTTTTGGGTTCTATCCTTGGTAATCTACTTTAGACACACATTAACATAATTCCAAAACTCATTAAAACTAAAATATTACCCCTGGCTTTTTATTTCCTGCTTGATCAGATTTCTTAATGTTACAAGTAATATAACCAGTCTTACCACACCAAAAGAACATTCAAGATTTTGAGATACATTTTCCATGATTCTTTTTACCACACTTCTCACAAGATGGAAATTTAATTTTCTTACATATAGGATTCTTTAATAAATTCTTTCCCTTTTCGTGTCAATCAGACCTCTTAATTTTTTTCTCTCTTGGAAAACCTGATCATCTGAAATATTCAATTCTACCTTCTTAGCATATCAGAAAAGATTCTCATAGCAATTGAATTCATGAGAGGATAATGTTCTTTGATATAGTATCTTCCTTCCAGAGTAAAATCAATTTATGTTAAAATTATGATAATAGATGAAATTTAGAGAAAAACATTCAAAGAAAGTGAAAATTTCTTCGTATGTATTCACTAATTCATCAACCTTCCTAAATTCCAATAATTTATATTCCATCCTTTGTCGAACCACCTTAGGAAAGTATTTCTCAATAATAATACCTTGGAATATTTCCAAACTAGGATATTAATTCCCATCACTATCCTTGACGCTTTTAACCATCAACAACCACTAATCTACATATCCTTTGAAATGATAAAAAACAAGACTAACCTTTTAATTTTCAGTACATCTGATGACATCCAAAATCATTTTCAATTCTTTGATCCACCCTTCATCATGAATAGGGTTAGTCGATCCTCTGTATGTTGGGGGATGTTTCCTCATGAAATTATCTGCTACAAACATGTTACTCTATTTTTTATCATGTTTATCTCGTGCATAAACACCACCACCATTTATCTCCTAATTCAACAATGCCATTACTACAACAAACTATCAGTTCCAATTCTGAACATCTTTGTAGTTTGATTTGGATGATTATTCTCCTATGTATGCCTTCTCAACATAGCTATCATGATTCCTCTGCAGAAAACCATTCTGAAAAAACATATCTTATATGAAGAAACATTGTAATATTTGAATGCTATATCATAACAATTTTACGAAAATGTAAAAAATAATTATGGATATTCTATTTATAAAATTATAACTCCTAAAGGCAACTAAACCGACCTATGATACCAACTATAAGGCCCCGACCATAAACATTACAAAATATGGAATGATGTTAATAATTCTCATTGAAGATATTTTCAGGTTTAGATATTTATATTATTAGGGATTACATAAACATAACAATATTATTATTAAAAACATGACATTTATACTCACTATCCATAAAACAGAAACTTTTAAAAAGAACATGGTTTTATTTCATTCATAAAAATCACATCTTTTTCATGATCCCATACATGATTCTATTTTCTTTTATGTCTTTCAAAAATCATTTCAAAAAATTGGATGAGCATAAAAATCTCAATAAAGGATACCCAAAAAAGTAAAACTGTTATTTTTCCAAAACAAAATGTAAACCCTGAATAATTTATCTTATGTAATAATTTTCACCATCATGAATTAGTAAATAATATTCAATGAATAAAAGATCATTTTCTACACTTTTGTTACCAAAATATTACCATAAAACCAAATAAAATCACACATAACATATAAAAGGAAAACATGGGACATAATCATACTTAAATGGAATAACCAAACTATCGAATTCAGCAAATAATTATTTAAAATAGAATATCCATATGGCTGAATTCCATACCCAACGAATTAGAGGTTATAATGTAAACCCTATCATTTTTTATCATGGAACCACCCTTCATTTGGTTTATCACATAACTACCCATCTAATTTAAAAGTACCATTATATACTCACAACACATACAATATTGAGAATATTAACATTTCACTAAAAATATTTCATTTTCAATGATAAGAAAGCATTTCAAGTTATTGAAATACTCAACCCATTTCAAAAACCATTTTTAATAACAAAACACCAAAAACATAATAATGGGATTATTTTTCAATTTAAAGACATTAAGAATTATAGAGGATTCCAAATAAATATTACAATGGTGAAGAGGTTATTGTTACATCATATGTTAAAAAAATTATTTTGAGGCTTACTAAAACGATTCGTAAAAAAATATACAATTTTAATGAATTTAAAAGTAAAAGGGTTTTATTATAAATGATATAAAATAAATAGGTTTATATTATAATATTCCCAAATAAAAGGGGGTTTAGGTGATGTCCCTTACCTCGTGTCCGACATTACTCATTCATTCATTAATTTTCAGAATAATAAACATAAGTTAGTTTATAATTCATTAATAAATTATTTCATTTTTATTATTCCTTTTATATCACTTATTTACTTTCTATAACAATTAGTTAATTATTTGTGTTCATATCAGACATTTGGTCGATGTTTGGAACATGATTCAAAAATGACCTTGTTATAATTAATAATAGTCCATGTGGTCAAAATTACAATATCTCCAGAATGATATTCATAATTTAGATATCATATATATCATATATATCAACTATATGTGAATTTATAAATGTTAATATCCTTTGGATATAAGTAATGAAATGAACCATTAATGGAGATGTTAAGCCGTACGTACGCATGAACGTTACTTTCATTTATTTTTATTATTTAAAAGAATGAATAATAAATGATACATATGTATCTTATAATTGATATAAAATATCTATGTCTTATATGTCTCATTTCTCATTAATTCCATACTTCATACATTCCATGTATAGATTGAATGAGTCATACCACATTGAGGGGGTGGTAGTCTACACATCCTTAAATGAAATTATCTTATTTATACAATAGGAAAATGATAATGGTATGTTCTAAATGATAATTAATGTAGTTTTGTGATATTTTAAATATCATACATGTAATATATAATTATTGTTTAATTATCATGTCCACAATAATAGGTGGTAGGAGATGATTTATCAATCATCACTTCGTGAGGCCGTAGTTCACCGTCCATAGAAATTCTATGTTCTATACCCATTAAGAGGAGGTGTGTGCAAGAATAGTTTGAAACTATTTCATAAAAGCATCCTAGTATATTTAGGATACTGGTTTGGTTATCTAAACATATAATGATATAGTATATGTTGTGGCGAAGAAAAAATAAATGAAATGAACTTTATAGAAGATGTAACATCAAATCAGGTAACTTATTTTGATATGAGCCAAAGAGAATTATTTAATTGACCTATGACTATGGGAAGTCTTATAAGAGGAAGGGAGGGATATTGAGAGATTATTTTGGTAGTGGTTGGATGATCCAAGGGGTCTTGAGATGTGTGAGTAAGATTTAAAGGTGGTTTCCTTTTTTAAGCAGGAGGGGGGCACTTTAGGACACTCTAAAAATATTATTTTATAATTTAATGATTTTCAAATTATAATCACACAAAAGAGATAATTTTATAAGATCAGATAATTATGAGTCTAAATCCTCTCATCTAATGTATTTTTTTTGACATAGATAGTTCACATAATTAACCATATCTTTTGGCTTTATCCTATAGTACATTTATTTATCTTTTACAATTTCATCTTGTATATTCGAGTTATATGGTTACCATAGTTACTATAAAATGACAGGCGAACCAAAAAATTGATAATTAATTAGATTTGTAACATTATATATTTCATTTGGATGAATAATATATTTTCTACTACCATTATATCATTTAATAAAATATTAATTTATTTAAAAACTTATTTATGTCAATTTTTATACTATTCAAATCATGACATATTAAAAAGGCATTACAACTTGATTCAATCAAAAAAATTCATTAACGCAATAATAACTAGTCATAATAATCTATAAATATAATGTATGTCATAAAATGTTTCAAAATAAACATATATTTATATTTATATTATCATTTATTTAAAACATTCATTAATAAGTTAGTAACAGTATACCAATTGAGTCATAAATATATTTATTTATTTGATGTATAAAATTTATAAATAAAATAAATTGACGTGGGAAATCTGTCTAGATTTATAATTAGTATATATAGTCGAATGGATTACACATATAACCCCATATAAAAATTTTCATAGTAAAAGATACAGGTTTATGTTATATTTTCATTAAGATTAAATTAAACGTAATTAAATGTCATTTTCAAACACAATTGGATCCCTGGGGTCCTAAAATAGACCCAAGAAATAAAATGGTCGTACATAGCTCATTAATTTTTTTATGACATGATTTAGGATAATTTATTATTATTTTAATATTATTTTTACCATTTATCTCTTTAGTTTTCATTGGGATTCCCACCATAACAATAAATGGTGATTTTTTATAATATATAATTTGATATGTTTTGTGGTTGAAATATCCCCATATACCTATGTATCTGAGACATAACTTACTAGAAAACTAATCTAGGAGTTATAAACACTCCAATATCTCTTCTCATAGTTCCCCACAAAAAACAAGTAATCAAATCAATATAAATTTCCACACATATACATGAAAAAAATAATCATTGAATATAATATTCTTTAACAAATGTTTTATTCGTGGCACACATAATTAGTTCATGAAACATTCGATTCAATCATACACCTAGTTAGACATAGGAAAAATTGTCACATTATTCTATAGTTAAACACATTCTTGCGCAGCTATTTGATCCAGAAATTGATCGATGGTTTGACCGTTCATCTAAAAATAATATGAAATTCATCCATTTCAAACATCTTCATGGTCAATGTGATATTAATCTATATATATTGGATATTTACCAATCTTCTAGTATCTAATCTAGTATGGTCCTAATCACTGAGGGAATAAATAACCATGTTAACCAATTAATAGTGATCATTTATTGAGAATTCAAAATCATTAATAAAATAAAATAATCCCTCTCAAAAAATATTTTACACTTTATATATGAATATAAACAAATTTGTTTTTATTATAATATATATATATTCTACTAATATAATACCTCCACGTTTTTAATAAAAAAATATTTCCCTTTTAAAATCCAAATAAGAAGTTGATTATTTTTTATCATGAATTTTCTATTAGTATGAGGCCTATAAAATCTGAATATCATTATACATATAAATTGATACAATTACCTTTATATAGGTATCACTATAGATCACAAACCTTGTTCCACTATTTTTTATTGTGAGTATAGGATCGCTGATAAACATTATCTTTAGTTCATTGAATTTTTCATCACATTAAAATATCTAATGGAACCTAGTTACCTTCTTTCTCATAATTTTTAATAAATTAGATTTCCCAATTATATATCTCACAAAGAGTTAGTGTTATCTATAAAACTGTAGAAAAGAACTTATTTTAGTAACTATATTTGGTATAGTATAACATTACACAACATTAATGTTTGAGGGATCCACTAATATACCTTGATTTTAGATTATATGCACCGAGAATGAAACATTCATGAACAAATATTTATAATTGAATATTTTTTCATAGAAATTATTAAATCATCAGTGTATGTAATATAATACTCAAATGGTCTTATTTCTCTTCCTTTTTTACCATCGTATTTTTTTTTAAATTATTTCAAATTAATTTAATCTCATAGATTAATTTTATTATAAGTATCACTAAAATTTTATCAACCATGTAATAATTCAAATATTATAAAATAAAAAAATATTAGAATTTTTCAGTTAGACATGAATATCTTAATAATATTAGAATAATATTTAAAAAAACAATATTTTCTTTACATAAAATAAATGTAGTGATGAATATGTACATAATGTTTTTTGTGAAAATGATTATTATTATTAATAAACAACCATTAATTTATAAAAATTACAAGATCCATTTTTTATGATGTTTCTAAAGATAATATTATTTTAAATATACAACAATTTATCCAATTTATTTCAATTGAATCAATTTCCTATTGAATTTTTTTATTTAAACATTCTATACTTATGAAAGTGTTTTAATTGGAAAATAGTATTATCATCATATCCCCGAGATTGATTTTATATTAAATAATAAAACATTTAAGAATTTAATTGGAAAAAAGGGGATAATATTTCAAAATTTTAATTAAATATTAATTAATATATATAATTTATTTTTTCATAATAAAGAGATTAAAAAATTAATTATTGTTATTCTACATAAAACCTGTTTAACCTGGGATACACTAAAAATATAATTCTTAAAATGAACCAATAACATTTAAATATAATATTTCATTGACATATTTAGACATTATATAATCTAACATTCATTAATGAAATGTTTTCTGAGCCTTTTCAGGTTTCACACATGTATTAAACATTATAATTTTAAAAACTCTATGTGTGTCATCTCCTCCACTTATAAAAGTTAAACTCATATTGTCTCCAATTCAATGTCATAAAGACATCATGATAAGAAAATACATAGCTTTATATATTCCTTACATTTCTACCCACATCATATGGGCCATAGTTTTATTATTAAAACCTATAATGAAATATTTTGGTGCTAAAAGAAAGAGGATGTTATTAAAAGAGGTAATGTTCTTAACCAAGTGTTTTATTTAATTTCTTATAACAAATCCAAAAAATCTTATACAAATTTTATGATATAATATACTAATTATCTATACTATCTGAATATGTTATCATTTTATGTTTATATCCTATCAATTTCATTTTCCAAAAAAAGGGAAGTGAAACTATTGAATGTGTTTACACCAAACTAAAACCCCACAAACTGGTGTAATTTTCTTTCCGTCGTCGAATATAACATCTCAATATATTTACAAATTTAACAAATTTTAAATTTTTTAATGAAATAATTATAATTATTTAATTTAAAAATAAAAATTCCTTAATAAATTACCATAAATTGGAGAGAGATAATGTTGCTCATCCGTATGTGTGGATTACCAACTCTAGGAAGTGATGCGACACATTATTCATGTTATATTGAAATGAATTGTAATGGTTTTTTATTTAGTGAGTATGCAGGATTTATACTATATAAATAAAACTAAATTGATTATACATAATTTTTGAATGTGTTTGATGAGATTTGATGCCTTACGTAAGGAATTTTAACCTCTCTTTTATTTATATAGGACATATGCCATATTTACCATTTATTTCCTTTTCATGGTGGATATACATATCATAAATTTATTAAATCATTATTATATTAAAAATTAATGTACTTAAATATCCATATAATGATTTTTATTTCTTTAATCACACAATTTAAATGATACCAAAGAGTATAGTTTTTATGATATTATGTAATTGTTTATTGATATTATTTATTAATTTGCATCTCATAATAGAATATTAGTCAATAATAACCAAGAATCCAATTAAGCTTATTCTCGGATAGTTATTTATGGGTGTCACATATTTTCAATTCACTTTCATATCCTTATATACTCATTATTCAAAAAATAATTCATGAAAAGTTTATTTTTTTATATATTCATTCAAAAACCATTTTTACCTTCTGATTGTTTTCAAAATATGTTGAATAAAATATTTTTATTATTATAAGATTATTTTATAAATATTTTTTCCAAATATTTATTTTTTAATATATATATTAAATTGAATATTTTATTTATATTATTAATATGTCTTTTTAGAAAATATTCTGAAATTTTGAATTGAATATCTGTTTTAACATGTATTTTTTCGATGGTATTTATTATTTTTCTTACCACTGAATTATTTAATGTTTAATTTAAGTGTTTCCATATATATTTTTGAAATAAATTTTATCCAACAATAATTTTTTTCTTCTAGATATGTGTATTAAATTTTTATAGGTTATTCTCCTAAAATAATATTCAAACTAATATTTTAAAACTTATCTCTATCAAAGAAGACATTCTACGATGTTACGAAATACATTAAGAGATTTTTTCAAATGGTATCAAAATTATTCAATTTTTATGGTTTATAATTATGTTGAATGTTTTTTATGAAACCAAATAATATTACATTTTATATGATATAATGTGTTGATGAAATGCTTCTAAAATAATTTTCTTCGATGGCATATGATTAGAAGAATATTTAATGATATTTTGGAAGAAATGTGTTTTATTTTAATTATGTTATTGAAAGGTTTTATATCTCTTACAATTTCATTCTTAAATGAATAATTATGTATGAGATGAAATGATACAATATATTTTATCTATATCTAAAAATTGTGTACATGATATGTTATACTATACTTGAAATGGGATGTAACACCCAACGCTTCTACGGTACGCTTCTCTTTGAATAATATGATATCGTGTGTTGTACGCAACATCGAGTTCTAACACACCACAACCAATCAAACTAGCCGTTATGAATAGTAATACCTACATTTTGAAATTATATATATTTTATATTTTTAAAATGGACTTCATTTTTGGATTCAGAATATCAAAATTATCCTATGTTGATTTTTTGGTATTTTTCTGAGAACTTCAAATTTTAATAAATAGTGAAAAATACTTAAAAACAACTATTTTAATCCAAATAATTTATAGTGATAAATTATATTATTTAGTGGTTTTTAAGTATATTTAGAATATATTTTTACCATTAAATACAATGTTGGTCATTGGATATAATTTCACAATTAAACCGAACATAAACAAGTATCAATCTTTTGATAGTTATTATATCTTAAAAACACACTTTTTGTTTTGACAGTGGGAATTAATTTTAAATTAATTACCTCCACTTCTCTGTTTTGTATTTGGAAAAATGGATTCCATATTTAGAATCAGAATGTTCAAATTGTGTAAATAGGTAACTTTTTTTAGACATTTTGAATAATTACTTCGGTAAATATTTTATTTACCATGGTTAAAGGGTAAATCCGGTAAATAAGGGTTAAAAATAAATATTATAATAATAGAAAATTACCCTAAAACGTGTCTTAACATTATTTGTTGATACATTCCCGACCATGGTCATCTTTGGGTCGATTTTGGGATTCCATGGTGCCCTTTGTAAGTGATAGGGACACTTTAATTTAATTAAGTTAAAATAAATACAAAAATTACACAAGCATATATCTTTTAGAAAAATAATTTTTACATAGGGTTATTTATGTTGTATTTTCGACTATAAATATTAATTATAAATCTAGTAATATTTTTTACATATTGGTATTTTATTTATAATTTTTAGACATTAAATAATTTAATTTATTTATGACACAATGGTGATGCAGTAATTACCATAATAGTGAAAAATTAAAATGATTGATATTGTAGATACCCAAATAAATATAATTTGAGACTTTTTATGAATTAAAAAAATTTTCTAGGTTAATATTACATGTTATAAATGATTTAATTAACTTTTTTTAAGTAATCATTCTGTATTAATTTTTATAAAAATCAATTATTGAATAGTGTCAAAATTGACATTAAAGAGTTTTTAAAACAAATATTATTTAATTAATTGATATTAAATTCCTAAAAATATAATTATATTCCAAGAGACTTATATCATGATATTTGTATCATTAAGGGACCACAAGGGGTTTCTTGGAAGTATATAGTATTTTTATTCACCATATAATATAAAAATACAAGAGACATTATAAAAGTGAAACTAATTAACTAAGAGTTAATACTTAATGATAAGGTTAATATTGTAACCCAAACATTTATAACTTCTATTGGTTGAGTGGTTTTCGACCCATACCCACTTAAATATTTAAATAATCCACTTTGGATCCATTGGAAAATGAATATGAATTTATTATAAAATAATATTTCTAGCGTTTCCAAAGGTGCCCCTCACCCCTCTTATAAAAGGGCACTCTCCCTTCTCATTAACTCACACCTTCATAGCCTTTTGGTTCGGAAACACTCTAAAAAAATACTCTCTCAGCTTCCCTCACTTCATCCTAGAGTCCTTCCTTTATTCAGAAATCCATCCTAAGAGACCTTTTGATCAAATCAAAAGTAAGAACCTGAAGAAGAGTTAATGATTTCACCACCCTTTTCCAAGTTCCTTTCTTCTTCAACTTATTCTTCCTTTGTTACTACCATTCTAAATTAATAACTCCAATATCTTATATATATTGTGATGTTATTATAAATATGGTACAACCATATTCAGTATTCTATCCATCCTTTGAATAACATGTCACCATACGTGCATACGTACGGCTTACCGTCTCCACGTCGTGGTGTAATTGTTATTCAATAAATTATTATTTGGATGGGTATAATAATGATATGTAATTCATTTAAAAATATATATAACATGATAATGATTCTGTATATATTATATACCATCCAATTATATATTATGTTAATATCAAAATAATGATATTGTCACTCGTGCGTACGTACGGACTACCGTCTCCAGGAACGCGATGAGATTCATTCTCCAGAGTATCCATTCAAGTATAATTATCATTTGATGATTTGAAAATAATTTTTATGGACTTGATATCATTATGTATATGAATAAGATACAAACTATCCATTACAAACATGGCTTACATAACAAAACATATAAAAAATGAGTAAGTTAACACCCGAAACAACGATAATACTAAGATATTATTAACAAATAAATGTTAAAATATCTTATATGATATCATATTAATATATATGATTATTTTATAATTTAATAACAATTATTTTACCATTATACGGGAGGTTAACCTACCCCCAACCAAGGAAAAATACAAGGTAAGGGTTTATTTCGCAATCTCTTCATTATCCGAGATGTTTATACGTAATAATCTACTGGGACTTCTTTATCATCCACATCCATATTCCTTAAAAATGTATTTCAAAGAATTTTACTATTTACAAGAATATGGTTTAAATTCATTTATACCCTTGAATGACTTTTTATAAGAGTTTTATAATGGAATATTTTCGTCGTATTCCAAACAAGGTGATTTTTAACCTTTTCGACATAATTAAGGTAAGAATGTTTTTTTACCTTATACGGCGGGTGCAGCTATTTTCCACCGTTATAAAATCGTCGAAGCGTCCATTACAAGTTTATATGAATATTTTCAAAGAAAATATTATATTTTATAAATATATGACTCTTAAATTATTTCAAAATAAAAAGAGATATTACTCTAAAAAGAGTTTTGATTTAAACTATGTCAACATCCTTTGATGGATTTTACGCTTATTTGAAGTTGATTTATTATGATACAAAACTTCTATATTATATTGAAGGTTTTGTGATATTTTTGAATGTGGATGTGTTATTTTTATACCATTCATGGTTTATAGATGAAGTATTTACATTTCATATGCTAGTTTTAATATGAATGTTTATGTTATGTTTAAACCTTTAATATGGGAATGCATTGGATTTAATTTGTGACGGGTGGAGCCGGCTTTAGCTCCTCGATGCATCGGTAGGTCTCATGAGACAAACTAATGTATTTGTACAAGGCCTTGAAAAAATCTTATTTTTAGTCTTGGAACGAGGCCTTGGCTCGGTGGTTATGATAGTCTGGCATTATGCATTCCATCATTATGAAAGTTGTTATTGATATTTTATGTGATTATTAGATTAGTATAATATCTATGTGAATAAGTTAATGGAATTATTTCATTTTATTTTTTCCTATACTAAGTTGAAGTTCAAGTTTAAATGGATTTTGTTTTCGTTATACATTGCCTTAAATTTTTATTCTTATTTATGAAAGTTTCCGCTATATTGTTATCCTTATTGGGAATTTGAGCTCACCCCTTTTATGTGTTTTATTTTTCCCAGGATATGAAGAAGTACTTTATGAATGACCTGCAGGGATAGTATGAGGGGATAATAGTGTGGAATATGGAGACTATGTTGTTGTAGTTTTCAATTTTATGATGTAATGTAAAACTTTATGAATATATCTAGTTATTCCATGTCTATTAAACTACTCGGTATTTCGTGATTTGATATTTCTTATGATCATGCCAATGTTATGTAATAATGCACCGACTCTGGGTAACTAGAGCCGAGGCGTTACAGTTGGTATCAGAGGAAGTTTAGTACAAACATTGGAAGCTATATTTAGATAAACTCTTATTAGAGCACGTAGACCTAAGATGAACATTGAGAATTAGAATAGAAGAACGTCCAAGAATATTGGTATTATAGAGATTTTGTGAGTTTTTCGTGTAATACATCCATGTTTTGATACGAGCAGGTAGAGGCGGCTCTGGCACAGATGTACCTAGGGGTAAAACCCGAAAACACCGCTTTGAGCTAGACTCGAACGGGAACTGGTGCACGACAACGGGCCTTGCTGCAATCTTGGTTATGACACTCCCAGGGGATATGCTTAGGATAACTCTAATTTTCATTACAAATAATTATGAAAGGTTTATGAGTATATAATTCATCAATGAAAACATTTTTATGATTATGGATTATATCCATAAATAGTTCAATTTATGTTAAGTGTTTTATAAGTATGAAATTTTTTATTTGGATTCATAAACCGATCTAGTTTATGCTAGTGTTTATAAATGGAACATAGTGGAAGAAATGGAAACCGTATCAACGCATTCACTCCATGTATGGATTTCCCTCCTGCTCCAGATAATTGTAGTGGAGCTGGTGATGCAAATGGTGCCGATCAGCTAATCACCATACTGGGACAACTCACTCAGGTTATGAATAATAACCTTACCCGTATGGAGCACCCTGATCCAATATTTGGAGGATAAATGTTAGATCGCTTCATGAGACAACAAAAACCAACGTTAAATGGAAATACAAATCACTTAGTAGCTGAGCAATGGATACATTCCCTAGAAAAAATATTTCAGGCTTTGGGGAGTAATGAAAGAGAAAAAGTTATCATTGAAGTTTACCACCTCACTTGAGATGTTGATCAATGGTGGTTATTGATTCAAAACAAAAAATAAGATGATGAAGTTTCAAAAATGGAATGGCGGGAGTTCAAAGATCGATTTTTAGAAAAATAATTACCTCCTGACAATCGAGCGGATATGGAAAAGAAATTTCTGAGTCTGAGACAAAAGGAGGATGAGAATGTCACAAAGTATGAGGCTAACTATACAAGGTTAGAAAGGTATGCTGGAGATTATATATGTAACCCAATAAGTATGATTGATCATTTATTTTATGGGTTAAAACCATTTCTCCGTCGATAAATAGTCTCATAATCCTTCTCGTCGTACAAAGACATTGTCTCATGTGCTATCAAGACCCAAAAGCATTTTCTAAGTCTTAGGACGTTAAAGAAAAGAAATAGAAGAAGAGATCTACTGATCAATATGGGAATGGAAATATGGGGATGAAGGAAAAGGTTGAATATCCATCCTGTGGTAAATGTGGGAAGAAACACCCCGGTATTTGCTTAATGGGAATTGTGTCTGTTACATGTGTGGTGGAAAAGGCCACCAAGCTCGTGATTGCAAAGGGAAGAAGGAAGCTACCAATGTTCAGTGCTACAATTGCAGGGAGATGGGAAATTATGAAAATGAATGTCCTAAGCGTCATGGGATCTTACCTATGAAAAGGCCAAGGGATCAAGGCCAAGCTTATGCTATCGCTACTGCTGAGGTAGAAGCTCTGAAAGACGTGGTGGAAGGTAATTTAATGGTTTCATCAAGTTTAGAAAATACATTATTTGATTCTGGATCATCCCATTGTTTCATATCTTCCTAGTCTTCTATGAAAATTAGATATTTCCAATTTTATTTAACAAGGGATTTTCCAGTTAAAACTCCTAAGGAAATTATCATTGCAACAATGTTTTGTGAATCAGTCCCCATTAGAGCACATAAATGTTCTTTATCTGCTGATCTAATCGCCATAACTATGATTGAGTTTTATATAATCCTTGGTATGGATTGGATTTTGGATTATGATGTGAATATTTTTTTGTAAGAAGAAGGAGGTTACGATTTTTGATGATGATTATAAGGAACACCTTTTCATTAGAGCAGAATCGTCACCACCTAATTCTTATCTAGATCCACCCCCAATAGCTCAACTAAATTCAATTATTGGATAGGAAGAGAATGAAATGACTATGGGTGAGGAATGGAATGTTCAAATAGAGGATGTACCTATTGTGAAAGAATATGTAGATGTATTTCCCGAAGATTTTCCTGGATATCCTCCAGAACGAGAAGTTGAGTTTTCCATTGATTTAATTCCTGTATCAAGGTCTATATCGAAGACCCCTTATAGAATGGCCAGTGTAGAATTAGTTGAACTAAATAAAAAACTAGAGTAATTGAGTAATAAGGGATTTATTCGCCCTAGTGTTCTCCATGGGGAGCCCCTGTTGTTTTTGTTAAAAAGAAAGATGGATCTATGAGGTTATGTATTAACTATAGAGAGATCAATAATATAACAATAAATAACAAGTATCCCCTACCTCGCATTGATGATTTATTTGACCAACTGCATGGAGCTCATTACTTTTCAAAGATTGACCTTCGATCTGGATACCATCAGTTGTGTGTGAAGAACGAATACATTCCAAATACATCATTTCGAACCAGGTACGGGCTTTATGAGTTTACAGTAATGAATTTTGGATTGACTAATGCTCCCTCTGTATTCATGGATATGATGAATAGAGTTTTCAAGGAATATCTCTATGAATTTGTGGAGGTATTTATTGATGATATCTTGGTATACTCCAAAATCTACAAAGATCATGAAAATCACTTGCGCATTATCTTCAAGACTCTGAGAAGACATGAATTATATGGGATGTTTATCAAGTGTGAATTCTGGCTTCAGTAGATTTATTTTCTTGGTCATATTGTCTCTAAAAATGGAATCTCTATTGATCCTTATAAGACCAAGGCAATCCATGAATGGCCAGCACCTACGAGTATAACTCAGGTATGTAGTTTTATTCATTTAGCAGGTTATTATCGACGTTTTGTCCAGAATTTTGCCCGGTTGGCTAACCAATTAACAAAGCTCACACGTAAAGGGGATAAATTTATTTGGAAAAAAGAGTGTAAATAATGTTTTGATTAACTAAAGAGAATATTTGTCAATGCTCCTATATTTAATCTACCATTGTGGAATGATGGGTTCATTATTTATAGTGATTCCTCAAAGAAAGAACGTGGTTGTGTCTTTATGCAGAATGATAGGGTTATTTCCTATGCATCACGATAGTTGAAAATTCATCAAAAAAACTATCCTACTCATGATCTTGAGTTAGAAGCTATGATATTTGATTTTAATATATGGAGGAACTACCTCTATGGTGAAAATGTGAGATTTATACTGATCACAAGAGTTTGAAGTATATTATCTCACAAAAAGAACTCATCATGAGGACAAGGAGATGTCTTGAATTACTAAAGGATTATGATTGTGCGATACAATACCACACGGGGAATGCAAAAAAAGGTTGCAGATGCTTTGAGCAGAAAAGATCTTGCAGTTTTGAATAATATGTGAATTGAAAGGGATCCAATTTTCATGGATCCAGTGAAGAGGGACATGGGAATAACCATGGAAGGTGAAACATCAATTATTTTTCAAATGTTTGCCAAAAAATCTTTACTTGAAAGGATTAAGAGTTCTCAGACTGATAATGAAGAATTTCAAAAGAAGATTAAAGCTGTGAATGATGGGAGATGGAGAGACTTTGTGTATGAAGAAGGAATTTTGAAATTTGGGAAGAGACTTTGTGTTCCCGATATACCTGATCTAAAAAGGTAATTTTTGGATGATGCTCATAGTTTCAATTTCACCATACTCCATAGGAGAAAAAAATGTATAGATATTTTAAGGAACACTTTTGGTGGGACATCATGAAGAGGGAGATTGATGATTTTGTGTCAAGATGTATGGTTTGTCAATAAGTGAAAGCTGGAAGGCAACATCCTCGAGGAGTCATGCAACCACTTCCCATACCAGAGTGGAAATGGGACAATATTACGATGGACTTTGTCATGGGGCTACCAATGACTCCTATAAAGAACGATGAAATATGGGTTATTATTGATCATCTTACCACGTCAGCACATTTTCTTGCTATAAGAGAAGATCTACCACTGGAACATCTATCAATACTATATATTGATGATGTTGTGAGACTTCATGGTGTACCCCTATCGATTGTTTCTGATTGTGATCCCCGTTTTACTTCCAGAGTCTCAAAAAGTCTTCAGAAAGCCTTGGATACTGAACTTCATTTGAGCACTGCCTACCACCCTCAGACAGACAAACAATCAGAACAAACTATTAAAACCTTAGAAGTCATGTTGAGATCTTTCTCACATGACTTTCAGGGTATGTGGGATCAATATTTACCTCTGGTAGAATTTTCCTATAACAATAGCTTCCATTCGAGTATTCAGATGGAACCATATGAAGCATTATACAGAAAAAGATTTCGCACACCAACCTGTTGGGATGACGTTGGTGAAAGAAAACTTGTAGGTCCAGAACTAGTGGAGAAAACGATGGAAAAGGTGAAGGTAATCCAAAATCACATCAAAGTAGCTCAAAGTAGGTAGAAGAGCTATGCCGATAATCAAATGAAGGATTTGGAATTTCAAGTTGGTGGTCATGTTTTTCTTGATGGTATGTCCATTGAAGTGAGTCATACATTTTGGTAAGAAAGGTAAATTGAGTCCCAAGTACATCGGACCATTCGAAATTCTAGAACGAATTGGGGTTGTAGCTTACCGATTGGCAAGGTCGCCAAGTCTCTCCAATGTTCACGATGTGTTCCACGTATCTCTATTGAGGAAATACGTGTCGGACCCAATGCTTGTACTCACCTATGTGGAATTAGAACTGGAACCCGAACTGTCTTATTACGAAGAGCCCGTCAACATTCTTGTTACGAGAGAACAAGTGCTGAGAAATCGGACGATGCGTCTGGTAAATGTTTTGTGGAGAAACCATAAGATGGAAGAGGCAACGTGGGAATGCGAGAAACTTATGATGAATAACCCCTGAGTCTTTTCATACGGTAGTATTCTAGAAATTTGGAGGAATGAATTATTTTAAGGAGGGGAAAATGTAACACCCCAAGCTTCTACGGTACACTTTTCTTTGAATAATTTGATAGCGTGTGTTGTACGCAACATCGAGTTCTAACACACCACAACCAATCAAACTAGCCGTTTTGAGTAGTAATACCTAATTTTTGAAATTATATATACTTTATATTTTAAAATGGACTTCATTTTTGGATTCATAATATCGAAATTATCCTAAGATGAAACTTTTGTATTTTTCTTAGAACTTTTAATTTTTATGAATAGTGAAAAATACTTAAAAACAACTTTTTTAATAAAAATAATTTATAGTGATAAGTTATATTATTTAGCAGTTTTAAATTATATTTAGAATATATTTTTACCATTTAATACAATGTTGGTCATTGGAAATAATTTTACAATTAAACCAAACATAAACAAGTATTAATCTTTTGATAGTTATTATATCTTAAAAACACGCTTTTTGTTTTGACAACGGGAATTAATTTGAAATTAATTTCTGCCACTTCTTTGTTTTGAATTTATAAAAATGGATTCCATATTTGGAATCAGGATTTTCAAATTGTGTAAATAGGTATCTTTTATTTTTAGACATTTTGAATAATTACATCGATAAATATTTTATTTACCATTGTTAAAGGGTAAATCCGGTAAATAATGGTTAAAAAATAATATTATACTAATAAAAAATTACCCTAAAACTTGTCCTAACCATATTGGTTGATACATGTCCGACCATCAGAATCTTTGGGTCGATTTTGGGACCCCATGGTGCCACTTGTAAGTGATATGGACACTTTATTTTAATTAAGTGAAAATGAATACAAAAATGACACAAGCATATATCTTTTAGAAAAACAATTTTTAAATAGGGTTATATGTGTTTTATTTTTGACTATAAATATTAATTATAAATCTAACAAGATTTCCGACATAATGGTATTTTATTTATAATTTTTAGACATTAAATAATTTAATTTATTTATGACACAATGGTGATGCAGTAATAACCATAATAGTGAAAAATTAAAATGATTGATATCGTAGATACCCAAATAAATATAATTTGAGACTTTTAATGAATTAAACTAATTTTCTAGGTTAATATGAAATTTTAGGAATTATATAATTAACTTTGTTCTAATTAATCATTCTGTTATGATTTTTTAAAAAATCAATTATTGAATAGTTTCAAAATTGACATAAAAGAGTTTTTAAAAAAGATAGTATATTATTAATTGATATTAAATTCCTAAGAATCTAAGTATCGGACATGAGACTTATATCAGGATAGTTTTATCATTAATGGACCACTTGGGGGTCTCTTGGTAGTATATATTAAGTTTATTAACCATATAATATAAAAATACAAGATACATTGTAAAAGTGAAACCAATTAACTAAGAGTTAATACTTAATGATAAGGTTAATATAGTAACCCAAACATGTCTACATTCTATTGGTTGAGTGGTTTTCGACCCATATCCACCTTAAAATTTAAATAATCCACTTTGGAGCCATTATAAAACGAATATTAATTTATTATAAAATAATATTTCTAGATTTTCCAAAGGTGCCCCTCACCCCTCTTATAAAAGGGCACTATCCCTTCTCATTAACTCACACCTTCAAAGGATTTTGGTTCGGCCAAACTCTGACCAAAAACTCTCTCAGCATCCCTCACATCATCCTAGAATCCTTCCTTTAGTCAGAAAGACATCCTATGATCCCTTTTGATCAAATAAAATGGAAGAACCCGAAGAAGAGGTAATGATTTCACCACCTTTTTCCATGTTCCTTTCTTATTCCACATCTTATTCCTTTGTTATTACCATTCTAAAATAATAACTCCAGTATCATATATATACTATAATGTTATTATAAATATGGTACAACCATTTTCAGTATTCTATCCATCCTTTAAATAACATGTCACCATACGTACGTACGTACAGCTTACCGTCTCCACGTCGTGGTGTAATTGTTATTCAATAAATTATTTTTTGGATGGGTATAATAATGACATGTAATTCATGTAAATAATAAATATAACATGATAATGATTCTGTATATATTATATACCATCCTATTATATATTATTTTATTATCAATAGAATGATATTGTCACTCATGGGTATGTACGGACTACCGTCTCCATGAACGCGATGAGATTCATTCTCCATCATTTCCATTCAAGTATAATTATCAATTGATGATTTAAAAATAATTTTTAATGACTTTATACCATTTTGGATATGAATAAGATACAACCTATCCATGAAAAACATGGATTACGTAACAAAACATATAAAAAAAGAGTATGTTAACACCCGAAACAACGATAATACTAAGATATTATTAACAAATCAATGTTGAAATATCATATATGATATCATATTAACATATATGATTCCTTTATTATTTAAAAAAAATTACTTCACTATTATACAGGAGTTTAAACTACCCATATCCAAGGAAAAGTACAAGGTATGGGTTTATTTCACAATCTCTTCATTATCTGAGGTTGTTTATACGTAATAATCTACTGGGACTTCTTTATCATCCACATCCATGTTCCTTAAAATTAATTTCAAAACATTGTTACTATTTACAAGAATATGGGTTATAGTCATTTATACCCTTGTTTGACAATTTATAAGAGTTTTATAAAGGAATATTTCCGTCATTTTCCAAAAAAGGTGCTTTTTAACATTTTCAACATAATTAAGGTAATATTGTTTTTTTAACTTATACGGTGGGTGCGGCTATTTTCCGCCGTTATAAAATCATCGAAGCTTCCCTTACATGTTTAAAAGAATATTTTCTAAGAAAATGTTATATTTTATAAATATATGACTCTTAAATGATTTTAAAATAAAAAGAGATATTACTCTAAAAAGATTTTTTATTTCTTCTATGTCAACATACTTTGATGGATTTTATGCTTATTTGATGTTGATTTATTATGATACAAATATTCTATATTGTATTGATGGTTTTGTGATATGTTTGACTGTGGATGTGTTATTTTTATACCATTCATTGTTTATGGATGAAGTATTTACATTTTGTATGCTAGTTTTAATATGAATGTTTATGTTATGTTTAAACCTTTTCATATGGGAATGCATTGGACATAATATGTGACGGGTGGAGCCCCCTATAGCTCCTCGATGCATCAGTAGGTCTAATAAGACAATCTAGTGTCTTGGCAAAATGCCTTGAAAAAATCTTATTTGTAGTCTTGGCACGGGGCCTTGGCTATGTGGTCATGATATCCTGGAATTATGCATTCAATCATTATGAAAGTGGTTATTGATATTGAATGTGATTATTCGATTAGTAGAATATCCATGTGAATAAGTAAATGGAATTATTTCATTTTATTTTTTCCATTCTATGTTTATGTTCTTGTTTAAAAGGCTTTTTTTAGTTATACATTACCTTAAATGTTTATTCTTATTTATTAAAGTTTTTTCCATATTGTTATCATTACTGGGCATTTGAGCTCACCCATTTTCTATGTTTTATTTTTTCCCAGGATGTGAAGTAGTAAATTATGAATGACCTTTTGGGATAGTATGAGGGGATAAGATTGTGGAATATGGAGACTATGTTGTTGTAGTTTTCATTTTTATGATGTAATGCAAATCATTATAAATATATCTAGTTATTCCAAGGCTACTAAACTAATCGGTCTTTCGAGATTTGATATTTCCTGTGATCATGCCAATGTTATGTAATAATGCACCGACTCTGGGTAACCAGGGTCGGGGAGTTACATGGGGTACAAGGGAGGTCATACCGAGCATAAAATAGGGTAGATGTGAGTTTTTACCTTTTAAATATAAGGTACACGGTATGTTACCCAAATCATAACTTATTTTTAATGCATTGTTGTGCATCCTTTACATAAGAATTATTATACTTATTTTAATTCCACAAATCAATGTCTTATGTCATTGTTATACTCTCATAGATCACATTCTTTGACGGTATTAAGATCCATATATTATATACTACTGAAATATATGATATGATACAATTTTATAATATATGATACATAAGGTATGGTTTTAAAATTTGTTATTATCTTATCATGCCCTTATAGTAACGTAATATTTAATTTCTCTTGTATACCCTTTTGGGGATCCTGATATCTAATTTTATTATGTTTACATTCCACTATTTATGATGAAATTTATTAATTATGATATTTGTAAGAGGGGTTATAATTATTGAATCATATAGGAAAATTATTTTTTTCTCCAATTAACAAGTTTTCCATGAATTCAAGTATCCAAAGGCAGTATAACTAATAAATTCTAGTAAGGAACCCATGTTATGTAATGAATATTTAGGTATAATGATGTGATATATATGTATGAAATGTGTATATTGTTTTAGTTTGTAAGACATAATCTTTTAATTAATAATTATAATCTATTATGATAAATATTCAGTACAAACAAATTTGATTAAATCTCTATATATAAAAACATATTAGAATTTTTTTGTAGGATAACGAGAGTGGTGTCCATGAAAATAATTCTCTATTTGGATACAAAAAATGGTTTTGAATCAAGATAATTTCTATCTAATGGTAATAAAATCCAAGTGAGTATAATGGGACTTGAATCATTCATTAGCTGATTAACTATGTAAACCGAAACTTTTCATACATAGATATCATATCTGAGTAGATTATTATTTTCTACATAACAAAATGATAAATGAAAAATTATTTAGGTCCAAATCCTTTGGAAATAGGGAAACATAAAAAAATACATCCTACGTAAAATAGATCATATCAAAATAAGTCTATCATGACTATCACCCTACATTAAAAATCATAAATCATACATTTCTACATAAACATGTAAAATTAAACAAAATAATGGGTGATATGAGAAGCTCTGTAATGTTACTTAATAGATATATCAATATTAAATGATTGAAATTTTATAAGAACACGACAGTGACATTTTTTAATAATACCATATATATAATACAGCATAAAAAAGATACATGGTATAGATATTATGAATTAAGATAACATTATTCATAAATGAATCAATGAACACGAGCAATGAGAATATAACATTATAAGGAGACATAAATTTTTTGGAAAACCATAAGAATAGAAATTCATTCCCATGTAGTCATTTCAAATTTTAAAAACTATTATAGTTGAATAGGTTTACTCCAAAAATGAAATTAGTATTATATATCCACTCCCAAGGCTATTATAGTGGACAATGTACCTCAATTAAAATTATTAACTCGTTGTAGTAGTCCCACTTATATCTTGCGATATCAATTTTTACCCAAGTAATATGAGGGATATATAGATAACATTCAAATAATAATAAGAACATTGTATATTTGTATAATAATTTCATAAATAAATAATAATATCTGAATACATGATTGAAAATAAGCCTCATAAAACATTCATCAAAGCATGTCCCATTGAAATGTAACATGATTTATAAATATTCCATAATATCATCATATCATAACATATATAAATGATGTTAATTTCATAAACATAATTTAATCATAAATAAAAACATTCTGGAGAAATGATAAGAATTTTATTCGAGTATGATATCCCTAATAAGGCATAATTAATATCAAATTATCCCATCTTTTGTGAAAAATTATTTTAGAAGATCACTTGGTAAATTTCATGAGGAATATAAGATCTCTAAAATTAATGTAATTATTAAAACACTAAATTTCCCAAAATATTAAAGTAAATTTTTCTCTTTAAAAAATATCTTTGAGAACATATATTTTATTTTATAAACCATTGATTCTTCCTGATGGAGGAGAATATATTTTATATCATATATGTTAAAATAATGATTCTTTTTAAATTTTCAGTACAAAGTCAAAATAGAATTGTTCAGAAATGGTAATAAATATTCCTTTAAAATAATGTTTTAAAAAGTCAAACATGGGTTAGAAAGTATTTAATGAATAATTGGGTAATTTAAAAAAAATTGAAAACAGGAACACTGTAGAAATAGTATTTTCGATCATAGAGAGAGATAATGTATATTTTTCCTAAAAATAGTCTCCCCATATCATGATTTCTCAAATAGGTGAAAATGAAATGGAAAATTATATTTTATATAAATAACCTATTTATAATAATGGAATGAAAATATTTATTGATAAACCATATGATTTTAACATGAGATGAAAAATCATAAAAATTCATTATAAACAATGGGATTGTACCATTATACATTTACCTATTTGGTATTATTAGAATAATAAAACACATTAAATATTGAAACATATATGGAAATGTATGTGATTAAAATATTCATATCAAACATCATAAATTTAATAGAATTTTTGTCTATAAAACATACAAATGAATCATGTTATTCATGTGGAATATTTCCAATGGTAATAAAAGTTATAAGAAAATCATCATACAACAAGTCTCAAATTTTGTCATAAATTTTCAATACACAACTATTATAAATATATTTTTGTATTATTAATATATTATAGAACCATATTTTTTCATAGGAATTTTTATTACTTGTTTATTTACAATTTCCTTTCAAAAATAATGTTTTGGGTACTAACTACTTCATCTATTGATTTATGATTTTGTTCTATATTTTTTTCCCTTTTACATTTATCAAGATTCAAGTATATCCATAATTATAAACATTATATATATATATAATATTAATAATATATTTGTTTACAGTAAGGTATAAATTTTAAATATTCATAATGAGTTACTATATTCATTTTTGAAGGTAGGTGGTACACATGCCTGATGGTTGTCACCATTTTCTCGACAGATAGGGTGGAAGAAAGATAAATATTAATTATTATTTTAATAATAATATTAATTTCATACATATAAAATATATTACACTATTATATACTTATCAATGATCACTTCAAAAATAAATGAAAAAATTTCTCACATCACCTTGTGAAGGAAATAATACCCACCTATGCATGACCGTTGTATCGTTTCCCAAAATATTTGAAGATAAAAAATTATATGTCGTATTAAAATTAAATAAATATATTTACTTCATAAATTTTATACAAATAATTTAAATATATCATTATATCTATCTATAAAAGGAGTTTATCGAAAAAAATTACATCAGTTCATGATGCAGTAGTCCACAATACACATTATCAATAATTTGATTCAAAATTGGTCTGATATTTTATTAATATTTATCTTTCAATTATTTTAATAAAATATAATATAAATAAGATACTGATATTATTATATCATTATAGTTTAATAAAAATTGAATTTTTCAAAATAAGAAACAACATGAAAACGAATGGTTGAACACTATACATCTTCTATTGTGAAAATCTATAGGTTTATACCTAAATCCATTATAGGATTGATTAAAAAAATAACTAATAACAATAGATTATTTTTAGTTATCAATGGAATGAATATTTTATGGTTTTTATTAACAAAAATTGAATTAGAGTATGAAGAAGAGAGAAGATCGGGTGCCCTTTTATAAGTTGGTAGAATAGGTACATAATTTTTTTTCAATAAAAGATATTACCATGTATTAAACATTAAAAAATGTGTAAATGTGGATTATTATTTAATATTATAATATATAAGGTTTAAATATTACATGAATATGTGATTTCTATTTTTTTAGTTAATATTGACCCTTATATTTTAGGTTTTTCTCACAGTAATCCCTATTTATCTTAAACCTCAATAATTAAATTTTCTTGATAACAATTATTAATTAAGAAAAAAATATATATTTAAATATTAATATAATAATTATTTTTATTATTAAAAATATGGAATCAATTATTCAATATTCAATTCACAAAACCAAAATAGTTTTTTAAAAATTAAAATCATATACAAAAGGAAAAAATAGTTTTCCTAATAAAATTTTTTCAGAAGTGTAGAAATTTTAAATATAAAAATAATATATGTAATTTTATAATAAGACTAAAATAAAAATAATTTTTAATAAATGAAATAATTTTAAATTTAAAACATTTTTAGAATATAATTTTACATGTAAATTTATTAAATGAAAAAGCGTTTTCAATAAAAATCATCATTTTCAGTAATCATTATAAATATTTAAAATTTCAAAAACAATACACTAATTTGTCCATAAAAATATTGACATGTTTATTTAAAAAATTATGTTTATTTTTGAAAATATAATTTATAAAATTTGAAAAAAAATTATTTTATTTTTTATTCACAAAATAATTACAAATAGTTTTTTATAGAGAATCATATTTAATTCATAAAAAGGAAATAAAAAAAGATAATTAAATAATTACCAATATATTATAATAATTTGAAATATAAAACTTATTTTACGAAAAAATATTTTACCATTCTCTTAGTTTCAATTTTAATGGATAAGAAATGAAATTTTATTGTAAATAATAATATAAATAATATACGAAATTTAATTAAAAATCATGGTTTCTTCTAACACAATATGTAAAATCAATTAAATTTTTATGAAGAAAATTATTTCCTAAAATAAATAAATGTCAATATAAGGACCCGACCTTAAGCATTACTTATTATTGAATTAAATGAATAATTCATATTGAGGATCTTTTCATGTTTAAGGTATTAGAGAATTATGACATAACTATTACATCTCAAAGATTACAAAGTAAACACATCTACTCAGCTTCGATTTTTTTCACAAAATAAAAATTCTTGAACAAAGGAGTCATGTCTAGTTCCATGTTTTAGACAGCCTGACATTTCCTTGATCCCATCCTTGACCCTATTCAACATTATGTCCTGTGAAAAACACTTCAAAAAAACTTGGGATGAGCATAAAAAGCTCAGTAAGCATTATAACTATACGGAAAGAAAACATTAGTCCATGTATACATAAGAATCAATGAAATCATACATTACTCAATAAACATAAGCACGTTAACATACCTCATGAAATCATAAGATTGATGAATAACTCATAGAAAATATAAGACATAAAGGTAAAGTGAGGAATTCATAACATTCTTACGTAGGGAGTAACCCTCATGGTTATATTTGGAATACCCATGACAGTATATTCCCAAAATCACATCGGAGAAACCTTAGTGTTTAACCCCTTCATGTTACCCAATGCATTGGAGATCTATATCGGGCTCACCCTCCCTTAGTTTATCATGGTACCTCCCGTCTTCATAAAAAATTCCCAAGAACCATAACATAATCATAGCGCATAACTTATGAATAAAGGAAATATTTCATTCCCACATTGAAACAACAATATAAAATTTTAAGATATTGAAATAATGAATCCATTCTAAAAACCATTTTCAAAACCATTTAAAACATTTAATAATGATATTTTTGAATCAAAGTGTCCCATAACACTTTAAAGCTTTTAACATTCTAAACCATTAATATCCATATAAATAAATCCTGAAAACCATTTTGAAAACATGGATATTTATGAGAAATATTTATATGAATAAATCATTAAAACATTTAAAATGATATTTTAGTTAAAGTGTTTTTAACAAAATGAGAGACACTTGAACACAATAATTGAGGAATAAATTTTAATAAGAACTTTATAATATCATGAGAATAAAGGGATTCATGATATAATATTCCAAATGATATTATATACACCATATAATATTTAATTGGTGCATAACAATAATGAATTCTTAATATAAATGTAAAATGAGATGAAATCTCCTATAACGAATGTACCCTTAAATTAAAGACAAAGAGATCTCATAATTATGTTTGAAAAATATAAATACACCCAATCTAAGTGGATATTAAGTGTAAAACAATCAATGTTCATTCACACATATTCAAAGGATGACATCTTCAATAACTACGTGTTGATCCCAAAGAAATTGAAATTGGGTTAAGAAGTTCCCTTCGTAAAATTCAACAGCCTAATGACGTCACATTAAAATTCATAAAATTAGTTGATGAGAGAGAAAATGGTATCTCATCACATGGAAATAAAATTTACATAAATAAGGATATATAATAAAATATCCCAAAATAAAAATATGTAAATTAAAAGACATAACAAAATAAGTCTTTTAAAAAGAGGAGGGTGAAAGGTTCCCTTACTGATTTGGGTAAATTTCGAAACGTACACCCCATGAAATAAGGACTATACAACATTGATGTAAATAATTATAAATTATAGTATATGACACAAATATTATAATAATGGGATGTACATATACCACTAAAAATAAACGGTGGAAAATGTAAAATAAATCTCATGGGAATTAAAGTGAGATGAAAAATGCCTTACGAAAACTTAGCTGCCTAACGACGCCACTTAAAACGTCCAAAAATGGATTGAAGAGGTCAAATAGGGTCTCTAATCATATTAAAATATAATTTACTGCATGATGAATATAAAATAACATCCCACAACATAACAAAGAGGATATTAAAAGTATTGACATAAACAAGAGTACTTAAAAAGAAAGAGAGAGGTTCGATCTCTTACGAAAATTCGGCAACCTAACGACGCCACTCAAAACATTCAAAATTTATTGATGATAGAAAATAGGGTCTCTAATCATATAAACATAAAAATTATAGTAAGAGTAATATAAAATAACATCCCAATAATAAGAAAGATGACATTAAAAAAAATACATAATGGAGTAAACTTAAAAAGAAAGAGAGGGGTAGGATCCCTTATCTCAAGTCCGACTTGTCCTGTTCGTTTCCTTATATTCCTAAATAAAATGATTCGTCCAATTTATAATTACTTAAGTAAATCCATTAAAGATTATTATTCAGTTCATATCACATATTATAATGTTATAATAATTGGTTAATAATGTGAGTTTATATTAGACGTTTTTGTCAATGTTTGGTACATGAGTAGAAAATAAACTTGTTTGAAAATAACTATCCATGTAGTTATAAGTAAATCATCTCCAAGATATTATTAATGATTTAAATATCATATATATCCAGTAAATATTAATTTTATACTATTCCATAACATTTGGAGAAAAAAAGAAAATAAATGCACCGTTCATGGAGACAGTAGGTCGTACGTACACATGAACTCTACTTTCATTTCTTTGTCATATTAATGGAATTAAATATAATTGAGAGAGAGATATATATTATAATTTCAGTATAGTAAATATGTTATATTGGTCACATAAGTTCATTAATTTCATTCTTTATACATTCCACTTATTGAATGAATGAGTCACATCACTTGAGGGGTCTGTAGGCCACACTTCCTCGTATGAAATTATCACAACTACACAACTTGCAAAGCAGAAAGGTATGTTTTAAATATAAAATACATAAGCATATGGAAAACATAAATACCATATATATCATAGATAAAATATAGTGAAATCATAATGTCCACCATGAAATGTGTTAAGAGAGTATTGAACAATCATTATTTTGTGTGGCAGTAATTCGCCATCCACAGAAATAGTATGTTCTTTAACCATTAGATGGAGGTGTGTGTAAGTATAGCTAGAATCCTTCACATAACAACGTAATAGTACATTTAAGATACTTTTTTTACAAAAGAAAGGAATAGAAATTGTTTAAGGGTTTGAAGAAGCTAAATAAAACCAAAGAACACAAGTGAAGACATTACCTTTAAATCCGGTAACTCCTCTTGGTTTGAACCAAAATGGTTTCTTGATGAGCATTCTGCCAAAGGTGAGGCTTCAATGATGAATAGAGGGATGTTGAGAGATGATATGGGCAGGGTTTGTCTGAGAAGACAATGTCTTGAGAGGTTTGAGTAAGGTGGTATAAGTGGCGGCCTTTTATAAGGGAAGAGGAGGGGCACTCTTGGAATGTTATAAACTATTACTTTATTATAAAATTCTTTTCGGATTTTAAAGGTCCCAAAAGGAAATATTTAGAGACTAAGGTGATAAGGTTTATAAATCCACCCATACCATAGGTTTGTGACAAGTGTAATACTTATATTTTACCCTATCTTCTCATTTTATTTAAATTGTTCATTTATGAGGTAATCAGTGCATCATCATGGTGTCATAAATAAATTAATTTATTTAGTGTTTAAAAATTATAAAAAAAATTCATGATGTAAGAAAAAAATTTATATTTCTAATTAATATTTAATGTAAAAAATATGACTTGTATAACCCCATGTAAAATTGTTTTAGTAAAACAATACATGTTTGTGACATTTTAATTTTAACTTTAAATAAAAAGTTATTAATGTCATTTTCCAACCAAAGTGGCTCCATGGGGTCCCCAAGTTGACCCATGGATTGTATTGGTCAGCCATGACTCATCCAATATGGTTAGGACATGTTTCAAGGTCATTTTATATTATTATAACATTATCATTACCTTAAAGTACACTAATTACCTTTAATTGTGATTAATAAAACATAAAAGTTACTATTCACCAAAAAATTATTTTAGTCTCATGGAACAATATTTTACTTCCTAAAGACAACCATGTATGTTGGATTTTTGAAAATCAAATCACAGAAGTGTTAATGTTTCATTTAAATGAAAAATCAGTTTCTTTAATAACCACATAGTGGGTTCACTATTCATCATAAATTGACGTTTTTCAGGAATGTACCAAAAATTCACCCTAAGCTATATTTTATATTCCGAATTCAAAAATGATGTCTATTTAAAAAAATTAAAAATATATAAGTTTTATTAATTAATTTAATAATTTATTCCCACTGTCAAAACAAATAGCGTGTTTTTAAGAAACAATATCTATTAAAAGATTGATAGTAGTTTAAGTCCAATTTCAAAGTGAAATTAATTCCAATGACCACCATTGGATTAAATGGTAAAAATATATTCTAAATAAACTTTAATCTAAAATAAAAATATAATATATCCATATAAATAAATCAGATTAAAAGGAGGTTTTGAATTAAAATGCAACATTTTCACTAAAATTGATATTTATCGGAAAAATATACAATTTTACACAAAGTAAATTTAGATGTCCAGATTCCAAAGAAGGATTTTATTTTTTCAAATACAACATATAAAATTGTAAAAAGTATATTTAAAAAGTGTTCTCCATCAAATGGCGGTTCATTGACCTTTTAAAGAATATTAGAATATATATGCTTAAAATTGGATTCATTTTCATTTTAAGCCTCTAACATTTATTGGATAAAAGTAAAAATATTTGACAAACATATATAATCATTTTGAAGTTAGTTCCTCTCATTCCCGCCATTACAATAGCTAGGAATTAACTACCATTTAAAATAATATTATTTTATTGTTAGAGTGCAACGTAAGATTTCAATGAAACTCATTGTTGTGTATTGGGTACGCCATCGAGCATAGCATTCCCTTTAAAGTAATATTAGAATTTTATTCACAAATATGGATAAATATTAAAATTTCATATTCGTTATTTACCTGGGGTGTTACATCCTTCCCCCTTTTGGGAAATGCATCCTCGCAATTTTAAAATTGGGCCTGGAAATTTCATTGAAAATTCTACATCGGAACAAGAGTTAGTAAAAATATCACTTTAAAATAAAGAAAGAGAAGTACAAAGGTCACCTAAGTTAACCCATACAAGGATTCCATGTAGGGAAACATGGACATGGAGGAGAAAAAAGGGTCATGTTCTGATGGAGAGTGATAGAAAACATGTCTAGGAGAAATTTAACCACAATAAAATCACAAACTTGTGATTGGTTAAACGGTATTTGATTCCCCAGTAGGAAAAATTAACAGAAAACATTTTTGTTTTAAGTTACTTTTCATTGATGAATTTATTTATGTGCATAACTAAAACATAAGGATACATGAATACTTATCATGATGAATTTCGAATTTTACTAGATTTCTTACACGAACTCATATTTTCTCCAAAAGACAAGTATTTAGGATGAGTTTTTCATACTAAGAGAGCCATAATCAACATCTAGAGAATCACCTAATCCACAAAAGAGAACTATATACTTCCCATGTCTTTAGACCTTAACCAAAACTAAAACCAAAAAGGTTTTTATGAGATCAGATAATACCCAAAAAGGATAATCCTTTATAAAAAAAATCTATTCTTAATCTCCAAAATTTTTCAAACAATACCTAAAGTTGAATGAAGACCATTCAATAAACATCTATCCATAAAATTCATCAAAGTAATAAAAACTAATACTGAAACCCAAATCTCTGAAGGATTTTAATCACATAGTCCTCTAAGATAAACCTTAACATTTATCTCCAAATAACATCAGTTACTCATAAAGTCTCAAACTGAAAAGTAATTAACCTAATCACATATCTTCCATTATAGGTTACTAATTTACATAGATAACCCAAAATTAAATTATTCTAGATTCATAATATCATATAACTAAAAAGAATTAGTCAAACTAACCAGGGACTTCACGTATTCTAGTGGTAGGCGATAAATTCAATTCGATCTTTGGTTGTGGGTTCGATTCTCTTAGCTTCGTCAGACGTAACAGGTTGTCACCTGGTCTACGTGATGTCCTTTTTCCAAAACTACATAATTCTTATAACATTCCCCAAAAAGCGATAAAATCTTCAAAAATAACCATAACATATTTTAACCGCATGTTTATCTCCTTCCTTTCATATTCCATCATATCATAGAGTAACCCATAATTACATAAAAATTAAGGATCATATAAACCCTAATGGTTACCTTTATAATTATTACATGATCTTCCACATCAAGTTGGTTATCTCATACATGATGCATTAAAGAACTCTACATGGTTCAAGTGGTTGATCATGACTCCTGATAGTTGGTTTAGAATAACCACAATATTTCTCGTTGAATCCCCCATTTCATACAGTCTCTTAATCATAGAACCACCATAGTTTCCTTCAAACCCATTGTAACATTAGTTCATGCTAGATCCATCCATTTACTAAAACCAAAAAGGTAAGTGTGTGTATATATCATGTACTAACGAGGACAATAAACACTAATATATACTTAGTCATTCACTTTATATAAAAACTATTAATCTTTATGAAATCCTAGACATTATGGTAATGTCACTTATGCTTAAAGAATACCCTAACATCTAAAGTTATGTAAACCAACCTTTGATACCAACTATAAGGAACCGAACTTAAACATTACTTATTATTGAATTAAATTATTAATTTACATTGAATATCTTTTCAGGTTTAGAGTTTTAGAGAATTAGGACATAACTATTACATCTCAGAGATTAAAACGTAGTCACATCTACTTAGCTTCCATTTTAAACACAAAATAAAAACTCTTGAACAAAGGATTCATGTCTAGTTCCTTGTTTTAGACATCCTGACATTTCCATGATCCCATCCTTGACCCTATTCAACTTTATGTCCTGTGAAAAACTTTACAAAAAAACATGGGATGAGTATAAAAAGCTCAGTAAGGGTTATAAAAATATGGAAAGAAAAAATTATTCCATGTAAACATAAGAATCAATGAAATCATACATTACTCATAAAACATAAGCACATTAACATACCTCATAAAATCATAAGATTTATGAATTACTCATAGAAATCCTAAGACATAAAGGTAACTTGATACATTCATAAAATTCTTACATAGGGAGTAACCTTCATGTTTACGTTTGGAATACCCATAACAATATATTCCCTAAATCTATTTCGAGAAACCGTAGCATTTAACCCCTCCACGTTACCCAATGCATTGGAGAGCTATATCGGGCTCACCCGCCATTAGTTTATCACGGAACCACCCGTCATCATAAAAAATGCTCAAGAACCATAACATAATCGTTGAACATAACTTAAGCATAAAGGAAATATAACATTCCCACATTACAACAACAATATAAATTTTTAAGATATTGAAATAATGAATCCATTCTAAAATTTTCAAAACCATTTAAAACAATTAATAAGGACATTTTTGAATCAAAGTGTCACATACCACTTTGAAGCTTTTAACATTTTAAACCATTAATATAAATATAAATAAATCCTTCAAACCATTTTAAAAACATGGATATTAATGAGAAATATTTATAAGAATAAATCATTAAAACATTTAAAACGATATTTTAGTTAAACTGTTTTTAACAAAATGAGAGACACTTGAATACAATAATTGAGGAATAACATTTAATCAGAACTTTAAAATATCATGAGAATAAAGGGATTCATGATATAATATTCAAAATTATATTATATACACCATATAATATTGAATAGTTTCATAACAACAATGAAGTCTCAATCTAAATGTAACATGAGATAAAATCCCCTATAACGAAAGTATCCTTAAATTAAAGATAAATCGATCTCATAATTATGTGTGAAAAATATAAATACACCCAATATAAGTGGATATTAAGTGAAAAACAATCAAAGGTCATTCACACATATTCAAGGGATGACATATTCAATAACTACATGTTGAACCCAAAGAAATCGAAATTGGGTTATGATGTTCCCTTCATAAAATTCGACAGCTTAACGACGTCGTTTTAAAATTTATAAAATTATTAGATGAGAGAGAAAATGGTATCTCATCACATGGAAATAAAATTTACATCAATAAGGATATAGAAGAACATATCCCAACATAAAAATATGTAAATTAAAATACATAACAAAATAAGTCTTTTAAAAAGAGGAGGGTGAATGGTTCCCTTACCGATTTGGGTAACTTTCGAAATGAACACCACATGAAAGAAGTAATATACAATATTGATGTAAATACTCATAATAGAAAGTATATTACACAAATAGTATAATAATGGGCAGTAAATATACCACTCAAAGGAAATGGTGGAAAATGTAGCATAAATCTCATGGGAATAAAAGTGAGTTGAAAAATCCCTTACGAAAACTCGACAACCTTACGGCGCCACTTAAAACATCCAAAAATGGATTGATGAGATCAAATAGGGTCTCTCATCATATTAAAATAAAATTTATAGAAATAAGAATATAATATAACTTCCCCCAACATAACAAAGAGGAGCTTAAAAGAATTGACATAAAGGAAAGTACTTAAAAAGAAAGAGAGAGGTTGGATCTCTTACGAAAATTCGGCAGCCTAACGACGCCACTCAAAACATCCAAAATGGATTGATGAGAGAAAATAGGGTCTCTCATAATATGAACATATAAATTATAGTAATATTAGTATAAAATAACATCCCAATAATAATAAATATGATCTTAAAATAAAATACATAAAGGAGTATACTTAAAAAGAAAGAGAGGGGTAGGACCCATACCTCAAGTCGGACTTGTCTTGTTCGTTTCTTTATATTACTGAATAATCAACTTTGGTCAATTTATAATTTCTTAAGTAAATAATTTAATGATTATTATTCAGTTAATATAACATACTATAATGTTATAATAATTGGTTAATAATGTTAGTTCATATCAGACGTTTTTGTCGATGTTTGGTACATGAGTAAAAAATGAACTTTTTTGAAAATGATTGTCCATGTAGTTATAAGTACATCATCTGCAGAGTATTATTAATGATTTAAATATCATATATATCCATTACACATTAATTTTTTACTATTACATAACATTTTGAGATAAAAAGAAAAGAAATTCACCGTTCATGGAGTTGGTAGGCCGTACGTACGCATGAACGCTACTTTCATTTCTTTGTCATATTAATGCAATTAAAAATAATTGAGATATATATATATATATATATTATAATTACAGTATAATATATATGTTATATAGGTCACATAAGTTCATTAATTATTTCTTTATACATTCCACGTATTGCATGAACGAGTCACATCACTTGAGGGGGCGGTAGTCCACACTTCCTCGTATGAAATTATCGCAATTACACTACATGAAAAGCATAAAGGTATGTTTTAAATATAAAATACAGAAGCATATGGGAATCATATATACAATATATATTATATATAAAATACAGGGACATCATAATGGCCACCCTAAAAGGTGTTAAGACAGGATTGAACTATCATTGTTTCGTGAGGCAGTAATTCTCCATCCACAGAAACAGTATGTTCTTTAACCATTAGACAGAGGTGTGTGTAAGTTTAGCTCAAATACAGCACATAACAAAATCCTAGTAAATTTTAGATAATTGAGTAGTTACAAAATAATGGAATAAAAAGGGTTTAGGGGTTTGGAGAAGCAAAATAAAACAAAAGAACACAAGTGAAGACATTACCTTTAAATCGGGTAACTCCTCTTGGTTTGAACCAAAAGGGTTTCTTGAAGAGAATTATGCCAAAGGTGTGGCTTCAATAATGAAGAGAGGGATGTGTAGAGAGAAATGTTCAGGGTTTTTACGAGCCAAAGCCTTGATAGGTTTGAGTATGGTGGTATAGATGGGGGCCTTTTATAAGGGAAGAGGAGGGCCACTCTTGGAAAGTTATAAACTATTACTTTATTATAAGATGTTTTTCAGGTTTTAAAGGTCCCAAAAGGAAATATTTCTAGACTAAGGTGATAAGTTTTATAAATAAAACCATAAAATATGTTTTTGACAATTTTAATACTTATATTTTACCTTATCTTCTCATTTTATTTAAAATGTTCATTTTCGAGGTAATCACTGCATCATCACGGTGTCATAAATAAATTAAATTATTTAATGTTTAAAAATTATAAAAAAATATCATGATGTTGGAAATATTTTTATATTTCTAATTAATATTTATAGTAAAAAATATGACTTGTATAACCCCATGTAATATTTTATAGTAAAACAATACATGTTTGTGACATTTTAATTTTAACTTTAAATAAAATGTTATTAATGTCATTTTCCTACCAAAGTGGCTCCATGAGGTCCCCAAGATGATCCATGGATTGTATTGGTCGTCCATGACTCATCAAATAATTTTACGACATGTGTCAAGGTCATATCATATTATTATAACATTATCTCTACCTTAAATTACACTAATTACCTTTAATCACGATTAATAAAACTTAAAAGTTACTATTCACTTAAAAATTATTTTAATCTCTTTGAACCACGTTTTACATCCTAACGACAACCATGTATGTTGGATTTTTGAAAATCAAATCACATTATTGGTAATGATTCATTTAAACGAAAAATCAGTTTCTTTAACTACCACTTAGTGGTTTCACTATTCATAAAAAATTGATGTTTTTCAGAAAAATACAAAACATTCACCCTATGCTATATTTGATATTCCGAATTCAAAATTGGTGTCTATTTTAAAAAATTATAAATATATAAGTTGCATTAATTAATTTAATAATTCATTCCAACTGTCAAAACAAATATCGTGTTTTTAAGAAACAATATCTATTAAAAGATTGACACTAGTTTAAGTACAATTTCAAAGTGAAATTTATTCCAATGACAACCATTGGATTAAATGGTAAAAATATATTATAAATACACTTTAATATCAATTAAAAAGATAATCTATCCATATAAATAAATAATATTAAAATGAGTTTTTGAATTAAAATGCAACATTATCACTTAAAATGATCTTTATTGGAAAAATAAATATTTTTACACAAAGTAAAATTTTATGTCCATATTCTAAAGAAGGATTTTATTTTGTCAAATAAAACATATAAAATTTTCAAAAGTATATTTAAAAATGGTTCTCCATCAAAAGGAGGTTCATCGATTCTTTAAAGAATATTAGAAGATTTATGTTTAAAATTGGATTCATTTGAATTTTAAGCCTCTATCATTTATTGGATAAAAGTAAAAATATTTGACAAACATATATAATAATTTTGTAGTTGTTTTCACTCATTCCCTCTATTACAATGGCTAGTAATTAACTACCATTTAAAATAATTTTATTTTATTGTTAGAGTGCAACGTAAGATTTCAAATAAACTCGTTGTTTTGTATTGGGTACGCCATCAAGCATAGTGTTCCCTTTAAAGTAATATTAATATTTTTTTCACACATATGGATAAATATGAAAATTTCATATTCGTTATTTACCTGGGGTGTTACAGTCACATTATTCCTCCGTTAAAATGAATATTTCACAAACAATTCCATTACTATGATACAAAAAAATGATGATACTTACTCTCCGTAATATCCACATGTTCCCATATAGATAACTAAAGTTGGTTGTTTTGGCATAAATCCAAGGAATGTTGATTGGTATTTATTCATGACAATTTATATATATTTTGAGTAATATATATTATATTTTAATATCAAATATCATGATCTAGTAGTATAATCTCTATGTTTAATATTTGGGAAGGATCATGTATGTATTTCTTCATGTGAGAGATATTAAACACATCATAGACATGAGAGACATACTAAATGAATAATATCTTAATGTAAAATATAATTAGTGATCATATTTCCTTTCTTCAAAAACTGAATAAAATTATTCTATGTATGAATTTAGAGGAAAACCGTTTAAATTTGAAATCATGACAATGATTTTCTGCAATACTATTTAGTAATCATTGATCTACAATGATATGATATGGAATGGATCTTACAATAATTATTATTTATAAGGTCTTTGAGGTCCCAATAAGTTATAATTTTTAATTTTATTATGTTTTTTATATATGTATACTTGTTTTCATATATGAATTCACTTGTATCCATTTGAATTCTTGAGTAATAGTTATTACTGTAAGAGAACTCCACAAGGGCAATGTATTGATCACAACCACCTTTTAAATCAATATATCAATACATCAACATATAATATATATATTTATTTCTTCTATCAGATGGACCATATTTATAAATATGATATGTTGTGATGAAACAGAACTTCACATCAAAATCATAATGAAAACATCCCTAGAATATTTTGATAAACCATAATCACTGATCAAATACATTTGAATGTGGTAATCCGTCCAAACATACCACTTCCATTGTCTATTTCCTAAAAAATAAAAATTGATTCATCATCAATAATATTGATGAAATTTTCTTACATTATAAAGAGATCAAGAAAAATACATACAACATTGTTCTTTTTAGAAGCTTTTGGGAATCTGTTTCTGAATATTTCTGTATCCAATGAATGAATCATCATTCATACATTTGATTATGGCCTCATTTCCCTCATTCAAAAAAGTGGGAGGCTTTCATCACTTATTTTTAGATTTTATATCACTGATCAAAATGGTATTATGGCATATCTATCCATCCTTCCTTGGATTCCTCCTTTGTAATTCTCTCCGCATTTGGGTCTCCCTCATAAATTTGAGTCTATGTTCCTTATACTCGTCCTGATGACATCACTATGTCGATGGTAGTTAATTACACAATTTTTTAGTCATTACAATGCATATTTATTAGGTCTTAAACTTTAGTCATAGTGGATGGTAATATAAGGCTTGTCAGGGTTTCCCTGTAGGTTGGGACTTTGGTCACCGGTATTCATCCTCATTTAAGGGATTCTCAGAAGCGTGGAACCAAAGGCATACCACATTTTTTTGGGGGTATCTTATGCTATATGGATGTCTAACAAGTTTTTCTTTAGGAATACCATGTTTAATACGTTGTATTCAGAAAGTTTTATGTCTTGCAGATTCAGTATGATGTTTATCCAAATGCATCGTAGACATGAGTTAATGTGTTCGATCTCTGTGAGGAATCACCTGAAAGGATTTCCATCTAAATTGATCAAAAAGAACAATGAAAGGGGACCATAGGTGGAACATCACATGAAGATAAGGTTTCACACCGTGAAGGGTTATCTGAACACTACTGAAGGTGGATTAGGTAGGCGGGCCCCAATGAAGAAGGCATACAGGTTTACTATTGGCTGGGGTTGAACCACAACGAGGCTTCCTTCATATCCTATATTGAATAGGGATTAAATCCTAGAAATTTTTTTATGAATGTTGTGGGGATTACACATGGACAATTTAAATTTATTAGAGTATCCCTCCGGTTTTGATGATATAGATTGTGTGGGGCTTATTTGTGGTTAACTACCTAGGTTCTTCTAGGACATGTAGAGAAGTGGATGGAATGGTCTCACCACGATGTGGTTGATTATATAAGAATAAGGATGTAAGTATAAGAAGTGTTGAAATGGAATTGATGGAATGTGTAATTTGATGTGCTTTATCCTTGAGGAGGCTTCCTATGTATCATAGTAGTTGGGAATCAAATTAAACATTGTTCGATGTTGGAATATGGGATGAATAATTAGTAAAAGTCCATGAATGAAATGCATGGAATAGGTCCCAAAGTATGTGTGACCTCTATGATGGTGAATTATCCTCCCATGATATTATTACCCAATGGAATGACCATGATTGGAATAGATGATGGGATTGAACCTTGGGGAGGCTACCGTGGTACCCCATTAAGAATGTTGTGATCAAATTACACATATTCAAGGTATCACAAGTTTTCTAACAAAATAAATAAGGATGAGGGTGAAAAAATGTGAATATAATGGTTCCAAGATTGTACCTCAAGGTGGTTTTAAACTTACAATTTTTAGGACATAGGGATCAAATTTCAAATTGTTCTAGATGAAATTGGGGATTACACATATGCATCTTCTCTTTTACATGTTGGGGTTTATAAATGGTTAGCTGCATAAGAGCTATTGAGTGATGGGTTACCATGGGAGGTGTCATGGATGAAATATGGTGGTTTTGGTTTAATATTAAGATCATTCGATGAAATTGTGTCCCCTGGTAATGTTAGGGGGGATGATGGGTGAAATGGGATATGGAATATGGATCTGAAAACTATAAAGCGGTGGATCTGGGGGGTCCCATAAATGGATGATGTCACATCATGGGGTTATATACCTTGGAGGGAGTTCCTATGTTAACCAGTGGTTTGGTTATAATTCACTATAAGAGGGGACTCGGGGTGGTTTATCCGAAAAGGGAATTTGTTACAGCATGATAACTTCACTAGAAATTGATGGTGGTAGATCAGGGAGTGTGAACCCCTATGAGGGGGCACCATTGTTTATCATTATATGGGATTGAACCATAATGAGTCATCTTAGGTACCCTCTATCAAAGAAAATGATAAATACCTATATAGATAAGTAAAGTATAGGGTAATACACAAAGGGTAGGACAAGGTTCCAATAAGGAGCCAAAATGATGAATGGGGATTATATGTGGAAGCTTCCCAGGTGCCGTAGGGGAGAAACAATTATGAGTAGTTCCTATATGTGGAATCTTCATGGGAGTCACTATGGATAAACAATGGTGAATGGGTCTTACATGTGAATTCTTCCTTTGTTCTAATAGGTAGTAGCAATGGTGAATGTGGCTTATGCATTGATGATGACAAGGATCCACTAGAGAGAATAAATGGTGAATGTGTATTATGAAAGGAATGCAACAGAGATATAGTATGTAGAAGAAATGGTGAATTGGGTTTGTGTGTGGAAGTAGTCCACATTCTACTAGGGAGAAGAAATAGTGAATGTGTCTTTTGTGTGGAAGTAGACCATGTTCCGCTAGGGAGAGGAAAATATTAATGGGGATTATGTATAGATATGGCCCATGTGCCTCTTGGGAGAAGAAATGGTGAATGGGTATTATGCATGGATTCTTCCTAGGTACTATTTGGGAGAAAAATTGGGAATGGGGCTTATGTGTGGAATATTTTGGTGTGCTGAATGGGTGTGACAATGATAAATGGGGCTTAAGCATGGTTTCTGACAGGTTCCTCTACGGAGCGGTAATGGTAAATGGGGTTTTTTTGGAAGCTACCCAGGTGTTAATAGGGAGTAGTAATGGTGAATGAGGATTATAAGAGTAAAATTACCATATTTCCATCCTCAAGTCTATCAATGTGGTCACCTCAACTTGTGGGTATGTCGAGGTATATGAATGGGCATTACAAATAGGACAAAGGCCGATTGTTTTTAACTAGTGTAAACCTCCTAATCATGGAATGAGGCATCTTTACCATAACACAAAAATACAATGATATTCTTCTGAGAAGATATCATATTATTCAATGATAGAGTTTGATACATTTGAAATTCATCTTTTTAGGATTGCTGGCATATTAATCTTGGCTTATAAAGAATATCTTTTTTTAAAGAAGATGCATCATGTAATTTTCATATAGGGGATATGATAGTTTATATTCATGTAGTGTGAAAGATTGTAATCATATTAATAGTTCATAATTCACTTTAATTTGGAGAAAGAGACATCGTATGATTTTCATATATTTTAAACTAATGTTATTGTCATGATGGGTGGACTATAATAGAAAATGTCAACCTCGTGATTAAGGGATGGATAGAAATAATATTCCTAGAAATAGATGAAATGGAACTTATGGAAATTATTCCCTAGCTAGATTTACATAACAGAAGTGCAAGGTGATTAGGATATAGGAGATTCATGATGAATCGATCGAAGCAAGTTACTCAGGAAATTTAAGATTAGAATCTCAGCTCATGAAATTCAATGGGGACTGAGTGTAATATATTAATTCAATGTGTTTCAAGATGTCTGTAGCAGTTTCTCAAATCTAGGTATTATAGGGATGGTTATTGTGGTCACACATGGGTGTAACCAAAAATGTCACAGAATGATCCCGAATTCTTTGTGGTGCGACTCTCCATTTTTAATTGGCCTAATGAGTGTAATGTATGAATAGGTTATTTGAAAATAAATACCCTTATTTACATTAAATATTCCTCATATTCGTCTATAAAAAATGCATGGACTCCTCCTTAAGTAATTTGGATATTCCATTGAAAACCAATGATAAATTTTCCACAATTCATGTATAATATCAATTTCAAATATGAAAAATATGGATCTCATTATTTGAGGACAGTTTTTTCCAACATTAATCTACCTATTTCATTGGTGTAAGAATATATACCCTATCTTCAGATTATATGGATAAAAATGATACAATTTATATAAAAATTTCACCTTATGTGGTTTTTTCATACAAATTCACAATCCATAGTGAATTCAGTATAGTTCTCAAGTGATCTACAAGATATTATGTTTTTTTAATTAATATTAATATAATCTATTATAATTACCACATACTGATCAAGTTATTATATAGGAAAACTATTCATTAACGACATGAATAATATGGGGTATTAGAAATCCCAAATGTCATCATTATTTATTGGTTCCATCCATACCTTATGTAGACTAATTTCATGGGTAAATAACTCGTCATAACCCCAAATGATGATATTTAATGATGATAAATCATGGATAAATATTATTCATCATGAGAATCATAAAAAATTCTTAAATATATGTTATAGGAAACTTTTTCTTGATTTTGAACATTTTTATATCATAATAATAAATAAAATACTACATCAAGCCGTTATTCATTTTAAGAAACAATTGGATCACTTGAGGGTGAAAAAAGTGTACGAATAAATCACATAAAATGATTCACATTTGGTGTCCTCTTCAATTATTGAAACTCAATAATGTCCACTATATTGGGAAGCATTGAAATTGGTGTGGCACTAGGTATGAATTCTATTGATCAATTAGATTCATGACTCTGTATAAGACAAGGATAATTCTCTGGAAGAAATAAAAATACAAAAATATAGAAATATCTCCATTGTTGATATTATATATAACCATAGGAGATAACAATTGATTATTAATGGGAATTGAGACACATATAATGGAAGTGATATTCAATATATATTAATATTTATCTCCTTACTGATAGACGACTATAGGCTGGTTTCGAATGTCAAACATAATTTCCCTAAATTGGTTTCTCATGTGGGATTTATGAAGAAAAATATAATCCAATACTAATAAAACATTAATTTCATTTATTGAAAGAATAAAAAGGAATTTTGGATGAAAATATCCATACAATTTTTCACGGGAAAAATAAAAGTCTTAAGATGTTATCATCATACTATTAATGATTTTCACTACTTATTAAACATCTAATAATTTGGGAGGAATTTTGATACCCTTATAAGATTATTATGATACAAAAGGGTTGTTATATATATATTAATATTAATTTTTAGATTTTATAATGTTAATGTTATGTTTATCTTTTACTAAATAATTTTCATTTCCGTCATTATAAAATGTGATCACATGATTTTTTCATTGGTCTCATGGTGTAGGAGGTTACTAAAATTGATATTCATCATTGACCATAAAATTTGGTCATTAATTATCATAAGTGACCTACTCATTACATATTAATCAGTTGAGTGTGGGTGGTGCAGTCTTTTTAGTATTCTCCATATTCATATAATTATCTAACTTCTTCTAGTTACATTTGAAATAAATTTCCTGATTACCATCCTTTCGAAATATTAATAAAATCACTAATACCCTTAAAAGATTTATTCTATTTTGTTTTCCACACATAATTAATTGTGGGAAGATAATTTATTTCTCTTTATGATATTTATGTTTTAAACTCAATGCATAAATTATTCCTACCAAATACACAACAATAATGGGTGACCACAATGTCTGTTTCCACCATGATAGTACATGAAATGATTTTTTCATATCCAATAAAATCTCTTTTGGAAAAACATACATAGTGAAATTTTATAAATACATTAAAGAATCAATAAAACATATATTTATATTTTTTATAATACCATAATAATACCTTTATTTCCTTGAAAATATCATTTTATGGTACCAATATATTAAAAATAATTCTTCATTAATTCATGAAATTACATCTAAATTTTTGAAATAAGAATTAAGGTATTGTAATTATTTAAAATTATGTTTAAAAAATAATATTATTCCATAAGTCAGTTTCATCATATAAGATAATATTCTTGATAAGTAACTATCATTGTTCAACCTTTCCTTCAAGTTGATAAAATAATAAAAATGATTTTTTCATGTTCCAAACACTGGTGAAGAAAAAGTGTCTTTTCAATTATACAAATCCATTAACCAGGAACTAGTGGATTAGTGGATCCACTAATAGAAGGTGCATGTTTTATTATGAATATCTCAATTTACCCTTTTTTTAATTTTTACCCTTTTTATGTTTAGAATGATTCATAACATGAGAATTTTTTGTGAGAATAATAATTATATTTTTCATTCCATTTCACAAAAAAATGCCCTGGATGAAAATAATTGATTTATTTATATCATTTAGAATTTACATGATTCATTTGATTTCCATGAATTTATAAAATCCATAAATCATTGTGTGAGATATATTAATCATGGTGGAAAACCACATAATAATGAAAAAAATTATAGGATATCACAATCATGACACCATACTTTTATTATTTGACGCCTTTGGCTTAACCTAGGTAATTCATTGTAATAATACAAATCATCAAAATATTTAATAAATTATTTATGAATTTACAAAACATATACCCTAGTATTTGTAATCTATGTGTGTTGTAAGGCCCATTTTAATGCAGTGAATGACTATCATGTCAAATTATAATACACACTCTCTAATATATTACCCTTAGGTTGATCAGTTCCTAAGATACATCAACTTCTAATATCTATATAAAAATATAATTTAATAGAAATATCATTTTCTATCCTTCACTAATTGTAAAATACATTTTCATATATGTTTTCATATCTTCAGACTTATAATTTAATATATCAGTAAATATATCCAATGTTACGTCACCATAGATCTCTAATCCTAGTTTATAAATATTTTAATAAACCACACTATTATTCCAACTACGATAGTATATAATTATTACTAGTGTGATCTAATAGATAAATCTTATAGGACTCTATGTGTTGATTCAATTTTTTGGGGGATTTATACCACTATCCCTAATAGAATCTTGTTCCTCGTGATTCCATTTGGAGGATAGCCTTGCATCACCCAATATTATCACAAGAGATTTCCCATTTATTTGACTACATGATTAGCTTTGATACCATCTTTATAAACCCTAAAATTATCTCTTTGGAAATAAAATATAAATGGATGATTATTAAATTTATTTCAAAATATTATACAAAGAAACATTTTAGTTCCACTTCTATTGGAAAATTAGTTAAATAAAATAATGGTTCATGAGTGAACTATATCATCAACTAATAATTTATTAATAAATGGTAATAATGTTAAAAATATCATACATAAGATCATTATTTATAACATGTAGAAATGAATTATAATTAAGGATGATCCCATATTCGGTGAATGTGAATAGAAGAAAGATATAAAAATTACATGAGCATAAATATATGGGAACAATATAATATTATTAGAAAACAATACCTTACATATAATATATCATAAAATTGAGTAATTAAATATAATTTTTAGTTTATATGATACCATTCATAAATTATTAAATGAAAATAATCTCAGTGAATATAACATTAGCATCAAAAATAGATTTTTATAAAACACATAAGCATAGAAAATAATTTCATAAGTAAACAAGGAGCATATCTAAATATCCCTTTATATTATGGGTTCAATCCAAAATCCATCATAGTATCAATGGTTCACACTTAATACTATCATATTGCTCAATTTACCTTAAGGAACTAGGTCAACAACCATTATATTCTTGTTTATCTCACAATATATAAGAATTTTACAGATGAATTGAAGAAAAAAATAGGTACCACCCATAATATAATTAAAAAATACATAAATGTTTCATTATATTATAAACCATTTATCATAACATAACCCTGTAATGTAAATGGGATTCGTATACCATTCAAAATCATAAAACCTATAGGAAAGTAAAGTGTTTTATAAAAAATACATTATATCAACGTAGAATAACCCATAGAAAGGGACAAGGTTTCATAAACATCATGATATACTAAATTTAAACCATATTCATAAAGTATTAGGACAGTATCATTAGATTTTATCAACATTAAAAATAATGCGGCCTTAATGGATTTCATCATATATGGAAACTGATTATGAATGATTACTTAGATCTTTTGTTGAACAACATATACATTCCACATTGTAAAAATTAAAATAAAAAATATTTAAAAAAATAAATAAATTTTTTTTTGAAAATATAATTGAATATATTTAAATAATGTTTAAATTAATATATTTTTAATGTTTGTGGAAAATTTAGTTCATCCTATACATGTTAATATTAATATTTTTTCACATTTTCAAAAAAAGTAAAATGATCATTCTAAAGGAAAACACTAGAATAATTCTTTTTAATTGCGTTATTAAAGTTCAAGCATAGGTGAAAATTTACATAATAAATCAATTTATAATTTTAAATTATTTCTTTAATATATAATGTTAAATCGTAGACAAGGAAGAAAATGGATTTTAAACTTAAGAGATTGATAATAACGATTTCTTATAAAAAAATTCATTATGTATTATAAGTAATAAAATATAGGATAATGAAATGGAAATAGAATTATATTTTTAATAACTTTATAATAATAAATGACTTGAATCTCTTGAGTAATATAATATATAATTTCTTGAAGGTAAGAATAAATATAAGAAATCCTATCAAACAAAGAGATTATAATATAAAAACATAACCAATTTGGTTATGTTCAAATAATAATCCTCATGAAAAATATAAAATTATATAGAAAAACAAAACCTGTATAATTTTCATAATATGAATAATAAATTTAATTTCTTGGTATAATATAAACCACATTAACGAAACAACTTTTGATTATAGAATATATCCCACAGAAATAAACGTGTGGTGAATATCTCCTAACATGGTGTCTTAAAAGTTTTCATACATATTCAATCATAATGTACACTAAATATAGATTTATTATAAATATACCATTATAAAATCCTCATGTATATAATTCCATATATTATTTACATATGACCTTTTATTACCCACTTATTAACATTTTTCTTTTTTGAAATCATATTTTGGCTATAAACGGATTTTTTCAATTATGTTTTGTTTTGATTATTAGATACATCTACCTTGATAATGGTTCCACCGCATAAAAAATCATAAAAATGATATAGATATCATATATATTCATTATTTTTGTATTAATATTAACCCATTAAAATTTTAGAAAAAAATAAATTATTATTTTTATGAAGACTCTATGTTTATAAACAAGTGAATATTGTTTCCATTTTTTAAAAGGATGGTATGATATAATTATAGTTTTTAATTAACCATTAAATTATAATTTTTATGTTATATATATAATATACAATCATTTAATCTATTCTTATTATAATCCATGACAAAATAAAATTAAAAATATTTTGCATTGCTTTGTGGAGTTAGTAGACCACATTTACATACGTTCACTATTTACGTTTTGCAATTTATTGGAAGGAAAAAGGTACTAGTGATATTACAATTATATAAGTTATATTATCTCCTAAATATTATATATATATTTTATATCAATAATTATATCCATCCATAATTAAATGTAATGGAAAATGAATTATATTAGTTTTAGAGGTTCTAGTCTGTCTTTTACATGTTTGAAAGTTTCCTTTCCTATTTGAAAAGAGAGGAGAAGTTTATAGGCCATTAAATTTTTTTAAACATATATACAATATATTCTGATTTTATTATATAAAAATGGATTAATAATACTATAATATTTTATAATAAGATATAAAACCGGAACACATGGTCAAAGACATCAAATCTACATCAGATATCCTCTTGTTCATTTACACCAAAATTCATTATTAAAGTGTTTATTAATAGAAATAAGGTATATAATATTTTGATAGAGATGCATGGAATGGGTTTGGGAAGGTATTTTCCAATCCAAAATGATTAGGTTGTGTGGATAGTACAAGATAGTGCGTTCTATTTTATAATTACTGAAGATGACACACACTAGTGTTTTCAAAAGGAAAAGTTACACCATGGTTTTAATATTTTAAAAAGGAACAAAAAACAGATCAATATGAAACATGAGATGTCATTTGGTAGAAATATTACCGAAATTTGGAGGATTACAATCTTTTGTCTCATTTTATTCCTTTTTATTCTAGTTTCACCCCATATAAACCCATTTTAATCATAATTGTGATAAATAATTTTTACACTTATTTACAATTAATAATGAAGAAAAACTATTTTTAACTAATTAAATATTATTAATTATGTTATTTAAAAATATTAAATCTAATTATAAAATAAATTTCATGGAAATTGTAGTATTTTATTAAAAAATTTAGAATATGGTGAGAAGAAAAAATGTTTTTTCAAAGAAATATTATTTATATGTTTATAATTTTAAAATATCATAATGAAATATGAAATTGATTAAAATGAACCAAATTAGATTAATTATGATTTTTTAATTAATGTTTTTTATAATCATATTAATATAAAATGAGAGTCATAAATGATTTAAATGAAAATATAGTTTCCAATAAAATTTCATACATTCCCTTTAATTAAAAATTTAATCATTTTTAAAAAACTCTACAAAATAAACATCAGATAATTTTCAAATGTTTATTATAATTTTGAGTATTTTTCAAAAAAAAAATTCAAAAAAATGGAATGAATTAAATTTAATATTTTTTTAACCAATAAATTGATGTCATTTTTTTAGAAAAATATATTTTAATATCATATAATGAATTTTACTTTATATAACTACATATTTATAAATATATTTCATTTAACTATAATCATTCTACTTAATTATTTCCACATGTGGTTATTACTATTCATACGTCCATGTTTAGTGGATCAATAGTAACAATATTTTTTAAATAATAATATTAATAGTATATCATGGATCATTAAAACTCGGAACATTGAATATCTTAATCACTAAAAGATATTAAATATATTCTAAAATAATATTTTACATATAATATCAGTTTGTTACATATATGATAATGTGTCTTTCTGCACATATGCTATAACACACCAGGGGGTATATTTTGTCAATTCAAAATCTATTTACAAACCATGATAAATAATTTCAATAAAGACCATAAATATACTACATTATACCTAAGGTGTCCTTGTTTGAAAACAATGTGTTAGAAATTAGACCTACTATATGTGATTTATCATGATAATTCGGTTTCGAAATATGATTATTATTTCTTAGATTATGTTTTATTATTTCATTTTTTGGTTAGAACCTGAAATAATCTTTTTAGTGATGAATGATATGAAAAATGAAATGGTTTTCATTTGATGAAAGAAAACATTATGGGATATGTAATAAGAAAATATCACTAATATGATCATAAGAAATTCTCAAGAAATGAATCTTGATGAAATAAAAAACTTGACTGTGAGGGAATGATGTTTTATATATCCTCAATGAGTCAAATTCAAAATAATATCATTTATTATGATGACCCAATAAGTTTCAATAAATTTATATGTTATATAAAAAATATATTTCCCATTATAAATTGTTTCATTCATGAAAAGTTTATTTTGGTAGTCTATAATTAGGATGGATATATGAGTAAATTTTATTCTATTATCAATAAAATTCTGCAATATGATGAAATTAACATGATGAAGTTGGATGATTTCGAGATAATATTTTGGTCATAATTAATTCAATCATATTTTTCATATAAAAGTGAATAAAAAGTTCCTTGATCTAAAATATAAGCATGATTAATCTATTTGTTCCAATGATGAATCTTTTTCAACACATTTTGGTATTATCTTGGTATTATCATCAAACATGAAATTAATCATTATGGATATGTTATATTTTTAAAAACATGTATTTAAATTGAATTATACAGAAGGAACATTGGTAGCTATGATTAAATCATTATTTGTGCTATGAAAGTGGAAATGTAGATTTGGTTTTTCAGTTATTCACATAATTTTGATAAGAGTAGAATGATGGAATTCATGGGAAACTATAAAATCCTGGAGAAAATAAAATGATCATTCTATAATTCTTGATAGGAGGGATAAAACTTGGATAAAAATTCCATAATGGGGATAATAGTGGTTTAATATATGTATTGGAATTTCATCAAATGGATGAATAATGATGTAATGGGTCGAGGCTAAAAAATGGCACAAATAGATAGATTTCTAAGAAAACGATTCACCAACACTCTAGTGTATGAAATATATGACTTATGAAATTATGATAAGCAGATATAAAATTAGAAATGTTAATTTTAAGGATCAACATCATCAATCTCTTATGATAATAGAAAATTTGAAATATCATGTGATATCCTTATCTGATGAGGGGTATGATAATGATGTGGTTAAACGTACACTTAAATTAAAATATAAATATTATGGAATATTTGTTTCTAGATATATACACTCATTTATATATGATGAATTTTTTATGTGTATTAGAAAGCCACTAAAATGATTAAAGGTCTAGAAATGTAGGAAAAAAACCTTAATGGTATGACAGTCTCACCTTGAGACTCTGATTCTTCTCCTATTTATAATTATTGGAATATACTTCCGTATATTTCTTTTATTCTCCCTATAGTCAAATTTTATTTTATTTTAGGAATGGATTTTCATTATCTATATAAATAATAATACAATTTACAATGATTGTTAGTCCCAATTCTTCTTTTATAACAACCGATGTTCATTTGTAAGTACTAATATATATTTTAGCATTTGATAGAATGTTTACCCATTTTTATAGGTTATTCTTCCCATTTAATAGGGGTGTTTATCATATATGGTTTTATATAAACTCATCATCCATGATATTAATATTGAGCAAGTGATTCTTGATTTACTTTCAAATTAATTACATATTCTTCGCCAAATTTATATGTTGATCTTTCAAAATATCTCATACTTAGAGATAAAACTATTTCAAATAATCCCTATATAATGGCCCGGATGGATATTCAAGAATTTATAAAGAAAATATAGGATAAGTTATAGAAGTTATTCATTCCAAGAATGGTATCACCATTGAGTTAACTGATTCATATAGTTATATGGAATGACTGAAAGATGAAACTCCATATCGATTAATAAGAATAAAAAAGGACACAATCAAGAATTTGTTTAATTAACCCCGTATTAGTGACATGATTGATTTACTTCATGGATCTTGTTACAATTCTACGGTTGAAAATCATTTTGGATGTCAATAAACATGATTTAATATAGATCATTTATTGAATACAACATTTTGTACAAGATATAGAAACAATGAATACATAGTGATACCATTTGGTTTAATTATTCTCATTATATCATTATGGATTTAATTAATAGAGCCATAATATATTGCCATGATCATTTTTCCATCTTTTTAGGGGATATTATTATATATTCATAGATTAAGTATGATCTTGAAGGTCTCTTTTTTTGGTAAATATTATCAACATTTTGTGAAAATTATATCAGGACTGTCTAATCAACTCACCATGTTTGTCAAAAGTGAGACAATCTCTATTGATCTTATGAATATGTGTAAAATTTAATGAAACTACATAGAGGTTTTATCATCAAACCAATTCATACATTAACCTATAGTGGAGAGGGTTTTAAATCTATTGTTATGCATCAATTAATGTGTTGATATTGGTTTTTTTGTAGAATGGTATAGTGATAGTTTTTTTCCTCACAAAAATTTCTATTTTTGGTTGAAAAATTACCTAACTCACGATTTGGAGTTATCCATGGTAGATTTTACATTAAATATATAAATATAAATAAATATAATGATTGTAAAATAAATTAAAACACAAGGAATGAAAAATATATAAAATATTCCCAATATCAAAAGGATCATTCTAGATTTTATAGGATAAATATAAAAAATGACCAAATATTTATGGATTTAAAAATATGGATATATTAATATGAATGGAAGGGGGAAATATAATCATTTTAAAATGTTATTTCAATCTCTATACAAGGTATGATTATATATGTTTTAAAGGATTAATTAGTGTTATTGAAGATGTTGTGAAATATTCTTTAGTGTATCCTTAATTGTAATGGACAAAAAATGTTCGTGAACCATGTATATGTTTCATCCATACTATAAAATAATAATGATATATTATTGTATGATAATAGTTCTTCATTATATATTTATCCCAAAAGTTTAAATATTTTTATATATTTGAAAGAGACGTTTTGGTGGACAAAATTAAGAGAGATATTGTAATGTTTTTGTCTCTCTTCATGGTTTTTAATCATCTTAAGGCTTAAAGAATAAATTCTAACGGGGTGAATCATCTATTACCCATATCAAAATGTAAATGAAAAAAATCACCTAGGAGATCGTCTTAGGACTCCTTGAAAAATCTATAGGGAATAATTATATTTTTTTATTATAGACCTATTTATGAAGACGGAAAAATGATTTATATTAGATAATATTTCCTTATTTTCAATATTTTTAGAAATTAAGTTAGTTAAGTGATATGGTTTCTTGTGGTATCACATTCTATTGTATTTTATTGGGATCTATGTTTTGCCTCTGTGTTTTGATAATGTATATAGCATGACTTGGATACAAATATATGTTTAATCACATTGTATAATGATAATATTGATGGTCTAACTAAAATAATAATTGAAACCCCAAATTATATTATAAAATCTTATTTTATGATTTGGAAATGTGGTATGGATAAACACTTTACTATAGTTGAGTTTAATTAATTAAATTTACTTCACTCTATTATTTAGATGAATCTTAATTAATTCCTCTATGAAAATAATTGTAATAATATATTATAATAGGGTGGAGTTAGAGAAATAAATCTATTGGGTCCTGTGAATGATTATAATATGAGAGAAAATGTAAAATCCATTCAATTGAACCTCATTGAAGCTCTGAGTTGATAGAAATGTTATGCTGAAAATCGCTAGCATGGTCAAGATATTAACATTAGTGAGGAGTATTTTATATGAATTTATCCATTGAATAATTTTATAACATTCTTAATTAAATGAAAGTTGGTCCCTATATATATTATCCATTTCAGTATATTTGATAAAGTAGGGATGGTATATTACAAGTTGATGCTCCCCCCAAACCTCTCTTATGTTCATGTAGTCTTCGATGTATCACCCCTCTTGAAGTATATACCGAACCATTAAACTATATTGAATTAAAATATAAATCTACTAGATGATAAAATTTATTATTAAGAACAATACATGGGTAAGAAGGATCCTAGAGAGAATGTTTAATAAAACAGGACCATTATCCTTTTTATGGTTTTATGCTGAAACCATAAACTTCCATAAGCCACATAGGAACATGATAATATAATGATTCCAGAGAATACATAGTTTTTTGTATTATAGTTTAGTTTTTTTCATTGGTGAAATTAATTTTATGTAGTTAAAAATTCAAATCAATGTAATTATATGAAATATTTTTTTCAAATAATTTTAAATTCATTGAGTGCTTGTATTACATGTTATAATGACTTCTAATGAACCAAAATATGAAAATGAAATTATTATTTGTATAATACAATGATTACCTAGATGATAACAAATAAGAAATCTGTAGGAATAAATATATATTAAAAATTATTTATGAATATATTAGATTAATTAAATATATTGATAAATAAGTACTTAATATTTTAAATCCATTATATGATTTAAAATCACATTTTTATATAAAAATAATTTTTTTATATTGGTAAGAAAAATTGAAATACATTTTCCCCTTTTGAATAATGCATATTAAAAAATAATCTTCTTTTTTATAATCCAAATTTCAAACTTTTTTATAGTCATTTGTTGTGATTTTTGTGAAAAGATTAATTTTTTATTGAATAGTAATGAATGTTAATTTTTATTAAAAATATACCTTTTCATTTAAATAATTTCTATTTCCATTTTTTAATATGGTATTATATTGATAATTAATAAAATTATATAGTAATTAATCCAATTTAAGTAATTATTATGTATTTCATATTGAATTTTTATATTATAACTTGTTATATTAATGAAAAGGTTTTCTTTGGAAAACATTTTTTACTCACATATTCGGGTTGAAATTTAAATTAATATAATTGAAATATTTAAATTAAACTCTAAAAGAGGATTACATTTTTATAAGTATAGTAATTATTGTTAAATAATATAGTAAAATTAATATTTATCATAATAAATATAAAATTACAAAAAATTAATTTTCCTTGATATGGTTTAAAAGAGTTTCTAGGGGTTAAAATAAATTGATAAGGATTATAATTACCTAATAAAATTTAAAAAAAAAATGCAAATATTTTTTCCATATATCATCTATGTTTCAGAAATTATTCATTTTTTTGGCATGTGGATTCTCTAAAACATGGTTATTACATTTTCTTTATAAAAATTACAATTGTGACCATTCCCCCACTTATAACTGTGAATCCCCTATCCTCACATCTTCAGACGTCAAAATAATTTTGGATCTTCTAATAAATACTCAAATCTATTTTTTAAACCAAAAATAACATCATATATGACTAATTATGTTTTCGAAACCATCATTAAATGTCTTTTGGTGAAAACCAAAGGAGGTTGTACGAAAATGAGGTATTGTTCATATCCTAATGATTTTATATTATATTATTATTTTAAGTAAATAAAATAATATTAAAATGTGATGAAATATTAACCTAAAAATATCACATATACCTATATATTATTATTTATATTTCATAACCTATATCCTTCTTATCTTCTACCAAATTAGAAATGAAACTATTGACAGTTTCTAACTAGTACTCTCACCTCACAAACCTATGTAATACAGTTTAAACCAATTAAATTAATTATTGGATATAATTATGGATTAAACATATTTATCTAATATTATTATATAATTAAACTTCTGTTATTATAACATTTCATATACCTTATAAAATTAAAATATTCTTGGAAGTGATTATGTTGCTCTTGCTTACATGTTGATGACCACCTCGACGAAGTGTTGTAGAATTTTTTTAAAATTAATTCTTAAATTTATGGTAATGATTATAAATTTAATGAATATATAATATATCAATAATATAAAAACTATTCATTAATGACAGATTAATATCTACCTTTCATTTTTTCTATCCATCGTGAAAATGGAAACATAATTTATGTGTACATATGGTTTACCATCTCCATAAATTATGTAATTCATTTTATATATATAACATTAAAGGATTAAAATAAATATATATAATGAATATATATGATATTTATATCATTTATATAATTTTTGATATGATTTATCCATGATTAATGAAAATTGATTCTAACTACCAAAACAAAACCTAAATGAAAAGAAAATAAGTTATTACATGAAATGTGATTTTCAAAAGGTATTATTAATAAACACGTGATTAATGTAAATAGGTAAATAATATATGGTATAAAATATATGATTATTGTTTTTTAAAATATTTATAATAAAACTATATTTGTTATAAATTATTTTTTATTGTTTATAAAGTGATTTGATACCTCAGATAACGTATTTTCAACTTACGTTTTATTGGAAACATGACATATCCACCACATATATAATTTATGTATTATATTTACTACAAATATATTTATTTTTGGAATATTAGAATTAAAATAATGGTTTATAATTTTCAATATAATCTTATTTGAATCTTGGAATTACGATTCAAAAGTTATAAATTTATTTGGGGTTTTACGATATAATATCATTGTTTATCTTGGTGGTTTATGATTGTTATTCCAATGATGATATAATATTATATATCTCTTAAGAATTGTTTAATTTTATTCAAGGAAATTTAATTATTTATATTATATTTTTTCCAATAATTTTATTCACTCTATGAACTGATAATTATTAAATATAATATAAAATATACTATATTTGTCTTTTTGGTTGAAAGTAGTTTTTATAAAGGTTCATGATTTCTAAAAATAATTTAAATAAATTTTACCATAATTCCCCAATGATTATTTATAGATATTTTTATCTGTTTCTGTATTTTTATCTATATGGTTAAATATGAATCTTATTATCATTTTCATAATAAGGATATTTTTACTTTTTAACAAAATTAGGAAAGGAATAAAAATTTTAATGTGTAACTAATGAATTTAATTTCTATTTAAAATGAAAAAAAATTATTTCAAACATTATTTATAGTCATGCGAATATATATTCAAACTCAATATTTTGATTATTATATTTTAAATCTAACTATTTTAATTAATTTTTGTGTGTGGAATGTTATTTTCCTCAAAAAATGTTTCACATGATCATATAGAATCATTATCTAAATAATATGAAATCCTCCAATGTTACTAAATCATTTATAGATTTATGATCCAATTATAAAATCCTTATGTTTTCTATATATGGTAAAATCTTATGTTTTTTGAATTTATATGAACCTATTTATTTTATATATATTACAAAATGATTTGATAATGAAAATTCTTATGAAACCTATTTCTTTCCATGTGTCAAGATATGATAGAAAATTTTTAATCACGTGGAAAACATATATTTGATTATTATTATTTAATAGGTGGGAAATATATATCACCCGAATCTACTGATAATGGTAAATTGTTTATAATCTAAATGGATACAGGGGAGGTTATCCCATGCCCAAAAGAGGTTACATGTGAGGTTATACCTGGCTCAAAATAGGGTACAGAAGAGGTTATGCAAAGAACGAAAGACGGTACACTGGTGGTTATCACAACCCCAAAGATGGTACACCTCTGGTTATCCCAAACCGAACATTTGTTTTGTGACTTTTGTTGTTTTCATTGACATAATATTTCTTATTAATATTTTTATGATACAAATATATGTCTTATGACAATATTAGGCCATCATGGCTCATTTTCATCAATTTCATTATGATTGTTATCTGATGTACTAAAAATATTAATTCCCTTACTCAGGTTTGCGATCTACGATATGAAATGTATTTTTTTATGTAGGTTTTATCATTTTCTTATACCAATATTCTCATGTTATGTTGATATATTTATTATTTACCATTATTTCTTATCTCGAACCACCATTTATAAGGTGTCATTTCTCCATGTTATATAGAAATGTAATATGTAGGATATGTCAATGAACGATGACAATTGTGATGAAAATTTTGTGAGTTGGTGTAGTTCACCTTATTATTATTTTACCATGTATCTAGTTCAAATATTCCGAAGTGATAAAAGATTCTATTGTAGTTCATTATTCTAGATATTTAATAATCATTTATTAATATATTATTTATTTGAACGTAAAGGGAGGTTTGTAATTTCCTTGACATCTGAATATAAAATTAAATAACATAAATATATACCACCACAAAATTACCAAGGTATTATCTAAAGACTCTTATAAATATATCCATGACTATTTTTGGAGGTTTGTTACTTTTAATTGGAAACATTATTATTTTTAATGACCATACATAATACGAAATTTATTCATGGTTATATGTTGTAACAAACCTAAATCTATTAACTAGATCTGGTTCCTTATTTATTAAAAATGATTGATAGAAGTTGTCAAATAAAAAGGTTTTCATCAATTAAGTAGTTTTGGAGAACCACATATACCCATGATTCCTATTTTAAACTAGAATGGAAAAAATATAAAACATGATAAAATAAAAAGAATAACATAATTGAAAACCTATATAATTATAAGGAACTTTAAATACCATAATAAACATTCCATTTGATCAATATCATTGATATCAAAAATATATATGGAATAGTCAATGTGGAAATGTAAATAACTGAACACACATTGCATTTAAATAAATTAAATATGTAAATAATTAAGTCATAATCAATTGGGAATGTTAAATAACTAAATACATTTCATTTAATCACTAGAAATATAATTAAATTTATCCATATATAATAAAAATGTGAAAAATATTATGGATAATAATAATAACTAAACACTCAGAGAAAGAAAAGTCTAATTATTAGATTTTATGATCACATGTATCATGATACCTCTAACATCAAGAAAATTTCTAGGTTGGTTAAAAAATATATGTCAAAACCCAATTATTGTAGCCAACTAATTTAATTAATTAACACAGTTATATTACTATTTCTTTAGTTAGTCAAATAACATTCAACGTAAACACTATTTGTTAGAATGATATACGGTTTAGTAATGTTCTTATCCATATTGGAATTGATACAGAAAAACAAGAAATAAAAAATTACCGGAACCAGTAAATAGTTATTGATGATAAATATATAAAATTGGAAATATAAACACAACATAGAATTTAATAGGTGTATATTAACAAATATGTATTATTGAAAGGATAGTTGTGATGAAATTATTTATAATGATCAAAACATTGAAATTAAAATAAATCAATGACTCAAAAATGTGTTTCACTATGAAATATAAACAAAGAAAAATGGAAATAACATATATTATACTCAAATATAATTAAAAACATGATTAGTAAACCTGAATGATAGTGATGTAATAATTTAAAACCACATAATGATGTTGAAAAATTATATTGTTTACTAACACTATAATGTTCAAACCAAGTCCCAATTGAATAAATAATAAAAATTAGAATATAAAATAGTTCTATGTATAAATTATTCTAGATATTATATGTAATTTGTTATTAGGTACATATCAAAAGTCAAATTAGGTTCACAACAATATAATATGTTTTAATGAAGTGAAATTTAGATAAAGTCCCTTATAGCATGATTTCTATTATATGAACATGATTTAACCTCAAATATAATGTTATTAATAGTGATATTAATGTATAATATAATAATATTAACTCTAATAATATCATATTTGATCCTATTATTAATTTTTATCTCCCTTTTGACAATATTATTTCATTATTTTAGTTGTTATTTTTGTTAAGTGCATGGTATTCTCAAGCATATTGTTCATAAAATTTATGTTTCACGTGAATAAGATATATATACATTGTATAAATAAAGATATTAAATTTATAAAATACTTTTTACATAATAGATTCATATTTTGAACAATTTTTGAATGTTATACCTCAAAAGTTAATTGCCTCTATTCATGGAGATGGTTAGTTGTTCGTATACATGTGTGATGATATCATTACCTTAGATAGTGAAAATGGAAGGACCTAGTTGAAATAGTAATTTTCTAGAATAAATATCATATCATATGTATCACATATATTCATTAACATATAATTATTAAATTAAAATTTAATCATATGTTAAAAAATGAATCACATCATTCTTTAGTCGATAGTTAGGCATACATAGGTGACATTTTCATAATTTTAATTTAATAAAAGATAAGAAATTATATGTTTGTATAAAAATTTCCAAATTGTGATAATGTTATAATTATCATATAAATGTGTCGGGTACATCATTATATATAGACATGAAAGGGGGTGATGGAAATCAAATTTAACTGGTTTGCAAGATTGTAGCTTGTCGTACACACAAATGACAGTTTCATTTCCAATTTGATGGAAGAGGAGATTCATATAGGGCATAAAATAAGGATAATAAAATATTAGTGTATGATATATAATTTTAATACTAAACCATATTGACTTAGTAAGTTTTTACAAACATGGAATATGAGAAAAATTTAAAATATTCATTTCGAAATGTTACCTCTTATTCGGATGACCTATTTAGGATTACACCCAATCCTTCCTCAGAAAAATTTATCATTAATCCATATAATATAGTAAAATTCAATTTCATTTGGGTAGTTATATGGGATAGTAATTTTCACTGAAAATGGATATTGATATTTTATTTGGAGAGGGGAGGCAATTGCATTCTATTAGCGGGGTAGAAGACACACACAAATCATTTGAAATAAGTCAATTAGACAATCATTTTAGTAATAAAAAATTCACCAAAATGTGTAATTATATACTATTAGAGGATATAATGGTGAAATATATAAATAATAAGTGTTTGGAAAAATATTTATGTTCATTATATGTTTTATCTTATTAATCCATCCCCTGGTAAATCATTTTTCCATAACCGTGGTAATTAATTTTTACATCCTTTACTATTCATAATTGTAAAAAAGGTAGTTTACCATATTTTATAATATATATTTTTTAAATCATTGTATGGTATCTATTTTACAAAATTCTATTAATGGATGTTTAATAATCAAATTTTAATTATACAACTAGATGGGATTAAAATGTTGTTTCACATGAAAAAATTATCAAATCTTTTGAATGTTTTTTGTATCACCCCGAGGTTTTGAAAGAAGAAATACATGTTTGAGAGAATTAAAGACATAATAATTTGACCTCATATGATAATTTCACACCTCAAGAAAATTCGATAAAAATTTAATTACAAAATAATATCCTATATATTTTTCAGTGTACACAAACCATTATAATTTTAGATTTGATAACCTATTCGACCCTGGAAAACAAACATAAATGACCCGTGATATATATTACTATTATTAAATAGTTGATAAATGATATTTTATTAATTGTGTTAAATAAATTATCAAATACACACACACACACACATATATATATATATATATATATATATCACACCAAATATATGTTAGTGATGTAGTTTTTGTTAATATTCAATTAATTTTTGTTAATGTAATTTTAATTTTCAAAGATAGTTTTTATCATTTTTAAGAAAACAAATTACATTATTTTTTTCTGTAATATTTACAATATTTATCGATAAAGATAAATTAATTCTTAAAATATTCATATAAAAATTTACATTCGATTAAATTTTGGGATTTGTTATGATTTTTCCATGAATAGTAAAAATACATTTTTTGTAAAAAAATTTCATTTCAATAAAATAAGTAATTAAATTAAATATTATGTATTGAATATTATTTAACTTAAAAAATTAATTTATATTTATATTTAGTACACATAATTACATTTTAATAATCAATATATGAAATTATTGAATATGTTTTTTTTTTATTTTTGAAACAAGGTTTTTTGGAAAACTATTGTAAAGTAGATAATGTTTCTCCATTTAAATTTATTAAATTTACTAATAATGATGAACGATTTTAATTAAATTAATATATATATATATATATATATATATTAATTATTCATATGGATTTTATTATTAGACATAGAGTTCATATAAAATCATCTTGTGCTTTAAAAATATACTTCTTGAAAACCCCTTTTTCAATTTCTTCTAAAGGATTTGTTTTAAATTTAATTTTTTCCACTTATAGAAAAAATATTAATAATTAATAATTTTTCATATATCAATGAAAAAATTATATTTAGGTGAATTTTTTATAATTTTATAAAAATGTCAATATTTCTATGAATATTGAAAATATTGATTTTTAATTGAATGCTTAATTTTCAATTAAATTATCTATAAAATTAATTTATATATTAAAAACGTTTTGTAGTAAAATCATAAAAAATTTATACATATTAAATAGATTTTGGTTTTTTTAATTTATTTGATTTGAAATTGGATATAAATACTTGTTGAACATATGTACATATTCTTTTTGAAAAACTTCTTTAGTGACACATAAATGGGAGTAATTTTAAAATATATTATAGGAAATATGTGAATTTAATTTTGAGAATTGTATTATATATTTCTAATTTAACTAATTTATAATATTTAATATGATAAACATAATTTTTTTCCACAATTCAATGTCAAAATGGTAAAAAATAATAATCATAGTTAAGGTAAAAATAGACTTATCAGTGGGTTTAATTATAATGAAAAGGGATTAAATAACCTAAAAACATGTCTACATTTTATTTTATTGTAATAATATGAATTTTTACAACATATTATCGATAATTTATTAGTATTGGATATGTTTTATTTTAAATGAATGTTGGTGGAATTAATTTTATAAAAAAATACAATTGTGAAACTTTTCTCACTTATCAAGTGCCACCCCTGCTCCCCATCACATTAGTACTTCTAGAACAATTGTATCATCCAATACCTTCAAAAATAACTTATATAATTACATCCAAAAAATTATAATAACTTTTAGGGACAAAATTAAATCATAAAAAATGACATTGAGAAAAAAAAAGATATTTCTTGAAGTAGAGGTAACGTTCATCAACGACCATATTAGTTTTATATCTTTCAATACCTCAAAATTTTGATATTAAAAAATTATTTTATAAAAAACCAACTATAATAAAAATTATTAAATGTTATTATTTTAATATAATATCGTAATTTATTTTATTAATCTATATAATGACTTATGGAATCCTCTTTTATGTGTATGAAAGATTTCCCCCATATGAAACAATGTCATTCATTTTTCCATATTAGCTATAATGCTGGTGTATGATAATGGATATAATCTATATATAATATATTTATAAAATAATTATATCTCTAGAGTCATTATATCATATAAAAATTTCTTACATTCTTTTCCATATTTAATATGCCAATTTTTCTAGTATGTACGGTTGACTACATCTTGTCAGCACGATTTGATTAATTTTCACAATGCATTTACGTGGAAAATAATAAGGATTAAAATAATGAATATATGTAATATAAATTATATATTTATTATACTAATTTCATATTTATAATTCTAATAATAAATTATATAATTTTATTTTATCACTTTTCACTCAATTAATGATGATAACACTTTTTTTACATGGACTACATCATTCAGGAAGCGATGCGTCTCTATCATTTCATCAAAAATACACATGGATGATATATATAAGTTTATTTAATGATATAATACTTTTTATAATATTATAATCATTATTGAATTTAAAATATTAATTAACTCATTTCCATACTAATCATTGAAAAATGGAAACATTATTCATGCGTACATATGACATATAATATCAATTATCGTAACATACATCATTTTTGAAATGAATCATTAATAATTTGTCTTAAAATTATAATTTAATTACAATTATTATATTTATGTAATTATTATTATTCTTCAAATGATATACCAATATAATATTTTCATGAAATAGAATATTTATATCAAATAACAAATGAGAAAACATGGAAATTATTAGCTGAAATAATGAAAATAATGAAATATTATAATTTAATTACAATTATTATATTTATGTAATTATTATGTCACGCTACGAATATGTGTGTGATGATTATTGGTAATTTAGTATTTTATTTCCTTTTTTTCTTCAAATTTTATTCGTATAATAAATTCATTTATTTGTCCTCAAATCATTAATATGATCTTTCTGATGGATTTTTTATCTATTATCCTTCATAGTTAATTATGACATGTTATGCACCACTTTTATTTTCTGAGTTGCATATATAGCCCCATTGAGATATAATATAAAATTTTTACTTATTCTAATTGTATGTTAAGTTTAATTTAATGGTATCCATTCATAGGGCATATTATTCAGAGTTATTAATGTGGGAAGATTTTTATATTAAAATATCATCATTTGTTGGGATTGTATAAAAATATTTTTTGAATAAAGAATTGTTTTCATCAATATATAATGAATTATCAATAGTATTCTTATACAAGTTATATTAATTATATTTTTAATAAATATTACAGTTTTAATATATTTCTAACATAAAATAACAGTGAAATTTTTATATGAAGTTCCTACTACATTTTTGTCTTTGGTCAAAAATATATTTTCTACTTGAACCATGATTTCAAAAATGTTTTTCTAAAATGAAATAAAATGATTAAAAATTATATATTAAAATAAAATGTTCACAATTTTGTATTTAAAATAAATAATTTAAAAAGAATATTTTGTTCATTATAAAGAAAAATTTCATCTTGGATTTTTCTAAAAAGATAAATTAATATTTATTTTAATGTATATGACATGATCAAAATTTTAGTCAATTATGACTAATAAAATGTATTAATTTAACATGTATAAGACTCATATAATATTAAAAAAATTATTTTTTAATTTTTTGTAAAATTTTATATTAAAATTTATTTTCAATTGGGAAAGAATATTTCTCTAAAAAATATTCCTAATAACATTATTTTACATATATTGATTAATGAAAACAATGATTTATTCATACACTAATTGATTTATGCTATATTGATACCATCCATTTAACTTGTCTTGATGGATTACGATTGTTTTGAAGAGATTTTCATGGAACCATTTTCATTTCCATGGGTCAATAATATTTCAAAAATATTGTTATGGAGTTAGATTATTTTAAACAAGATACTAATGTATTAAAGATATTTTTATGAAACAAATTTATATTCCATTTGATAATAATGTTTTAATGATATAGTTATGAAACACATTAATTTTCTATATGTTAATGATGAATCAATGTGATTAAAAAGAATCTAATTTCTTTTTCTTGGGTTAATCGTGTTATAAAAGGAATAATGTACAATTAAATGAGTTATATGTTCATGGATCTAGGTAATTTATTAATGTTTTTGAAATTGTAGATTATATGTGAAGGGTGAACCCAGATAAAACAGGGTGTTCTTGGTATAACGTATAAGATTGGGAAACCTGATAAAATCCGGTGACCCCAACATATCTTATAAAATTGGTTCACCTTCATAGTGGTCCAATTAATTGGGTAAATTTTTTTTTATAAATATATTTATTTTATATTAGTATCGTATGTTTATTCCACTACCAAGGGTTCTGTAAGGGTTATGTAAGTGTTCTAGGAAGAAGATTGTAACATACCAAGATTTTTAAAGGAAACTAAATTTTATTAAATTAACTACTAAATATTATATGACCTATATAAATAAACCATTAATCATAATTTTATTTCATCTGTGTTTTGAAATTTGAATAATAGATACAGAATTGAAATTAGTAGGGTATATTGAGTCTGATAAGACAAACATAATTTATGGTGAATAGTATCATACCCTTATTAATAATAATGTTATCTTTATGAATATTAACACAACCTTATGAATGGTATCCTACCACATTTTAGTATATATATAATATTTCATTGAAGTTATGATAAACCCGTATCATTGAATAACTAAAAAAATGTTTTAAAATCATTGTTTCTGGAAAAAATATTATTTTATTTAAAAATTTATTTAATCATATATAGAAAATCATTTTTAAAAAATGGAGTTAACACATTAAATAATGGCTAGGTTGAATATATTTATTTTTTTACAGACATGAATTTTTGGTGAATAGTAAAATATGGTAATTACGGTATAAATACATTATGAGATAAATAAAATATTCACTGAATTATGGCTGATGTATGAAACCATTAGTTCAATATCACATTCAAATATTAATATTTTTGGTCTTGGAATCATAAACATTTATTTACTTGTTATCAATTAATAAAATAATGATTAAAATAATGTAAACCACCTCCTCTCCTCTACTATAAATATCATCCACTCAACACTCTTCAAACCATAACTCTCAAGCCTTGATCCATGTCAACATTCTGAGAATTATACCTCTCATGACCCTTCCACATTAAAAAGTAATTCTAATCTCCCCAAAATACAAAAAAAAGGCCTAATAAAGGATCATAAGGAGAATAGATCAAGAGGTAAAAAACCATCTTTTTTCCTTTTTTTCATTTTGATTTTATTTTCTATTATACATGATTCCTAACTACCCCTTATCCATGAGGCATGAATGATATATAATCATATATATATTCTAGATGTTGTCATGTTTATTTATGATTCACCATTATAATTTTCCCCTCACCCAGTTAATCTAGAAATAAAAACACCCTTTATAATGTATCGATTTACTGATAACATGGATAATCTGATTTAATTTGTTTTACATACATTAATGCTTGTAATGAAATCATATTTTTGGTTGCATAAGATTAAAATTTATTTATTATATCTTATATAAGGTTCTTGAATCATTATTACACTATTATTAATTTATAAAACAAAATGAGTTCATTATGATCAAAGAATCACCAATATGTACTAAACAAATATCAATAATGTTTAACTTATAAACCATCATAATTTACGAATTCATATTGATAAATTTTATAATTTAGGTTTCTAGATATATTTTAATACCATTCCATTGCAATTATGGAGTTTCACTTCCAATCGATAACAATATCCATCATGAACCGATTATCGAAACCATGCGAAGAACACACTCGAAAACAATTGAATTAATAAAATATTATTAAAGAATTTTTAAAATGTTGTTATAAAATTATCATGACAGGTGTTATAAACAATAATATTATTTCTTAAAATATTTATAAAAATATTATAATCATAATAAAAATGTTTTAAACAAGAATGAGGGAAGTCGAACCCGAGGTAAAGATCCCCAATTTCTTAATTTTATTCAAAAATATCATCTATGTTGTGATATTATATTTTTAATTCATAATGACAGAGTAAATTTTCACACCTTTTCAAAAATTCCATTATGATTTATTAATGCTGATAGACCCATTTATCTTTCTTCAAGATCTCCCATGTACACTTGATTCCGTGAAAAAATTTGGTAATGCAATTAATAACCGGATTTCCATTCTTTGAGATATCCTTCTTCTTTATTCATTATGTGGTATTCATATTATTTTTGGGATGGGGTTTTTTATATTATGTTTTATTATGTTTTTTTACATTGTAAACACATATCCATTCCATTATAAAATTTCTCACTCCAATTATATTTTTACGAGACAATATTTTTAAAAACTATATAAAAGACTCTTCATTGAAATTCAAAATGATTGTTTATATAAGATATCTAGTTTAGTGATATCATGATGATATATTACTATGATGTTTCCATTATATATTGACATGTATGTCTTTTATGAATATAAATTCATTATCATGTGCATAGTTCTTATATTTTAAAAGTGATTGTTTTACAAAGTAGTGAATTATGAAAATATTAATGTGTTTTTATCCGTAGTTCAAACAAGTTATCAAGTGTTTAATTCATGATATGTGCAATGAACATAGTTATATTGGGTTGATCCCATTATATCTTCATGATATGTTGGGTTGAGCTCCTTATATCTAACGATATTGTTGGTTTGAGGCCATTATAACTGATTATATGTTGGGTTGAACCAATTATAGCTTATAATATGTTGGGTTGAGAGTATTATAGCTTATGATATAATGGTTGAGCCCCATTATATCTCTCCAATTAATTGGATACTTCAGAGATGGAATTTGACCAAAACGTTATTCGATGTTAAGGGTGAATGTAATTGTGATGTGGAAAATATGTCCTAAGGCATCTATAAGATGTTTCTATTAATATGCATTTGTATGATTATAGATTTTATTGGATTTTATGTTATCACATGACTAACAATTTATTTATTTATATCCCTTACTTTTTTTTGTACTCATCCCATTTTTTAAAAATGTTTTTTAATAGAATTGTTTAGTTGTTCAACTTCTAGTTAAGGTGATACTATTGATTAACCCAATTAGTTATATTGTAAATATTTTTATACACTCTAATTCAATATATGTACGTTTTTTGTGAAATTATACAGATCCTATACCAGAAAAATTCATAATTTATATAATATACTATTTATTTTTCTGTTGTCTATTATACAAAAAAGTATATATAGCATGTTTTAAGTACGAAATCTAGAAGATTGGGTACCGAGAATTATAGTTGGTATATTATGAAGGGTCTAGAAAACATTAGAAACTAGACGATGTAAATTTTTTAGAAAAAAATTAAGTGATAGGGTTTAATTTTAAACATATAGTCAATTAAGTAAAAATAAGAAAGTATTTTATCTTAAATATCGACATGTATATTCAGAATTATAAGTACAATGAATGAATTGTGAGGGAACAATTTGTTTAATGGTAGAAAATGTAACATCATAATATTTAAAAAGGAAAAACTGTGTGTTTATTGAACTACTAAATACTATGTGACCATTATAAACTAACCATTAAACATAATTCTTCTTCATCTATAATTTTAATTTTTAAAAATGGATGCACAGTTGTAATCAGTATGTTATTTGGAGTCTCATAAGAGAAACATAATTTTTGTTTAAAAGAAACATACCCTTATGAATAGTAATGATAAGCTTATGAATAGTAATATTCCTTTGTGAATTGTAACCTCAAATATGAAATTATATATATGAGATTTAAATGACGTTATGATATAACCATATCATGGAATAAGTAAATAAATATTTTGAAATAGTTATTTTTTAGAATAAAATAATTTTTTTAAAAAATTAAATTAATCATATATATATAATTATTTTAAAAAATGGAGTTCTATTATGAATTCTACATGTTGAAAAAATTTTAGGGTGAATTTTTTGGATTTTTCTAAAGTTCATGAAAATTTGTTGAATAGTAAAATATTATAATTACGGTATATATACATTATGAGATAAATAAAATATTTCATATATCATGGATGATGTAAGAAAGCATTAGTTTGAAATCACATGTAATTATTACTATATTTTTTCTTGAATTCATAACTATTTCATGTATTGTTGAAAAATAAAAAAATACTGATTAAAATAATGTAAAACTCATCCTCTCCTCCACAATAAATACCACCCACTCCCCCAAGTCCTCCAATACCACTCAAGCAATGATCCTTTTCAAAGGTATAAAAAATAAATAAATCAATCCTATTACCCACACCGATGTCCTCATGGTATCCACAAATAGCCAAAAACATGGGCTATAAGAAGGATATCAAGGAGATGAGATCAAGAGGCAAACATCCTCTTTTTTCTTTCTTTAATTTCTTTTCATTTTCATTCATATTATTCTTCTTTCTTCACACCCACTAATCAAATAGGCATGAAATATATATAATAATATATATATTATATTTTTTATCATGTTTATAGAAGAATTACCATTATACTTCATCTCCTCTCGTAGTTAATCTATAAATTAATACAATGTACATGATGTGTTGATTTACAGACATTGTGAATGATGTGATTTCAATACCATTTAAATATTTCACGACTATTCATGAAAACATTTGTATGGTTAAAAATTATTATACTTTATTTATTATATATTATATATGGTTTTGGAATCAGTTTGTACACATCTTATTAATTTATAAAACAAAATGAGTTTATTAGGAATGAAGAACCACCAAAATGACCTAAACAAATATCAATAATGATTTAAATAATGAATCATCCAAATGTAATAATTAAAAATAATGAATTATATAATTTATGGTTTTAGTTATATTTACATACCATTACATTCCAACTATTGAATTTCACTTCCATTCAACAACAAAATCAACAATGAACAGATTATGGAGACAATGTGAAGAACGCATGAGAAACGAATGGAATGAACAAAATATTATTAACTAATGTGTGGAATGATGTTATAAAATGATCATATAAGGTGTTATAAAAATGAACATGTTTTTTTAAATATTAATAACACTCTTTGAACCTCCATAATTGTGTTTGAATCACATTTGAGGGAATTCAATCTCATGGTTTGGGATCCTCCCTTTCTCAAATTTATTCAACAATAAACTCTATGTTGTGCTCTTATAGTTATTTTTCTAATTATAGGGTTTTTTTTAAACCTCCCCATACTTCCATTATTATGTGTTAATTATTAGAGACCCATTTATCTCTCATTAATCCATCCCATGTACACATCTTACATGCTAAAATTTCTTAAGAGAATTCATAACCCAATTTTCATTCATTGAGTTAACCTAATCCTTCAATAATTATGTGGTATTGAGATTATTATTTTGATTAATTATTGTTTATATTTTGTTTTGTTATGTGTATTTACATTTTATACACATATCTATTACATTCTATTAATTATAACTAAAATAATTTTTGTATGGGACTTTTATTTTAAAATTCATTTAAAAAAACCTTTAATGATTTTCAAAATGATTGTTTATATGGAATGACTAGTTCTTCTTAAATCATGACACTTTATTACTATGATATTTCCATTATATGTTGACAGGGTAGTTTTTGATGAATATTTTTTCATTATTATTTGGATGGTTTTTGTATTTTAAAAGTAATTTATTTTTCTGAAAATGAAATTTTGATAACATAAATTTGTTTTTTTCATGGGTTCAAATGAGTTTTCATGTATTTTATTCGTGATATGTTCCATGGACATAGTTATACTGGGTTGATCCCATTATAGCTCACTATATGTTGGTTTGAGCCATTATAGCTCAATATAAGTTTGGTAGAGCACATTATAGATCCAGATTTGGTGGTTTGAGCACATTATATCTCATGATATGTTGGGTTGATCATACTATAACTCAATATATGAAGGGTGAGTATAATTATATCCCTCTAATGAATTGGTTACTCAAGAGATGGACGTTGAACAAATGTTAATTCCATGTGTAAGGGTGAATGTAATAGTGATATGGTAAGTATTCCCCATGAAAAATACATGTTTTTTATGCATATGAGTATTCATAACTATGGGTTTTATTTGTTTTTATATTATCACTTGACTAACTACTTCTTTCTTTATATCCCTTATTACATTTTGTACACACCCCATGTTTTAAAAATGTTTTTTCATAGAATTTTATTTTTTAAGAGGACATTTAATATTCTACTATAGATAAATCAAATTAGTTATATAGTAAATATTTTTGTAAACTCTATTTCAATATAAGTGCGTTTTTTCTAATTCTTTAGAACCTAGACAAAAAAATGTCATCATTTCTATAATGCACTATGTATATTTTTTGTTATCTTTTATACATGAAAAATACATGTCTTGTTTTATTACTAAATATGAATGGGTAGGTTTAGGTCTTTACTATGATGTTCTCTAATACCAACAAGTTTTCTCTATGATTTAGATTGGTTAGTAATGTATCCGTTGATCTGGATTCATATGTCATGGAAAATTATTAATGATATGTTAAACTATTTCATTTCATAAAAACATATTACATGTTTAATGATTAATGATTCATGTATTGATGGGCTTGGTTTGTTTTATGATTTACACATGAACTATGATTATGTCATCATACTATTATTCCCTTCTAATACTCATGGATGGAATTCAGTTATTATTGGTTTTCTTTACCTATACTGATCGTTTCCGATCACACATCTTATAATTTTTGTCCATTGGTTATAAAGTATTACGTTGAGTTAATAATTTTTATAAGACCATTATATAGATGTTGATGATGACCTAATATTGTATATGAAAATCTATACATAGTTGGAACAATATTCTCTTAAATTCATAGGAAATTTTTAAGTATCATTTTTCACTTATTATATAAAAATATGATCATAATTGGTTCATGAGATTTTATGTTGGAGAATTTTCCATTTCTAAATTTTATGTAACAGATGAAATGAAATGGGATTACTCTGTTGGTGACAATGACAAAAAAACATTTTTTACATTTTTAGGATGAGATTGGGGAGTTAGGGTTCTTGGCTATTATTGTTTTCTTCATAGGTATGATTAGATAAAATTAATGTTTATGATATTTTTATTTTATTATTACTAAAGAGTTTTAGAAAACACCATTTTCTATAATCTTAGGTATGATAATATATTCATTTTCATGCAATCCCAATTAATATTTTAATTTATAATATTATAAAATAAATAATAACATTTATGAAACATTTTATTATATGGAATATTATTTTTTTTATTATTTATTAAACAATGTATTCATTTAAATGTTTTTGGACTTGGTAATTAATGTATTGATAACCATTAAGGTTGGTATAATATTGGATATTGAGGTAATTATAAGAATATTATTTTTATTATATTAATAACCAATATATGGAAGAGTAATTTTTGTGAATAAGTTATTGATGTTATTGTAAAAGGATATCACCTTTATTAACATGAAATGTGAAAATTATAAGATAACTATTTATGTTAATACAATATGTAATAATGATTTTTTATATATTATTTTGGGAGGTAGTTTTACTCATTCATGTAGTGATTTAGGTTAAAATTTGTGTATTACTGTTCAATATTTGTGATTAATGTAACATAAAAAGGATAATTTTTTTTGGAATTATCATAACATTTTCAAACCATATTTGTTTTGGTTGTTATATAAAGAAAATAGAAATATCATTAATATACCTTTTATGGTTATGTGTCATTAGATAAATTATTTCTATTTATCAATCATGAATAATTCATCATGCATACTCACTGTTTTGTGGTAAAATATTAATTTATGGTGGAAATTGAAAAAAGGTCGATATTATAATTATCAAGTATACATATTTACTTGTTCTCATACTCTACACAGGGAAATAAAAATTTTATGTATATAAATGGGATCATAATTTTTTTTATTCTGTTCATATCTGATGAATTATATGATCATTTTAATCATGAAAGATTCATGGATATGATCCTCGTATCATTCTATATATAATTCTATTTTTTATAAATTAACTCAATCATTATCCATAATTATTTTTAATTTTCTTCCATGTCGAAATTTTAATATCCCTCATATGATTTCTTATTTGGAAATGAATTATATGTTACACTAGATGACCCTTGTAACAACCTTTCACTTTTATCAAGACGAGGTTTTATAAAAAATTATAATCTTTATTCAAAGAAAATTATTTTCAAATATCCATTCATTTATTATAGTGTTAAATTTAAAATTGTTGGGACATTTTTCATTAATTTTTGGATGGTTTTACTACCTATTGATTTTAAAAGAAGAGAATTAGGTTTTATATTATTAATGACATGACTCACTTAGCATGGAAGAGAATATTACGACACAATACTTTATGATTCTCGTCCTTTCAAATAAATTGGACCACATTGATAGCTTCTGGTATATGAAGCATAAATTTTTCTATGTTTGATAGTGTATTCAACACAAAACAATTAGCTTAAACAAACTAAAAAATATCTAACTATTTTTACCTTTCTGTTAAATATCCAAATATACATAGTGTTAAATTCATTATTATATATATGTGTGTGTGTGTGCGTCTATATACATAAAAATTATTGTTAAATTTCTCATAAATAACTAGTAATTTTCTATTAATGTAATTTTATTTATAAAAAATATATTTTTATCATAGATGATTATTATTTATTTTAAAATTAATTAATATATTAATATGTTTTTTAAATCATACATTTTTTATTTTATTAAATAAACATAATTTTTGAAATCATAATTTCAATACATACATTTGGATAATTTTTTTGATTTTTCAGAAAAAATTTATTTTTTAGCGAATAGTGAGAAATATATTTTTTTATAAACATTTAAAATTTCAATTACACAAGTTATTTAGAGAAAAATTGTTATTTTTCAATGATTTGATGTAAAATTATTAATATTTAATTATATATATTCCAATTAATTATATTTTAATCATCTTTATATTGCATTTTTGTATAATTTTCAACTTGTGTTAAAAAATTGTATTTTTATGAAAACTCTATCAATGTATATAATGTTTATCTTTTTTAATTAAATAATGTAACCACTAATGATTAATTATTTAAATTACATTTTTATTATATATATAAAAAATATTAATTTACTGTAATAAGATGATAACTATTAGACAAATAGTTAATATAAAATCGACTTTTGCATGAAAAAAATACACTACATGAAAATCCCCTTTATCATCCCATATATATAATTGTTTTAAATTTAATATATATCAAATTTTAGTAAAAATATATGAAAATTTAAAATTTATTTTTTCATTAATCATGTCAAAAGTTATTTTTTGTCAATTTAATGGGAGTATTCTGAAAATTTTAATTTTTGAATTATTAGTGAAATGTATTGAGTTTAAGTAATAAAATGTTCCCTATTTTAAATTATTTGAAAGATAGATTATATTTTTATTTTTTTTAAATATAATATATTCAATTATATATTTATTAATCCAATTTATGTAATTATTTCAATGTACCGGACCTCTCCAGTCCATTACTTTTTAGAAATGGGGTGTTTGAGGTGTTCTGGGAGGTCAAGGTAACTTATCCCCAATGCTTTGCCAAAATCTTCCTTTTTGATGAACTATTTCAATGGTAGACAAATGTGAACTGTAACATCACATTACAACTTGAGGTACTTTTTAGGTTTCTAACTACCCTTGTTTTAGAGTAGTGCCATGGTGGTGCGTTTGTTGAATCTTAAAGGAAAATTAAAGGGCAGTAGCTTTCACACGGGCTGCGCACGGTTTGTCTAAATTGTGCGGCCATAATGTGCATAGTTAATTTTGGACGCAATGGATAACACACGGATAGCACACGATTTGTCTAACCATGTGGCCTAACCATGTGGGGATTGTTTGGCGAGGCAGTAGCGACAGCACGGTTAACACACGGTTTGTCGAACCATGCGAGCAAACCGTGCATGCACTTAAACTGGATGTTAAAATTGTGGATCTCAACCGTTTCACCTCTAACATGATCGTTTACACTCTAAATCAACCATAACTCAGGATTACCCTCCATTTTAGGTAGAAGAACCTCTCTCAAGCGTTTTAGAGGTGATCCAAAGGCTTCTCTTGATGAATCAAAGCTGATTTTATGAGGTATGTGATTGTTCTTCTTTGTTCTTCATCGTTCATGATCAGTTTCTTAGACCCACTTGGATATACAACCCCTCTTCTCTTGGTTTCATACATCTACATCATTCATGGGTAGATCTATGTGTGTCGACACCAAATATGATTATTTTTGGTTTTGTCTATGTTAGGAGAAGTGATCTAAGGAGGATTTTTGGAGAATCAACCCAGTATTCTTATGTGTTCTTCATTTGTTGGGGTTTTCAAGAAAAAACCCCTGAGGTAGGGGATTCGTTGCTTCTATTTCTTTTCTGTGTGACTATATTGTTATCTTGATTAAATCCCACTAGATGACAATGTAATTGAAATAATAAATATTTTTTAACTGGATTAAGAAATTGTTATCGATCGTATGTTATTGCCTCTTGTTTTGCTAGATAATGTGATATCTATGCATGCATTGCTTAGCGGTTTGTTCATGATTGAAATCAATAATGAATGTAAACCGGGGTTAATGGATAATTATTTGTCTAAAGATAAAGAGGAATGAATATGAATAGGGCTCTTTTTGTAATTTGGTGTTAATCAAATTGGCATAGTAAGAATGTTTAATCTTTTCTGACAGCTTACTGGTTAGGTTTTTAGATGTTGGAACCAATGATTTATAAACCAATTATTTCATGATAGATTAAAGAATTTGATTGTTTGATAATTCCTTGATGGGTTCTGAGTTACCCTCGTGATTTTTAAAAGGTCATATCCCAATTGAAGTGATGGTTTTTTTCCTTCAACTTGTGTTGATACGTGACCATGGATGGGTATTTTGTTTTCATGGGGAATAGAGGCCTTTTGGATGAGGTAGCGGATGACTCCTAGAGTGGCGAGATTCATCGATTTATACATATGGGTGTCAGGGAGGGCACAAGGGTTGATGGAATGAGATTGATGTGTTAGTTGGTTGCTTGCTGTTTTTTTTCTTGATTGGATGATTATCTTCATTAATTTTTCCCACTGCTCAAGGTAGCTGGTCTTGTTTACCATTCATCATAAAGAGGTGATGACACATGGGGTATGCCATATTCTTTCTGTTTTTATCATCTCAAGGGGGAATGTTTCTACACTCTTGCTATAGGTAGCAATGACTAAATGGGTAGTAAATCTACCCACAGTGTGGAGACCCCTTGTGTTAGTGGGATATAATGTATTTGTAGAATTCCGGTGAAATGAGAAAGTGATAATGAAATGAATATTTGAATAAATGGGGTTAACTAATTGTGTTGGATTTAGATGGAACATAAGGATGAGGATTTAATTTTTTAAAGGGGCAGTGGACTTTCGGTGTGATTCTAATGAAGTTTAATGTGGAATTTTTCATGGTTAATTATTGTTTAAAGACTTATTTAATGTAATGTGGTACTGATAAAAAGAGAATGGAGTAATCCATTAATTTTCTTTAAATTTTTGTGTGCTTATACGATACCTAGTCTTAGAAGTAGCAGCCTAGAGTCTGAGAGACGTTAGCTGAAATGGTGTCTAAGAATAGGTTATTCCCATAGTGTGGTTGTGAGATATAGTATATTCTGTACATTTTGTGTTTCTATACGCTACTCCACCCTGTTAGAAGGTGCAACTAACACCCTGGGGAATCTGAGCCCTGGGGTGGGGGTTGTTTTCCCCAACCTTCCGATGGGAGGGTGAATGGATGACTACCCCCTTTGTCCCCACTCTCTTCTATTGGTAGATACATCTGCTGGTAAGAACAACAGTTAGTTTACCCATACATGTGTGTAGAATGCTTTAATGGCTTGTGGTTATTCACAGACATATATTCTGGATATAGTATCCTATGCACTATTATAGGTGTAACGTGTATAGGCTGTGCTGGCTGGAGGATCCTTACTTGGTGTAAGGCCTGTAATGGCTTGAGGTATAATAAACTATATATGATACATGTTATGTGATATGTGGTTCCTCCCGAAATCTACCTGGTTAATTTTGGTTGTGAGGTTGGTGTGGTGCTTCGCCCTGGAGTTTGTGGGAAATCCTTTGTGTTGCACGAGGTGCACAATGTGGTGGTTCGCCCAGGTGTCTTCGGGCAAGCCATTTTTGAGAGAGATGCTCAGGTCGTGCGATGTGGAGGAAAAGTGGAATACCAATGGGGAATTATTAGAGGGGTAACCTTGATATTATTTACTATTTGATATATTCTTGTATGCATTACTTAGTGAGAGTATCCACGGTGAGGTTGGGAATATAGTATACCTGCTTAGGTAACGAGTTAGTTTCACTTGTTGCTCACTGTGCTTTAGCATGACCTCTATAATTTTGCATGAGAGGCTTTGGGAAGGATCCTACTGAGTATACTGTTATACTCACCCTATATATATAAACTGTTTTTCCAGTCACTTGGAACATGATGGAGGTCAGGGTGGTGTTTACTAGCTTGGGGTCGCAGGAGCTGTTCGGGCTTGTGGTTACTGTTGTTTTAGTGTATTTTGGGTAATTACAATTTTTATCTTCCTGTTGTATTACTTTTTCATGTCACTTCATATAGGAACTTGGGTTTCTTTTGTATTCCACTTCTGTGTTGGATTTTATTGGTGTTTATGTTATCTCTCTCTTCCGTATGTGTTCTCTTAGAGTGTAAAGCCTCCCATTGGTGTGTTTACTATACCCTCGATGCTAGTCACCAACCCGGGACCTACTGGAGGCAGGAATCATGGGTCATTATCTCCCTTCTCACATTGCATGTCCAAAAGGGGTACACATTTTGGGGAGGGGTCGTGATAGAGTTGTATCAGAGGATCAGGTTGAGGGATATGATGGAGTTTGGAGTTCGTCACTTGTGAGGTTTCATGGGTTGGTAGGGAAACAATGTCATTCTTGATTATCAAGTGAGTTAATCATTGGATACCGGATGTGACATAGGCTTTTATCCATCCCCTATGATCTGATGTATGATCCTTTATTTTTACAATCGATATTAATCAAGGTGATACTAGTTGCAGGGACGGGACATAAGAAAGGATCATGCATCACTCTTCTTTGTGCCAGTGTTTGAATGGGTAGACCGTGGGATATGTTAACTTAAAATGAAAAAAATAATTAATTAATTAATATTGAGTCTTCCATATTCTAGGTTGGGAGCTCCAACAGTTTATTATTTTACAGGTATTGCTCTAGGTCGATTTCCTCATCAAGATTGCGCAGGAAATGTCCAGCAGGTTGTTCCAGCAGTTCGCCGCAATGTAGAGGTTGAAGATGACGACACTTGGAGGAAGAAACTCTGAGAGTTTCGGCACCAGATTCTGCAGAAGTATAAGGGCTCTGTTTTAGAAGCAGTCACGAAAGACTGGTTGGTGGAGGTCGAGATAGGCTACAGTTCGATCTGTGATGGGAAGGAGCAGTATGTGTCCTTAGTTACGACGATGCTGCGTGGAGAAGAAAGACAATGGTGTATCTTGTACCTTGTGGATCTTGAAGAGTCAGTGATCTCATGGGAGGAGTTCCAGGACAGGTTTAGAGTTGAGTTCCTTTCATCGACTGTGAAGGTTTCCAGTCTTCGAGAGCTTCTTACCCTTAGAAAGGGGAGCTCTATTGTTCGAGAGATTGGAATTTTTTTCAAGAATATTTTACAATATTCATTGAACCTATTACCAGATGAGGAGGCCTGGGCGAGGCATTTCGAGGAGGATTTGCGTCCAGAGATCTAGCTCCATGTCAGCCCAATTATGCTGAAGAAAATTCTTGAGGTGCTAGAAAGGGAAGAGGTTGTAGAGAGGAATTTGTCTAGAACCGAATCATCACAAGAGGGGGATCATCATGATCCCTCATGAATAAGATATGTGGTCTGGGGTTCCCGGTTTTCAAGGCAGAAGAGTTTTCATTCAGCCGGGAGTAGGTCCCAGCCATTCACATATCATTTCTCCAGAGACAGCAACTCTCAGGCTTATGGAAAGGTATCAGGCACTTCTTTTTCTTGTGGTGGTCATGGACATCAGCAGTGGGAGTGAATGACCTTAAAAAATGGTCATCGTGCACCAAAATCTATGCTTGAGGTTCCTCTGTTGAGGAAATTCAGCCAAGGTAGCCACAGCCAGTCGAACAAGATTTAGATCAACAGAGGGTAGATGGGGCAGGCAGAGGACAGCCCCATGACACTCCATGTCCTCATAGAGCAGAGCACGACCATGGTGGTGGTCTTCATCTGGGTCAGAGAGGCAATGGAGGAGGTTTTGGTAAGCTTCATGCTCTAGAGTTGCCAGCTCTAGGCGAGCCAGACGTCGTTCGAGGTGCCCTTTTCTTGTTTTATAACTTGGTGTATGCCTTGTTTGATTCAGGAGCCACACACTCCTTCACACCACCTACCCATGTCCTTGCATTGGGAAATGAGGTAGACAGGCTTCCAGTACCCTTGGGGTTGACTACGCCAGTTAGAGGTCGAGCTGAATTATTTGATGTATGTTGATACTGTGAGCTAGTGTTGGGGAAATACTTCTCTTGGGGAGATTTCCTATGTTTAAGAATACAACCATATGATGTCATCCTCAGAATGGATTGGTTGTATTTGGTGCAGGATATCGTGGATTACATCAGGAAAAGGGTCGTCTTCATTGGTGCAGATGGATAGAAAGTGGTGTTTGTTGGTGAGCGAGACCCTCAGAATGGTCATAGGAACATTCCATTTTTATCATCATTGATGGCTGAGATGATTCTCAGTTCATCAGAGGTTCAACAGTTGGTGTTTCCAAGGGTCATAGAGGAGTACCCTGATGTCCTTCCAAAATAAGTTGTAGCATTACCTCCTCAACGAGAGATCGAGTTTGGGATTGAGCTACAGCCAGAAGCGTCTCCTATCTCTATGTATCTATATAGTATGGCCACTTCTGATTTATGAGATATACATATACAGATTTATGGTATGTTATAGTGCAGCTTTGTTTGGATGAGTGTGTCACCATGGGGTGCAAGAGTTTTTTTCATGAAGAAGGCCGACGAAAGTTTGTGCTTCTGTGTCGATTATCGTCACTTAAAAAAAGTGACCATAATGAATTGAACTAATCTTCCAGGGATTGATAAATTTTTCTTTCAACTAAAGGATTCAAGTTGGTTCTCAAAGATCGACTTGCGGTCAGGATATCATTAGATGCATGTGAAGGATGAGGATATCCCGAAGATTGTGTTCTGTTGTCGTCATGGGCATTATGAGTTCGTTGTAGTGTTTTTTGGCGTGACGAATGCTCTAGATGTATTCATGGGATTGATGAATGCTATGTTCTGAGAGTTCCTGGACATGTTCGTGGAAGTTTTCATCGATGAAATCCTTGTGTAATCTACAGTTGAAGAGGAGCATGCACTGTATCTTCATGCTGTTTTGGGAGTTCTTCGCCAACATCAGCTCTTTGGGAAGTTGTCAATATTTATGATTTGGGCTCAAGAAGTCCTTTTCTAGGGGAATTTTGTGTCCCAACAGTGAGTGGTTGTGGATCCATCGATGATTGAAGCAGTTGTGTCTTGGGAAACCCCCCGAGAAAGTGTCAGAGGTGCGAAGTTTTCTCGGTCTCGCAGGCTTCTGAAAGAGAATCGTAGCCAATTTCTCATGATTTGGGACCCCTCTAATGGATTTGACCAAGAAGGGCCAGGAATTCATATGGATTCATCAGTGCCATGAAGCTTTCGAGTATTTAAAGGAGAATTTAGTAAGTGCTCCAGTCCTTTGTCTTCCAGCTGAAGGAGTTCAGTTTGATGTTTTCTGCGATGCTTCACATATGTGGTTAGGTTGTGTTCTCATGTAGTAGAGGTTAGTTGTTTCTTATGGGTCTCCAAAATTACGTCCCCATGAATGAAAATATTACACCCATGATCTTGAATTGGCATCAATGGTGTCTGCTCTGATGTTTTGGAGACATTAACTCATTGTAGAGAACTTTTTGGTTTTCACCGATCATAAGAGTTTGAGGTATGTTTTCTCCCAGAATGAATTGAACATACGATATCATCAGTGGATGGAGTTATTATAGGAATAAGACTTCAAAATATCGTATACACATATAAAGGGGAATGTATTTTCTGATGTGCTAAGCCGAAAATCAAGCAGTGATGTTGTGCGTGAATCTAGTGATTCTTGGAGAGTAATAGAAGAACTGTCAGCATTACATCTTGTTATGGGAGAATATGGGGGTAGAGGCCATGTTTTTCAAATAACAGTATAGTCATCCAGGATGCAGAATGTAGAGGAGTCCCAGTTGGGAGATCTAAAGGTCGAGGTCTGGAGAGACTGAGTTGTTTGTGGTGAGTCCCTTGATGGTTGGACTGGAGATGAAAAACATCGAGTGTTGTATCTTGGAAAAAATTTCGTTCCCTTTACGATGCATTAAATCTTTCTTAGATAATTATATATTTATAATTTAGTAGTACATCTTGGAATGAAATAGATGTATCAGGCCTTCAAGAGTCAGTTTTGGGGGCCTGGGATGAAGCGTGCGGTTGTGGAGTTTGTGTCTCGATGATTAGTATGCCAGAAGGTGATGGTCGAACACCATGTTCTAGGAGGTCTTCTCCAGCCATTAGAGATTCCTAAGTGGATGTTGGAGGAAATCTCAATATACTTTGTTACTGGTTTACCTCGAGCTTCAGGAGGACATGATGCTATTTGAGTGGTAGTGGATCATTTGACAAAATCGGCCCACTTCATTGAAATCAAAGAGTCAAGCTCGGTAGATGTTTTGTCGAGGTAGTATCCAGAGGAGGTGGTGAGACTTCATGGAGTCCCAATGAAGATCATTTCTGTTTGAGATCCTCATTCTACCTTTAGGTTGTGATGAGGTATCTAACATGTTTTTGGTTCTCAACTATTCTTTAGCACTACTTTTCATACTCAAACAGATGGTCAGACAGAGCGAACCATCCAGACTCGTGAAGACATGTTATGCTCTTGTGTTCTTTATTTCAGAGGTTCATGGATGAGGAACATACCCTTGGAGGAGTTCTCTTACAATAATAGTTTTCACTCCACCAATGGTATGGTTCTGTTTGAAGCCTTGTATGGTTGGCCTTGTCGTTTTCCATTGTGTTTTACTAGGGTCGGAGAGTCAGCAATTCTCAGACTGGAACTAGTGAAGAATACAACAGATATGGTTCAGGTGATTTCTGAGAGGATGAAGACATCACAGGATGTTCAAAAATCATATGTTGATCAAAGAAATAAACCCATAGTGTTTAATGTTGGGGATCATGTGTTTCTGAAGGTGACACCCCGTCATGGGCATCAAAGGTTTGTTCGTGGATGTATGCTTTCTCTCCAGTTTTCTGGGCTTTTCTAGGTGTTAGCTCATGTTGGAGCTATGACATAACGATTAGCTCTTCCCCCACAGATGAGTCAGATACATGATGTTTTCCATGTATCACAGCTCCATCGCTATCATCATGACAACTATCACATCATCGATTGGGGAGAGATCAATGTTTATGACGATGTAACCATTGAGGAGAAACCTATAGAGATCCAAGACTGCAAGGATAAGATGTTGCATGGGTGTTCTATTCCTTTACATCATGTCTTATGGAAACACAATGGCTTGTAGAAGAGTACATGGGAACATGATTCACAGATACATGCTCAGTACCCAGAGTTGTTTGATGTTTAACTCTTTTAATGTACCGAAGTATCATTTTTGGTTATGAAACTTTCATATTTATGAGATAAATCCCTTTTTTGTTTTGGTGGTTTGATCTCTTTTGATAGGTATCTCGGTGGGTGGTTGTTCAGACCCCGTTACATTTTTTTCATTATGTATGTTGGGGATTCTCAAGGACGAGAATGTTTTGAGAGGTATCTGATCTAATGGCCTAGACCTCTCCAGTCCATTACATTGTTGAAATGTGGGGTTAGAGGTGTTCTTGGAGGTCAAGTTAATTTATCCCTAATTATTTTACAAAATCATCCTTTTCAATGAAACGTTTCAATGGTAGACATTTGTGAAGTGTAACATCATGTTACGTCTTCATGTACTTTTATTGTTTCTAACTACCATTGTTTTAGAGTAGTAACATAGGGGTTAGTTGGGTGAATCTTTAAGGAAAATAAAAGGGTCGTAGAATTCGCACTTGCAGTGAACAGTTTGTCTAAACCGTGCGGCCATTCCATTCATATTTAATGTTGAAGGCAGTGGATAGCGCAAGGTTAGAACACAGTTTGTCTAACCGTGCGTCCTAACCGTGCAAATAGTAATTGACGAGGTATTAGCGACCAAACTTTTAGCTCACAGTTTGTATAACTGTGCGAGAAAACCATGTGGTCACTTAAAGTAGATCCTAAAATAGAGTATCTCAACGGGTTTGCCTCTAACTTGATCGTTTAAGCTTTTAAGTAGCCATTGCTAGAGATTAACTTCACTTGAAGGTAGAATAAGATCTCCCAAGAATTTTTGAGGAAATCTAAAGGCTTATCTTGACGAATAGAAGCCTGTTTCTTGAGGTATGTGATTGTTCTACTTTGTTCTTCTTCGTTCATGATAAGTTTCTTAGATACACTTAGATGTACTTACCCTCTTCTCCTAGTTTATTAGATCTACATCCGCCATGGGTAGATTTATGTGTTTCGATGCCAAATATGATGAGTTTTTGTCTTTGTTGTGTTAGTAGAAGAGATCTAAGGAGGATTCATGGAGAATCAACTCAGCTTTCTTGTGCGTTCGTCATTTGTTGGGGTTTTTGTCCGAAAACATTGAGGTAGGATATTCATTGCTTCTCTTTATTTTACATGCAACTGTATTGTTAGCATTCTTAAATCCCACTTGATGACGTTGGAATTGACATAATAACTATTTTTGAACCGAATAAGGAAATTGTTATTGATCTTATGTTATTGCCTATTGTTTTGCTAGATAGTGTGATATCTATGATTGCTTTTCTTAGATGTTTGTTCTTGATGGAAATCGGTAATGAACGTAAACCAGGGTTAATTGATAATTTTTTGTCTAATGATAAAGAGGCATGGATAAAAATCTGGATCTTAATGTAATTTCATTTTAATCAAATTGGCGTAGTAAGGAAGTTTAATCTTCTGTGATAACTTACTGGTTATGTTTTCCGATGTTGGAACCAATGATTTATAATCTTATAAATTTAAGATGGATTAATGAATTTGATTATTTGATAATTCCTTCAAGGGTTCTGATTTACCCTCTTGTTTGTTAAAAGGCCATAGCCCAATCAATGTGATGGTTGTTTTTCCTAGAGATTGTTTTGAGATATGATCCTGGAGGGTTTTTGTGATATGTGGGGTCATAGAGGACTTTTGTTTGTTGTAGCGGATGATTCCTAGAGTGGAGAGATGCATCGGTTTATGAATATGGGTGTCAGGGATTCCATCAGGGTTGATGGAATGGGATGGATGTGTTAGTTGGATGCTTGGTATTTTTTTCTTGATTGGTTGTTTATCTACATTACTTTTTCCCACTACTCAAGGTATCTAGTCATTCTTACCCTTCTTCCGAAAGATGAGACAACACATGGGGTTTGCCACATGCGTTCTGTGTTTATATTCTCAAGGGGGAATGGGTATACGCTCTTGCTATAGACAGAAAATACTCGACAGGTAGTAAATCTACCCACCGTGTTGACCCCCCTTGTGTTAGTAGCATATAATGTTTTTCTAGAAAGGCTTGAAATATAGGAAAGTGATTTTGAAATGAATATTTGAATAAATGGTCTTAACCCATGGGGTTAGAGTTCTCTACAACATAAGGATGTGGATTTAATTTTTTAAAGGGGCAGTGGACTTTGGGTGTGATGCTAATGATGTTTAATGTGGAATTTTTCATGGTTAATTAATGTTTAATGATTTAATTAACATAAAGTGTAACTCAAAAAATGTGAATTGATTAATACAATAATGTTATTTAAATTATTGTGTGCTTATAGGATACCTAGTATTAGAAGTAGCAGCTCGGAGTCTGATAGAAGTTAGCTGTAGTGGTGTCTAAGACTATGTTATTCCAATAGTGTGGCTGTGAGATATAGTATATTCTGTACATTTTGTGTTTCTATATGCTACTCTACCCTATTTTTAAGAGAAACTGACACCTCGGGGATTATGGGCCCTGGGGGGGTGGGGTTTCCCCCAACATTACAATGGGAGGGTGAATATATGACTACCCCATTTGGCCCCGCTCTCTTCTCTTGGTAGATAATTGTGCTGGTAAGCACAACAGTTAGTTTTCCTATATATGTGTGTAGAGGGCCGTAATGACTTGTGGTTATTCACACAAATATATTCTGGATACAGTATCCTATAGACTACTATATGTGTAATGTGTATAGGCTTTGATGGCTTGATGATCCTTACTCGATGTATGGTCTGTAATGGCTTGAGGTATAATACCCGACGTATGATACACGTTATGCGAGTTGTGGTGGCTCCCGGAATATAACTGGTTACTTTTGGTTTTGAGGATGGTGTGGTTCTTTTCTTAGGTGTGTGTGGGAAATCCTTTATGTTGCATGAGGGGCACAGAGTGGTGCTTCTCCTAGGTGTCTGCGAGCAAGCCTTTTTGGAAAGAGATGCACAGGACGTACGATGTTGGGGAATAGTGGAAAACAAGTGGGGAAGTAGTAGTGGGGTATCCTTGATATTATTTACTATATGCTATATTCTTGTATGTGTTACGCGGTGAGAGTAGCCATGGTGAGGTTGAGAACTTAGTTTACATGCTTATGTAACGAGGTAGATTCACTTGTTGCTCACTGCACTTTTGCATACTCTCTTTACTTTTTCTCGAGAGGGTATCAGAAGGATCCTACTAAGTATACTACTATACTCACCCTATGTATATATAAACGTTTTTTCATGTCACTTGGCCCAGGTTGGAGGTCAGGCTTGTGATGACTAGCTTGGGGCCGTATGAGCTGTTCGGGCTTCTGGTTACTTCCATTTTACTTTCTTTTCGGTACTTTTAGTTTTTCCCTTCCGGTTGTAGTACTTTTTCATGTCATTAAATATATGCACTTGGGTTTCTTTTATATTCCATTTTTGAGTTGTAGTTTATTGGTATCTATCTAATCTTTCACTTCCTCATGTGTTCTCTTAGAGGTTAATGCCTCCCATTTGTGTGTTTATTATACCCTAGGTGCTAGTCTCCATCTCGGGGCCTACTAAAGGCGAGAATCGGGGGTCATCATCTCCATTATCACATTGCTGGCCTAGGAGGGTACACTTTTTGGGGATGGTTTCATGACAATTATGATCAATTTAAAATTGAAATATCATATAGACACATTGTTAACATTTGAACATTTTCTCTTTTAAAACGTGCTCTCTAGTCGTATATGCGAGATTAATATTAAATTATATTTATAAATTATATGAATTAAATTTATAAAAAATCTATATTATTCATTATTAATATATATTTATATATATTAAAATAATATCAAAACAATTTTTCAAAAAAAAAAGTGAAAATAGCAAGAATTAATTTTGCAGCAAAGTTAAAAATGGATTTACAGAGGATAAATCAGAAAATATAATGGTTAAAATGAAGTATAAACCTATATAAAATTTATTTTATGGTAATCTATATATATTATAATTTATATGATCTATAATTTTCCATTAGTTTTTCACTGTGAAATGAAAAAATTGGGGGTGAAATTTATTCTTATCAAAAAATATAAGTGTTCCACTAAACTCGTTTATAAAACCCCACCCCTATCCTACACTCCTCACACCTTCCAAACCCATTAATTCTTCATATAAATAAGAAAATAACTTAAAAATATCCCTAAAAACTACTAGAATCATTAGTTTGGGATTATGCAAAACAAATTAATGCCTTTTTTGCTAACCAGAATAATATTACTCAAGAATATATAAATTTTGTTAACGAGATTATTTATACTATTAATTGTAAAACTTCCTAAAATCTGTATTAAACAATGATTAAAAAATATCATATATATTAAATATTATTAGATATTTTTATTTTTATTTAATTACAAAAAAAACATTAACTATTTTATCAAATTGGTTATGAAATCATCATTCGTGTGTATAGTGGACTACCGACTAGTGAAATGAATTTATTCATTACTCTATTATCACTGCTCATAGTTGGGTATGTTAATGCATAGAAGTTATATATATATATATATATTATATTTATAACATAATTATTATTCTAGATTCAATATATAATATACCTTTTTGACATTCTATTTCTTTAGGGATACAATAATATAACTCGTGTGTATAAGGAACAAGAACCACATGAAGAGATGTCATTAGTTTCAAATAACTACATACATAGAACATAAGAAGAATAATATTAATGAATTAATATTATATATATGGCCTTATATAAATAATAATTATATATTTTTAAATTTTGGAAAATATTATATCATTTTATATATTTCTACTTTACTCATTGAATGATGATAACATCATTCCAGTACATGTGGACTATTACCTTGATAATGTGATTCATCTCTCTCTTCTCATTTCTAACCCACATATATTATATATATTTTTATATATTAAAAATAATAGTGTATTAATGATACTATAAACATTTTTAAATGTTAAAATATTATTTTCTTAATTTATGTAATAATAATTTAATAATTGAGATGTTACTTATGCGTATGTATGATCTACGATATCAATGATGATAACATACATTATTTTAAAAAAAATTATAATTTGTGATTATATATGAATTTATTTATGTATATAATAATTTTTCATTAATATTATTATGGATTTGACATATCTATATTATATTCATGGGAAGAAAAAATTCAATCAGAATGTTTGAATGAGAGAACATGTTAATTAACACCCAAAATATTGTAAATAAATAAATATTTTTAATGAAAGGTTATTAGTTGTTATAAAAAAATCAGATATGATAATATAAATATAAATATTATTCTTTAGTAAGTTAATAAAATGTATAAAAAAATTAATAGATGTGAATTCTTGTTCAACTAGAAAGAATATTTGGAAAATGTCTATCTTATATAAATTTCCATTAATGGGGTTAATATTATAATTTACTAATTATTTCATGCAATGTTATGTGTGTAATTAACATTGATTATTCTATTTTTTTATCTAATTATTTTATATGTATTTAATTTTTATGTAGACAATAAATTTTTAATTAATCCACACAGTTTAGATATGATCATTGTAAAGGATTTCAGTCTCCATTTTCATTCGTTGAAAATTATTTCTTGTTACACCCCAATCTTATTTTATAAGGAATATATACATCCACATTGACATTAAAAATTATGAATTTATTTATTCTGATGATATTTTATTTTAAATTTGATGATATATATTCTTGGGTACAATGATTCATAGTTATAAACATTTTAAGTGTCTTATGTTATTTTTTCAACATTTATCATTATTATTTTGAAATATATTTTCAATAATTAAATAACGAGACCTATCTCTCAATAATTCTTGTTAATTTTATTCTATTTGGGTTATTCAAAATATTTTCAATGAACAATACCCTTTTCCACTCTTGGTACATGATTTAATTTAGAAAAATATATTTAAAAGGATCATGCATTATTTTTATCTTTAGTAATAAAAATATTTTATACCAATAATAGGTATTTAAAAACGTTATCAAAAATGAATTTAACCTTTTCCAAATGTTATATTAAAAACATTTTCCCCAATTATTCCTTTTTTTTAATTTTATAAAAATTAATATTTATATTATTTTCAAAACTAATCTTGTTTATATTTTACTAAAAATGTGAAATGAATAATTTTGTTAACATGAGCACCGTAAAAAAAAGTCCATCTATCCTCACCACACAAATGTTGTATAAATTTCGTTATATATTTCAAAAATTATTTAATAAAAAATATATATTTTAATATCTATACTGATTTTTTATTTTTAAACTGTTTTTTTAAATAGTAAATGATCTTTTCCTAAATAGTGTTTTTAATGAACATTTTATTGTTTTTTATTCATCAGTAAATGAAACAATTTATTACTACTAAAATAGAATAATATTTTAATGATACCAAAATTGTTTATTCAATAGAATAATTAATATTTTCATAAAGATACTACTATGGAAAAAATTTATTTTAAAATGATTAATCATGTTTTAATGATATTTTTATGGGATCCATTTTTCTTCAATTGGGTAACCATATATAAATTTGATTATTAGGAAATCCATTTAATTTAAATGGGTTAAATATGTATAAAAGATATTGTAACGGAACATAGTTTTTCATAATGGGTTAGCCATGTTTCAATGAGATTAACATGAAACCCATTAATTTCATTGGTAATCAAGTTATAAAAGGAATAATTTTTATTTATATGTTTTATATGATTAAATATATATGAACATTATAATTTCTATTGTTCATGGAAATTATATATTATGTGTGTCCCTTGATAGTGTTAGATTATATGATTAAAATTTAGATAATTGGTGCACCTAGATAGCTCCATGTAAATGTGATATATCTTATATGATGGGTGCACCCAAATAGTGTTCTGTTGAATTGGGTTATTATAATGTTATCCAGAGAATTTTTTTTAAAATCATAAGTATGGATATTACCTTTTTAAGGGTTTTATTTGGGTAAATTAAGTGTTCTATATATATGATGTTCCATGATACTAACAATTATTATCTATTTATTATATGAGTTTATAATGACTCATTTGATCAATATTATTATTACATACATCATGATAGTTTTTTCTTACCAGTATTTCCTTTATTAATGAAATATTCCATGTCTCTAATTGATTATTCAAGTGATTATGTGAAAGATTAATTTAATGATTCACTCATGCATCCTAATTATGCATTCATACTCTTATGATATTCTGATACATTATAATGAAATTGAAATTTTTATGACGATGTTTATCCTTATTCCGAATATGATCTCATCATTATCATTTTTCATTTTACCTATATATCAACAATTATATTCAATTAATTATGGCAAAAAGGTTTAATATGGATGTTGTTGATGAACTAATACGGAATATGAAAAGGGGGTTATAGTGGTAAATATAATCAATTGAATTCATCGGTGTTGTTTATGTAAGGTTCTATTTCTTTTTTATAAAAACCTAAACCATAATGCTCTTTGAAAATGTCCATGATAATATTTTTCATTTTTATATTTTCTGTTCTTTATGGTTAAAATTGGGTCTCCTCCATTGGTATTAAAGGTCAAATTGTAATGATTATATTTTCAGTAATAAATTTTAGAGTACCAGTTCTAGGATATTAAAATTTTTATTAGAATTGATCATTATAAACCTAACTACCATAATTAGTATTTCTTCATAACTGATCTAATATAAATTTTTAAAAAAAATAATTATATAATTTTTTGGATACTTTTATGAAAAATATTTCAATTAAAATTTTTATTTTTCATTATTGATCAGAAAATGAAAAATCCTAAAAAATCCCAAAATATTAAGCTAGAGATTTATTATTCCATGATTTAAAATATTAATATACTTTTATAAATACAATTTATAAATGTTTATAACATTATTTTTAGATTTATCTTGTAAGAACTGATGAAAATTTTTTAATTTTATAAAAAATATAGTTTTTAGGGAAATATTTTTTCAATTATAAATGGTTCATATTTATATTATTTATTATTTGGAAACCAATGAATTTTTGTATGTTATATAAATATTTTTTACAGTTTAGTTAATCATATTCATACCATTCTATTTTATATCTTCTTTATAACATTATTGGTTGAATATAAATATCTTAATAGAGTATTATGTTTCATTTATTGAGTTGGGAGATGAATCGAGTGGTTATAACTCTATGTAATTAGACATCATCCTGGGTTCAATCAGAGTGGGAGAGAATTTAAAAATAAATAATAGGAAGAATATAGCAGTAATTGTAAAAACACTACAGTAATGTGGTAGAAGGTTACTATGGTTGGCACCATATGCAGGAATTATGTTAGCAGTAGTATTCATATAGAATGGGATTTCATGTCACTCAGAATTATCTCAACCAATGTGGTGGTGACATGGTCCTGAGATAAATGTGGTGATGTAGGAATGATGCATTAAGGGGCTTTGTTCGATCAACTAGTGGGATTATAATCATTGTAATTGGTTTCATACCCACTGAGCCTTAAGGGCATAAATATATAATGTAATAATGTGGTTGATTGGGTGGGTTATCCCTTGGGGGTATGTCCTTCATTTATAAAATGTGTCTGTGTAATGTGTGTGCGTGTTTAAATGTAACTGTAACCCCAAACATGTAATATAACATTATTTTTCATTTATACAAAGTGACCTGTGCATTAGAACATATTAGTGGAATTAAATTTATTTAATTTAAATAAATAATAAATTACTGGGGTGTTATATATATCGTTCACCATGACCCTTAATTGATGATATCTAGAATGAATGTCAATAATGGGAAAGAATCAATATCCACAAATTTGATCAAAAAATACATTAATATAGGTTATACCATACTAGTTCTAGATAGTGATATTGTGATGTTCATGATAAATAATGAAAATAAGAATTAACCCGTTATTGTTCATTAATAAATTAATAAGTTCATCCCATAGCTATGAACGTGGGTGTATGAATACTTTATTAGATTATCATATATTTTTTTTCTTAATTTTCTAGAAGTCAATCAATGGGATTCACATTGGACTCATTAAAATTGATATAACATGAGGTATATTATCAATTTATAAATAAGCATCATGATTCGAGGAAAATCTTGGTAACTATCAATTAAATATATATTATATTCTATAAAATTATGGATTATTTCATTTTTAGTTTTTGAAATACAATTTGATCTAGTTATTATTCATGAATATGTTGTAATACCAAAAAAATTGATGTAATTATCATCAGATGTTCACTTTTGTTTTCACACAAAAACATGATCATATATTAACTCAAAATATGAAATAGGACATTCCTAGCGTTGAATATGATGTTGTGGATATATATAGAAAAATATTATATGTCAAAAATAATATTAAATTGAATTATATATATGATCAAAATATTTTTGGTAGAATAATTACATATATTTATATTAATTTTGTTATATAGAAGTGATATGTGATCATTTCATTGTTAATAGTTCTCAATGATAATTCAACATACAATGATTGATGTGGGGATATAATACCCATAAAATATTATTCAAAAATAACAATATGGGTATAAATAGAATCAAATAAACTATTTTTTTTCACGGGTATATAATATGGGCACTTTTCATCACATTCCCCATAGATCCACTTTTGTAGATCTGATCAAATGAGAGAACCCACTATATATTAGAATAATTGGTTGTTGATACTTATTATCATAATTTCCCATCGGATTAAAGTATTATATGACATAATTATTATACTAGTTACACTTGTATCATTAGTGTGTTTATGGATTGTGATGCTAATATTTCACTCCATTTCATTATTTTGATTACCTCAACACATATATCTATTATTCACCATCTATATGAGCATCTAGGGGACAATTAATCATTCACATTTCTATTGAGGAAATTTCAATAATTATTCCTCACACACTCCCTAATTAATTGATGTTTTATTTTTCTTTCACAATGTATATTTTTACTAAAATTTATTTTAAACAACATATTTCTCGCCATATAAAAACAATAGAATAATGGAAGATACCACTCTCTATTTCCAAATTCATAGAAAATAAAACAATTTCATCATAGATGCTAATGTCCTTTATTTATTTTCCATTAAGAGACAATATTTTATGCCACTAAATAAATGATGAATTTTTATATACTTATTTGATGACAAATATATATGTTTACCTATAATACCTTGTATGGTTTCATAACATTTTTACAATAGAATCATCATACTTCTTCGTATGAACAATGAATTCTAAATCTATTTTTATAAGAATAATTTATGTATAATTATAAATAAAATATATCATATTAAATACTTCCCTTTCCAAATATTCTATGACTTCCTGTTTCCTTTCATTCAAAATAAGATTACACTATTGGGATTTTTCCCTACCAAATGATACACTCGATGAAAAACCAATTTTTAATCGTAAAAATAGAGGGACTAAAATATATATTTATTGGTTTTGAAAAAATTATTGACAAATATTTTATTATAAGAAACATTTATGTAATGTGGACTGTTCTTAATTAAAGTATAATTTGTACATCGGTTCACATGGTTCTGAATTTTAATATGAGCACGATTCATGAGATTGTAAAATTGAATTATCCTATTGTCAATAATCTTAATTAATGTTCCCCTATAATTGATTTAAATACATGGACAATCATTACTCAAACATCCAAATATTTTTGGCATAATTACTCCTTTTATCATTCATTTATTAAAACAAAAATTCTTTGTGTGTGAATATTTCTACAGTAATTAGGGATAAATTGTATAATCTGGGAATTTAATTACTAAGATGTACCATTTTTTGAATCCTTCATATCATTATATAATACTTTTGGGTTCATCCATTATTATATTAAATTAAACATTGGTTTAATTACGTTCGATATTCATATTTTTTATAATGAAATTATAAAAATTTAAAATAAATTTCATTGATACGATTTCAGGTGACCTAGGTATAAATTCATATTTAATCCTGATTTTAGATTAATATTTATTAAATTTTATAATAATAAAATACTGAGGAACCTAATGGTTTAAAGTACATGGAAACTATAAATATATTAAACTTATTTCATAAATGATATCAAATATTAACGATAATTTTCTTCTCTCTTATAACCCATCATTTACAGTAAATATTTTAAAACAATCATCATGAACTGAAGAATATGGATATATAAAAAAGGATCTAAAATTATTAGTTTGATTAAACATGGGATAAAACAATCATTTACCACATATAATAATAATATATTCATATGTGAAGTGACCTCAAATGTTAGATATCATATTATTTTATATAAAAATACTCTTATAATTTTTGACTAATTATTTCATATATTTTTTATATGAATTTAAATTTATTTGGAAATAATTTATAAAATATATGATTTAAATATAAAAACAAATTAATTATTGGTAGGTAAAATACTACATAGAAATAAGAAAAAAAAATTATTGATAAAATACATCCATAAAATGGGATATTAGAATGAGGGAAAATAGATAGAAAAGAAAAAAATATACCTGACTAGGAAATTCAATCGAATATCATCAAGCATCGTAATCACTCATATAAAAAAATATATAATTAAAAATTGTACTATTAAATGATGAACCATTAAGAATAATTAATAATATAAATAAAGAGCTATACCATGTAATGTGAGAGTGGAATTAATGAACAATTATTTAAGTATATATATATATATAATAAAAAGGTCTTTTCATTGAAAAAAAATCACTGATAATATTTTCATTAATCATATATAAATTTTTCATATAACCAATAGGTACAAAGAAATCATATTTTGTTAAGTAATAAATTTAAAATATTATAGATCATAATGAATGGAAAATTCTATAATAAAATATAATAAGAATATATTTATTTATATATTTATTATTATAAATATTATAAACATTGTTATTGAAGTTTATTATTATTAAATAAGTGTTCTTGTTTAATTATACTATTTAAATTTAATTTGAATGGTAGTTGTTAATGTGTATTCATTATAAATGTAATATTTATTATTTTTTTATGAATCATGTAGTTCTGAAATTCGTATTTTATTGAAATATATAAAATTAATAAATTTAGAATGTAATTATATATGGACTAATATAATAACATATTATTTAGTTAAAATTAATATCTAATTATACTATTAGTATATAATGATTAAAAAATTTATTTTTCAATAAAATCACTATTTCATTGTTTTTTTGATTTTCTGTTAAAATAAACAATTAAAAAATTTAGATTTTAAAAAACTAAAATAAATTTAATTACGAAATTTCTCAAAATTATTAATTTTTTTCTAAGATGGGTTATTCATAGTTGTAAAATAAGGTTTTTAGAAAATAATAATTTTTATTACATTATCAATTAGTAAGCCTATCGTAGAGGATTATAAAGAATTTGATATAAAAATATATATAAATAAAAATCCTAGGACACCCCAGTTATAAAATTTTTGTTAGAAAATAAACTCAAAGAGTCTGGAATTATTAGTAGTTATTAAAAACTCAGTATTGAGAATCACCCCACATATTGGAATCAACCAAAGATGAACAACTGTAAGGATATCTAAAAGGCCACATTGAGCTCATCTTAACAATCACCATCTTTGAAAAAAAATCCACAACATAATTTTCATCCTTGTAGTCATGATAAACCCTCCACTTTATTTGTTCTATATCATTGATGCATGCAATCCAATGAGGAAAAATATGTCCTCGAACATTCTGAGAATTTTCCCATAGCATATCAAAAGCCGTCTGTGAGTCAGATTCAATCCATACATGATTCCACTTCTACTGGACAACAAGATGAAAGGAATAAATTAGATACAATAACATATCCTCATACACAGTCACATATCCACTGTAATGATAAAACCCATCTTTTCACAATGCAACTATAGGTGTGAAAAAACCACCATATCCTAACGGTCGTGGTGAGCGAAAAGTAGATTCTTCAACAGTAACCATATTCCAAGGACTAATTGGGGGAATCTATCTAACAAATTTCAAACCTATTATTCTTCTCATTCTACCATGAACACCAAATATTCTATACATGTAATGGTTAGATATACAATTAAATGTTGATCTAGTTTATACACTATAAGATGAAAACATGTCCTTAAGAACATCCATCCTTCCAACAGGATCCTAAGACATTGATTTATCAAATAGACCAATATTTTGGGATGTCCTTATAAATCAAACAGCATGAGAAACCACACCAAGCAATAGATTATGAATTTCCCTACTGTGATTTCTACTATTCATGATGTTTGAGATCAACACCTCAAAAGTGATGCCCATATGCACTTGACTTCCCAACAGAACCTGAATATAATAACAAAATATACAAATGAATGGGAATTTGACAAACAGATATTGCATTCACTCAGTCTCCCTCATACATATATGACACACATAATCCACAGATATTTCCACTCAATATAATTGATCATGGTGGTAATTTTGTTTCCAAATTTTTCACAGAATAATTTCTATGGCTGGAGGAAATATAGGCATTATGAATAAGGAATGCTAGGATGGAAAATTAGAGACACCATAATTATTCATCATATAAAAATCCATATTGATGAAAACACCACTCTTATTCTTGACCCAATCTAGAATATCCCTATCCAAAAATATGTATTTAAGAATTTCATCACAATCGTAGATAGGAAAAATCATGTCATGTCTATTAATATTTGTAATAATATCATCAACAGGAACGTGACATCAATTGGGATGGATAATCATACTCTTATTGATAGGCTTATCATGCCAACAAGTAATCCATCAATTAAGAATGGAAATTTTAGAAATAATCCACATTTATTCAATCATAAAAACATTTAAGAATTTACATATATCAGGAAACGTTTATGAAACCATATAATGTGAGTACCCATTCTTCATATTTGAATTATACCCGAATGACATGAACTCCGTAGAGGGGTTATCTGATGTAAATTAATTCCAAGTGATATTAAGAAAGTATGGAATCATTAAAAATACTAAGATACATAGTTTCAAGACCACCACTATCCTTATATTTGATATAATACTTCATATAAACAGTAATAAACCTTCTATCATAAACTATCCATGTCGAAATGAAATTCTTGATCATGCCTTTACGATTTTTAATAAGACTATGAGGTCATTTGTAAATAGAAAATGTATACACATACATTAAAGTGATCACTGAATTGACTAAAAAACCCCTTCCCTCATTGGACATATATTTCCCTTCCACTTAGTCAACTACTTAGGAATACAGAAAAATTAACCTCTTAATGAAATCTTCTATCCATCCCCCAAAATAATGTTTCTCCAAGATAAATAAAAAGAAGATCTATCCTCCTAGAACCAAGAATTATGGATGTTCTGTTCCACCTCAACACCAATATCCACTTACGAAACAAAATTGATTACTTCTCTAAACAAATATATTTCCCCTCCACCTCTTCATAATGATTGAAAATAACCCATATGAAATATGATGTTACCTTGGAGGCCTACCCTAGTATAATTATATCATCAACCTAGAACAAATGGGAAGGATAGAAGATAACTTTTCAAAATGTGATAGATTTAAATAAACTAATATTTACTCAATCAATCATACATCAACTATGATAGAATTTATATAGGAAAAAAAGAAGTCATAATAAGGGGTTACCCTACCTAATTCCTCTGGAGCATTGGATAAAACCCCTATGGGAACCTTTAATATAAATGTAACGATTCACTAAACATAGTATTTCATTGATCATCCTAATAAAATCATTGGAGAATCCATAATTCTTGAGGAAATGAAAATTGAATTTCCATTTTAAATTATACATATTATTGGATATATCAACCTTTAACACAAAATTTAAATCTATAATCAACATCTCTATGAGATTAAAACTGTAAGATGCAGTGAAAAGACAGTTTTGAATATTTATACCTCGGACAAAACCACACTGATTCAATGTGATTAATATTTGTTTCCAAATTCCATAACCTAAGGGAAATATTTTTTCTAAATTTTTATCGAATTTTATTACTAATAGAAATAGTATGGAAATACCTGATCTTAATAGAGTTCCCTTTTTTGGGAATAAGTGCAATGATGTTGGAATTGATACCAGGAGGGATCTGAACATGAATGAATACTTATTTAACAACATTAATCACCTAATTATGTATAATTTCCCAATAACACATAAAGAAATTATCGGAGAACCCATAATTACTGGAATTCTACCAATGTTAAGAGAAAAAAATACTTCTCATACATCTTCTTGAGACGTAACTGATGTAAGATATCTATTTTCTACTCTACAACTAACTCAGTAATAGAATTAGTCATTTCATGAGTGTTGTCATAACCATAATCAGAATAATTATTTTATAAATAATCTATCACTAAAATAGATATGTCATTAATACATTTGAAAATACAATCATAACCACTAATTTCTTTAAAACCTAACCTAATTCACTCTTCTATACTCATTATATGAAATAGATTGGTGTTTCTATCACCATTTTGCATCCATCATACATTTAGGTGACTTCTTTTCGATCTCTCGTAGATGGTATAAAATCATCCATTATGGATATATCATTAAAATAGTCCATTGAATTTGTATCATACTCTTGAATAGTAGTTTGAAAGCTTAAAAATCTATTATGAGCAGCTTTGATGTCAACCTCAAGGCTGAAAAATGATTTCTGTATCCACAATTTTCATTTCCCTTTAATCGATTTTAAATTACATGTCCAAACAATGCCTCGGGTTAAAATGAAAAATAATAATTTAGGCTTCATTAACTATTTCCATGAACCTATGGATTAATGTCCAACCATTATTTAATAGTATGTTAGGTTACATACTTTATTGATTGAGTAAAAACCTAAAAAATTAACGGATTGTAATTAGAATAAATTCTAGGGAGAGTAAATCAAGAGACACTATCTGGGCCATCCTTCACCAAGATGAGTGAAGGGACATTAAATTTCAAGACCCTTACTTCTTCAAATTTAAGGAGAGATAATGACCCATGACCCCAGCCTTCAATATGTCCCGGAGTGGATAATAACACCCATGGTATAAGATCACACGCAAAATAGAATGTGTTACATTTTTTATTTAGTAGGGTCAAGATATAAGATAGTAATTAAAAACAATAGCAATACTCTGTGTAAAAGTAAATACCAAAAATCCATTCCCATATGCTTACTTCAGTAATAAGTGTTACAATAGAAGAAAAATACAATGGTAAATACCAAAGAAAAGAAAAAAATGACAACAACCATCCCAAAATCTAAAGTAGTATGCTCCCCATGGTCCTCAATGTTATACTAGAAACTAGAAAACAGTTTTATATATGTAGAGTGGTATACAGTTATATTCAGTAGGGAACACCAAAAGCTTTCATGAACAAGTGGGGAGGAATTACAATGACCTGTGAGAAAAAGGAGATAACTGAATCACCTAGAATGAAAAATATCTCCCAACCTCACCAAGGCACAAAACCTAAAAAACGCTTTCCATGTAATGTAATATTAACACAACATCGTTATTTATGTACCCTTCAACACTTTCGCACCGTCTATTGACTTCATCCTACACATCAGACCATCCCCTCCATTTTCTATGCAGTCCAACCATCATACCTCTCCCGCACAAACATGGGATACCAAAACCTCTCACCCCCCCCATTAACAGATAGTCCACATCCACACATAACTATGCCCAGAAACACCTATGCCAGAACAACTACTACTACACCCGAAGAAACCTGGGCCCAAACAACTAATGCCACGCCTGAAAAAACATGAGACACATCACGAAGAAACTTGGGAATCCACAAGAGCACACACACCTATTCTAACAACCACAACATTCCCTTCTCGAAGAATCTTTCTCTATAATGGACCTCAAGCCATCGCAACATGCCCGAAGAGCCTTGGGATACTCAGGAAAGGGATCAGAAAAGAAGCTAATAACCATCTACTTATAGGAGTGTTGGAAAAACAACCTCCCCTATTGATATGGGGGTGTTCAGCATGATGTTCTCAACATGGGTGGGGTGAGAATAAGACACATAATAAAAAAATTATACATATATGTAAACAAGAACTCTTCCCAACTGAGGGGTTCCAAAAATAGCCTATACTAAAACACCCTTGTTACTATTCATTCATAAAAAAACCGACTACCCACAGCCATGTCAAAACTCATTCCCAATAAAAAATTTTCCATTGAACTAATTCTTCTTATCACATTAGAGTGGTTCTATTTTAAATAATTCTTCACAACTGGGAAACTAACATGCAAAGCCACAAGCCATGTAAGGAAAAGAACCCAGCAGCTGATTAAACATTCACACCTGGTTCTTATGTAAAGTCACAAAAAAAAGTGATTTGTGACATCTCTCAATGTACTATAACCTACCTAAGCCTCACCATAAAACCCCACATGGATTTAAATCCACAAACCAAAAAATGCACCACAACAGGGGATCCCATCCCCATCCATGTCAACCCATAAGAATCTAGTAGAAGAACCACACATATTTCCAAGAAAAATTAATGGTGTTCCCAGATTCTATAACACCATTCACTGAGATTATTCTTTTTTTTATTCGGGGTGTTTACACATGGATTCTTGTTCACTGAACTTTCATTTAATCAACCAAGTTTATGTGATTATCCAATTTTCATGTTACAACAATTCAGTCATATTAGATGACAAGGGTCTATTAGTGCGAAAGGAAAGACCACCAACGCCCATGAATTTCAGTGGACATATGAAGATATAGTTCACAACATATAAGAAAGAGTAAAATAGTACAACCACATCATCAGCACAAATTTTTATTCTTTAAAAGTCTGTTTACATTTTTTATTAAGGTTTGGATTCATCCATTACATTATAAACATTAGCATATATTCCCTGAATGATACAAAGTAAAGAAGGATGAAGGGTGAACCCAAACTGGATGATCAACGATCAATGTTTTTATCCACGTTCCATGAATTTTGGATTCACTAGTTATAGGTGAGGATCTCTAGGGGTCTCCATGAGTGGGAATGAAAGGCTCCAGCACAGGCGCACCACATACCTCAGGTAGTGGGACAAAAAACTCCCCAAGAAGAATAAATAAAGTTGATAAGACCTGAAGAAGAATGAATTCTCATGTGATAAAAAGGTGAGATCCTATAGTTATGATAAATATAAATATTGATTGATATTAAAGGAAGATGACGGTTTCACCACACGGTTGCATTGTTACACACGTTGGAATTAATAGGCATTTAATAATTCTAAACATAGAGGTGGCCATAACAGTTTTTCATTAAATGGTTTCTTTTAATCAGAGGATAACGTGCAATAAGGGCCGAACTGGAAAGTACAAGACAAGGCATGACACTGAGGGAAAGACACACGTTTTGGTATGTCTTGGGTTTCTCGGTTATGTGGGGATTTTTGATTTCCTCTAGGGTCTTTAAATATATTTTAATGGTGTATTTAAAACACTATTCTATCAAAGGATACATTTTCGGGAGCATAACTAAAAATAGACACAACGGTGGGCACTGTTTGTGAGACACTATAAGCAGTATCGCGTTCATGGTTCCACTCTCACAGTGCCACCCTCACGGAGCCACCATAAGCGGTGCAACTATTTCAGAGTGTGATCGAGATGATGAGACTGTTACGGTGCCACCATTATTGGTGCCACCATTTCTGTGAGTGTGAGTTATGGTGTGACCATGATGGTTCCACCTCCACGGTGCCACCGTCAGCAGTTTCACCATTAGCATTGCCACCATTTCAGTGTGTGAATATGACCGGTGCCACCATTTTGGAGGAATTGTTTGATGGAAGTGATTTTTTAAAATATTTAATGAGTCATTATCCAATCCATTACATCATATACCTCACAAACTATTCTCTACCTCATGAATAAAAACTAGACCTAAATAAAAGAGAGGGTTCTGAACAACCACCTCGAAATATACCTCTCAACAGTAAACCTCATTGACATCTAATAACACCTCTCCCTCAAGTAACCACAGAACATATAAATGTGTCACTATCCAAAAATATGGATTAGATAGTCCTTTCCCCATTGTCAATATACTATCCGCTTCGGGCAGAACTGACACTCCTACATGGGTTTAATCGCATCCACCTTAATTCATAGTCATTAGCGATTAGATCCTCCCGTCCCCATAGTCAGGTCTCTTCATACACATTCAGAGATCTTGGAAAACAACACATTTCATTGTTTATAAGGTCAAACACTACATCACATACAATTAAAAAATATATCATTAAAAAATTCAAAAACATCTCAGTGTATTGAGCGTGGATATGTGCGTACAATTCCTAGGTACTATCCAGGAGGCCTCCATGCCTCCACCACACACGAACCAAGTGAATAATTCATCAACATATCACATTCTCCTCATGATCCTCAATCCTCACTTGACATTCTACAAATGTAGAATCGTCATTGATATCTATCTTTCCCCAATCAAGAACGTGTGAATAATCTTGTAGATACCAATATAGCTGAGACACATGGAAGACATTGTGCACATTTAGTAGAGGCGGCGGTAGCTCTAGTTGATAAGCCACATCGCCGACCTACTATAACACCTCGAAGGGTCTGAAAAGCCTAAAAGAACTTTATTCCCCCTTCTGATCCTCTGTTTCCCATGTCGAGGGGATACCATAAAGAAAATTTGGTTCCTCACTTCTTACTCCAACGGTATCCTCCCACTATCTGAATACGACATTTGCTGGTACATGCCCACCTTCATCCTCTCTCGTACAAGCTGAACCTTCTTCGTCGTGCTCTGCACCACTTACTGGAAATGAAAACCCACTACCACGACCTCTATCTAGAACAAAGGTGAGTGGCATGTCCTGCTCTGTAAATCTTCAAATGGAGCGATGCCAATGGTAATTTGATAGCTATTATTGTAGGAAAAGTCAACCTATGGCATGTGTTGCACCCATGATCTCCCAAATTCTAAAACACATGCTCGTATAATATCCTCTAATGTCTGGAGTGTGCGCTCTATCTGCACATCTATCTAGGGGTGGAAGGGAGTGCTGAGTCACAACTGGGTGCCAAAATATTGTTGCAATCCTTTCCATATCTGTGAGGTAAATAGGGTATCACGATTGAAGACTAAGGACCTCGGAACTCCATGCAAATGCCCACCTCATCCACATACTTCTGTGCTAGGTAATCCACATTACTGAACTCCTTGATTTACAGGATGTGAGCTGATTTTGTCACCCTGCCCACCACTACCCATAGAGCATCACAACCCCCTTGAACTCTGGGTAGTCCCAGGATGAAATCCATCATTATGTAATCCCTCTTCCACTCGGGGAAATATGAAGGTAGTAACTGACCTACTGGGACGTGGTGTTTAGAATTCACCCCTTGACATATGTGGCACTTCTCCACATACTCTTCCATTAGCCGCTACATCAAAGGCCACCAAAACAGACCCCTCAAGCCGCGGTAAATTTTGGAAACATTTCAGTGTACCACTAGGGGTGAGTTGTTGAACTCACCAAGAACTGTCTCGTGTATCGTCTCTAGGACAAAAATCATCCCTTTTAAAAGAAAATGATCTTGACTATTCTCAAACCACCATTCTGGAGCACTGCCTTTGTTACCCCAATTTCACATTACTTCACTCTCTTAGTCTCCCCACTAAGACTCCTCCACCTGACGCAATAGAGGGGACTGCACTATCATCTAGAACATATAGCCTCTTCTACAATCCACCCTTGCATCCGGGTGTAGTGAATCAAAATCCTCTATCACCTTCCAAGCCTTTTCCGACTCTCGAACCTAATCCTTCTTAGACATTCTGCTCAAGGAACCAGCCTCCACACTCCACATACCTTTAGTTTAAGAGATTTCAAAGTCATAGTCGTGAAGAAACTTCATCCACCTCTGCAGTCACAAGTTCTGGTGCCCTGGGAGATTTTATACCTCATGAACTTGTGTTCAATGAAGAACACAATGTGCTCCCAGATGAGGTAGTTACACCACAAATTTATTGCGAACAAATCCTATGTGAGCTCTAAATCATGGGTGGAATAGTTATGCTAATGTGGAAATAATAGTCTAGACCTATAAGAGATGACCCTTACTTCTGCATCTGTACACACCCCAATCCATGGCATGAATCATCATAGAACACCTCAAAAATCACCCCTTCATCGATAAACCTCATTTCTGAGGCACTAGCCACCCTTCCCTTCATATTAGTAACGATTGTATAGAACCAATTACTCCATACAAAATCATGGTCTTTCATGGTCAAGTATTTCAATGGAGGTGCAACTCGAAAGAAGTTGGACACGAATCTCTGGTAGTAACCTGGTTGGTGTAGGAAACTATAAACCTCTGTCATATTCTTGGGAACCGCCCCGGAAACAATCTCCTTATTCCTTGATGGGTCCACCTCTATTCCCCACTTGAACACAACATGTCCAAGAATGTACACTTCTTGTGTTTATAATATGCACTTTAACAATATCGCGTAGAGCTGGTGTTGTCAGAGGACCTCTTAAACCATCATCAGATGCTCATCATGACCCCCTATGATATTGAGTAGATACAGATATCATCATTAAACAAAAATATGAACAAGTCTAAATATTCCCTAAAGACAAATTTCATGATCCCCATGATGACGACTAGTGCGTTCATAATGACAAATGACATGACTATGTTCTCCAAGTGCCCATATATGCACATAAAGGTAGACTGTGAGATTTCACCCTCCTTCACCCTCAACTGGAGATATCATGTATGTAAGTCTATCTTGGAGAACCATGTTTCCCCTTAAAATTGGTCAAAGAGGTCGTATATCCTCAGAAGAGGGTAACAGTTCTTTACCATTAAATGATTCAGTCTTAGTTAGTCAATGTAAAGCCTATGAGAACCATATACCTTCTTTGCAAACAATACCATAGCGCACCATGGTGACGTTCTTGGTGAAATAAAATAATTCTTCATTAGATAATCAATTAGACTCTGTAACTCCTATAGCTCAGAAGGCTTTATCCAATTGGGGGCCATCAAAATTGGACGAGCACCAGGTTTCATGTCTATCTGTAACTCAATGTCTGGTCGATGGGGTAGAGTCACCACCTCCTCAGGGAAGATGTCCACAAACTCATAGAAAATCCTCGAGACATCCACCATCTATGTATCTTCGAACACTATTGATAGATCATCTAACATGGAATAAAGTTGCTCCACTCTTTGTATGCCTTCCTAGCAACCCCTCTCGCTAAAGAGGGTCACACGTTGTCATCCCACATCATTAAACAAAAAACATTTATTAAAGAATTAGATAATAGAACATTCAGAGAATAGCCAATAAATTTCTATAATGACATCATATGACAACATCTGCAGTAAATGGAAGTCCCTATTTTACTGTTGTGGTCCCATCATCCGTGTACATTCTCAGCAAACATAAGAAAATATGGTCTGACCTCCGACTAGCGTACTCCAAATCAGCGGTACATAAATTCTCTCTACATCACTACCCAAAGAATTTTCTAGTCTAGGTGAAGCAAAGGAGTTTGAATCCCCTAAATAAAACAAGGAATAGGAATGATTACTAAACAAGATGGTTATACCTTTAAAGATATTCGGCCCTGCTGGAACTGCAGTCTCTGTGGTGTGTAACTGCCCATGGCCAGCTCCTCTGCCCTTTGACTATCAGTTTCCACCCCAACCAAGCCCTGTTCGAGGTCCCTGAGGAGGTCCCTGAGGTTGAACTCATACTGAAACATCAATTCTTGGAGGATTGGGAGCTCATGGTACCACCTGATACTGATGAAAAAACCTAGCTGGAAACTACTTCTGCTGAGGTTGGTGAAGAACCTACCCACCCACACCGCACTACACTCTATCCAAGCACTGATTCTGAAGATTCCCATGGCTTCCAAATGTGAAGCATCTCAGTCTTGGTCCCAAAAGGAATGGTTTAAGATAAGATGATTGAAACTAGAATTGCTGGGGCCTTCTCCCTAGTGGCCAAAACCTATATAGCCCTGATATGGGAGTCCTGTTATTGACAACCTTTCCCTTTGTCAAGCCCAACTGGCTCCCCTATCGCGGAACAAATCCCAGAATGTGCATTCTCCCTACCACTTAATCCTTCTTCTATAGAACCATGTATGTTAGTAGTGTGAAGGGAGAAACAAAATACTTAAGAGAATGTTAGAGTTTCCCCTTTAAACATCTCATCTAAGACTCCACTTTCTGGAAGATGTTCAGAGTAAAGCAAAGAAGATCCATGACCATGACTCTATAATATCTCATTGACATACTCCCCAACTAAAGTGATTGTAGATATTACCTCTTCCCATCCTTCATCGCGGAAGAAACGAATTATGACCAGATATCCCACTAAAAATTAGTCCATGAGACCTCATCCTTCCTCTTCTCCATCAGGTAGATCATCAACCACTAACACGCTGCTCCCCCACATCTGGATTACAACCAGATTAACCTAGTACTCCGTCGGATCCCAAATGAAGATGAAAGCTATCACCATATCATCGAGCCAACACTCTATCTCTATATCATAGATGCTTCCCTCGTACATTACAAGGATCTGACGTTGAATGAATCAAAGTGTCATATGCCACTGATCGTACTCCTCATCTTGGTCATCCCTCAACCAATCAACCGAATCAAAATCTGGTTCCTCGATCGCTCGTACTACTTATGGTCATCGTCCATGGGCCATAGATTCAAGGTAAACAAATAATGCCTAATATCATGTACTTTAAAAGATTATTCTATTTTTTTTAATATTTTTTAATTTTAAATCTCTAGAATACCCAAAACACACAATAACACAAGTCATTATTAGGAATGTACCTTTCCTAGGTTCATTGCCCTGTAATCAGTGTATTCTTACGTGGACGTTCTGTAGGCCCCATGTCCTAGAATCGGATCATGGGGCCCCCTAAAATCTTGTGTCCTAGCCAGTCTTCCCTGGCCTATTTAACACACCAAGATTTCCAATCACTATTTCCCTACCATCCCATGCAACCATCACTGTGCCTAACCCCGAGAACCATCCTATCTCTCAACACCATTGATACCATTCTATCATGACCCTCCTTCACCAATGTGATGTATGTGACAAAAAAATTTCAGACCCTCCCTTCTTAAATTTGTAAGAGAGGTAATGACCCCCGAGACACGCCTTGAATAGGTCCCGGAGAGGTGTCCCTCACCTAGGGTATATGATCACGCACAAAATAGAAGGCACTAACCTTTATATTTAATTGGATCAGGAGAAATGATATTATGACCCAAACAACACAAAACCACTATGTAAAAGTATATCCCAACAATCCATTCCCATATGCATGTTTTAATAATAAGTTCTACTATACAAAAAAACTCCATAGGTAAAAACCAAATAAAAGAAAAACAACAACATCAACTATCCCAAATACCATACTAGTATGGTTCCACACATTACTTGAAGTCCTCTTGGAAACCTAAATACAATTTTATGTATGGAGTGTGAGAATATAGGTATACTCAGAAGGGAAAACAAAAATCTATCGTGTACAAGTGGGGAAGGATTCTAATTCCCTATGATAAGAAATATATAACTGAAGAACCTAGCATGAAAATACCACAAAACCAAAAAAGGTAGACTCCTCAAATAACATAACTAATATAAATTAATTGTAGTATAACATCTATATTTGGGTACCCCACACAACATTCTTATTGATTATTGAAGTCATCCTACAGGTCAAACCTTCCCCGCCATTTTCACCGTAGTCCGACTACCATTCCCCACCCACACACACATGGGCTACCACAACCACTTCCCCACCCAGAAACACCAGGACCACAACCATAGGTAACCATGCCTATAGACACCCAGGCCAGAACAATTACTGGAATGCCCGATGACACTTTGGCCCAAAAAACTAATTCCACAACCGAAGACACCTATGCCTCATCCTGAAAACTCTTAGGAAACATCATGCATGCACACATATTGGATAACCACCATAATGTTCCCGGCCCAAAGAATCATGGGATGTAATGGACCTCAGGCTGTCACAACCTACCCGAAGAATCTTCGGCTACTCAGGAATGGGAGTAGAAATTGAACTAATAACCAGTCAATCATAGGAGTGTTGAGAATAACACCCTCTCTCATTGAAATGGAAGTGTTCATCACTAAGTTCTCAACAAAGGTGGGGAGAGATTAATAAACAAAAGAACTAAATTATACATATAGGTAAACAAGTACTCATTCCAACCTAGGAGTTCCAAAACCCGCCTATACACAAACACCGTCATTACTATTCATTCTTAAAAAAGAACCCCACCCACAACCAAGTCTCAACTCATTTGCAGAAAAAAAAATTCCCATTGTACACTTTCTTTTTAACTCATTTGAGTGGTTCTATTTTAAATAATTATTAACTAATGGGAAAATAATAGGAATAACCATACACCAAGGAAATAAAAAACAACCATGTAGTTGGTTAATCATTCTCACCTACTTCTATTGTAAAGACACAACAACAAAAGGGATCTGTGAGATCCCTACATATAATGGTTCGAAACTGTACAAACCCACATGACCTTAGATCCGAAAACAAAAAACTACATAACAATAGGGGATCCACTCCCAATCCATGTCACCATACATGAATCAATTATAGTAACCACACATATTTCTAAGACAAAGAAAGGGAGTTTAAATATTCCATCACACCATTAATTGGGTTTCATATTTTCATTTGGTTAACTAGGGTGTTCACACATGGATTCTTGTACACTGGACATTTATTTAATCAATTGAATTTATATGATTAACCTATTTCTATGTTACAATCATTAAATCATCACAGAATACATGGGCCCATTAATTTCCAAAAAAAGGCCACCAACATCCATGATTTTCAGTTCACACATGCCCATAAAGTTCACAACATATAAGAAAGCGTAAAAGAGTACATCAGCATCATTCACACTCCCCTTCATTCTTTCAATGTCCATTTATTATCTTCATTAAGGATTGGTTTCATCCATTCCCATATAAAAATTAGCATACCCACCCACATGATACAGAGTAATGAGAGACGAAGGAAGAACCCTACCTGGATGACTGAAGATCGTTGTTTTTATCCACACTCCATGAACTGGGGATGTGCAAATTATATGGGAGGAACTTCAAGGGATCGAATAGTGAAAAAAAGCCTTCGGTACTGGCGCATCAATTTCCTCCTACAGGGGGACTCTAAATTCCCAAACTAGATGAATGAATATAGACTATCCCCAAAGAAGAAATAATTTCCATCCGATAAAAATGAGGGATCCCAGAGTAACCTGATATAAAAATATCTAATAGATTTAAAGGTAGATCATGGTTTCACAACGCAGTTGGGTGGCTATACCAGATGAAATTATTTATCATTTAATAATTCTCATTGGAGAGGTTTCCATAACAGTTGGGCTTTAAATGGTTTCCTTCAATCAGAGGAAAATGCGCAACACAGGTGGAACTGGAAAGTACCATAATAGGTGTGACATGGAGGGAAAGCCACACGTTGTGGTAAGTAAAGTGTTGTTCAGGTCTTGGGAGATTTTTGATATCATTTGTGGGATTTAAATGGATTTTAAAGGGGTATTTAAAACACTCTTACATCAGAAGATACGTTGTTGGAGAGGAACTATAAAAAGGAAAAAGGGTGGGACACCATTTGGTGAGACTCGGTAAGCGGTGTCATAGTCACAATTCCACCATCATAGTATGAACATCAAAATGCCACCCTCACAGTGCCACTATTTTATTGGGTGACTATGACAGTGTGACCGTTACAGTACCACCGTAAGGGTTTCCTCTTTTTCAGTATGTGACCGTGACAGTGAGACCGTTAAGGTGCCACCATCATGGTGGCACATTCAGCGTGCCACCATCAGTGGTGCCATAGGCAATGGTTCAACCATCAGTGGTGCCACCATTAGCGGTTCCACCATTTTAGTGTGTGACCATGACCGACCCCACCATTTCAGTGGAACCCTTTTATGGAACTGAGTTTTTAGAAAACTCCTTAATGAGTCATTGTTCGATCCATTAGAGACATCAACTGAATCAGTACCATCATTAAATTTAATATAACATTATTCATGTTTACTATCCTTCCATCCATTGATATTAAAAAAATTCCAATTAAATTACCTCCAGTAATCATAACAGCAACAATGTTTCATTAATAAATACACATAAAAAATCATCAGACACCAATCTATGAACGTTAATTCCAGTCATCTATTTAGGTCACAAAATATTGTTAAAATCCCCAATATTAATCCAAATATGTGTCATATTCTATGACACTGAGAATAAATCCCGCCAGAGCTCTCTTGTTTTGATATAGGAAACCAACACAAAATAAAATAAAGATTTAATATTTCACCATGATAAACATTAGACACTATAATGCAATAAGTTTTCATAATAGTATATAACTGAAACATTATGATTTTTTTAAGACCCATAAGTGATATATGATAATGATATAAGAGTTTTGAGAAAAAACAATATCCATGAGTTTCCCAAATAAGGGGAAACCAATTTTCAAATTGAATCATGGGCTCAGCATTCTCATTGAGATATGTATTTTGTGTCACAAGAAGATGACTAAGGGCCATGACTATGGGGGTCTTCACCAACCCTCTGAAACTCTAGTATAAAATCATCATTTATTTGATGAAATGAGTCTTATTTGGGTCCCTTAATTCGTTGTCAACTCTTAATTTTTCTTCTATCATTCATTGCATAACTACTATTTGACAACATCGTCTTTCTCGGCTTTACCCTTTTGATTTTCTATTTTTCTCCTTGTCTTAGAAATCATAAAAATCATGTATTAGAAACACAACCTCAATTAAAATTAGTCACTACAATATCATGATCAACCGTAGATGATTTGGGAGGCTTTCCAACCATCCACATAAGAACTACATCACATTCCATAACTAGTGGGGTAACAACTTCTTTATTAGAAGATCATTAGTTGAATCATTTTGAACCGAAAGCACAAAATCTATAATAATATTCTCAATATCATAAGTAATAGATTTCTTATTAATTTAATGGTTCATTTTAACAACCAATTCATTAATATACAAATAAATGTTAACATATAAGTTATAATATATCTTCTTTTTAAAAAAATCATTTTATAATATTATATTAAATTATAAATCTTATTTCAATCATTATTAGATGTTAATTTAATATGAAAATTTAATAAAAATTATTATTAATATTTTCATCTAATTATGTTTTTTGATAGTGTAATTATGATTTGGGTTACCTTAAAATAAAAATATTTTTTAAAAAATAAATGAATTTATGTGATAAAAATTAGAATCAATGATATTATAATTTTTTACATTCATTTTTAAATTTAATTGTTCATATTTTTTATAAAAAAATTATAAATAATATACATTTATTATAAAAAGAATATTTTAAAACCGATAAAATTTATATTGGAAGAAAAATTAGAACGTAAAAATCATAATGATAAAATCAGGTAAAATATGAATTTTATTTTATTTAATATATATTAAGATATATGTTTAAAAATAAATTACCATAGAAAATGTGAAATGGGGTAAACATTATAATTTTAAAATAAATATCTTAAAATACCCAATGATGTCTAAAAAATGAGTGTGTGGAGAAAATATATTCTAGAATAAAAAAATACCCTCCACTTATTCTCATTTTAGACCCATTGATCATTAAATTAAAAAAATCATTATTTAAAATGTATTGGATACTTAAAAACTTGTCATACAATTATAAAAACATAACACTAAAAACACATTAAAATTCAATTATTCAATATTTTTCTTTCTGAAACAAGACCATGATTTTCCTCCTATAAACCTATAGCACTTTTAGAATTTTCATCCACCTTTTACTTATTACTCAGTTATTCATAAATAGTTTTCTTAGAGAAAACACAAAAATATAATGAGGATAGAGAAAAGTTGAGAAATCATGAATACATGGTTTGAATTTTGAAAAAAAAAATTCTTATGTTTGAAACATGTTATGTACAATGAACATTATTATAATATTTGGTATATATTGTCTAATTCAGATATATTATCATGAAATATATTTTTTCACAATAATTGGACTGTTATTTAAATGTCTCCCATAAAATAAGATTTTTCAAAGGATGTAAGGGGATTTCATGTCTCAAATATTATCATTTGGCAAAAATCAACCATATTTGACCATTTTTGTTCAATAGTGACCAATTAGGAACTATTGTGTTGTTTTTTATTACATCCACGTTACATTATAAATAAATAATTTTTCACACCAATATTATCCTCATTACAAACTATATTATTTCTTGAAGGCACATTTTTTGTAATGAGAAATCCCCAATTGTTTTCAAATTTTCTACGATATCCATGTTTCTAGATCGCCAACATGTATTCATTATCTTAGTTTAAACTAAAATTACTTATGTCTCAAATGATTCTTTTATTTCTCATATATTATTTTAAAACGAAATATCTGATATATTTTTATAGATTTCAGTTTTGAATAATGTTTTTTTCAACAATTTATTATCCATTAACTTTAATTGACAATATATTTTTCCACTCCATTTCATTTTTTTCAATGTTTATTTATTTAATTCGAAAATATATTTTTTGGAATTGTGTTGAGGAAAAATTTTAGTATGTTTTATCTTAATACTATTTAATTTATTTTTGAATGTGAATTGAATATCATGTATTTTTATGATATTATTGAAAAGTGATTTCTAATAAATAGATTTATTTTACAAAATTATCTTCCAATTTAAAAAATTTAACCCTTAAAGGATTAAGTGTTTATAAATTTCACGGTATGTCTTACCATTAAATATTTGTTTTTTATGATCAATTATTATTTATTGATTGAATTTTGGAAATGTTATTTATATTATAATTATTTATACAGTTATGAAATCCATTTTTATTACATGGATTATTTATGAGTTGGTAATACTTATTTAATGGTTCTCATTTACAAAATTTTTTATTAGTAGGATCCTATATCTAGCCACTAATTACTGTATTAATGATTTATATATCATGATAGAGGGTTATTAATAATGATAATTTTTCAACAATATGATGCACTCCCATTTTTTTTGTTTACAACATGAAGTTAGATAGTTTGGTTTACCTAAAATATAATTCATAATGATTTTTTTCTTCAAAATAGAAATAATGTGATTTTTTTCACTACCTGATCCATGGATATATTTTTTCACTTAACAGATAATAACCACCTCTTTTCAAACAAACTGAAATTTGGTAATTATTTCACAATATGAAGTGTCTGAATTTTTTTGTTCCCAATAGGAGGTGTGAAATATTTTTTATTCACAACATGAATCATGTAAATTACGTTTCTTTATAACATTATGCATTTGATGTTTTTTTCAACCAAATGAATGTGATTTTTTAAAAAAATTATCCATTAAAATTAAGTTTTTCATGATGTCTTTATCTCCATATAATTATTTTTATTCAAAAGTTATTTATTATGTTAGGTTACAAGGGAATGTAACATTTTCTATCCATATTCCTATGAATATGCATCATGTATCGGGATCTTTATCTAATCATATTAAACTATTTTAAAAAGTTATATGTATTTCATTTGAGACTGCATTCCCTTCTATAATTTCTTTTTGAAATATCTTATTTTTCTAAGTTATTTTAATTATTTAATCCTCTAATTCCAATGGTTTCTTACATCATTTGGATCTAATTATTAATAAAATGATGATAATCTTTAAATTATCGATTGTTTGTGCCCACACCATTCTTATTTTTACATTCCCTAGGTTATGATTGTGAGTATTTCATATGATAATTATAAAATATATTCATGAATGTTTTGATTTTGGAGAAATAGTTAATCATTAAAGAAAATATATTTTTCCCATGTCATTGTGTCTCAAAGACACTATACCATTTATTTATGCAATTCTAATAATTAATTATTAGATATAAAGACCAACTTATATAAATTAAATAATAGAATGATATTAATATCTCAGGTCAATAAAGATGGTATCAATGTATATTATAGTAAATTTGACGGAAAAGTGTTTATAATTTTTGGGAATATAATAAGGGAACCATAGGGAAAAAACTAGGGTTACATATAAAGGATAATTATAATCATAATTCCATATTATTATATTTTAATTTTGTATAGATTATGTGATTATCCTAGAGATTTCTTCTTTTCAATAATATTAAAAATGGAGATAGGTCTTGTCACATATAAACATATTTTTCATAATCCTAACTATTTCATGTAGGGAGTTAACTAAATATTCACATGAAGAAAGACTTAGAAACATAAAAACATCGATCATTTTTCACACCATATGGATATAATTCAGTTACATAAATTCTCTTTATATGTTATTATAAAGGAATACTTATGTTAAGGTATTTGGTTATGTAATATGAGAGTGAAAATCATATAGAAACGTAGAATGAACGAAGTGTGATTTAGATTGATCTAAAATACAATTTCTAGATTTCTAGGAGCAACAATTTTGAATGATGAATTTTTAATAACAACATTATTATTTGAATATTGAAAATCACAAAAAAAAATATAAATTGTTAGAGAAAGGAAAATCCATGTAAATAATGGGAGATATAGACAATATAAAAATTATCGTAATGAGAAATCTTGTGGGAAAAAATATGGAATGGGAACCCATATAGTTGTGGTTACCCAAATATAACATTTTACGGTTAATAAATTTATTCCATCAAGGGAAAAACAGATTCAATAAATATAATGATTTATTTTTAATGAATATTGGGAGGTGAAAATGGTGGAAGAAATAGGATTAATGTTTCTACATGTGAAATATATTAAAATAACCTCCTAAGGGAATATCTAATTAGATAAATCATGTATTTTATGTGTGGAAGGATAGACCATTGAGGTAGTGATTTTTAATACATAGAAAATAATTTGGTTGATAGAATTGAGGTAAATAATGTAAAATGACTAAAATGAATATAGTTTCGGAATTATCAATATTACAAAACCCAACAATAAACAAGGATTTAAAACCTAAGTAGCATATTAACTGAATTTAAAAAGATAATGATTTTTTTCCTTTATTACAGAAACTAAGTCATCAAATAAGTGATATTAATGTTAAAGTCATCATCCACACTTGATTTGTGAGTATATAATTAGATAATAATTCTAGATAGGATATTGATGTTTTCTGGAAACATTAAATCATCCCCAAAATATATTAATATTGTTAAAATTTATTTTTTTTATTTTATTTTGTGACAATGTTTATAAGAAGATTCACTTGGAATATCATATAATACTTTATCAATATTTAATTTCATATAAGTGATGGATTTTTTTACATACATTTGAGGAAAAAATATCTTTTAATAAGATTAAAAATTTCATATTAACTGATCATATCATACCATCAAAATTAAGATAATAAAAACACTCTAAAAATAAAATATATAATGTGGTCTATAAGAATAAATAACAATATAATATTATCCCAAATAGTTATATAACAACTCAATTTTATGGATTATATTTTTTGAAGAATGATATAATGTTCCCATGATTATAATGTTGTTATGTCTTTAAAAATTACTTCATGAATAGTCTCAATAATTATAAATCCCATTTTTCTATTGAAAAGAGAAAATTAAAACTGTTATGATGAAAAAAAATAGTGGGAGTCCATGTAATGCCTGAGGATGTTTGGAAGCATATTATTTTTATAAAAATATATTGTTATTGTTATAATTTATGTTTCATTAATTTTCAAAAAACAATTAAAATAGACTTTGTAATAAATCATTCATAAATTTATACATTTAATGGTATAATGAAAAAACAAAAAAAATATTATCATAAAATACATGGATTATTTGTCAGCTCATAGAAAATAAATCCACTTAAAGTGAATAAATAATTAAGGGGAGTACATATAAAAATAATAAAATATTAATTACTAGGAAATGCCTCAGTCTATTTTCAATCACAACTATCATGAATAGAAAAATAGATCCATTATTGAGGAAGATCATTATGAAATCATAAAGCATCATGAGAAATTTAATTTACTATATAATAATTATGCCATATTAAAGTATAATGGAATGTGTAGAAGATTTAAAATGTATATAAATTTAAATTAAATATGATCATTTAAAATTTTCTATTGGTAAATACAGTCATTTGTGATATGTTCATAAGTCACATATCAAATATTTATACAATGGTCGTGTATTGTAATGTGGTAAATTTATAGTAATCTAACTTACAAAGAAAAAAACCAATAAAATAAAAATGTTATATTCATATATTTATCAATTTTGAATAAATATTAATAATATTATTAAAATATGATTGGATTAAAATTAAAATTTTAATATCCTTTTCGAAGTAATATATTATTTTAAAATATTAAAAAATTTAGTAAATTTGATAAGAAATTTTTATTACAAAATAAAATTAAATTTCTTAAGATTAGTATAGTAAAATATATAATATTTCATTATAATAGATAAAATTAATCACTTATAATTTTTTTATGTGATCTATTATATTAATCTGTTTTAAATATGAAATTTATATGAAGAAATATTATGAACACATAATGATTAAAATTCTCATTTTTCAATAAATGTTATTCTTCATTATGTTTTGAAATTAATTTAAAAATATGATGTCTTAAAAATTAGAATCTAATGTTATAAAATAAAAATAAACCATTAATTACAAATATTAAATGTTTCATATAAATAATTTTATATATTTATAGAGAAATGGTTATTTTTAGTTGAAAATACTATACTAATCATGAATTTTCATTGGTATTATCATTATGTAAGAATTTCCTTTAATAATAGAGATATTAAATAATAAAAAATAGATTTATTTAATAATATAAGGATTTATAAAATATATGTTTATTCTTATAAATCATATATCTGACATTTTTAAAACTAAATTATTATGTTTTTTAAGGGAAAATGATTTTGGTATTTTTCTCTAATTGGTTGTCTTGATTGAAAAACTCACATTTAGATTTCATTGAAATATACATAAAATTTATTCATTTTTTAATAAATGATTTTTTTGTAAAATAAATCATTTTTTATTATCTTATACATAAAAACATAATATTGAAAAAAAAATTCAAAAAATTCGTATTTTTCATGTTTTTTGAGTTTATTTTAAAAATTATATTTCACAACCTTAAATTTATTATTTTTGAAAATAATTTAATATTTATAACTTTTACTTTTTAAATTTTTTAAAATGTACAATATAAATTTTGTCATTATTTTTAATTGTTATTTATATTAATTAATTAGAATGGTAGAAAAGAAATTTGGTAGAATTTATAAAGATAATTGAAAGGGTCTAAAAAGTAACTTGGATTATTAAGAAATAAGTCGATAAGAAGTATCTATACCATAAAACAGAACCACTTCACATTTATCAATTTTAGAGACATTTAAATATTAAAATTGAGATTAAATTACGGAAAACATAATTATTACTTATAGTACTTACCTTCTCCTCACATATAAAAATTAATACTTCCACCACTCTAATACTCCCCTATACATTGAGTTTATTGTTGATTAACTGCCAATGATTTCCAACTATATCCTGATCCAGCACCCCTATTATTTTTTTATATTTATTTTTTGTAAAGCATTCATTTCCAAAGTGTGTTCAATGAGAAAAAATAATCTGACACAATTTTTAGAACACTACTATGTTATTTGGAATAAAAGATATGGTTTTTCATTACAAAATTCATCTCATTGAGATATTATTTTAATTATACACATAATTCCATTTATGTGGAATATTTATTAATATTTGATACATTGTTTCATGAAATAACTCTTATAAAATGTAATTTATTCCCGATTTTAAGCATTCTCCTCTAATTGGCATTTATTCAATGGTTTTATGGAGTTATTGTGAGTGAATTATTTTCCTTATGTAATAATAAACACATTATGAATATTATTTTTAGGATTGATCTATAATGACATATTATATAATTATGTTTTATTTAAACCTTCCTCTCTTGGGAAACAATGTTTAACACAAAATTTTATCTACTGGATTATTCAATCATCTATGGAAAATTAATTTTTTGTTATGATTAATTCCCACATTATTTACTTGTGCTTCCCCACAAATCCATGTTTTAATTCCCATAAATGTTTTTCGATTCTCTAGTGTAATATAAATTTTTTATCCTCCATACTGATACAATTATACTCTCTTTAATAATTTTTCAAAATATATAAATTATTCTTTTAATCATGGTACTTTTCAATAAATATATTTCCAAATAAATCTCTAGATTTCCCATTAACAGAACCTAGTATTATCAATTATATTTCTCATATTATAGTATGTTTAGTTATTTTTAGGGAATTTATAATTTTGATTATGTTAATGAAATAATTAATGTATTTACTCTTCATTTTAAATGTTTATCAATTTTACTTTACAATATCATCTATTTATAATTATACTATAAAATATTTTATATTATAAAATATATATTGAAAATTCATTTGTAGAATAATATGTATCATCTATAATAGTTTAATGTTTCAGAAATCACACCATATATTTAAGATGAATATTTTACATCCATTTTTTCATTAATGATTGATAGTATTTTTTTGGAACCCAAATTTATTAATTTAACTTTTTGGGGCTTTATATATCCCTCATTTTAATTATTTATAGATTTTTTTCTAAATAGAAAATGATGTTATGAATTGAAATATTTATTTTATAATAAAAAGTGTGGAAAAATTTACAATATGAAACGTTAAAATTTATTGTCCAATGTATAAATGATCATCATTTTACTATTTAAAACATGATGTCTGTAATTTTGTGTCTGTAAAATATGAATATTGGTCATTTTTTTACATCATTAATAATGAATTTTTTAATTTTCACTATAATGTTTGGGATTTTTTTTTCAGAATATAAATCATTAACATTTTTCATTTGTTCAACATGAAGCATATTCATTTAGTTTCTTCAGAACATAAATAATGGGTATTTTTCTTGTTCACGACAAATTTTTTAATAATATTGTCTTTTCAAAACATGAATAATGGACATTTTATATGTCTAGAATGTTGTAACTTCCCCACTCACAAGTTTGTTCATATTTTTTTCTTTATTCATTGTCTTGAGTTATTTATACAATTACAATACATATGAGTTTTATTATACTCTTTATATCATGTATGTTTTCACCTAATATCTATCCATTTTTTCATGTTATATATAATCAATTGAGTTTACATTATCATCATTAATAAATTTTCAATAACTCTATTTATTTAATTTTCTTTTAAATATTTTCTTTTCACCATCCATGTTCTCTCATATTTTTATGCTCTTAATCTTCATCAAATAATTATATGTTTTCAGTAATTGATAATTTCATATAACCGAATTTTGAGGTTTTCCTTCCCCATGTTATAAATATTAATATAGTTTAAGATAATACGTGAATGAAGTATAGTATGTTTCAATTATGTAGAAATTATCACATGTTTGTTGAATAATTATTTAATGTAATTTTTACTTAGTGACATTAAATATTTAAACCATGGTATTATGGAATTATTTTTTATATTTAATGAATATCTAAAGTAAATCATTTCATGTAATGAAAATATTATTATAGGTTAGTATATTAAGGGTATTATAAAATGAATATATGATAAAAATTTGATACAAAAAATTTTATAGATTAGAAAATATTATTCATTGTATAATAATTTATATTTACAAAACAAATGAGTTATAAGAGTAAGGAATAATCATTAATTAATCCATAACTAATAGGATTTTTTATGAATAATAATATCTAAAAGGAAATTTTTTTGAAAATTTTAAGAAAAGAAAATTATTTCAATTGTCAAGGATCACTTCAAGGACTATAATAATCAAAAAAGTCATATAGTGAACTCATTTAACTCCCAGTTATTTTATTTCATTTATAAATGTTCACTCCCATGAACTTGATATAGAAAACATCCCTTACTAAACTAGGTTAACAAATCATTATTTTCTATATATTCTCATGTTATATTAATTATTACCCTATAAATTGTACAATATTAACATATCCATATATCACATATTAAATAACATAAATAACTGGGATATGATATCATTGAAGAATTCAAAAAATCATCATATCATAAACCATATAAATGAAATAGGTTTCATCAAAATTTTATCACCACCTACTCATAATCCAATTAGTGAAATAAAATGAATGAGATCGCTGAATATTATATGTATGGGTATCCAAATAAACAGAAAATTTTCATTGAATAAATAGAAATACATTTAGAGTATTTTAAAATTATCTTTGAAATTAAGGAAAATATTCATTTCCTTTTGAATCATTTGTAATAAATATTTAATAAAATTTAAGAAAAAAATTCTTTAAAAAGAAAATTGAAGGTTTTTATTGAATAATAAATCATAAAAAAATTAATGGCTATTGGGAAATCTATTCATAATATTACATTAATAATATTGTTAAAATTTAAATAAAATGACTCATTATAAAAAAAGTAAAATATTATTCCTTTTAATGAATTATGAAAAATTATAAATTGGTTGAAAAAAATTTATGTAATTATTTGATTACATAATATTAAAATTATCAAATAATTTTAACCAACATGTAAATGTAATAATAAATTCATCTAAAACAAATTAAATAAGTCATATTTTTTTAAGAAACATATTAATAATCATTTTAAGATTCTAAGAGAGAAAATTGAAAGAAAACACATAGAAAAAAATAACTAATGGAGAATAAATTATATGGGTTTTAATGTATATGTATCATATAATTTATTTTTATGTAAATATAAAAAATAAATTTACGTAATGAAATGTGATTATAATATAATCCCTTAACTAAATTCAACTATTTCATTGTATGTGTTCTTATGAAATATTTAAAGAAATTAATATTTATTATATATATATACTTTAAAAAAATCATTATTTTCATTAAATATAATGTTATGTTATAAATATTAATTACACATTTACTAATAATTTTTTATTAAAATCTACTTTTAGGTTAACACTATTATTAATTGCACACATATTTTGGATAGATGATTTTGGTGTTTTAACCTTGGTCGTGGTTTCATCATTAAAAGAATATAAACAAATGTATAGATATCATATTTTCCCATTATATATGAATTTATAACAATTTATATAATTTTATGATATAAAATTGATTTACATCATTTTTTTGAAATGAAAATACATACATTTGGAAGAGTAATGTTTAAATTTTATAATCACATAAAATAAATAAAAATTAATGATAAAATATCATTAAAGAATCATAACCATAGTGTAAATATCATATATATTCATTTAACCCCTCTATATAATGTTCCATGTATAGGGGACCTAAAAAATATTCCACTGCTAAGTTGAGGTGGCCGTCTCTCGTATGTACGTACAATATTATTAATTTTCAAAGGATTGAATGTTGCATGAAGAAGGATATAATAATAACAAAATAATAGTGAAGTATATTAAGGAAACTAATTTAATTAGTTAAATATTTTTATATAATATTATTAATAGGTAGATACATAGATAAATAAAAATGGAATCAATGAATACAATTAACTGTTCATTGAAAAACCTCCCTATTCTATATAGTTTTTGAACCATGTATACTTTTTTAAAGAGAAATAAACCTCTATAATGTGTCTATTTATGATTATAATTGATATTTAAATAGAATATAGGATCTATATAGATATAAATATATATATAATATAAGACAATATGATCCCATTTATATGTTTGGGGAGTTTAACTCTAGTAAATACATAAAACAAAAAATTTGAAATGTCTTATTCAATTGAAATTGTTCCCAATGAAACTTATAAAACATATATTAAAATTGACTTTAAAAATACCTTCATCCACTAAATATTAAATTTTTTAATAAGTATTTTAAACATTATCTTTTAGTTTGACACACATGATATCCTTTCAACCTCATCGAAAGGATGAAATATTTTGAATAGTTACAGTTCATTATAAAAAAAAGTTAATGTGGACTCATTAATTTTTTTAATTGTTAGTTCAAATTTCAAAACCAAATTTAAAAATAAAATTACATAAATTTGAATAAATTATTTTTATAATATGTATGAAAAAACAAAATTAAGAATCATTTTATACATATGTATTATTAAGCATAAAAATGAATTTAATCGTATTTCATTCAATGTAATAACCAGTAAATGAATGTTAAAATTTCCTATAGAATATATTATCTAAAAATTTAATTTAAATAATTCCTCAATTGATATCAATTGAATTTATGATTATAATATCATGTTGGGTGTATATAAATAGTTTTAAGGGAAAAATAATAATAATTTTTAATTTTTCTGTTTTAATTTCAAACAACATACAAAATAATGAATTATTTATATGAATGTTTTAAAAATCTATGCTCATAATTATGGTTTTCATATAAATTCACACATATTAAATAGCTATGTTATTACAATCCCATATAAATAGTTAATTTTAAAAATTTATATTTGTTTTATTAAACTCGATAATGCGAATACATAAACTTATCAAAGACATAAACCTAATTTGTATATTAATATTTTATAAAATATAAAGGTGTTTCATGTTATTTGAATATCATGATTTTTTTTAATAATTTTTACATTATTTGTTATGAGATATGGTGGGGTTTTTGGGCTGGTAATGGGCTATAATAGGTATGTTTTCTAGACACCCTTAGGTTTATATTTTTATTCTCTAAATAATAACTATATTTTATTATGATTTCTTATATATTCCATCCATGTTTCATTTTCATAACAAGGAGTAAAAATATTTTTTCTTTCATATGAAATCCACCATACATCCAAATTAGATAGGAAAAAGATTTTTGACCACTCCCTCCCCACTATCAAGTTTAAGGATTGATACACATGTTTATTAAGGATGAATGTAAAAAGTGTGATTTTTGTTTTCATGATGGTATGATAATGTGTTATATATTGGTCTTCATTCATGTTAATAGAAGGTAACATGATCATTATCTTTAATTTTCACCATACCCTACTACGATGGGAATTTGTTGTGGGTTTGAGATATGGTTACATAGTAAATTGATATGGTTATGATAATTTTGTAGTTGAAAATAGCTCAAACATGAAGATTAGACCCATCGTATGTTAGCGGGGGTTTGTTTTTTTCTGTCCTTAATTAGTTATATCATTTTTTGTAATATTTAATTCTTATTAAAGGGAATGGATCACTTGGACATTTACAATTGGGGTTCAAAGATAACAAATATTGGGGAACTGGTTCAAGGTACACAATTTCTATATCCACCGACACTATTTTATAATACACGGTAGTGATATTTGATGAGTGACTAAAAATTCGGTTGGGTGATTCTTTTCCTAATTGATTTTTTTATATTCTGTGTTTTATTCACTATATCATTAATATAATAATTTAAAATTTAAAAAATGGTCTGATAGAAGAAATAATAACATTAGCAAATATGTTCACCAAATATATATAAACAAATTTGTATTTTTCTAGTTTTTCATTAGTGATCGAATAAAATGGTACAATCTATATTATTAGAGAAATTGAAAGAGTTTCTACCTTTAGAGATATTATATGTATTTATTTGGAGACTTGTATTTGTTTCAAACATCTTGAAATTTGGGTAGTAGTGAGACTATGGTTCTATTATTATCATATCAATGATTATTGGATCTTTTATTAGATTATTTGGAAATATGAGGGTAATTTGACTATTTTTATTTTTTATAATATTTGTTCTAATCACTATCGTGAGGCATATTAGATGTAGTGATTGGGGGTTATCATTATTCTCACTATCATCCCTGGAGGGGTATCCATCAAATGTAGGACATCAATTAGTAACTGATATCCATTAAACTATGTCCAATCTAGTGGAATAACAAGGGATAAAATATTATTCTTCATACACAAGATGATTTTTATTAGTAAAAATTTATTAAATCCTATAGTAAATAGACTCTAAGATAGAATTATATTCATACAAAACTAGAAATTACCAAAATATCATTAACAAAAAAAATCACAGAATATGAGAGAAATAAAATATATATATAACATAAAAAATGTAATCTGTAAGAATAAAAGTTCACAGAATGTAATAACATTCTTGAATGATTTATATATAAATAATAAGACTATAAGGATATTATTACACCATACTCAATACTCTCCATTTCTTAAAAAATCAGACTTTTTTATTACTAAGCCATGTCTACTACACAACCTATAATCAACATAAAATTCCAAATTAACATATACTAATAATCCATGGTTACTCTGAATAGTGTGTGAAATTCATCATAAAAGAGTGCCAATGATAAACCTTGGTATATTCCATTATATACATGTATAAATAACTAATATAATAATCTAATATGAACATGAATGATAAGACATCTTGTGTTAACATTTCCACTATGAAACATGACTATACCATCTTAATCCTATAATAAAATTCCACCTCTCCCAAGAATAACATGCATAAATATTGGGAAATTTTGTGATTAAAATTCCTTCAATATAGCCAAACATACAATCTTTATCCATCTTTATAACAAAGTCACTCATGTCATTATTATAGATCAATACTAGAAAATGTAGCATAAAACATATTACAATGTGTATAAAACTATATAGATATGACAGTTAGGTTGTTCTTTCTAGGAATTATTTTAATATTTATCACTAAAGGGATTACAACAATTTATTTTTTATATATACCATATCTCTCATTGTAGGGTCTTATATGACATCCCATCCTTTACTATACATCTCATTATATGCTCCATCATTTTTAGATGGAAAAAATATCTCACTCAATGTGGTGAATGAATAAATTTTCTCACCGATGATAATGTCATTATCCTAACCACCATATCATTAATAGTATGCATTGATATCATATAATAACCAAGTATTGTTCTATAAAAATAAATAACATATTCCATCAAAATTTCAATAAAGGTAACCCCATTAGCTAAAAAATTATAATATCGCTCAATGTATATCATATTCAAAACACTGAATAAATTCCATCTCACTAAAGTATGATTTTGTCCTAACCTATATCCCTTATTGTTGGTCCAATATTGAAGATCCATCATTATACATTATGTGATTCATCACCTATCACTTATAAAAGACCAACATATTCCTAAAGACTATTAGTTCTGCTTCCCATACCAAAATCCCACCATTTGACACATGGGTGTTAATTACCCTATAATTATCCTCACACATAGGCATACATTTCATCGCCTAGACGTCCCAAGAAAAAAATTGGTCTTATAACAATCATCATATTTCTTATAATAGAATCCACAAGGTTCCTTCATAACCGAACAGATAACTACTAATCAACAACAATCCATATCCCACACCCTAAAATATTCTTATTACCCGTATGATCATCCTGACACTCTATCTAGATGGAAGGTTCAATGTTCCTCTAATTACCATTCATAATATAATTTTTTTACCCACAGATCATCCCACAGTATACCAATCAAATCCAATTGGAAGATCTGTTCCACAATATATAAAAATACCCAAAAAATTATTCCAGTTCATATATCATTCATCTCATAAGGGATCCCTCAATCGAAACACCTACGATGGGTATCTCTCTATCAGGATTTATCTTTGGTTGGATGACATATCTCAATAATGGAAATCATTATTTGACTAATCCACCTTATTGAGTAAAATATATTCCTTAAATGAAATGTACATCATCCAAACACATGATCTCTAGGGCTAAGACTCTCATTCATACAATGATATCATAAAAAATATATCCTAGGATACCCATATCTCATCTCTAATGAACAAAACATTTATCAATGGAAATTAACTTCTTATAATAATTTTATTTTTAATAATACATATTAAATAACACAGAAAAAACTGTAAATACATTATAAATAAAAAAAATATTTAAATAAAAATTATTTATAGATTTCATGGAACCTATAATGATGGAATTGTTACCTGAATGTTGGAATAGTAATTTGAAAATTAGGAGTAGTAATTCAGCCAATAGAATTGTAACCTCATCTTTTAATGTGTTAATAAAATATGTGTATCTTATAACGAAAATATGATACATTTATATCTTGAAATATGTATGTATATGATTTAAAAAATGATAAATGAAGTGTTTTTTGGTAAAATTTAAATTATTATTTACAATTTAAAATTAATATAGATATTTAATATAAAATTAACATTCGTTAAATATATTCATTAGTTAATAATTTTTATTTATTATAATTATAATATAATTTTTTAGACCCTACTTATTTATTTATATTGTCAAAAAATATATCCTAACATTAAAATCAATATTTTACAAATAAATTGTGACTTCTAAAAATATTAAATTTAACAAATTTTGAAAATTATTTTCAAAAAATGAGTCCATTTTTTGAATCTTCATATATAAATTTTAAAATTGTTATTTTTTAATAATTTTTTAAAAGAAAACAATTTTTTTATAAATAGTAAAATTACATTTTCACTTCGTTGATGTATCTTATATTACATCATACATGATTAATTATTGAAATAATGATTTTTCTTAAGTCATGTTATTATTTTATATATTTAATTTTAAAATAGATTCAGTAACATATAGTAGAATTGATTTCTAATACATTTATTTCCACAACCTCATGTCAAAAGTGATTCCTTAAAATAAAAATTTATCCATTTTCATTTTTAATAAGCTAATGAATTTGAAATATAAATTTTTTATAAATTATTAAAAAAATTATATCATATTAATATATTTTTTATATTTTTTTAAATTCATTATTTAAATGATCACCATTGAAATAATATTTTATTTAATATTATATTCTAAAATTACACCTATCTTCAATTATAAATAAACCATATCACATCTCTAGGAATACCACTCAGTCCACACATTCAAAAGGAAAATATCTAAAAATTTACTTACTTAGAATACTATTTTAAATCCATGGGATTTTTTTTCTATCCAACATAAAGCACACGAGGATTTATAGTGTCGTACAATATAATCCACATTAAGGATTGAATATGTCTATATTAACTCTTACATTTATTCTACTTGTCATTATTTTATTTCATGAAATACTATAAAAATAATAAAATTAAATATTTAGTAATGATAAATTATTTTAATTATTTAAACCAACTACAATTATCACATACATGGCATATAAAATTTCATTACTCATTTTCTGTCTCTTTCGACGATGTCCTGTTAATGGTTGGTAAACCACCTATAAATAAATAGAAATAAAATTATTATTAAAACTATAATAGATGAATAGTAAAAATTATATATAATATTTAAATATTTAAATACATGTATTATTAGTATCTAGTTTTAATCATGCATTTATATATGTAATAAAATGTAAATAATAAAATAAATACGTAATAATGTTTATTTTAAATAATAAGATGATAGCAAAATAAATATATTTTTATAATTGATATTTATAAAAATAAAAATTGATTATAAATGATAAATATATTTAAAATAACTATAATTAAATTAATTTTTTTTATTAATATATATAAATTTATTCGAGAGGCGTAGAAAAGATGAAATAAATATGGAATAAAGGAAAAAATATTATTGAACCCAAATCATTTTTTGACTATTATCTCTTCCATTGTATGAATTATTATAATATGTTATTGAAATTTCTTTTCCATTTTACATTTGGGATGTAAATTTTTATTCAATTTCATAAATTTTTCTAAAATAAACTTTTTTTTACGGTGAACTCAGTTTGGAATACATTATATTTTACTTATTATGAAATAAATTATGTCCACTAAATTATAGTTATGGTTTATGTCCTAGTATGATTTAATTTTATAATTTTTATGCATAATGATTATTAATTAATGTAAAAATTATAAAATCTCTAATAAACCCACACTCCTCATTAGGTTTACTACATGTGTTAGATTGTTATATAATCTTTGTGGAATGCATGATTATGTAAATATTATGATGTGACATGTGAGCCTAAAATTATATGCTTCTCTAATAAATTGGGAAATATTAGATATCTCAAGTTATAAATACAAATATTCATGAACATGATGCTATATAATTTCTGAGTGATTATGTAATGATTATGCTCATATTTTATGAGTGAACATGATACTAGATTCGTTAACTACAATGTGTGGTACATGACAATTAAGACATGATGTTTCATTTTTATGAAATTACATATTCATGAATTTATCAAATGATTACTATCAAGATATAGATAATGATAGTGTTATTATATTATAAAAATGATTTTTATCCTCACACATGTCATATAAACTCATGTCCTCTTCTCTCCTTTTCCGGATCATTTATCTCACACCAGTCATTAAAATATATCCTCAGGTGATATGATATTATGAAGAACAATAAGAATGCAGAGAAGAGGTAATTAAATAATTTTTATGTTTTAATATGCGAAAACTAGTTATGGTCCAAATTCTCCCATGATGAAGAACTTTAAGAGACTGGTTTTGTGACACTATTCTGTTGTTTTTATTTAAAATAATGTAACAGATATTAAAGAAAGCGTAGGGTCAGTGTAGTTGGTATCAGAGAATAGTTTAGTAAATTTTGAAACTAAGAATAATTAACCGTATTCAATACCATTAGTATGATAAAAAATATATATAGTAACCCAAGTATATTTCTTATTAAAATATGAAAAATAGAGGGATCCCATAAGATATTTTCTTGTAGTTAATTGTAAATGAAATAAATTCGTTATTCATAACTTATTGAAAATTTTTTTCCAAAGAATTTATTTTTTAGGAAATTATTTTCACAAGAAGATGTTGGGCCAAATACATGTATGATGGATAATGAAATGATTTCCTGAATAACATCCCTAATCCATTGTGATTCAGAGTTCAAAATAACAAGATGATTTTTACCGAGCTATCTCAAGATAGGAAAAATAAACTGTATAATTTTCCATATCTTCTTTTACCCAATAGGTATAAACTATCCATCAGGTATTTAATAAAGCTATGCCCACTGAAATTAAGTTTAACCTCTGATCCAATTGTTTTGGAATAATTTGTTAACTTATTGGATAATATCATTTATAGGATCCAAAATTTCGAGAAGGAGATGGTTACTCTAGATATCTATTGTTTAGATTCAGAGTTTTATTAAATATGGTTGTTGACTAAGAACACCAATATGAATAAGTAAATCTATTATATGAAGGGGAACAATGTTATGAAAATATTTCTTACTATCTACTTCACTCAAAGTAATCCATAAAACACATATAGGGAAATTATAGAGCTAATAAAAAAGGATGGTGAATATTCCATGTCTTATAAAGAAATCATCAGAAGTATTTGAAGGAAATCCTCATATTTAGATGTCATAAATTTTAGAAAAATAGTTATACACTTTAATGGTTTAAAAAAAATGAAAAGATCTAAATATCTGATACATTGGAATTTATGGATAAGTGGTTCAATGTGAACTCAATATGATGATGGAGTGTGAATAATGGACCCATGCATATAGTTATTATAATATAAATATGGATTTTTATAATAGATTATATAATGATAAAGGTAGAATTATAGATCAATTAGTGACTTGTAAAAAAACATGGGAAGACCCATCATGATAACACAGTCAATGTGATAGGGAAATGATATATGTGAGGGAGAGAAGGACACCAAACTCATGAATATTTAATGAAAACGAATATAATCTCCAATATGGTATAGGAAAGAAGAACATAATCCATGGTTTAATTCTTCTACAATAGGGATAATGGGAACTATAAAAACCAATACAGCAGCCTTTGACCTGTTGTGGTTAATAAACAATAGCAACCGCCAATTCCAAAGGATAAAATTGAATATTATCCCAGCGCAACTACTGAAGTGGAAAAATAAAATTGTTTTATAAAAGGTACACTTATTATTCACTTAATAATTTAAAATAAATAGTTTTATTTTTATTCTACTTATTCCTTTATATACTATAGGTTTTCTAGAACATTCAAATTGATATATCAATATGTTGATGTAAAGATATCAATAAAAACCACTAGTTATTGAATCATTGAAACCCAATTTATGGAATCATATCTTATTGGAACATGTTTTATGAGTATTCTTGAAAAATTCATGATACTTTATTTGGTGGAATTTTTTACTTTGATGAGTATGCACTATCTCCCAGTATATCGAGATCCTATCAATTGTTTAGAAAAAAAATTGTCTTCATATTTCGAAACATCCAATACTCCTCTACAAGCATATGGGAGATTATGATTCTTATTTTGATAATCCACCAACAATGTTGTTGTTAATACCCTCTAATGAATAATACCTTTATTGAAATTATAGATTCAACATATGGTTTTTAACAAAATGATACACCTAATGTGAGGGAATATAATGATGTATTTCTTAATGACTTACATGGGCTTCCCCTTGATCTTGAGGTAAAGTTTTTAATAGAACTCATAACCTTAGCTATCCTATATGAATGTGTTCCTATATTATCGCTTATAACTAATTGAATGTTTTAAAGAATCATATATAAGATCATTTCGAAAATGGGTTAGTACACTAGAGAGCATCACTATGGGGTGGACTAGTTCAATTTTTTGAGAAGAAGTATGTATTAATGCTATAGTTTATTTATTATCTAACGCTCAAAAACATCACCAAAAAAGAAATAATCATCTTTCAAGGATTTATGATTTGTTAAATAAAGCATGAAATGATCAATACATATCACTGTTTGATTTTAATTCCTGATATCACTAACTAATGGTGAAGAATAATTATATTTAGAAGCGGTTTTTACATTAATGGTATGAGCCTTATGATTTTATAGTTATACACATTAGAAATAATGATATAGTTTCAATTTTAATAGATTTTATAAATATTGTCTTTAAATTCTACATTGAATTTTTTTGGTAATATTTATTGATTATATTCACATATACTTCAAGAGATGCGAGGAATATGAAAATTATCTAATGATTGTGCTCGAAATATTAAAAAAGGGAAATAGTTTTCCATATTAAAAAATTGTGACTTTTGAATTAATAATGTAAAATTCATAGGACACATGACCATAAGTGGGTAATTTATATAGATCCTTCAAATAAAATAAAATTAATGAATGATCATGAACACATATGGTCATGAAAATCTATAGTTTTATTGGATCTAAAGGGTAAAATTGGTTTTTTTTATAAATATCTCATGATGGTCTAGCCTATTAAGTACGTAAACATGTAAAGGGGTAAAATATTTTTTGGATTGAAGAATTTGAGTAATGTTATGATGAGATAATGAAATGTCTAATCAATGAAATTGTACTAACACTAAAAATTTATTGAAAGTATTGTGATATAGAGTGATTATACAAAACTGGAATTGGTTGGGTATTCATGAAAAATGCTTAAGGGTTATACAAAGACTCATTTATGTTGATGATATATTAGCATAACTACCTATGGGATGATCTAGAGTTTCCATTTATGATATTTCCCTATAATATTTGGTGTAACTACCTCTAAAGTGAATAGTGTGACCTATATTTTAATAAAAAATTCTAAAATATATATTCACATATAAGGAGATCAAAATTAATCAATGAATATGGTTATTTATAATCAAGGGGTATGATTTTTCTATTCTTTCCCATCTGGGATAGCTGAACAAGATATCACATTCTCTTTGGAGAAATAAACTACACATTATCAATGTTACAATTTGAGAAGGATCATATCTTCATGGATAGGCAATGGATGGATTTTAAAAACATAATTGTAGGCAATGAATCATAACTTTGCCAAATGATATCCTAATAATCTATCTAATAGAAGATCAGGGATGCATAATGGGATGATTCATATTTTCAAAATTAGGTGAATGTAGTAATGTAAGGGAATCTAAAAGTGCTCAATATCAATGATGATGGTTTGAACCTATTTGGCATAAGAATTTGTGTTAATTTATCATCAAAGATATAGAATGATGTATTTGATAATGTACATAGATCAACACTATCTATTCATCCTTGAAGTTCAATGATGCACCATGCTCATTGATAATACTTATTGTGGGATAACATGAAGAATAAGATTGTATAATACATATCAAAATTTTTGGTATTTCATCATGTTAAATAAAAGCTGAAAAGGTACAAAGTGACAATGAAACCATTTCATACACACACATTGGAATTGGAGAATATCACCATGGACTGCATCACAAGTCTACAAAAGGTAGATAAATGAAACAATGTGATATAGGTTGTGTTGTATCAACTGTAAAATAAAATCCACTATATTGTTATCCAGAAAGATAAATCACATGAATAACATGATAATATATACATCGAGGAATTGTTGAATTTTCACGGGGTTCAACTTTTAATCATATAAATCTATGATTCAAGGATGAAATAAAAATTCATGGGAAGTATTCAACATGATTTGAGTATATATTTGATTCTTTTTCATTTCCTATCACCACTGAACTGGTAGATAAAATTGAGGAACTATTTAGAAGCTCAAGGAAATGGTAAGGGACTACTGAATGGAATTCAGTTGTATATAGTATCACCATGTCAAATTTTTTGACTTCTCATATAATAATTGATTCTACTATAGTATTCATATGAATCCATATTAATCATTATATTGGAAGCGATGTAAAAATCAGATCTATTATAATAACATTGATGAACAAACAAAACATGAACTTTATATTGATTTAGTGACGATATATGCAGTTCAAGACATAAAAAAGAATTTGTAATATTATTTTAGTTAAAAAGTGGTCTTTTCTAGAAACCATCGAATATAAGTTATGTTTTATTTGAAGATAAAGTCTTCATTTTAGTTTCACTATTGACAATTGTTATTCTTTTTGGATAGAGATTTGAGCTTATCGAAATGGAAATTTGTCCCATTTGAGATCCTCGATCATATATGAGATGTGGCCTACAAATATTCACATATAAAAAATATTTCATAGTTTCATAATGTGTTCAATATATCATGTATGTGTAATTACATACATTACCCCTTAGATGTACTTATTGAAGATGTGTTACAACAATAGAATGACATCTCGTATGAAGATAAGTGGTTAATGAATTGGGACCGAAGAGAAAATTACATACCATGGCCACAATTTTTCATTTATTTTATTATTTTATTTATTTTTTATGTTTTTATGGTTATTGGGTTGAGTTATTAGTGAAAATAATTCAGTTTTGGTGTTTCTTGTGGAGTTTTGGCCTTATTCGCCATTTTGTTGAACGTTTTGTGGGTTAGCCATGTGGTGTATTGAGGTTGATGGATTTGTTATATAATTTTTCATATATGTTTATCCTATAATGACTTTTTTATGGTTTGGGGAATACCATGTCAGACAAAAGTGAATTTGTGCTCCTTGCGGGTTTCTGTCTGTGGTATGGAACATAACTTTGGAAATGATCGGATGAACTTAGATGAACTATTCTTAAGGGGTTATACAATTTAATGAACCAAATAAAACTTTTGGTTCATAGTTTCAATAACTATTGGAAAAATACTATGAGAATCCCCTTATCTCATGTATGGTGTTCACAATTAGCACACAATTTTTCAACCTGTGCGATGTAACCATGAGAGTTGAAAAGATTTCATAAATCATTGAATTCAATGCTTCCAACCATAAATTTTGGAAACATTAATTATTTTCTGCCTCTTTTATCGTTTTTGGATTCATTAAGGGACTCTAATATATATTCCATTAGTTCCTCACCCTCTTTTTCTGCTCCTCATTTGAATCTATGGTGAGTCTCTATGATTTTTGAATGATCTCAACCTCTTATTGTACCATTCTCTTGGATTCTTGAGTTTCTTGGTAGGGTATTATCTTAGATGAAACCAATGGTATAGGTTTTATATGTGGATTTATTTTATTTATATATTAGGTTGTTTGGTGGTCCAATTTGATTGGTTCCTCATTAACTCAATGTTTCATTTCATTCCCCCATCATTCATGTAGTTGTTTCCATCCAGTTCCATTACGAAGAATGCAATTTTATACTGTAGCATTTTAAAATAATTTATATAAGGTTTTTATATTTTTTGATGAGGTTTTTTATTTATTATATTGTTTTTGTGTTGAAAAAATATGTAGTTTTTTTAAAAATGTGTTTTTAATTTTTCTATATATTAATATATAAATTGTGTTTTCATAAATTCTAATTCACCTGTTAAAATTATATATATTTTCTAGAGTGTGGTTTTAATTAATAAATTATTGGTGGTTTAGTATGATTGTGACTTGATCTATGTGATTGATTTTGGTTGAGATTGTTTGGTTGGTGTTATGTGTTAAATTATTTTCATGGTTCTTTGAAATGGGTTCTGTATACTCTATTCATGATTTATGGATATTGCATTGGATGTGTGAATATGTTTATGTGCATGCGGTGAGACTATGTATATTTACACAAAATAATATGGGTTTTATAAATAAATTCTTATTTTCTATAATTTTTTTCTTCATTCCTCTTATCTTCATCATTCTCCTCTGTAAAAATGATTCTCAAAAACCTACATTGGTTCTTAAATAGTTCATCATTATCAAAGGTTGTTTTGAAATTTTATTTATCAATTTCATTCCTAAACTTTTTCTATTTTTATCTGAGGTATGTGTCTTTGGTAACTAAATGGTATAAGGTATCATTAGTTATTTTTCACATGTATGTTATATTTCATCTTGATGACCAAAATGGTTTTAAAAATGTGTTTTTTGAAATTTATTTAGATATGGGGATGTTGGATCATGTTCATTTATATTGGTATTTTGGAAATTTATTTTCCATTAGTCATGATGTAATTTCATGGTTTTTCACAAACCAACCCAAGTACACTAGTCACCCAATAACATAGATGACTCTAACATGGCCTAAATAAAATTATTGATCCCTATGGATTTAAAAAAACAACATGGCCGCATTAAATATGAATGTGAGAATTAATTTTACACTAAAAAAATATATTCATGCTAAAAAGTATGTTTTAAAAGTGAAAAAACTATACAGTTTGAAGTGTACCGGAAGTCAAAAAGGTATAAGACTACCAATGTAATGGAAAATAGGGAAAAAAATCATTTCTTAATGAAATTTGCAACACCGACCCCAAGGATCCACACTAGGAACCACCTAAAAGTTTCAATTTTCCCTTTCTCAAACATATATGAAGATAATCAAAAGACACCCAAAGGAACATGTAGGGTCTGGAATAAATAATATTATGGTCTCTCCAAGGTTTCCATAATAATATCCAAATATTTAATTAACAAAATGAAGCATTAAATATTAAATAAACGTATATGGATGTAATTTTTTAGACAAATCATGATGTAAATATAAAATTATCCAAATGATTTTAAAAAATATCTTAACAAATATTTTTTATAAAATTTATTACATAAATTCAAAAGGAATTTGTAAAACAATTTATAAACAATATAATTATGTCAAATATAAACAATGTAGAACATCATCATCTAAAATGTTGTATAATAGTTTAAGGTAATGGGATCCTCATAGACTTATATAATTATATTGTTAATGAGTACAAATTTCCATCTACACTTGTGAAATATGACTCATCAATATCATATAGGGGAATAAAATTTTCCAAATATTATATGGTAGAGTTGAAAAACTACAATCTGGTTCTAGGGAATTCCATCCCAAATTATTATTTCTTAATTACTGAATAACATCCTACTATAGAATGTTATCAAAGAAAAATTAATAAAGGTCAATTTATTTTAAAAATATTTATTAAAAATAATCATTCCACCATCACATTTCAAATATATCATATTTCATTTTAAAAAATTATTCAATGGTTTTTAATTAATAAACAACTTTTTCTAAGAATAGACCACCCATTTTCTATTAAAACAATTTTATTAACCTTTTATCAAATACCTATTTGAATTAAATTTCATTAAATAAAATAATAAAAATTAAATTCAATATGTTATATTTAAATATTTTCCTTCATTTTCATACACACACAACCAAATTCAAAAGAATAAGAGGTTTTATCCCCAAATTTAATTCCAAATTAAATCCAAATACAAAATAAATTAGAATTTTTTTTTCAATAAAAAAATTAAAAAACGTTATTGAAACCAATAAATTTAATTTAAATCAATCATTTGAATTTAAATAATGCAATTTAATGTAAATGTAAATTGGTAATCATAATAGAATAACCCACCTTTATCATGGTAACATAATTTCTACAATGGAACCAACCAATAATAATGATGGATCAAATGATATATGAACTCAACATAGAAACAATTTTAAAATAATAGAATATATATATCAATCCCAAGATAATATAACAACCCCCGAGGAAGGGAAGATAAAGATATGATAATATTGGGAGACTGCTTACCCAAGGAGTCACACTACCCTTATAACAATGATTAATCACTCAAAAATGACTTGGAATATTTTGAAGAATCTATATTATCTGATGGGGGGCTCTTAGATTGTGATGAATGGTATCTGGAGAAGAGTAAACAAATTCATAGGAGGATCCGGTTTGAAAAAAACCCAAGGGCATTACATAATGTGTAACCTAATAAAATGTCATGTAATTGTCATGTCCCATAAATTCTGAAAAACAATTCAATTTTTTAAATTTATTTATAATTATTTTAGAATTTTCTATGTTTTTAAACATATTACCCAGTGTAAATACACTATAGGGTATGAAACTAAGAATTTTTATGTTTAAAATTGAAACTGAACACTGAATTTTCCATTTCTAGTATCCTCCAAAAATCTTATCATCACTATAAAGACAATGAAAACATTATACAATGAAACTAATCAAATCTTACCTTACTAATAATTATAGTTTGTTACAACCAAATATCCATAAAAAATATTCCAAAAAAACATGAGATGAATATTCCATATCAAAAAAGATATTCCACTTCTCTCTCATTAGTTCCTCACATTCAAATTCCTCCGAAGAATAAAAACCATGTTTCCATTGCACTCAAACCAAAGATATATTCCTAAAATGAATATATTTTTCATTAAAATCAACTATCTTGATTTTATTCTCAATCATGTATAAATAAGGTTCAACCTAATGATATCTCCATCCAAGAACATGAGATGGATCAGAAATATACATTAAGTGAAGTGAGACATAGATCACATTATATATCAATGTAAACTATGAATGAAGTACTAAATCATATGAAACTTCTTCTAACTTATCAAAAACCTCAAAAGGTCCCACCAGATGAGGAGAAATATTCAATTTCCTCTAATTCATTTGACGATGAAAATGAGGTGAAACATTCATGAACTGCTGGTCACCAAATAAAAATTCCCACGGTATACAATGCTGATAAGCATTGGATGTATAAAAGTTGTATGAGATTAAGACTCCCTGATGATTCAACTAAATCATTCTTATCATATCATGAAAATAAATTATTCCAACAATGGAACATTCACCAATCTCTATAAAACTTAGAGGATATTTAAAAGGATATCTATACAAGGCCCCAAATGGATATATTCTGATAAAGATTGGTAACAATTTTTTATATAATCAAACAATTCCATTCCCACATGACTCTAGATGGTATTCCATACTCATTAAAACATGAGATACCAGTTCTTATTAAAATACTCTATAAAAGTGAGAATTATTCTGATGTCCTCTATAAAAAAATATAGCAAATGGAACACTATGAAAATGTAAAAACTCTTTCACATAGATTATTTCCATATCCTTTACATTTTTTTTTCACAAATGGGTATAATTTGATAAAATGTAGTTATATAGTATATGAAAACCCATATCACATTGTTTTTTATATGGGTAGAAAATATACCTACCACAATGTTCATTAATATCTCATCACACATCCATGTAGGAACTGCATTTTTTTGAAGAAAACAAAAAATATTCTAGTGTTTTTTCTGACCTATTTGTACGTATAACAATTATAACACATATCAGTTAAGGAGACCATAATTTTTGACACATTTCAGATAACATCCACAAGGTTCCGAGGTGCACTTCCCAATTATAACTATGAAAATACTTCATCACAACAATACTTAGTGATAATGATAATAAAAATGATTCTTGTAGAATATAATTCCCTTGTGGGAGAATAATCAATCTTTCACAATCTCCTAACCATAAATAGATAATATAATTCTATGAAACTTATCATCAGACAGATCTTCAGTAATAATCATCTCAATAAGAACTGATGTGAATAGAACAATGTCCAAAGTAACATCATCCCCGATTTCTTGTTCTATAATATGAAATTTTGAAAAAAGATTAACCATGGTCCACACGTCTCATTGTTATTTCACTACTAAGGCTGTAAGGTTCTAATCCAACGTATACGAAATTGAATTACCTTTACCATGGTTATATATGATTTCTAAATTATAAAATTTCACTTATTCCACCAAAATCATGTTGATAAATTAAAATATTTTTCTGAGAAGTTATATCTCAATATCTTTTGGTCTAAAAACATGTCAATCCATTATCCATAAAGGTAATTATTCCAACTATTATGAGTGTGTTTCATCGATGCATGATAAAGGTTATGGGATAAGTAAATTATACAATGTGTCATAAAATAATGAGATACATAAGCAATGGCATGATCACCCTATATAATAACGTAGTAAAAACCTAAACCAAATGAATCATATAGGAGCACAAAACCCTACCCTTCTTCTAAGATAGTCAAAAACATGTAGTAGTTAAAATATTTTTATTCTCGAAAAATGAATTTCTAACATCTTTATCCCAGACAAACATTACTCTAATCCATGTTTTACAAATCATTAGTGAATACAACATTAATAATTCTTTATGACATTGACCATAATACCTATCTAAACCCATGAAGATCGGAATGTAAAAAATAATTCTTTGTTGTTACCATGTTGTTTTATATTTTACCTATTAAATATTTACTAAATTTTTATGTTTAGACAAAAAATGTCCCAAGAACATATCATATTGAATTAATATATCAAATTTCAAAATAATTGAATAAATTTGGTCATTTGTCAATAATTCCAAGACTACAATCAAATAATGCACACAATCATCTTTTGAATTCATGATAACAATTATTTAATCCAAAAATAATACCATTATAGTATCAAAACACACAAGGGTGATTATGTTTATCAAATCTATATATAATATAAAAGAATTCATTATTCCAATGTGTATGAAATGGTAGTCAAAATGGTCTTCAATGATGTTGAAGGTAATTTTTAGAATGATAGATTTATTTAATTTTAATCTAATGATAAACAGATTGAATACATTTCTTCAATAATTATTTTCCCCCTTTTAAATGAACAAAAAAATCATGAACATATAGAAGAAATATATTTTCTTTACATTAACACTAATAACTTTTCTATAATAAAATTAGTTAATGCGAACAATCATATATCATAGAAATTAGAACACGAACTTTCCAACATAACAAAATAGGGAGTAGAAATATTTTCTCTATAAGACCGTACATGAGATTATTCAACTTTTTAGTTTTAGATAGTTTCATGTAGTATGAAGAATAGACAGTAGTTGAGTAACATTCTCTAAATTTATAGAAAACTAAAAATCCCTTACTAGTTAAATAACAAGATAATTATAAAGGAATAATGTATGAAAAATAAGATAAACTATATGGAGATAAAATCACATAAATGTCTACTTTAGATCAAACAGTAATGTAGATATGTATTTCCACAACTATAGATTACAGAGTTCAACACTAGTTAACCTTGTCTGACACTATCATGGAATGATTTGACAAAACCATTCAGGTGTATTAAATGAGACTAGTCAAAGATAAAAATAAATATATGTTCTAATAGAAATGATCCATTACATATAATATATGATGTATATATGTTTCATGTTAGGAATTCGAAAATTCCATGAAATATCGAAATCTAGTAATGTGAAGAACCAAGAAGGACTACAAAGACCCTATTGACTCTTTTTTCCTAGGTGTGTAACAATATCCATTGAATGAGTCAAAATATCCATATGATTATTTAGAAGAATAACAATTTCAGTTGAAATAAATGAATGATAAAGACCAATGTAAAATAAACCAGTCATAAACTATGAAGCTACTATAATGGTACCTCTCTCCATTAATAGAATCGTATCTACTTCCTCGATAGACTATTCAACTATGTGAAAAATCTCTATTCTAGATTCCTACTACCGGATACCCTTTAACCACGATTAATCTGATTTAACTAATATATAAAATTAATTTTATGTTGTTGGGAAACATATCAATGTAAAATAAACATTGAATAACTTCTGAAAGTGATATATGAATCTGAAGGATCCTTAAATCTTGGGAACCTTTTTGAGAAGACATATTAGTGTCCCCATTATTTCAACAGTTGTAATAAATTATTATATTTTATGAACTACATTATGTTTAATAACCCTACTATTGGTATCCACTAAAAAATCATCATTCTTTAATTTGATATAGTGTTGCCTACCTAACAAGAAGAGAAAATGGAACTCTAATCAACAATGAATTGTCACCCATATAAATTTTTAATATATTACCTCTATATAAAACTGTATTATAAGATGGAATGATTAGAAATAATACCTAATAATGGATATTTGATCAAACTCTATTTTGAAACTATCGATTTATCATCTTTTCAATCGATAAAATCACAGGGGAAACATCACTAGCTAAAAAAAATATTTGTATTCTTTAATATACAATTCAACATATTCAGGTTAGAATAACAAAAAATCCTTGTCAATAACCATAATATCTAGATATAACTTTTTGGTGAAACTATCCATGAAGTATTTCCACTATAATACCTATAACTTCATCCCTTTTTCCATCATGTCCCACCATCTCATTCTTGGTCCATCTAGAATGACTGTGTCATACCACATCATTATTTTACCATGTCTCTCTAATAACATAAACAAATGTTCCATATTTATCTTGCATTACTCAACATCTTTAGCATCATTAGACACGTATGTTATGGTGGATTATCATGAAGTGGCTCTAGAGAATGATCTTAGAAACTATCCATCTATGGTTGTATAGATAAATCCTAAATGAGAACTGGTAGTGGTGTCTACACCATAACTTGGTCTGTACATACAATCACCTCAACTATACTAAGGACTATGATATTATATTCATGATATGTTTTAATTTCAATTCTTTTATTGGATCATATTCCTGCATATTTTTAAAATAATGATGCCTCACAATATTAGAAGACAACAATTAAGACATCATATTGAAACTCAAGAAGTGTAAAAAAATGGGAAATAAATGCCAAAAAATAGACAAATGTGATTTTGATTTCAATTATATTTAAATTAAAATCATGGAAAATAATATATCAAATACACATGACATATTTTCCAAATACCCCATGGAGTCTTAGTGATCATTATGATGAATGAAAGAATGGAACTCAGTCATGAATACCTTTTATGTCCAAAAAAGAATATAAATTTGTATACTTACATCAAGGAAATATGTGAAACCTGACTCAGAACCCACTTCTTTAGAAACAATCCAGGGTACATGAGTAACCAAATAATTGAGCTGTTTTTGACATTCCCTAATGGGAATTCCCAATCCACAATAGTAGATCATAAAAAATATTTCATCTTTAAATAAGGTGGGGTTTTTCCCAAAAACACAACAAAAGAAATGTGAAATAGTCAGTATGAAAATAAGAAAAACTCTATGTAGAGAAGTATAATAGAAGTCAAATAGTCATTAACTGACCAAAGTATTATAAATTATGGAAAACAATCGACATTCTAATAGACTCAAAATCACAAAACTTAATGATCTACAATAAAAAACACCTCTATATTGTTCATTTTACTTGATCAAAACATTATGGATATAATATAATAAGACTAAATGTAACATGTATGGTGTGAGTTAAAACCCAAGAATGTCCTCATGAGGATTCCATAATAATATAATAATATTTAATTGACCATATAATGTATTAAATTTTATGTAAATTGTTATTGAATTTCAAAAGAATATGTAAAACAAGTCATTATATAAATGTCAAATGATTAAAATTAATCAAACAAATCTATTAGAATAATGTTATTTATAAAAATTTATATAAATTTACAATGAAATATGAAATTGTTTTGCAAAATTTAAATATATTTCAAATATAATTAAATTGAAACATGGAAAAGTTCCAATATTTTACATTGTGTTAGTTTATGGGTCACATATACATTAATATAATTATAATAGAAATGTATAAACATGTATCTTAACTCATTTCAAATAGGAATCATACAAAACATATAGAGGAATGTAAGGAACCCAATAGTTTATGTTATAGTTGTAAAGCTTAAATCATGTTCAAGGGAATATTCATCCTTGAGTGTTTTCCATAACAACTCAATAAATACATCGTATAAAATGTTCTCAAAAAATTATTCAATTATGGGATATTTATTTTAAAACTGATAAAATTAAAAAATACACATTCTCCCATTTAATATATTCATATTTTCTTTTTAAAAACCAGCCCATTGGGTTTTAATCAATTATTTCCTTTATACCTAGATAAGAAAAATGGGTTTATATCAGAACAATTTTAATCCACATTTCTGAACTACAAATTTGGAATCAATTTCATCAAATAAACCTCAAAATATAAATTCATAAAACTAAATTAAAAAATTCACAAAATTATCACAAATACATCAAAATAAAATAGAATTGTCGGATCCCCCACAATTTCATTCCATATAAATTCCAAATAACTAATGTACTAGATTCTTTTAATTATACAACTAATTGAAATTTAATTGAAACCATGAAAAGAAATTTTAAACAAAATATTAAATTTATTTATATGAATTTACTATTAATCAAAATTATCCATCATATCCGAATGAACTACCATTTTAACAGAAACACAATGCCCAAAACAGACACACCTACAAAAAAGGTGAATAAGATATAAAAACTTATTCAAAAATAAATTCTAAAAATCCTAGAGTTTATATCCATAAATAACATTATAATATAATAAAATCAAGGGAAAAAAAGAGAAATAGAAATAGATATAGGGAGACCGCTTACCCAGAGAGCCACATAACAACTATGAATATGATCAATAACATAATTAAATGACCTAGAAGTGTTGAGGGAATCAAAATTTTCATAAGGATTGATGATAGGTTTATATCAATGATATATGGACAAAAAGAAAAATAAATTTTTCTTGAGATGTATATTTAAAAACAAATCTCAAGTCATTACACAATTTATAACCCAATTAAACGCCATTTTAATGAAAAGACACATAAATGAAAAAAAACCCAAACGTCATTTTTTATAAATAGATTTATTGTTTTTTTATAATTTATGCATCATTTAAACATATTACAAAGAATTTAAATCCTTATAGGTATAGAGAATTATAAAATTTTGTTATTTTTTTTAAACACTATCTTCACCATTATATGTATTATCCCAACTAAATCATGGCCCTTTTGATGGAACAAGAAAGTAAAACCCCAAAACTTCTCAAAACATACTTGACAGAATGTTAGCAATATGTCACAAGCTTTTCACTTAATTATGACTTGTATTGAGATGGGAACCGTTATGGTTGATAATTAGAGGAGGGGGTCATCACATAGATTTTTTTGGTGTTCTGTCTAGATAAGAACAGTTGCTTTGGGTTTCTGTTTTATCCATTAATGTGATGAACTACCCATACATCATATAATATTTTTATGAAATTAAAAAATGTAATTTTGAGGGTTAATTGATGGTTTCTTATTGAACATGATTAAACAAGTTGATAACCCACATAATTAGTGAAGATTCTAGGTCGGTTATTCCACTTGAATAGATATTTTAGGGAAAATACCTGGTTATTGAATGTGGATTTCCACCATATTATGGTTAGTGAGTCTTAATAGAGTACAACCATGTTTTTTGTAGATTTTTTTTTGAAATTCCAATGATCACATTCCCTATATTGATATTTATTCTGGTTGATTTAATTGATTTTCAAATTTTTAAACATTCATAACATTCATTTTTTTCATTTATTTCCATCATTTATTTTTTATCCCTAGGAGTGGATTCCAGTTTTGGTAATCAAATTATGACCGGGTTTTTAATGGTTGAATTATTTTATGAATGAACTCGTGATATTTTAACTAATTTAGTGGTTGATTCAAAAAATATTATGAAATGAGATTTTTTCTAGATTTATTTTTAAAATAATTTTTTATGTAATATTTTGGAGAATTAAATTAATGTACTATGTGGTTCTTACATATTGAGATATTGTATGAACCCACCCTACTTGTGCCACTATGTACTGTTAGAATTGTTTTCTTCTAGAGGTTCATGTTTCTGGTTTAGTTTTACCATTTAATATAGTTTTTTTTATGTTTGGGATGACTAAGAGGTAACTTATTGATTTAGTTTTCACCAATTTGGTTTCAGATTCATTTTCTATTTAACGTATTTTTTTAGTGGAAATTTCAACTGGATATTATTCATGTATTTATATTATTTCTGATATTATGGGTCATTGTTTAATATTCTATTTAGTTCATTAGATCACTGTTGTTTATTTGGAAAATTATTCCCACTATGATATCATTGATTATGAGAAATAAGTGACATCTTATGAGGATCATTAATGAATCTTGGCCCTTTCTGATACTATAATGGGTACCAGGATGGAAGGAAACATGGCCTAGTTCGTCAAAAATGGTATCAAGGGAACACTTATTTATTTTTGAAATAGGTAGACTTATGATTAAGATGTTTAAAAATTTGGAGTTATGTATAGGAAATATTTCATGAACCTCAAATCATTTCGATCATCTAGTTTCTCTGGGTATTCCATAACTCATTTTATTGTTTTTTATTTACATTGAAGGTCGATTAAAATGTATATGAGCATGTGTGGTGTATTGGACACCCATGTATTACTGTCCCATGAATATAATAAGAGCATGGAGCAGAATATTCCTAGTGATTGGCCCATTCTTGTGGAATAGTCCACTAATAATGTCACTAGGTATTGAAAAAAATACATTTTCTCTATCCCAAGAGATTAGAGTGATTTGTGTATTTGATTAGTATTGGTTATAACGTGTCAAAATTAAAATAGAAAATGTTTATCAAGAGGATTGAGGATTCAATGAAGAAATTCTTTCAAGGGTTTTCTTATATTTTAATTAGGCATTTAGAGATATAATTTTATTTGAAAGTGATATTAGGTTATGAAAAAGTGTATTTATACGTGAATTTGTTCTAATATTGGAATATAAAAGGTGTTTTTTAAAAGAGGATTTTGGTTTCTACTATAATGTTTGGATATTGTGGTGGGTTATTTTACATGTGGTATATATTTTGGTAAAATTAATATTGATGTTTATTTGAAAATTCTGATAGAAAATATAGATTTCTAACATATTTTCCTGCTTCACTCTTCCCTTCCCTATTTTTCAACATTCCTAATGATTCTTCAAACACCCCATTGGTTCATAAATGGTTATTTATTATAAAAAATATTATAAAGTTGGATTTAAATGGGGTTTGTAAATGTGGTATATAAATGTATTCTAAAAATATTGGTTATTTTTTATCCTTAGAATGAGGTTTGAGAAACATAATGGACTAAAGGATACTTTATAATTTTTTCACAAGTAAGAAATGATTCATATCAAGTTTTGAAATGGTTTATGAAATGTGTTTGTTTGAATTTGGGGATATTGTATTCCCTATTTGTTATTTTGTTATTTTGAGAATTTGGTTCCAAAGTGAAATTATGTGAAGGACATGTTAGAAATTATGTGACTATTGGTGTGAGATAAGAACCTTCCTATTGGATCACATGATGAGGGCCTCATCACATAAGTGGTGTTAGTGTTTATTCTAGGAAAACATGGTGGCAACTGGATTCAATTTTGGCCATATCTGTAAGGAACTCCCCATTAAATGTGAACTATTATGATGGGATTCATGCGAATCATCCAGAATGTTGAGTGATAGTTTCTCATTGTCCTTGAATAGAGGGGTTGTACCCTATAGGCTTGTAGAGAGGCCATAAAGGACGTTCTATAAGATTGGCCAGTTTAGAGTGCCTAGTATGTTATTTAATGTGGACCTACACCATACATTGGAATGTGAATCCAAATATATTATTTAAATCGATTTTATTATGATATTTTTAGTTAATTAATTATATTACAATCCTTATATTCATATTTGTTCATGTGGTTTTTGGTCAATTCATTATTGTTTTTATCATTTATAACTTGCACTTTTCAATTATTTTTTGCATAGTTGTTTTATCATCGAGGTAGGTTTCTTTTTTTTGGTAATAGTATTCTATGAAATATTTCAAATGGTAAAATTGTTTTCTGAAAAAAATTTATGAGTTTTTTTTAAGTTGATTTTCTTGAAAAGTGGTTAATGGTTTTTAAAATTGAATAATAAACCTATTACTCTTCATTTAATATAAAAATAGTGCGTATTGACAGTTTTTGGGAAAGGAAATGCATAGATAATATGGTGCTTACTTAATGAGTTGTTTTTATGCTCACACCCTACTTCTACAATATGAATTGTAGAGACCAAAGTTTTATTCATGTTGATGTATCATGTTTGGTATTTTCTTCGATGTGAGTTAGTTTTATAGTTAGAGGGTACTAAGAGGTCACAATAATATCAAGTGACCTTTAGATTTGATTTAGTTTTATTTTTTATTTTTTATATTTGTTAAGGGGATGAAATATATGTATATTGTTTATATATATATATTATTCTATTTTATGGATTGTTGTATTGTGTTTTGATTTTTTAATTGAAGCCTTTTTTATTATGGGTATAAATAATTCCAACATGGAAAAACATGATTCATGATGGTGTTCTCCATAATGGGAGGATTGGGAACTCTACATAAGGATTCCCTTAGACATTATTAAGTTCCAAGTTGGATGACATCATGACCGGTTACATGATAAGAAAAGTAAAACATAACAAGACAATAGTCCATAATGATGTGTTGTTTGGTAAAAATGATTATTAATAAGAGATATGAGAAATAAATAAAGTAATTAAGGATACATACCCTCAATTATTTCAGTAAAATGATATTTCAAGGGGTATATTTTATAAGGGGGGAAACATATTTACCCACACATTTACTAATAGAAATTCCCTTCTTATAATAATTAAATATAGTATAAATAACATAAAATAACATAATTTTCACTATAAAAAACATTTCAAATAAATAAAGACTTATGTTATTAGTATTTATTAAATATTAAAGAACATATAATGATGTCATAGTAACATGGATTTTTTAATTGTAATATGAACTTTAAGAATATCAATCCATCATAAAGAGAAGTAACCTCATTCATTAAATTATAAATAAAATTTGGGAATCTTAAGAATGAAAATATGATATATTTATATCATGGAATATGTTTTTAAATGTTAAACAATTATAAATTTTGTGTCATAATTTTTGAAAAATATAACATTTTATTTATACTTTTACATAAAAAATTATTAAAAAAAATTATTTTCAATATATATATTCATAAATTAATATTTAGATGTATTATAATTATAACATAATTTTAGTATACCCCAATTTTTTTCAATGTATCACAAAATTGATTATAACATTAAAATAATACTTTTTAGAATAAATTAAATTTTTAATTGAAAAATAAATTTCTCATATTATGAATTATTTTCATAAAGGGAGCATTTCTGTAAAATTAGCCTGAAAATTATATCCAAGTGTAATTTTCTATATATTTTCTGAAATAATTAATTTTTTATATGCATATTAAGAATATATTTGTCATGTAACTTATGTTACATAAATTACACAAATCATGAAATATTAGTGATCAAATGATTTTTTTATCATCATTTTAGGTTATTATCAATTTACTTTTAAAATTAATTCATTAAAATTTAATAAAATCAATTTTTAAATATAAAATGTATTTTCCAAACCCAAAAGATATAAGTGAATCATTAAAATATAAATATGTCTATTTTTCAATTAAATTTTTAATAAACATGTGAATTTATAATATAAAAGAGTTTTAAATTCATAAACCCAAAAAATAATTTTAATATATGAATAATATTTTCAATAATTCTCTTTTACAATTCAAACTATTGAAATAGTATTTTACTCTAAAAATACCCCTATCCTTAATTATAATTAACTGCTTTCACATCCATTAGAAAAATACACAATCAAAAAATTCAAAAGACAAATGATCTACCAAAAGCATAGAAATTAATCCATTAATTAAACCCATGGACGTTCTAGATCCAACAATATAATGACCTAAAATTTCATAAATTAAATCTCTCTAATAATTTAAAATAAATAGCTTATTATGTAATATGATTTTGGAATATTTTTACATAATAGGTATTATTATATCCTATCATATTTAAATTACCTTCAAGAATAATTAAAATTTTTAATAAAGGAATCGAAACATATGTCACATGGTTAGAATAAATATAGGGTTTCAACAATCTAGTTGACAGAGATAATGTAATTGATTGACTCAACTAGCAGAATCATACCTTATGAAGTATATTTATCGTATATTGCAAGGCATAGAAGATCATTGCTATTTTCGAGGGCCAATCCATACTGGTATCCCATAATATAATCATTTAGGAAAACATTAAGGGGATTTTTTTAAGCTCATTGAGATCAAATCCTAAACAATGCATGTGAATCCTCCCATGAAAGTCCCATCATTGCGCCCCAAAACCTTAATAAATTTAATGCTGTATTAAATTAATATGTATCAATACCGTATAAATAATATTATATACATTACTATTAATACTGTAATGGTTATATATAATTTTTATTATAGAAACATTATAATTTTTTTTTCAAAAATATCTGAAGTGAAATTTTTGGTAATATTCAAATTATATTAGGTCAAAAATATTAATTAATTAATAGAATTTTAGAATAATTTATATTTAAAAATAATAATATTATTAAATAATGATTATAAAATATAATTTATTGTATAATTATTATGAAGTGTAATGTACATTTTATAAGGTTTTGAAAACTCTTATAGTACAAAAACACATTAATTTATCATTTAATTTCAATTTAATTTTAAAATTAAAAATTGAAATATTTAGAATATTTTTTGGTTTATATAATATTATTGTTATAATTAAAAACATTAAATTATATAATGTTGTATTTTTTTTAAAAAAATGAGACACTCGAATTTTTAGGTTAAAAAATTAAATAGCGTATAAATATATATTATGATTTATGACCTCATTATAACCCGAAATTATGGTAATAAATACTATAATGGGTATCTAAGATTAAATCAATGCTTTACATTTAAAATATTGTGATTTTTTAATCTATTCATTTTAAAAATACCTTACAAATCTTCCAAAACCATTAATATATTTTGTGATTTTAATATTTTTTATTTAAGAGAAGGACTTGCTTCCACATTATCAGGGTTGTTATATAATTTAGATAGGACCTTAACCTCAAAAACAATTAAAACCAGTTCCATTTGGTATAAACCTTGTGAAATAACAATGGGATGGTTTTTCTTTTTCTGTTATTTTATTATATATAGTCCAAAACGTAAGTTTAATAAATAATAAATTATTACGCACCCATTTACTGTATAAATCCACCCTATATATCATTTTACTCCTCTAAACATCCTTTTAAAAAGTCTATACTACAATGTACCCTCTCATATTCCTCGTAATGTGCACCCAATCCCTCACGATTCCCCTCCCAACTATTTGGAGTCACACTCTCAAGGAAATGGATCCTCACCTTCTCTTATTTATTCATGATTCTTTATTATTTAATGTCTTATATTTCAAATTCAAAATGTTTTTATTTTCATTTTTATTTTCATATTACATCCCATTCTATTTAAAAATTATGAGAAATCTCTATAACACTCTTCAACCAATTTTCGGAAATTTTTTTTGACAATGTTTTCCTGTCGGAATTTCACTATGATTTTCCATTCCAAAAAAAACTATGTATTGAAATACATAGACATTTCCTATGAAGGGTTTTTTCCATTATACACTTATAAAAAGTTAAAATGGTAAATACTTGTTTTTTTTCTTAATACCTTGATCATGGAGAATATTATTATAATAAATGAATCCATATTGTATAATATATGCTACACAAATGAGAATGATAATGAAATTAAAATGATGTGTGTGCCCAAAATTATGTAGTATCTCAATGCATTGGGTAATGTTTTATATCACTATAAATCTTTCTGTGATAATTTTAAACATAATTCCATTATAGGAATTTTCATATATTGATTTCCAATAAGTTCTCCATTAAATTATTCTATTTTAGATTTTTTTTATGTTTTTTCACCATTTCCCATGTTTCATTCATGATTACCATGATATATCATTTCTCATTTATCATGTTTATGATTCCAGTGAAATTTATGTACCATTAATATTACTATTTAATATCTTTTATTATTCATATAATTTTATTCCATACTTTTTTTTGGAATTATAACTCCCCAGTTTTTTTTTTGGTTCCCTGGTGTAAGGACACAACCCCAGTTAAATAGATTTGGTGCCTAAATTTATTCCATTGAAATATAAACAGGGAATTTTTTTCCCAAATGAATGAATATTTATTATCTTTGGAAAAAATGATTCATACATAAGTTCAAAATTAAAATGTAAACATAAATACAACAACAAAAATAACAACTTTTTAATCACAGATAATATCCTAGATTATCCAGTAAATTATTTCATAATATAAATATTCAAAACATAAAGAACATATAACATACGAATAATGTGAGCATACAATCTCAATAAGTCTAAATAATATTGTGGAAGAAAAGATAAAAACAAGGAATATTGAATAACTATAATTTTATTCCTTTTAAAATATAATTTACAATAATATGACATGAATGAAAAATTATTAATTAAACACATATAATATATTTATTTATAATATAATTGTCAAATAATCATATGTACTATCAGTATCTAGTTTCATAATGAGGTAATTCATAATTTCTAACATTCTGAAATATATCATTAAGGCCTCCTCCAAGACATATGAAAATGATTAAGTCCTCTACCAAACCAATATTTAAAAATGGGAAAGGAATCAATCATGTCCATGCCAAATTTCTCTCACGAAACATAACAATTAATATAGTGGATATAGAGGAACCCTCCCATCACTTATTATGTCTAATTAATTCATTATTTTAATGGGAATAAATTTAATCAATTTATAGATTCGTATTGAAAGTGACATAGGAAATGTAAACATAAACACTATCCTTTATGAATAACCTGGTGAAAAGTTTCAAGATAGCACAGAATTAGTCAAAGTAATCATAAACCATTCAATTAAATATGGTAGATTATATCATATAATATTATTCCTAGTTAAACATATGATTCAGTAAGAGTTTTTAAATGGACAAAATAAATGTTTTAAAATCATTGAGTAATTCTTCAGATAAATACTCTTTTACTTTGAAAAGAAGAGTTATTTTGGAATAATATTTGTATAAAATGATAATTTAAATTATATAGTTTTATTATAGTAAAATAATTTAATTTTTAAAAATAAGTGTTTCTAAGAACATATTATTGAGTGCCCTTGAAAACACCTATGAATTCGAAAAATTCCATTGAATCAGGGTTGAATTTTGCGAATGATTTTTGAAATATCACATTAAAACACATATATCTCCATTACATAAATACAGATTATAGATGGTACAAATATATAGAAAAATCACATATAATTTATGATGTGTTCATAAGAAAAAAAAATAATTTTATTGGGATTACTAGAGATAAAGAGTAACCGGAAACAAAATGGAGGTTCAGGTAGAAAAACCTTCCCTTATGTCTGAATATGTTCGGCTCCTAAACATAAATTCCATTAATATAAAAAAATTAAGAAGTTATTAATAACATATTATTCATTTATTTGTTTTTTATAATTTTATTATGTTTCTCTATGGTCTTTTTTATGTTTTAATAGATTCAATATTATTGTTTTTGAGTGCCCATAACATCAGTTTCTATGATCGGTTCCTTTTTATGTATGCTAATGTAATTTTTGAATTGAATTACATAATTTATATTATAATTTGTTAATTTTTATACATAATTTTAAATTATAATATAAGTAATTTTGGTTCATTATGATATGATGAATTATTAAATAATATTTTACTTATAAATGATTGGATTAATTTGGGGGTGTTTGGTCAACACGAACCCATTTTATTTAGTTAATTAATACCATATGTAAAAAACAGATTCTAGAACCATAATTAAGATATATTAAATATATAATGATTTGATTCAATTGTAAACATGGTTCTATGAATATAATTTAAGATGGTAATAGAACATGGAAACCCGCCGTCCTTGACTGTGATAAATTAACACATCTGAGATGGTGTTTTCATTATTAGTATAAAAGGAGGGTAAATGAGAGATGATGATGAATTATTCCATTATAAAAAAAAATTAAAGTATATGTATGGTCCTAGAGTTATCATATCATTTGGATGGAAGGATATGAGAAAAGAAAAATAATGATAGGAACTTGAATGAAATTAAAATAAATAACAAGGGTAATTTGCCTCTTGAATTTAAATTACATGAGATCCAATTTAGGGGAAATGATTAATCATTTTTATGAGAACAAGATATGTGGAAAATTGGTTGGATAATTGGTGTAGATTTTTTTAGAATTTACAAAAGGAACATGGCTTGTGAGGATTCAAGAGAATAGGCAGTGGTGGGTGGATTTTATAGTGGAGGAGAGGAGGGGTTTTCCATTATTTTAATCATTTTTATTTTGTCTCAAGAAAATGAATATTCCTGATGATTGTGACTACAAAAATAAAATACATGTTAGTTCAATCAAATGATCATCAAAATCATCGATGACTCATGTATAATGCAGAAATTAATTTATTCATCATATTTCCTAAATTAAAAATTTTACTATTTATAAAATAATCATATATTTTGTAAAAATAACAAAAAATCACTCCAACCATTTATTGATGGGTAGAATTTGAAAATTAAATCTATCTAATCAGAATAATTTTCTAAATATGATAAATTATATATATTAATAAAACTAATGTTTTCTTGAAAAATAATTTTTTTACATTTAAAACTGATTTCATAATACTCTCAAAAAATAATTGAGGTGTCATAATATTATAATAATTGAATTGAGAAAAAAATATTTATTGAAGAATTATATTTAAATAAAATTTCATAATTTTTTTAAATTTATCATTTTATTTCTTATATTTATTACTTATAAAATTATCAACACTGAATTAGTAATTTTCAAAATATTCACTCTCATTTATATGGTCCATATATTTAATTTAAAATCAAATGGTTGAGGTTACTATTTGAGATGGTACATTAATATTCAAACGGTCAATATACTATTTTCCATAAAATAATGTTGATTATATTAGTCCTTAAATATTTTTTTGATAGAAACTGTGTGTGTTTGTTTTTTATGATTCAAATCTCAGAACCAAAAAAAATGGATCTAATGGCCAGTTTATAATAATATCGTATTAAATTCTGTTATTTTGTATCCCATTAACAAAATGTTGAATACATTCTATAATAAATGTATGTATAAATTTTTTAATGTTATATACTTCCCCTTAAAAAATATAGTCCTCTAAATTACATGAATGTTTCCTCATTAAAAGATTTTGTTAGGTCTTCATCAAATGTTCATCAGGATCCCATGATACCTCCACAATTTTATGATTTTTTAATGTACCTTTACAAGCTGAGTAATATGACTCCATAACATTTTTCATTAATTTCTAAAAACTAGATAGTTTTATCACAGTATGATATATCAGGTTCCTATTATATATCATTATAAATAAGGACATGCATTGGGTATGTTTTATACTTTCTCGAAAATGAGACATGAATCACATTGTGTACATTATCCAGACTATGTATCATTTTAAGATGATAATTCAATACATTAATTTAATCTTCAATCTGAATAGGAAAAATATATTAAGGGATCAGTATCCCTTACATCAACAATCATATAATATAGTTCTATGTTGATACTTTTAAGAAATCATGATCACCCACCTGAAATTTAAAATAATTCCTCTGAATATCAACATAGCACTTTTCCCTACATTGGTATTCCTTTATATGGGTTGGAATATTATTTACCGTATTTTTTGTTCCCTCTACAAGATATAGACCAACAGACTTCATTTCACTGACATTATCCAATCATGTTGGTGTTCAACAACTACTTCCATGTAATGCTTCATGTGGTGCCATTTGAATTATATAATGTAAACTATTATTATAGAAAAACTCCAAAAAAGGTAAATAATAATCCCACATACCTTGAAAATCAAGTCATCATGATCACAACATGTATTATAATGTTTGGATCATCCATTCAAATTTGATCTCTGTTTTGGGAGATAAGCAATAATCATTCCAAGCTCAATATCAAAATTGTTCTAAATAATATTCTATAATTTTGATGTAAATTGTGTATCATGATTAGACCAACTATATAGAGTTGATCCATGAATTTTAACAACATCATTGATTTAGAGTCTTGAAATACACTCTAGTGAAAAATCCTCACTTATAGAAAGGAAGTGTGTAAATTTTGTATGTCATCCTACAATTACCCGTATTTCATCATTCATTCATGGATATTTGTAAAGTCCAATGACAATATAGATGGTGATATAATCCCATTTTCATTTAGGAATAGTTATATGATTCATTAATCATCTAGGATTTTTTCGTTCATCCTTTACTTTTTGACACACTAAACATATTCATACTTAATAATCAATTTTACTCATCATGTTTTCCAACCATTAATGTTCCTTAAAATATCTATATATCATAATGATACTTGGATGCGTATAGAAATTTGAATAATTGGAATCATCTAACAACTCCATTTTTTTGGGAATAGCAAGAACAAAATATGCTTCTGAAACATCCAAATTCAATCATAAATGATGAAATCTACCAACATCAAATATTTGACAAAATTAATTTTCATCTTATGATTCTTATCACCATGATGAGAAATTTTAATCCTTTCTATTAAATATGTTTGGGAAAGGAACTACAACGTTAATTATGTTTCACCTTCTATGGTGATTCACATTTCTATCCTTTCCAGATCCATGTATATAGGTTCATTGTTAATTATAATTTTGTATTGAACTCTATGATCCTTCATACACAATGAATCAACTCACTTATTTTCCCCCATTGGTGGTAGTGTATGGAAAAATAATAATCTTTGAGGAGCTCAATCCATATCAATTACCTCATGTTTAATTTTTCTTATGAGAATATGTATTTCAAGATTTTATAATCAGTATATATCCCAAATATTTCACCATCGTAATAATGTCTCTATATCATTAGAGAAAATATTACTCATACTAACTAAATATCTCGAGTTAAATAGTTCTATTTTTTAATTTTTAAATTCCATGATGCATAGGAACAAAATATATCATTATGAAAAAGGATATAGACAAGCTCTACCATTAACACATTACCTATAGATCAAAAAACCCATCATTTCTCTATGGTAGATTCAGAATCTATGCATTCAAGAATCTCTTATTTAATTCTACAAAATATTCAAGACATTATTTTTTCCATATGAACATAACCCCTTTATGAGTATGTTTGGATAATGGTTTGGATAATCATGTGATTTTATGAATGAAACATCGATTATATTATGTTAAACCAATAAAAAAATATAGCTCGGTTGTGTTCATTATTGTAGGACATTATTGAATAGCCTATTTTTCATAATATCAAATGGATATTCAATACTTATAGAAAATATATCCGAAAAAAGAAGCTGATTGAAGCTAAAATTCACACTTGGTACACATCCCATAAAATTCATTTATTGTATGTGTCATTAAAATAATGTGAATTTTATTTTCATTATCATTTTATCTTTTAGAGTATACCATGATATCATCAATAAAGACAACATCAATGTCATTAAAAAAATATTTGAAACGAAAATAAATTAAATCCATGAAGAAAGAGGGTGTATTATTTTGTCCAAAATGAATTACTATAAACTCGTAATGTCCTTACCATGTTTGAAATATTTTGTTTGGAATATCATCCTTCATCATATGCATCTGATGATATCTAGGTCGATGGTAAATCCTTAAAAAATATCGGGCTCCATGAATTTATCAAATAAAACGTTAATTTGAGTTAGGGGATAATAGTTTATTATGGTTATAGAAATATCTCCATGTAGTTAGTGCACAACCACAATGATCCATATTTATTTTTAATGAAAAACTAAAAGGATAACCATGGTGAAACACTAGGGTAAATAAATACATTATCACTAAGTTTCTCTACTTGTTATTTCAGTTCAACTAATTCCCCAATGGTTATTTAATAACATGTCTTTGGTATTGGTCTTGAACCAGGATTTCAATTAATTGGGAAATAAGATTCCCACTCTGGAGGATGTCCATATAAATCTTCTGAAAAAACATCAATAAATTCTATAACAGTAAATGAATACTCAATTTTAACATTTCATTCCTCACTCGTAGATATCGTGTTTCGATACTCGTCAAGATTAAAACTAATTAGAGATACTAAGGATGTATCTATATTAGAAAAATGATTGTGATGTTACTACCCTAATGATAAGGGATTCCACATAATGCTACAAAATTTTAACTTCCTTATTCTTAAAATATATGTTTGCATCATAATTTGGAAAATGATCTGTACTAAGGATTATATAAAAGTAGATCATGTGTATGATGATAAAATAGCAGACAAATCTTGTTTATCTGCTATAATGGAGATTTTCTAACATTTGTTTAGTTGATACTTCCTTTTGCAGTTTTGAATAATAACTCCTTTATTAAATAATTTTAGATATATATAATTTTCTAGGAAAACATTGAATATATAAACTAATGTGATGTTCTATAATCAAATAATGTATTGGATATTTTTTAGGAAACTGTAAAATTTCATTCCACAACACCATTAGAATCATCAACCATAGTAGTTGTGGTAACATAATCACGGGCTTGCACCATTGTCCTATTCTGAGGATTGTTTCATTTATGCTTTGGAAAATCAATGGAATAGTGACACATCTACTTATAATTATAGAATTGATCTTTTATAACTTCATTATTTACCTTGAAATCATGAACATTAATTAATTTTTTCCATATTTGTAGAACACACATTTCCCTTTTAAGTAAGAACTAGGGTGTTTCCTTCCACAGGTATTGCATGTTAGAAAATTAAACTTTTAATTATTACCATTATCAATTATATCATATACAACACTCATCTTCTCTTTCTCCCATTTAGAGTCATATGATATATATAATTCAATCTCTATCTTAATAGCACTTGAGACAATGTCTTCAAATGATGAATAACATTGGGAGAATATTTCCCTTCAAAGACATGGTTTAAAATAGTAATATAATCAATAAATATTTCTCTTTGGACTATTTATATGGTCTACAACAACACATGATAACAATTTAAATTTGGCATCATACTGTGTAATATTTTTATACACATTCTTTAAGAGAAACTGGAATTTCTTATCCATATCCACTAGATGTTCACACTAGATTATTTTCAAGGTAAATTTACATGAAATCACTTCATTAAATTTAATTTATTTCTTCCTCCTCCACTGTGTTTTGAATTAATTACCACCATTGATCTTCATCTCCTGATTAATGATAAATCTCCTTGAAAAAAAATCTAACTTTCGTTACATCCCAAAGCGCGAGAAATCATCTCTAAAGAACATATCCACTACACTAATGTGAATAGTTATGTAGTCCCATTAATTGATTAAGGTTTGTGTCTCATATAGATGACTAATATTTCTCCTCTATGGGGTGGATCAAGATGATCTATATAGGTAAGGATTTTGTACATCACCTGAGTTATTTTTCCACGTATATTAATATTTATTCCAATAGCAGTTGTCTCTCTAGAGACAACATAATAATTTATCATAGTAGGGAAATACCTACATGGGATAAATGTTTTAATTTGGATTCCATTAATTCCACTAGTATACTTTTCTAAAAAATGGAATATTCTATATTAGATTATTAATCATAGTGTATTTTTTCAATTTTTAAAAATAGAAAAGAAAAAACTGAAATCTGATCAATTTTTAATCTCATAATCATGATTTTGTAGAGGAAAATTTTATATTAACATCCTTTATATGGTTTTTAATGAAAATTTAAATTATATTATGTATATCCCTCATGAGTGTCAAACCAGGTGCGGATTAATCGTTGTTTTCATGTATCATGATACCATAGGACAAGATCAAAACTCCTTGTCAGTGTTTTGACGCCTACGTACACCTATTCCAGAACCATGTCCATTTGTAATGTCCATATATTGATATATTTTCTATAATGGTCCACATAATCTATTTCAAACGGAAATTGCATAATGTTCTTGTTGTTTATCCTCAAATAATATCTTAGGGTTTTGTTCCCTACTCTATGAATTGAAAATGTATTTTTAAAGTATACTTCTAAAATTTAGTTGATACCAACTATAAGGAAGAAACCCCTATATCATAAAGTTGTTTCCATAATTTAATTCATTGATTATAACCTAATAAGTCATATACTAAAGTAATGAATAACTTAGTGTCTTTTTAGAACAAGATACATACATAATTTCATCATTATAAATTGAAAGGAAATTCAACAACATACAATCACATTGTGAATAACACATAATATCATTGTATGTCCTTGCAAGTAATTCATAATATAGTAATGAACAACCTGGGGAAAATAAAACACCTGAAAGGGCTGATATCATAAGATCATTAATGTTAAATAATAAATTAGAATAAAATGTAAACACTATCCTTGATGAAAAACGAAAAATGCATGCCTTCAAAAATATACATAATCATAATATGAGATGAATAAAAAGAGATTAAATAATTCCATAAAACCTGATCATGAATATTCTACCACTTGAATAATCACATTATATATCAATATCTATAATCAAAATAATGGAATGCATAAATATGTAAAATATGAAACATATTGTCAAGGACATATCAAAGACATCTGAAAATGATTAAACCCTCAGTTAAAACCATATTTGATAATTGGAAAGGCCTCAAAAGACTCTATATCTCTTTTGTCACATGATACCAACCGATTCATCAAGGGGAGTTAGTAGGCCCCACAAATACTTTACAAAGTCCAATGCATTACTCATATGAATGGAGATAAGCATAATAAAATTTTACATTAATAATTAATCTACCATAAGAAACATAAACATAAACACTAATCATTCCAAGTAACACAATTAATGGTATCATGATAGCTCATCCATAGTAAAACTAATAGTAAACCATTCAATACAATATGGAATATTATATGAAAATATATTATTCCCAATTATAAATAATATTCAAAAGGAGTTTTGAAATTTTAAAAATTACTCTTATAAAATCATTGAGTAATTCGGGAGATAAAAAATATATTACAAAGAAAATAATAGTTCTTTTACAAAATTATTTGTATAAAACCATAACTGGAATAATATATTTTCTCATAATAAAAAGATATATATTAGAATATTTATTATTGTCAAAAACCGATTATAGAGTGCCTTTGAAAATTGATATAATATGATATATTTCCTTCAATCGGTCTTGTATTTCAAGAATGTTTTTGAGGTAACCATTTAAAACATGTATATATCTATAAAATAAAAAAGATACTAGTTGGTAAACATATATAAATAATTAAGATATAATTTATTCTGTGATCATATGAATAAATAATTATTTTATTTGTATTAATAGAGACAAAGAGTAACCCGAAATAAATTAGATGTTCAGGTAAAAAACTCTTACATTATGTATGTATATTTTTTGATATTGAAAATAAAATCCAATAATACAAAATAATACTTATTAATAAAATAATTAAGAAACTATTAATCTTGTATTTTATTTAGTATAATTTTATTATGATAGTTTATGGTTGTTTTATGGGATAATAGATTAAATATCATCGTTTTTGAGTTCTTATTTAATTAGTTTTCATGATCATTTCTTTTTTATGGATATTGTAACGCCCCGACCCTAATTACCTAGAGTCGGTGCATTATTACATAACATTGGCATAATCATGAGAAAGATCAAGTCTCGAAATACCGATTAGTTTAGTAGCCTTGGAATAACTAGATACATCCATAAATTTTTACATTACATCATAAAAAAACATCTTGTCTTCATATCCCCTCATACTATCCCTGCAGGTCATTCATAAATTAATTCTTCATAATCCTGGGAAAAATAAAACATTGAAAGGGGTGAGCTCGGATGCTCAGTAAAGATAACATTATAGCAGAAGATTTCATAAATAAGCATAAACACTTAAGGCAATTTATAACTAAAACAAAAGCTTTTTAAATTTAAACTTCAGCATAAAATGGCGAAGGTAAAATGAAATAATGCCATTTACTTACTCAAATGGATATTCTACTAGTCGAATGATCACATGCAATATCAATAACCACTTTCATAATGATGGAATTCATAATGCCAGACTATCATAACCACATAGCCAAGGCCTCGTTCCAAGACTACAAATAAGATTTTGCCAAGGCCTTGTTCCAAGACACTAGTTTGTCTCATGAGACCTACCGATGCATCAAGGAGCTATAGCGGGCTCCACCCGTCACTTATTAAGTCCAATGCATTCCTCATATGAACAGGTTTAAACATAACATAAACATTCGTATTAAAACTAGCATACGAATTGTCAATACTTTAACCACAAACCATGAATGGTATAAAAATAGCACATCCATAGTCAAACATAACTCATTCGATACAATATGGAAGATTTTATTGTATCACATTAACCTCAATCAAGAATAATGAAGGATGTTGACATAGATGAAATTAATCATCAAAACTATTTGAGAGAAATATCCCCCTTTTTCTTGAAATCATTTAAAAGTCACACTATTTGTAAAGAAGCCATTTAAAAATAGAATTTTGAATCAAAGTGTCCCATACCACATTGAAACTTTTTTAAAAGGAGTTTTAATTTCTAAACTTTAATGTCCATATAAATAAATCCTTGAAACCATTTTTAAAACATGGACATTAATGAGAAAGATTTATATGAATAAGTCTTTAAAACATTTAAAAATGGTATTTTAGTTAGAGATTATAACCAAAAGAGAGACAATTGAATACAAATAATTAAGGTAATCAGAACTTTGTAATATCATGAGAATAAAGGGATTCATGATATACTACTTCAAAGTACATTATATACACCACATAAAATTGATTTGGTGTATATCAACAAAGAAGTCTCAATGGAATGTAAATTGAGATGAAATCTCTCATAAAGGCCGTATCCTTAGGTTAAGGATAAATCAACGACTTAATTATGTGTGAAAAATATAAATACACTAAATATGATTGGATATTCAGTGTAAAACAATCAAAGGATATTCACACATATTCTTGTAAAAACAACACCAACGAATTGGATGTTTAACTCAACAAATGGTGAATGAGTTAAAATTACTCTTATCAAATTCATATCAATGACTTGAGAATTATCAATGGAGTGATTATGTGTATCAAACTTATATCCACAGGAAGGGGAGTGGAAATTATGACATAATCAAATGAATAGTGATTTCACACATAATCTTGGGGTAATATAATCAATGAAATATGCGTAAAGCCAAATGAGTGAAAATTGAAATTTCAAATTCCCTTATCGATTACGTAACTTTCGAAACATACACCCATGAAAGAAGTATCATACCATGATGATGTAAATACCCATAAATTAAAGTATATTACACAATGAATTCAATCATGGGCAGTACACATATACCACATGCAATAATTAAGTGGTGAACAATAGAATTCTCACGAAATTAAAAGTGAGATTAGAAAATCCCTTACTTTGTACTTTTTCCTTGGTCGATGGTAGGTTTACCTCCTGTATAATGGTAAAATAATTGTTATTGAATAATACAAGAATCATTTACTTTAATATGATATCATATATGATCTTTTAACATTGATTTGTTAATAATATCTTAGTATTAACGCCGTTTCGGGTGTTAACTTACTCATTTTCTTTTATATGTTTTGTTACATAAGTCATGTTTGTTGTATCTTATTCATATCCATAATGATATCAAGTCCTTAAACATCATTATTAATTCATTAAATGATAATTATACTTGAATGGATACGATGGAGAATGAATCTCATCGCGTTCGTGGAGACGGTAGTCCGTACGTACACACGAACGCTACTTCCATTTAATTTTTTATTTTAAAAGAATCGAATCCAAATGATACATAGGTGTATTACTATTCCAGTATAATATAATATTTTATATATGTTACTTAAGTTCATTAACACCATCCTTTATACGTTCCATGTGTGGTATGAACGAGTCATATCATTTTAAGGGTGCGGTAGTCCGCACTTCCTCAAATAAAATTATCGTATGTATATACAACATGAAACGAATAATGGTATGAAATAAAATGGAATTAAAGAAGCTTATATATAAAATATATATCATTAATATCATATTTAATTACAGTTCCATCATAATGGCCACCATGAGAGGCGGTAAGATGTTTTTGAACAATCATCGTTTCGTGAGGCGTTAGTTTGCCATCCACAGAAACATTATGTTCATCATCCATTAGATGGAGTTGTGTGTATGTTTAGTTTGAATACTTCTTATAACAACATCCTAGTATATTGAGGATACTGGTGTTGTTACAAAAGAAGGGAAATAAAAAGAGTTTGGGGGTTGAAGAAGCAAAATAAATGAAAATAATTTAAGAGAAATCGTTACCTTTAATTTAGGTAACTCACTTTGGTTGGAACCAAAGGACTTTTTGAAATGCTTTATGGCTAAGGGGAAGCTTCAAGGAGGAGGAGAGGGATGTGGGGAGATTAGTTGGGCAGAGTTTGGACGAGCCAAGTGGCTTGAGAGGTGTGAGGAAAAGAGAAGGAGGAGTTCCCTTTTATAAGAGGGGTGAGGGGCACCTTTGGAAAAGCTAGAAATATTAATTTATAATAAATTCATATTCGGTTTCCAAAAGCTCCAAAGTTGACTATTCAAAGGATGAGGTGGGGATAGGTTGAAAACAACTCATCCAATAGAATTTAGACAGGTTTGGGTACTTATAATAACCTTATCTTTTAGTATTAACTCTAAGTTAATTAGTTTCACTTTTACAATGTCTCTTTGTATTTTTATATAATATGGTTAATAAACTTACTATATACATCCAAGAGACCCCCAAGTGGTCCATTAATGATTAACCTATCATGATATAAGTCTCTTGGACGATCCTTAGATTTTTAGGAATTTAATATCAATTAATAATATAATATTTGTTTTAAGAACACTTTTATGTCAATTTTGACACTATTCATTAGATGATTTTTGTGAAACTCATAACAGATTGATTATTTCGAACAAAGTCAATTAAATCAATCCTAATATATCCTATTATCCTAGAAAATTAGTTTAATTCATTAAAAGTGTCATATTATATTTATTTGGGTATTTATAAAATCAATTATTTTAATTTTTCACTATTATATTAATTACTGCATCATCATTGTGTCATTAATATTTTACATTATCTGATGTCTAAAAAGTATAAATAAAATATCATTATGTAGGAAATCTTTTTATCTTTCTAATGAATATTTATAATCTAAAATCCAACATGTATAACCCTATGTAACAATTGTTTTGCTAAAAGATATATGCTTGTGTCATTTTTGTATTCATTTTAACTTAATTAATATAAAGTGTCATTATCACTTACATGTGGATCCATGGGGTCCCAAAATTTACCCAAAGATGCCCATGGTCGACCATGTATCAACCAATAGGGTTACGATACGTTTTAGGGTAATTTAGTATTATTATAATATTATTTTTTTAACCCTTATTTACCGGATTTACCCTTAACCATGGTAAATAAAATATTTACCGCAGTAATTATTCAAAATGTCTAAAAATAAAAGTTACCTATTTACACAATTTGAACATCCTGATTCCAAATATGGAATCAATTTTTCTAAATTCAAAACACAGAAGTGGCAGAAATTAATTTAAAATTAATTCCCGCTGTCAAAACAAAAAGCGTGTTTTTAAGAGATAATAACTATCAAAAGATTGACACTTGTTTATGTTCGGTTTAATTGTAAAATTATGTCCAATGACCAACATTATATTAAATGGTAAAAATATATTCTAAATATACTTTAAAACCACTCATATTCACAATTTATCACTATTAATTATTTTGATTAAAAAAGTTGTTTTTAATTAAAATTTAGTAATTTTCACTATTCATCAAAATACAAAAGTTATCCGAAAAGTACCAAAATTTCACCCTAGGCTAATTTCAATATTCCGAATCCAAAAATGAAGTCCATTTTGAAATATAAAATATATATAATTTCAAAAAGTAGGTATTACTATTCATAACGGCTAGTTTGATTGGTTGTGGTGTGTTAAAATCTCGAAGTTGCGTACAATGCACGTCATTGCATTATTCGAAAGGAAACATACCGAGGAAGCTTTGGGTGTTACATTCTCCCCTCCTTGAATAAATTGCGTCCTCGCAATTTTTAAAATTTTTCTTGGGAATATAATGGAAAGTCCCACATCGGGAAAAGAGTCAATAAAACTATCACTTTAAAAGAAAGAAAGAGAGGTATAAGGGTCATCCAAGATAACCCATACTAGGATTCCATGTAAGAAAGCATGGATATGGATGATAAACTAAGTGTCAAGTTCTGATGGAGAGGGATAGAAATCATGATCAGGAGAAAGTTAACAATGAGAAAACAACAAACTTGTGTTGGGACAAATGACCATTAGTCTCCTAGTAGGAAAGTAAACGGACAACATTTTTTTTAAGTTACATTACATAAGGAAGAGGAATTCATTTATGATATTGACTAAGAACATTATGATATATACTTACATTTTAAGTATATTTTCATTCTTTAATAAATTTCCACCACTAACTCATTTTTTTTAAACGATGAGTATTCAAGAAGACTTGGTCACACTGGAAGAGATAGAATAAACTTCTATAGAATCACATGATCCATGAAGGATAAACCATATATTTACATTGTCTTTGAAGATTAATCAAAAACAAAATGGTCAGTGAATGATCTAATGATTCCCCAAAAAAATATTCATTGAGATAAATATGCACTAATCTTAATTTCTAAAATTAAACCAACAATACCCAAAAGTTAAATAGATACCATTCAATAACCAATTGTCCTTAAAATCCTTTAATATAATCCAAATTAATATTGAAACCCAAAACATAGAAGAATTTGATTATGTAGTCTCCCATGTTAAATTGTATCTCCAAATGACATCAGATACTCTTAAAGTCACATATTCAAAAGTAATTAACCTAATCACATATTCTCTATTATAGGTTAATCATTTCCATAAATAACCCAAATCACTATAAATCCACAATAAAAACGTAGATAAAAATCTATCATTAATCCACAAATGAAACCCCATAGTATTCTATTTTCCTTGGGCATATAGTGTTCCCAACAAAGCGAACATCTTCCAAAATAACATTTATCACTTAATCACCAAATCATTTTCCTATACCAAGGGTATTCTTTTGATATGAAATAAGAACCCAAATCAACTTATTATTGATCAATAAAATCATTTAACTAAAAAAAACAATTTATACTAACCAGGGACTTCACGTAGTCCAGTGGTAGGCGATAAATCCCAATCGCACTTTGGTTGTGGGTTCGATTCCCATAGCTTTGTCCAACGCGACGGGTTGTCACACGGTCTACGTGTTGTCCTTTTTCAAAAACTATATTTTATAATATTGCCAAAATGAGATAAATTCTTCAAAATACTATATCATAAATTTAACCACAAATGTTATACCATACCTTGAATCTTCATCCCAAATTAGAATAACTTATAATTCTCTCAAACCCCAATGATCATATAAATCCAAATGGTTATTTATACCTATATCCACAAGAGAAGAGACAATTATTCCTCAAATATCATTCTCACATGGAAAACTGCGGGGTTACAAATACAAGAGAAAATTATTCCATAGTAAACCCATCAACAAGGAGTGCTAATACTTTTTAAACATTTCTCCAACCATTTATTCCCACATAGCTTCTTCTTTGACCAAGAAAATATCCTATAGAATAGGACATTCACTCGGGTAATGGCCAGGTCCCCTACATTTACGGCAAATGACTGTAAAAGGACTCTTGGGACCATTTTTATCTTCTTCCATAGTACTCTTCATTTTTCTTCGGCAATTCTTTACTTTATGTCCTTCCTTCCCGCACGTAAAACATTTCGTTGTCCCATTGAGACACTTTCATGGGTGTCTCTTTCCACATTTCCTGCATGATGAAAATTGAGGGTTCTTTTCTCCATGGTCTCCATTGCTGGAGCTCTTATCATTTATCACCTTTCTCTTCCTTGTTGAGTCTGGGAGTTGGTTAATATATATGTTGTTGATCATATTTTTGGAATACTGATTTGGCATAAAGACGATATCTTTTACGCCTATCAACATTCCATTTTGTTGCTCATTGCCACCACCGTTCCCATCTTGTACATCATTCTCAAAGTCACTATGACTTCCTTGGAATCCAGCCATTGACTAAAACCATAAAGCATTGTGTGAGTAATAGTAGTCGTAAAATCATTTAGAGATTAAAATGTCACCATATTCTCAATTTGAAACATATTAGGATTAACCAAGGTCATTTACTCTCATCTTATATATATATTACTTTAATTGGTTTGTAAAGAAAATGTAAATTATCCTAAGAATATCCCCCGGGAGTGTCGTAACCAAGAGTGCAGCAAGGCCCGTTGTCGTGCACCAGTTCCCGTTCGAGTCTAGCTCAAAGCGGTGTTTTCGGGTTTTACCCCTAGGTACATCTGTGCCAGAGCCACCTCTACCTGCTCGTATCCAGACAGGGATGTATTGCTCGGAAAACTCACAAAATCTCTACAATACCAACATTCTAGGAAGTTCTTTTATACTAATCCTCAAAGTTCATCTTAGGTCTACGTGCTCTAATCAGAGTTTATATAAATCTAGCTACCAAGGATTGTACTAAACTTCCTCTGATACCAACTGTAACGCCCCGACCCTAATTACCTAGAGTCGGTGCATTATTACATAACATTGGCATAATCATGAGAAAGATTAAGTCTCGAAAGACCGATTAGTTTAGTAGCCTTGGAATAACTAGATACATCCATAAATTTTTACATTACATCATAAAAAAAACATCTTGTCTTCATATCCCCTCTTACTATCCCTGCAGGTCATTCATAAATTACTTCTTCATAATCCTGGGAAAAGTAAAACATTGAAAGGGGTGAGCTCGGATGCTCAGTAAGGATAACATTATAGCAGAAGCTTTCATAAATAAGCATAAACACTTAAGGCAATTTATAACTAAAACAAAAGCCTTTTAAATTTAAACTTCAGCATAAAATGGCGAAGGTAAAATGAAATAATGCCATTTACTTACTCACATGGATATTCTACTAGTCGAATGATCACATGCAATATCAATAACCACTTTCATAATGATGGAATGCATAATACCAGACTATCATAACCACATAGCCAAGGCCTCGTGCCAAGACTACAAATAAGATTTTGCCAAGGCCTTGTGCCAAGACACTAGTTTGTCTCATGAGACCTACCGATGCATCGAGGAGCTATAGCGGGCTCCACCCGTCACTTATTAAGTCCAATGCATTCCTCATATGAACAGGTTTAAACATAACATAAACATTCGTATTAAAACTAGCATACGAAATGTCAATACTTTAACCACAAACCATGAATGGTATAAAAATAGCACATCCATAGTCAAACATAACTCATTCGATACAATATGGAAGATTTTATTGTATCACATTAACCCTAATCAAGAATAATGAAGGATGTTGACATAGATGAAATTAATCATCAAAACTATTTGAGAGAAATATCCCCCTTTTTCTTGAAATCATTTAAAAGTCACACAATTTGTCAAGAAGCCATTTAAAAATAGATTTTTGAATCAAAGTGTCCCATACCACTTTGAAACTTTTTTAAAAGGAGTTTTAATTTCAAAACTTTAATGTCCATATAAATAAATCCTTGAAACCATTTTTAAAACATGGAGATTAATGAGAAAGATTTATATGAATAAGTCTTTAAATCATTTAAAAATGGTATTTTAGTTAGAGATTATAACCAAAAGAGAGAAAATTGAATAAAAATAATTAAGGTAATCAGAACGTTGTAATATCATGAGAATAAAGGGATTCATGATATACTACTTCAAAGTACATTATATACACCACATAAAAGTGATTTGGTGTATATCAACAAAGAAGTCTCAATGGAATGTAAATTGAGATGAAATCTCTCATAAAGGCCGTATCCTTAGGTTAAGGATAAATCAACGACTTAATTATGTGTGAAAAATATAAATACACTAAATATGATTGGATATTCAGTGTAAAACAATCAAAGGATATTCACACATATTCTTGTAAAAACAACACCAACGAATTGGATGTTTAACTCAACAAATGGTGAATGAGTTAAAATTACTCTTATCAAATTCATATCAATGACTTGAGAATTATCAATGGAGTGATTATGTGTATCAAACTTATATCCACAGGAAGGGGAGTGGAAATTATGACATAATCAAATGAATAGTGATTTCACACATAATCTTGGGGTAATATAATCAATGAAATATGCGTAAAGCCAAATGAGTGGAAATTGATATTTCAAATTCCCTTATCGATTAGGTAACTTTCGAAACATACACCCATGAAAGAAGTATCATACCATGATGATGTAAATACCCATAAATTAAAGTATATTACACAATGAATTCAATCATGGGCAGTACACATACACCACATGCAATAATTAAGTGGTGAACAATAGAATTCTCATGAAATTAAAAGTGAGATTAGAAAATCCCTTACTTTGTACTTTTTCCTTGGTCGATGGTAGGTTTACCTCCTGTATAATGGTAAAATAATTGTTATTGAATAATACAAGAATCATTTACTTTAATATGATATCATATATGATCTTTTAACATTGATTTGTTAATAATATCTTAGTATTAACGCCGTTTCGGGTGTTAACTTACTCATTTTCTTTTATATGTTTTGTTACATAAGCCATGTTTGTTGTGTCTTATTCATATCCAGAATGATATCAAGTCCTTAAACATCATTATTAATTCATTAAATGATAATTATACTTGAATGGATATGATGGAGAATGAATCTCATCGCGTTCGTGGAGACGGTAGTCCGTACGTACACACGAACGCTACTTCCATTTAATTTTTTATTTTAAAATAATCGAATCCAAATGATACATAGGTGTATTACTATTCCAGTATAATATAATATTTTATATATGTTACTTATTTTCATTAACACCATCCTTTATACGTTCCATGTGTGGTATGAACGAGTCATATCATTTTAAGGGGGCGGTAGTCCGCACTTCCTCAAATGAAATTATCGTATGTATATACAACATGAAACGAATAATGGTATGAAATAAAATGGAATTACAGAAGATTATATATAAAATATATATCATTAATATCATATTTAATTACAGTTCCATCATAATGGCCACCATGAGAGGCGGTAAGATGTTTTTGAACAATCATCGTTTCGTGAGGCGTTAGTTTGCCATCCACAGAAACATTATGTTCATCATCCATTAGATGGAGTTGTGTGTATGTGTAGTTTGAATACTTCTTATAACAACATCCTAGTATATTGAGGATACTGGTGTTGTTACAAAAGAAGGGAAATAAAAAGTGTTTGGGGGTTGAAGAAGCAAAATAATTGAAAATAATTTAAGAGAAATCGTTACCTTTAATTTAGGTAACTCACTTTGGTTGGAACCAAAGGACTTGTTGAAATGCTTTCTGGCTAAGGGGAAGCTTCAAGGAGGAGGAGAGGGATGTGGGGAGCTTAGTTGGGCAGAGTTTGGACGAGCCAAGTGGCTTGAGAGGTGTGAGGAAAAGAGAAGGAGGAGTGCCCTTTTATAAGAGGGGTGAGGGGCACCTTTGGAAAAGCTAGAAATATTAATTTATAATAAATTCATATTCGGTTTCCAAAGGCTCCAAAGTTGACTATTCAAAGGATGAGGTGGGGATAGGTCGAAAACAACTCATCCAATAGAATTTAGACAGGTTTGGGTACTTATATTAACCTTATCTTTTAGTATTAACTCTAAGTTAATTAGTTTCACTTTTACAATGTCTCTTTGTATTTTTATATAATATGGTTAATAAACTTACTATATACATCCAAGCGACCCCCAAGTGGTCCATTAATGATTGACCTATCATGATATAAGTCTCTTGGCCGAACCTTAGATTTTTAGGAATTTAATATCAATAAATAATATAATATTTGTTTTAAGAACTCTTTTATGTCAATTTTGACACTATTCATTAGTTGATTTTTGTGAAACTCATAACAGAATGATTATTTCGAACAAAGTCAATTAAATAAATCCTAATATATCATATTATCCTATAAAATTAGTTTAATTCATTACAAGTGTCATATTATATTTATTTGGGTATTTATAAAATCAATTATTTTAATTTTTCACTATTATAGTAATTACTACATCATCATTGTGTCATTAATATTTTACATTATCTGATGTCTAAAAAGTATAAATAAAATATCATTATGTAGGAAATCTTTTTATATTTCTAATGAATATTTATAATCTAAAATCCAACATGTATAACCCTATGTAACAATTGTTTTTCTAAAATATATATGCTTGTGTCATTTTTGTATTCATTTTAACTTAATTAATATAAAGTGTCATTATCACTTACAAGTGGATCCATGGGGTCCCAAAATTGACCCAAAGATGCCCATGGTCGACCATGTATCAACCAATAGGGTTAAGACACGTTTTAGGGTAATTTAGTATTATTATAATATTATTTGTTTAACCCTTATTTACCGGATTTACCCTTAACAATGGTAAATAAAATATTTACCGCAGTAATTATTCAAAATGTCTAAAAATAAAAGTTACCTATTTACACAATTTGAACATCCTGATTCCAAATATGGAATCCATTTTTCTAAATTCAAAACACAGAAGTGGCAGAAATTAATTTAAAATTAATTCCCGCTGTCAAAACAAAAAGCGTGTTTTTAAGAGATAATAACTATCAAAAGATTGACACTTGTTTATGTTCGGTTTAATTGTAAAATTATGTCCAATGACCAACATTATATTAAATGGTAAAAATATATTCTAAATATACTTTAAAACCACTCAAATTCACAATTTATCACTATTAATTATTTTGATTAAAAAATTTGTTTTTAATTAAAATTTAGTAATTTTCATTATTCATCAAAATACAAAAGTTATCCGAAAAGTACCAAAATTTCACCCTAGGCTAATTTCGATATTCTGAATCCAAAAATGAAGTCCATTTTGAAATATAAAATATATATAATTTCAAAAAGTAGGTATTACTATTCATAACAGCTAGTTTGATTGGTTGTGGTGTGTTAAAATCTCGAAGTTGCGTACAATGCACGTCATTGCATTATTCGAAAGGAAACGTACCGAGGAAGCTTGGGGTGTTACAGATATTATTATAAAATTGTAATCGAATTAAAAAAATGTTGTTATATTTTATTAACATTCATATGGATTTTTAAATTATCATATTATTTATTTGGTTAAATTGGGTGAGGTTAAATCATTAGATACAATTTTAATTATAAACTCTTGGATTAATTTGGTTGTTTTTATATCTCCATGAACTAATTTTATTTTATAAATTAATACAACATGTAAAAAAATTATTTCAAAACATTAAATAGTATGTATTATTAATAGTATGATATGGTTCAACCATGAAAATTGTTTCATGACCAGAATTGAAGATAGTAATAGACATTGAAAATTCGGCATCCATGATTGTGTCAATATATCACCCTCTTATAGTGATTTAATTTCTAGTATAAATGGCTGGGAAATGAGAGATGATGATGAATTATTCCACAATCATAATAAAATTATAGTACATGCATGTTACTGGAGTTATTATATAATTTGGAGTAATAGTGGTGAGGAATGAAAAAGATTGTGAAATATATTAAAGAAATTAAAATAAAATTATAAGAAAAATTTACATCTAGAATCTATCTTCCTTGAGAGCCTCTTTATGGGGGATGATTTTTTATTTTGATGATAACAAGGGATTTTAGACATGTGGAGGATATTTGGAGAATAATTTAGCAGAATTTAGTCATGGAACAAGGAATTAGAACAGTGAGGAGAAGAGGGAGTGATTGGTGGCTATTGGGGAAGAGAAGAGGGGTTGTCAATTACATTAAATATTATTTTATTATATTTTATCAGGGATATGAATAGTAATTATTCAAGTGACACAAAACAGTAATAATTTCATGTGAGTTAGAACTAATGGTCCTTTACATCATACAAGACTCAAGCTTGGTGCTGAAATTTTTTTATTTAGCATAATTCATAAACTATCTAATTCCACTATTCCGCTAAAATTCAAATATTTACGAATAATACCAAAAATCCAAGATAACATATTTTAGAAATTTATAACTCATAAATGAACTCCACATTATCAAAATAATATTCTAAATAATTTTAATTATTTTTTTGAATTAAAATATTTATTCACTTGAAAAATACATATTTTAAATTTAAAACTGATTTTATAATACATTCATCAATTAACTGAGGTCTTATAAAATTATCCTCAATTGATAGAAAAGAAATATTTACTGAGGAAAAAGTTTTATGAAAATTAATTAAGTTTTAAATTATTTAATTAATTTTAAATTTTAAATTAATATTTATTACTCACAAAAATATCAACAATTATTAGTGGTTTTTAAAATATTCATTATCATGTATATAGTGCAAAAATTTAATTTATATACACATGGGTGAGTTTAATATTAGAAATGGTAAATTACTATTCATAAGGTTATGTTATTAATATTAAGTGTATGATACTGTTTAAAAAATATGTTTGTTGACTCTATGAGACTCTAAATATCTTACTGATCATATTCATTTATGTCATTCCTTTAGAATTAAAATCACAGAAGTGGAAAAATTTTATCTAATAGCCAGGTTATAAATATATCCTATAAATATCAATGACTTTTTTTCTTATAGAATCAGTGATGAATAAATTAAATAATAAATTTATTTTTAAAACCTCGGGGTGTTACATAAGTTTATACCATGCATTTTTAACTAAGAAGGAATATTATGAACATTTTGAAGTGGTTTTTAGTAATGATATTATATTCATTGTTTTATGTTGTTATGTAATGTAACTAATTACCAAATAAAATATAATTATTGACCATTAGGGTTTTATTAAGTGTAATACTATGTTTTAAATCATTTCATGGTGGGAAATACAAAGTAAGGTTTTCATTGTTGGTATCAAAGGACAAGATTTGTTATTTTGTAATTACGATTAGAAATCCCTAACAAAAACAACGAAGATATAACTATGTTTAATATAATAACCCTATTCATTGGTATGTTTACAATAAATAATTTATCAGGAAAATACATCCATGTATAGATACGACACGAAGATATGGATCGTGTTTGGAAGGATATTGGGATAAAACATAGAAATTTTTTGTTCTGCTATACTCAATTGGGAACTAGTTCATGAAGACCACCATTTATAAGAAATTGTTTTTACAATAAAGATGGATATTTTTTTAGTAATATCATAAAATATTTAAAAAATAATTATTAAGGGAAAAATATCCATAATAATATAAAAGTTTCAGTGAAATTACATATGTGGAAAGCAATACAATATCAAGATTTAAAATAAATCATTGGCATAGGGACCTGACCCATGGACCATGCCCCGAACCACAAAACCTTATTACCACCTCATCTAACTACATGGGTCCCATTAGAATATAGGTCAGGAAATAGATAATGGATAATTTTGATTTAAGTATTTAAATTCATATATTAATAAAATAATTGTACATTAAAAGTTGTATATTTAATGACATTGGATTCACATTCATGTTTTTTATTGTTTAAAAATAATCATCCAAAATTTTCAATTTAATCTATGCGATGGTCAGAAATAGGTGGAATCATGTAAACTATTAATGTGAATGTATATTTGATGACAACCTCAATGAGATTCTGAACCCAATGAGATCAGTAATCACAACCTTAATGATGATAATCTCTCTCCTGACATAGGTTCTGAATATAATCCAAGATCAGGAAGATCACCAAAATCCACCTAATAAACATCCCTCTTCAATTTATTACAGTATATGATAAATACATCCAAATTTTTAGGGATGACATGATATATTATTCACAAAAATGAATCAATTTTATTAACAGTAGATTCTATATCATTTAATATTATAAGTAAAATAAGATCCTCTCAATATTCTTTTATTAATATTTCTTTAGTTCTTCCTGATTAATCATGGACATTCGATATAATGTCTTTTATATTGGTAAAGATAAAAAAATAATTTAAATTGATAACTCAACCTATCAATCTTGAGGAGAAACATGAACTTCCTTGGGGAAAACATCATTGTGGTCCCTCGTAATGGGATTTTCATTGAGCATGATTAAATCATTTTTCAAATTATATTTATCATTATATTTTTTATTATAAAGAAAAAAATTACACAATTGAGATGATGATTTAGATAAAAATATATCCTCCAATTTAAGGTTTTAAAAAATTAGAGGAAGCATAGGGATGTGAAGAGTGATATCCCTTTTTTGATAGTCGATTTTTGGTTTGTATAATGATAACCATATATATATAATAACAAACCAAACTCTGCAATAGGTTGTAAAACAATATTTTTATGGTGATTCAATCCAAAATATTTTACTAGGAAGGAGTTATATACTTTTTATACAATAATTTCCCAATAATCTATTCTTATAGATAACACAATCTCTATATTTTGTGATGGTGTTCGAAAAGATCCTCAAATATTGCATTGTTTTTTTGAATGTTTAGAAAATGAATAAAATAGTTTGTTCTATATTATTTAATTAATAACCCAAGTACCTATTAGTACAAAAATATTAGGCTCCACCTTATTAGTCGTGAAAATCTTTTCCCATACCACCTCAAATGTTTTTTGTGTTGATATCCACCAATGACCCTTGGGTTAGCAAAACATTTTTCCTAATTTACATGTTCCAAGAAGAAGAAACAGTACACTACATGTTGATTATTGATAAAAAAATCCCTTATTATTTCTAATTAGTTGAATTATTCATATACCATTGGTAGTTATTTTCTATATTACACATTATTCTACAGTTGAATCATTTCTAGGTTCCTTTTAGATAGATCCCACGTTTCTTCTTCCTACTATTTTAACACATGTGATATATTTTTTTCATTCTATTATGGGTGTTATCTTTGTATAAAACCATGATAAACTCTATTTTCAATATTTATATCAATCCCCAATACACAGTTGTGATTATATGATAACCCTTTAATCATTGACATCACAAGTAACAATATATTAATATTTCTCAATGTTTCTAAAAATAAATGATTTTTGTAGGATATTATTTTTTTCCCAAAATAAGAGATACACCTTATGTTCAATGTTCCTTTAAATGCTGGGTGTGTATGAAGGAAATCTTATGTTTTTTTCTTCACAAGCATAGATAGGGTCGTCTAGTTTTTTCCTCACACTGGGGAAATCCGTCACCATCTTATTATGAAGATTAAGTGGAAAATATTTATTGAAAAATATTTTGAGGAAATATTATCAACACATGAAATAAATTTCATCATTCGAGTTATTTTTATTGATTAGTTTCCACAAATGATATGATTCCACCTCAAAATAATATAATGATGTTATAGACTCTTACAATTATATTTGTAATTTAATTTGGGAAACAATCAAATTATTGTACACATTGATTTATGGAATGGTTTCTCTTTCCAGCCATTAATAATGAAAAAAATGTATTATATGGGGATTCAATTCTTGTGTAATATAAATCTAAAAACAAAAAATGAATATAAGAGTATAAAATTTTAAGTGAAAATTATATCTTGTCTTGTCATTACCTAAATAAAAATCTATGTTTTCCATGGTGACATTATTAACTATAGAGTTATTACTAATATGTTGTAGTCATAATATCCATAAATAACTTGACCATTCTCTAATACCAAATAAAATGGACTAATAATTTTAAATAAATTTTAACATGATTTTATGCATGATTAGCTATTAAATAGAAACAAATAATCGTAAAATGTTTTGTATATGGATGAGTATATACATAATAAAAATAATGAAACTAAAATAAAAATAATAGTTATTTAATATTTATAAGGAGCTATCGACACAAATTGATCAGATAAATGTTCATAGGAAAACAAGGGGAATACATGAATAATGGAATGAGATTTACATATTAGTAATGTAATAAAGAATAAATAATAAATTATATCACAAGGGATAGATGACATAACATAAAGACATAAAATATTACATAACATGAATAAACATATTAAACCATAACATAAAAAACATGGGGTCACGTAATCATGGAATCTTATTAATTTTGAAGAAATAAAAATCATTACAGAAGCACTATACAATGAACATTAAACATGGTGGATCATGATTCAATTATAACAACCAAATATGGTTTTATATTTAATGTTATTTAACATTATGTTTATTTTCATAATTTTATATATCCATTAAGAATCTTAAAAAACCATTAATATATTATGTAATTTTAAAATCATTTCTGTAAAATTAATACTTACTTACACATTATAAATGGTATTATTTTATAAAATTTTTCCATTTAACTTATTAAATAATGAAATACAGTCCCATTTTGAAGAAACTATTTTAAAAAATCATATCAAGGTTTGGGATTTTGATTATTTTATCATATAGAGTGCAAACAGAATGTTTGTGAATGGGTAAATAATCCCCCAATAATTTATAATATAAACCACCCAATATACCACTAATATTCACTAAAAATAGTCAATAAACAACATTACTCTATATTAATTTCTCTAGAGTCATCCAATGGTTCCCAAAAAATCTTATGATGATCCTACCTATAAGTTCAAGTCACATGCTCAAAGAATGGTTTCTTTTGATTATTCACTTTATTCAAGTATTTTTATTATATTATGCTATTTTTATCTAGTTCCTAATGTTTTATTATTCTAATATGTATCCCCATTACATCATCTATGATTTATAAATGACTACAGACCTCTTCACTCTCATTAATTCAATCCATTAATAGCTATACATACATGTTATGCTATTGAAATGTCAACATAAATATCTACGAGAAAAAATTATATTGTTAATACATTTACCCATTTCCTATTAAATTTTTCAACTTTTTGAACATATAAATATTGGATTAGGGACATAAATATATTTATTACACACTTCTAGATTTAGGAATAAAATATTATAATGAATCAATAAATGTTGTATGATCTATGTGACATAATTAATAATGATAATGAAATTAAAGTGATGGGGTTTCCCAAAATTACATTGTGAAACAATGAATTGGGTAATGTTTTAGTCTCATGAGATGTCTTGAAAGGTATTACAGAGTGATACTAATTTACCACGGGACTTTCCCATCATTTGGTCTTGGAAGTTATCCTTGAACTACGATTATCAAACAATGTTTAAATTTATTTCCACATTTCTCAGGTTTCATTTTTATATATCATTCTATATCATGCATCATTGATAAATTATATGACTATCACACCTCTAAATCCACATTTATATTCCTATTTTAAAATCATATTAAAGTATTCATGTAATTCTATGTTTTCCTCTTACCAGGATTTATAACTCACCCATTTTTATGTATTTCCCTTAGTATTCCATGTAGTTTTAGGTGATATCATGTACTGGAATATTTCAGTAATGATGTTTTGTTTCTATTACAATTTGATTTAGAATAAAACAATCACCCAAATAAATGAGACATATTGATCTCTTAGGTTTTATTATGTTTAATTTTATGTAATAAGTCAGGAATAATAATGTAATAATTTGAAGGTTTTTATAAATAGTTTTCCATGGATATGAACATTTTTTGGATATTTTTATCTCCATAAGAGTGATAATAGTTCCCTAGTTGATACCTCATAGATTGTATTAGTAGATATATTGTTATACTTGGACAATAGTGACAGCATTTCACCTATGTGGGATAATAATAATAGACACAATCTTTTGTTATTGACTTTCAAATATGTTAGGACTGATTCTTAGTATTTCATTTATAGATCACATTGAAGTACTCTTATTGTGTATTGTATTTAGAGTTATTTGGGAGAGATACTAGGGATTATTTTTTAGATATCCCTATACAGGATTAGTGTACCTCTTACTAAATTCAAATAGTGAGTTTTATAGTAAAATAGTGAGAATCATATTCTTTTATCCAGGTATGCATCTATTAATCCAAATATGAAGATTGGGTTATACTAATATTGTGGTAATTTTTTATGATCCCCCATTTTAAAAATTATCATATATATAATGGTTTACAGTAGTTTCGAGTTACTATGATGTTAGAAAAGGATGGTATGGTATAATATGTGTCCTTAAGAAACCAGATCCCAACTTGTTATATTTGTTTATCAACATAATTCCTATTTAATTTTTATGACTACACATTTTTGTAATTGTATTAATTGATTGGGTTATTATTTAAAATTCATTGGCAGTTTCATGCTGAGCATTTATCCCAACCTTAAAAGGACTCCATTTCATTGTCATGTATTTTAAATGACTAATTATGGGGAAAAGAGAGATATTGTACTCAAGATGCTCATGGAGATCACCTTAGGGGATTTTTAATATTTTCCATATTCTTATGTTTTATTTTAATGTATGTGGTACTTTTATTCAAATGTTTTATCATCATCTTAACATGAACTCATAGTTTTATATTTGAATTTGGTCATATTATTAGTTTTTTATGATCTTTTTTTGCACTAAATTTTTCATATTACTGATTCTATTGTAGTCTATTTAATTATTATTATTTCCCCACAATGATACACCTATAATGAGAGTATAATCTCCCCACATTACAACCATTATACCCTCTCTATTAGTCATTATCTTATGGTATATGAAGAGGATCACTTTCGGAAATGTGGTAACCATTCTATCTACTTGTATGATATAATGTCCGGTCGGGAAGTAACAAAGTGGTAAGAAATCTGTTTTTATGTTGATGTACACTTTTTGGATGGTATAAAAGAGACCAAAAAAGTTTAGATTCTAGGTAAATAACTATGTATGGGATTGATTAACCCCTAAGTAAGAAAACGACTAAGTGGAAATGTATTAATTTAAATAAAAATGTGTTTAGACAATGATAAATCACAAAAGGAATATAATACCAAATAATGAAATAAAACATTAGTTTCCATGAACTAAATTACCATTGTAACTCTAAAAAATAATCTTTCATGTTTTCTCACATGATAAACCTCAGGTTTATATTTACCGCATCCCTAATAAAACATCTCAAATGTATCATTAATCAAAATATAAAATTACTATATAATATTTTAACATAGTGAACATTACGAAAATATCATGAATAAAATTTAAAAACTAAGATGAAAGGGATTATTTAACATGACTAATAATATCTCTAAAAATAAAACCATTAAAATGAATCACATTTCAACTATCAATATTATCTATATCAAACTTTCTAGTAGTATAAATTTAACATGTTATAAAATCATATATCATCCAAAAAGTATATTATATACTCAATTGAGTATCAAAATTACATTACATAAAACATTATAAGATAGTATTTATACCATTAAACATAAAATAAAAAATAAATATATAAAACCATGATGGTATCCATAAAATTTATGTTAACCTCATATAACACTGTACATGAGTCCAAAATTAACATAATTTTGATTCTATATAAAATTTCACAATCATTTACTATTTTCTATAAACCCAAATGTATAATAATATTCATTAAATATTATCTAAATAAATTTTGGTCCAACCAGTATCCTATTTGAAGAATTAAAATAAAATAATATTTAACAATATATTTATAAAATATAATCATTATTAACCCATTATATGACAATTATTAATTTTTAACATTCCCTTAATCATGTATACCACCAAAATATCACCATACCACTAAATCAATTCTAATTGTTATTTGTAAAATTCATAATATTATTTCACATCATTAAATAGAATGTATTATAGAGGAATTATTATATTTTTTATTATATAACAACCAAAATATCATTAGTATAACACGTATCCATCATAATTAATGAATCCAAATTCATTAAATATTCAATCTACCCACACACTTCTTTAGCCGTTAACTACTATTCATCATCTTACTCACCATGATTTCATTACTGTAGTATGAAATATGAATCATGACCGAAAATTTATCATCACCAATTTAATGATTATTTGTACATTTAACATATGAAATACTATTAAAATAGCCAATACCATTCATCAATCATTAGTAGTATCATCATCATCATATAGAATACAATTACTCAAACAAACTCACTGATTCTCTTTTAGAGATTTCCAACTAGGAAATAGTTTATCATAATTCAAATAATATCAAAATTTAATATAATCAACCATATAAGATACCATAGGTGTACAATTATACTTATAAATTCAATTAACAAATATTTTCATTTTTTATCACCAGTTAATATCTTTATGTTTGGATTTTACACTCCAAACATCCCCTCATTACACATTGAAATACATTTGATGGATTCATTCTATAATATATTCATGTTGTTTATTTAATCTACATTCCAAAATTTTCTTTGTAATAATCTATCAATTCTTTATTAGGCCTATCATGACACTCAACAATGTTGATACTATTAAGAATATAATGAGATAGATGATTAGTAATATTCACAAGGTTTCATATTCAATATCTTAATTCAATTAATTTCTCATGAGGAAAAACAGTTCTATTGACCACCACATTCCTCATAAAATAATGTCCTTCAGGTTCAAGAAATTGTAAAAAAACCAAAAAACAACATAGTGTGCATAATAATAATCTATGTGAGAATCCTCATAATCCTGAATTTTTTTACAGGTTGTCTAAATGATAAATCATTATTTTATGAATCATTAGGCTTAATCAAGTTCTTTCATGATTATAATAAAATAATAAATATTATTTCATATACAATGACATATTCATAGGGTTCTTAAAATTATTTTATTATTATATATTCAGAAACATAAATAAACCTTTAACTGATTCAAATTATAGAGACACATTCATTTCATACCTAGATATTACATATTAATAGATGAATATTAATTTCATAACATTATGATCCACAATAGAATTATATTGGTTTGATTCATTTAGAAACATAGATATATATATAAACTAGTTCAGATACGAACTATATTGTCTCTCATTTTATTATTCATAACTAGAATCATTCATATACATATATTACATGGTGATTTTCATAATTACCTATGGTAAAACTAGGATATATAAATCATCACATTAGACTAAAATTAACACATCGATATGAGAAAATGTGGATAAATTAATAAAATCACACCATATATCTCATAAATAATAATATTCAATCATGAAATAAATTATACCAGTTCATAAATCATGAATCAAAAAGGAATTATAGAAAATGAACTAAGAGAACATAACATTAGATATAACATAATATTTTTCCTTACACATTGGCATAAAATATAATTTCTATTAATTCAATACCCACTCCCATGACTATTATAGTGGATAAGGTCGCATTATTTAACTAAATTCAATTCCAAATATAGTCCAATTTTTTCATGAGATATTAATCATTAACCAACTCATTGAATGGATATAGAGGTTCCACAAACCAAATAATGAACATTATACATGTGTTTCAAAATATCATAAATAATTAATCAGATCAAAACTCGTGAATAGAATTGGGTTTCATAATCCTTTCATTAAAACATAACCCATATTCTTATATTGGTTATATAAAAATTATATCACTTAATCACAACATAACCTTTTGAAATGAACTATGGTTTTTATTTTCATTTTATTATATTCTTATAATATCCATAGAAATGATAATAATGTTATCCTTGGATCATATCCTAGGTATAGATTATGTGAAATAAATGTTTTTTTTCATTGATGAATAATAATACCATTAAAATGTTATTAAATAATTATTTTCCAAAATATCCATCCTATTTTCAAAATAACTTATCTAAACATATGAAAAAATATAATGGAATCATTATATTTGTGAATATCCATATAAACATATTGAAGATTATTCAAGGATAAAATTATTCATGGGATTAGGAAATATTTTTCATAATGTATATGTTTAAAAAACATTCCCTCTATACTTTTGTTATAAATGTGACAGAGAATGTCAATTAAAAAATGAAAAAAAAATTCGGAAAATTTTACAAAACTGTGAAATATGGGTAAAAATGAACATTAAAATTCATAGATGATATTTAATAAAATTATTTAATATATAATTATAATACATAGATATAACATAAAATTAGATTTCAATCAAAGATAGAAAAAATGTATATTTTCCATAAAAGGTATTTTCCTTCTCATGCGTACATAATATGAATAAATCCAATGGGAACATGTATTTTAAATAATAAAATATATGAAAATAGAATTATTTATTAGCTTTATAGTTTTTTCATATGTTTTCAGCATCCGACCATTATTATAAACAATCCCAAAAAAAATTAATAACATAAAAATGATTATCACTTTGGTCAAATTTGAATTACAAGTCCCATCCAAGAAATATAATTATTATTTTTAAAATAAACACAATATTCATAATAAGAATAATAGAATCAATTTTTGTGTATTATATACACCCTGGTAAGAAACAGTTTTTTAATAAGGCATGTGTCCCACCAAAATAAAAGGGACCCCGAAATACCAAACATTATATCTTAATTCATTCATAAGTTAGAGAAAATTTACATAATAATAATAAATAAATATATTAAATATATTAAATATACATAATCATACAAATAATAACATATATCATATACTATAAACCTTTTATGACTCATTTATTATATATTCATTATCAAAATCATTATTTTGGGTGATATCTACATCATTTTTCATGTATGTTTATGTTAAGAAGTTTTGGTCATTTTATTTTGATAAATATTGATCCATAAATTTATTTTGAATAATGATAAAAATATAATACATATTAAATATAATCTTGTTTATTGTTATTCAGAATTGTAGAGATTGAAAAATGACCACCACTAATCATGGATAAGGTAGGTTATACAAATACCAGAATAATATTTTAATTCTCGAATGGATTGAATGAAACAAAGGTATATAATAAATCATATTTATAAAATTATTTATATATCATATATGTCATAAATATTCATTAAATATAATGTCATCTCCATCCTTGTAAAACTTAATTAGAAAATGAATCATGTCACCTCTTAGAGTTGATATTCCACCCATATGCATGACCCGATATTAATGTTTCAAATGGTTTGAATTATATTTTGGAATATGTGATATTATAATTCTAGAAGTCTAATTATATCATGAAAATGATATATATAAATTAAACCGAATTTAATATATAACCATACAATTTGGAGATGAACAAAAATAAATGATATCGCTATGTAGAGATGGTATGTCATAAGGAAGTACAAGAAAAATATTCACTTCACATATTAATGAGACATAATTTGTATAATGTAATTTTAATGATCATAATTACATTTATTAATACATAGAATAATTAATTCATTATTTTATGATAAATAAAATATAATTACAAGTGTTATGAAAGATTTCAAAAAAAATGTTCGGTTAAAGTTATTATATCTTCTCTACAAGGACTTGTTGAGATATCATGTAAATGGCTATAGGTTTAGTCATTTGGGAAGGAACTAATATGTTTGATTTGTATAGAAATTTTCAAATGTTAATTTTCTAGAGTTTTTAAAACATGAAATATAAAATAGGTGTAATAATGTTAGGGAGGATGTTCCCTTTTAGAATTATGGTGAGGGTGGATTTTGGAATTTCCTAAAAGGTAATATTATAATAACCTGATTCACAAGAAAAATACCATCAAGTTATGAGGTATTAAAAGATATGTTTGGATATGTTATTAGTCACATCATCTAATAAAATTTAGGCATTTATTTTTTAACATTTCAAACATTATAATTTTGTTTCACCTGTAGTTAATCAATTTAAATTTTAACTACAATTTCATGTTAATCATTAATTAGGTGTTGTATTTTTTCATTTAGGTTCAAAATTGTCCAATAAATAGAAAATTTATTATATATTATACTATATAATATCCACCTTTTCATATTTCATGATTTTTATGGTCTGTAAATATATTAGTAAAATATTATATTAAAAAAATAACATTATTATTTATTTTGACACAATTTTTTTTATTTTGAGTTAAAATACAGAAATAAAAAAAATTTAATTAGAAAATTATATTTTAGAAAAAATTTATTATTTTGTATCCACCTATTAAATTTAGAATATAGTTTAAATCATTGTAATTATTTATATTTTTATATTTTCAAAATTATTTTTCCCTATCACTTAAATAAATATTGATATGAAATTGTGTTACAATTTAATAAGATTATATAATAACTAAAAATTTAAAATAAATTTAAAAAATGAATATAATTGAATTTTTTTCAAAAATGAATATTAATAATCCACCATATATTTTCTCCCTATGATGTCACTATATAATATTGAAAACTAATAGAGTTATATTTTGTAGCATTTTTTGATTAAATAATATATTAGTGATTTTCTTGGAAAAGTGACCATTGATCATTTAAAAGTTAATATTTATGAGTCTATTTCCATATTAAATTCATCAATAAATTTTTATGATGAAATATTATGGCCTTATAACTCTTTTTTAATCATTATTAACTATTTTTTCCTTTATTGAGGACATAGATTCCTCTATGGCTAAAATTCAAATTAATCAAAAATAAAAGATATATATATATATATATATATATAATTTTAATAACCTTATTCTATATATTGAATATCTTTTATCAAATCAAACAAAAATTAAATGATGAAAATAATTGTTAAAATACACATAAAAACTAATGAAAACATATATATAGATTAATATATTTATAGTTTTAATAATTGGTATGTTATAATCCAATGCATAAAAAAATAAATTGAATGTTAAAAAAATTATTTAATAAATAATAAATTATATTTATTAAAATACTTCCCAAATATTGATTAATTTATTTAATTATTGAAACACTATTTCTTAAATTAAAATCATTTTTTAGAAAACAATTATTTACAAAAATTCATTCACATGAAATTAAAGTATACAATAGATTCCAATGATCTTAATTAAATTATTTAAAATAAAATATATCTAATTATAATTTTTAAAAAATAATATTAAATGTGACTATTTACAAACAATAATAATAAAAATATATTTCAGATAAAAAAACTATATTATTATCATTATACTTGAAAATTATTCTGTTCATGAAATATTCATATATTCACCCTAATATAATTTTGATGGGCTGATTTCCAAAATGTAGTCTTCATTATAAAATATCATTTTTTAAAATTTACTAATTTTAAAGTAATATTAAAAAAAAAAAATAAATCTAAGTTGGAAAGAAATTATTATTTTAAAAAATTGTTACATTATAAGAAATTGAAAGATTATTTCATCAGTGTTTATAAATACATTTTTAATGATTATTATGTTACTGTATATCTTATGAATTATTTTCTACTATTCATACAATCAAATATAATGGCTAGGTTATAAAAAAGCATAATAATATTTTAATAATATATCACATTTCTTTTACACTTTGTATTTTTGGTAACACAAGATATTGAGAAAAATTATTAAAGATAAAACTTTTTTCAATCTTATTAGGTTATACATATTTTTTTGAAGGTGGGTTCTGGTCAAAAGACCAGAACGAGGAATTTTATTCAAAATAGAAAGACACAAACGAGTTAAAAAAGATTAAAAGATGGCAATTTTCTAGAATCTTAAATGAAAGCAGGAATAAACTCAGGCGGGGGTTCATTCATCCAAGTGATCTCATGAGAGACACCCATGTTGGTAAGCCCATCCGCGACCATATTAGCCTCCCGATAGGTTTGCGTGTCAATAAAATTGAGGTCACTGAGCGTAGCGAGGCAATCCATCCATCTGGGGGTGAGATTCCATGCCAAAGAAGCAATAATTTTTGAGTCCTCATATATAAACCAAACACTTCCCCATACCATCTAAAGACAGTTAATGTTCGATAAAAAACCATTCTATCAAACAACATATGGTCCCAACATAATCCCCTCTGAACATGGCCAAATATATCAGAACCCATTCCATTTTAAATTAAAAACAACACTATTTTTTAATATATACAATGTGTTTTCCATGGTCCAAATACTAATTTTTTGATATTATACCTCTTATATAATATCATTCATATAGATTCATAACATTTTAATGGAGATCTCTTCATGATAGGGTAAGTATATCATCCTTATTTTGTGAATATTAATCCTCTATTGGATCAATGTGGAAATGATGATATAGAAACACTATGTATCCCCATACCGTATAGGGGATAATGGTTAAACCCTTATTATATATCCGTTACATTATTACATATATATTATTATAAAAACAGTCTATTGCCAATAAAATATTCAGAAAACTAAATAATTAAATATATTAATTATAAATCGTCTTTATAATTAAATTTTTTAATAGATCTATGTCCTTCTTTTTCCTAACATAGTATTCTCAAGTGATGATGGATGGGTATTGAATTTAAAATTGGTTTGATATTTCCAATTATTTAATAATTAGATATTATACCATTACATGAACTTTGATTATTAGTTTATTATTTAAATTCATCATATTTTAGTTTATATATTCATTCTTAATGAATACATCATCGGTCAAATCTCATTTTTTGGATGGTATTGTATAACACAATCATAGTCCTCATGTACCTAAACTCATATAAGATGGATCAAAATTAATATATAGGATCTTAATTACAATATCGGGGTTAATTAAGGGTTTAAAAACATACATTTTTTCTTTCAGATAATTTATGTTTAATAAAGATAAACAAGATGGTATCAAAAACCCTATTTAGATCATAAAAACAAAAATATCTTACATAGAATCATTTAATATGGATCCGATGAAGAAAATTAAGAAAAATTTAATTAAATAAATATTCTTCCTAAAAGTGTATCAATTCATATTTATATTATAATTTAAATTTATAATAATGTATATGAATGTTATACATTATTTCTTTAACAAAATGAATTAGAATTATAAAAATGAAGTCATGTAAACAATTATAATAAATATTTTATTCCAAATATAGGGTATCCAACAACCTTGGATAAATGTTCCCAGATTTATACATTAATGGAATTCTATCATATCCGCATCAAGGTAATCCCTCGATAAGAATAATAGAAACTATCGTCCTATCCCTAAAATCCCATAATCATTAAGGATATCATCGCTACTTTCTTCTATTCCCTAGAAGACCGCAATTTATCAGTCACAATCAGAGTAACACTATATAGGATGAACAATTTGTTCTATTTTTCACTGAATTTGAAATAGGTTTATTTTAGAAAATCCCTCATATAGTATCAAAACATCAAGAACCTATCAATTTGTATCGATTACAACAAAAGGATTGGGTATTTTTAGGAAAAATATCCCAATAGTCATCTCCTCATCCAATGATCATATTTTTTCCTTGATTTTCATAGGGTCCTCGATAGGTTTCATGATACAAAAGGTTATTTAGAAAAATATTATACAACATCATTTCATGTTCGAAAACATTAGAAACATTAACATACTTAAGAAACATTGGCAATTTTAGGATCAAATAAAAAAAATAACATTAATGAAATGATATAACTATAAGGAAATCATTTAATCATATTCTTAAGAATGTGATAAATAGATTCAATAAATATTTACAATCTGATTCTAAAATAAAATTGTTTAGAGTCTTAATTCCATAAAAATTGGAATTATATTTCTAAACAAATAAGAACATGATTTCAAAAGAAATCAGAGTCTGATTTTAGAAGAAATCATAGTCTAATATCAAAAAAATTAGAGACTTATTTGGGAATAAATCGAACTCTGATTTTAGATGAAATAAGAGTATGAATTTAGATGAAATCGGACTTTGATATTAATACATAGTATAATTAATTCACTATTTTATGGCTCTAATTTGTATAATGTAATTTTAATGATCATAATAACATTTATTAATACTTAGTATAATTAATTCATTATTTTATGATAAATAAAATATAATTACAGGTGTTATGATAGAGTTGAAAAGAAAAATTTTGGTTAAGGTGATTATATATTCTCTACAAGGACTCATTGAGCTTTCATGCAAATGGCTATAAGTTTAGTCATTTTGGAAGGAACTAATATGTATTATTTGTTTAGAAATTTTCAATTGGTAATTTTGTAGATTTTTTAAAATTTGAAAGATATAATTTGTGTAATGATGTTAGGGTGGAGGTTCCCTTTTAAAATTTTGGTGAGAGTGGATTTTGGAATTTCTTAAAAGGTAATATTATAATAAACTCATTTACAAGAAAAATACCATCGTGTTATGAGGTATTAAAAGATAGGTTTGGGTATGTTATTAGTCACATCATCTAAAAAAATTTAGGCACTAATTTTTTTTTTCATTTCAAACATTATAATTTTGATTCACCCGTAGATAATCAATTTAAATTTTAACTAAAATTACATATTAATCATTAATTAGGTGTTGTATTTTTTTTATAGGTTGAAAATTGGAACATAAATAGAAAATGTATTATATATTATACTATATAATATCCACCTTTTCTTATTTCATGATTTTTATGGTTTGTAAATATATTTGAAAAATATTATTTTTTAAAAATAACATTATTGTTGATTTTGACACAATTTTTTTTTAATTTGAGTTAAAATACAGAAATAAAAAATTTTAAATAGAATATAATATTGTATAAAATTTATATTAATTTATATCCACCTATTAAATTCAGAAAATAGTTTGAATCATTGTAATTATTTAACTTTTCGATTTTTTAAAATTAATTTTCTTCATCACTTGAATAAATATTGATATGAAATTATGTTTCAATTTAATAAGATTATATAATAACATAAAATTTAAAAAAAATTAAATAAATGAATATTATTGAATTTTTTATAAAATGAATATTAATAATCCACCATGTATTTTCTCTCTATGTTGTCAATTAATTATATTGAAATCTAATAGAGTTATATATTGTATATTTATTTTATTAAATAATATATTAGTGATTTTCTTGGAAAAGTGACCATTGATCAATTAAATTTAAATATTTATGAGTCTATTTCCATATTCAATTCATCTATAAATTATTATTATGAAGTATTATGGCCTTATAACTCTTTTTTAATCTTGATTAACTATTTTTTCTTTTATTGAGGAAATAGATTCTTCTATGGATAAAATTCATATTAATCAAAAATAGAAGTTATATATATATAAATTTTTAATAACATTATTCAATTTATTAAATACCTTTTATAAAATCAAATAAAAATTAGATGAGGAATATAATTGTAAAAATACACATATAAACAGATGAAAAAATATTTTTAGAATAATATATTTATCATTGTAATAATTGGTATGTTATAATCCAATGCATAAAAAATTAATTGAATGTTAAAAAAATAATTTAATAAAAAATAAATTATATTTATTAAATTATTTCCCAAATATTGATTAATTTAAATAATTATTGGAAACAATATTTCTTACATTAAAATCATTTTTTAGAAAAAAAATAATGTACATAAAAACATTCACACAAAATTCAAGTATACAATAGATTCCAACGATATTTATTAAATTATTGAAAATAAAATATATATAATTATAATTTAAAAAAATAAAATTAAATGTGACTATTTACAAACAATAATAACAAAAATAGATTGCAGTTAAAAAATTCATATTATTATCATTATACTAGTAAATTATTCTTTTCAGGAAACATTCATATATTCACCCTAATATAATTTTGATGGGATGATTTCCAAAATGTAGTCTTCATTGTAAAATATATGTTTTAAAATTTAATAAATTTAATTTAATATTTAAAAAAAATATTGCTTAGTTGGAAGGAAATTTATATTTTAAGAAAAATGTGACATTATAAGAAATTGAAATTTTATTTCTTAAGTGTTTATAAATACATTTTTATTGATAATGATGTTATTGTATATCTTATAAAATATTTTCTACTATTCATACCATCATATACAATGGCTAGGTTATAAATAAAGAATAATAATATTTTAATAATATATCACATTTCTTTTACACATAGTGTTTTTTGTAACACAAGATATAGAAAAAAAATATTAACGATAAAAAAATTCTCAATCATAATAGGTTATACATAGTTTAATCGTTGGTTAATTAATTATCACATATAGATTCAAAATGAAACAATGATTATATTTTCACATGACCACATTAATGGAAGAAAAAACCATTATCCTAAAAAGTCCACTTGGGATTTCCAATATCAATTATAATTTATCTAACTATTATGAACAATATATTTCCTGATAATATCGACTTTGGAAAACCACCACATCAGTTTCATTATTCTGAAATCCCACCCTATCAATTGAGAATGGATCATGATAGATTTAGGATCTAACACATTTTATTATGTGGGTAATGAATCAAATAACCAATAATTTTTTACTCCTCTTATGGAAACCAAACACTTCCCCATACCATCTAATGATAGTTGAAGTTCTATAAAAAATCCATTCTATCACACTACATATGGTCCCAACATAATCCCCTCTGAACATAGCCAAATAGATCAGAACACATAACCTTTTAGTTTAAAAACACCACTATTTTTTAATATATACAAAGTGTTTGTCCATGGTCCTAATATTATTTTTTTGATATCATACCTCTTACATAATATCATTAAGATATATTCATAACATTTTAATGGAGAGATCCTCATTATAGGGTAAGTATATCATCTGTATTTTGTATATATTTATCTTCTGTTGGATCAATGTGGTAATGATTATATAGAAACACTATATATCCCAATAGGATCTTGGGGGAATGGTTAAACACTTAATATATATCCATTACATTATTACATATATATTGTTATAACAATAGTCTATTGCCAGTAAAATATTCAGAAAACTAAATAATTAAATATGTTAATTATAAATCGGATTTATAATTACATTTATTTATAGATCTATGTCCTCATTTTTTCTAACACAATCTTATCATGTGATGATGGTTGGGTATTGAATTTAAAAATGGTTTGATATTTCCTCTTATTTAATAATTATATATTATATCATTACATGAACTTTGATTATGAGTTTATTATTCAGATTCATCATATTTTTCTTTATATATTCATTCTTAATGAATACATCATCGGTCAAATCTCATTTTTTTGGATGGTATTGTATAACACAATCATAGTCCTCATGTACATGAACTCATATAAGATGGATCAAAATTAACATATAGCCTCTCAATTACAATATGGGTGTGAATTAGGGGTTTAAAAACATACAATTTTTCCTTTGGATAATCTATGATTAATAAAGATAAACATCATGGGATCACAAACCCTCTTTAGTTCATAAAAACAAAAATAACTTCTTTAGAATCATTTAATATGTATCCGATGAAGAAAATTAAGACAACTTTAATTAAAGAAATATTCTACCTAAAAGTGTATCGATTCATATTTATATTATAATTCAAATTTGTAATAATTTATAAGAAAGTTATACATTAATTTTTTAACAAAATAAACCAGAATTATAAAAATGAAGCCATGTAAACAATTATAAGAAATATTTTTTTTCCCAAATTTAGTGTATCCAAAAACCATGGATAAAATTGCCTAGATTTATACGTTAATGGAATTCTATCTTACCCACATCAAGGTAAGCCCTCAATAAGAATAACAGAAACTATCTTCCTTTCCCTAAAATCCCTTGATCATTAAGGATATCATCCCCAGTTTCTTATATTCCCTAGAATACCTCAATTAATCAGTCACAATATGAGTAACACTATATAGGTTTAACAATTTGTTCTTTTTTCACTGAATTTGAAAGATGTGTGTTTATGAAAATCACTCATATAGTCTCAAAACATACAGAACCTCTCGACTTGTGTCTATTAAAATAAATGTCTTAGGAATTTATAAGAAAATATCCCAATAGTCATCTCCTCATCCAATGAACATATTTTTTCCTTGATATTCATAGGGACCTTGATCGGTGTCTTGCAATAGAAGGTTATTTAGAAAAATATTATACAACATCATTTCATGTAAGAAAATTTAGAAAATTAACATGCTTAATAAACATTGACATTTTTAGTATAAAATAAAATAAAATCAAATATAACCTTAATGAAATTATATAACTATAAGGAAATATTTTAACCATATTCTTAAGAATGTGATAAATAGAGTCAATAAATATTTAAAATCTGATTCTGATATAAAATTGTATTAGAGTCTTAATTCTATAGAATTTGGAATTTTATTTCTAAACGAATAGGAACATGATTTCAAAATAAATCAGAGTCTAATTTGAGAAGAAATCGTAGTCTAATATCAAAAGAAATTAAAGTCTTATTTGGGAATAAATCTTACTCTGATTTTAGATGAAATAGAAGTATGAATTTAGAAGAAATCAGACTTTAGTATTAATACTTAGTATAATTAATTCATTATTTAATTACTCTAATTTGTATAATGTAATTTTAATTGTCATAATTACATTTATTAATACATAGTATAATTAAATCATTATTTTATGATCAATATAATATAATTACATGTGTTATGATATATTTGAAAAGAAAATGTTTTGTTAAGGTGATTATATCTTCTATACAAGGAATCCTTGAGATTTCATGTAAATGGCTATAGGTTTAGTTATTTGGGAAGGATCTAATATGTATAATTTGTATAGACATTTTCAAATGGTAATTTTCTAGAGTTTGTAAAACTTGAATGATGTAATTAGTGTAATGATGTTAGGGTGGAGGGTCATTTTTAGAAATATGTTGAGGCTGGATTTTGGAATATCATAAAAGGTAATATTTTAATAAACTCATTCACAAGAAAAATACCATCAAGTTATATGGTATTAAAAGATATGTTTGGATAAGTTATTAGCCACATCATCTAATAAAATTTAGGCATTTTTTTTCATTTCAAACATTATAATTTTGATTCACCCGTAGTTAATCAATTTAAATTTTAACTACAATTACATGTTATTCATTAATTAGGTGTTGTGTTTTTTTCATATAGGATGAAAATTGGCCCATAAATAGAAAATTTATTATATATTTTACTATATCATATCCACCTTTTCATATTTCTTGATTTTTATGGTTTGTAAATATATTAGTAAAATATTATATTTTAAAAATAACATTATTTTTGATTTTGACACAATTTTTTTATTTGAGTTAAAATAAAGAAATAAAAAAAAATATTAGAATATTATATTTTTTAAAAATTATATTAATTTGTATCCACCTATAATATTTAGAAAATTGTTTAAATTGTTGTAATTATTTAACATTTCATATTTTTAAAATTATTTTTCTCCATCACTTGAATAAATATTGATATGAAATTGTGTTACAATTTAATAAAATTAAATAATAACTAAAAATGAAAAATAAATTTAAAAAATGAATATAATTGAATTTTTTAGAAAATGAATAATAATAATCCAACATATAATTTCTCCCAACGTTATCACTATATTATATTGAAAAATAATAGTGTTATATTTTGTAGCAATTTTTGATATAATAATATATTAGTGATTTTCTTGGAAAAGTTACCATTGATAAATTAAATTTCTATATTTATGAGTCTATTTCAATATTAAATTCTTCAATAAATTATTATGATGAACTATTATGGCCTTATAACTCTTTTTTAATATTGATTAACTGTTTTCTCCTTTATTAAGGACATAGATTCTTCTATGGCTAAAATTCATATTAATCAAGAATAAAAGATTTATATATACAAAATATTAATAACATTATTCAATATATTGAATACCTTTTATCGAATAAAATAATAATTAGACAAAGAATATAATTGTAATTATAAAAAAACTGATGAAAACATATTTTTAGAATAATATATTTATATTTGTAATAATTGGTATGTTATAATATAATGCATAAAAAAATTAATTGAATGTTAAAAAAATTATTTAATAAATAATAAATTATATTTATTAAAATATTTACCAAATATTTATTAATTTAACTAAACATTGGAAAAAATATTTCTTACATTAAAATAATTTTTTAGAAAAAAAATATGTACAAAAAAACAATCACACAGAATTCAAGCATACAATAGATTCCAATCTACATAATTAAATTATTTAAAATAAAATATATTTAATTATAATTTAAAAAAATAAAATTAAATGTGACTATTTACAAACAATAATAATAAAAATGGATTTGAGTTAAAAAATCGATTTTATTTTCATTATACTAGAAAATTATTCTTTTCAGGAAACATTCATATATTCAGCCTAATATAATTTTCCTGGGATGATTTCCAAAATGTAGTCTTCATTATAAAATATATTTTTTAAAATTTACTAAAATTAATGTAATATTTTTTTAAAAAAATTAAATCTAAGTTGGAAAGAAATTTATATTTAAAGAAAAATCTGACATTATAAGAAATTGAATGTTTATTTCTTAAGTGTTTATAAATACATTTTTAATGATTATGATTTTATTTTATATCTTATAAAATTTTTCTAGAATTCATAACATCTAATACAATGGCTAGGTTATAAAAAATCATAATAATATTTTAATAATATATCGCATTTGTTTTACACTTAGTGTTTTTGGTAACACAAGATATAGAAAAAAATTATTAAAATAAAAAATTTATTCAATCTTAATAGGTTATATACAGTATAATAATTGGTTAATTAATTATCCCATATATTTTCAAAATGAAACAATGATTAAATTTTCCCATGACCACATTAATGAAGAATAAATCATTATTCTAAAATGTCCAATTGGGATTTTCAATATCAATTATAATTTTATCCAACTATTAGGGACAATATATTTCATGATAATATCCACTTTGGAAAACCTCCACATGGATTTCATTATTATGAAATCCCACTCTATCAATTGATAATGGATCATGATAGGTTGGGGATCTATCACATTTTATTATGTGGGTAATGAATCAAAGAAGCAATAATTTTTTATTCCTTATATAGAAACCAAACACTTACCCATACCATCTAACTAAAGGTAATGTTCTATAAAAAAATCCATTCTATAACACAACATATGGTCCCAACATAATCCCACCTGAACATGGCCAAATAGATCAGAACCCATTCCCTTTTAATTTAAAAACACCACTATTTTTTAATATATACAATGTGTTTTTCAATGGTCCTAATACTGTTTTTTTGATATCATACCTCTTAAATAATATCATTCATATAGATTCATAACATTTTAATGGAGAGCTCCTCATGATAGGGTAAGTATAACATCCTTATTTTGTGAATATTAATCCTCTTTTGGATCAATGTGGTAATGATGATATTGAAACACTATGTATCCCCATACCATCTAGGGGAGAATGGTTAAACCCTTATTATATATCTATTACATTCATACATATATATTGTTATAACAACATTCTATTTGCAATAAAATATTCAGTAAACTAAATAATAAAATACATTAATTTTAAAACGGTTTTATAATTAAATTTATTGATAGATTTATGTCATCCATTTTTCTAACACAGTCTTCTCAAGTGATGAGGGTTGGGTATTGTATTTAAAAATTGTTTGATATTTCCTCTTATTTAATAAATAGATATTCTATAATTACAATAACTTTTATTGTTGGTGTATTATTCAAATTCAACATTTATTAATCAATATATTCATTCTTAATGAATACATCATCGGTCAAATCTCATTTTTTTCTGTTATTGTATAACACAATCATAGTCATCATGTACCTAAACTCATATAAGATGGATCAAAATTAATATATAGGCTCTCAATTACAATATGGGGGGTGAATTAGGGGTTTAAAAACATACATCTTTTCCTTCAGATAATATCTGTTTAATAATGATAAACATGATGGGATGACAAACCCTCTTTAGTTCATAAAAACAAAAATAACATCCTTAGAATCATTTAATATGTATCCGATGAATAAAATTAAAACAACTTCAAATAAAGAAATATTCTTCCAAAAAGTGTATCAATTCATATATATATTATAATTTAAATATATACTAATGTATAATAATGTTATACATTATTTCATTAACAAAATGATTCATAATTATAAAAACAAAGTCATGTAAACAATTATAAGAAATATTTTATTCCAAATATAGTGTATCCGACAACCTTGGATAAATGTTCATAGATTTATACATTAAGGGAATTCTATCTTACAAACATCAAGGTAAGACCTCAATAAAAATAACAGAAACTATATTCCTATCCCTAAAATCCATTTATCATTAAGGATATCATCACCACTTTCTTCTATTCCCTAGAAGACCTCAATTTATCATTCACAATCAGAGTAACACTACATAGGTTGAATAATTTGTTATTTTTTTCAATGAATTTGAAAGATGTATGTTTAATGAAATCCCTCATATAGTATCAGAACATCCATAACCTCTCAACGTGTGTCGATTACAACAAATGGCTTGGGTATTTATAGGAAAATATCCCAATAGTCATCTCCTCATCCAATGATCATATTTTTTCCATGATATTTATAGGGACCACGATAGGTGTCATGTAACAAAAGGTTATTTAGAAAAATATTATACAACATCATTTAATTTAATAAAATATTAGAAACATTAACATGCTTAAGAAAAATTGACAATTTTAGGATCAAATGAAATAAAATATAACATTAATGAAATGATATAACTATAAGTAAATCATTTATTTATATTATTAATAATGCTATAAATAGAGTCAATAAATATTTACAATCTGATTCTGAAATAAAATTTTATTGGAGTCTTAATTCAATATAATTTGGAATTTTACTTCTAAATGAATATAAACATGATTTCAAAATAAATCAGAGTCTGATTTGAGAACAAATCGTTGTCTAATATCAAATGAAATTTAAAATGATTCAATATCAATAATAAAAATAATACTTCATCCAACTAAAATTCATATTTGTGATAATTTTGTTTATCAGGATTTAATCATTTTCAATCATTGAAGAAAAAACTTCTATTAAATTTATGTATACAACATATTACATTTAGTACATCATCATCTTTAATTTAAAATTTTAAAATAAAAAATTAATTTTTTAGACATCCATTCCTTTATCTCATAAAAAATGTATTAATATTCTCTTGAATTTTGGAATTTTACAACTTTATATGTTATCTTGGTATATGGATTAAATAATATGAAAAATGTTAAGAATGGCTTTATAAGTGCATTATACAACAAAAGTTTCTTATTTCTTCCGTATTAATAGTAATTCTGTATATATTTCACCACATTTTTTTTGAAGGATATATTTTTACACCATACATTATGATAACAAAGACATGGAAATAAATTTCTTGGTTCAACATATTACATTTTATAAACATCACATGTAACTCATTTTTCCCATAATATTTTTGTATTATATTAAAATAATTATCATTCATCTAAAAAGAACGAATCTTTAATATGTTGAAAATGAACCACTGAAGTAATAATTTGGGAGTCATAATATAGAAATCAAACACATCCCCATAGAATCTAGGGGTAGTTAATTTTCTATAAAAAATCCATTCTATCACAGTAAATATGGTACTAACATAATCCCCTCTGAACATGGACTAATTGATCATAACTCATTCCCTTTTTCTTCAATAACATAATTATTGTATATTATATACAATGTTATTTCTCATGGTACTAATACTACTTTTTTGTATCATACCTTTTAGTTAAAATAATTCACAGGGATTTGTTATATTTTAATGTATAAGTCCTCATGATAGGATAAGGATATCAACCTTATTATGTGAATAGTAATCAACAATCTTCTCAATGTGGCACTGATGATATAAAAACAGTATATATCCCCAGACCATCTATGTGAGATTGGTTAACCCCTTAAGAGATATCAATTATGTTGTGGTATATATATTATTATAAAAATACTCCATTACCAATTAAATAATCACAAAATAAATATTTTAAATATATTAATTATTAATATTCATTATAATTAACAATTGTTTAGATCCATGTCCTCCTTTTTTATGACACATTCTTCTCTAGTGATGATGGTTGGGTGTTTAACTAGAAAATTTTTGATATTTCCACTTTTATAATTATTTAATATATCAATACAGAAAATTTGAGTATTATATTATTATCTAAATTAATCATATTTGAAACTATATTTTCATTCTTAATCAATACATAATCATTCAAATCTCAGTTTTTAGATGGTAGTGTATAACACATTCATAGTCCTCATGTACATAGAGTCGAATATAATGGATCAAAATTAATTTGTAGATGCTCAATTACAAGATGTGGGAGAATATTAGGATAAAAAACAAATGTATTTTTTTTGATGAAAATAATTTTTTAACAAAGATAAAGATGATGGGTTACCAAAACCTCTTTAGTTCACAACTATGAAAAAACAGTCTTAGAATTTTATAATATAGAGCTGATAAAAAAGTTAAGACAAGATTACACTGAGAAATATTCTATCTAAATGTTTATCGTATATTATTTATATCAGAGTGTACATGTATAGTAATGTATAATAATGTTATACATTCATTCGTTAAAAAAGTGCATCGACATGAAAACTTGTAATAAGGGCATGTAAAGAAGTATAAGAAATCTTTTATCTCAAATAGAATCCTATCCTATAATCACGGATAAATTTCTCTTGATTTATACTCTGATGGAAGTATATTATACCCACACTAGGGTAATCCCACATTAAGAACATCAGAATCTATCTTCCAATCCATACAATAACTTAATAATTAAATTAATCATCCCCTATGTCATCCATAAGTAGGAAGAACTCAATTGAACTTTCCCAATCAGTGTCGCACTTAGCAAGTTGAACAAGATGTTCATCAAATTGAACATGTGTTTCACGGAATTCAAAAGAGGAAGTTTTAACAAACCCCTCATAGAGTATCAACACATACAACACCTCTAAATGTGTGTCAATCAATTGAAATGTCTTGGGTATTTATAGTAAAATATCACAATAGTATTCTCCTCCTCCAACAGTAATATATCTTCCTTGAAATTAGGAGGTATCTGGATAGGATTCACATAGCCAAAGGTTATTTAGAAACAGATTATACCACATCATTTCATGTATAAAAATATGTTAAACATTAACATATTTAATAAAAATTTACGTGTTTATAATCATACATAATAAATTGTAATATTAAGGTAATGAGGTAACTGTAAGGAATAAATTTAATCAAATTCATAAGAAAGTGAGAAACATAGTTCATAAATATTGACAATCAAATTCTGAAATAAAATAGAACTGGACTCTGAATTCTAATGAATTTGGAATCTGATTTCTAAATGAAACATAATATGATATCAGTAGAAATCAGAGTATGATTTTAGAATAAATATGTGTTAAAGTTCAATATAAATTAGATTCTGATATCATTAGAGATTAGACAATAATTTTATAAGTAACCGATGTCCAATTTTAGAAGAAATTAGATTATTAATTTAAAAAAATCCGACTCTAATTTCAGAAGAATTTAGAGTCTAATTTCAAGACAAAGTAGATTGTGATCATAGAATAATTCGAAGTATGATATTAGAAGAACTCAGAGTCTAATTTAAAAAGAAAACATAGTTAAAATTCTAGATAATTCATATTCTAAAAAACTGTAATATTCTATGGTAAGTAAGGATCTTATTTTTCTCATAAGAAAAAAAATATTACATTGGGTTTTGGAAAACACTTGATAAGATAATGAAAATCACAATATATTCGAAAATGTATTGAGGGAATATAAATTTTTATTATTAAAATATATATTCGAAAAAGATAATTTTCATTAAGAAAATGATTTTGTGATTTTAAAATCATAAAATAATGGATAAGTCATAAGGGAATTTGGAGACTCAACAATATACATTACCACATGTTGGTTCATTGGGTGAAAATATATACTTCAATGTAAGATGAAATATATATATATATATATATATATATATATATATATCACCCGTGTCCCCATAAATAAAATAATTCAATATCATTAATATACATAATATTTCACCAAACTCAAATTCATGTTAGGGGTAATTTTGTTCATCGGGAATTAATAATTTTCACTCATAGTCCACAAAACATCAAATAAATTTATAGATGCACCTTATTCCATTCAGTGAACCATCATCCTTTATTTACAATTTTTCATTAAAAAATTAACGTTCTAGTCATTAGTTCCTTTAGAACATGAAAAATGAATTAATATTCCCTTGAATTTTGGATTTAACCATATTATCTGTTATCATGGTATAAGAATTATATAATATGAAATATAAATAAGAATGAATTTATCAGAGTATTAAACCATGAATATATATTTTTATTCCGTATTATTAATAGTTTATATATATTTCATTTCATTTGTCTTTGAAGGTAATATTTATATTCCATACATTCTTAAAACATACATATAGAAATAAATTTTTTAGTTCAAAATATTACAATTGATGAACAACACATGTAACTCTTTTTCCCCATAATATATTTTTATTATATAAAAATATTTATCATTGATCTAAAAATAATTATATATTTTAAGATATCATATGTAAATACTAATAAAGATTAATTTTACTAATTATTGAATGATAATTTATTATTCCGTTAAATACAGATTTATATGGCCACATTCAGATATGAGCAACACTAAAATGGAGGGAAGAATGAGTTGTGGGGTAACGTTATATTATTTTTCGTATTAGACCTTTGTATTACACCATAGTTGTCATGAAAATTAATATCTATTACTCTCATTCTACTTTCTTCCATTAATTCGTCCAAAAATAAACTCAAATTTTTGATATAATAATTAAATGTTTTTTCACTAAAAAATAACTATAGGTCATTTCAGTTCTCCCAAAATAAAAACAATTATTTGAAATACAATTAGAAAACATCAAGGATTCAAGGGGAATGGTTTCTAATGAACACAAGATACACATATCCCAAAGGTTTTTGTTGTGTCCAATTTTTTATATCACTCAATAAATATAATAAGAAATTGGTAAAAACCAAAGAATCCTTCACCACTTTAGATATAAATAATGTTAATGACATGATTCTTATTCTTATATGTGAAATAATGTTGTCATTGTTTATTTTCATACAACTTGTAAAGGGTTAAATAATGTCTTTAGTTTCCATCCACATCAAATTCATAGGTGCCCAAAATTTTCTATTTCATTAAACATTGTGAAATATAGTAGTGACTTCTTCAAATTTTTTATTTCATGTATTCCGATTATATTTAATTTTTTGATAAATTATGGGATCCTAATCCTCTTATTCATCTCAATCATATATTTCTGATTACTAATTTTCTTATCAAATCTATATAACACAATATTTTTCTAATCACCATTATATTTTTCCTCGATAAAACAGAATGTTTAGTGGAATGTAATTCCATTTTTTCAATAGAGAAATCATTGTATGATATTAGCAATGTTGTGTCTTCCCCATCATCTTCATCACATAATTATTAATCTTTACGATGAATTGATTTACCTATACAATCCATTATTCATTGAAACTCATAGAATATATATGTAAATACACTATCTATTATTCTATCCATTTTCATATTCTATAGTCATTACATGAAAAGAAAATTAAATATTAAATTTTAATAATTTCTGATATTTTAACATTCCACATTTCTAATCCTTTAAAATCATCAGTTCTATTGGTAAATATATACTTATAATTATCCCAAAATAGAAAATAAACTAAATATATTACCGCTATAGAACATAAAACTTCACCACCTTCTATTAATATTTCTTTATCAAAAAACCATCTTTTCAAAAATTGAATCCCAATATGAATGGTTCTATGAACATATCAATTTTCCCCTCATAATATTGTCGATTTAATATCATTCATCATATATATTCATCACAAATTGAATTCTGATATATAAATAATGATATTTCAATTTTTATTTATCATATTATTTATCATTAGATTCAATACGAAAACAAAATTTAGGATATCTAAAATTCAATGATTTTAATGTCTTAAAATGAATAACAGATTATAGTGTCATACAATTCATATTCCCATAAAAATAATACGTGAAAATTTTGACAAACATTTTACATATCGTATATGATCCAAACCACTTTTAAATTTAAATTTTCTTATAATATTTTAGATATATTATAAATTTCACTATTGATTTCATTTGACATAATTTGAATGTTATCCAACTTGTTACAATCATTTTTCAACTAATTAAAATTAAAAATACAACTTCATCTAAACACATCATATTCATGTACACCTTTCAATTGTATAAATATGGTGATTAACGTCGGTTTCTAACCCACATTGAAGCCGATGACACAAAAAATAATACTTTTGGACTATATTTTTATAGACAATCATCGAAATGAATATAAATTTGTTTCTTTAATTTTTTTTACCAATCTAACTCCATAAGTCCCATCGGCATCCTTTTTTGGGTTTGTTTTATAAGAAACAGATTCCAAATCAAAAAAATTATTAATTTTGGAATCTGTTTTTAAAAAATATAAAAAATAAATAAATAATCAATTTTTAGTGATGGTTTTCTCAATAACTAATGCCAATAATAAAAAAAAGTACTATGTTTTAAATAATTTACTAAGTATCACTTGGTCTACTTGTAGAGCTAAACTAGAGTTATGGATCAAATGTTATGGCTACTAGAGTTTAGATATCTCAATACTTTTATAGATACAACTCATTTAAAATAAAACATGCCAAACATGAATTAAAATTTTATAAAAACAAAATTAAATTACGGATTCAAATATATTTCTATTTTTTATGAATTTTGGCCATAATGAAATTTTTTTATCATCATATATCTTAGTTATATGGTAGAACTCTAGAAATAATGAAAACTATGATAAAAAATTAATTTGTTTATCATTATTAGGAAATTTTATCTGGATGATTTGTATACTTAATTCGATCATAATAAAAAATAATCATTATTTGGATAATTAGGGATATATTTAGAAATGTTTTAAAATAATAGTAAATAAATTAAATTATTAGAATTTATACCATATTAAAATTTCTTATTAAAACCCCATTTAATTTATGATGGGACTGATGATGTATAAAATTATGAAAGAATGTCAAAATGGATTGATATATGTTAAAAAAATTATTTTCAATGAATCTATATTAAAATTTATGCGGGATTTTAAAAAGTTAAATTTGTATTGGGAAAAAATTGAAATACTGATAATGTATATTTACATAGACTAAGTAGATTCAATTTTGTTTTAAACAAATGCCAATTAATATTTACATTGGTTTATTGGGATTTTTTTTATAAAACCTACATAATAAATACCCATTAGTATGATTTTTTTCATTGATTTATAATTAAGATGAACAAATATATTTTGGGAATTAAATTTTAAATAAAAACAACACCCAAAAAAGTTAATCAAAATTTTTGTTTCGTATTTTAAAATAAATTATCCCAATAATCAAAATAAAATTACTATGTTTTATATAATGTAATAATCATTTATTTGGTTAGTCGTGGAGCTATAATAGAGTTAGGGAATTAATTATATGACAATAAAATGTTGGACTTATTTAAGACGTCTCTAAGAGAAGTTCAACCTTTAATGGGACAAACTATTATTCTATTAATCCATTTCCTCTACATGACCAGTCAAATCAAATCATAAATTTTTTTATAAAACTATATATATATTTTGATTATTTGTATTTTTTTTGTATATTCCAATGAAAAATTAAAATTTTCATTTTTTTGTGACTGATTTTTATAAATAAAATTCAAAAAATAAATTTTTTGAACTTTTATATATCAATTTCGATAATAACACAATAAATGATCTCAATGGGTAATTTTGGAATCATATTTCTAAATATCTGATGCAAAAAATCAGTATAAAAAAATTTGGCATCAAATATATACAAAACATAGACTAAAAACATTCCCCAAACATCTCTTAATGAAGTCAAAATATTTAAAGCCATAACTTTTTATATGTAACTCTATTTTATCCCCACTACAATTCAAATAAATAAATATAAAATTCCCTAAAACATTGTTATTATTATTATTATTATTATTGTTTTATCTATTAACTATTGCTAAAAATAATTTTTGTTAATTTTTCATTGTTTTTTAAATGATGCAATAAATTATTATTTTAAGATTTCAGGAAACATTTTATATAAAAACCCAAGCCCAAAGGTCACCACAAAATTATTTTGTCTTGGTTTATAAGAAACAAAAGTAATATTATCTATATTAATGACAATTTTCTACTAGTTTTATTTATTGAATGAACATATAATAATATAATTAAATAGTATTATCAATTTCTTAATATATTTTATACTGCATATATTTTTATGATGAATGATCTTTCAATGAAGGGATTCCATTGTCTGAATTTCATATCAAAGTAACCATGTTGAAACATTTCATCGAATATATCATCACTCTGCATGGTGTGTTAAGTTCATATGATCTTTGTATCATATCATCAATAGTTGGAAGTTCCATCATGTTTTTAAATCTTCCTAAATTGTATAACACTATATTAGAATAAGAAGATAAATATTTTACCATTCCCATGAGAAATATAAGGAACTATATGAAATTGATTACATATTGATATTTCATGGTTTATTGATGATAAATACTTGTCTTATGCCTCAAATATTGTAACATAATGTCTATGATATGTAATTTTTATTTTATTAAATAGTATAAGTTATTGGCCCACTATAAAAATCCCTCAAGGTCATCCTACTCCAAGGGTCCATCATGTCACCTTACATGGTGGTTATTCCTTATATAATTTCTCCATTATCACTTAAAAAGTTTATCATACCATGCTTTCATTATATTCAAAATCCTTTTTAGTTGAATCTGAAATAACCAATCTTCTCAATGTACTTATGAAAAGATCTCATAGATTTTCATTTGTGAAATTATCTATCATTTGGAAAATATCCAATCAAAATAATATGATAAAATATTTTTGGATATCTAATTATAAAGATTAAAATACTCCTAAAAAGTTTTAATTCCTTTTATAAATTTGATATCATATATAATCTTCAAAATTCAACACCATCCAACTCAATAGCCTCATTATTTACCCTCATCTATTTTCACTAACATCAAAATATCTATATGTTATATTTTATCTCCAATAATAATCATATAGTAAATATAATTTAATCATTATGAATTTTCAATAGAGAGAACAATATATCATAAACCATTTAATTTAGTGTTATTGGAAATTGTAATGGATAATAAAATGTTAAGAAACAAATAACTGGCTTCCACAGTGAGTCCTGCAACAATCATTTACAAAGTAGAACATGTCAATATGATTGGGAAAACATCTTCATCCAAAATCCAATCCAGTCTAAATTCGTCCACTTATTTTTTATTATGTTTATATCAATTTTAATTACTAGCACTTGGACGTTGAAAATAAATAAAACACATGCCACTTGGGCTCCACAAAATAAATTTTTTTATTTATTTTAAATATTAAATAAAATTATATGTTAATAGAAATCATAATTTCTATATTATCTTATATTCTTTATTTAAATTTGAATCAAAATCCATTTTTTATTACCCTTCCCCCCTTATAGAAAAGAATGAAAAATTAACGAGAGAAGATGCTATTATGTTACAGTCAAGGAATATGACCTCAATCATTTCATTCTATATATTCCTAATCAATTTTTTAGGAAAAAAATGTTTTATTTTAAAATTTAATAAATAAATGATAGATGAATAATATACCAATCTTAACATTATAAAAAATCTAGTACGTTTTTCACTAATTTTATCTCAAGTCCATTTATTGATATACATTTTGATAAAAAATTATTTCTATTTCTTTATTATAGAATATAATATTTTAAACAACGTTATTATTTTCAAAACCGGTTTAAAAAATAATAAATATTTTATTTTTTAATGAAATCTTTATTGATGAACCTTCATGATTTTAGACCTACACGGCAAACATAATTTTTGTTGGTTCTTCATAATAGTCTGTATTTTTGTCCCCCTAAATATGAAACTTATCGAAACAAATTTCAAGTTGAATCACTTCCCTAGATTAATTTCAATAGATTTCATATTTTTTTTTCATCAAGATGTATCACTTAAAGAGTATATTTGGAATTTGATGCAATACGTATCTCTATCATGTTATCCTCTTAAGTCCACAATTCAAAATTAATTATCAAAATTATAAGAACAACTATAGAATAAATATATTATTGACTGAGATTGAATTTTTTTATCATCAATGAAAACCAAATGGGTTAATTTAATTTCTCAAACATGTTACTCTATTCATTACATACTACATTCGTGAACATCTTGATTATAGATATATTTCTATTTTCATAAGGATGAAATTATTAACATATTATATTTAATTTATTTTTGATACTTTTATTTAAATAAAATAATATTATTAAAAAATATAATCTCTATTCTAGAAATTTTTTTCTTATTATTCCAGAAGAACTGTTATTAAATGTTTAGTTTTTTTCTATCCCAATTAAACATCCCACAAAATTATTATTTTAAAAAACAACTTTTAATTTATTGAAAATACTCCCTTTAATATCTCTTTCATCCTGTGAAATTATTTATTCCATTTAGAAATATCATTATCATTCGATTTTAATCTTCTATTATCTTTTTTTTTCTAAACTCACTAAATAAGTCTCTTTTTCACTTATTGGGATTGATCTTCGAATATTACATTTATTTATTTTATATAAACATGAAACCATTACTTATTTATATAAATAAATGATATGTTCTCCTTTTATACATTGAAATAATATTTTACTAGCCGAGATAATAGTTACCATGGAATTCTTGTGTATATTAACTAATGATATGAAAAACTACTACTTTAAATCAGTATTGGAATAACCTATTTAGGAAGATTCTTCATCATTTCTCCTAATGATCAGATACCATTTTGAATTATATTTTATAATCTTCTCTCCATTTTTTGGTAATTTATTAGATGTGAATGACACATTCCCAAAACAACTATAATTGAAATTTACATATAGATCTCCCAAATTTTAAAATCCATTTCATAATGATAGATATTTCATCTTAATCCTTTCATTATAAAATATCTCAAAATTCATCCCACATTAAATGGTTTTCTTAATGGTTCTAAAATTGATCAATTATACTAGTAATCAAATTCAATGATCCTCTATCAATTGCTATACAAAAATTTACAATTAAACCTCATAATTTGTCCTTAAAAGGCATGTTAAAAATAAAATTCATATATTTGAAAATATTAATTTTTATTGAAATCAAATTGTTGTGTTCTTATTTGGAAAAAATCCTTTAATAATAGATTTGGAAAACACTTTTTAGTTTTATTATTCTATCAAATATTCATCGATTATTTTTTATATTTTCTATGTTATGATTCACTGTTTACATAAATAGTATTAGTATATTCATTAAGAATATTGTGGGATTGTACCATCCCCATTATGAGGTCTTGGGAACAATCATTTAATGATATATAAATGTTGTTTATTATAATTATATGAATGTATGAAATTGGGTTCCTTGATAACATCTTCTAGAATCTTTTCTCAAGTACATTTCATGATCATTTTATGTATTATTAATTAGATTTTTATCATAGGGAACCATATATTAAACATATATTTCTAATTCTATATTATCTACAAAATAACTACACCATAACTAGTTAATCTTTTTCCAGATGTATTCAATTACACTATTTATAAAAATTTTCTTTTTCCCAAATTTTCATTTAGTTTACAACCAACTATGAATTCTTGAAATCGATACATTTTTTAAATATTTCTCTACTACACGTATTTATATTCGAATCTCTTATAAATTTTATAATCTTGATGAATAATATTGATCAAATAACAATCAAATTTCATGTTTCTATCATCAAGTGATGTATTCATTTCTTCTCTTAGTTTAACATGAATATATATCTTGATATATATAAGATCCATTTTTTCCAAATCCTTCTTAATGTTTTATAAATCTTTTTTAGGGTGTCTAATTTATTACATCATTATTTTAATAAACACATAAATTTAGTAAAGTAATTATATATGATATACATATATGACATATAATATAATTTACTTTATTTTATATATATTGATATATGTGAAATCCTTCTAGTTCATATATATCCATGATGGATACCAAAAATTTTATATTATAAGTATCATGTTAACCTAAATTCATTGATTATTTTAATGTAGAGGGATTTTTGTCATATTTTTGTGGTAGAATAAACCACTAGATATTTTCCTTTAATGAAAACTCATTTATAATTACTATTATGGGAAGAGATACTATAATTTATCCATTATTACATTGGAGGTATTATCTCTTCAATCACTTCTACTCTTTTAATTTATTGTTCTTCATGGTCTTCTTAGAGTAATAATTACGATCTGAAATAAAAAAAATATTCTCTTAAACTATACATAATAAAAATTTTATAAATATATTGAAATAAAAAAATTCAAAAATTAATCTAAAGTGATTATATAATCATGGGTTAACCTATCTCTAATAAAATTATAAGACTAGTTTGAGATATACTCAATATTTAGATGGGGATAACCTCTATTGGAGGCAATTTATTTAATTTAATTTTTTTAATTATTATACCTATACATGGATAGGAGTATATGAATATATATATGTCATCTTAAACTTGTTAATAATCACATCACAACACACACACACAAAATTTGGTGCCAAAAAATTTACATATTCAATCATTCAACAGAAAATGCTATACCATGTTGGGATAAAGGAAAAACCATGATCTAATGATCCATGAAAAATAAAAAACTGATCTTCATTGGGTATAAAATATCCAAAATAATTTTTACTTGTATCATGATAGTTTTGGGGTTTCTATATATTTAATGCACTGTGAACTTATGAAAAGGGTGAGATGATTTAACAACCTATGTGACATTTACCACTTTATACTATAATTGAGTTATTATGTACTTATAGTTGAAATTTTTGGAACAAGATCCCAAAAATAAATGTTAAAAACATTTATATATCAATGTTACCACATCCATTTTCATTACAAAAACTTGTAATAGTTCCCACAATGTATTCTTTTGTTGAGTTTGGATGCAGTATAAATGAATTCATCATATTCTTCTTTTCCCATCATCTTTTATATTACTTTAACTATGAGAATAATTATTTAAACTTCTTCACCTTCTGGTATTAGACAAATATATGATTATTCACAATCTTTTTCATTTTGGATAGTATAAAAATATTCTTTAACATCATTCTTATCATCTCCAAACCATGATCTTCCCTAAACCAAACATTAGAGACAACTTCTATTTTGGCCTGATTAATGTTTTTAATCCATACATGTTTGTGATAACTTCTTATGAAGTAAGAACTCAATATAACAAAAATTTAATATATTTAATATATTTAAAAGAATGATAACATTCCAATAAAAGTTCAATAATCAGAAGAAAAAAGATTACTCAGAAAATGAAAGTTTCGTAAAAGGTTGTAAAACTAAAGCTTCTAAGACTGAAAACAACTCATCTCTAATTTATAAGATGAAAAAAATCCCAACATGAAATTATTAAACATTCAAACCATGAAAATAAAATTACACAACACCACCATGATGTTTCATTCCATTACCTATATCTGATAAAACAAAATCAATAAAAATAAACATATGTGAGATGGTTTTTCGAAAATATTCCAAGTATTATCCCACCATCTTCTCTATAAATATTATTTTTCAAACAGAAAATACTACTTAATTATTAAAATAAAAACCATGAAATATTGATATATTTAGTTTAAAAAAATTAGAAAACAATCCCTTTTTGAATTGTCTATGAGTCAAGAATTAATAAATAATTATCAAAGTATTTAAAATTAATATATTTATGAAATATTCCGATAAGAAAATTAAAAATGATGAAAAATAGAAAATATTACTCATATAAGATATGATTAGTTTATATAGGATCATCCAAAATTATTAATATAAAAACTAAGCTCAATTCATTCCACAGAATATAAGAAACATGTCTATATAAAACCCTAATTATATGACCCCATTTTAGAAAATTTTTTACTCTGAGTTATATTGTAATTATATTGTAGGTAGTGATAAATAATCATAACATTATTATACTAATTTTTTCCCCACCCATGTGTACAATAGTTAACCAACTTCAACATCCCACACATGGAAGAATTTAATTTTATAATTTAAATAAATGGTGAGGAATTAATTTTTACATTTTAAATGATTCCAGGGTTATATTACACATCAACAGTAAAAAAACAAATTCAAAAAACTATATTTTTTAAAATAAATTCCCATTTCAAATATAAAATAAAAAATTATTTTTATAGAGTAATCAATATTTATAAATTTTTTGGAATAATAAATATTTCAATTAATTTTTTTAAAATGATTAATTAAAAATGATAGGAAATTAATGGTTTATAATAAAATTATTTTTATAAAACAACCCACCTCATAACATGGTATTTCTGAAAATGAATGGAATGGACACCACGATTGATATGAGATATCCTACTAATTAAATGATACCCTCAAAACATAGACACCCATATCAAGATACATAAATTGAAAAAACTATATATAAATTGAGAAAAGAAAACCCACATTCTAGAATAATTCATGAGGAAGAGAACAATGATCTGGGTTGATATCAAAACTACCATCCATCCAAAAAAAATTCATATAATGCAAACCATTAGTTAATTAAATTAAATATATCAAGTAATGATATCCTCTATTTATAGATCCTTTTAATAAATTGATAGAATATTTATATGACTGATGATTATTTATAATTAATTAACTCACACCTAGAGTTTCAAATATTTATCCCCACAATATTTTAAGAATTTATCTTCATAAAAGTTAAGTTCGCTAAAATCTCAATCATGAAACATTAAGGTCACAATCTATGGAAATTGATTGAATATTGATACCAAAAATATATGACTCATGTTTACAAAATAATTTAATTTTTTTATTTATGTTTTATGTATTTGACAGATGGTTTTGTAAACTATAAACCCACCATGCAAAAATTTCCATAAATTTGATAGATAACAAAATTTTATCACATTGTTTCACAAATAGTTCTTTAACCTTGTAAAACTGTTCCATACTAGAAAACTAAAGGCCACAGGTTTTCCAAGGAATACTACATGACTATATGGGTAAAATTATCATGAAATTGTTTGAAAAATAAAAATAAAACTCATTATGTGTTGATTAATAATATAATTTTAATCTTCAAAGTGAGGGATATATAACTTATGATACTAGAGATCATATGGGAGAGAAAATTATCATATTCACACTATGATTTACTGTGTCCACCTATCATTAATAATTCTATTACTCTATATAAAAAAATATTATGATAGAGGCTTACTTTTCTAGGTTCTACAGCATGTAGAGTATATTGTTCTACATATTTGTTCATATAATCTTATGGTCATTATTGGTTGTGGGTCCTAGTTAATTATGTCATTACCCAATGAAGGAATCTTTTCAATGATGCTTCATTTCCAAATAGGTAACCACCTAAAAAATTTAGGATTTTAATATTTAAAAATTCATTTATAAAGGGTTATTTTTTAATGATATATAAACTAATCTAAAGGAGTTGATTAAGATGTTTATTTAAAAATGGTAATTATATATTTCCTAACATTTCAATCCTTAAATAAAAATAACTGTTTCATTATATGAATATTTCTTATTGAAAACAAGGTTGTATCATATTGTGGTTTATATAAGATCACCCACTATAAAATATTTTGTGCGTTTAGATATTTTATGTAAGAGTGAGGATAGTTCAAGCAACTACATAGTTGTGGTATGTAACAATGTAAGTGATTTATATATTTTTATTGGTCCTATGAAGGGATGTTTCCCTCATATCGTTGGGAGACAGGTTGATTCATGTCACTACTACATAGTGCTAGTAGATTTCCTTTCACATTTATTTTATTACACTCTTTCTCTTCTATAGTCTATCCTTTTACCATAATGTTTTATTTAATTTATATATATTCCATATATTATGTAGGTCTACCCATGTTATTAGTCATTATGAATTACCTAATCAATCTATTATTCTTATCTAATATAAAAACCTTTTATAATGAGTATACAATTTTATTCTTTATATCCTTAATGTTTAATCATTAACCAATATACACCCAAATTATAATAGGTTTGGGTTATCTAATGAATGTTTTTAATGGAGATATTGATCATTCTATAGTTAGTTTAATTTTATAAAACACATGAAAAAAATTATAAAATCAGATATGTAGTATTATTAGAACATTATATATTATATATTATTATTATTCAAATAATAATATTTAATATAAATAGATATAATTTCCTTTTGATCATATCATGTATGATGAAGTAAACATTTACCGCATTGTTTGTGTAATTTTTTTATGTTTTTGATTCTCATTATATAAATATGTCACCATCGACCTATATTTATATAACGAACTAATATAAGACTTCATCTAATCCATTTTGAGGGTATCATATATAAATTAATATAGTATTAATAATTGTTTTAAATATATATCATATTCTTAATTTTTATCACATTTATCATATTAAAACATTATATATTTAGAACATTAAATGTTATAATGTCATATTTTTTGTTCTTGTTATAAATAATTCTATGTATAAAATCAAAATACATAGAACCTACACCATAAAAAATTCTCTATGATACCATTATTTATATTATATTTTTATTGTATAGTATATCATAAAATGATTTAGCATAAAGTGTCATTCAATTATTATTTCATACACAAATAACTATTTTATATTCTCTTTTAAATTATACCCTAATCTATTTTAGGTTATCAAATAAATTACACTTCATAAATAGGATATCATAGCATCAATATTGATTTTACAATAGTAACTAAAACTAAATATTCTAATTTTTCATCATTATCGTATATCTTAACTATTTATGTTATTTATAAAATAATCATTAATCTAAAATGGGAAAAATATTTAATTTTTTAGCGTTGAAATTATGTATCTCCAAACATAAACACACAAGTATCTAAATCATTACATTATATATCAAAAAAAAACTCTCTAGAATTCAATAGAAAATATTTTTATGGTATGAAATAAAATATTATTTCTTTTTGTATAAATATTTAAATGTTGATCTATTCTTTAAATACCTATCATGGTATTATATATGACTATATTATTTTACGTTAATAGAATTTTTTTGGTTAAAATTTTCTAATGATGTGTGATGGAAAATACATAACAAATATTTTAAATGATATCTGGATAAATCATTATATCCATCCTTCATTTTTAAAATTTTCTTATATGACAATTAATCATAATCGATATACAGTAAAATAATCATATGAAGTTTATTATAACATCATCAAAAAATAATCCCTTATAGAATATGTGAAATAAGATGAATATAAACATAACTTACATAGATATATCTGATCATTTCCTAAATCCCAATATCTTTGGAAGAAACTACTTCATCCATTAATGGAATTCATATTAAAAGATCTATCAACTATTTCACTGATGTTTATATTTCTTATATTTACATTACTTGAAAATACATATTTTTTTATTTTATACCCTTCCAAACAAATTAATATTTTTACACAAAACATTCCTAAAAATGGATATCATGTATTCTCAGAAACATCTTAAATAACCATCAATAATATTATTATATAATATTTTCACTCAATCCTCATAATAAATAGAGGATTAAATTAAATTAGTTTGTAACTTGTTCAATCATTTTTGGACGGTATCATTCAAATTATTATTCTAGTCTAAACTTATACGCATTTTTTCATGTCAACAGAGTAAAATAATATAATCATAATATTATGAGATAAATTATTCTTGATACATTAAGAATATTCTTTAAAATATTCTTCGTTTCATATATCTTTTTAGAATATTTGTATAGATGAAAAATGGATAAATCCTTCTACCAAAAAATACTTATGTAGAAATATAATCTCCCAAAATAATATCCATACTTGATAATATTTAATATATAACATATAATAACATTTATTATGTCATTTTGAATCTAATTCTGATAAGATTCTTAAATTTATAAAAATTTATTTAATAAACCTTTAAGACATTTGGTTATGTAGGGAGGTATTTTTATGATACTTATAATTTATTTTATTTAGGAACATTTCTTATGTCTCCAGCCTTAGGAGTTTCTTACAATAATATCATCCTTTTTAAAATATTAAATAATATCATTTGAATAAGCTATCATATTGTATTATAATGTAACATTTTTTATCTCGTGACAGTCATGAATTATTAATTTTTATGATGACATATTAATGAATGTGTTACCGCTAAAATTTAATACCTCTTACTTCATATTCATTTAGTGTTACATTATCCAGATGATAATATGTTATGGATATCTTTGGTGTTTATCCAATTACTGTGATATTAATACATGGAACCTTTCTAATCAAAATAGTTATCAATCATAGTTATTTGAGTATGCACACCTTAATAAATATCCATCGTATTGTTATAGTCAACTCTATACGTATGGTAACATAATCATACCAGTAACCCCCAGATACTCTATCCTAATGAATTTTCCAAACATATGCTAATGAATGTCAATGACTGAGATCCCAACCTCACCCTAACCCACCCAAAATGGAAATTAAAATGTTCTTATCTCATTTATACCATAGAAACAATAATACATGTGAACTCAGTTTTAGTATAAATTGGTACGATTAATAAACGATGTCTTAAAATATTTCCATTTTATATAGAATCATACTTAGATTATTTATAGGGATTTGTTTTTAATTATCACCATTTTAATATACACAATATATATATATATAAACTATTACATTTCATGTAATATTTAACTTTTCATGCATTTATTTTTTTGTACGAATAATTATAATGATTTAGTTATGTATCTAAAATTCTAACAACAAAAAATAGGTGTTTACACACAATTAATTTGTATCCATTTATATGACCCCTATTTTTTTAATAACACCCAATAATATAATACATGTATATTAATCTTGGTAATTGGTAGTACAGACCCATTAAACCTCACTAGGGAGTCATTAAACATTTGAGAATACAACTCATATAAAATATAAAACCATATATTTAAAGACACATATTTTTCAATGAATTTTTTTATTATATGGAATATTACTACTCCGTGAAAATTGACGGCGCGTGATTCCGAGTCCCGGAGTGCCTGGAATAAATTTATGAAATTCTATTAAGAACATTTAGTAAACGTGAAAGCATGTTTTTCTAAGATTGAAACTGATGCTCAGAATTGATGTATGAGGGCACCGTTGAACTCGAAGTGCCAATATTTACTTAAGGATACCTTTATCTCGAATGCAGTAGGTTGAGGGTAGAAGTTTGATTTTCATCATTTTGTGGGAGAATAAAAATAATATAAAATAAAGAAAATTTTATTTTATTCAGTTTGAAACCTCCTATTTGAATTTGGGTGGTGGGGACCACCTAAATCCTTCCTTAATTTGAGGAATACCCTAGGAATCCTTCCACATTATTATGCCAATTTATTGTGCAAATTTATTGTCCCGAATTTGATGTTCCAACATTAATCCTCAACTCATTAAATTTTCACCACATCTCTCGAGGGAGAATCATTGGAAAAAGAGGATTGCATTGGAGAGTTGGAAAGAACATCCTCCAATAAAGAACCACCCCCAATGAAGAATGATGAACCAATGTCGTGCCCATATTAGAAGCGTTTTACAGAAGTGATAAATGTCGGTGCACCCATCATATCGAATTCGTCTACTTCTTTTCTACATCTCATACTGGCTAACATGGTATGTGTTTTATTTATGTTTGGATTTTCTTTATTGATTCTTCACATCCTAAGTTTGCGACGGCAATTGGAAAATGAACCTGGACATCATCCCACACGTAGACTGTCCTCCTCCTTCTTTATATTTTTCGTGCGCTCTTCGTGAGATCTTCAACGCCTAATATTTATTGACACTGGAAACAAGGAGTTTTTTTAGCGCAATATATGGGCACGGATACCTTGATGAAAGGATCTCTAATATGAAAATGTTTAAATTTAAATGCTTGGAACTAAGCCACAGTAGCTCATGGAAGAAGGCGGTGGCCAACACCCAGCCGGCTGTGAGGAAGAAAGGTTGGTGTGCGTCCGCACCACCAGTTAATGAGGAGGTCGTGGCCCATCAGCCTCGGTGGGGAAGGGTGGCATCCAGGAACCATTCGGCCATCTGGAAGAGTGGCAGCACGTATCCGCGCAGCTAGTGGAGAATGGGGGCTACGGCCGCTTGGCTGCAGCGGAGGCTGAAGGATATGTGAGCTTTTGGCTAGGCGTGGTGGACCAGCGGCGCATGACCACGATGATTGGAGGAAGACCGACCATCCTTTTGGCCGACCATGCCAGACCGGGAGGGACACCTCCGGTGGGTCCCGTGTGCCACCCATCCAAACGGTATGATGGACCGTTCGAGAAAACTTGAAGGGGGTCTCTCCCTTTGGTTCCAACTTGGGAAGACTACATGCCCAGTGTGCCTCACAGTAGTGGGTCGCACACAGTGGGTCGTGCCGCAGCCGGACGCACCGCCAGGCCGAACCAGCGAGGTGGGATGGGCAGCCCCTTCACAGGCTGGGCGGGAATATGACCCAGTGGGTTAGGCCTCCCGAGGCCAAAGCCATCTAGGCCAGACCCGGACCGGGTCGGGTTGACCTGAACCAGGTGGGTGTAGCCCAGGATGGGTAGGGTCAAGTCGGTCCGACTGGGGTCTGACCAAACTCAGGCCCATCCAGACCCAATTTCTCCTTTTAGGCCACAACATGTGATCCGAGAATCCGTTTAACAAACCATTAGTGGCATAATAATCCTAGCATCGAGACAGCCCTTTTGGTATACTCCACTAGATATTTGGATAAGGTTGGAGTATATCCATATTGGATAGGACCCCGAATCGAACGAGGCCCTCGAAAAAGAAATGCTAATAACATACAGATCGGGCGTCCGATTGACACGCCGCCTAGTGCGTGGGGTCCCTTTTGACATGACAGTCCATGGGTATACTTTTTCATTGAACTTTGGGATGGTGAAGGTGTGACCTATGTCATGGGGAGAAGTTATCCCAAGTGGGATACGTACAGAGCCCTAAGACTGGCTGAGACTGGATGACTTCTATCCATTATGCCTCGGAGTGACTTGATAGGCCCATTATGGATAGCCTATGTGTGACAAGGCATACCCATAGTTGGGATCACCTCTGTGGGATGTTTCAGATCCATGGTACTTGATAGTATTAGACCCTAAGTAGTCTAATGTTAGTGGGAAGTGCCTCTGTGTGACGTGGTGGGCCAACTGTACTCGATAGAGGAGGAGTTCTCGAGAAGCTAAGGCATTTGACATTGTTACTGGGGTTGTTATTTGTTACTAAACCAAGAATAAATCCTGGTGTGATTAAATTACTGTGATTTGTGATATTCTTTCCTTCTTGGAATAGTCAAGATTTGTGATTTTGAGTTGGGAATTGTTTTTACTCAATTTTGAGATGAGTATGTTCAACAACATTGGAATATGTATGGGCATATACCTATGTAGGGTTTAATGTTGTTTTCATTATTTTATGTTTATCATTTTTAGTTTTTTAGAGACCTTCAAGGGTCTCAGGGTCCTTATTTAGTATAAGTATACTCACCCCTACATGGGCCATGCCATCACCTTGTTGTGTTTGGTGAAAACGACGAACTTCACTGATTAAGGATGAGGGTACCGAGAATGGATGTATCTCAGAGGTTGTAATTGGAAGAGGCATTCTATAGAGACGAACATTCTATAGATATACCTACCATTAAGGTATGATCCCTGGCGAGTGTTCCATGAGATATTTTTAGTTATACTTGTACATTTCATTTTTACTTGTACTTTTTAGTTGGGCTTTTTTTCTGGCCCATTTACTTTTTGTACACACCCTTTTTCTACACTGTAGATTACCTTATGCTTAGTTGGGTGAGTATACTATTTAAAAATTCATTGCCTTATCAGTTTTAGGAAATATACCTTTCAGTGCTAATCGTCTTCCCCTGGCCTTTGGAAGGTGGGATTGTGGTAGTCATAACATGGGCCCGGGGGATGGGTTGTGAAAAATTGGTGTCATAGGAGTTCAGTTCTAATGAAGAACTAGGACTCTAATTTTTTCTTTGAATTTGTAGTGTTATTTGTTATGAGAGTGGTTTTTTTTTCAGGGAGTCCACTATTGGGGTGGTGGCTGACTTATCCATACACTATGGCCCTGATTTCTGATTTCTGACTCATTTCATGAAAAAAATTGATTTTTATGTGTTTTTGGAGTGGTTTATTTTTGATATCTTTGTGTTTTCTCACCAGCTCTAAATTTATGACTTTGGATCACCTATTTATTTTTCGGATACCTCCATTTAGATAGACAGCCAGGATTCCAGATATAGAATGTCATGATATCCCACCGAGCGACTAGGCATCAGTGTCGTTCCCACTTACAACAGTTGTACCACTGGGTGGTGTACCAGTAGCACCACTACCCGTTTGGTAGTCGATGCCACTATCACTAGCATCAGAGGGTTCATGATTCTTGAGTGTGTTTCACAAGTTCCAGCACCAGAGGACAATGTGGTTTCAAGTCGAGATAGATCCATAGGTGGTTGGGGATTTGCTAGAGGATTTGGTTAGAGTTTTCTGACTGGTAAAGACATCAGATGATCTCATGGTTATCCTTTCCGCCAGCCTTCTCCAGGAAGCAGCAGGAAGATGGTGGAGATTGATGCTCCAAGTTTATGAAGAGGTCACTCTCATCTGGGAAGACTTCAAGAGCCCTTTCATGGCAGGTTTTCATCCCGGTTTCCCTATTCATAGTGAGTATTCAAGAGCTTCTACACTTTCAACATGGTATCATGAATGTGTCTCTGTATTCAGCAAGGTTCGCTGATCTATCATGCTACTCCACTAAAATGGTGTGGAACCCTTTCCTCAGGGCCTAGGCATTTGAGAAGGGGCTCAAAAGGTAGATTAGAGCTTTGATGGGTTCTTTTAGAATCCCGATGCATGAATGGGTGTTAGAGTGATCACTCTTAGTGGAGAGCTTCCTCATTGGGTAGTCACCAGCAGTGAGACCCCCAACCAAATGACATGTAGTAGAGTCATCTGTAGGAGGTAGTAGAAAGTGGATGCAAAGGTCCATGAGGACCCGAATTTTAGTAAAAAACTGCAGGATATAGGGTCGGTGGTGCGGGAACCTTGAGCCAGAGCAAGACAAGCAATGATCATGTAGTGTTACTCATGGGGCGGGCAGTGTCACATGGCTCGTGACTACACGAATCGCCGTACCGATGACCAGTAAATTGTAAAGGGACCGCTGAGGCAGAGATAAATGTTCGATCAAGGTGGTCTAATTGAAGGAGGAAGACGTTGTAGAGGAGTAGTTCGTACGACAGGAGATGGGTGATGTTTCGAGGTTCTACCGCCACCACCACTAGGTGGCCCACCCCGACCATACAGAGAAGGTGGACAGGGGTAAGCATAGCTCTAGACAACTTAGGATTACAACCACGAACCTCTGAAGATGATACGAGGTATGATATGTGTCTACTCAACCTAATATGTAGTACATTTAGACATAGTTTCTTGTCACTCATTTATTTCAACAACCCTCATTCAGAGCTCGGAGATTCTGACGGAGGTTCGTGGTTGTAATCCTTAGTTGTGAGCTTAATCTAGTAGGTAAGAGCTTCCGCTGGGGTCTCCTAGTAGTGGTGTCGTGGACTTAAGATTTCATCTTCGGTATGGACTACTTAACTACTATCCTTGCTCAGATTGACTTTATTAGGCTCATAGTGCAATGTGTTCGCACAGATGGGACCAGGTTTTCCTTAACTGTTGAGAAGGGAACCTTTACAGTGCAGTAGGGACTTACCTGGAGAAGGGTGAAAACGATCAAACATATGTTGTCTGGACATACCATCAGAGTAGACGATGTAGAGAGTATGAGAATTATTGTATTGGCGGACCAGTATGCTGATGTTTTACTAGACGATGTTCTGGGTTTATCCCCTTAAAGATAGGTGGACTTTTATATCAAATTGTATCCTGGGACGACCACGATATCTACACCAACATATCGGATGACTCCTGCAAAGCGTCGAGAGCTACATGTATAGGTGGAGGACTTGCAAAGAAAGGGGTTCATTAGGCCTAGTGTTTCTTTTTGGGAAGCCCCAATTTTTTTCGCCAAGAAGGTGGATGGGAGTTTGAGACAATGTGTAGAAAATCATCACCTGAACAAGGTGACCATGAATAACAAGTACCAAATCACAAATATTGATGATCACTTCGATCATCTGAAGGAAAGATGATGGTTTTTGAAGATAGAATTCAGATCAGGCTATCACCAGCTCAGATTAAAAGATGACGTTGTGCAGAAGACAATCTTTAGATGCCGGTATGACCATTATGAGTTCTTGGTTATGCCTTTCAGCTTGAACAATGCTCCAACAGTGTAAATGGGAGTCATGGACATGATCTTCCAACCATACATCGATCACATTGTGGAAGTCTTCAATGATGACATCTTGATTTACTCGGTGATAGAGAAGGATCATGCCTATCATTTGTAGATAGTTCTTGGAAACAATCCGATAACACCAGATTTATGGTATGCTCTCGAAGTACCAGTTCTGCATCTGAGAGGTTCACATTATGGGACACGTCGTCTTGAAGGATATAGTTGTGGTGTATCCAGTAAAGATCATGGTTGTGATTTCTTTGGAGCCACCCATGAGTTTGATCGAAGTGTGGATTTTCTGGGGTTTGGTTGATTACTACTAGAGGATTGTGCCTGAATTTTCCAGATTTGTGGCACCCTTATTAGCATTTATAATGATGGGGAAAACCATCATGTATTCGGAGAGATGCCAACATTGTTTCAAATAGATGAGTTAGAGAATGAAATGTTCCCCTATTTTGAGGCTACTGGTGGAAGTTTTTTGGTACGTAGTCTACTATGATGCACCAGGGACCAGTCTTGGATGTGTCCTGATGTAGGAGCCAGTAGTTATCGCATATGGTTCTGAACAACTGAGACAACATGATAAGAACAACACTACGCCTGACCTGAAATTAGCACCAGTGGTCTTCTCCTTGAAGATGTGGTGAAATTACGTGTTGGGAAAAAATTTAAAGTTGACTATGATCACAATATTCTCAGGTATATCTTCTCCCCGATGGACCTGAACCTGATATAGTGTTTTTGTCTTATGTTCCTCCGATACTATAACATTGAGAAACTCAATACTCCTAGTTGTAGTTTCATGGTAGAAGATTCACTCAGCAGTATGTCTGATATACAGTTCCTCAGTGAAGTGATAAAGTTGTTAGCTGCTTTGTAGATATATTATGTGAATTGAGATGGGGCATCTTATCTTCAGTCTCTGACAGTCACTCCCACACTCCATCAGCAAGCCAAGGAGGCACAGATTGTGGATACCGACTACAGGGCTCAACGTGATTAGATATCCACAAGATAGGCACCTAATGGATTTTTAGAAGGTCGGGAGCACGTCATCATCTTCAGAGGACATAACATAGTACCTGCGGCGCTTTAGGAGGAAGTGTTGAGAGAGTTCCAGATGTCCCCTCTAGTGGTACATCTAGTTGTGGAAAATATGTAAAGGACCAATGGCATCAGCAATGGTGGCTGAGAATGAAGAAGGAAATGGAATAGTATTTATCTCGGTGCTTCACTTTTAAGCAAGTGAAGGAAGAGAAACATGTTCCAGTAGGGTTAGTTCATCCATTAGAGGTGCCAGGGTGGAATTGGGATGGAATTTCCCTGGAATTTGTGACAGGACATCCATGCACGTCCATGATTCATGATTTTATCTTGGTGATCATTGAACGTCTCACAAAGTAAGCCCACTTCATACCTATCAGAGAGTGGGATTCAGTAGAGGGCTTATAAAGACTCTATGTATAAGAGATTGTAAGGATTCATGGAGTGACATCTACGATTTTCTCTGATCGTGATACATGATTTACTTCATGGTTGTAGAAGGGGTTGCTGGAAGCATTCAGAACACAAATTTGGTTGAGAACTGTCATCCATCCTCAGAAGGATGTCCAGATAGAGCGAACCATTCAGAACCTTGAGTACATGATATGTGCATGCATCATTGATTTTGGTAGTAGCTAGAAGGTTCACTTGCCTTTGATGGAGTTTGAGTAGCACAAATGCTATCACTCCATGATTGGTATGGCACCATTCGAGGCATTGTACGAGCGACCATGCAGATCCCCGCTATACTAGACTAACCAAGGGAACTCAGCACTCGTGGGACAAGATATGGTATGAGTTACCACAGAGAAGGTGAAGATCATCTAGTAATGGATAAAGACTACACAGATCAGACAGATCTCCTATGATTATAGGATACAGAGACCTCTTGAGATTGATGATGGTGACCATGTATTTCTATTGGTCACACCTCGATGAGGTTTGTAGATATTTGGCTTGGGCTGCAGGTTTCATCGATGTTCATCAGACCCTTGCGGGTCCTTAGTATAGTTGGTGAGGTGGCTTACCGCTTATCTCTTCCACCTCAGTTGCATCAGGTGAAAAACATCTTCCATGTAACCCATCTGAGGAGATACATGGAGGGCCCTTCACACATCACTAACTTGGGAGAGTTGGAAATCGATGATGGGGTGACGTTTTCAGAGGTTCCAGTAGATTTTGAGGATCGACAAGAATGGGATCTTTGTGGGTGGTCGATACCGCTGGTGCGTGTTTCTTGGCAGCTCAAGAACATCTAGGAGAGCACATGGCAGCTTGAGGCTCATATTAATGCTCAATACCACCCACTTGTTTCCCTAGTTTGTGTTGTGGATATCAGGGAAGAAGCTTCTTGAGGTGGGGATGATGTAAAGTCCCGGGGTTTTTCATGTAATTTTTACAATTATATAGAATATTACTATTCCCCAAAAATTGACAGTGAGTAATTTAATGGCCAAAAGTGCCCAGATTTAATTTCTAATCTCTTTTTATGAATGTTTAGTAAACGTGCGAGTAAGTTTTTGTTACTTTGAAACCAGTGCTTAGAATTGAAATTTGAGGGTAGGGTTGAACTCACATCACTGATATTCATTTAAAGAGTCCTTCACCTCAAACATAGTAGTTGTAGGGTAGAAGATGGATTTTTTTATTGTTGTGGTAAAATAAAAATTAATTGTATTAATAAAACATATTTTTTGAATCCTCATTTTGGAATTAAGGTGGTGGGGACCCCTCGAATCCTTCATTAATGTGGGGTACACCCTTGGGATCATTCCACATCATTGTGCCAATTTATTATGAAAATTTATAGCCCCAAATTAATGTCCCAACATTGATGTGCCACCAAAAATAATTAACTAATTAAATAGGAACCACACATCTTGTGGGAGATTTTTTTGAAAAATAGGAGAGCATTTGAGAGTTGGAAAGAACATTCTAAAATGAAGAAGTAGCCCCAATGAAGAACAAGGAACTGACGCCGATCTTGGATCAGAAGAATCTTTCAGAAGTGACAAAAATTGGCATCACTATCTCATTGACTTTGTCTTCTTCCTCACGAAATCCCTTACGGGCGAACGAGGTTGGGGTTTTATTTATGTTTGAATTTACATTATTTATTTTTGAAATCCTAAATTCACGATGACGATGGCCAAATGAACATGTCCATTGTACCACACATAATTCATTATCCTCTTTATTTTTATTCTTCACATGTTCTTTGTGCATTATTCAATGCCTAATATTTATTGATGCTAGAAACAGATAGTTTTTTTAGGGAAATACATGGAAACGAATCCCTTGACACAACGATTGTGAATATGCGATCGTCTAATTTATCGGGATAGAAACAAAGCCACAGTGGCTCGCAGAAGAAGGAGGAAGCCAGCACCCGGCCAGCCATGAGGAAGGAAGAGAAGCTCGTGTCCGCACTGTCGGTTGATGAGGAGTCCACGACCTGTCGGTCATGGTGGGGCAGGGTGGCAGCTGTCAACCAGCTGGCTACATGGCAGAGCGGCGTTGGACGTCCGTGATGCCAATGGAGCAGAGGGTCACGACCACTGGGTCGTGGCGGAGGCCAAAGGGCGGACGACTGTGGTGGAGTAGGGGGTGCGACCACACTACTGGTAGGAAGACCGGATGGCCTTCCCACAGGTCACACCAGACTGGGTGAGATCCCTCCAGAGGGTCTCTCTTTCCACGTATCCGAACGGTCCGATTGAACGTTTCAGAAAATTGGATGGCGGGCGCTCCCCCTTCAGCGCCAGCTCGGGCGGACCACATGCCTAGTGGTCCGCACAACAGTGGGATGTGCCCCAGCGGGCTGCGCCACCAGGCCAGACTACGACTTAGTGGGATGGGCCCACTAAGGCCAAGGCCACCTTGTCCAGACCCGTACTAGGGAAGACCAACATAAAATGGATCGGGTTGGCCCAATCTGTGTCGGGATGGGCCAGTCCGTCCGGTGATGAACCGGACCTGGACCCACCTAGACCTAGTTTTACCTTTTTTTCCCATAACATGTGATCTTAGCATCCGGTTGATGAACCATCAGCAGAACCAGAGTCCTTGGATAAATATGGTCAATTTGGTATATTCCACATCAGTATTGGATAATGTTAGAGTATAACCTAGTTGGATTGGAATCCGAATCAAACAGGGCCCTCAATGTTGAAACACTAATAACTTACAGACCGGGTGTCTGATTGACGCATCATATGTTGCATTGAAATCATTTTAACATGATAGAACTTTGGGATACTCTTTCATGGATCTTCATGGTAGTTGAGGTATGAAATATGGTTTGGGGATTGGTTCTCCCAAGAGGGCTACTTACAGAACCCTACCATTGGCTGAGACTTGATGAATGCTGACCATTATGACTCGGAGTGACTCGATAGACCCAGTATGGAGTGCCTCTTTGTGACATGGCAGACCCAAGCTGGGGAGTGATTCTGTGTGATGTGGAAAACCCATTGTACTTGACAAAATGGGTACCTCAGTAGGCCATGAGGGGGAGAACCTCTATGTGACGTGAAAGACCCATGGTGGGTAGTGCCTCGATGTGACGTGATAGACCCATGATACTCGACATGTGGAGAATCTCAGTAGTCCAATGTTAGTGGGATGCGCCTCTGTGTGATGGGGAAGGCCCACTGTACTTGATAGTGGAGGAGTTCTCCAACATCTGAGGTGTTCGATGTTGTGGCTGGGGATGTTACATGTTACTATCCCTAGAATAAATCCTTGTCTGAGATAGGTCATTACCTTTGGGGAATTATTTCCTTCATGGAATTAACGATCTTTGGGATTCTGATTTTGGCCTTGTGTTTCCTCCAGATTGAGATGGGTATGCTCGACAACTTATGTATATGTATGGGCATAGACCTAACTAGGTTTCACATCTTTTTTCATGATTTGTGCATTATCCATTGTGGATTTTGCAATACCTTCAACGGTATCGGGATCCCTACTATGTATCGCTATAGTCACCCCTGCATGGGCTTTGCACGCACCTTGTTCTGTTTGGTGCAGACGATAGACAGCGCTGACTGAGGACAAAGGTACCATGACTGGAGGTAGCTTGGAGGTGTACATTTGATGAGGCATACCACAGAGATGACTGTTCGAGAGATGTACCTTCCTTTCAGGTAGGATACTCGGTGGGTGTTCCCATGAGCTGTTTTCAGTTATACTTGTACTTTTCACTTTTACTTATACATTTTAGTTGGGGTTGTATTCTAGATTTTTTACTTTCTACACACCACATATTTACTTTATAGTTTATTTTCCACTTAGTTGTGTGAGTTTACATGTTAGAAAGGAAATGAATTACCAATTTTAGGGAATACGCATTTTAGTGATAGTCACCAGCCCCTGGCCTATGGATGGCGGGTTTGGGGTAGTCATTGCACTGGCCATGGGGGATGGTTTGTGACACTATATATAAATTATATTCCCTAAAACTAAATTCACTCTAATTACTTAATTAAAAATAGAACCCAAAGGTAGATGAAAACTTGTTCTTTTAGAATAATACTGATTTATTAATTAAGGGATCTATCTAATAGAATATATTTATAACATATATTTTTTAAAGAAAACTTTTATGTGGATGGAAAACCAACGCCTCACGAAATGATGATTGTTCAATTACCTCTTACCACCTCTCATGGTGGGCATTATGATGATATTGTTTTTATATGTGAAATATATTATTTTTATGTTTTCTTTATGCATCTTTAATTTCCATTTATAGTATACCTTTATGGTTTCCATTATATGTAACCTTGATAATTTCATTTGAGGAATTGTGGACTATCTCCCCCTCAAACTGATATGACTACCATATGTGGTAAATATAAAGGAAAATTGGATGATATTATATATGATAAAATACTAGAATTATAATACTACTATGTATCATTATATCTTAATTCCATTAAATATGAAATAGAATGGATATAGCGTTCATGCATACGTACAGCTTACCGTCTCCATGAACGGTGCATTTAATTTCATACCTCTAAATGATATGTAATGTTATAAATACATATATATGTTAGATATATATAATATATATGATATCCAAATCATGAATATAATTCTAGATATAATGAGCCTTTGACCACATGAAGAAAATGTAATTATGAGAAGTCCATTTTTGACTCAAGTTCAAAATATGGACAAAAAGAACATCATTTACTTAAATGATTACATAATGTTTATAACATGGTAATAAGTGATATAAAAGTAATAATAAACATGAAAAAGTTTCTCAATCAAGTAGAAATTAAATTTAATTTATTATTCAGGAGATTAAAGAAAGATCAAGTCAAGTCTGACACGAGGTTAGGGACTTCATCTTAATCTCATTTCATAGAGGCATATTTTGATAATATATATACCTTATTCTTTTACACGGTGTATAGTAAAATACTTTGAATTTTACTTTCATTCAAAGGGAATATTTTTCTAGAAATTTTTCTACTAAATATCAAACAGAATGTTTTTAACGTTTGGGGTGACAATAACCTCTCCATCATCGTAATCATTATTTGACATCCTCTATATGCATTAATGTTTTCTAAAATGAAAAGAAAATCCATTATTCTGTTTTTTAGTGTTTTGTTATTGAAAATGTTTTTTGAAATGGATTGATTATTTCAATATCTTGAAATTATTTCTTGTGATTGAAAATTAAATGTTATTAGTGAATTGTTTATATTTTCAATATTTTATGTGTTATGATTTTATAATGGTACTTGGAAATTTTTTGGGGGGTTACATGATAAAACAAATGATGGGTGGTGCCGTGATAAACTAGGATGGGTGGTTACGTTATAACCGCCAATGCATTAGGTATGAAAGTAAGCCATATGGCTATTTCAATTAGTTATATTTGTGGAATTCGACCGTATGGTTATTCCATTTAAGTATGTTTATGTACCAAGTTACCTTTATATGTTATGTGTTCTTTAAATGGGTTATGTGGTAATCTTTTGGTTATAAAAGGGTAAGTAGTGGTCTTTTATTCATTGAAGAATATTTATTACTTCATAAAGGGTAAAATTATTACTTATGTTAAATTATTCATGGTTTACTTGTTGTTTTAAAATAAACTAGCAGTTTTCATTCTTTGTGTATCCCTTATTAAGCTTTTTATGAACATCCCATGTTTTTGAAATTTTTTTCATATGACTTAAAGAAGATCAGGGTCAAGGATGGGATGAATGAAATGGCATGCTATCTTAAACATGGAACTAGACATGACTATTTTGTTCAAGAGTTTTTGTTTTGTGAAAAAAATGGAAACTGAGTAAAATTTTCTACATTGTCATTTTTTAAAATAAATGTAATAGTTATGAATTAATTCACTAAAATTATAATCCTGAAAAGATACTCAATGTAAATTATTACCATATTTCAAGATTATGTATGGTTTAAGGTCGGGTTCGTATTGTTGGTATCAGAGGTCAGTTTAGGTAACTTTAGGAGTTAGGGTATTGTTAAATTAATATCCATAAAGTATTATATGTTAATATTGAAATCAAATAGAATTTCTAGATTACTGTGTTGCTTCTCCTAAGATATTTATGTGTTCAGAATGGGTTTCCACAAAGGAAACAGGGAAGCTATGTTGGGACGACATCAGGAGGAAGGCAACCTTCCAAATCAGTAGCCTGATATGGTCATAATTGGAACTAAACAGTTTGTTGCAGTGATTTCACAGTTGACTCAGGCTATAAATAGTTGTGGTATCAATGTACAAGATCAGCCAGATCAACCACATAGGAACATGTCAGTAGTAGAGCATTTTATGAGGCAACATCCCCCATCATTCATAGGATCATCTAATTCAATGCTAGCAGAATGGTAGATTAAAGCACTAAAATGATTTTCAATGTCATGGGTTGTTCAGAACATCAAAATGTTAGTCTTGTTGTTTACTATTTTGAAGATGAAGCTGATTAGTGGCGATCAATGGTGAAAAATATCAGGAATAGTGAAGAGATTTATGCTTTCGATTGGGATGAATTCAAAGGTGTGTTTATTGAGAAATATTTTCCTAAGGTGGTTTGTCATAGAATGGAAACAAAATTATTGGAATTGAGGCAGGAGGATGACTCAGTGGATACTTATGAAGAAAAATTCACCCGACTGGAAAGGTATGCTCCAAATTCCATCAAAGATCCTAATATCCATATAAATCATTTTTACTCAGGATGGAAGCCACTATATCTAAGAGAATTCGCCTCTTGTGAGATCAAAAGTTATGAAAAACTTGTTCGATCTGCGGAGAATGAGGAAATGGAGTTTTCCAATGATCAGGTTTTTGTTGACAAACAACAAAATAAGAGGTACAATTAGTAGGTAAAGGGAAAGAATTCATCAAATAACCCTGGAGTTAAGAAAATTAAATATCCAACTTGTGAGAAGTGTGGTAAAAAATATCCTGGAGAATGTTTATCAATGTTTGGAATGTTCTTCTGGTGTGATATTTCTGGTCATATTGCTCATAACTATAAGGAAGAAGATCAAGCAGTCAATGTAAAGCCATCAGTAATATGTTTTATGTATGATGAAATCGTTTGTTATGAAAATGGAAGTCCATCGAAGAACTCAAACGATGGGAAGCAACCTGACTATAAGCCAAAAGGGATGGTGAAATCCTTTGCAACTACTTCAGAAGATGTTGGACCATCAAACAATTTATTATCAGGTACACTGTTTGTTTGTTCATATTATGCCAATGTGTTGTTTGATTCAAGCTCTACAAACTCATTCCTTTCTGAGAAGTTTTAGAGTAAATTGGTAATTCCATCTCATGATATGAATATTGAACTTATTGTAAAAACACATGGGGGAAATGTTGAGACAAAAATTAATAATAATAACCTTCCTATCTTTGTGTGTGGAAAGAACCTATCTGCAAACCTAATTGTTTTTCCTCTAGAAGAGTTTGATGTTATTTTAGGCATGGATTGGCTTTTTGTTTATCTTGCTAAGATTGATTTTAGAGATAAAGAGGTTTCATTTAATAAATATTTATAGTTTGTGTACAATAATGAACCCTTTCTTTTGATAACATATCAGGAATCTGAGAAACTAGTAAAAGATGGAAATGAATGTTACCTTGTAGATATTGTTGAAAATAAAGTAATTATTCAGATTAATGATGTGTCAGGGGTAAATGAGTACCTAGATATCTTTCCTGATGTGTATCCTGGTATAATACATGAGCAAGAAGTTGAATTTACTATTGAATCGGTTCCTGATGCTAAGCCAATTTCAAAACCACCTTATCGAATGGCTCAAATTGAATTTGTAGAGTTAAAGAAGCAATTTTAGGAGTTATTAGATAAAGGTTTCATTTTACCCATCAGATCACCATGGGGTTTTATTGTCTTGTTTGTATAAAAGAATATGGTTCAATGATACTTTGAATTGATTATAGAGCATTGAATAACATCAATATTAATAAAATGAATCCATTTCATCATATCAATGATTTGTTTGATCAGCTCCTGGGAGCTCAGTATTTTTTGAAGATCGACATGAGATTGGGGTACCATCAGTTGAAAGTTGAAGAAATAGATATTCCAAATACTGTGTTTCCTACTAGATATTTCCATTATGAAATTGTAGTTATGCATTTTGTGTTAACCAATGTAGATTCTATATTCATGGATATTATAAATATAACTTTTCATGAGTTATTGGAAAAGTTTTTTGTTGTGTTCAATGATGATATTTTGTATTATTCTAAAATTAAAGAGTAGCATGAAAGTCATTTAAGTGTCATATTTCATATCATAATATAAGAGAATCTTTATGTGCAATTCATCAAGTGTGAGTTTTTGTTACAAAAAATTTCATTCCTTGGTCACACTATTTCAAAAAATGGTATAACTATTGATCATTCAAAAACAAAAGTTGTTAAAGAATGGCCAAGACCCACAAATATAACTGAGATCTGTAGTTTTTTTATTTTTCTTGGTTATTACTGTAGTATTGTTGGGTATATTTCACGGTTTCCTAGTCCAATGACTATGTTAACTCGAAATGGTTTTATATTCATCTGAACAAAAGAATGTGATGATTATTTTTAAGAATTGAAATGGAGATTGGTGAATGCTGCAGTTTTGGCACAGCCTTCCAGAAATGGATTGTTTTTTATCTACAGTGATGCTTCGTTGAAAGGACTTGGTTGTTTCCTTATGTAGAATGATTAGGTAATTTCTTACTCTTCACAGCAGTTGAAACCTCATGAGCTAAATTACCCTACACATGAATTGGAATTATCTACTGATGTTTTTGCTTAAAAATTTGGAGGCATCATTTGTATGGAGTAAAATTTGAAACATATACTGACCACAAAAGTTTAAAGTATATATTCACTCAAAAATAATTGATCATGAGATAGAGGAGATGGGTAGAATTAACCATTGATTATGATAGTACAATCCATTACCATCTAGGAAAACAAAATAATGTGGCCGATTCTTTGAGTCAAAAATGTAATTTCTCATTAGCCATGCTACGTTTGGAATGAGATCCTTTGGTTTTTGATTTGATAAAATTTGGCATATATGTTGTTTGTGCAAGAAATTATTCTTTTTTGTTTCAGGAGTTACTGAAATGATCTTTATCAGATAGAATAATGCAAGTGCATAAAGAAGACAGTGAGTTGCAGAAAAAGGTAGAGTTGGTTCAAAAGGGTAAGTTGCCTAATTTTAACATTGATAAGGATTGTGTTTTGAGTTCTGGAAAGATATTATGTGTACCTTGTGATTCCCAGTTGAAGAATGAGTTGTTATGTGAAGCTCATAGATCTCAGTTTTCAATTCATCCTGGTATTACTAAGATGTACATAGATCATCGGGAGTATTACTGGTGGGATGGAATGATAATAGATATTTCTAATTTTACTGTGAAGTGTTTGACTTGTTATCCAGTTAATGTATATCGGCAGTTACCGAATGATATGCTTTAGCCTCTACCGGTTCCATAGTTGAAATTGGAAAATATATTCATGAAATACGTTGTGGGATTACCAAAGACATCTCTAGGTAATAATGCAATCTGGGTTATAGTTGATCAATTGACTAAATCTGCTCATTTCTTTCCTATTCGAGATACTTTGTCTCTAGATCAAATTTCTCAATGGTATGTTAAAGAGATAGTCATGTTACATGAATTTTTGCACTCCATTGTATCTGATCATGATCCAATGTTTACATCTAACTTTTGGAAAGGCATTTAGAAGTTTTTGGGTACTGAATTACGTTTTAGTACATATTTTCATCCCCAATTAGACAGGAAATCAGAACGAACAATTCAGAATGTGGAGGATATGCTACATTCTATTTCACTAGATTATCAGGTATATTGGGACCAACATCTTTCTTTGGTGGAATTTTCAAATAATAAGAGTTTCCATTCCAGTATACAGATGGATTTATTTGAGGCATTATATGGAAATCATTGTCGAACAACATGTTTTTTGGATGAAGTAGAATAAATCAAGATGATGGGACTTGAATTGGTAGAAGATATGGTAGAGAAAGTTCAGTTGATTCAGAATCATTTGAGAATAGCTCAGAGAAGAAAGAAAAGTTGTGGAGATAAGCGGAGGAATGATATTTTTTGATGTAAGAGATCATGTATTTATCAAAGTTTATCCATGGAAAACTGTGATGCAATTTGTTAATAAGGGAAATATGAGTCTGAGGTTCGTGGTACCTTATGAAATTCTAAAGAAGGTTGGATCAGTTGCGTACAGAGTGGCCTTACCATCGAGTTTATCCTAGGTACACAATGTGTTTCTTGTTTCAATGTTGAAAATATATATACTAGATCCATGTCTTGTTTTGAGCCCAGAGGTAGTTCATTTGGAAGAGAATCTCTCTTATGAAGAACAACCTGTTCAGATTCTTGACCATAGAGAGAATGTGTTGCAAAATAAGTTAATTCACCACGTAATGGTTTTGTGGAAAAACCATATGGTTGAAGAGGCAATGTGGTTATTTTAAAATGCTATGAGGGATAATACCCCCACTTATTTTGATAAGTAAAATTGCGAGGAAGCAATTATCAAAAGGGGGGAAGGATATAACATACCAGGTAAATAAACAAAAAGAAATATTTCATATATATTAATATTTGAGAATTGAACATTAATTTTTCTTTAAATGGGTTTCTATGTTCGATAGCGTACTCGATATGCAACAACATGTTTCATTGAAATCTTAAGTTGCACACTAATAATATATTATTATTATTTTTAATGGTAGTTAACTCCTAGCCGTTGTATTGGAGGTAATGAACAAAACTTACTACAATATGATTATCCATGTTTGTTAAATGTATTTACATTTATCCAATAAAAGTTAGAGGTACAAAATGTGAATGAATCTAATTTTAAGTACAATTTAGATCAAAAGGCCGATTTACCTCTATTTAATGGAGAACCCTCATTAAATATAGTTTTGGTCACTTTAATAAATTATATATGAGAAAATAAATTCTTTCTTTATAATGGGGACATCAAAATTTACATTGTGATTTTTTTTGGAATTTTTCTGAGAAAGTTCATTTTTTTAATGAATAATGAAAAATATAGTATGTTAATTCAAAACTGTGTTTTAATATAATTTATTTATATTTATAGGTTATCTTCTTAATTGTATTAAAAGTGTAATTATAATATATTTTTTCCATTAAATCCAATGTTGTTCATTGAAATTGATTTCACTTTGAAATTGGACATAAACAAGTGTCAATCTCTTGATAGTTATTATTTCTTAATAACACGCTATTTGTTTAAACAACAGAAATTAATCTAAAATTAATTAATTAATCTTATATGTATATAATTTGGTAAAATATAATTCTTTTTTGAATTTGTAATATCAAATATATCTTAGGAATATTTTTTGGTATTTTTCTGAAAAACTTCTATTTTTGATGAATAGTTAAACCACTTAGTAGTAGTCAAAAAAATGATGTTTTAATTTAAATGATATTTTACCAATTCTGTGAATTGAATTTTGAAAATCTAACATTCATGGTTGTTATTAGATAGTAATATCTGGTTTAATAAGATTAAATATTTTTTGGTGAATAGTAGCTTTTGACTTATATTTACCGCGGTTGAAGGAAAATAGGATAATTCTAGGTAACAAGAATATTACAATAATTCAAATTAATTTTATATTTGTATTTACCATATTTTATTAGTAATTCCCAATAATGAGAATCCTTAGGTCAGTTTTGGGACCCCATGGACCCACTTATGAATGATAATGACAGTTTTGATTAATTAATTTAAAGTAATGGAAAAAATGCCACAAACAGAAATCTTTTATTATATTAATTTTTATATGGTGTTATATATATTCTATTTTTAACTATAAATATTCATTGGAAAGATAAAACTATTTCCTACATCATGGTAGATATTTTATAATTTTCAAACAACAAATAAATTAAATTATTTATGACATAATAATGATGCATTGTTTACCTCATTAATAAAATATTTTAATAAATAAGATTGTAAATATTAAAATAACATCCAAAACCTTTCCAATTCCTATTGGATGATATTATTTAGACTATGAGTCATTTTATATTTGACTGTATTAATTTTTGGACCTTTAGAAACCGAAAATCATTACATTATAAAATAATATTATAACACTATCCTAAAGAGCCCCCCTCCCCCTTATAAAAGGAGACCACTAATAACCAATTCCTCACACCTCTCAAGCCTTTTTTCTTGACCATAATCTACCCAATTGATCTCCCTAAATCCATATCCAACTCTTAGAAGCCATACCTTAAGCATAAGGAACTTCAAGAAGTCGTTTGGTTCAAACCAAAGGAAGTTACCCAAATTAAAGGTAACGACTTCTTTTAAATTGTTTTCTTTTATTTTTCTTCTCCGACCCCTAAGCTATTTTTATTCTATTCGTTTGTAACAAAAACAGTATCCTCAGAATACTAGGATATTTTTATGATAATGATTATAACTACACTTGCACACACATCAATTTAATGGGTTAAGAACATAATGTTTATGTGGATGGAAAACTAAGGCCTCACGAAACGATGATTGTTCAATTACCTATTACCGCCTATCATGGTGTCCATTATGATGGAACTGTATTTATATATGAAATATATTATTTTTATGTTTTATTTATTCTTCTATAATTTCCATTTATATCATACATTTAAGGTTTCTATTATGGGTAAACGCGATAATTTAATTTTAGGAAGTGCAGACTACCAACCCCTCAAAGTGATATGACTCGTTCATACCATATGTGGTAAATATAAATGATAGATTTTATGATATTATATATGATAAAATACTGTAATTATAATACTACTATGTATCATTATGTTTTAATTCCATTAAATATGAAATAGAAATGGAAGTAGCATTCATGCGTACATACGACTTACTGTTTCCATGAACAGTGGAGTTCATTTCTTACATCTAAATGTTATGTACAATTATAAATACCTTTATATGATGGATATATATGATATATATGATATCAAAATCAGGAATATCATTCACGATATAATGAACCGTTGACCACATGAACAACATGTAATTATGAAAATCCATTTTTGACTCAAGTACCAAATATCGACAAAACGAACATCATTAACATAAATGATTAAATAATGGTAATAAAACGGTAATAAGTGATATAAAAGGAATAATATACTTGAAAATGGTTCTTAAGAAACTAGAAATTTAATTTAATTTATAATTCAGGAGATTAAAGAAAGATCGAGTCAAGTCGGACACGAGGTAAGGGACTTCATCTCAATCTCCTTTCATTGAGGCATATTTAGATAATATATATACTTTATTATTTTACACGGTGTATAGTAAAACCCTTTGAATTTTAATTTCATTAAAAGGTAATATTTTTCTACAAATCATTTTATTAAATGACAAATGGAATGTTTTTAACTTTTGCGGCGATGATGACCTCTCCCCCACAGTAATCGTTATTTGGCTTCCTCTATAAGCCTTAATGATTTCAAAAATGAAAAGGAAATCCCTTAATCTGTTTTTTGTGTTTTGGTCTTGAAAATGGTTTTTGAAATGGATTTATTATTTCAATATATTGAAATTATTTTACTGTGATTGCAAATTAAATGTTATTAGTTAAATTTTTATATTTGCAATATTTTATATGTTCTGATTTTATAATGGTACTTGGACATTTGATGGGTGGTTACATGATAAAACAAAAGATGGGGGGTGCCGTGATAAACCATGACGGGTGGTTACGTTATAACTTCCAATGAATTGTGTATGAAAGTAAGACGTATAGTTATTCTATTTAGTGATATGTGTCGATGTTGACCGTCTGGTTATTCAATTTAAGAATGTTTATGTCCCACATTACCTTTATATGTTATGTGTTCTTTATATGGGTTTTATGGTAATATTTTGGTTAAAAATGGGTATGTAGTGATATTTTATTCTGATAAGAGTATTTACTACTTCATAGAGGGGAACAGTATTACTTATGTTAAAGTATTCATGGTTTACATGTTGTTTTAAAAAAACTAGCAGTTTTCCTTCTCTGTGTATCCCTTACTGAGCTTTTTATGCCCATCCCATGTTTTTGAAATTTTTTCAAAGGACATAAATAATATTTTGGTTAAGGATGGGATAAAGGAAATTTCATGCTATCTTAAACATGGATCTAGACATTACTCTTTTTTTCAAGAGTTTTTTTTGAGAAAAAAATGGAAACTGAGTAAAAGTTTCTACTTTGTAATTATTGAAAATAAATGTAATAGTTATGACCTAATTATTTAAAACTATAATCCTAAAAAGATCCTCAATGTGAATTATTTATATAATTCAATATTATGTAAGGTTTATGTTCGGGCCCTGATATTTTGTCCTTGGATCAACCTAAAGTACCATATATCCTATAAAGTATATTAATAGGCATTTTAGGAGTCTTTTATCTGATATACAATAGAAACAACAAATTTCCCAAAAAACCATTGATCCCTGACATGATTTCCCAAGACATATTAATGATACTTCTATTTATAAACTCTATATTTAGGCTTAATCATCTTTTATCCATTTATAATTTCCTCGTTTGTCATCCCTTATTAATAGACCCCTGTGATTATTTATTAACAAATCATTATCTTTATACATTTTTTAACACTCATCCTCTCACATAATCATTTATTTTACTCCATATTATAAATATTTTTTGGTTATTTTTTATTGGGTTGTAAAAACCAACCTCTAACTTCTTTAAATTATTATTTAGTTTCTCACTATTATTGATGGTAAGGTTATTGTATACTTGTTTCTATTAAATCTCGGGTGTCTTATTTTGGTTATTAATTCTGATTAAAATAATGGGACTGTTTTGTTTCATGATTTCATCATATAATATATAATATAATGACAGAAATATTAATATCCCATGATTTCTTATGGGGAGATATAGGGGAATATTCATGATATATTTATGTACGAATTTATTAATGTTTCCCATTTAATTTTCATAATTATCTATATTCTATGTTTAAGGTTTAAATTTTTATTACACCATATTTTATATCATTTTATTATACTTATATTTAATTCATTTATAGTAATTGGTTTTTTTTATAGCATCATTTAAAAAAATTAAATACAATTTTTCGCATGTGTTATATTTTATCTCTGAGTTGTAAATGATCATTTCTGTAGAAGATCCTAATTTTGTGTTATATATCATTGAGATAACCAACATGAAATATATTCAAAAATAAAAAATGTGAAAACCTATATGATAGTAACATTCGTCCTCAATATTTTTTGGTGTTTTCTTAATGATGGTCAAAATTTCATATATAAAATTCTTATACCATTGGGGGATTGAAATTTTCATAAGATTATAGTAATTTCTTTTTGAGAATCCATAAATTCATAATGATGGTATTTCGTTATCATTTTGATGTGTTCAATTTCATGAGGAATATATAACCAAGTTGTTTTCATGCAATCTGTTATAACTAATAAGACAAATCGTGTAATTTTATATATAAATCATTTTTATTTAATTAAATGTGTTGGACAAAATCAACATATCAATATATGTTTCTTTTATGTTTTCATATTTATTTATTTCTATCTATTAATTGAATACAATTCATCCATTTATAATGGATTCCATTTAACCCATTCAAAATGGATAATAATTGATGAAACTAAATAAGATGATATTAAAAAAAATTATTTAATTCAATTACATATATATTTTAATGTACATCTAACTAGTAGAACCAATATTAAAATTACACTATTTTATAAGATCATCAGATATATTTATTTATGAAACTATTTTATAGATAAGTGATGAATAAGTACTACCTCCATTTTATATATATTTCTTGATGTGTATTTCCTCAAGAATATAGATATGTTTACCAAGGGTGAATAAAAATGAGGAATCTATAATGGGATCTAAATGAATTATATTATATTCTATTATGATATATCATGATCCATCACTAGGAAAACAATTCATGGCGTATAGTAAAATTAGGATAGGACCCATGTGGACCATTCTATTAGGCCATGTGTTAATGAAAAACAATTATAGTATAATACAAATATATTGGATGATGTTCCCTCACAAAACACATGATAAAAATTTGAATCCACTAGTAAAATACATATAATATAAGGTAATACTAGTTCAACAATACATATAATTCTATTCATAAATGAATGATAATACCAAAAAAAAAATAACTATTATTAAAATGATCCAACTGTAATAACTCTGTGTCATGAGCATGTAATACCCAATTTGATAATAAAGAGAATCATGTTAATCAATATAAATTGGATATATAGTATAATAGTAAGATGTATATTATAGTCCATATTTTCCTCAAAAAAATATCTTATGAAAGTTATAGAGGAATAATTCCAAAACCTCAGTGAATATATAGTGAACTCAAATCACCAGTTATTCTATAAAAACTATATATCCAACCATCCTCAATGAGGCCCCCTAAAAAAATATTTACGATAATAACAAAATAAAATCTCGAAAATTTTTTATTGTGGTATATTTTATCAACATCCCTTGAAAACAATTTACCCTTATACCCCCATGATATCATTCTTGATGCAGTCATACCTTCCAGAACCATATATTAACATGATTTGGTCTCTATAAGAGCTACGATTTTCATTTTAATACATCGAGGTTGATAAATAGAAAGTACTATATATAAGGATATTATAGAGAGGATATATGATCACATTAGAAATTATAAATGATATTTATTAAATTAAAATGTCATTTAAATAAAAAACATCAAGATGAGTTAAAATAATAAATAAATAGAAAGCATAAATAAAAAATAGGTATAGATATTCAAATAATGATTTCAACATATTTCCCAACTAGGTTGATCACATATACATGATAAAAGCATGTAATAAACTACAATCACTCTACTTCATCCCTTAGTATAACCTCATCAGAGTCTCCATTCTTGAACAATATATCCAGCTGATTGATCTAGTCTCCATCCTCCATCCAAAAAGAACACAGGAATACTAATTTATCATTCGGTACTCAAGATCAATGGGTTCTTAGGATTTCTGTGAGTTTATAACTCTATCACTATCTGCCAATAATGTCACATACATACCCAGAAAATGATGTGAAATGTTTATCTGACATTCCCATTATATTAATTAATTAATAAAATATACATGTGTATATAAATATCACTTTTGATCTCTATAGTAAAATTCATCGAATAGATTCGGTAATACATGCTTCGGATTGTGAAATATGCCAATATTTTTTGGGTCACAATCATGAAAATATATATATGAGAACACTATATCTAGGGAACTAAGAATAAAGTCCCAAAATTTATTATAAAATAATAATAAACCTATAGCTGAGGAACTATATCTATGGTTCCCAAATAGATAATGGGAGGACTATATCAAATGAAAAAATTTCAATGTCCCCTATCATATACTAATATTAGGAATAAAATATCCTAGTAACAATATTCAAGGCCCTAAAACCCTGAAATGGATATAGTGACAAAAAAATATGTCTACAATCCCCTAACTATATATATATATATAATTGGAATAATATCTTTAATATATTTTTTCGAAGGACCCTAACCAATTTGTAAATATTTTGGACACTAGATCCATGGAAAAATATATATAATTTAACTAAATAATATCATTAACGGGCACACTATATTTATTTAATTACATTGATAGACCCCAACCATTTAAAAATAATATTATTCCTATATTTATGTAATAGTATCCATACTGACCCTTCCATATAATAATAAACACAAATTAACAAAGATTATTATGTAAGATTTCAAAATATCTCTAATGTATTAGATCATAATGTATTTCTTAAGCATCCTCAAAGTATCAAATAATCATTAGTCAGTAGTATTCTTCAATCGTGCACCAACAATATATGGGTAACAAATCACTTAGTCAAAAACAAACAAAATGTCACCACTCTTGTATCTTAAGCATTTACCAATCTAGTGCATTGGTCTAAGATAACACCATGAATATCAATAAATTTTTTATCATCTCTCCCATCTTAGGGATGATCCATAACCACCTATCAAGGTCATCTATATTAAATTACACCAATCATGTCCCATCAAGCATAAAGGTTCTATAGAATCTCTTAATTTAATAAGGACAAAAAGTGATATTTATCTAAATTCAAACACTGCAATATATAAGGGTTTTATGGGAACCTATGAGGTCTAATATGTTCATGTAATAATTTATTTTGAATATTTCATTGGGTTCAAAAAATAACGGGAATTTGATTTAAATTATATTAAAAACAATCAATTTTTGTGATGTCTAGTTTATTCTCAAGGGCCTAAAATAATACTTATCACCATACTAAAAACATTCATAAAGATATAATTTTTTAAAATATTATTTAACATTTTATTAAAGACATATCATTTAATTAATAAAGGTAAATCGCCATTTCTAGAAGAACAAATATTAAAAATCATATTCAATTTCTAACTAATACTGAAAAAACCAATGAGAATTTTATAGAGACAACCAAACATTAACATATCCATTTCAATTATAAATCATGGCATGAATGGTATCCATGGGATCCTTCCCAATCCTTACACATATGATATGATAATGCTCATCTATACAAGTCACTAATGCCATAAAATCAATGGATTCGTGTCCAACCATCCGTAAAATGAGTACTACACTTAACAGAAATCATTATATTAAAAAATCAACCACATATATGCTGATTAAAGAGATTTCAATAGTATCTTATTTTTTCCAATAAAACAATATAGTATAAAGAGTGAGAAAATCATCATATAATGATACAATCTAGCCATGATCGGAAAAAACACCCAAATTCCTAGATAATTCTAATATGATTTGGTGAAATCATCATAAAACCCTATCCAAAGTCAATAGGAAACTAGTGACCAAGAATTGGAAGGAAATAATAATGGTGAATTGGTGAACATATCTTGATATCACTATGAATTCACTATTGGAATAACCATGAATAATGGGAAAACAAGGGAGGATTAAAAGGGATAATAATTGGTTTAATGGATCTCCCACAGTATCCAAATCATGTAAATGCTAAGTGGTTTGATAAAAAACTATGAAATTAATCCATTAAAAAACTCAAGTATACAATACTAGCTAGTAGGTGATCCTAGGGATCTGTTTAATCAATTTCCTTCACAATTGGAAATTTCATGGTAGGATACCCTCTTGTCGATGACTATTATTACTATTATGCCACAACAGCCTCTAAATTGAATATCTTTAAAGCTCTTTCACACTATTATAATCCTCATTCAATGTTTGAAATACCATTTTTGGATTCCCAAAGAATATGAATATTTTTCCATGTCCGGGTTCTCAAAATAACCTATCTAGTAATTGAAAAAATGAAATTTAAATTTAATTTCATATATATTTTGGACATGGATTTTTATAATAAACACACCATGAAAATTATAATTATATAGTAGTATCATCAAAAACTGAATACAATTTTTTGGACACATCATAATAATCAAATCTCAGTTGGGTTATTTAATTCACTCTAAAATGAAAACCAATATTCAACTATGTTTCTTTTAACCCACAATCCATTGTTTATCAAAATACTGACCTCCAATCACCAAAATAACTAGATTCACAATGTTACAAATTACATGATCCCATTCATTCAAATAAACCATTAGTTTTTTCTTTAATTTCCACCCAAGGCACATTGTTCTTTCCATCATATTCATTTTCCTTTATAATTTTTTTTCACATGAAACCAACCTCCTTACATGAGGAAACATCTGTCAAAAGGGTCACACCTCCTTTGCTACTTCGATTCTCCAAATACATAAGTGACCCTATTATTTTACCATTGAAACAAATTTACAATCAAAACAACCCATAATTCATCTATTACCAAAAATTTGGTCTATACATGTTCGTCTTACTAATACCCAACCACAAACATGAAGCATAAAACTCTATATATTCTTGGATTACCAAGAGAATCACCCCAAAACTTATTGAAAATCATAATTTATAATTACTGTAACTCCGTCAATAAAAGTTCACTCATATCTATATAGATATAATTATTCCTCTCCTAATGAAAAAAACTTATCAGATTATATCATTACATGTACATCATTTTTTTGTTGCTAAATTTGGTCAATATGTTTGGGTTCATACATAGTCTACCATTCAAAAAATTGATACTTCTATGATACTATCACTTAACCTAGTGAATATTAAATTATTATTAAAAAATCATGCTACCAAGAACAAAATATACCATCAAACCCATTGGTCATCAATAAGAATATAACTACTAACTTATCCATATATGAACTGAAATCCTATTTAATCGTGCACACAACCTCAAATATTCATAAATATAATCTAAGTAATATTTCATATTCCCATATCATATTAACAAACCCAATATATCTTAAATCATGTCTTATGAAACCTAATATCAAAAACCATGACCACATACCATACCATATCACATATTAGTCTCATCCAAACAAAACACTACATTTGTCACCACATTAAAACAAATCAGTTTAGTTATTCCCAAATTTCAACATGACCAAACAACGTATAAAAATTTTTATGATGATCAAATGTTTATAACCATTATAATACATGAAACCTAAGGTGAATCAATGATACAGCTATTCATACCATGAATTATATCTTCTCTATTAAAATTATCATTGATTCAATTGATCATCGACCTAAAAAAATTATAAATTACATACTTATAATAAATTGCATTTACCACCTCACATGAACTATTCTCACAACCCAAAGAACCCTCCCATTGTTTATTCTTATGCGTCAAAATCATTTTAGGATACATCCTTATCTTATGTTAATTTTTTATAAAAATGATCGGACTCTCTAAAATTATGTTTCTTATCCTATGTGTAACTAAACTCTCCCACATAGACCATAAAATACCTCTCTCGTAGGTTAGAACCCACATATTTCCCAGCTCATTAGTATCCTATCTCTATTTCCACATCATATATTACATGATAAATTATGTCCAACTAACCATGCTAATCCCTTTAATATCCCTAACTATATAATACCTCACATGATAATTCATAAGCCTAATCATAAATATGAATATCTACATCATATGAATATGGGACTACCACCATGATAATAATGATCTCTTCATGTAAAATGTTATATGTATAAAAAATTAGGGTGACCATGATTGTTATTATGATAGTCCATAGATATTGTTATCTCCTTAGAAGGATTATTTAAAAATATGTATTTATTCTAAGGGCCCTACACCACTTATTTTTAATGGATTTCAATCATCACTATTGTGGACCATCCATCCAAATAATCTAGAAGACAGTTTATCAAATTGAAATATATCATGGAATTTCATTAATAAATGTAACATAAAAAATAAAGAATATGTTATGTAAATAATATATGGAATGAATTAATCATTAATAAAACACATTAAATAAATGTACAAAAGAAAAAATACATAAAAAATAATAAAAAACACCTTCTGAACAACATGATTTGAAGTCATCCAAACATAAATTTAAAAATCAATAATAGCATTTCTAATAGTCTAGAAAAATTCATTTCTTATAGGTAAAATTGTTTTCACTAAAAGAACCTGGCCTTAAATCATTCATAATGTTAAATTAAATTAATAATTCACATTGATGATCTTTTCGGGTATAGAGTTTTTGAGAATTAGTACATAACTATTATATTTCATTTATAAACAATACAATGTAGACACTTCAACTCAGTTTCCATTTTTTTCACAAAACAAGAACTCTTGAAAATAAAGTCATGACTAGTTCCATATTTAAGACAACACGACTTTTCCTTGATCCTATCTATGACCCTAATCTTCTTTATGTCCTGTGAAAAACATTTCAAAACATGGGATGAGCATAAAAAGCTTAGTAAAAGATACAAAAAGAGGGAAAACTATTAATTTTTCAAAAAAAACAAGTAAAACATGAATACTTTATCATAAATACAATTTTCACCTTTATGAAATAGTAAATACCCTTCACTGAATAAAAGATCATTACTTACCATTTTGTAACCAAAAGATTACCATAAAACCCATATAAAGATCCCATAACATATAAAAGTAACATGGGACATAAACATACTTAAATGGAATAACCATACAGTCTAATTCCAAACACATCACTAAATGGAATATCCATATGACCGACTTCCAAACCCAATGCATTGGAGGTTATAACGTAACCACCTATCCCGGTTTATCACGACGCCACCCATCATATGGTTTATCACGTAACCACCAGTCAAATGTCCATGTACCATCATAACACATTAAATATTTAAAATATAAACATTTCACTAATGACATTTAATTTGAAATCATATGAAGTAATTTCATGATATTGAAATAATTATTCCATTTTCATAAACCATTTAAAAAGATATTTTTGAATCAAAGGATACCAAACCAATTTGATGATTTTAATGGAATTATAATTTAACAAAGTTAATTTCCATATAAATAAATACTCAAAACCATTTTTAAAACATGGAAATTAATGATAATGATTTATAATAGTAAATCGTTAAAACATTTAAAACGATATTTTAGTTAATGAATTTTTCTAACAAAAAGAAAGACGATTGAATACAAATAATTGATGAATTAAATTTAATAAGAACTTGATAATATCTTGAGAATAAATGGACTCATGATATAATATTTTAAAGGACAGTATATACAACACATAAGAGTGAATTTGTGCGTAACAATAATGAAGTCTCAATGTAAATGTAAATTGAGATGAAATCCCTTGTAATGATGGTATCCTTAAATTAAGGATAAAAAAATCACATAATTATGTGTGAAAAATATAAATACACCCAATATAAGTGGATATCATGTGTAAAACAATTATAATTCATTCAGACATATTCATAGGATTACATATTCAAGAACTACAAGTTGAACCCAAAGAATTGAAATTGAGTTACGAAGTTCCCTTCTACGAATTCGATAGCCAAACGAGGTCACTTTAAAATTTAGAAAATGAGTTGATGAGATAAAAAGGGTATTTCATCACTTGGAAATAATATTTACATAAATATGGATATAGAACAAAATATCCCAACATAATAAGATGTAAATTAAAAGACATAACAAAAAGAAATCTTTTAAAATGAGGAGGGTGAAAGGATCACTTACTGATTTGGTAACATAAAAAAATATGCCACATGAAAGAAGGATCATAAAATGAAGATGTAAATAATAATAAATGAAATTATATTACACAAAGAGTACAATCATGGGAAGTACATACACCACAAAAAAGGAAATAGTGGCAAATATAGCATGAATCTCACGGGAATAAAAAGTGAGATAAAACCCTTTACCACGTTGTAATCAACTAAGTCGTATGACCAAAAGTTAATAACCACGAAATTAAATACATAATACCATGAATATAATGGGAATACTGATAATATACATCATATTGAAGTACAAAATACACCACATTTAATGAATAAGTGGTGAACAATGGAAATCTCATGGAATTAAAAGTGGGATAAGAAATCCCTTACCTCGTGTCCTACTTGACTCGTATGTTCGGTGTTATTCATGAATAATAAACATAAGTTAATCTCAACTTAATTAATAAATTTTTTAATGTTTATTAGTCATTTTATATCACTTATTATCTTTCTATAACAACTAGTTAATTGATTCAGTTCATATTGGATATTTTATCGATGTTCGGAACTTGAGTCAAAAATGAACTTGTTATAATTACAGTTTGTCCATGTGGTCAAAAGTCCTTCTATCCATAATTTTATACATGTTTTATATATCATATATATAATATATATCCAGTGTATATGTATTTATAATATTCCATATCATTTTTAGTTAAGAAATGAAACGCATCGTTCATGGAGACGGTAAGCATTACGTACGCATGAACGCTACTTTCATTTCTATTTTATATTTAAAGGAATGAAAAAATAATGATACATTGGTATATGATAATTACAGTATAATATCATATAAAATTTAATGTTACATAATTTCATTAAATTCATCCTTTATACGTTCCATGTATGTCATGAACGAATCATGTCACCTTGAGGGGGCGGTAGTCTGCACTTTCTCAAATTAAATTATCACGATTAACCATAATGGAAACCATAAAGGTATGATATAAATGAATAATACAGATTCATAATGAAAACATAAAAATAATTTACATAATATTTAATATATTTCTATCTTAATGGGAAATGTGTTAGGCGGTATGAGATAATCCAACAATCATTGTTTCGTGAAGAGTTAGTTTTCCATTCACAGAAACAGTATGTTCTTCACCCATTAGATGCAGTTGTGTGTAAGTTTAGTTAGAATACTTTTTTTAAAAACATAATATTATATTTAGGATATTGGGTTCGTTATAAAATAAAGGAATAAAAAAATTGTAGGGGGTTGGAGAAGTAAAATGAAACAAAATAAAACAAATGATTTTAAGATAAATCGTTACCTTTTATTTGAGTAATATCCATTGGTTTGATCCCAAAGGACTTCATGATGTAACATTTTAATAATGAAAGTATTATAGAAGGAAGAGGGGGGATATTGAGAGATTAGTTTTGTATGGTTTGGATGAGCAAGGGGGCTTTATATTAGTGAGGAATTTGTTAGAAATGGTCGTCTTTTATAAGGGGGAGGAGGGGATCTTTAAGAAAGTGTAAAAATATTATTTTATTATATAATGGTATTCAATTTATAAAGGTACAAAAATAATTAGGGTCGAACATACGATGATTCATGGTCATAATTAAATCACTCAATAAGAATTGGAATGTTTTGGAATGTTAGTTTAATATCTATAATCTTATTTATCTAAATGATTTATTAATGAGGTAAACACTGCATCATTATTGTGTCCAAGTTAATTTAATTTATTCAATGTATAAAAATTATAAACAATATATATCATAATGTAGGAAATTTTTTATAATTTTAATCAATATTTATAGTAAAAACGATAATTTATATATCCCCTTATAAAAATAAATTTTCTGAATGATTTTTTATGTCATTTTAGCATTTACTTTAAATTAATTAATCTAAAGCATCATTATCATTAATAAGTGGCTCCATGGGGTCCCAAAACCTACCCAAGGATTCCCATGGTTGGTAATGACTCATAAAATAATGTTATGACTAGTGTTAAGATAATTTTGAATAATTATAATAACCTTTTTACATTGAATTACACTATTTATCTATAACCACAGTAAATAAAAGTCAAAAGTTACTATTAACCAAAATTATATTCATCTTATTGAACCAAATTTTACTTAATAATAATAACCATGTATTTTGGAGTTTCAAAATTAATTTCACCAATGTTGTAAAATTTCATTTAAATGAAAAAGTCAGTATTTTTAACTACTACCAACTGGTTTCACTAGTCATAAAAAATTGATGTTTCTCATAAAAATACCAAAAATTCAGCCTAAGCATTATTTGATATTAAGATTTCAAAAATTATGTATATATTGACAAATTCAAACCATAAATTTGGAATTAATTAAACTAAAATTAATTCTCGTTGTTAAAACAAATAGCGTGTTTATAAGAAATAATAACTATCAAATGATTGACACTTCCTTATGTCAAATTTCAAAGAGAAATTAATTCCAATGGGAAACATTGGATTAAATAGTAAAAATATAATATAATTTCTCTTTAAAACTATTAAAAATATAATAAACCAGATAAGTAAATTATATTAAAACATAGTTTGGAATTAAAATAAATTATTTTTTCACTATTCATTAAAAATGAACTTTATCAGAAAAATTCCAAAAATTTAAAAAAAGTAAATTTTGATGTCCCTATTATAAAGAAGGATATTATTTGGTCAAATATAATGTATTAAAGTGACCAAAACAATATTTAAATAAGGTTCTCTATTAAAAGCTGGTAAATCGACTATTTATTAGAAATTATGCTTAAAATTAGATTCATTCACATTTTAAGCATATAACTTTTATTGGATGAATTTAAATAAATTTAACAAACATGTATAATCATATTTTACTTAGTGTTGTTCATTACCTCCAATACAATGGCTTGGAGTTAACTTCCAATTAAAATAATAATATTATATTATTAGTGTGCAATGTATGATTTCAAAGAAACTCATTGTTGCGTATTAGGTACGCTTTCAAAAATTGAAAACATTTTAAAGTAAAATTTATAGTTAATTCATAAATATTAATAATTATGAAAATCTCTTATTCTTCAATTACGTGGGATGTTACAACCTTCCTCCCTTTTGGATTTTTCGTCCTCGAAATTTTAAAATTGGGCTTGGTAACATCATTGAAAGTCCCACATTGAAAAAAGCGTAAATAAAACTATCACATTCAAAGAAAGAAATATATATACAAAGGTCACCTAAGACAATAAATACTAGGATTCCCTGAAAACATGGATATTTAAGAGAAACTAACTCTCATAGATTAATAGAGAGTGAAAGAGAACTTGATCATAAAAATTTAACAGCCACAATACCATAAATTTGTGGTTGGGTATGTTATTTATGATAAAAGAGATATTATAAATTTTTTTCAAGATCCTTTTCCTATAGTTGATGAATTATATTTATAAGTAGACTAAGATCATAATGAAATATACTTGTCATATAGAGTGTCATCCTTTAATAAAATTATACAACAAAATCTTCTTTTCTCCAAATGGTAAGTATTCAAGATGACTTGATCACACATGAAGTGCTAGAATAAACTTCTAGAGTATCACAAAATCTAAAAAAGATGAACTATACATTTCCACTATCATTAGACATCATCCAAAACCAAAATATGTTAGTAGAAGATCATATAATCACCAAAAGTATAATCTTTTACAAAAAGAAAAACTACTCTTAATATCGAAAATTTGACAAACAATACCCAAAGTTCAACAAAGACCATTCAATATACAATTGTCCTTAAAATTCATCAAAATAATCAAAACCAAAATTGAAACCCAAAACTCAGATGGATTTAAATCACATAATCATCCATAGTAAATCTTAATCTTTATCTGCAAATAAATCAACTACTCTTAAATGATCACACATAAGTGTAATTAACCTAATCACATATTATCTATAATAGGTTAATTATTTCCATAAATAACCAAAATCACCTTATTTCTATAATAAAAACATATATTCTTCCAAAATAATATTTCAACCATTACTCAACAAATTAAATCCCAAGGTATTATATTTTCCTTAAGCATATAGTGTTCCCAAAAGAGAGAATGTCTTCCAAAATAACCTTTATCACATAATCACCTAATCATTTTCCAATAAAAAAGGAAGTCCATTGGATAAAAATTATAATCTGAAATAGACTTATTCTTGATCAATAAAATAATTTAATTAAACACAATTTGTCATTATAACCAGGGACTTCACATAGTCCAGTGGGAGGCGATAAATCCCAATTGCACTTTGGTTCTGGGTTCAATTCCCACAGCTTTTTCTAACGCGACGGGTTGTCACACAATCTATGTGTTTTCCTTTTTCAAAAACTACACAATTTGATAACATTCCCAGAAAAGAGAAAAATTTCACAAAAATAAGAATAAGATAATTTTTCCTCAATTTTTATCAAATAACATTAATTCTGCACCCCAAAATGTAATAAACATTTATCAATTCTAAAATAACTATGAATCTTTATTGTGTTATACATTATGATTATCTCACTTATGCTAAATTACACCCTAACCTCTAAAGTTATTGAAACCAACCCTTGATACCATGTATAAGAACTCGACTTTAAAACATACATAATATGGAATTAAAATAATAATTAAAATTGAGGGTCTCTTCAGGTTTATAGATTTAGATAATTAGCCCATACCCATTACATTCCATTTTAAAAAAAATACAAAGTATACACATCTACTTTGGTTCCATTTTTTCACAAAACAATAACTCTTGAAAAAAAATTCATGTCTAGTTCCATATTTAAGACCACATAACATTTCCATGATCCCATCCTTGACCCCAATATTCATTATGTCTTGTGAAAAAACATTTCAAAATAAGGGGTGAGCATAAAAATCTCAGTAAGGGATATACAAAGAAGCAAAACTATTAGTTTTTCAAAACAAAAACTAAACCATGAATAATTTATCATAAGTAATACTTTTCACCTTTATGAAGTAGTAAATACCCTTCACTGAATAAATGATCATTACATACCCTTTTGTAACCAAAATATTACAATTAAACCCATATAAAGAACAGATAACATATAAAGGTAACTTGGGACATAAACATACTTAAATAGAATAACCATACGGTCGACTTGCAAACATATCACTAAATGGAATATCCATACGTCTGACTTCCATACCCAATGCATTGGAGGTTATAAAGTAACCACCCATTATAGTTTATTACGGCACCACTCGTCATATGGTTTATAACGTAACCACCTATCTAATGTCTAAGTAACATCATAACACATATCATATTTCACGTAAAAAAAATTCACTAATAACATTTCATTTGTAATCACAAGAAGTAATTTCTTGATATTGAAATAATCATTCCATTTTCATAAACCATTTAAAAAGTGATTTTTTAATAAAAGTGTACCATGCCACATTGATGCATTTAATAGAATTATAATTTTAAAAAATTATTTTCCATATAAATAAATACTCAAAACCATTTTTAAAACATGGACATAAATGATAATGATTTAGGATAAAAAACCACTAAAACATTTAAAACAATATTTTAAATAATGAGTTTTTCTAACAAAAAGAGAGATTATTGAATACAAATAATTGATGAATAAAATTTAATAAGAACATTTTAATATCATGAGAATAAAGGGATTCATGATATAATTTGTCAAAGGATAGTATACACACCATATAAGAGTGAATTGGTGCATAACAACAATAATATCTCAATGAAAATGTAAATTGACATGAACTCACCTATAAAGATGGTATCCTTAAATTAGAGATAAATAAATCACATAATTATGTGTGAAAAATTTAAATAAAAAAAATATAATTGGATATTATGTTTAAAAAAATAAAAGGTCATTCACACATATTCTTAGGATGACATAATCGATAAGTTCAAGTTGTACCCAAATAATTGAAATTGGGTTAAGAAGTTCCCTTGTAAAAATTCGACACCCTAACGACATCACATTAAAATTCATAAAACTATTTGATAAGATAAAAAGGGTATCTCATCACATGGAAATAAAATTTACATCAATAAGGATATAGAAGAACACATCCCAACATAATAATATTTAAATTAAAAGACAGAAAAAAAAGATGTCTTCTAAAAAGGGGCGGGTGAAAGGTTCTCTTACCGATTTGGTAATGTACAAAACATACGCCACATGAAAGAATGTTCATTACATAAAGATCTAAATACTCATAAATGAAATTATATTACACAAATAGTACTATCATGTGTAGTAAATACACCACACAAAAGGAAATAGTGTAAAATATAGCATGAATCTCACGGTAATAAAAAGTGAGATGAAACCCTTTACCACCTTGTAATCAACTTAGTTATATAACCATAAGTTAATAAGAAACAAAAAAATTAATAATACCATTAATATAATGAGAATAATGATAACATACATAAAATGGAACTACACAATACACCACATTCAATGTATAAGTGGTGAATAATGGAAATCTCACGGAATTAAATGTGAGAAAAGAAATCTCTTACCTCATGTCCTACTTGACTCATATGTTCCAAGTTCGTCTTGAGTAATAAAATTAATTTAATATATAAAAAATTAAGAATGTTTTTAAAGTTTATTATTCATTTTATATCACTTATTATATTGCTATGACAACTAGTTAATTATTTGAGTTCATATTGGATATTTTATCGACGTTCGGAACTTGAGTAAAAAATGAACATATTATAATTACAATTTTTCCATGTGGCCAAAATTCCATTATCTCCAGAATTATATACATGTTTTATATTTCATATATAACATATATATCCATTTTATATGTATTTATAATATTCCATAACATTTGGAGTTAATAAATGAAATGCACCGTTAATGGAGAATGTAAGCCTAACGCACGCATGAACACTAATTTCAATATTATTTTATATTTAATGGAATGAAAACATAACGATACATTTGTTTATTATAATTACAGTATAATATCATATTAAATTTTATGTTAAATAATTTCATTAACTTCAACCTTTATACATTACATGTATGTCATGAACGAATCATATCACCTTGAGGGGGCAGTAGTCCGCACTTACTCAAATGAAATTATCGCGTTTAACTATAATGAAAACCATAAAGGTATGATATAAATGAAAAATAAAAAATCAAAAATAAAAATTAAACATAATATACATCAAATATAAATATAGGTCCATCTTAATGGCCATCATGTTAGGTGGTAAGAGATAATCGAACAATCATTGTTTCGTGAGGCGTTAGTTTTCCATCAACAGAAACAGTATGTTCTTCACCCATTATATGGAGGCGTGTGTAAGTGGAGTTTGAATCCTTGTTATAAAAACATTAGTGTATATTTAGGAAACTGGTGGTTTTATAAAATAAAAGAATAAAAAGAGTATAGGGGGTTGGGGATGTAAAATAAAACAATATAAAACAAAAAAATTTAAGAGAAACTGGTAACATTAATTTGGGTAACTTTCTTTGTTTTGAAACAAAAGGACTTCTTCATGTGCTTTATTCCAAAAATAATTATAGTCGAAGATAAAATGACTAATGGATGAAATAATATCATCCAATAATATTTGGACCAGATTTTAATGTTATTTTAATATTTATCATCTTATTTATTTAAATGATATATTATTGAGTTAAACACTACATCATTATTGTGTCCAATATAATTTAATTTATTCGATGTCTAAAAATTACAAAAAAATACCTTGATTTATGATATCTTATTATATTTCTAGTGAATATTTTTAGTCAAAAATATAATTTATAGAACACCAGATAAAAATTTATTTAATCAATGATTTTTGTTGATGTAATTTTTTCCTTTACATTAAATTAATTAATCTAAAGTGTCATTATCATTCATTAGTGGCTCAATGGGGTCCCAAAATAGACCCATGGATTCCCATGGTCTCTAATTACCCAAAAAACAAGGTTAGGACAAGTTTTAAGTAATTTGGAATAATTATAAAATCCATTTTACCATGAATTACACTATTTTCCTTTAACCACGGTAAATAAAAGTGAAAATTTACTAGTCACCAAAAATTATTTTCATCTTATTGAACAAAATTTTACTTTATAATATAATCCATGTATGTATTATTTTCAAAATTCAATTCATAGAAGTGGTAAAATTTCATTTAAATGAAAAAGTCAGCTTTATTAATTACGACAAAGTGGTTTTAGTATTCATCAAAAATTGATGTTGTTCAGAAAAATACAAAAAATTCAGCCTATGCTTTATTAGGTATTTCGAATTCAAAAATGAGGTATATTTTTCCAAATTAAAAACATTAAATTGGAATTAATTAATTTAAAATTAATTCCCGTTGTTAAAACAAATAGAGTGATTTTAATAAATATAAATTATCAAAAGATTGACACTTGTTTATGTCCAATTTCAAAGAGAAATTTATTCCAATGACCAAAATTGGAATATATGGTATTTTTTTGTAATTAAACTTTAAAACAAATTAAAAAGACAATCTATCCATAAAAATAAATTATATTAAAAAGAAAATTTTGAATTAAGAAACAATATTTTTTCATTATTCATTAAAAAATGAACAATATCGGAAAAAAATCAAAAAAATTTACAAAAAGTAAATGATGATGTCTCCATTCTAAAGAAGGATTTCATTTGGTCAAATGGAATGTATTAAATTGACAAAAACAATATTTCAAGAGGGTTCACCATTAAAAGGCAGTAAATCAACAATTTAATGTATATTATGTATAAAATTAGAATCATTCACATTTTAAGCCTCTAACTTTTATTGGGTAGGTTTAAATACATTTAACAAACATGTATAATCATATTATAGTTATTTTTCTTCATTCCCGCCAATACAACGTCTAGATGCTAACTTCTATTTAGAATATCAATATTATATTAATAGTGTGCAATGTATGATTTCAATGAAACCTGTTGTTGCGTATCGGCTATGCTGTCAAACATAGAAACCACTTTAAATTAAAATAAACATTAAATTCACAAATATTAATAATTATGATAATATTTTATTCTTCATTTACTCAAGATTTTACATTCACAACACTAGTATAATATCAGTAATAATATCTATAGAATTCTTATAACATATTTCTACCAACTCCTAAACAATTAGTACTGTAAAATGAATTATCTTATACAGGATATTAATAAAACTAAAATGGATCATAATACAATGAATAAAATAAGTATCCACATGAGCTCAATCATACCTCCACATATTCTAGAGGATAGTGGCTATTAGTGGTGATCTAATATGTGATTATGGGAATTTATGACCCCATACAGTAGTGGAAATAGTATCATAAAATAACAAAACAGCATCCATAATAATAACAATACTCTGGTAGAGTTCACAAAAAACAAATCAAGAAAAATAAATAAGTAATTGATATAGTTAGATAGAAAAATAATGTTTCTAATCATCCATTTTTTCTATCATATATATAATATAAAATAATGGCAATAAATACAACATGGCTCTACTATATCATTAATCTTCCCATAATACTGATCTCCATTCATTAAAAATTAATCTTTCTAAATAATCATATTGAGGGAATATTTCCACCTAAACAAAAAATTAAAAATGACTACCCAATTACCCAATAATAATAGATACCAAAAACATGTTTGAGTTCCAAACACATTAAGGAAAAAAAAATGGGGTACCCTCTATAACCTTAAAATTTTGGGATATGTTAATGTGATATGCTCAATAGTATTAATAATTAATTAAAAATTAATAATAAATAAATACCATTTTCAATTCAAATTTGATAGCATGACACACATGATCACCCATACCTTATTTCGTTATTGATGATATTATCTTTCAAAAGTTTCTTAATCATTTATATATATATATGGCCACATCAGATCCATGAATCTAATTCCATGTTCTCCAAAAAAGTAAAAAATAATGTGCACCCCAATACAACCGAACTATACCTACAGTCACCGAACAAGTAACAAAAACATCATATCCAACGAAAAAACATATAGATTCCCCCAATATATATGAATATATTGTATACCAAATAAAATGAACAACATCCATTATCCCCCAACTAATAACGGGAATAAAAATTTCTTATGAAAAATGTTCAAGATATCCTAACCATATATATATATATATATATATTTGACATATATAAACCATGGATCCAAATCCATGGCCCACTAACAATTTATAGATAGGTAGAATATCAGCCCCATAGAACTACATCCTTGGCCCTCCAAAACATATATTGAAATATATCACACCATATTATAGGAAAAAAATCTATTTTTACCTAAGATTTTAAAAAAATGGATACATCATATATATTTTACTATATCAATGTTCCTCACACCATATATAAATAACCACAAGTTCAACAATTTAAATAATTATGTTTTAAAAAATTATCTCATATATCATATCATTATATATGTCAAAATCAACAATGAAAAATCAAATAATCATTAATCATAACATTTCCTCATTCTAACACCCACCACACAAGGGTAATGCATCACTCAGAGTCAATATGTCTCACTCTATTACTCTATCCACCCATATATCACCATATATTATACATGGGTAAATAATGACACCAATGTTATCCCTAACTAGTATATCCTCAAACCTAACCCTGGTAAGATCCCTAGGATCATATCTAGATCCTCTATTTTCATTCATCCCAATATCGTCTCATTTATCGTCGAATCTCAATGGAATAATCAAATTCAACAATTCCATTTGTGTATAATTGTCCAATTTAGCACAACCATTCTCAAGAGGTATAAAGAACTTATTATGAGCACTACATTCCTGAAATTACTTATTTTACACCTCTCATGGGGTTCATTTATCATGCATTACAATATTGAAATTATTTTCCAATACATATGTGGTGTGATGTCAAATAAGTTCTCAAGGTCCCATACATGATGTAATCAGTATATTAATATCATTCCGAAACATATCATTTTAAATTTAGAAATATATTTTATAGTTTATTAAAAAATGTAGTTAATTAAAGAAGGTTAATTTCTATCAATGTAAGAAAAAATTCACATTTCATATTAAATTCATGAATAATGTTTCAAAAACTAATGTGCAAATAATAGTGACCCACTACCATGTGTGTGAAAAAATTAAATTTAACTCATATCCCAAAATATCTAAATGAAATCTTCTGAATCCTGTCACGTACAATTTGACACTACTATTTCATGGGATGCATGTGAAAAATTGATTGCCTGGAGTCATGTCTAAACATGAATGGAATGTCCAAAACATGTCCTTAACACCATTACGAACTATATTCATTCATAAAAACAATAATAGATATCATTTTATATTATTCTTTAGTCCTATACTATGTAAAACTTACATGTGATGTCTCAAAATCATTCTTGAAGGACTCTATCTAGAAAAGATGATCCAAATGCTAATAATTTTCCAATGATTTCACCATGTACATAGAAAATCATCATTAAAACCCTAGAAAAATTAATATGAAAACTAATTACCAAATTAATTAAAGAATAAAATGAAAATAATCAATTATCTTACCTGGAAATAACTTCAAAATTCCCAACAAAATCACCATAGATCATTAAGGAACAGGCGATGATGTATATGGGGAAGATTTCAATGAATTTATGACCCTTTAATACCACTTCCAAATATTTTCCAAGGTCATGAACAATTAAAATACTAAAAATAACCTACAAAAAAATATAGTAGGCCTTCATGTTAGCTAATCCAATCTCACTAGTAAGATTGTGGCTCACATACTGGTCAAGATCCAAGAAAACCTACTAGGATATTATGTGTCCCACATGTGATCCAGTAATTATAAAATCATCTTAGAAACCTAAAAAACATCTTTTATCATATCATGAGCTCTATTATAAGACCGATTCCATGTCCAAAACATCATGCATGGATATAGAAATGTTAAAAACATCAGTCCAATTCTTATTTCTGAAAAAAACTATCCACCAAAATGAAAATTCAGAATTCCTATGGAATTTCCAAACACATCTAGAGATACATTATTATGGTATTTGTTGAAAACTAATGACATAACCTCCAATAAAAAGTACATCCTATCAATATATTACTAGAATAGTCATTATAATGTGGAATAAAATTAAAATTCAATGAATATAACCCATTATTAGTTCAATAATAATTTTCACATTACCATATATATGTTATTTAACAAATTTTAGGGTTTCTCCAAACCTTAACTACAATAGTAAATTATACTAGAAATCATTACATAAATATAAAACAATAATATATAAAGAATCTAATACACATAAATAACAGTTCATACACTATTCCCTCTATTTCAATTAAGACTATTCTTTTTATATGTGAATGGGAAATGTAATAAATTATCACATATATATGAAATAAAATTTATTTAAATAATTAAATCGATATAAAAATTCAATTTTTTATTCACTTACATCAACTAATGATTTATAAAATAAAAAATATGGAATTCCAATAATAATAATCTACCCCCAACAAATTTGAATGAATTCCCAACCAAATAAATACATGGAAACCAAACATCATTACATCAACTAAACACTGCAAATACCAAACATACCCCTTTATTGTATACTCAAAGATAATAACGAAGAATCTACTAATGAAGAAACGATAACGAAAACGGTAGCATTTATCAAGAGAGATTTATTATTTGGGCATAAATCCTAAGATCCACTAATAGATAATAAACCATCCCCATAAATATAAAAATATAGTTTTTTTGTTTAAATTTATCTATTGATAATAAATAAAATTTGTGAAGATGTATGAATTAAGATAAATAACATTGAAACAATAAACCCAAATATGATATAAAGTATTACTAGTCAAGGTAATAATAAATTGAGAGTAAAACCATGATCTATATATATTATCTTGGTCAAAACCCATTCCATGTCATAATAAGCACTGAATATCATGAAAATTTAGAGACTATCATGTTATAATTTACAAAAAATAAAAAAAACACTGTAAAACATCATTCCACTCACTCTAACTAGATGCCTCTGAACAAAAACTATGTCCCAGTGAATGAAATTTTGAATCATCCACATTAATCTATGTAGTGTAGACTGATCAATCATATGCCCATAGTGGTGAAATATAAGAGATCATGTTACATTCACCCAATAAAAGCACAACTAACTCCCTAGAAATAAATATATATGAACAATAAAATCATGGTCCATATCAAATGACATAACCCAACTCCTCCTGGTGTAACCTAATGAACCAAGGATCTTTTTGGGTCTATCTAGATGATCAAAACCTATAAAAAATCAAAAAATGAACACACCTGATATAGACATTATTTCACTGAATAAAAAATTTTAATGTAAAACATTTCATTCCATGTACCCTTTTCCCAAAAAATCCACCAAGTACCTACAACACCTTGAATATATAATATAGGGGACCGTGATAAATATTATCCTATAAATTAGATACCAATAAATTTAATCATATATTAGTGAATCAAAAACAATTGTTAGAATCTTTTTACGACATTAAGAACTGAAATATCCTGTCATATGTAGAGAACTAAGCTAAATAAATACATTCATTTGAAATTTTATCATGAATATAAATTCTATCAACAAAATTATTTTTCAAATTAAATTACTAGATTTTTAGTGTATTCATGAATTTCCAACATGAAAAACATAAAATACATAAATAACAATCATTTCAATATATCCACTCTACTCTAGATCCACATTTTAATATCTAATTGGTATTACCTATATTAAAATTTGGGGGAATGAAAATTGAAAATGGGGTGATCTAAAAATCATTTTATGTGAATAAAAATAATCATAAGAATATATATGCATGGTTTGGATAATAAGAATATATGAAAATTTGAACATCCAATAAATTTCATATCCATGTAATTAATAATCCCAAGACATAACAATCATAATAATATTTTGGAAAGGGACATAAATCCAAAAAATATCAACAAGGAATAATAATATCTATAACATGGATTAGATACATATAACATAAATGTTTTATCATAAGGTAAAAATATAAGAATGGAAAACATATTCAAAATATTCCAAAAACATTAGTGTAAAGAACAACACAATCATTACCCACACTGTCAATACCCATTCCTATAGGAAACAAAGACATAATCATTAATAATTTTTTTAAAGATACATAATCTTTTAATAAATTAATTAAAATGTTATATCTCATCCCACCAATAATTAATCCAATCATTAAAATCAACATGGAAATAATTGCCTTTTAAAATCATAACCCCATGAAAGAAAATGTGTCTCTTAAAAACTGTAAATGTAAATAAATAATTTTCCATAAAGAACCCCATGAAATAAAAATATGATTTTAAAAAATAAAAAATGAAATATATTAACCATTCTTATAATAATGAACCCATTGAACTAATAGTTGTTTTAAAAAAATTAAATAAAGAAATTAAAATAACATAATTAAATAAATATATATACATTTAAAACTAGATCGATGAAAAATATTTTCAGAGTAAAATAATAATATAATATGAAAATAAAAACCTAGATAATTTGGATATTTAAATTTTTTATATTGGAAGGAATATGAAAAAATATTAAATGAACATTAATGAAAATCATTTTGAAATCATCAATGGAAATGTCATAATTATGAGTTCTTAGAAAATGTATCCTTTATAAATAGTGAAAATAAAACCGTTATTAAATGAAGATTTGAATTGGAAACTAATTTCCCATGTTGACACAAGATATGATAACCATTAAAATGTTCAACAATTGAATTTAGTAAACATTGATGGAATATTATTCAAGAATATATTATATAACAGAAAGATATATGTTTTGGTTTTCAAATCACATACATATATACTCAAATTCCTTGGATTTGATTAAACCTCCCATATCATTATTATAAACATGTAAATTACCTATTTAAAAACCATGTGGATATTTTTATCATTTTATAATCTTAATTTATATTTATCTATACCTATATATTGGTTAGTTCTTATCCATATTTAATATCATGTGTGGGTAATATTTATCATTTCAATGTAGTCTCACAATCATGGGGTTGTTATTTAATAATATCTGAAATACAATCATCAATGACCGTAAAATGTTATGGAAATGATTATTTTGATTAATATAATTTTTTATTATTTCATTGTAGATATTTCTTGTTTACTGGTGAATCCCCAACCATATTATACACCTGAAAAATTATACCATGATAGGTTCAAATGGGAAGTAAAATAACTCCCCAAATGAACAATAGTGTTGACTAGTTGAATGAAATTAAAATATGTTTATAGTGGAGGATGTATTCTATGGGAATAATAATAATAATTGTCATGATAATATTGTATGGAATAGATTGAATTTATATGATTCAATGGTCTCAATAATGACCCTCCATTGGTGGAAGCACATTCAATACAAGATAAATTGTTGAATCAATAAATAAATAGAAGAAGTAGAAAATAAATGAACAAGCCAACATTCCAAAAACAATACTTTTAACCCTCATAGAAAAAACAAGAAAAACATGCATTTAATAATACTAAATAATTTTCTATATACTAATGAGTGTCATAATTAGTTGAAGAGTGAAATTCATTAATATATATCACACTAATAAAGAATAGAAACTAAAATAAAAACTCCAGCTAGGCAAAAACACAATGGCATGTACTAAACTCCAAGAAATTAACTACACAGATCCTTATCTTCAGCTTGATCTGTTACCTGAATGTATATTTATAAATTCTACATGTATCTTGATGGAATCAGGTTGAGAGTGAGATAACAACCAAATGTACGTTATTTTATATTATGACTAATAAGGCATAAAATTAAAAATAAATAGTGAATCACAATGAATAATGTATACACTTACTTACCTTATGCTCAACAAACACCAAGAATCTTTCATCTTCCATGAACATAACTAATATAACAAAAGTATAGTGGATCATTGGACCATGGATCAAGGTGACACTGTTGTAGTATATCCTATGTGAAACATTAGGTTCCATCTCAGGAATGTTTCCCAGAACCACTAGCCTTTCAAGGCCTTATGTCCCAGTAAGTAATTACATTGTAACACCTCAAGATTTTAGAAAAATATTCTTTTTAATTTCATTGATGTCTTGTGTTGTATGCTACACCAAAATGAGATTTCACTACATGCATCCCTGGCTTCGATTGCATTACACGCAATCGCGACCTTCCACGATTGCGTTTGTTGTACATAATACTGAGTTTCTCTAAACAACGATATGTTATATAAACTAGCCATTATGAATAGTAAAAACCACTTTTGGGAATTTTATAAATTTTATATTTCGAAATGGACTTCATTTTTTGGATTCATAATATCAAAATTATCCTAGGGTAAATTTTCGGTATTTTTCTGAATACAATCAATTTTGATGAATTGTGAAAACACTTGATTACTATTTAAAAACCAAATTTTTATTTGAATAATTATTTATTTTATATAAATTTATTTTAGGTCAAAATTGATACATAATACCTATATAAGTTCAATGAATTTAATTGGAGTCATTTTATAATAATTATATATAAATATATAAATTTTATTGAACTTTTCACCCTCTTTTACCCACCTCCTAGGAGAATTTGAAAATTTTCATAAAACATAATTTTACCGCTTCTGTGAGTGAAATTTCGAAAATCCTAGAGACCCGGTTAATATCAAGGAGTAATATGTGTTTCAATAAGACAAAAATAATTGTTGGTGAATAGTAACTTTTTACTTTTATTTACCACGGTTAAATGTAAATAGGGAAATTAAGGGTAAAAATGATATTATCATTACCCTAACACATGTCTTAAGTCTATTGGATAAGTGTAATTCGACCAAAAACAACCTTAGGAATAAAATCTTACCCTATTGGTCCACTAGGATTGTATTAGGACATTTATTATTATTTTATTTAAAGAAGTGTTAAAATAGTTAAAATCAAAATTTAATAACCAAAACATTTTTAATATAAGATTATACATAAGATAAATTCAACTAAAAATATTCATTAGAAAGATACAAATATTTCATACTTACTGGTATTTTATTTATAATTTTTAGAGATTATATAATTTAATATATACATGACACAAAGGTGATGTAGTAATTTCTTAAATAATGAAATATTAAAATAATTAATATTATAAATACCCAAATAAAATTATTTTGAGACTTTTATGAATTAAACTAAATTTATATGTTAATATGACATGTTATTATTTATTTAATTAACATATTTCGAATTAATCATGCTTCAATGCTTTTCAAAAAAAAATACTTTATAAAATAGTTTCAAAATTGACATAAAATAGTTTTTAAAACAAATATTATATTATTTGTTGTTATTATATTTTTAAAAATCTGAGGTTAGTCCGAATGACTTAGATAAGGTTATATATATTAATAATGAACCACTTTGTGTTCTTATGGATATTTATATTATGTTTATTAACAATAGAGTGTAAGAGAAAAAGAAGACACAATAAAAGTTAAATTAGTTAACTTAGAGTTAAATCTAACTGATAAGGTTAAAATAGTAACCTAAAATTTTCTAAAACCTATTTGTTGAGAGGATTTAGACCCATAACAGCATTATATTAGAAATAAATCAGTTTGGAGATATTAATAACCGAATGTGACTTTATTATAAAATAATATTTTAAGTATTTCCAAAGGTGCCCCTCTCTTCCCTTATAAAAAGGTCATCCCTTCCCTCTTCTCTTCACACCCTATTGAGCCATGAAGCTCGGAAAAACCCTAAAAATTCATATTATAAACCACTCTAGTTATATCATAGTTGTTCTGGTATTCTCAAAACACCAACTCTAGTGCCCTCTGAAGGAGTTTAATGGGGGTGCGTCGAGGAAGAGGTAATCTCTTCTACCGACTCTTTCATGTTTATTTCTTCTTCTACTTCCTCTTCACTAGTTTTTTAATTATAAAGTAATAACATCAGTATTACTTATATACAGATATCTTATTATAAATATAAAACAACCCTATTTCACATTCTATCCACCCTATGAAAAAATAAATCACCGTGAGTGCGTACGTACAGAATACCTTCTCCACGCCGTGGTGTAATCAGTTTTCCACCACCACCATTCATGGATGGGTATAATGGTGTAAAAAATAAATATATATGATTATAATAACATAATACTGATTCTATGATATTATATCATCCACTCCAATTCCATTCAATAAATATGTGAACGATATCACCGCTTGTGTGTACATACAGATTACCGTCTCCACGACGCGATGAGATTCATTTTCCATGTTAACAATTCAAGAATGATTATAAAGTATATATTATAAGTAATCATGAAATATATGAAATAATAATTCCACTGGTTTTATGTATATATATATATATATATGTATGTATGTAATCTTCTTCATTCCATTCAATTCAATAAGGAAACGAAAAACAGCGTTCATGCATATGTACGACCTACCGTCTCCATGAACGGTGTATTTCATTTCATTTATCTATCTAATATATATATATATATTGAATATATATGATATATATATCATTATTTTAATTATTTCAGTAAGTAAAACATGATATAAGTAATAATAATATCAAGAACAACAAGTCCAATCACGTATGATAAATAAAACGAGTTTACCCAAAACGATGCATTACATGGAATTTGCAAACAAACAGGTAATATAATGTCATAAGTGATCTATATATGATATAATAACAATGAATATGATTATGTAATATGTCAATGACATTATTTAAATCATCATATAGGAGGTTCAGATACGTACGAAGCATATCAGACTTATGGTAAGGTATAATTATTCCAATCTCATTCTTATCCGAGATTGTTTTTCATAAGTATTTATTGGGGTTATTGTAATCATCCATACACATGTTTTCTAGATGTTTTCATGTATTTTGAATGTCCTTTTTACCCATTTTTGAAATTTACCATATGTTATGAAAGTAATCTTACTTTTGTTTACCACATGGGGAAATTTTGACTTTTCCGACAAAAGTACGACAAGAATTTTATTTTTAATTTTTATGGAATGAATAGATTTATAAGGTTTCATAATGCCTTATTTAAATAAATATTCTACTACATTATTTCATGATTATTTTAAACAAAATACTTATCTTTTAAAATTGAACGGCATTTTGTGAAATGAAAATGATTTTGAATAAGAATGGATATTTTCCTCAAGAATTTTCATTTCAAGTGTATTGTAAAAACTATTTTACACCTAAGATGAAATTATTTCATATGTGTATGTTTCAAGTATAATGTCTCTATTATTTACATGCTTTCACTTTTCATATGATGAAATTATATCCATTTGTTTTTTTTGGATTATGTTATGATCAGATGATGTTTATGAAACCCATTCTATTTTTTGGGATATGATGAATTATTTATTTTTATGTTGTGGAAAAAGTAATAATGATTTAATTATGAGATGGGTGGGACCTATATATCCCTCCAATTAATTGGGTAAAGAATTATATCTCATGAGATAGACATGGATGGAATGGTAAGTTAATCCGGTTCAGTGATACATGACTGAAACAAGGAGTGAACTCGATTCAGAAATGGACTTTGTCCACTAATATGGTATTGGAAGCAATGCTTTGTCTACTGTGGAAATCATATCATGGGCTTAATGTTTTTCCACAATTAAAAGTTTTATTTTCAAGATATTTTATCATGATTTATGTTCTATTATGATCTATTCCTTACATAATTCCATGTTTTATATCATTTCTCAAGATTTTTATGTTTAAACATTATGTTCATGTTTTTATGTTAAAATTTATATGGCTTGATTTATTTTATCCATGCTTACCCTTACTAAGAATTTGAGTTCACCATTTTCAATTTTCTTTTCCCCATGATATAAATAAAGGTTTTAGGTAAGGAAACAAATGGGGAAGATCTTTATTGGAGATGTTGAAGATCGTTAACCATGATTAGAATATTATATTCCAAGTTTCCAAAGACACTAAACTATTACGGTTATTGTGCATATTTTTTTTGTCATGTATTAATTATTCAACAAAGTGAATGTAATTTCCATGTACGTCAATATTTGGGTCCCTCGTGTTGGTACTAGAGGAAAGGATTAGTTAACCTTTGGAAACTAGGATGCGAAAACATTAGTGAAATACCTAGAAATATTTATGTTATGTCTAGGTATGTCCCTAAGGATAAGTATACGTATAGGTTATAGTCCTAGAATTACGGTATTGATCTTCATATTTTACCTAAGATGTTAGATATTGACTGTACTCCCCCTCTATTATGTTTTTTTCCTTAGCAAGATTTTTTCCACTCACACTATTCTTTTTGGGGTTTAAAAATGGCTTGAAACAAGAAGATTCACGATAATGGAGGATATGATGGAAAATGGAATGATATTATTCATGAGCAACAAAATGAAAAGGGATTTGGAAGTCCAAACATTGTTATTATGCCTAATAACCAATCTCATAATATGATCAATAATGTCAACATTGGTAAGTTTACAAAATCAGCTAATAAGAGAAAGATGGAGTTTCATGATGATCATAGAAGAAAGAAAGTTCAATTTCTCTCATGTAAATCATGTAGGAAGAGGAAACAAGGAGAATGTTTCAATGGAACTGGAAGATACTTTGGTTGCGGAAAAGAAGGACACAAATATAGTAAGTGAAAAGGAAAAGGTTCAGTTTACACCATGGCTAAGGATAATGGTATTGCTATGACATCAACAATTATTAGATGTTTTACATTTGGAATGAATGGGAATTATGAAAACCAATTCCCTATGGGAAAATTTCATGAAGAGAATCAGCATGGTCTTATGGGTAGTATTTATGTGGATGATGATGAGGAGACTACAAATGATATATGAGATGAAAGAAGTGTTGAAGCTTGGTCAATGGTTTAAGAAGGTAGTGGAATGATTGTATGTTTATCAAGGGTTATGCTTATCAAGGGTTATGTTATCGATAAGGTTCCATGATAATTTATGGTTAAAAATAATACATGATTAAGGTATTCACATGTTTGGAATGTGAGCACGAAGATATATCTTATGATATAGGGGGGACAAATATAGGAATTCACATGCTCGGTAGATGAAATTTCTTGTAATCGGACAGATGTATTTTCGATATGCCTAAAAGTTGGAATGGACATCATATAGTAATGGTTAATAATATAACTTTTTATTTCTAAAATGTTATGATAGTATAGTTTTAGAAAGAGGTAAACCTGCAGAACGTGCGACAACCCGTCCCTTTGGAAAAGGTTGCGGAAATCGAACCCACAAACGAAGTGCGACATGCATTTATTTCCTACCTATAGCCTATAAGAAGTCCCTGGTTAGTAGAAACTGGTTTTAATTTATTAATAAGTATGATAGATTAAGTATAAGTCCATTTTTTGAATCATATACGATTAACCTCACCATAGATGGACTTATGTATATTTGATTACTTTTGATAATATTTTGTCTGAGACATATGTAATGACACATAATTTTATCAAAAGATCTTCTAACACTTCGCGAATGATAAATTCAACTTCATTTTTTATAGATGATGTGGAAATTGTTCAAGGCACGAACAATGGTGAGATTATACCGAAATAATTTTAGTCTTTTTTTACTAATTAACATTCATCTACTTTTGAGAAATGATCATGAAAACCAAAAATTTTGTCCTAGTGCCCTTATATCTGATGAATCAGATGGTACCTTAGATCATCATAAGTTTATGGCTTTGTGATTGTTGGATTGTTCATAGTCATGTCCTCTACCACTCCCTATCAAAACTTTATGGTTAGATTTTCCTTCCATATCCATATTTCTACCTATGTTCTCCTATGTGGAAACTCAGTGATGAGTTAATCTGGGTAACCATTACATTTATTACTTTACATTTTAAAATGAGTTTTAGTATTCCTTTTTATGATGTGGGTTTCTATAAAAGAAACATTCTAGTAGTAAACCATTTATAACCCCGATGAATTTCGAGGGTGATATTCATTTTAAAGGGGGTAGAATGTAATAGCCCGCTATTTTATGAAAAATATTCTTTTTAATTTCATTGATGTCTTGTGTTGTACGCTACACCAAAAGGAGCTCGCACTACATGCATCCCTGACTTGGCTTGCATTACACACAATCACGACCTTCCACGGTTGCATGTGTTTTACGCAACACCGAGTTTCGCTAAAAAATGATGTGTTATATAAACTAGCAGTTATGAATAGTAATACCCAATTTTTGAAATTTTATAAATTTTGTCCTTATAAATGGACTTCATTTTTGGATTCAGAATATTGATATTAGCCTACGGTGAATTTTTAGTATTATTCTGAAAACATTCAATTTTTTATGAATAGTGAAAACACTTGGTTACTATTTAAAAACCGAATTTTTATTTAAATAATTATTTATTTTATTTCAATTTATTTTTGGTAAAATTTGATACATAATACCTATATAAGTTCAATGTAATTCATTGGATTCATTTTATATTAATTTTAGATATGTAAAAATTTTATTGAACTTTTTACTGTCTTTTACCCACCACCTAGAAGAATTTGAACATTTACATAAAACATAATTTCACTACTTCTAGGAGTATAATTTCTAAATTCCGAGAGAAACAGTTAATATTAAGGAGTAAAATGTGGTGCAATGAGATGAAAATAATTTTTTCTAAATAGTAACTTTTTACTTTTATTTACCACGGTTAAAAGTAAATATAGAAATTAAGGGTAAAAATGATATTACCATTATCCTAAAACATGTCCTAATTATATTGGATAAGCGTAATTCGATCAAAAACAACCTTAGGAATAAAATATTACCCTTTAGGTCCACTTCGATTGGATTATTACATTTATTATTATTTTATTTAAAGAAGAGTTAAAATTGATAAAATCAATGTTTAATAACTAAAACATTTTTAATATAGGGTCATACATAAGATAAATTCTACTGTAAATACTCATTAGAAATATAAAAAAATTTCCTACCTAATGGTAGTTTTTTTATAATTTTTAGTCATTTACGAATTTAATTTATTTATGACACAATGGTGATGTAAAAATTACTTAAATAATGAAATATTATAATAATTGATATTATAAAAACCCATATAAATGTAATTTGAGACTTTTTATGAATTCCACTAATTTTATAGTCAAATATGACTTGTAATTATTGATTTAATTAACTTTTTTAGAATAAATCATGTTGTTATGATTTTCACAATAAATCAATTACCAAATAGTGTCAAAATTGACTTAATATAGTTTTTAAAACAAATATTATATTATTAATTGTTATTATATTCTTAAAAATCTAATGATCTTTCAGATTAATTAGATATAGTTATATATATTAATAAGTACCCACTTGGTGTTCTTTTGTCTTGTTATTGTAAGTTTATGTACCATATAGTTTAAGAAAACAAGAAGAAACGGTAAAAGTTAAATTGTTTAACTTAGAGTTAAATCTAAATGATAAGGTTAAAATAATAATATAAACTTCTCTAAAACCTAATGGTTGAGAGGATTTAGACCCATAACAACCTTAACTTCAAAATAAATAAGTTTTTATCTATTAAAAACTGAATATGAATTTATTATAATATAATATTTTATGTATTTCAAAAGGTTCTCCTCTCCTCCCTTATAAAAATGGCACCCCTTCACTCTTCTCTTCACACCCTTTTTATCCTTTAATCATGTAAAACCCCTTCCAATTACTCTTCTCAACCTCTCTAGTTATATCACATAGGTTCTGGTATTCTCAAAATGCCATGTCTAGGGCCCTATGTTTTTTAATGGAGGTGCGTCGAGGAAGAGGTAATCTCTTCTACTGACTCTTTCAAGTTTCTTTTTTCTTCTACTTACTATTATTTAGATGTTTCATTATAAATTAATAACATCAGTATTACTTATGTACTGATATTTCTTTATAAATATTAAACAACCCTATTTCACCTTATAGCTATCCTGTGGATAAATAAATCACCGCACGTGCGTACGTATGGAATACCGTCTCCACGCCGTGGTGTAATCAGTTTTTCCACCACCACCCTACTTGGACGGGTATAATGGTGTAAATAATAAGTATATATAATAATTATAACATCATATGGATTCTATGATATTATATCATCCACTCCAATTCCATTCAATAAATATGGGAACGATATCATCGCTCGTGCGTACGTACGGATTACTGTATCCACGACGCGATGAGATTCATTTTCCATGTTAACAATTAAATTATGATTATAAAGTATATATAATAAGTAATAATGAAATATATGAAATAATAATGCTACTGTATTTATGTATATATATGTTTATGTCATCTACTTAATTTCATTCAATTCAATAACAAAACGAAAAACAGTGTTCATGCGTACGTACGACCTACAGTCTCCATGACTGGGGTATTTCATTTCATTTATCTATCTATTATATATATATATATATAATAAATATATATGATATTTAAATCATTATTTACATTCTTCAAGTAAGTAAAACATGATATAAGTAATAATTATATCAATAACAACAAGTCCTAACACGAACGATAAATAAAATGATTTTACCCAAAACGCTCCTTTAACATTGAATTTACAAAAGAACGGGTAATATAAAGTCATAATTGAACCATATATGATATAATAACAATTAATATGATTCTGTAATAATTAAATGACATTATTTAAATCATTAAACAGGAGGTTTGGATACGTACGAAGCATATCAGACCTAAGGTAAGGGGCAACTATTCCAATCTCGTTCTTATCCGAGATTGTTATTCGTAAGTATTTATTGGGGTTATTGTTATCATCCATTCCAGTGATTTCTAAAAATGTTTTCATGTAATTTTAAAGTAATTTTTACCTATTTTTGATATTTAACATATGTTATTGATGTAATCTTACTTTTTTTACAACATGGGGAAATTTTTGACTTTTCTGACAAAAGTACGAGAAAAATATTATTTTTAACTTATACGGCATAAACGGATTTTTACAGTTTCATAACAAATTATTTAAATAAAGCATATTTTATTTGATTTCATGATTATTTTAAACAAAATCCTTTTCATTTAAAATTGAATGTCATTTTTTGAAAAGAAAATGATTTTGAATAAGAATGGATATTTTCCTCTAGAATTCATTTCAAGTGTTTTGTAATAACGATTTTACATCTAAGATGAAATAATTTCATATGTGTATGTTTCAAGTATAATGTCTCTATGATTTACATGGTTTCAGTTTTCTTATGATGAAATGATATCCATTTGTTTTATATTGATTATGTTATGTTTCGATGATGTTTATGAAACACATTTTATTCTTTGGGTTATGATGGATGATTTATGTTTATGTTGTGGCCAAAGTAATAATGATTTCATTATGAGATGTGTGGGACATATATCTCCCTCAAATGCATTTGGTAAAAATTTATATCTCATCAGATAGACATGGATATAATGGTATGTAAATTTGTTTCAGTGTTACATGACATAAATGAGGAGTGAACTCAATTCAGAAAGGAACATTGTCCACTGAGATGGTCTTGACAGCAATGCCTTGGCAACTATGGAAATCATATCATGTTCTTAATGTCTTGACACAATTATAAGTTTTATTTCCATGCTATTTTATCATGATTGATGTTCCATTATGATCTATGTCTTATGTACTGCCATGTTTTATGTCATTGCTAAATATTTAGATTTTTAAACATTATGTTCATGCTTTTATGTTCAAATTTATATGGTTTGTTTTATTTTATCCATGCTTACCCTTACAGAGAATTTGACCATACCCTTTTTATTTTTTCCTTTCCCCAGGATATAAAGAACGGTTTTAGGTAAGAAAACAAAGGGGGAAGATATTTATGGGAGATGTTGAAGATCTTTCACCATGATTAGAAGATTATATTCCGAGTTTCAATAGAAAAGAAAATATTATTGTCTTTGTGCGTCTGTTTTTTTCATGTATTAAGTATTCTGCAAAAGTAATGTAGTGTCCATGTACATCAAGCTTTGTATTCCAACAGACATCCAATTGGAATACCAATGAAAATAGTAAATGGTACCTTAAAGCCCTTCTCAAAAGGACATGTCATCTAGAAGCACAACCAGTGGAGAAACAATGATGCCCACAACCTTCCAATATAAATCTAGGCACAACATCCTAAATCAAAGAAGGCCTCAAACTCCTACCATCATCATTAAAACTGAATTTCTGAGGCTCTTTACCATCCATGTCGATTTATATGTATTTCACATCAAACCACTTTTTAAGACACACTACTGGGGGCATCTACAAAAATGAGTAGTCAAAACCACCACATCAATGAGGTCAACCTATGTGTTAACCACTCGATTTAACTCTTTGGGAATCATTAGTGAGAAAAATCACGATCATAATTACCTAATTCACATCAACCAGATCCTCATTCCCCAACACCATATCACTCAAATCTGATGGCCACTCCACTCAAATATCGTAGTCCATGCCCAACCCAATAGCATCATTGCCTCAATCTGAAATCCATAAATTCTAATACAATGGTCAATACCTTCCAAGAAAATTGGTCCATGTACAATATTTGATCATCATCACTGAATCATTATGGCCAACCCTTATCAATTTTGTAATAGAATCCCACAAAAATCCCTTATACCTCAGTTCTATATCACATGGAATTATATATAAGAACTCATCTTCCAATAAAAATATATTTAATGAAATTTAATTCACATCAAAATTTCAATATAACCAACAAATTTAATTTCATATTACTTATTTGATTCATCAATCTAAACATAATACATCGTATAGATGGATTGAATTCCTTGGAGATTTGAATTAAAAATCTAATTTAATTAAATAAAATGATTTTTCAAAGGATTTGGAAACCCCATCCAAACAACACAAATGACTGAAAAACTCTAACCCAGTCATTCTTCAGTGAAATTGGGTGGATATTTCCCATATGCATCCCATAGGGTCAGACAATCAATTTGATATGAAAAAACATATATAGAAACGTCTCTCTCAAAACATAAAAATGAACACCAAAAGATACAGTATTAAGATTTTTATGAATACAAAAAGTTATGATATGTACCACATACAATGGATTCACTAATATAAGCACATATGATATCAATCTCTAACTTAATTAAAATTTGAAAAGAGAGGAGTTTTCATCAAATGACATGAATATAGGGGGAAATGACTCAATCTAATTTATCACTCCTCGAGGATAATTAAAAATGAAGAATAATATGTTGGATTATCCATACCAATGTGGTTTTATAACTTCCAATGTATTAAATAATAGAGCAATAGTAGAGGAGTTGGATCAAAAAGAGTGGAAGAATGAAACTAGATGAACCATCCTACAATGTGTGCGACATGTGATAAGAAAGGAGGAAAAACAAAAAAAACATAAAAAACACCAGATAATGTATTCAAGGATTACTCACACGGTTTATCAAACCCAGTGGTAACATTGTGTGATATAGTGTTAAGGTACTTCATAAGTGGAAGTATGTCTGAAAAATTCTACGTAGCTATCCCTAAGTGAGGGAAAACGATGAAGAGGACATTAAAAAATGTGCAGTACCCCACAAATAACTATATAGCTCCTTCACTTGGTTTACACAATCCATGTGGAATTTCAAAAAAATTAAACACAGTTAACAACAAGGGGACACATAGTTTAACAAAAATCATTCCTCTTGTCCAGTTACTCGAAAACAGCACATTCTGGTTTCAATGATCCAGAAATACTTCTTAAACATCAGATGAACAATCTAATAATTTATAGTCACATATAATATTTTTTATCTAACATAACTATCATAATTGAGTATAGATGAATGACCTAAAAATGGTATATCCTCTAAATTGAGAAATTCATAAAGGGGTAGATTATTCAACCTGATTAAAAAACATGTGATATTACTTTCTCTATACATCTAAAAATCTCATCTCAGAGATATAAAATAAAAACTATATATGGTATATTAAATAACTATATAAGTAAAAATTATATAGACCACCCTATTCCCAATGTTATTGGAAAATTAATTCAAGTGGTCTCCTAATATTTGGAATTTCCTATCCTCGTCTCATCCCGACTAACAGTTTAAAGAGAAAAAGTTCTATCAAACTATTTTCTGTACTCATGGTGCTCCCATTATTCATCATCATACATAAAACATAATAGGTTCTCTTTTTTATTAAAATCAACCCATTAATGTCTCACACCAAATCGTTGCCTGCTTCGAGCCCTTGGAACCCATGGAAAAACATAGGTCCCTCATCCCCACTATAGCGACTCTACTTTTCCGACATTACTATTACATAATTTATATGATAAGAAACATAAAAATATAATGAAATAGTATATAAAGGTTTAGTTTATTGAGAATAATTGGACCATTAATTACTTTTCAAACATAAAACATAAACTTTTATTTTATTTATTCCTCTCTACATTTTTATTGGACCATTAGTTATCCGTAGTATACGCAATCACTTGCAGATATGTATCAAAAAGACGTGGTATACAATCGAAGTGCGAGGATAAAAAATGAGAAAAATATATCATTTTGTAATCATTATTATTATCATCATAACATAGTAATATAATCATAAAAATTATACGAATTATTAATAAATGGATTGAAATATAGTGATTCAAACTAATGAATCCTTATGTCTTAGTGGTTAACTACCTCACATTGTTGTTAATAATTAACGCATCATGTCCATGGATATTTTACATTAAATAATTTGATTAATCACATTGGAAAATAAATTAAGGATCTATATAATTTTCGGTTCATCGGTCACATCATACCATTTACATTGAGCTATATAATTTCAGGTGCACCCGTTACAACATAACAATTAAAATATTATTCATTCCACATAGGAAATATTTAAATAATTAATATAAAATATCCTATGGAAAAAATGGGTTATATTTCAAAAAAATTACATTAATAAAAGGTGGGTTCCCTAAATAAATAGGGAATAACATAATTTATCATCAATCATTTGTGTAGATAATTTAGAGATGTAAAAGGTCTGTTTTTTATTAAAGGGAAAACTCTTTTGGAAAACAAAAATTATGTTTTTATACACTAATTTAGAAGAAAATTATATCCCTGAAATTGAAATGTAATTTTTATGAAATTATATTTATACAATATTGATATTTAACATGGGGTGAGATAGTGAAGACCCCATGAAATAGATGTGGGTTTGATAATTAGCTTTACCTTGTGTCCGAACACATTCTCAACATTAATGTCTCATATATTAACATTAGATTAATTTATTATAATATATATAACCATTTATAAATGTAAATTATTAATTATGTTTTTATTAAGATCTTTTATGGGTCTTACGATGAGTTATTGTGTTTAAGACCATTTTTCAAGCGTGTTGTTTTTCCCATTTTTCATGTATGGTTCAATTGTACACATGAATATAAGTTCATGTAGAACCTGGATAAAATCCATAATAGCTAATACATTTTATTAATAACCTTATATGAGTATAAATGATATTATAATGATTTTTTTATTTACCATCATGATTAATCATTAGATAAAACATAATGATGACCGTGATAGGTTAATTTAGTTAGTTTTTGGATCACAACGAAAACATATTGTTTTATCAATTATTTTATTTGTATAAAAATTGTTTCAAGAACATAAATTGGGTTTAAAAATATTAATTAAAATATTTTGTACACCATTTTATGTTCTTATTGACATCCTTTATGTCATTTAAGGAAAATTAAGGTCCATCACCCATTATGATGGTAAATTGACACATCTTGAGCAATGATATCAAAATTAAATGTTAAAGAGAGTTAGAGAGAGTTAGTTAATGAATTATATTCCATTAACAAAAAATAATACATATATATTCATCATTATGATGTTATCATGTTTTTTTGATAAGTTAGATTGTCTATATGTGAAGAAAACGAAATGAAATTTGAAGGGAAATTGAATGAAAATAGAGAGGAATGTCCTCTTGAATTCTCCTCTTGAGATCGTCCTCATGGAACATATGTTTGGTGTTGTTATGAGACCCAAATCTCATTGAAATGGGGAAAGAGCTATGGATGATTTTTTAGAATAATTAAGAAAAGCATTTTTGATTTATATGTGTGGGGGGATGAGGTAGGGATGGGTGGTATTTATAGTGGGGGGAGGGTGTTCTCTAAAAATTTAATTCATTAGTTCACTAATTTTTATCATGAAACGAACTAGCGATGATTTAATGACTAAATAAATGAAATAGGTCATGTGAGATAAATATTTTGGTTCTTAAATCATGAATGATTATAAAAATAGTGGATTAAACTAATAATGTATTAGTACTATAAATTACCCTATTTTACTATTCAAAAAATTCATATATTTTGGAAAAATCTAAAAAATTCACCCTATCAATATTTAATGAGTATAATTAAAAACTTAACTACATTTTATAAGAATTATTTTTTAAATATTAGTAATTTTAATTTTAAATAAAATCATAATTGAAATGATAAATACAAATTAGAAAATTAAAACTACTTTTCAAACACTTCGGAATAATTAATTGAGTTCTAAAAAGAATATAATATAATCATAATACATAAATATACTAGCTTATGAATACATTTTATGAAAATAAATATTATTATATTTTATTAAATAAATAATTATGTATTCATGAATAAAAAAATACCAACAATAGTATCAGTATATCATATTATCACTTGTAGGGTACTTAAATTTTTTATATACTATCATTGGTAAGGTTCCAAATAACCATATAAATTAATATTTATAAGGGAAACATTAATATTTAGAAGGGTATGTTATTGTTCACCAAAAATTATGTTTATCCTATCAGTCTCCAAAAATCAAACAGATCACAACCATGTAGGTCTTATTTTAAAAAATCAAATTACAGAAATGGTAAAATTACGTTTAAAGGTCACATAGAATTGTGTAGTTCATTTATGAATGATGTGTAATTTTAATTCCAAATGTAATTTTATGTGATTATAAAATATGAAATTAATATAATAAGGGGAAAATTTCATTGATAATAGTTTTGTTTGTTACATTCTTCTCCCATTTTGAAATTTCATCCTCGAAATATTGTTTTTCACAAACATGTGATGGTACTTCTCAATCATCACCTCCTATGGTTCCTATATGTCATGTGCCTTATTATTTTCCCTCCACAACACATTGACATGGTTTGTTGTCATGTGGAGTTGAAAATTATTTCTCTAGTCTAGAATCAATAATGGATGATCCTTATAAGAGATATCATATTCCAGATGTACCACCTATGAGTTTAGTACTTGCGATGGATTTGTATGTCATTCCTTAGGAGTGATACGTGGAACACATCATGAAATTGAGAAATATTTTTTCAATGTCAAGGATGATAGGACATGTCATATACATGATCAGGGATCTCATAGAGTATAATTTGCCTTGGGATTAACATCACATTCATTCAAAACCGCAAGACACTCTTGCACAATGATATTCAAAGGAAGATATTATATCCATCATAGAACACCAATTCCCTTTGACATTCATCAGTATATCCCTTTTTACGACTCTAAGAAACGTTGATATGTTACTAGATGGTTTGAACATTTTCTACCATCTCTTGAACATGATCTAGTCCAAGTACATTTCTCTCTCCCACTTCATCCCCCACATGTTGGAGTTCTAGATCACTTTCTATATACATCATCATTTGGAGCCACATGAATACATGAGTATAATCTACTATTTTATAAGAAATAAACCAATGGGAGAATATGATCTCATACACCCATATATTATAGTGATAATTCTATTAGCATATCATTGAGAATAAAAATAGTCCATTTAGATTGGCCATCGTTTTGTGGGTGATAGGTCATACTAAAATTCAATTCAATACTCTAGTCCTTAAGAAGAATCACATAGAATTTAGATGTGAACTTGGGATCCTTATTAAGGAAAGTTTAGAGTAGAACCCCATAATGTTTGAAGACATCCTTCATATATATCTTTCACATTTTTTTAGACATAGATCATCCATAATAGATATAAAGTTGGCATTCTTGGTGAGTTGGTACAGTAGAACCCATATCACATTATTTTTCTTAGGATGTATTCGAGACTGTTTTGAAAAAGTCCATATTGACATTATCCCATTTACACATGGGCATAGGAAAAGGTTGAATCATCCAATTGGATATTTTTATCTCTAATATAACTTTTTGACATAGCAGTACCCATGAGATATACTCCCCAAACTTCTTCTTTATGTTGTCTCATCAGAAGTGTTCTCAGAGATCACGGTACATCATGGTGCTACCATGATGGATATAAAAAATGTTGATTATGTGAATTATCAAATATCCACTTATTTATCCCAGGTTTTAAAGAAACCCAATTAAGTGTTTCAAACCGAATCAAACCATCATTTTTGATATGGAACTCATTTATCTTTTCATCACTTACTGCATTCACATTGTTTTTTAACTCTAGATCATCCATTTGTTCCCCCCTTAATCATATATTGGGTATATGGTTGACATATAAATGGGGAATATTTAGATGTATTTTATGCCATTATGATTTCAAAAACATCCTTTCTGTATCTTTGAAGATATGGTCTTTCTCAATCGGAATCATGGATAACGTAGCATGTTCATTTCTGCTAAAACGATCAACTTCCTTATTCTAATTATTGGGATGATAGTGAATAGAAAAATCATTGACATTTATTATCTCTAACCATTTCTTTTGATGCATGTTAATATCCTTTTTTGTGAAAATATAAATTAGTCTCTTGTTATTGGTATATATGTCAAACTTTTAACCAAAAAGGTAGTGCCACCAGATTTTCAATGAAAAAATCAAAACATATTTCTCTACAGCATGCTTTAGGTATTTTTCCTCATGGATCCTAAACTACCATGAGACAGATGATATCACATTATAAATTTTCTGGGTAAACAACCCATAATTTTTTTGTAATCATCACTGTATATCACAAATCATTCTCCATGATTCGGTAATGTGACTTCATGTGGAGTGATAAAACTTCTCTTTAGCTACATGAAACATTACTCATAGTCTTCTATGTAGACATACATCACCAAATTCATTATAATCAAATTTAGTGGGCTTGAAAATCTGGTATGATTTCTCACAAACTAATGATAGTTACTAGAAAATACATGAAAACTACATATTTCTATGACAGTAGAGGGTATGGTCCATTCCTCAATTACCATTGTTTTTTAGGGGTCCATATAATTACTCTTACTAATTATCACATCTCCTAGGAATGTGACATTCGTCATCCCTATTCACACTTGATGAACATTGAATACTACTTATCCTTCTTCAATGTCACATACACAAGACAAATATTTTCATTATGTTCTTCCTTCCCCTTGGAGTATATGTGAATATAATCGATAAAATCTACCATAAATTTTTAGAGGTAATGTATATAGAATCTATTTATAAAATCTATAAATATAGTAGTGGAATTAGTATGTCTGAATGGTGTCAATAGAAACTCAAAGAACACATGCATTATATTATAGGTACTCTTCGAAATATAAACTTCAATCATTATAAGTGGATAGTATCCGTAAATTATATCCACATTTTGATAAGTATTGGGATCCTTGAAACTGATTGAACATGTCACAAATCCTTGAAATATGATACATGTTCTTTACGTTGCAATTGTTGAGTTCTATATACAAAATTCACAATTACATTGATCTATCATTCTTCTTCAAAAAGAGCACTAGCACGCCCCACGGTGGTGTAGTAGGATGTATGGACCCTTTTTCTTATTAACGTTTCAGCTGCATCTTTCACTCCTATAATTCTATAGGAGAAATAATATAAGGACACCATGTGATTAGAGTAAATCATCGTACAAGTTCTATTGAGAATATTACCTTAGGATCCTGAGGAATTCCAGGTAACTCATTGGGGGAATATATGACTATATTCCACCATGATGGGCATTTATACTATTTTGACACTTTCCATTGACTCTAGAATTTGATCATGGTATGATTCTTAAAAGGGAACAAACACCCACACCATTGAAGTATTTTAAAAAAGACATTACTAATATTCTTTTAATTTTATATGAGCATGGGATGGTTTAGAATATAAAAAAATATTTCCTATTTTTAAAAATTTGAATGTTCTCTATATAATGATAGGTAGTCCAATCCTATTATAGAATCTATTTCTACCAAGGGAAGTATCACAAGATTCACTGGATGAAACAACCCACATATTCTAATAGGAGAAGATTCCCACACTTCGGTTTCAACAATTACACCACTTGGGGTTTTGTAGATATCTCTTCATTATGGTTTCAAGGATTCGATTCAATAGTTCTAGGAAACATTCATAATAAAATAGAATGTGATGAACCAAAATGAAATATGACAGTTTCCACTCTTAAGAGAATAAGAATTGTGCCATGTAAAACATCATGTTCCTAATCAACTTATATAATAGTTATAACCTATGAATTGCTTTTTTCTTACGCATTGGTGGCCATTAACGCTAAATTCCCTCGACGACATGAGGCTTCGTTGACTGGCGTGTATAGTGTCTTTTCTGCATACGGTTCTAGCAATGGACCATGGGTGGTTCCCTTCATTAATCCAAAAAATTATATAGGAATATTATATCATTTTTAAACTCTTGATCTTGGTGGACTTCTTTACCACAAATGAATAATTTCCCCATCCATTTGAGACTATAACTCCCTTACCCTAGTTTCCCATAGTCGTTGAATTATTACAAAACCTTGGCCTGATCACAATAGACCATGTCTCAAAATATCTATTTGTTTAGTATCGTTTGAAGTACTAGATTGATACATAAGTTTTACAATACATAATGAAATAGGAAAACAACTACATTGTGTTACCTTTGAATAGACTCATATCCCTTAGCATATTCTTACTGGTTAATCGGAATATACTTCTTCGCATCCTGGAAAAAATAATGCATAGAAAGGGGGTGATCATATGCTCAGTATGGATAATAATATTGTGGAAACTATTATAAATAAGGATAAACATTTAAGGAAATTAATAAGAATAAAACATAATCCATTTAAAATTATACTTCGGCATAATATGGAAAATATAAATCAAATAATGCCTTCACTTATTATATGGATATTATACTAGTCAAATAGTCACATGAAATATCAATACCCAATTTTATAATGATGGCATGCATAATTTCAGAAATCATAACCACATAGTCAAGGTCTCTTCCCAAGACTACAACTATGATTTTTTCCAGGTCGTGTGCCAATACACTAGTTTGTATCATTATACCTACCAATGCCTCGAGGAGATATTGTGAGCTCCACCCATCACTTACTAATTCCAATGCAATCCTTATATGAAATGGTTGAAAAATAACATAATCATTAGTATTTAAACTATCATATTAAATGTAAACACTCTATATGTAAACCATGAAGGATATAAAAATAAATCATCCACAGTAAAACATTGCACAAAAACTTCAATAAAATATGGATTATTTGTATCATATTAAATAAACTCCAAACATGTGTAAAACATATCAATTTATGTTTACATTGATGAAATAAAAACTATTTAAGAGAAATATAACATTCTATTTTGAAATCATTTAAAATTACCATAATTATAAAAAAACTTTTATATTAAAAAATTTATTATAATATTTTAAGGGAATCTTTGAATATTTTATAATAGCATAAAATATCCGCACTCACCATATAAATAAAAAATATATTTTTTATAATTCTGTTGAAAATACCGTAGAGGAACTCGTTTGGAAAAGGATACTAGGATTCCTTTTTAAAAATTATATAAAAAGTAAAACATGGGTATAATTTATATTAAAAAATAATCTAGTAAATATTAAAAATGTTTTGAAATAAGTTTTTAAGAAACACAAATGTGGATGATAAAGAGGTCCCAATAGATATTATTGTTTAAACAATCTCAAATAATGAAGTGATTGTAGAATTAACCCTTAACATATAATTTTCCTTCATAGAGTGTAAGTTAACCTACTATATAATAGTTAAATCATTGTTATTAAATTATTCAAGAACTAAATAAAAAATTTATATCTTTAATGATCTGCCGATATTATATTGTTCATAATCTTTTGGTAGTGTCATTGTTTTGGGTGTCAACTGATTCATATTCCTTTATATTCTTGGTAACATAATCCATGTTTTATTGGACATGATCTATATGTCTCATATCCAAAATAATATTATCTTCTTAAAAATTATATATAATGATAAAATGAAAATTATTCTTGAATTGTTATGACGGGGAATGAATTTCATCGCGTTCGTGGAGACAGTAATCTATACGTACGCACGTGCGACAATATCATTTAATTGATGGTGAAATCGTATGAAATTGGATAGTATATCATATATAAAGAATAATTAACATTTTATATTTATTATTTACATCATTTATACTCATTATTATACCTAGATATATAATGAAGTGTTTGGAAAACAGATTACACTAGGACGTGGAGACGGTAAGTCGTACATACGCACATTTGGTGACTTGTCATTACTAAAATTTAAAGAATATAAAATATGGTTTTACCATATTTATAATAACATCATTGTATTTATAAGATACTAGATTTGTTATTTCATTATGGAAACAACAAATAATGTTGATGTGGAAGAATAAAATTAAATTCAAATAGGTGGTGAAATTATTACCTCCTCTTCGGATGTTTTTCTTTTGAGTTGATCAAAGGGGCTCTATAGGATGGAGTTATGATAAAAGTAAGGCCTCATGGTCATATTGAGGGTATTTGGGAGGATATTTGATTAGGGGTTTTCTGATAAAAATGTAATTGGAGGTGTGGTTTTTTGAGAAGGGGAATTACCCTTTTATAAGAGATGAAAGTGTAACTTTAGGAAAAGTTTGAAATATTATTTTATTATTCAATATTAATCAGATTATAGTGGCACTGAAATAATTTATTTATATTCTAAGGTGGGTATGGGTCTAAAAATTCTCAAACAATAGGAGTTATACATGTTTAGGTCATCATATTAACCTTACCATTTTGATTTAACTCTTAATTAAATAGTTTAACTTTTACCATGTATTCTTGTATTATTATAATAAATTGTTAATAAAAATACTAAAAAAATACAAGTGAACCCCAAGTGGTAAATTATTAATATATTTAACCATATTTAAGTCTTTTGGAAAAACCATATAATTTTATGAATATTATATCAATTGATAAATAGTATTAGTTTTAAAAAACTCATTTATATCTATTTTGACAATATTGGGTATTTGGTTTTTGTGAAAGTCATATAAAAATTACAACTTATAAAAAAATATTTAATCAACCCTAACATGTAATATTATCCTATAAATTAGTGGACTTCAACAGAAGTATCAATTTACATTAATTTGGATATTAATAATATCAATTATTTTAATCTTTTATTAATAAGTTAATTACTACACCATCATTTAGTCATAAATAAATGTAATTATTTAATGTCTAAAAATTATAAATATAATAGAATTATGTTGGAAATATCTTTAAATTTCTAATGAATATTTATAGTCGAATTTATCTTATGTGTATCCCAATATTATATTTTTTTTATTTATAAAAATTTAAATTTATCACTTTTAACTGTTCTTCAAATAAAATAATAATAATTGTCCTAATCGACTCCATATGGTTGAAAATTAACATTTTTTATTCCAATGGTTTATATTTGTATAAATACACTTATTTAATAAAATTAGTACATGTGTTAGCGTAAAATAATATCATTTTTTCCATTAATTGACCTATATACTTTTAATTGTGATAAGTAAATGTCCAAAGATGCCATTCACCAAAAATTATTTTAATCTTATTGAAAACCATTTTAATTTCTAATATCAACCAAGTCTCTCAAATTTTTTAAATTCAATTCATAGAAGTAGTAAAATTATATTTTATAAATATTTTCTAACGTTCCAAAAAGGTGGGTAAAAGGCGTTAAAAATTCAATAAAATTTTAGACATAAAATTGTATAATAAAATGAATCCAATGGATCACATTGAAAAAATATAGGTATTATTTATCTATTTATACTTAATATAAAATTAATTAAAATAAATAATTATTTAAATAAATTTTTTTTAATAATAACGTAGTGCCTTTCACTATTCATAAAAATTGAATGTTTTTAGAAAAATATGAAAATATAACCGTAAGATAATTTTGATTTTAAAAACCAAAAAATGAAGTTCATTTTTAAATATAAAATCTATAAAATTTCAAAAAGTGGGTATTATTATTCATAATAGCTAGTTTTATTTCTTATGGTATGCTAAAACTAGAAGTTATGTACATCACATTATTGTATTATTCATGTAGAAGAATACCATGGAAACATGGGGTGTTACATTCTTCCCTCGTTATAATAATTTTATCCTAGATGTTTCTAGAATACTACTACATAAAAAGATTTGGGTTCTTCTTCATCATAAGTTTTTGGGGTTCCCACGTCACCTCTTCTATTTATGGTTTCTTAAAATAAATTTTAGCTGATGAGCCATCTGGTTTAGGAACACTTGTTCTCTGGTATCAAGAATAATGATAGCCTCCTCACAATAAAACAAATCGTTTCCAGCTCTATTTCTTCATATGTGATAACATGTATTGGATAAGGAATTTATTTTCTCAACGGTGAAACATGGAACACATCATAAACTTTGGAGAGACATGGATGCATTTCCAAATGGTAATCTACAACTCCAACTCATTCTATAATTTCAAAAGTTCCAATATACCTTGGACAAAATTTACCCTTCTTACTGAATTTTATAACTCCCTTCCATGAATACACCTTCAAGAATACATGATCACATACATAAAATTCATAAACCTTCCTTCGGTTTTCAGCATAGCTCTTTTTCCAACATTGAGCTTCATTGATCTGGGTTTAGATAATCTTCACCTTTTCAATTATTTCATCAACTAGTTCTAGGCCTATCAGTTTTCTTTCAACAATATCATCCTAAAAAATTGGTTTGTGACATCTATTTCAATATAAATCTTAAAATGGTTCCATCTGAAAACTTTAATGGAATCTAATGTTATTGGAAAATTATACTAGAGGTAAATACTGGTACCACTTACATTGAAAGTAATGTGATAAAGATATCAACATGTATTCAATGGTTTGCATAGTCTGTTCTGATATTCCATCAGTTTGAGGGTGGCAGGAAGTGCTCAAACGATGCTCAGTTCATAAGGCATTCTGATGACTTTTCCAGAATCATGATGTAAAATGGGGATCACATTTTGAAATAATTGTAATGGGTACTCCATGACTTCATAAAAATTCTATAATATATTGTCATGCTAAACATTCATGTGGTAAATCATTTTTTATATCATGAAAATATGATGACTTGGTATGATGATCAACAATGACACATAGAGCATCATTCCTTCTAGGAGTCATTGATAGCACCATGAAAAATTCCATCATAATATCAACTGATTTCAAATAATTTATGGGATGTGGTTGCATGAATCCTCTAAGACATTGTCTTCTATCCTGCACCTATTGACAAACCATACATATGGATACATAATCAACAATCTCTATCGTCATGTTGTCTCACCAAAAATGTTCCTTCAAAACTATATACATCATAGTGCTACTAGGGTGTATAGAGAAATTGGAGCTATGAGCATCATAAAAAAATTTGTTTTTAGATCTAGTATTTCTGGAACACAATGTCTCTTCCCAAATTTGAAAATTCCATCTTCATGTTCGATGTCAATCAATCTTCCATCATTCACAACTATAATTTTCTTTTGAAACTATTCATTATCAGTTTGAGAACATTTTATCCTTTGTATTAATGATTTATTGGAACCATTTGAAAAAGTATTGATGTTTCACCTTCCATGATTATTCCCTTATCCATATTTACTAGATCCATTAACATAGGATCCATTTCAAATCTCGTATTGTTCAAAACTCTATGATCTTTTCTTCTCAAAGCATTAGCCACCTTTTTCTACTTCCCTAGGTGGTTGTGTATTGTTAAATCATAATATTTGAGTAGTTCAATCCATTTTCATTGCCTCATGTTGATTTCTTTATTGAGAAAATATACTTTAAACTCTTTTAATAGGTATATATCTCACATTTTTACCATAGAGATAATGAATCTATATATATAAAGTAATGATTACAATAGTTATCTCATGATCATGAGTGGGATAGTTTTGTTCATTAATTTTTAGCTATTATGATACATGGGAAATAAATCAATCATTCTACATAAGGATACAACCAAGCCCTTTCGTTGAAGCATCAAAATAAATAACAAACCCATTATTCCCTAATGGTATAGTCATGATATTATCAGTGAATAATATTCACTTTCGTTATTCAAAACATTCATCCCACTCTTTTTTACAATCAAATGTAACCCCTTTACATGTGATCTTGGTAAAAGGGATAGCCAATTGGGAAAAATTCTTGACAAAATGATGATAAAAACATGTTAAACAAATAAAACTGTGTTCCTTGGTTATAGTCATCAGTTCATTCCATTAATTCCTTGCTCTTTTCATAAAAGGATCAATAAAAATTCCATCCTTAGAGACGATATGGCCATGAAAGGAAATCACCTGATTCCAAAATTCACACTTACCAAACCTCCCATATAATTCATTTCATTTATGAATCTTTAGAATAATGAAAAAGTGATTTTCATGATCTTAGTAGCCTTGGTAGTGTACCAAGATATCATCAAAATATACCACAAAAAGTCATCAAGATATTCCTTTAAAACTCTATTTATTAGATCCATGAAGATAGAGTTTTCATTAGTTAGTTCGAAAGGTATTACTGTAAACTCGTAATGACCATACCCAGTAAAAATGCTATCTTCAGAATTCCTTCCTTCTTCACACACAACTAATTATATCCCGATCGAACGTAATTTTTTGAAACATATTCATCTCCATGATGTGGAATGAATAAATCATTAATGTGAGGCAGGGGATACTTGTTCTTTATTATTATAGCATTAAACTCCCTGTAGTCAAATCACTACCTTATTAATCCATATTTCTCCTTAAAAAATGGATAGGTTCTTCCCATGGATAATCATTGGGGATATTAAATAATTTATTACACAATTAATCTAGTTGTTTCTTTTGTTCCAAAAATTCCACCGTGGATATTCTATAAGGGTTCTTCGATGTGGGCCTTGAACCATGAATTAAATCAATGGGAAACTCAATTTATCGTTCTAGGGGATGTCTAGGTAAATACTCTGTAAAAACATCAACATACTCTTGTACAAAAGCTATATTCTCTATTCAAACATTCTTATCCCCACCCATATTTATATTATTATCTTATCCCAAATAATTGAATTTAGTAGGGTTACTAGGGGTGGATCAAGATAATAATTTGATGAAGGCGTTTCAGTTCAAATGATATGGTATTCATTATCATCATCAAAAAATTTAACCTTCTTTTTATTACAATAAATTTTTACAGCTTGGTCCGAAAGACAATCCCTACCGATGATTATACAAAATTTAATCATGGGTGTGACGATGATATCAGGAGATAAAGAACATTTTTATAACCTAATGTGATCTGATTCACAAATAATTATTACAATTAGACATCCCTTAAGAGTTTTAACCGAAAACTACCTTGTCAAATAAAATATGAAAATATCAAATATTCATAGAAAAATGGGATGATATGAAACAATGTGATGATCCAGTATCAAATAAAGCATTGGCTAAACTTGATGAAACAATAAATTACCTACTACCATGTCTTTCGGAGCTTCAACCTCTGTAGTAGCAATTGGATATGATTGGCCTTTCTCCCATGGTATTTTCTGAGGTAACATTCCTTGGAACATAAGACATTTATTTTCATAATCCCGTATTTCTCTACAATTGTAGCATTCATCATTGATATCACCTTTCTTTCCCTTGATATCACGAGCTTGGTGGCATTTTTCAAGACACTTATAGAAGACTACCATTCCCTTCAGGCATGTACCGGGGTGTGTCTTCCCACATTTACCACATGATGGAAATTCATCTTTTTATTCTTCCCCCAATTCCCATTTCTAGAGTGTTCAACATATCTCTTCTTATCGTTCTTTTCTTTAATGTTGTAAGACATTCAAGATTCCTTTTCTGTCTTGATATCACGACAAACAATATCTTTGTATGATGAGATGGATTGGCATACTAATGCTTGATGGAGAAATGGTTTTAAATTATCATAGAATTAATCAATTTTACTCCTTTGGTTATGTATAAAATTTGTTGCATGCCTTTCTGACATTGTAATGTTAGCCTCGTACTTTGAAACATTCCCATGCTCCAATTTCCTCAAACTCATGAATTTTCTTTCCATATCTGCGTGATGGTCACGTGGAAATTATATTTCTAAGAAACATTCTATTAACTAACTCCATTCCATATTTCATATTTATTCATATTTATTTTTTCTGAATTAATGACCATCATTTATCTACATCTCCCATTAATTGATAAACTACCATGACAACGTTTTCTCTTTCCCAACTCCCCAATGAATGAAATATTTTCTCTAAATAACTTATCCATTTCTCATATATAAATGGATTTTTAGTCCCAGTTAATTTTGGGTGTTGTTTCCTTATTAAGCGGTCTCACATTTATCCTCCACATTGTGGATCAAGGTGGTCTACATAGATAAGGTTATTATTCATATATCAGTGACTTTTCCCAATATTAGGATAAGCTGATCAACACCAGTTGCATAACCGTCTCTACTATAATCATCTTGAGTATGAGGGAAAACCATACATGGATTACGTGCATTGATATTTTTTCCATTTCTTCCAATATGCACTATTTATAAACACTCGCATAGTCTCGATTAGTTTATGATTCATAATACATAATTCCAATCTTGTAAAACAATTAACATAAATTGTACATTTTATGGATATAATGAATAATAATAAAATTGTTTTCTTTGAAAAGTAATATACTCATAAATCTTTCAAAATGGTTTCTAATTAAAATCTGAATTATCCTAATCATATCCCCCAAGAGTGAAATAACCAAGAGTACTATAAGGCCCATTGTCATGTACCTAGATAACCTAGGTCAAGACTGAAACTCTTTGTTATAGTATTAACTGTTAGGTACATCTGTGCTAGAGCTACCTCTACCTAACCACATCTAGACAGAGATGTATCGCTTGGAAAACTCACAAAATCTCTAAAGTACCTAAATTTTACAATTTTCATCAATACTAATCCTAGAATTCTATCTCATGCTAATGTTCACAAATTAGAGTTTTAATAAATCATGTTTCCATGGTTTGTACTAAAATTCATCACATAACAACTGTAATGCCTAGTCCCTATTTACCCAGAGTTGGTGCATTATTACATTTCATTGGAATGATCATATGAGATCATTTCCATAAATACTGATCATTATTGTAGCCTTAGAGGAACTAGATACATACATAAGTTTTACATTACATCATGAAATGGAAAAACAACAACAATGTGTCTCTTTTGAACACACTCATATCCCTTAGCATATTCTGGAAGGTATTTAAAATATACTTCTTTGAATCCTTGGAAATATAAAACATAAAAGGGGTGTTCTGAGAGGCTCTATAAGGATAATAATATAGCAGAAACTATTATAAATAATAATAAACATTTAAGGCAATGTATAATACGAAAAAAATTATTTTAAACTTAAATGTCAGTATAATGTGGAAAATGTAAATCAAATAATTTCATTTACTTATTCACATGGAAAATATATTAGTTGAATAATCACATGCAATATCAATATCCAATTTCATAATGATGGAATGCATAATGGTCGACATTATTACCACATATTCAAGGGCTCGTTCCAAGACTACAAAAAGGTTTTCTCATTTCCTTGTGCCAATACACTATTTTGTCTCATGAGACATACTGATGCATCAAAGAGCTATAGCAGGCCCCACCAATCACTTACAATGTCAAACGAATTCCACATATGACAAGTTTGTAACATAACATAAATATTCATATTAAAACTAGAAAAAAATGTCAATACATTATACATAAACCATGAATGGTATAAAATTAACACATCCATAGTCAAACATATCACATAACCTTCAATACTATATGGATGATTTGTATCATAATAAATTAACTTCAAACAAGTGTAAAATACATCAATGTATGTTTAAATAAGTGAAATCAAAAGTATTTGTGAGAAATATAGTTTTTTATTTTAAAATATTTTTAAAGTCACATGATTTTAAAAGAAAACAATTATTTTGAAAATATTTTTATAAGATTATAAGGGATGATCAAAGATGATATAATAATGGAAAATATATGAACTCGCTGTATAAGTTAAAAATATATTCTTTCTTTAATTTTGTCGAAAAGGTCATAAAGTGCCTTGTTTGGAAAATCAAGAAAGAATTACTTTAAAAAAAATTATAAAAATTAAAACAAGCATATAAATGACTTTAACCCACAGTGCAGTAAATAATAAAATTTTTTGAAATACATTTTTAAGAAGAAAATATTTGGATGAAAAAGTTGTATATGTTGATACTGACATATAAAATCCTTCAGATAATAAAGAGATTGTAGAATTAACCCTTACCTCATAATTTTCCTAGATATAGGTTATATTAACATACCTTATAATAGTTAAATAATTTTTATTAAGTTATACAAGAACCACATACAAAATATTATATCATATATGATCTTCTAATATTGCTTTGTTTATAATATTTATGTAGTATCACTATTTCATGTGTTAACTCATTTGATTATTTTATATTCTTGGTTAAAATAAGCCCTATTTGTTATGTATAAGATGTATTTGATTCATATACAGAATGATATTATGTCCTTAAACATTATTTTTAATCATAAATTGAATATTATTCTTGAATTGTTATGACGGGTACTGAATTTCATCACCTTTGTAGTCATGGTAATCCCTAGGTACGCACGAGCAACAATATCATTATATTGATGGTAAAATCCTATATAATTGGTTGGTATATAATATATTATTAATCCTTATCATGTTATATTTATTATTTAAATTAGTTATACTCATTATTATAACTATCCAAATAATGAAGTGTTTGAATAACAAACGACACAAGGACGTGTAGATGGTAAGTCGTACATACGCATATATAGTGACATTTTATTCATATGATAGAATGAATAATGAATATGGTTATATCAAATTTATAATAACATTTTTGAATGTATAGGTCACTAGAGTCATTATTTTTTTATGGAAACAACAAAGAAATAGGAAGTGGAATAATAAAATAACATTGAAAGAAGTGTGGAAATTATTACCTCTTCTTACGGTGTTCCTTTTATTGTTGATCAAAAGGGATCCATAGGTTGGATTTCTGAAAAAATTAAGGCCTATAGGTAGAATTGTGGGTATTTGGAAAGATATTTGAGCAGGTTTTGTCCATGCCAAAAGGTTTTGGTGGTGTGATTTTGAGAGAAGGGGACATACCATTTTATAATAGAGGTGAGGGTCTCATTAGGGAAAGCTAGAAATATTATTTTGTTATTAATTCATATTTGTCATATAATGGATCAAAAGTGATGTATTTCAAAGATAAGGTGGGGATGGATCTAAAAACTCTCAATAAATAGGTTTTATTTATTTTTAGGTTCCCATATTAATCTTATCTTTTAGATTTAACTCTTAGTTAAATAGTTTATCTTTTACCATGTAATCTTGTATTATTATAATAAATGTTTAATAAAAAAACTATAAAAAGAAAATAGGACCCCATGTGGTTTATTATTAATATAATTAACCTTATCTAATTCCTTTGGAAGAACCTAGGATTTTTAGGAATATTATATCAATTAGTAATAAAATATTTGTTTTAAAAATTCATTTTTGTCAATTTTGACACAATTTGGTATTTTGTTTTAGTGGAAATCATAACAACATTATCACTACGATAATTTTTTTAATCAACCCTAACATGTCACATTATCCTAGAAAATTAGTTTAATTAATGCGATATCTCAATTTACATTTATTTTGATATTTATAATATAAATTATTTTAACATTTCATTAATAATGTAATTACTACATCATCATTGTTTCATATATAAATTTAATTATTTATTGTCTAAAATTTATATATAAAATTACATTATGTAGGATATTTTTTTATATTTATAATATATATTTATAATCAAATTTATATTATTTATAAACCTATATTAAAAACGTTTTTTTATGAAAAAATGAAATTAACACTTTTATATATTATTTAAATAAAATAACAATAAATGCCCAAATCAACTCCTAGTAGACCAAAAGGATCATATATTATTTATAAGGCTGATTTTGGTTAAAAAAACTTATCCAATAGAATTAGGACCCATGTTAGGGTAAAAATAATATCAGTTTACCTGTAATTACTCTTTTTACTATTAACTATGGTAAATAAAACGCAAAACTAACTATTCACCAAAAATTATTTAATTTTATTGAAAAAAAATTTACATCCTAATATCAAACATGTCTCTTGGATTTTTGAAATTAAATTCCCCAAAGCAGAAAAATTATGTTCTATTAAAATTTGATAATGTTCCTAGAAGGTGGTCAAAAGGCGTTAAAAAATTCAATAAAATTTTATACTTCAAATATATTAATAAAATGACTCCAATGAATCACATATGACTAATATAGGTATTATTTATCTATTTGACTTAATATATATTTAAATAAAAAAATTATTTTAATTATAATTCAGTTTTATACAATAACACAATGTTTTCCACTATTCATAAAAAATGGAATGTTTTCAGAAAAATAATGAAAATCTAATCTAATATATCTATGATATCCCAAATCCAAAAATGAAGTCCATTTCAAAAAATAAATTTATAAAATTTCAGAAAGCTGGTATTACTATTCATAATGGATAGTTTTATTTGTCGTGGTGTGCTATAACTCGATGTTGCATACAACAAAAGTTATTGTATTATTCAAAGAGAATCATACCATTGAAGATTACAGTGTTGAAAATAAATTCTTATGATGTTTCATCCCACATTTTTTACATGGTGGTGGTTTAGTTTTCTTTCCACCCTTCTCATTAGATCTTCTTATATGAAGCTCAAAATTTATTTTCTTATCCACATTGCCATGAGTCCATTCTCTAAAATCCATATCTACATCAAAATATCATCAAATAACTTCATGATAACTCCAAAAAGTCTCAAATATCATGATCCTTTAGTAAGAGTGGTTTTAATATAATGATGAATCATTCAATTTTTTGATCATTATTGATAACATATACCGAAGCAGACCTTTCAATCCTTAAGAAATTATTTTCCTAGGACGTGAAAGATTCTCCATCCTATTTTATCTCTATGAATTCTGTCACCATATTTGTACAATGTATTCATTAATAATACATATAAATAAAAATTATCATAAAGTCTCCTTACTTCATCTCTTGAATTACATCCCCCGTCTTGGTGTTCTTAATCAAATACCATTTCGGGTCGACCTCTCCATCAAGAAAATAAATGGATATAGTCACCATATCTATCATTGAACATTGATGAAAATAAATGATCTCCTCTATTGAGTTGATCCAATGTTTTTCTATGAATTGGATAAAAGGATGAACTAAATAATGCTGGTTGTTGCCTCATAAAAACTCTACAGCCAGTTTATCCCTCTTAGAAAAAGTAGTATGTTACACATTGTTTAGGTTAGTGTTTATAACCCGAGACAAATAGTTAATCATAACCATGATGTTTTTGTTTCCAAATACCAAATAATTGTGGATTTAGTTTTGGAAATCACTACATTATCAATCACGTGGTTTTTTGTCTTGGATTCATTGGATCTCAGAATAATTTAAAATTAAAATGGTTGGATGAAAACACAAGACAACTAGTCATGAAGAAATAATTTATCCATTTCTTCAAGTAACACTAATAATATATATTAGAGGACCCCTATGTTTATAAATGTTTCTTGCGTGATTAAATGTAATTACTTTCATACTAGGGTTTTCACTATGTTTATGAAATCCCAATTCCCATATTAACTAAACTATATATCTCATTCAAACAAATGAGACAATTATTTTCTTACATTATTTTTACATTATTTTTAAAATAATAACTTAAAAAAATACAGAATGAGGAACTATAGGAATAGTGTCTTGGGAAAATAAGAACCATAAAAAAAAGTTTTTAACATAAGAATACACATTCATTTCATTTATTCTTCTGTAGCTTCTTATTGGCCCTTGATTTAACCCAATTATAAGTAATCACCGAAGGATATAAATCAAAAAGGGTTGATCTAAAACCATAGTAAGTGAATATTAACATTATAAAAATATCATGGATTGAGTATATTAATAACAATCATAATATAATAATAGAATAATAAACATGATAGTAATCATTAATAAAATGCTTGAAATGAGGTAATGCATTACATTGAAACCCTATGTCTTAGTGGTTAAATTCCACACATATTTGTGAACAAAGATAGTATAATGTTCAGGAGTATTTCACATTAACTCATGATATTTATCAAATGATCGAATGCATTGGAGGGCTATATAATTCCATGCGCACTCGTCACATCAAAACATTCACATTGAACTAAATATTTTCAGGCACACTCATCACATCATAACAGATAAATTATCATGCATGAAACATAAAACACATATCAATCATGGACATTAAATAACCCATGTATTTAATGGGTTATATTTCATTAATCATATATTAATAAACATTTGGTTCCAAATATAAATTTGGAATAACATACTTGACCATCAATCATTAGTGAAGTCATTATCGTGATATAAAAGGTGTGTTTTCTTTTAAATGATGAGTTATTTTGAGAAATATAAAGTTTTTCATATAATCAATTTGAAAAAAAAATTATATACTTGAAACATAATGATAATTTTTCAAAAATTATATTTATGAAATATATATACTTAAAATGTTGTGAGAGAGTGAAAACCCATCAAAAGAGAGCTGGGTTTGATAATTACCCTAACTTTGTGTCCAAACGCTTTCATTAAATTAATATACTATACAATCAAAATAGATTAATTAATTAAAACATATATAATATTTTATATATGGAATTTATTAATTATGTTTTTATTATGGATTTTTTCGGATTTGGATTAGTTATAAGGGTTAAATGATTTTTTTGAGTGTTCTTTTTCATAGATTTCATGTACAGTTCACTTGTACACTTGATTGGAAGTCCATATTAACATGTATAATCATAATTAATTAATATTAAATGTTATTAATGATATTAAATTATTTTAAATTATATTATAAGGATTATTATTGTATACCATGATGATAAATCATAATATAAAATATAATGATTATAATTTAAGTTAATCTGGGTGGTTTTGGGATCACATAGACCTGTTTTGTATTATCATTTAGTACTATGTATAAATGTTGTTTCCATAACATAAAATTGGTTAGAAAACCATATTATAATCTTTCTTCAACAATTTAATGGTTTGATTGAAATCCATTTACGTGTTGATGGAAAGTAAAGGTGCATCACCCATGATGATAGTAAATTGACACATCAAAGGCAATGATTTAATTTTTTAAAATAAAAGATATATGTGGATAATTTTAAAGAATAATATTAGATTAACATGATAGAACACCAGAATATCATACATACTATAGTTGTAATTACATTTGAATAAGCGATTTTGAGTACAAGAAATTTAATGAAATGAGATTTAAAAGTATAATGAAATAAAATAGAGAGAAGAAATGAATCTTGAATTCTCCTCTTGATATATTCCTCAAGGCACCTAGTTTTGGAATATTAATTAGACTAATATCTCATGGATGTGTGGAAGGGGATGTCGAAGAGTTTTGTGATGAATTTATAAAGCTATTGAAGTTATAGATGTTTGGAAAAATAAGGTTTTAAGGGGTGTTATTTATAGCAGAGGGGAGGGGTGTTTCATCAATATTTAAGATATTATTTTTGATAGTACACTTTAGAAAATAAATAATGATGATTCCACAAATAAATTTTTTAATGTGGGTATTTAATTTTTTTATTCTGGTGATTAATTAACTCATGATGTCAGTAATTATGGATTTATCATATAATTTACCAATACTATAAATTACAGTATTTTACTATTCATTAAAATTCATGTATTTTTTTAAAACCTAAAAGATTCACCATAGAAATTTTTCAATGTGGGGAATTCAAAAATGGAATCCATTTTATGAACATATATTTATAAAAATGATTATTTACATTTATAATTAAATTCATAATATACTTTAAAAATATAAATTTTAAAACTAAAAAATCCATGGAAATACTATAAAAAATTAATTATGGTCTCATAATGTTATAATATAATAATAATATATGATAATAAATGAGTATGAAAACATTTTATGAAAATTAATTTTCTTATAAATTTTTAAATTAATCATTAAATATTCCTGACATTCATTTATAACAACAATATAATATAATTATATCATATTTTCATTTATATGATAGATAAATATTATTTATACTATAATTGGTAAGTTTTATATTTATATGGAAAATTTTATATTCAAATGGGTATGATAATATTCACGAAAAATTCTGTTTATCCTATTAGACTCAAAAAATTGTACCAATTGCAATAATGTATGTTATATTTTCACAATTAAAATCACAAAAGTGGGAAAATTATGATTAACGGTCTCATAGAATTTAGTTGTTCATTTGTGAAGGACCTGGAATAGTGTTTTCATATAAGAATTTATGTGATTATAATATATAAAATTACAATAATCAGGGAAAAATTTCATCGATAAATGTTTTGTTTTTACATCCATCAATTCTTAAATAAATCATAATGCCTTACTCCCTAGTCACGTACCACACCATCATAGTGGCCATATCCCTTACACATCATGTGTCCAATATCATTCATGCCACAATGCCAAACCACCTGATAATCATGCATCGAATGATACTAAATTTAAAAACCTTCTTCCAAATACCTCAACTTGTAGATATGAAGCATCCAATATATTCTGACATATTAACTACCATATGGTATGTCCATATACATCTCCCAAGCACCCAGTGTACTAAAATAAATATGCCTTAGAAATACATTTCAATAGAAAACAAAACAATTATGGAAATATTTGTAGTGTACCTCTTTCTATGATCATATCACCAACCTGCTCAGTCTCTGGTTTCTACATGAAGAAAACGTAGCCTATATCCCATCTACCTAATGTCGAACCACTTTGTGGTGCATCTCTTTCCACTATCCAAAGACCCTAGTGATGGATTAAATTTAGTCTTCCATGACCACTACATTAAACAGAAGCTCGGATACACTCACCCTATACCGATCCTAAATCTACCTTACTGACTTTTGTCTACCTTAAAACCTTATCATCAGTTGAATAAGAAGGACTCCTTCATAACCCCTAAAGATTTTGAACTACGAACATTCAGGTCACTCATATAGAGGCCTCTCATACAGATTCCATACATGTCCATGTTTCCCAAACAATAAGAAAACCATATTGGATCCACCATGATGTGGTTTACTCAATTCCATTGCATGACTGGCCTACAAGAATTCATATCTATATAACTTAATATCCTCTAAAGCATCACACCCAAAGTCACCAATTTCCATTTTATGGCTAGGGTAGTACCTATGCATTAGGTTTCCTTAGTTTATGGGTGCTCAGTTCACTTCCTCATAGAATAACATCTATCTAAATAATTTTTACATGCACCTGAATGGCCTACCATAATATATTCCACAATTAAATCACCAAAGAGGTTTCATCGATCACCATATAATGAGTGAGGTGATACAACTCAATGAAAGTTGTTAAATAGTCAATGATGGACATGTCAACCTAATGAAGGCTTATGATCTCTTATGTACTTCTAGATCTCAGCTTCCCTGAGAAAATGTATTCAAATAATCTGGAATCAAAATCCTCATAGGCCAAACCCTCATGTCTACTAGCCAAATAATGCATGTCCCACCACTAGTTGGCTCATGCTAAATGTATGTTTTATACAACATCAACCTCTAACATGGATGAGTTATTAGCTGTTTAAATATAATCTGCAAGTTGTCAATATAATTCTCAGATGTATGGGGTCTACCGTTACCCTGAAAAATCTCTGGGTACTACGATATGGACTCCAATGTATGATATATCATAGATGGCTATTATCCTTGATCAAGAAAGTCAATACCCAGAATAAAATATAAAAGGAATCATTATACCTTCTCAACAATACATGATCGAAAAGTAGTGAAATCAATAATATTCCCAGCATGTGCAGAAAACACAGAATATCCCAGAGTGCGTACCTTCTCTTCTAGTCCCTCGTGGTCCTTAACCTAATCATGATCATGCAGTGCATTTTTCACACCTTCTTGATTCTCCATCTGATCCATCCTAGGAGAAGCGTATTGAATAAAATAAAATGTTCAGACATCTCATATATATCATATACCATATAAATAGCTAATTATGTAAAATTGTATTGTGATGTCACTACCCTTACCCTTCCCCATTGAAAAAATTATCAATAGTACCATCACATAATGGAATCAAGACCCTACCCCATTAATCTATGAATTATATAATATATAAGACCAACTCATCATAAGGTACTACATTTTTATAAACTGATGAAAAACTCATCAAACCACATTTCCAAAACAACCCCATGTAACTATAAAAACTTTATCTTATATGTTCAAAGAACATTTTTCCCATCACATGCAATTTTATGTTTCCTAGTCAAAATTCATGTTACACTGATAGGGGGAGGGGAATAAATGTGTGGAATCTTTTTATTTTATGATTCCTTATAAATGAAACAATATATTCATCATGTTAATGATTTCTGTAAATACTAAAAAAAATAAAAAACACATACATTAGAAGATACGAATTTATAATATTCACTACTCAAAAAGTGTAGATATTTACTTTTATATAGTTTGAAATCAATCCAAAACCACAAAATCCAAAAGTAAATGATTTTATTTTGGAATACAATGATTGGGTATTCCCTTATACTAATGTATCACTATGTAAATAATAAAATATTGTGAACATTTTCTAGAATAAACCAAGTACTTTATTTTCTATAACAAACATATTACAAGGATTTTTTAAAACATTAGAAAAATATGATCTTTCAAAATAATTTTTTATTTTTATACCCAAAATAAGGTATGAAGATCCCTGAAATCATAATGTATCTCATTAAAAAACCATTTTCATACATCAATGTTAAGTTACTCAAAACTGAATTCCCACTTTTCCAGGATTGTTTTGTTTATAGAAATTTCTTCTATAAAACATATTAGTTCCGTAGATAACTTCCAGGAGTCCTTCACAAATTATCCAACTATCTCCATGAAAATGTTTTATTCTAGGCCTAATTCATTTAACTGAGTGGTTAAAATACATTATGGAAACCCTCTTCTCTCATGGACAACCACATATTATACATATAGCCTATTCATCCGTGGAAATGACTCTTAATTCATATATGGATGATTCCACATAGACCGTAGATTCTTCGTCACTGCTTTCACTTTTCCGGAAACAAACCATGTAAAATACATCCACAAACAAGCTATCATGAAAAAAAACTATTAACTCATATTTCATCTTCCATCACGGAGATGATAATCCATGAACTAATATCATTCACAGAACTCACCCTTGTAATCATATTCTCCTTTTCATAATTTTATATCAGAAACACTTTCCGACGTAACCAAATTATACCAATAGAGTTGTTGTCTTCTAATAAAACATTGTCAATTAATTATTTGATTAGGGCATTATATATAAGAAAATAATATCCAAAAATATAATATTTCAAATTATTGAAAACTTTTGATGTGGTTTATCCTTCACCATGTACTATATTATGTAGACTATGAACTCATTTTATCCCCTCATGAAGTCGGATGTCTACTACAAAAACACCCTTTGTTGTTTATTAAACCACCAAAACATTCATAAAATGTCATGCCTCCCACGAATTATTGACCTTTCATAAAAAGCTATCATCCGAAAAACTATTTCTTACAATGGGGTCTATGTATTGTAGTTTACAGTCTTCTTATCACTTCTATTCAAAAATAATTCATTGAAAATTTTCTTCAATATAAATCATATCTCTCTATGGTAATTGTGCAATATATATTATTGATTATATCCCTATGTTGTTGTACATATTCATCCTTCCCCACAGTTTTCAATAGCCTTCACAAACTATGTAGAAGTCTCTTTAATATCTGTGGAGACCCATTCGGGACCATGATCCTCCCTCACAAATTTTATAAAAACCATGATATAGTTCAAAAAAGTGTTGAACTTTTAATTGGAAGGGGCCTAATGTATTAACCCAAACTATGTGCCCAGGTCTGCAAATCCAAAATAGATCATTCTACTTCTAACCCTGCATAAGAAAATCTAAAACACCCAATGAAATCTGAAAGCCTATAAAATGATGTGAAAACATGATATAAAGCTAATAAAACTCCCATAATGGAGTTATGAGTAGGGAAATAGAAAATATCAACCCAATAAATTAAAATATAAAAAATATAGGGATTTATTAACTTGATCTTAAAAGTCGAGACCTTTTAGTAATAATCATTAAATATGAAATCAAAAATGGATGTATTTCATTGACTTTTAGTAATAAAATTGTATTATAATTTATGAGTTTTTTAATTAATGTTACAATTTCTGAACAAAAAAAATTACAAATTAAAATGTTCTATCATACACTATATATTTATTTTCCCATGGTTATCAATTATATTCATTTATTCATTTTTTCGGTATGTGGTTATATTGACACAAACATGAACATAACACAATTAATGTATGATTATGATTAGTATGTTCATTAATTTTGGAATAATCTCAATATTAATGAGTAACAATGTTATTTTTAAGATAATATTATGTTTTGAAATCTATAAAATATATATCCTAATAAAATATAGTGAAACATGATTTTAAATGAGATACGTTAATTTTGGGGGTTGGTAGTCCAAACAAAACATAGTTAATGTTTTGTTTCCAAATTATTATGAGTGAATGATGTTTGATTATAATAGTATCTCCATAATTATAATTAATTTATATAGATTAAATTTGTTCGTTTACTAAATCCTTATAACTGTTTATGTGTTTCAGTCATGAAAAATTAAAAGTTGCTTCTTCATGGAGGTTGTTTTCCACACAATCCACTATCAAAACGTTTTATTTTATTTGTAAATAGAAATGAATTGATGAAGGTTTGAATATTAACATAACAACAGTTATGTATAATAATTATACTAATATTACTCTATTACTCATTCTATTGTATGATTGGAATAAATATATTAAAATGAAATGAATAAGGATTATTTAGTACCTATATTAGTACTTAAAATATTCTGTTGATTGCCTCTTTAGAATTTATGGGTTTAGGATAAATGGTATATATCATAGGCATTTGGAAATTGTGGGGGTACTATAGTATAATAAAAATAAGAATATTTTTATAAATATTTTTATGGAAAATATGTATATTTACATACTGGAAGTAATATGTTTTTATAATTAATGATGATAGAACTTTTATAAAAAAAATTTCTATTGAATAATATCATTACACTCATCAATGGTTAATGTCACGATAGGATTTAAATAAAAAATATGGGGAAATCATGTTTAGAAATCCATAACCTAGTTTTTGAATAAATTTTTGAACATGATTAATGTTATTTTTTATTGTATTATTACGTTTACATTTTTTACCAAGGTAACATATTTTTTACCATATAAGCTTTAACACCCCATAATTTTTTTGATTTACTTTCTTTTTATTTTATTTAACCATTGCAATATTTTTCATTTCTCATAATAATGAATGTTTATTTTATATTAATGATATATATTTGGGATGGGTTATAAAAAACATATAGTTAATCATGCACTACACACGATAATAATTTTAGCATGAATACAAGGATAACATGGGTTAGATTGTGAATTGGCATACATTAAATGCTTCACTGACTCTATGTATTCCACATTCAACAATGAAATGGCGGGCATTACACGAAACATTGAGTTTATTGGAAACACATTTTTTTTGTTAAAATTATTTAAATGATATAACTATAATATATCTATTAAACATAGTAATAAAAATAATGATAAATACTTTAAAAATATTTTTTATCATGATTTTATATAAAAAATAAAATTTATGATGAAAGATGTAATTGTTGGAAAAGCCCTTACGTGTTTAAAAATAACAATTTCTCAATATAACTAATTTTAGTGTAATTCTATGAAAATTAAAAAATATAATTTTAAAAACATTTATAAAATTAATTAAATAATTTATAATTTATTTTTTTATTTATTATTTCAAAATTATCTTAAAGAGAAATTTGAGGATTTTTCTGAAAAACGTCATTTCTTGATGAATAGTTAAACATTCTTGAAATTAATTCAAAACAAAATTTTCATATGATTTTTATATATGAATAAATTATATATTAAATTGGTTTCAAAATTAAATTGGATGATAATATTTTCATGTAATACAATTTTGTTCATTAGAATCAATTTGGCATTGGAATAGGTTATAATCACATAACAAGATTTTGGACCTTTTTACTTAAATCCCTGTAGTGTCTCACCATCAACGATTTTTATTTTAAATTAATTTCATCCATTATTAAATTATAATTTCGAATAATGGTTTAAATATATGGAATAATAATATTTTATAATTTCTAATATGATGATCTTTTTTTACCATACATATTAGTTAGAGTGAATACTCTTAATTATAGTAATAAAGAAAAAAATTAAGTTAATAAATTTCAAAAAATTAGCATTTAGTCCAAAAGAATTTTGGAACATGTAAAATAAAAATTTTATGGCCCTTATAACTCCATTAACCATAAATTATTTGGAGTTTTCTTTTTTATGTCATTTTATTCTTGAAAAGTCATATACATGAAACATGTTTTTAAAAAATGCCAAGTATGTCCTTTCCCATCCCTATAAAATAACACCACATATCCATTTATATACTCAACTAAAACCACATTGCATTGGCCAAGATATGATCGGTAAACTTCGCAAAATAACTTCCTCACTACTTGGAACCTCTATTTATGAAAAATTAAATCCAAGGAATCATTTTTGGCACAAACCAAAAGAAGTTACCCGATTAAGAGTTGACACATTTTCCCAAGAAGATTTTTTTATTTACTTTCTCCCAACCCTCCACTCTCCATATTCTGTTATTCTATAAAATTTGAATTATATTGAATTTAATAGTATTTTTTATTCTAATGGTTCTATCTAAACATACCCACACATCCTTCTAGTGGGTAACAAATATATTGTTTATGTGTACGAAGAACTACTGCCTCACTAAATGAGGATTGTTTATTTTTCGTTTACTGCCTTCCATGGTGTAAATTATGATGACATATATATTTTTATGTCATATATTATTTTTATTATTTATTTATTCTTATTTATTAATTTAAAAACACATATCTTATTTAGTTTGCATTCTTTATAAATTACTATAATTTCATTTGAGGAATTGTGGACTACCACCCCCTCAATGTGATGATATTCATTCACACAAAAAAAGGAATGTATTAAAGATGGGTTTAGTGAAAATATAGGATATATGTAAAATTAATATGATACAATAATTATATTATTCCCACACACATATATATATATATATATTCATTTTTTTCTGTCGTTCTATACGACAATGAAAATTAGAACAACATTCATGCGTATGCAAAGATTACCGTCTCCATGAATGGTGTAAAAAATTTCATACAAATATATTATATGAATTATTTTTATAAAATAATGAATATAAATTATTATTATATAATTATTTAAATTCATAATGATAATATATTTTTAATTTTTTATGATGTAATATATTACGACGCATGTGTACAACAAAGCTGATAATACCTGAATTGAAAGATTATCATTGGATTGAAAACTAGTGGGTATTATAAGGACATAATAAAACCATAAATTATATTAGATATAATAATATTTTTATTAAATATATTTATAATAAATTTATTTTTATTATATAGGTGGTTTTATTGAGTATGATGTGAGTCATGACATAAGATAAGTTAAATTTAATTCCACTTTTATATTTGTGAGATACACGATTTATGCACCACCCATTAATTTTGTGTAGTGTGTACAAGACCCAAATATTTATTCTTTGATTTATATATTTAAAATTATTGGTATTGAAATACAAATATTTTTATCATTTTATAATTGGATATATATTTTAAAAGTTACCAAATATGTAATGTATTTTTGTCTCAATTTCCCTTCTTCGAGACACATGCCATGTTATGCACATATAATTTTCATAAGGTGTATATAGTAATATTTAAATGTTATATAGTGAATATAATTATATTAAATTTGTTTTATGCATCATTTAATTTAATTTTCTTATATGTAGATTATGGTTCAATGATAACATGAGGTACGTATTTATTGAAACAATCTCATCGCTTTTAGTGATTGTATATGTTTATGATTATTTTGATGAAATATTACAAACCATATCAAACCATCATTCCTAAAAATTCCTAAAATATATTTATTAATGATTTATTCAATTATTGGTAATATATTCCATTATTGATTATATAATTTAGTTTTGAAAACGTTTTTTATAATGCCAATATTTTCCCTCTCTTCCTTCGGAAATCAATGTTCTTTCAAAGAACATATTTTCTAAAAACATGTCTCTAAGAATATTCTATTATTTTCCAAAAATAATTTAATGAAATTTTTACCATTTTTTTATTTTATCAATTTCTTCAAAGTAATATTCATTTAGTTTTCAAAATAATTCATTTTTATAATATTTTTACCTTGCAAATGTAATGTAATTTTCACCTTTTATGACATGTATCAATATATCTGATCTCATTTCCTTGATTTCTATAATAAATGATATAAATATTTTTATATTTAAAAACAAATTCTGAATATTTTACATATTCATTATTTTTATTATTATTTTTTCGAAGGAAATGGTTTTTTAATAATTTGAATGTTTTAAAGTGTATTTAATTCATTTTAAAGATTTGTTTATAAAATTTCAATGTATTTTAAATGAAATGAGGTTCAAAGATTTTGGAATATTTATCTACAGGTATTAAAAATATTTTAAAATAAATGTGTTCCATGTAGTTTTAAATATTAATTTTTATGTTTTCAACATATATTCATTGAAAATGAATTTCAAAATGTTTTCAACCTTATTTTATATGTTTTGTAGGAAAAATGAATTCAAATAAATATCAATATATCATTATCTGTTTTAAATAAAAATTTCTTCCAAAAGGCTTTCAAATATTTCATTATATGATTTCATGTTTATATTCATGAATTCTTTTTCAATTGTTATTATATTTTAAAGATCTATTTTTTAAAAAGAAGTGATATTTTCCTCAATAAATGTTTTGAAAATATCCTTCAAAGTTATTTTCCATATAGAATGTTATATTGTTATGTTACTCATTCCATTATAGTAAATTATAAATAGGTTATATTCTTATTCTCTCTTGAATGTTATATGCTTTCATGAATAATACTTATGACACCCATTTATCTTCTATGGGTTATATTACTATTAAATCTACTTCCCTTCAAGGATTTCAATTTTTATCAAAGTATTGTCAAAACATTATGTTTTTTCACATGTTATGATTTTATTACATTTTTTTATTCCAATTTCAATTCATTGGTTAAGGTATGATTGTTTATGAATTTTTGTCACATGTTTGTGTGATTTCCATATTCAATGGGTGGGACATATATCTCCTTCCAAATCATTGGGTATAAATTTTTATCTCAAGAGATAAACATGGACGGAATGTGAAATGATCTCGGTTGAGTAATATATTTCTATAATGAGAAATGAACTCAGTTCAGTAATATAGGGATTGGACAAGGAGTGACAATGGTTTACTAATACATGGATGGAATGTGGTTTTATCCCAATTCTGTAAAGGAAGTATTCTATTAGGATGGTCATGGAATCAATGCCTTTAATACTTTATATATTCGTATGTATAATTATGTGTTTTCCAAAAATCAGTGTTTTATTCCTTTGTTATTATTTTTTTAGTTTTTGTTTCTTTTTCCCTTATGATTCATATTTTATGATCAAACATGATTTTTTCTAGGATTCATGTTTATAATCATTGATATTCTGGTTATGATCTGCAAGATCATATTCTTATACCCTTATGATCATGATTATGTTCTAACATGTCTCTATTTTTTACCCATACTGAGATTATGATCCAACCCCTTTTTATGTTTAATGTCCAAGGTTATGATTATTTATTTCTTATATGAAATTACTAATAGGTGTTCTAGTCTTGTATAACCTTGTGGGAGACAATGTTTCTCTCTCGTGTATTTGTGTTTAAGTTTCAATTCTTTCAAAGAAACTAAAATAATATAGTCATTGAGATTTTTTTATAATATATTATCAATCCCACAAAACAGATGTAATTTTTGTGTATGAATAGAGAGGGTTACTAAATTTGGTATCATAGAAATGGTTCGGATATCCATTGGTATATTATATCATAAAACCATAATGGAATCCTTAAGAACATGTATAATTATAAGAATAATGATAATGAAAAGTATAGGAACATGTCCCAGAATTATGGTAGAAGATTGAGTAAGTGGATTCCTAGAAATAAATCAATGTATCGATACTACAAGTGGATGTGGCTCTGGAGAATTTGTACCTATGGTTATCAAATCCTATGATATGTTCTAGACCCATCTCATTGTAACTGAATACACAAACATGGGCCTTTCTACACACACAATTTGATGCTCTTGGAGGATATTCTTTGAAAATTAAGAAACTCTTTAAAAGCCATTATAAAGGATTTTAATATAATTTCGAAGTTTTCAATCATGGATGAACCTAGGGTTTCATAGATTATGGAAGGTTCCCATATTTAAACTTCATAGATGCAATTCCATTCAAGACTATACTGTTATTTGATATGACAAGTAATGATCGCACTATGATTTTGGTTTTAGTCAAAGGCAGTAACATTAATGAAGTGTATTATCATTGAATGTGATGTATTATTTTTTGATGAGATTATATTTGGGTGGATCACTAGAGAAAAAAAATTTGTGATCATCCCTAATTAGTTTTTAAAGAACACGATTAACAATATTTACCTTATCTTACACTTAGACTCCCCATGGAAGATAATGAAGGTGTTTGTTAATACATTAGGTAATGGAGACCTTGGATGATTGACTATTTTGTTTCCATTATACATTAATTTGGAATGAATCATGTAATAAAATTTATTATATGAATTAGAGTATGACTTGACTATACAAAATAAGGACATAGATCATGTGACTACAAGGTAAAAAAATAGTTAGGTTTACGAAATTGATACGAATACTGGACACCCTAGGACATCATTAAGGCATATGTGTTTATATATTTAAAAAATGGTTATTATATATCATAATGTACCCACATGAAGATCATAATGTAATTTATCAATGTGGAATGTGTAATGGTTATATTGTTGACGGTGATGAGACCATAGATGTGATTTGAAAGGAATGAGGTACTAAATAACGGGATGCGGTGTATTAAGTATGCTATAAAGATAAAAAATAATAATTTCTGTCATTATGTATATGTATTCTTGAATTATCATATATTATTGGTGAAATATATAAATGGTTTTTAGCTAATGTTATCACTATGGATTTTTAAGAACATGTTAAACAGATAAAATAGAATAGAAATGTCAAATAATGTAGAGTTTCTGTCCATGACAAAACATGACTTTAGAAAATATAACACTGAATATATTCCTTATTTTATAATAATGTATTTTTAATAATTATATTTAGGATATTAGTAATTAAATTGGATGGTTCTGATTACCTTCGAACTAATTAAGGATATGATGACTTGTAGTTCATGATATAATGATTGAATTTTAAAACCTCTGCTATTTATGTAATATATCTACTAATCAATGATTAAGGAACCATTCATGTTTTCAAAAATATGGGTTTTTATCATGTTCGAAATGAATTTTCCAGGAGGTTATTCACATATTTTGAATGCGAAAACTAAGATATATATATATATATATTGTGATATATGTTGACCTTATTTAATGTCATTATTTCTAAATACTTTTTATTTCCATCATTTGTATGGATTATAATAAACATTCATGCTAATTTTATGTTAATATTTGGAGGAAGTAATTATGTTTTGAGATTGTATTGAATACTATGGTTAAAATTATATTTAAATAACTAAACTATTTCAAGGATGTATATATTTATATGAAATTATATTATTGTGGTTTAAAAAAAGGACAAAATATATGATGGGTGACTACCAATAAAGTCTGAATTGTATATGGGGATTAAAAAATGACTATGGATGATAAAGTTTCCATTCCTACAACTAGACTACATGATGTCCCCATCAATAGATAATTATTTATGATGAATAATTGTTTATGATGAACAGTGGGGTAAAATTTTATGATTTTATATTAATTTATTAATCATATGTATTTTTAATAATAGTTAATGATTAATTGTTATCAATTTGATAAAAGTGCATTTTAGTTATTTGGGAATCAATGTTATTTTCTAGAGAAACATTTTCTAAAGTAATGGGTGAATTAGAAATAGTTAAAAGAACAAGAACTGAATGAAAATTTTATTATATAAATATTTTATGTAATTATTTTTCCATATATTATTTCTTAAATAATTAATAAATGATAAGAAAATGTTCAATAAAATATTTTCTAAATACCCAAATTTTTGTTGATCCAATTTAAATATAATTAATCACAAATTTATGAGCTTGATGACCTCAATATATTTTTTGATCATTCACATGTTTTTTATTGAGGACCTCAATAAATCCCTATAAATATTTACTATTTTCCTCCATGTGAAATTTTCACTACCAACCTATGTTATCCTATGTGGAAACATAGTTATATGTTACCTTGGGTAACCATTATGCTAACAACTTCCCCCTTTAAAGGGATGTTCTGTTATCAATTTTTTAAGGTGTGTTTATATGAATGAAACATTAATGTTTTAAAATATTGATTACCAAAAGGATCATAGCATGTGAAACACATTTTAAGTATGTAAAACTCCATGATTTTTTGAATTATTTCATTTGAATTAATTTAATCATTTTGATATAATACACTTCACATAATACTGAAAAATTTTATTTTATATTAATGAACTATGGTTGGATTGTGTTTTATACAACACCAAGTTAATCCATCATTACATAAAACATAAATTATCTTCACTATATGGAACAAAAATGTTAACATGTGACTTATTTTACATTACAAAAATCACTGAAACGGTGCATACAACACACATCACCGACTTGGCATACAATACATATAATAATGATTTTTATAAAAATGTATTTTTATTGATAAAATTATATAATTCATATTATTATAATATAGTAACATAAAATAGTAATTAGACTAGTAATAAATAATTTTTCTATATTTTTTATAGTGTTTTCATATAAATACAACATATTTAAAAAGAAATATATTATTTGTTGTAATGTTCATATATGATAAATATATATTTTCCAAATGAAAAAATTTTAAATTCGTTCTCTGAAAAATAATAATATTTCATTGGGAAACATTTTTAAATCGATTTTTTTAAAATAAACATAAATTTTTAATATATATTGTTTAAATTTTCCTAAGGTGAATTTTAGATATTTTTTTGAGAAACCTCTTTTGTGGATTAATGGTGAAAAATACTATATTCTAATTCAAAAAAACTTCTTAATCTATTATATTTATAAGGATAAATATTATTTAAAAAATGTTAGAAATTAAAATATTTTTTTATTTATATAAATTAATCCAATGTAGGTCATTGAAATCAATTTCAAATTGAAATTATGTATAAAAAATGGGAATGGTTTAGGCCTTTTTACGTAAAAAAATAAATTTTCATCCAATTAGTCGGATTAATTTCCAAAAAAAGAATCTCATTTTTTTATTATAATTTTTATAAATGGATTATATATTTTAATTTTGAATATTTTTTAATTTTTAATAAGTTGAACCCTGTTTTTGAATGAAAATATTATTGAATGTGATTAAAATTAAATACAATGTTTTAGTGAAATGATGGATTAATATTGTACTAAAACTTATCATTAAGACGTAAAAAGTCATATAAACATTCCCAAACCCATTTTCTATGCATTATTCTTCAATAAACCTTCCATTATCGAGTTTATCTATCTTGTTATTAATTTTGTTAGGGAAAAAACTATAATACACCAAATTTGTTTAAAAAATAACACGTATGTCTTTTCACTCTCCTATAAATGTCCACCACATCTCCCTCTTCATTTAAAATCTAAAACAAAATCATATCATCCAATATATTCCAAATACACAGCACTAAATTCCTACCTTATTCATTAAAACATTAATTTTGGCATAAATTGTAACAACTTGTCCCTTAATTCCAATGCCATAACTACCCCCAGCCCGCCTTCCATATGCCTGGGGTTGGTGACTAGCTCCGAAATGGAATATCCCTAAAAACTAATGGATTTTCCTCAAAACCATCACACACAACGATAAGAAATAGATAAAAAAAACCACCTAGTTTAACATCTAAATGTAAAAGTATGTACCGAATGTAAAATATAATGAATACTAGCCCAACCGGAAAGGATATATAGAAAAAAGGGAAAACAGCTCTTGAGGTCTTCTGCTAAGGATCCAAAATGATTTGTGGGTACCGCTCATCACTATGTATCTCCATGTCTATAATTCCTCTCCATGAACCAACTAGTCGTGGCTCCATAACCTCAGTCAATTGTTTCCATCTTCTTCACAATACACAACAAGGTGTAGATGAATACCTTGCAAGGGTGAGTATTGAAATACCCAATAAAGACCTCGAGACACTATAAGGCCTCCCAAAATTCCACAAATTAAAAACCACAAGTCATGATCTTAATCAAAAATCATAAGTAAAAGACTTATCTCAAACCAAGTATATAACTTAATGAACATTAATAATTATGATTAAACGGAAATCTAAATTATCAAATTTTGTTAATAAGTTCCATATAGTATGATAATTCATTGATCCACAGAGGCTTGTAACTCTCCAATCCACATAGGGTCGTAAGTTATTGTTCTACGACAGGCCACTCTATGGATAATACTAGTGGGTTCACACTACTGTTGAACTACACAGGGTGGTAAGTATTCAATCCACACATTGTCGTATATTTTCGATCAACAATGGTCCTATGTCATTGATCCACATAGGTTCTTATGTCACTGATCCACATAGAGTTGTAACTAGTCGATCCACACAAGTATGTAAATTGATGGTCCATGACATTCCTATCTAAGGCTGGTCCCCATCAGGTCACACCGCTACTGATCAATACAGGGTTATATACGGCTTGATAACCAACCACAAGATTCATGCACCTGGTGCACTTGAGTTTTTGAGAAATTGATTCCCAAGATATTGGTCATACCTCAAAAGCCATGATAAACCATGAAGAAGAAACCTGATGAACAACCATGTCATAAGGATTATAATGCAATAGAAGCCGTAACAATCAGGTGCCTGGTCTATATGTTATATGAATTTTTGTGATAGGGGACCAGTTGGATTTGGGTCTGATTGAACACAAACATAAACTATATTTTTTCAAAACCCATGTGGATTATCTCAAAAGTACCACCTCATCCTATTAATTTTTGCGTCGTAGATAGTTCACAAAACAGTCATTTGGTATAGAAGATATACCAATTTAAGAGGAATAAAACCTAGAGGGTCTTGGTATGGTCCGATTGGTTGGTCCAACCCAACCCAGCCCAGTTCCGCTGGGCCCGGCTCGTGTGGCCACGGGAAAGGCCCACTGGTTCAGACTGGCCCGCACGGTTGGGCGAGGCACACCATGCCGTAAAATTGCCTTCCCCACTGGCTGGCTCGAGAGTCTGCCCCCCTCGTGAACAGCTCGATAGTTCAGGGTCTTCAATCTGGGGCACCAGTTGGCACTACATCAAATGGACAGTACATATAGAATAGTCATCTATGGACCCATGTGCATGGGTTCACCTTCTGCCATGGCTTGGACTCATGACCCTCCACCATGGCAGGCCACCATAGCATGATGAACCGCTTCAATGTAGCCAACAAACGCTGAACACCCCTATCTCTCACGGCAACTCATAGTGCCACTGCCCGATGTAGCTTGTGAGAGATGACTGCCTCCTCCTCCAGTCGATAGCGTAGCCAGGCTAGTAGACCTTCCATGGCCCACCAGTGGAGCTCCAAAGGTCATATTTCTTTCACATCTATGCCTACAGGCCTCTTAGTATGCCGCCTACAGTTCATGTACCTTGGTTTCACATTGTCACCATATTTCTCAGTCACCCACGAAGAACGCAACTACTACCGAGATCAGTGGAGGGTCTGGGACTTTTAGGTTTTCCCATGCCCTCCACATTATATTTATTACAAGAAAGTTGTTCATTAATCAACAACTCTTATTTTAACAATGAAACCCCCTACCTTAAATGCGATAGTAGATGCTACAGATGTGTAAGACGGGTCTGCATTCAAAACATGATTGTTGGTATTTGTTGAAAACATGATTGAATCCTCTACGTCATTGATACTCCATTATAAGTCAGTGGAAGATTTCATCGACACTTCATCAGAGGATTCTATCGTGAGTGACCTAAAATCATCCCCATGCTTTATTTAATTAGAAGGAAGATTAAATTAACTCTCCACATAATTAATGTGTTCTATTAATGAATTAAATTAATGAATCTATTAATCTCTAAATGTTTCAGTCACATAACCAAGTGTAGCCAACCATTATATGATCTAACAATCCCATCAGTCCCACCACAAATTCTCATCAGATACAAAGAATGAAATAAAATAACACAATGAGTTATATTATTATTATTTTTGTAAAGACCAACCAAATTAAATTTTTTCCATCCATTGTGTGTCAATTTTATGCTTTGGCTATGTGAATTCTAACCTAGGGAAGTCAATTGTGCCCTCAATTTTTTAATCCATACATCATTTCAGATGTATTAAATCACAGCTCTCGCGTTTACTTAGCATAACTTAAAAATGTTCAAACTTTCGTTCCACGTTATTTGGGACACATAATCACATGTCATCATTGTTTGTAGACTCATAATAATAATAATAAAATTAAACAATCTATATGTAAAAATATTTGACATTATATAATGTAATCTAAATATTATTTTTAGCATAAACCAAAAGGTTTTACCCCATTATGATGTAACTCTGTCTCTCAAACTCCTTTCGTTTAGTTCCTTTATTCACCCCTCCACAATCAATATTAAATTTTTGTATAAAAAATAGTATCCTTAAAATAATTGGATATTTATATTCTATGGATTTTACTTACATTTATACACACATTCATGTAATGGTTAATAAAAAAATGTTTTTTGTGTATGAAGAACTACCACCTCACTAAATGATGATTGTTCATTTTTCATTAAATACATATCATGGTGGAAATTGATAGGAAAATATATTTTATATGTAATATATTATATTTATTATATATTTAATATTAATTATTTATTTTATAACACATATCTTTTTTACTTTCCATTTGGGAAAAAATATGATAATTTTGTTTGAGGGTGTTTCGACTACGGCCACCTCAAAGCTGTATAATACGTTCAGACACTATATTGAATATATTATGGATGGGTTTATTTAACCTATATGATATTTATAACATTTTAGAGATACTATAATGATATTATTTACATATATACAAATATTTTATTTTCATTAATTCTTTCAACATGACACTAAAAATGGAAACAATTTTCATGTGTGTGTACAATATAATTAACATTTTTATACATTTTTATATTCTTTAATAATTATATTATTATAATTACCAAATATACCTCAAATTAAAGACTCATGCAAAGAACGAAGAACATATTGCTTGATGAGAAACCATTACATTGGATTGTTAACTGGAGGTTAATAAAAAATCATAATAAAACAATATAAAGTATTACATATAATAATTTGATAATTTAAAATTTTTATTATAAATTTTTATTTCTTTTACAGGTGGTTTAATCACGTAAAACAAGAGTCAAGAAACAATTTAAGTAGAACTTAATCACCTATTTATTTATATAAAATACTTTTTTATTAACCACTCATTCCTTTTGTGTTGTGTGTATCTTCCCATATATGTATTCTAGTATTTTCATAAATAAAATTATATTTATTTACATATAAATTTTATGTTATTTATATCATTTTATTTATGAATCAAATATTACCCAATTGGTAATGTAATTTTGTCTCAATTTTCTTTATTTGAGATAGATACCCTATTATGTACCGATGTTTTTTATAAGGTTTATATAATCCCATTAAATGTAATATCATAAATATCATATTCTTATTGATATTCTAAGCTTCATTTAATTTTGTTTTCAAATATGGGTATTTTGGTTCAATGTTACCAATTGTTAAGAGTTTATTAAAATAATCTCATTAGTTTTGAATATTGTATATGTTTATACATAAATTCATGGATTTTTAGGATCCATCTCAAAATATAATTCACGAATTTTAAACTCCATTGGTCATTCCGTATTTATTAATTTATTTGAACCATTTTACAACTCATTAGTACATATTTTAGTTATTAATATTTTTTAATAAATCCTATCTTTATGATCTCTTTAGTAAGGAAACTATTTTCCTTCAAAAAAATGTTTTCAATCAAGAGTATGAAAGAATACTACACTATTATTATGAACTCATTAAAATAAAATTTTAAACTTCTTATAATTTATCTATTCTTTCAATGGATTCTTCTTGTTATTTTCTAAACACGGTTTTTTCAATTTATTTTACCATGAAAAAGAATTGTTCTCTTCACCTCATGTAACATATATTTACTTAACTATAATCATTTACTTGAATACCATTAAAATATTAATCTTTTTATGAAATAAAATGTTTTCTTAATATTATGGATATTTATTATTTTTATATTTTTTTCAAAAAAATTAGTTCCAGTATGATTTATGATTGAAAATTTATTTTCATCACATTCAAGCTTTATTTATAAGGTTTTAAAGTATTTACAAAGATTATTTTTGAAAAATAATAAATACTTATTTAAAAATTTTCAATGAATTTTCAATGATGTGGTTTTTATTAGAAAATAACATATTCATTTTATTTTTTATAAATTTTTCTATAGAAACCAATATTCAATATATTTTTTAATCTTCATTTTTTATGTTCATACAAAAAAGGTATTCAAAACAAATTTCATGCTCTCTTTATATTTTATGAAAAAATATGGGTTCCAAATTTTTTTAAAAGAGATATTTAGATGCATTCAAGTTTATATTCCTAAAACTTTATTTTGATATTTTTTATGTTTAATGGATTCTTTTTTTAAAAATAATTAATATTTTTAGGAAGAAAATCTATCAAAATATATTTACATGTTAAATCCCATCAAAGATGAATTATTTTGATGTTTATCATATATTCTAGGTAATAATATAATGGTTACATTAAAATTATTTCTTAAATGGTTTTTTATGGAATGATACTTATGACACCAATTTGTCACCCACGAGTTATCTTATTATGAAATATGTTAAATTTCATGAGATATTATATTGATGAAATAAATATGAAACCTATATAAATTTATATAGTTTATGTTATGATTATATGTTTCTGGTAGCCATATAATTTAATTGGTTATGATATTATTGTTTATGATATTGTGTAACATGAATGTATGATTTCATTATGATATTGGTGGGACCTATATATCCCTATAATTAATTGGGTATATATTTATATATCAAGCTATGAACAAGAATGGAATGAGAAATGAACATAGTTAAGTATTATAAGGATAAAATGATTAATGAAATAGGTTCATTATTACTAGGTTATAATGAGGAGTTAACGTGGTTGACTAATATAGGGCCAGAACGAGATGTGATATCTGTTTAGTAAATGAAATTTTCCACTAATATAGCTTTTGTAGTAATGCCTTAACTAATATAGAAATAATTATATTTGATTATTTTTCTTCCACAATTCAATATTTTATTTCTATATTATTCTTTCTTATATTAATTTAATTATTTTCATATTATTCATGTCTTATTCACAACAATGATTTATTACAATTCATGTTTATGATCATAGATATCAAGATCATTGTATTTGATTTTCAAGATCATGTTATCATAACATTATGATCATGCTTATGATTACATATATCCCTTGTTTAACCTTAAGGAGAATCTGAGATAACCTCAATTAATGTTTCTTACGTCAAGTTATCAAGACACATTTCATTTATGATATGAACAATAGATGTTATAGTCATAGAGGACCTAGTCAAAGCTAATTTATCTCACTCATGTACCAGTGTTTATGTTTCTATGTTTCCTACTGCACTAAACAAATACAGTATTTGGTAGATTGTTTGTATAATGTATTATTTATTATGGAAAAGAGATGTATTGTCAATGTATTAAAAGTTTGAGTGTATATAAAAATTATTTTTTAATAATAATATAAAATTAATGTAATAAACTAACCTTATTTAACATCGAATAATTTTACATTATATAGTTTAAACCCTATCAAAAGGTAATTCTAGATCACCATGGGGTGGAAACTAGAACCCAATTGTCAAACATAAACTAAATGGTATGATTTATTCCAACCTAAACTTGTTACAAGGTATATATACCCAATAAAATAAAAAGTATAAATGGGAACAAATTTATTTCATAATAAAGTGTAATAATAGTTGTGGTAAAACTCAAAATAATTATATAAACCTATATGTACAATTATAACATCAAAATAGAAAAAACGATATAAGAAATCACTACGCCATGTGATTTTTTTGTTGTTACCCACCATCTATCCACCAGCTACGCATACACAATTGGAAAGAACCTTATCACCTCACTACATCATATTACTATTTCCTATATAAACTATCAATATAAATCATTGAAGGGGTGTTCAAGGGGTTACCAACGTATTTTTATTTGGAACCCTCCCCGGTAATCAATATTAGAACTATGTATATTCTTCACAATATTCACAATTTCTAGGAAAACATTGAATGATAAGTAGTTAATCAATGGTTATATAAATTTCTAAATATATATATATATATCCATCTCTTTCTAATTTTATAAAATAATACGTGAAGAATAGTTTCAACGCATATCAAATATAAAAATATTAGTAATCAAAAACAAAATAGTTCAATCAATTGGACAATTTTTTTTTACAATTCACTATAGTTTAGGTCAACAAGATCATGTAAAATTTTGATCACTTTACCAGACTAAATTATTCATTCAATTTTTGTTATATTCAAATAAGTGGATATTAGTATAAATAAATTTCCAAATATTGTTAATTATTTTGTAGAAATTTTTTTATACTGTAGTAGTATGTTGGTTACATTGAAAAAGTCATAGGTGTTTCCCATTATGACGAGATCTATAAAATGTGATGGGGTAATTCTTAAATATTTTTAGGCATTCAAATAATGTAATATGATAAGGATCATAGTATATACTCCACCTGGTGTGAGTACTCATTAGAGGATGAGGTTTAATCACATGATGTTCACACATAGAAATATATATTATGGGTGATTATATGAAAATATCTTAGAGTAATAATTCATCAGGTTTTGTAGAAATTTAATGTAACTATCTATGGGAATGTTTAATGGTCCATATATTTTAGTATTATTATTTTATCAAGTGATGTCACCCACATAGATTTAGTAAAAAACAATATCACTCGTTATGGTAGTGAGAAGTAGATAACATTTGGTGTTTCATGAAAGACATGCTGTTAATGTGTAATTCAATGATGTATTTTATCCCTCCTTATTTATTGAAGATGAAATGATATCCCATTAATTGAAATATAATTATGACATATAATTATTTTAAATTGTTTAGTGATGACTATATAATATATTCAATAAAATATGTATCATGTATATAGGTTGATAATGTAGATGTGATCATTGGTTGATAATATATTGAGAATATGGGATTACATTACATAGTGAGAAATCATATTTATTTTCCAATATTGAAATAGTAATATATTTACCTTGGGTACCTTGAACTATTTCTAGATAGTAATATTAGATTTAGGTATTCCTGTATAACCCCAATGAGACTGAATTCTTGAGGGAAATGCATTAAGTGTTTTAATTATGAATTTTTTACAAGTTGGTGAAATATCATTTAACATCGTAAGATTTAGATTGCATCATAAAATTGTGATCATATTATTATCATATAGAATTAGTTTTATTAAATATTATATTATTAGTTTAGATTTGGTAAGAAATTATATTCCATTTTATCCTAAACACTAGGTATATAAATACATGTATTTGTTTATTATATAGAGTTAATAGAGAATTGAGAGGCATTGTGAACAAATGAATTATCCCACAAAAAATAAATATTTCCTTCATGATATTGAGAATTGAACCATAAATTTGGAATAAAATTAGATATATCATATTGATAAATACAATATTTTTGATTCACTATACTAGTAACCGGAAATCAATTAGCGTCACTCAGATTTGAAAGGAACATATTTCAATAAACACTAGAGATATTCTACACATACATCTCTAATCGGAATGAACGTTAACTCTAAGACATGTTTAAAGATGATCATTAATAAATTTTTCGATCAATGTTCATAAGGTGAGGTAATAAAATATCATCATCCTAAAAAAATTACATTTATAATTAACATGAGTATACCAGTTACTATCGTTTCAAGGATATCTATTTTCAGAGAAATTTATATATGTTTACCACAATAGTGCTTACACTACTTCTGTAACATTAAATTACTATCAGATGAGTCATATTATAGATTTATAATTTATTATATGATTGCTAATCAATATTTTCAATTGTCTTTAGATTATCATTTCAATAATAATTTATTACATAATTGAATTGTTTAATTTACATGTATTCAAAAAAATTATTTCTTCCTACAAGATTTAAAGTTTTTTATTTCCATGAATTTACAAAAAATTAATATATATTACAATGAGATGTGTCAAGGAATCTGGATAAATATCATAGTTTTACAGGGCATGTATCCATATTACATTTCGTGTACCCAAGTGCACAACATCTACCCATTTCACAATATACATGATTATTAAATTTTAAATTACAAGAAGTGTATGTATTTCACACCATATGTAGACTATGACATCAGGGAACATTTTATATATGATTAAAATTCATGTAGAATCTGAACATAATGTGTAGTCTACACATCATAATATTGGAGTTGGTGAAAAAAGTGTGGTCCAATAAACTATGAAAATTTTAAGAGACTAAAACACATGAGAAATAATGATTTAAACAAAATTTAGATTCCATACACAACATGTAGTTTATTAATTATTTTTTTAAGAATACATACAGTGTCCATTAGTGAGTAATGTGGAAAATGTTATTTGATATACAAAAGTGTGTAAATTGAATGTATATGTCATGTTGTCCTCTATCTGATGGACACATAATTATTTTTTTGTTGTATGTATAGAAACATGGAAAGAGGAACACATTGTGTGTAGAAGATTATTAAAAATTATTTAGTTTTTCTAGAAAACATGCTAAAGGACCTGTAATGTACCCTATATATATCACAATTGAGATAAATGGCTTTTAGTAGAAATTTCTACTTCGTTTAGTCTATCCAGGATGGATATAACCAAAATTACATTAAATTTATTATTGAAAATTTAAAAACATCTTATGTTAATAAAAAATTATTGGGTATTTAATTTTAAGAATGGTGTATTGCTTAGTTAATTTATTGTAAAAATATATAATTATTGGTTTACTTATTTGTTTTTCTTCAGAACAATTATTATGGGGATCTCAATGAAAATTTGGATTGTCATTTTGATTAAAGGGAATTACATAATTAATTAAATAATAATTTAATTCAATCACTGTAATAATAATAAAAAATTTCTAATAAAAAATAAATGTAACCTAATTTTAATTTTGAGTTTTATTATAACATATGCCAATTCATGAGCATAGACAAGACATATATATGTTATGGTTTTTCTAATTTAAATTTTTTCTTGGGTTATCACTTATTTAATATTAAATTACAATTTTTTCTTTTATTCATCCTTACCTTCACTATTATGTTGTAAATGTGCCTCAAATGTTATTTTTGTAACTCCCCTTATCAATTAAATTTCCTCCCCTCACATGCGCATGTGTTATAAAGAATTGTTTTTAATTCATTATCCCAAGTCACAGGGAGGTACATCAAGATGGAACCATAATTATTCCAACCCAAGTTATTTATTCAATGATAGGTGGAATGAGTCAACTCATACCATGTCCAAATTAATTAGATATTCCTCTAGTTTAGTGGAATAATTTTTCCCTATTAAAAACATATATTTAGATAAGATCATGGTTATGTCATTTCATTACTTATATATTTCATTCAATGTTTTATTTAATTTAACAATATAATACTATGATCAAATAAATAATTGAATTATTGTTTAATGAGCAAGTTCAAATAAATATATATTTCATAATTTTCTGATTCATTCTGGTAAATTAATTAAAAAGAATCCAAAAAATATTAATAATTAATTTAATTGATAAAATAGATATAAATATTTTTTTAATAATAAATGAAAACCCATAGCTAAATATTAATTCATACATGGAATCCCATTAATTTTTATCAATTTTATCCTTAGAACTATGCATTCCACCTATCCTAAATGGGGAACATCTTTAAACATGAATATCTTATGAAGGTTTTTTGTTTTTTTAACCATCTTACATTAAGATATTTATTCCTCACTAGACAAGATATTACATTGAGGTAGGGGTTAAGGAAATCCATATATTCATTTTTTTAATATAATGGAGTCCACTCAACAAGTAATGGTGATGCATACTTCCCTTTACCAATGATATCTATACATAAATACCATAATGTACCACATTCAACCCTTGTTAGGGTTATGAATATAAGAATATATTTATTACACTTGAATTTATCTGCAACTAGATATAATGATTTCAATAGTGAGGGATATTTGGACTCGGTAAAATAATGGGAGTATTAATAAAATTAATTATTAATATTTGGTACAAATTTTTTAATAATTTAAATAATTAAAAATATATTTTAGATATTGCAAAAATTGTTAATAGAAAGAAAACTAATAGTGCAATTATTTCAAATATAATGTGTGTAATTACAAATTCATTTTTCATAAAATGTATAACATTATTCTGATGTTTTATTAATAGAAGTTTTGTATTGTGGGTTGGAATACCAAACTCTTCTTATTCATTAATCATAAGTGAGTAATTGTTAGAATAATTCATAATAAAGATATGTATATGATTATTCATGTCTCTATTTTTTTATATTATCATCAATTATTGTATAGTTAAAAATAGAAAATGAACACATGTCATCTTAAATAATAATATATCATCTTATTTTTCTTAGGAATGATAAATAATGTCTTCAAAAAAATAATACTCTTATTGCAATATTTTAGTGTAAACTATAAGAATAAAAAGTAGATATTGGACATGATTTAAAAATCAGGTGATATATTGGCCAGTTATGAAAAAATTTCTACCACTAGAATAATAAATTATTCATTAATTTTAACTTGTTTCCCATTTCATAATGTTTACCCTTATATTTCCAAACTCATATAAATGAAAATTATAAACCTCATGGGAAACTATGGTCATGTCTCCACTATGTGGTTAAGGATTTGTTTAAACCTATTTATCATCCCCTTATGGTGTATTTTTTAAAGACAATGCTTATGGTACCATTGTTAGTCAAAATCCAAAAGATCTATTTTGGTTTACTTCAAACGAATAAAATAATTAAATATATAAGAATTAAATTGAAGTGATTTTATTATTAAGTTGAAAAAAAAGACATTCAAAAATAAATATTTTTGAATTGAATAGAAAGTTGGTTTGATACAATTAAATTACATTAATAAAAATTATATATTCTTCTTTCCTATTAAATAAAAAATGATTTCAATCAACATGTATCTACTTACAGAAAATGATAAAAATTATAATGGATTTAATATAAAAATAATAGTAGATTAGAATGGATTATTACTATGCCATATTAGGTGAGATAACGATTTCCCAATTACTTATATTATTGATTCATGTTTTTAATAATAGGGAGTAAAATAATGATCTTAGTGAAAATCTTGATTCAAATATTATTTATTTATATTTTCAAATAATTTTTGATATGGTACATAAATACTAAAATAATTAATGACAGAATTTTGAATGACCAATATCCATTATAATGACAGATGAGTATAAAAATACTTATCTTTCATGATTGGGGAAATAAAATTATTATTCAAACAAACATGTAATTAGTTGACCAAATTATATATATGTGTGTGTGTGTGTGTGTGTTTCCTCAAATGAGCTAACATGTTGGTATACCAATGTACTAATTATCATGATAGAGAAAAAGAAATAATAATAATTAAATGTATATCACAATTCTAAAATACATTGTTCAACATGTCCATGTGAACTATTCTGAAGAAAACCACCTCTTTATATACTTCAAGAGACTTATTTATGAAATTTTAAAAAATAATAGTGATGTAAATGATTGCACTTTTTAATAATTTTGGAATATCCAAAATGGATAATTATAAGACATCATATCCAAGTTATCATTGATTGCATAAATGAGTTAAATGTTATCCCTAACTCAAATATCCTTATATAAATAAATTTCTTGATGGTAGAAAAAGGAAAAATCATATATGAATTATATATATATTTAAAATAATCCAAAATCACTTCCAATAAATTATTATAAAATAGTTGAATAACAACTATCCAAATCCAAACCATTCTGTCCAATAGAAAACATATAAATTGTGATATGATAATAATATATTAAGACTCTACCAAAAGTTTTTACTAGGGAAATAATTGTTAAAACATTACATTATCTATAAATGATCATTAAAACACTAAGGTGCATATATGTTAATAATCATATTTCCATATATGATATTGACATCTCGTAATGATTGATTATAACTGAAAATATTAATCTTATCTTTTTGAGTATAGTGGGTTTATAAATAATTTTTATGTGTTAAGCCTCTGGATTTATATGTGATTCAATAGTAATACTGGACTCTACTATGCTTAGTGGAATGATTACTTCCAACAACAGTCATTGTATAAGAATTTATAACCAACAAGGTTGTTCATTTTTACTATAGTTTGTCAAAAAATTATTTTATTCGTCCAAAATAAATATTTCTAAAATTCATTTGTTGATTATAAAATGATAAGGTTATCATGTAAATATAAATTGATCTAATGTAATTCATGTTTCAATATTCCTAAATTGTATATTTTTTATTTTTCTAGGAAATGATAATATTGGAGAGTATTGAATATAAAAAACAGGAATGGTAATAGACAGTACCAATAAAAGCGAATAATTATTAAACTTTATACTCTTTAACATGGACAATAATCTAATTATCATTACTAAAAACTATTAGAGTTTTACATTTTCAATGAATATTTATACGATCATAATATTCAATCTATTTATTATCAAGTCCACATAATTTAGAATAATCTTCATGGTTGATGAACATATTAAAAAATAAAGAATGCTATATATTAGATGTCATCAATTCATAAATATAATATCAAATGGTATTAATAAATTCCTATAAAATTTCTAAATCGTGTAAATTATTTTATGATTAAATCATGTAAAATCACTATAGATTATTCCATATGTTATTATTGAGTGACATGTGTCTTTAACAAGTTAGTGGGTATGATATAAGTTCTGATGGAAAATATTTTTTATCAAATGAAAACTATTGTTGTGCATTACATGAATTTTTTGACTAGGGAGTGAACTTTCATCAACGTTTGACATAAAGTAAATATTGTGTTCTGGTGAAAAACTCAAAAAAATTGGGAGTATGAGTATTCTATGTCTATAAATATTACATATAATAACATAGTATTGTTACATATAAGTATAAAATTCATGAAATAATTTCTTTTGGAATAAAATATTTCCAGTAGAACATGAAAAGTCAATTCATATATTGATGAGTCAAAAAAATCATGTCATGGCCCAAAAATATAGATTTAAAAAATGTCATTTCATATATTAGTGGTGATTAATGTATATTTATTTCATTTCAAAAGAAATTTTATTAATGAAAAAATTTAGGTATTATTTTTCCCTTGAATCCTTATGGATGTTAATATCTGAAGAAATGATTGAAATACAATTATAAAAAAATTCATGGCCATAGTATAATGATTTTTATTTTAGATAGTCTATAAAAATAATGTCATCAATATAGGTTGATGACATAGATTTGATACATTTTTAAAGATATAATGAGACAAATGTATTATATTATACTATAAGAATTCATATTTGGTTTTTGATGTTGTGACATTATGTTTATTCTATGGGGTTACCTATCATATAACTAGAACATAATCATGGATCTTATAAAATTTTTCCTAATTACAATAGATAAAAATCCTATAGGGGAGCACACTTATTTTCCATTCATCTCAATAAAATACTTTTGGAATTTAATTTATATATTAAATATTATTCAAAATACTGAGGAATATTATACAATATATATTGATCACTAATAATCAAAATATGATATATAATTTTTTAATTTTGTAAAAAATTATTTTATTATATGTAATATATAATTTAAATTTATCCTCTTGTTTTTGAATAAAATAATTATTTTATTTATTTAATATTTCATAAATATTTATTCTGGATAGTGAATAAAACATTTATTCAAATATTGAATAAATGTTTTGGAGTTTATGTGGACCATGTTTCTGTCTGATGATGATTTTTAATTTACAAAATATTTAAAAGAATATTTAACCACATGTAAGTTAGAATGCATCAAAAAATTAAAAAAATTATTATTTATATGGAATGAGGTTAATTAACAATTTAAATTATATTTAGTGATATGTGTAAAATAACAAATGTTTACTCCATAGTTATATCTCTATAATAATATAGTAATGCATATTAGTAGGTATTATTGATAAATGATAAGTTATATACACAATGAACTTATCCATCAAACTCCACCTCTTTTATTCACAAGAATGAGATGAATTCCTTCAGTCCTGAAAAATGATAGAGAGATAAAATCAAGTAATGAAACATAACCGATAAACCTCACAATAACCCAAAAATTAATTTTGATTCACTTATAGATCAATTGATCACATGTTAATCACCTGTAGAGGGTTTATACACTTGGATCCTCTAAAACAGAGAAGATAATCAAAAATAATTTTTTAGATGATCAAAAATATATTCATTGAATAATGTTCATAAGATGAGGTAACAATTTCTTCATGACATAAATTTAATTATTAACAATTTCACATGAATAGATCAACTATTTGGATTTTGTGTATGTATATGATAATTGAATTTTAATATATCACACACCAAAGTTGATTTTATTATTCCCCAAACATTCTTATCAGTCATACACAACATAGATAAAAACTTAATTATTCCCCAATAGAAATTCATTGAGTATAGGGAGAGGTGGAATTCCTAAAAAAATGGAACCCCTAACATTATGTAATATTTCCATATGATAATAAACATACGGTATAGAGGAACTGCTCATTAATAAAACCCAAAAAAATATAAATAACTGATTCATGTTTCCCCAACTTCTACCTTTTCATTTAAGGAATCCCATGGGATACATTTTCCATGTGATTTCATAAAAAAATGCATTGAGACCCATTTAACTTATTTTATGTCAAACTTTTTAAAAAAAATTCTGATACAAATGTATGGGGAATTTATTTTCCCAAAATACACCATTTATATACAAACAAATAAATATATAATATAAAACCATTTATAAAATAATTTTAAAAGGTAGATAATTTATGGTTCACCTAACATCATATTGATATTGAACAACCATCCTCAAACATTGTATTCACAGTACCTAGATTGGTATCTACACAATAGGATATATAGAGTACAATTAACAGAGGATTGAGCATCAATTCACACATTCCATAATCAACTCAATAATATATACTACTAAATGAGATGTTAAATAAAAAAATACCAGAAGAAACATGACTTCCATATCACAACAAAAAAAAGTTATATCCTCTAAGAGATGATCAAACAACACATATTGAAGGATCATAAAAATATTCATATAATAAACCAATTCCATAGTCATTTTCCAAATACATTGTTGCGGTAATTGGATTGAAGATGTTGAAATGTCACTTATCCATATAGAATAAACACTACCATGATGATGATTGAATACTAGTTTAATCGATTAAAAAAGTACGAGACAAAAACAATTGATTTGAATATGATATAGATAATGGTATAGATGAATAAGATGAATGAATTTGTTTTTTTTCTTGTATAGCCTAAATCCAACAATGAAAAAGGAATTTATGTCATAATTTCACCTTATTCCGTTTAATTGAATATAAAAACACTTCCTTGGGTTAAATTACCTTGAGTGACTATTTTATCACATAAAATCCATATTTTCACCATAAAGAGATTTCCCCCAATAAAATTTCTAGAATGTTCTATGAGGCCTATTTACCATAAAAAATATAGTCATACAATCTTCAAAATCTCGATTGTCATCACAAATTCCAAGGTCTAAATTTAACATGAGGAAAAAAATACTTAAAAATGAATGTTTCTTTTATCCAATATGTTATGATTTTTCCACCATAAAATTTTGTGTCTCTTTAATGTAATGTAGGAGAATGGATCTCAATAACGAGATGAAGAGACTGCTCCCTCATCGACAAGTCTCACTCCAATGTATAACAATAATCATACTTTAGTTTCCATAAGACTCTATCTAAGTTAACATAAATACCCATAAGGACTCTGACCAAGGTATCAATGATATCCTTTTATTTCTTCATAATGGGATCATATGTATCCAAATAAATGTATTGCCAACATCGATCAAGAGAGGGATCAAGATGGTACATCCAAATCATTAAACCATTGGAAACATCATGGATATCTATCAATGAAGATTGTAATATCAGCCGTTAATAAACATTCTCCAAACACATAATAAACATAAATTTTCCAAAATAGCTAGAATATCACCTTCCACAATTCACAAGAATACAATGGCCCAACATTAGAGCTATATTAAAGATGAAAAGGTCCTAATGAAAAAAAAATTAACAGATAGATGCAATCATACTAATATTATCTTCACTGAATCGTTGATATAACAAGGTATTTTTGTATACACTCTATGGATTTCATTAGATTATGAATGAAAATTGGTCCCATGCGAGATACATCACCAACCTATTCTCAATAAATATGTGATAAGTATGTGAGACAATATAAATATGTGAAGGGATTTACCATGTTCAATGACTAATAAATTTTGGTATAATAAACTCCATTATTCCCATATTCTTATCCCATAATAAACCATTGTCCACATTACAAGAACAAATAATATCATCCAGGATCTGAATAGCACTCTATGTCTAACTATCTATCTATTAATGGTATTTTATAATTATCTAAATCAAATTCCACATTTCCTTATAGTTAGTCATTTAGAATATGGATGTAAACCAAGGGTATCTTTATAAGGCAATATTATATGGAACCCCATGTTTGTTTCAAAATATCAAGTGCATTCTTCTTACCATGATTTTTGACATTAGAGGATTCCATGACCATAATGAAAAGTTCATATTTCACAACAAATAAACCACCACTCCAGATACAATTTTACCCTATTGTAGTCCCTAGGAATACAATAAAAGAGTCTATATAAGTATCATCACACTTTCAAACTAGCAGAAAAAGATGCTAATGTAGACCAAAAAAGTATTCTTTAATTATTTTTTAGGCGTAATAACATGACATAATGTAAGTAATGTTTTTATTTCTACACAACCCTTAAAAATTTCATTTCTTATCAAAATACTTCTTCATAGTGCTCGGGTGGATTACCCATGAACTGATATGACATTCATGAAATTAATAAAATACACCCATATTATTGGATTATAATAAAATCCCAGAAATTAATTATTTTATCAAGAGATATATACCAACAACAAATGATCACACTACCATTTATGGTTTCCTCGATTCCTAAAAAATCCTCAACTATATACTGAACCCCAATAATAGACTACTCAATTGATGATGATAAATTAATATCAGTAATAACTATACCTGAAACATCATTTATAAAGTCAAGATTCATATGATATAGGAGGGCCATCATGATTCACATTTCATAGATTAGAAAATAGTATATTTTCAAACATTCCAAAAGAGATAGTTAGAAATGTAATTACTTTTTCCAATTTTATAGGCATTTTCAATGTGGAATGTTTGAAGGTATTCCACCTAGCATCTAAGTCTAAAATTCCATTTCCTTGAATAAAATATATAAATCATGCTATAATGTTTATAAAAGACATTGAAACTATCATAATGATGTCATTATTTCCTATATAAATGTTCATCAAAACTATTGTGAGCATCAAATAATGAATGCTGTAATTTTTGTCTTATGGAAGTAGATAAAGTGAGCCATTATCCACAATATGATCATGATGTATAAATACCACTATATAGAACCGGAAGTTTCCTAGTATACATTGTTTCCAATAGTAGGCTCATGTAATATTATAATATTAGAAAATATGAAACAATTTTTTAATCTTCAAAAAGATTTCATACAATTTGAATCCAATTTTAACATCATTATAATCTTGGTATGACTGCTCATGTATGATTTCAAAATCTAAAAATACATAAAAAACTACATATAATATATGAAAATACTGAATATTATCTGAATATAAAACAATACAATAGATCATCCCATGAAAATTTATCATTCATCATCTCAGGGTCAACCACCAATATAGGTTTATAAATTAATTACCCCATGTACATCGATTCATGAATTAACGAATTGAATTTTAAATTCATTCTAAATGGTTAGTTCCTCAAAAAAATTTCTAAAATAAAATTCAATTGTTGAACATTATCATGATTGGATCTAAATTAATCTATGTTTTCATCCTTCAATAAAGAGAAAAAGATTTCAAGATAAAATTTTAATATTTTGTTCATCACAGACATTAAAATTTTAGATGTTTTAGTGTGATGAAAATGATATAGTAGATATTTATATTTAATATACACTTTCCTGATAGTGGTTATCATACTATTATAATCACACACACTAAGCTGGTGATAACCTGACTAATGTTTGATTTTATAAAAATACATATCCCAATAAGTTTACTAAAAAAACATTTAATCATTGAATTGAGAAGATCTATCTGAATTTCACATGATTCAAATTCAAATAGTGTCCATAATGGAAGACATCAATCAGCCTTGTTGTCAAAAATCATAGATATGTCCATGGAAAACACTTCTATTAATAAATCCTTTCTCTAGAAGATCATGAAACTGAACCATTCAGTTGTTCAATTAATTATGTTCTATTTATTAAAAGGGAATGGGATCAAATTTATACCCAACACTGAATAAATAAAAAAAATACCTCCCTCTATGGGGGATTATTCAAGATTTCATCTATGATTCCCCAAGGAAAGTTCCATACAACTGTGTGTTAATTTATTGATGAGGAAATTCCATTATGATCTAGAGTATCTTTGGAAAACATAGTATTAAGATATGTGTATGGAGTTATTTCAAAAACATACCTAAAATCTCCCTCTCCTTCATAAGAATTGAGAGATCCCATTATCAGTATGGACTGATAGAATGTGGGATAATAATAATTTTCATTAAAAAGGGAAACTAAGAGATTCATCACGGATATGACAGAAAATAGGGATATATAAACAAGAAATATCATACCAAATTCACATTAGATATAAATATTTATTGAGAAATATATTGAATTCAGAAATAATTCCTCCTTGAAAGAGGTTTTTAAAACTACCTAATTGTAGACAAAATATCCATGGATAAATTACCACATCAACAAAATGAGAATATATAAATGAGTGTATATCATCTATATAAAATAAATAAATTTATCTTGAAGATGAAAAAATGTAACCTCTCACAGTAGTATGACTTTTGCCAAACTCTACATGAAAACCATTCACAACATGATGGCAGTTCACGACTATGGCCTATAGTTGGAGCACAACGAAATTTGATGAATCTGAATTCTGCATTTTGGCCTTTAGATCTAGTAATTCATGACTATAATGTGGTGTATCCATTTCTTTAATATATATATATATGGTTATATCGTCAAAATGAATATAACATATTCAATAACCAAATAAATGTATTCATGGTTTCCCTACCCAAATAATCCTTTGATAATCAATCCACATCCTCTTTTCCATATATACCATGGAAACATATACAAGGAAGAAGACATAAGAAATTGAAGAAAATGATTTCTATCATATCTATATAATAAATTATATACTTATACATGATGTTATCATACATAGAGATCTTCATCATATTAACCAATAATCTAATAGATGTCTGCAAACCCTGTAGGTACTTATATGATTTTATCTAGTAATTCATCACAATGATAAAATAAAAAATGACCATGATATTTGCCCTTATTTCTTTAGTTTAAAAATGATCAATCACATTTTTAAAAATATAGAAACACCAAAGAAATTATAATAATCAAATACATGTGGTATAATTGATGAAATAAAAGGGTCTTAAAAACCGACTAATTAAGTCCCATGTGTTGAACCACCTCTACTATAGAATCCCAAAAAAAACATAATATTTCTCACATCACCATGATTTACCCCTCTGTATCTAGGGAGTGATATATGTGATCAATCTTTTCCATATGATCTTCAACATCTTGGGGATGAGTAATTCAATTAAATGCAAGTGAGTTCTCATGTATGAAATGTCATTTTAAATATCAATATCTTCCAAATCAAGAGTATTCCTTAGCAGCAGACCTCTAAACTCATGGTAAATTATGGTAAATGAAAAGATATTGTCACAACATGGAAACTATATGACTCATATCCAAATGTGGGTTCCCTTGATGAGAATTTTATACCACTCTAGTGTAACCCATGAATGATCTCTCAAAGGCAGAATTTTATACAAAAAAAATTAAAAGGACTTGATTATACAGTAGTATAATCTCATTTCATACAATAAATATACAATTTAAAAACTATTATTAACATAAATACTAAACATATGATATCCAAAAATCCCAATTCCCCTCGATATCTTGAAGCATCTCCTGATGGGTGTTTCTCATACCCTAATCACAACCAACCTATCAGGTTTAGTCAATAAAATATCTAGTCTACCATTAATAAAAAACAAGGACTCGTGAGGCTTTACGAGATTTGATAACAATTTTTAATGAATTATCCCATGTTACCCACCATCATTAGTACCCAAAATGACCCCCCAAATACAGGATGGGCGATCCAAATCCCCATGTTTTGGAGACTACCACCTGAGCACTAATGAAATGTGTAATCAACTTCTACAAACATAAAACTATATATTATAAATAGTGTAATGAATAAAAATAAAAAAATAAAAAGAATATTTCATATGTATGAGGAAATGCAGTATCTATAGAACCCATAATCTAGAAAAACCTAATGGAACAAGTAAAACTAAAAAAAGTAAACTGATAAAAAGAAACAACTACTCCATGTGATATGTGAAAAATGTACCACCATCATTCCAGAAACTAGACATACACAAATGAAATTATTCCGACCTCCCCACAATACTTCTCTTCCATTTTGAACATCAAAAGAGAAAACAAGTTATTTGAAACACCTATTGGGTGTGAGTGATCATAGTTTAATTGTCTCATAAGGATCCCATCAATGTCTTCCATATCACTTCATAGTGAAAAAATACGAAATTTGATCAATTTATATACAGAAAATGAATAATAAATAGTTAAATGGTTTGTGTATGAAAATAATGGTAAATAAAATATTTTCCTTCTATAAATATAAAAGCATCTAGGTCTATGAGTTTCAAATTATATAACATTTTTAAATTTACTTATTCTAATCCAAAATATTTAAAACCATAACATAGTTAAATTTCACAATGCCTCATTATATTATAGGCTAGGTAGATCACACATACACTAAACATCTCATATTAGTGCATCATATCCCTAGGGAAATGAATCAATTTTTAGTATAAAATAACCTCCATAGAAATTTTTCCCCCCAAAAATGTCAAATAAATCCATATGGTACCTTCAATAGGTAGAAAGGTAATTATAATGACAGAACCCTCTGATTTTACCCCATAACAAGGCTATTTGATACACCTTCCATCCATGTACCCAGGTTATCCCACGTTCTAAATTTCCAAAATCATTTATTCAATTCCATTTATTAAAAATCAATTCGTAAATTCCATTTCACAATTCATTAAAAATATTTTGTCATTTACCAATATATGGTGAACAAAATATTTTATAAAAAACATTGTTTACAAAATCCCAAATCTATAAAAAATGAAAATACATTTCTAATACATGTTAAAAATTGATAGTGTTAAAGTTTATCCCAGAACATGCTAGAGACGGAACATCCTACCAAAAACTAATGTCACACAGTACCCATAGTAGAATCTACAATATGTAAGGAATATTTAACAATTAATGAATTTATTACAATTTATTCCCAATGTAAAATTTTTGGTTGGATGGATAGATCAAAACATAACCCAAGGAACTCACTCATCACAACACAAGTAAAATATGGGTTGACTTATCGGGGAAAATCAAGAAATATAACAATTAAGATCATGAAGAAATCACCATATCATCAATTGATTATATAAATATACCCCAAATACATATCCACATAAATATAAATGACTAATTATAATGGTATCTTTAAAAAATCAAATTAACACAACCAATATAGTGATCATGTGCTAAATGAAGTGACTATAAGAGGAAGAGACGCCCAAAAAAGATTGGAATAGACTAGGGTTTGATATACAGAAGAAGTATATAAATTGAAATAAGATTTAAGAATTAATATATACAACTTATAGGTGTAGGTGTTTATGTCATAAAACTGAAATATATGATGTCGGTTTCTTATATTTTATTTAGGCCAATAAACATGTCTCGTAATGTTAAATTGCCCTGACTAAATATTTGACAAACAAAAAGCTATAATTAGAACATAATGAGATTACAATATAGAATTTTTTTATGCAATACTACTTGTGTCTTATTTATTCCATAATATATAGTATTCTTATTTAAAAATATCATGTAAATATCACCATTTTCTAACACTAATTCAGACTAGAGAAACACACTATTAAATATAATAGAGAGCATTGCTTCTATCTAGTATTTACAATAACCATTAATATTAAGTTTTGGTTTTAGAAACCTGTATTTTATCTCTGTTTAACAATATTCAATTCCTAAATAAGTCTATTTTAATTTTTCAATTAACAAAATTATACAAACAAAAAATTCTTTTTTAAAAAAAATTATCCTTTTTGAATTAATAATCACATTAAACATTAAAATAAAATTAAATGTTCAATAATATATATTTATATGTGTTTGAAAATTATAATAGATTCATTATTTTGAATATACTAAAATATATTATTAAAAATAATATGTTACTATTGATAAATAAAATTATTCCTTCTAAATAATTATCTCATTATTGTCAATATCATTAACATTACACCTTCTAATATTTTGTAATTTTTGAAAAAATTAATTTTTTAACAATATTTACCTAATTATTTCAACTACTTGGTAAATATTGTTATATAAAATATATATTTTTATGAAAAATTAATTTTCGCATCATCTATTGTACTACTTAAAACATGTTTTTCTGAAAAAAATGTATTTTTATGCTTAAAATGTAAAGTTTGGATATAATTATCTATGTTATTTATTAATATGAAATAAATAAATATGTTATTAAAATAAATCCTTTAAGTGTATTTTAAAAAAAAATCAAAAAATTCATTAATATATATATCTAAATAATAATATCAAGTAATCATTTTTATTCGATAATATTACTTGTGTTCATAAAATATTAATCATAAGTTTTAAAAATTTAAAATTTGTTTATTTATTTGTATATTTTTTCATCATAAATATATATTTTTTTAATTAATTGTTTTTATACACATTTAGGTTTTTTCTTAAAATGATATTAAATTAGTAGTTTTAGTAAAAATAATTTTTTTCACTTATTCACCTCAATTTTAAATTATATATAAAAAACCCAAATAAAAAACTAAAGGATATATTTAAATTATTCATTTTAATATTAGTTATTTTTAAAAATATTTAAACATAAATATTTATAATTTTTTATTTTAATTAATAAATATAATATAAAATTATTTTTAACGAAAAATAAAGTCTAATTTACTTTATATGCCGAAACTCAAAATGTGTAAATTGTTTGTGATAATAGATTTATTACTTTAAAAATTAACTGATTATATAATCATAATTTCTAATTTAATATTCCATAAATATATCTACATAATATCTATATTTAAGGTTATAGGTTATGGATGTAGAGGTTGGTGATTTCACATGCATAGATATCAGAGAATATTATTACAGTTTGAACTAATATTGTATACAATTTTAATAATATCACAATAATTATTGTTCAACATGATATTTGTATATAGAAAACCGTATCAAATTAACATCATTCCCATTGAAAAAAAATGCTTTATAAGGGATACTTCCACTAATTTGTTACATTACATTACATCATAGATTTTGTAATAGGGTTACATAAATTTATACCAACTAATTTAATGTCTATATTAAAATTAAATGGTTTATTGACATATCATAGATTTTTTCAATTTTTAGTTTCAGGTCTAATAAACAATTAACATAATATTAACATAAGTTAAATAAATAGGGAATTATATGGTTGTATCAATACCTCTTCTTTAAAAAATTATGTCCTTACAATTTTCAGTTCAATTAAATATTAAATATAACTAAAGTTATCTAAATGATATACATAACACATTATTTTTTTCAAGTCATATTTCATACTTAAAAACTTATTTTACGGCATATAAGTGAATTTTTTTATAATAATAATAAAACCAACCTGTAGTTTATCTATAACCTTTTGTGAAAAATTTCTTATTATAATTGTAGTATATTTTTATAGTGAGGATATAACCAACGATGTTCTAATAAGTAATCATTTATTGATTATATATTTTGAAAAATATAATTATTTTTTAAAAATAATGGAAACAATTTATATAGGTCTTCTCCATAGCTAATCTACCATTAAATTTGATTAAATAAAGAGTTATAAGATTTTATTGTAAATTAATATAGACATCTATTATTTAGGATTTTAATAAATTGGATATAATAATCATATCAATTAAATATATTGTAAATAATTTAATAACTAGTCATCTTTGTGATGATCTAATGTTCCTACAATTGAAAATTTTGACAAATAAGTGGTTTGAAAAATATAAAATACATGTATTTCATGACTGGGTGATTTTTGTTATTTAATAAAAATCATTCTCAAAATATAAATCAATATTTAGTGTAGCCTTGGGGAGAATATTATTATTTTTCATCGAATCAATTGTTAACCTGGTTTCGTAGGGGTTCAACCGTTTCTATTACTAAATGTTTCCAATAGGAGTTTTTTATAATTAACTTTATAAGATAATTATCATATATTATCTCATTAAAACATCAATATCCACATATATTACTCATTGAAATCATCTTATTAGCTTTTAGTTCAACATAAATCACCCTTGGTGCAATCTATGATTCTTTATGTTTATTTCAATCATACACCACATCCTATTTCGTCAACATAATATATTATTTTGAATTACTCATAAATATATTATTTTAAGCTAATTAGATCCATTTATAGTATAAAACATAATATTCAACTAGACCTATTCTGCATACACTATGCTATGGTTCAGTTAATACTCAACACACCACATTTAAGGTTACTACCCTTAGGTACTTCTTTTATAGAGCATTGGTTAGACTATATAATCTATAATGGTTTTCAATTTTTTGTAATAAAAAAAGTTATATATTACATAAAAAATGATTGCATACTACACCTAGTATTATACATTATACTTATCCCTATGGTTTAAATGATGTTATGTCATCCTAATTTCCTAAAATAACAAATCAAATATACATAAAAACTAAAATATTCATTAATATCATATATGACTTACTATTCTAAAAACCTTTATATAAATATTTGAAATAGATAAAAAAAATTATCACACTAATGGTATAAGGCCCTATGCCTTAAACATTACTTAATCTTGAGTTATTACAAGATTGCACATTGAGGATCTTTTCATGTTTAGAGTTTTAGATAATTAGATCATAAATCATGCATTACATTCAACATTTAAACAAGTTGGTTACATTAAAGACAAATATTCACTTTTAAAATAAAAGGAAACATATTTAAAACAAAACATGGATTCTTTGATTACACTTACGTGACACTATCATCACACCATGTACATTTCCCTTGATCTGTGAAAATCATTTCAAAAACATGGGATGAGCATAAAGAGCTCAGTAAGGGATATAAATGTAAGAAATGAAAACAATAGTCCACTTATAAAATCATACATTACTCATAAAACATAATCAGTTTAACATAACACATCAAATCATGAATAAATCATAGATATCATAACACATAATGGTAACTTGAGACATTCATAACATTCTTACGAAGGAAGTAACCCTCTTGGTTATGTTTGGAATACCCATCACAGTATATTCCCTAAATCTCTTCAGAGAATCCATAACATTTAAACACTTCACCTTACCCAATTCATTGAGAGCTATATCGGGCTCACCTGCCCTTAGTTTATCACGGAACCACCTGTCATCATAAACAATGCCCAAGAACCATAACATAATCATATCACATAAAACATGCATAAAGGAAACATATCATTTCCACATTTCAATCACAAGATATCAATACAATACATTGTTAATAAAACATTATTAAAACCATTTTCATTACCAAAATAAAATAAATGTAAAACATGGTATTTATTTTACATTTAAAAAATAAGTTATGTCTTGTAGAGGAAGCCGAAACTCAAAAAATGGTCCTGACGACGTAGAAGTCATTATCGCTGCATACGTACGACAAAAAAACATTCCTTTTGTTCTTTAGTAAAATTGTTCATATAAAAAGAGATTTCTTTTGAATATATGTAAAAGTAAAAGGGGTTTATACACTGTATAAAATAAAGTTGTGTATAAAACAAAATATGCCTTAATGAAAGGAGATTGAGACGAAGTCTCATACCTCGTATCAGACATGACTCGATCGTTCTTTAATGTACTGAATAATAAACATGAGTTAATTTCAACTTTATTAAGAACCTTTTTCAAGTTCATTATTCCTTTTATATCAGTTATTACCATTTTATGAACACTCTGTAATTATTTATGTTAATAATGGTCGTTTTGTCGATCATTGGTACTTGAGACAAAAATAAACACTTAATAATTACAAATTGCTCATGTGGTAAAATATAAATTATATCCATAATTATTTTCATGATGTAGATACCATATATATCATATATATCCAGTATATACATGCATTTATAATATTACATAACATTTAGAGATAAGAAATGAAATGCACCGTTCATGGAGACGGTAAGTCGTACGTATGCATGAACGCAACTTTCATTTCTATTTCGTACTTAATATAATGAAATATTAATTACATAGAGATAAATTATAATTCCATTATAATATCATATATAACATCATAACTCCATCCTTTATACATCCAACATATGGCATTAACGAATCAAATCACAATGAAGGGGCGGTAGTCCGCACTTCCTAAAATGAAGATATCACGTTTACCCATAATGGAAACCATAAAGGTATTCCATAAATGAAAGATATTTAAGGTTATGGAAAAACATAAACATATTATATATCATATATAAATATAGTTACATCTTAATTGCCACCTTTGAAGGTGTTAGAATATTATTGACCAATTATCATTTAGTGAGGCAGAAATTCTCCATCCACAGAAACAGTATAGTCTTTAACTATTATATGAAGGTTTGTGTAAGTGTAGATAAAATAATTCTTATAAAAACATCCTAGTTTATTAAAGATACTAGTTTTTTGACAAAAGAAAAGAAAAAAAAGTGTTTAGGTGGTTGGAGAAGAAAAATAAAACAAAAGAACACAAGTGAACACATTACCTTTAAATCGGGTAACTCTTTTGGGTTTGAACCATAATGGTTTCTTGAATAGATTTTGGCCTAGGATAAGGATTCTAGGATGAAGAGAGGGATGTGGATAGATTAAATTAGCAGAGTTTTTCCAAGCCAGTGGCTTGAGAAGTTTTGTTAAGGAGGATGTGGTGGGGGACTTTTATAAGAGGTGAGGAGGGGCACTCTTGGAAACTTATAAAATCTTACTTTATATTTAAATGAGTTTGGGATTTTAAAGGTCCCACATTGATATATTTCTAGGATAAGGTGATAAGTGTTCAAAAATTACTCATCCAACAGGTCTTTGATAGGTTTTTGTCTTAGATTTTACATTATCTTTCCATTTTATTTAAATCGTTAATTAATGAGGTAATCATTTCATCATCATGGTGTCATAAATAAATTAATTTATTTAATTTCTAAAAACAATTAATAAATTAATATGATGTAGTAAATATTTTTAGATTTCCACTAAATTTTTATAGTATATGAGATCATTTACACAGAAATAACTAAAAATATTTTACTCGGGTAATACATTTTTTAGTGATATTCTCCTTTCTTTAAAAATAAACTGATAAAGTGTCACTTTCTCACAAAAGTGATTCCATGGGGTCACTAGGTTTGGCACATGGAAGCCCATGGTCGGCCATGAAACAAACAATAGCATTAAGACACATGTTCGGGTCATTTTTTATTATTCTGATATCATTATATTATCATTTACTACCCAATTTCTAATTAATCACGATAATTAAAGATAATTACCGTCGTTACTATTCATAATGTCCAGAAACAAAAGAGTCTTAATTAAATAATTTTTACCTTCGGATTCCAAATATGGAATTCATTTTACCAAATTCAAAAAATATAAATTGCAATAATTAACTTAAAAATAATTCTTGTTGTCAAAACAAATAGCGGGTTTTTTTGAAATAATATCTATGAAATGCTTGGCACTTGTTTATGCCCAATTCCAAAGTGAAATTAATTCAAATGACAACCATTGGATTAAATGGTAGAAATATATTCTATTTGAACTTTAATACTAATTAAATATATAATATAACCATATAGTTAAATTAGATGAAAAAGCATTTTTGATGTAAAATGCAATATTTTTTACTATTCATTAAAAATTGAACATTGTTAGAAAAATACCAAAAAATTAATCCAAGGTAAATTTAAATGTACCAATAATATAGGATAAGTTTATTTAAACAAATAGAGATTATAAAATTGTCAAAAAAAAATTTCAAAATGGGTTTCCATCAAAAAGATGTAAAACAATCTTCTAAAAATATTAGTGTATTCCATTCTTAAGATTGGATTTATTTTAATTTTAAGCCTCTAAAACACTATCTAATTCATAAATAGACATAGATAAGAATATATATTATTAATTACTTACTTTTTATGTTACATCCTTCCCCCCTTTAGAAAATGTCATCCCCGCAGTTTATTTACTTATCGAATAAGTGGTGGTATTTATCCCTCATTGCATTTTCAGATTCCCATGTTTCCTCTTCAATCATGTTGTTTTTTTACAAAACCTTTACATAATTAATCACCTTATTCTTTATCACTTTCTCCCTGTGGTCAAGAATCTGGACCAGTTGTTCCTCATAATATAGGTTCTCTTCCAACTGAACAACCTCTCAACTAAAAAATGAGATGGATATGGCATGTACTTCATTAACATTGAAACATGAAAAACATTGTGTGCCTAAGAAAAACTCGAAGGTAAATCCACTCGGTATGAAACTATTCCAAATCTCTCCAGAATTTCATTTGGTCCAATGAATCTTGGACTCAGATTTCCTTTCTTACAAAATCGCATCACACTTTTCCATGGTGAAACTTTGTAAAAAATGATCACCTACCTCAAAAGAGAGATCATACTCCTATTATCCACATAACTCTTCTACCTGCTCTGAGATGTTCTCATGTGTATCTGTATCAGCTGAAAATTTTCTGCCAAATCTTCTACTAATTTGGGTCCCATCAATTTTCTTTCACCCACTTCATCTCAAAAAGCTAGAGTTTGGCACTGCTTCCCATATAATGCCTCAAATGTTGCCATCTGTATACTGGAATGAAAACTGTTATTATAAGAAAACACAACCAAAGAAATATGTTGATCCCAACTTCCCTGATAATACATCGAACAAGCACTTAGCATATCCTCAAAATCGTGAATCGTTCAATCTGACTTCCCATCTTATTGAGGATGAAAAGTTGTACTAAAATTTAATTCAGTACCCAATGACATCTGAAGGCCTTTCAAAAGTTAAAGGTGAACCTGGGATCACGGTCAAATACAATGGATAGGGGTACTCCATGTGTCACGACTCCCTCCCCACAAAGTGTACCCCTCCTGGGCCGGCAATGTGAAAAGGGAGATAATGACACCCGAGTCCCGCCTCCAGTAGGCCCTGGTTTGGCGACTAGCACCGAGGGTATAATAACACACAAATGGGAGGCATTACCCTCTAAGAGAACACATGCGGAAGAGAGAGATAGAATAGACTCCAATCAACTACAACTTAGAACTGAGATATAAAAGGAAACCATGTACATATATGAAATGTCATGCAAAAGTACTACAACTGAAAGGGGAAACTAAAAGTACCCAAAAGAAAGTAAAACGACATCGACCACAAGCCCGAACAGCTCCTCCTCCAACAGCAAGCTTGTAGTAACCACCTTGATGTCCAACCTGCTCCAAGTGGCCTGAAAAACAGTTTATATATACATAGGGTGAGTATAACAGTATACTCAGTATGATCCTCCCCAAGCCTCTCGTGCAAAAGTAAAGAAAGCATGCTAAAGACCAGTGACCAACAAGTGAAACTAACTCGTCACCTAAACAGGTATACTATGTTCCCAACCTCACCATGGCTACTATTTCCAAGTAATGCATACAAGAATATAGCATATAGTAAAGAATATCAAGGGTACCCCGCTACTACATCCCCACTGGTTTTCCGCTTTTCCCCAACGACAAACGTCCTGTGCATATCTCTCTAAAGGCTTTCCCGCAGACACCTGGGCTAAGCTTCACAATATGAACCTTGTGCACCACAAAGGCTTGCCCGCAGACACCAGGGCGAAGCACCACACCATCCTCGCAACCAAAAGTAACCAGGTAGTCTCTGGGAGCCACCACAGCTCTCATAACGTGTATCATATGTCGGGTATAATACCTCAAGCCATTACAGCCCATACTCCGAGTAAGGATCCTCAAGCCATCATAGCCTATACACGTTACACCTATAGTAGTCCGTAGGATACTATATCCAGAATATATGTGTGTGAATAACCACAAGCCATTACAGCCCTCTACACACATATATGGGGTAACTAACCGCTGTGCCTCATGGCACAAGTATCTACTAAGAGAAGAGAGTGGAGCCAAAGGGGGTAGTCAGCCATTCATCCTCCCATCAGAATGTTGGGGAAAACACCCCCCCAGGGCTCAGAATCCCCAGGGTGTCAGTTTCCCTTACCGACAGGGTGGAGTAGCGTATAAAAACACAAAAATTACAGAATATATAAGTAACTCACATCCACACTATGGGCATTACCTAGTCTTAGATACAACTGCAGCTAACGTCTACCAGACTCCATGTTTCTACTTCTAAGACTAGGTATCCTATAAGCACACAAACATTTGAAGAGATTTATTAGATCACTTCGTTATCATTTTATCAGTTCCACTGTACATTAATTAATTCTTTAAACATTAATTAAGAATGAACAATTCCACATTAAACTGAATTGGCATCACATTCAAAAACAACTGCTCCTTTTTAAGATTCACATCACCTTTAAATTCCAGCATCTCCATCCCTGTGGATTTTCACCATTTAATCAAACATTCATTATAGAATTACTTTTCCACATTCCCAGGAATTCTAGAAAAAATAGCCTATACTTCTAAACACAAAGGCGGCTCAACACGGTGAATAGATATACTACCCGTCGAGTCTTTTCCACCTATAGAAAGAGCATAAACCCATTATCCCTCGAGAGGCTAAACACGGAAAGCACGTGGCATGCCCTGTGTGTCTTCGCCTCCTTCAGAAGAAGGGTAGTAAGACCAGCTGCCTTGAGCAGTGGGGAAAATAAAAGCAGATTAACAGTCAAAAAAAACCACAAGCATCCATCAACCACATCCATCCCATTCCATCACCCCTAGTGTCCTCCCCGACACCCAAATGCATAAACTGATGCATCTCGCCACTCTAGGCGTCATCTGCTGCCATAACCACAAGGCCTCAATGCCTCCACATATCACAACAGCCATCCAGGCTCACATCACAGCACAAGCAGCAGGAAAACAAACATCACATCATGGGATCTTGACCCTTTAACAAACAAGAGGGTAACTCAGAACCCTTTTTGAAATTCCCACTTAATCTGTTCTCTAATCCATATTGAATTGGCAGATTTGTTATTCGTAGGATCCAATCATGGATACCTAATCAGCAAGCTATCACAATTAAATAACCATGCTCACTTCCCTAATTTGATTATCCTCAAATTAGAACAACTACAATAACGGTAATAACCAGATTAATTTACATGCCTCTTTATCATTATCCAATTAATTAACAATTAATTGCGGCTTTACGTTCGTTATCAATTCTATCATGAACGAACAACAAATCAATGAAAACATAGATATCACAATATCTAGTAAAACATGAGCCAAACCGTTATCATGGTATAAAGAAACAACATGCGATCAACCAATTCTCTTAATCCTGTTCAAGTATTTAATTATTTCAATTTCATTGTGATCCAAAGAGATAAATCATGCTAATTCTACGATTTCACATATACAATTAGAGAATCCATGAATCCCCTACCTCAAACAGTTCCTCACATTCTTTATCCACACAAGAGGTCACGATCCTCCCCTCGCGACAACTGCATCAACCGGAGGATGCTGCGGTACGACAATACCAACCAACCCCACGAAAACCCATTAGAATCTTGGGAATTACATGGTATAATTATGGAAAAGAGGATAGGAGAAGTTGAACCCCAAAAGAACGACGATACAACATACCTTATTTCGAAGATTGATCGACACGGCTCAGTTGCATCCAAAACAGAACAGAACCAATCCTAGGGGTAAAGATTGATTGTGAAACTCCTACGGAAAGGATTGAATGGTTCTAGCGTCTCTTAGCTGATTACAAAGGGAAAGAATAAGGAAGAATGATATCTCGTCCGTTTTTGAAGATTAATGGGGCGACGGTTTAAGACTCGGTTAATTCTCCATTAAAAACGGATCGCATTAACCCATGCAGTTTGACCAAGTAAAACATTACAAGACTTAGGAATAATTAATATAGGATTTATGGCATTTTAAACGACCTTAAGAGCCCTTAAAATAAGGCTTTAAATGTATTTTACGTCAAAGGAAACGTCAAAAGGGGCAAAACTGTAGGAGTCTGGGAACATTGTTAACCCACTGTTACTGTACATGAAACTGATCTGTGAAACCGATCTGTGAAACCGATATGTCACACCGATCTGTGAAACTGATCTGTCAGACCGATATGTGAAACCGATCTGTCACACCGATCTGTGAAACTGATCTGTCACACCGATCTGTGAAACCGATCTGTCAGACCGATCTGTGAAACTGATCTGTCACACTGATCTGTGAAACCGATCTGTCAGACCGATCTGTGAAACCGATCTGTCACACCGATCTGTGAAACCAATCTGTCAGACCGATCTGTGAAACCGATCTCTCAGACCGATCTGTGAAACCGATCTGTCGCACCGATCTGTGAAACCGATATGTCGCACCGATCTGTGAAACCGATCTGTCCCACCGATCTGTGAAACGAATCTGTCACACCGATCTGTGAAACCGATCTGTCAGACCGATCTGTGAAACCGATCTGTCAGACCGATCTGTGAAACCGATCATTCACACCGATCTGTGAAACCGATCTATCAGACCGATCTGTGAAACGGATCTGTCACACCGATCTGTGAAACCGATCTGTCAGACCGATCTGTGAAACCGATCTGTCAGACGGATCTGTGAAACCGATCTGTCACACCGATCTGTGAAACCGATCTGTCAGACCGATCTGTGAAACCGATCTGTCACACTGATATGTGAAACTGATCTGTGAGACCGATCTGTCAGACCGATCAGTGAGACCGATCATTACTGTTCATAAAACTGGAAACACTGTTCACAGAACTATAAAATTGGCAAAGTGTTGGGGATAAGTCCCCTTGACCTCCCGGAACACCTCCAACACCAAAATTCCACAAAGTAATAGACCGGAGAGGTCTGGGACATTACATTAGATACCTCTCAAAACATTCTCGTCCTCGAGAATTAAAAACCAACCCATAAGAAAAGAGGGGTCTCAACAACCACCCCATAAGTTACCTCTCAGGGGAAAACAACCATGAGTTGTTCGAAATCTGGAACAAAACTACGAAATCCGGGAGTATGGGAACAAACAATCCATACCCAAACAATTAATTCATATCATCAAATGAAAAGTACATAAATAAATCATAAAAGGTCTAACCAGAGAGGAAACATCATTACATGAAAGGAGTTAAACATTGAACAACTCTGGGTACTGAGCACGTATCTGTGACACACATTCCCAGGTACTCTCCTCCATGCCACTGTGTCGCCACAAGACACGAACTAAGGGGATAGAACGTCCATGCAACACCTTATCCTTGCGGTCTTGTATCTCCACAGGCCACTCCTTGAAGGTTGCATCATCGTCAACATCGATCTCTCCCTAATCGATAACATGAGATTTATCATGAAGATAACAACGGAGCTGTGATACATGGAAAACATCATGTATCCGACACATCTGAGGGGGAAGTGCTACTCGATACGCCACAGCTCCAACACGAGATAACACCTCGAAAGGCCCAACAAACTAGGGAGAAAGCTTACTTCCATGACCAAACCTTCGCTGCCCACGACGGAGAGTCACCTTCAGAAACACATGATCCCCAACATTAAAGTATAACAGTCTCCTTCTTTGATCAGCATATGATTTCTGACGATCCTGTGCTGTCTTCATCCACTCACGAATCACTTGTACCATCTCTGTTGTATTATGCACCATTTCTAGTCAGAGAATTGGTGACTCTCTGACCCCAGTCCAGCACAACGGAGAACGGAAAGGCCGACCATACATGGCATCAAATGGAGCCATACCGATGGTAGAGTAAAAACTATTATTGTAATCGAACTATACCAAGGGTAAGTGCTTTGTCCATGAACCTCCAAAAAGAAGAACACAAGAGCGCAACATTTCTTCAAGAGTCTGGATTGTTCGATCTGTCTGACCATGTGTTTGAGGATGAAAAGCAGTGCTAAGGCATAATTGAGAACCAAAAGCTTGCTGGAGACCACTCCACACCCTAGAGGTAAAACGAGGATCTCGATCAGAAATGATCGTCTTAGGAACTCCGTGAAGCCTCACCACCTCCTCCAGATACTTCCTCGACAAAACCTCCACTGAGCTCAACTCCTTGATTGCTATGAAGTGGTCCGATTTAGTTAAATGATCCACTACCACCCATATAGCATCATGTCCTCCCAGAGTTCGAGGTAAACCTGTAACAAAGTCCATTGAGATGTCCTCCCACTTCCACTGAGGAATATTTAATGGATGGAGAAGACCACCAAGAACACGGTGTTCGGCCTTCACCCGCTGACAGAATAAACATCGAGACACAAACTCTACCACTGCACGCTTCAGCCCAGGCCACCAAAACTGACTCCTCAAGGATTGGTACATCTTTGTCACACCAGGATGTACTGCCAAGGGTGAACTATGGAACTCTCGGAGAACCGTCTCGCGCATCGCCAAGGGAACAAAAATCCTGCCATGATACAACACTCGGTGTTGTTCATCCTCCGACCAACCATCAGGGGCCTCCCCACAAACAACTCTGTCTCTCCAAACTTCCACCTCTAGATCACCCAACTGAGACTCTTCCACCTTCTGCATCAGAGATGACTGCACCGTCATCTGGAAAAGACAACCTCTACCTCCAACCTCTTCCATATCAATATGTAAAGTTGCTATCTCTTCCATCACTCTCCAGGAATAACCAGATTCACGCACAACATCATTACGTGACTTTCGGCTCAGCGCATCAGCAACAACATTTCCCTTCCCATGTGTATACGATATTTTGAAGTCGTATTCCTGCAAGAACTCCATCCACTGATGATGCCGCAAGTTCAAGTCCCGCTGAGAGAAAACATACCTCAAAATGTTATGATCGGTGAAAACCACAAAGCGCTCTCCAATGAGGTAATGTATCCACAACTTCAGCGCAAACACCACGGCTGCCATCTCAAGATCATGGGGGCATAGTTGCGTTCATGAGGAGCAATTTTTGGGACCCATAAGAAACATCTGACCTCTGCTGCATGAGAACAGAGCCTAGACCCAGATGTGAAGCATCACAGAAGACGTCAAACTGGACTCCCTCAGCTGGAATACAAAGAACAGGAGCACTTACAAACTACTCCTTTAGATCCTCGAATGCTTCCTGACACTGATCAGTCCATATGAACGCTTGATCATTGTTGGTCAAAGATGTTAGAGGAGTCGCAACTCGGGAGAAATTGGCTACAAACCTCCTATAATAGCCTATGAGACTAGGGAAACTTCGCACCTCTGACACGGTCTTGGGGGATGCCCAAGAAACTACTGCTTCTATCTTTGATGGATCCATAGCTACTCGCTGTTGGGACACAACATGCCCTAAGAAACGAACTTCTCGAGCCCAGAACTCACACTTGGAAAACTTCCCAAGCAACTGATTTTGGCGAAGAACTCCCAAAACGGCTCGTAGATGCTCTGCATTCTCTTCTTCAGATGTGGAGTACACAAGGATGTCATCGATGAAAACCACAACAAACTTGTCCAAGAATTCATAGAACACAGCATTCATCAACCCCATGAATATAGCTGGAGCATTCGTCACGCTGAATGGCATTACAACAAACTCATAATGCCCATGATGACAACGGAAAGCAGTATTTGGGATATCCTCATCCTTTACACGCATTTGTTGATATCCTGACCGCAAGTCGATCTTTGAGAACCAACTTTCACCCTTAAGATGATCCAATAGGTCATCAATCCGTGGAAGAGGATAGCGATTCTTTATTGTCACTTTGTTTAATCGACGATAATCGACACACAACCGCAAACTGCCGTCAGCCTTTTTCACAAACAAAACTGGTGAACCTCACGATGACACGCTTGGCCGAACAAAACCACACTACAACAGAACATCAATCTGAATACGTAGCTCTCGTAACTCATAAGGGGCCATCCTATATGGAGACATAGAGATAGGGGACGCTCCTGGTTGTAGCTCGATCCCAAACTCAATCTCTCGTCGAGGGGGTAATGCTACAACCTCTTCGGGAAATACATCAGGGTACTCCTCCACAACCTTAGGAAACGCCAACTGATCGACCTCTGAATAACATAACATCATCTCAGCCATCATGGATGATAAGGATGGAATCTGCCTATGACCCATCCGAGGATCTCACTCACCAGCAAACACCACTTCCTATCCATCTTCATCAAAGAAGTTGACCTCCTTCCGGAAGAAATCCACAATAGCATGCACTGAATACAAACAATACATGCCGAGTATGACATCATATGGTTGTATTCGTAAACATAGGAAATCTCACCAAGAGCGGTGTTCCCCCAACACTAGCTCACAGTCTCTACATACTTCAAACAAGTCAGCTCGACCTCCAACTGGCGTAGTCAACGCCAAGGGCACTGGAAGCCTCTCTACCTCAAGTCCCAAAGCATGGACAAGGGTAGGTGATATGAAGGAGTGTGTTTCTCCTAAATCAAACAAGACATACACCAAGGTAGAAAACAAGCATAGGGTACCTCGAACGACATCTGTCTTGCCTGGGGCTGGCAACGCTAGAGCATGAAGCTGACCACGACCACCTCCACGGCCTCTCTGACCCTGATGAAGACCACCACCACGGTCGCGCTCTTCTCTATGAGGGCGGGGAGCGTCATGGGGCTGTCCTCTGCATGCTCCATCTACCCTCTAATGATCTAAAGCTGGTGCAACCTGCTGCTGCTGCCTGAGCTAGAACTGCCTCAACGGAGGAACCTGGAGTGGAGCACCTGGTGCACGATGACTGCTCTGAAAAGTCGGGCACTACTGCTGCTGATGACCACAAACACCACATGAAAAACAAGTGTCTGATCCCTTGGCATAGTCCTGAGAGTTGCTTCCTCTGGAGAAACGAGATGGGAAGGGCTGGGACCTACCCCCAGGTGAACGGAAACTCTTCTGTCCTAAAAACCGGGAACCCCGGACCATAGCTCTGCTTCGTGAGGAATCATGAAGATTCCCCTCTCGTGACGATCCGGTCCTAGCCAAAGTCCTCTCAATGACCTCTCCCTCTCCAGCACCTCAAGATACGTCTTTAGCATAAATGGGGTGACCTGGCGTTGGATCTCAAGATGCAAAGCCTCCTCGAAATGCCTCGCCCTGGCCTCATCATCTGGTAACAGGTCTGAAGCATATCGTAGAAGGTTCCTGAAATGGATTCCAAACTCTCAAACACTGGAGCTCCCCTGTCGAAGGGTGAGAAGCTCCTGGCGACTGGACACCTTCGCAGTCGATGAAAGAAACTCGACTCTAAACATGTCTCGAAACTCCTCCCATGAGATCGCTGACTCCTCACGATCACCGAGGAACAAGAACCACCACTGCCTCGCTGCTCCACGCAGCATCATCACAACCAAGGACACTCAGTGTTCCTTCCGAGCACGAATCGAACTGAAGCCTATATCGACCTCCTCCAACCAGTCTTTTGTGACTACATCTGAAACGAAGCCCTCGTACTTCTGTAGACTCTGGCGCTGACACTCCTGAAGTGTCTTCCTCCATGTGTCATCTTCGTCAACCCCTACTCGGCGGAGATCTGCTGGAATAGCCTGTTGGGCATCTTCTGCGCAAACCTGACGAGGACGTCGACCTGGAGCCATACCTGTAAAATAACAACTGTTAGAGCTCCTATGCCTGGAATATGGAAGACTAACATTAATTAATTGATTGTGTTGTTTTATTAATTTTAGGTTACATATCCCAAGGTCTACCCATTCAAACACAGGCGCAAAGAATAATGATGCATGATCCTTTCCTAGGTCTATACCCTACAACCAGTATCACTTTGTTTAGTAGACATCGTATACTTAAAGGTTCGTGCAACAGATCATAGGGGGCCCTAAACGCCTATGTCTCTGCCGGTCTCCAGTGTTTACCCCACTTTCTAAACATGAATGACACATTTTCCCTACCATCTCATGCATCCTCACTTGTTCCTAACACCAAACTCCATCCTATCCCTCAACCAGACCTCTGATACCCCACTGTCACAACCCCCTCCGCACAAAGTGTACCCCTCTTGGGCCAGCAATGTGAAAAGGGAGATAATGACCCCCGAGTCCCGCCTCCATTAGGCCCCGGGTAGGCGACTAGAACCGAGGGTATAATAACATACAAATGGGAGGCATTACCCTCTAAGAGAACACATGCAGAAGAGGGAGATAGAATAGACTCCAATCAACTCCAACTTAGAACTGAGATATAAAAGTAAACCAAGTACATATATGAAATGTCATTCAAAAGTACTACAACTAAAAGGGGAAACTAAAAGTACCCAAAAGAAAGTAAAACAACAGTGACCAGAAGCCCGAACAGCTCCTCCTCCAACCGCAAGCTAGTAGTAACCAGCTTGATCTCCAACCTGATCCAAGTGACCAGAAAAACAGTTTATATATACATAGGGTGAGTATAACAGTATACTCAGTAGGATCCTACCCAAGCCTCTCGAGAAAAAGTAAAGAAAGCATGCTAAATCCCAGTGAACAACAAGTGAAACTAACTCATCACCTAAACAGGTATAATATGTTCCCAACCACACCATGGCTACTCTCTCCAATTAACGCATATAATAATATAGCATATAGTAACGAATATCAAGGGTACCCCACTACTACTTCCCTACTGGTTTTCCGCTTTTCCCCAACGACATACGTCCTGTGCATCTCTCCCCAAAGGCTTGCCCACAGACACCTAGGCTAAGCTCCACAATCTGCACCTCGTGCACCACAAAGGCTTGCCTGCAGACACCTGGGCGAAGCACCACACCGTCCTCACAACCAAAAGTAACTAGGTAGTCTCCGGGAGCCACCACAGCTCGCATAACGTGTATCATACGTCGGGTATAATACATCAAGCCATTACAACCCATACTCTGAGTAAGGATCCTCAAGCCATCATATCCTATACACGTTACACCTATAGTAGTCCATAGGATACTATATCCAGAATATATGTGTGAGAATAACCACAAGCCATTACAACCCTCTACACACATATCTGCGGTAACTAACTGCTGTGCCTCATGGCACAAGTATCTACCAAGAGAAGAGAGCGGAGCCAAAGGAGGTAGTCAGCCATTCATCCTCCCATCAGAATGTTGGGGAAAACACCCCCCAGGGCTCAGAATCCACGGGTTGTCAGTTTCCCTTACCGATAGGGGTGGAGTAGTGTATAAAAACACAAAAAGTACAGAATATATAAGTAACTCACATCCACACTATGGGCATTACCTAGTCTTAGATACAACTACAGCTAACGTCTCTCAGACTCCAAGCTGCTACTTCTAGGACTAGGTATCCTATAAGAACACAAACATTGGAAGAGATTTATTAGATTACTTCATTCTCATTTTATCAGTTCCACTGTACATTAATTAATTCTTTAAATATTAATTAAGAATGAACAATTCCAAATTAAACGGAATTGGCATCACATTCAAAAACAAATGCTCTTTTTTAAGATTCACATCACCTTTAAATTCCAGCATCTCCATCCCCGTGTATTTTCACCATTTAATCAAACATTCATTACAGAATTACTTTTCCACATTCCAAGGAATTCTAGAAAAATATCCTATGCTTCTAAACACAAAGGAGGCTCAACACGGTGAATAGATATACTACCCGTCGAGTCTTTGCCGCATATAGAAAGAGCATAGACCCATTTTCCCTCAAGAGGCTAAACACAGAAAGCATGTGGCATACCCCACGCATCTTCGCCTCCTTTGGAAGAATGGTAGCAAGACTAGTTTCCTTGAGAAGTGGGGAAAAGAAAATCAGATTAACATTCAATGAAAACCACAAGAATCTAGCAACCATATCCATCCCATTCCATCACCCCTGGTGTCCTCCCCGACACCCACATGCATAAACTAATGCATCTCGCCACTCTAGGCGTCATCTGATGCCATAACCACAAGGCCTCCATGCCTACACATATCACAAAAGCCATCCAGGATCACATCACAGCACAAGCAGAAGGAAAACAAACATCACATCATGGGATCTTGACCCTTTAACAAACAAGAGGGTAACTCAGAAACCTTTTTGAAATTCCCACATAATCTGTTCTCTAATCCATATTGAATTGGCAGATTTGTTATTCGTAGGTTCCAATAATGGTTACCTAATCAGCATGATATCACAATTAAATAACCATGCTTACTTCCCTAATTTGATTATCCTCAAATTAGAACAACTACAACAACGGAAATAACCAGATTAATTTACATGCCACTTTATCTTTAGCCAATTAATTAACAATTAATTCTGGATTTACATTCGTTATCAATTCTATCATGAACGAACAAAAATTCAAATAAAACATAGATATCACTATATCTTGGAAAACATGAGGCAAACCGTTATCATGGTATAAAGCAACAACATGCGATCAACCAATTCTCTTAATCCGGTTCAAGTTTTTAATTAGGTCAATTTCATTATGATCCAAATGGATAAATCATGCTAATTATATGATTGCACCTATACAATTAGAGAAGCCATGAATCCCCTACCTCAAACAGTTCCTCATGTTCTTTATCCACACAACAGGTCACGATCCTCCCCTCGCGACATCTACATCCACCGGAAGATGTTGCGGTACGACAGTACCAACCAACCCCATGAAAACCCATTGGAATCTTGTAAATTACATGGTATAATTATGGAAAAGAGGATAGGAGAAGATGAACCCCAAAAGAACGACGATACAACATACCTTATATCGATGATTGATCGACATGGCTCAGTTGCATCCAAAACAGAACAGAACCAATCCTAGGGGTAAAGATTGATTGTGCAACTCCTACGGAAAGGATCGAAAGGTTCTAGCGTCTCTTAGCTGATAACAAAGGGAATGAACAAGGAAGAATGATATCTCGTCCCTTTTTGAAGATTAATGGGGCGACGGTTTATGATCCGATTATTTCTCCATTAAAAACGTATCGCATTAACCCACACGGTTTGACCAAGTAAAACATTCCAAGCCTTAGGAATAATTAATATAGTATTTATTGAATTTTAAACGGCCTTAAGAGCCCTTAAAATAAGGCCTTAAATGTATTTTACGTCCAAGGAAACGTCAAAAAAATGGCAAAAATGTAGAAGTCTGGAAACACTATTCACCCACTGTTACTGTACATGAAACCGATCTGTGAAACCGATTTGTCACACCAATCTGTGAAACTGATCTGTCACACCGATCTGTGAAACCGATCTGTCAGACCGATCTGTGAAACTGATCTGTCACACCGATCTGTGAAACCGATCTGTCAGACCTATCTGTGAAACCGATCTGTCACACCGATCTGTGAAACCGATCTGTCAGATTGATCTGTGAAACCAATCTGTCACACCGATCTGTGAAACCGATCTGTCAGACGGATCTGTGAAACCGATCTGTCAGACCAATCTGTGAAACCGATCTGTCGCACCGATCTGTGAAACCGATCTGTCACAGCGATCTGTGAAACGGATATGTCACACCGATCTGTGAAACCGATCTGTCAGACCGATCTGTGAAACCGATCTGTCAGACCGATCTGTGAAACCGGTATGTGAAACCGATCTGTCAGACCGATCTGTGAAACCGATCTGTTACACTGATCTGTGAAACCGATCTGTCAGACCGATATGTGAAACCGATCTGTCAGACGGATCTGTGAAACCGATCGGTCACACCGATCTGTGACACCGATCTGTCAGACCGATCTGTGAAACTGATTTGTCACACCGATCTGTGAAACTGATTTGTGAGACCGATTTGTCAGACCGATCGGTGAGACCGATCTGTTACTTTTCATAAAACTGGAAACACTGTTCATAGAATTGGAAAATTGGCAAAGTGTTGGGGATAAGTCCCCTTGACCTCCCGAAACACCTCCAACACCAAAATTCCACAAAGTAATGGACCGGAGAGGTCTAGGCTATTAAACCATGTTACCTAACTATCTCTTTAAGATACAAATGGGAAAGTTGATCTAGGTAAAAAGTATCTTGTATTGCAAAGAAATTAGCAGGTTTAGTCAAGCGATCAACAATAACACAAAATGCTTTATTACCTCGAGGTGTCTTCGGCAATCCCACAATGAATTCCATGGATATATTCTCTCATTTACACTCTGGCACTGGTAATGGCTGAAGTATCGATTTCAGTAACAACCGCTCTGCTGTAACCTTTTTAAAAGTCAAATACTTCACAGTAAAATCAACAATATCTCTTTTCATTCCATCCCACCATTAGTACCCCCTAAGATCTCTATACATCTTAGTACTACCCGGATAAACTGAAAACTGAGAACTATAAGCTTCACATAACAACTCTCTCTTAAACTGTGAATCACAAGGCACACACAATCTCTTCCCAAATCTCAAAACACAATCATTATCAATGTTAAATTCAGGAAACTTATCTTTCTGAACTAGATCTACGTTTTTCTATATCTCACTGTCTTGCTTATGTATTTGATTAATTTTTTCTGATAGAGAAGATTTCACTGATACCTGAAACAAAAAATAAGGACATCATGCACCAACAACTTCTATGCCAAATTTCATCAAATCCTTAACTAAAGGTTCATGTTCCAAACACAACATTTTTAATGATGCATTGCTTTTTCGAGTCAAAGCATCAGTAAATTTATTTTCTTTTCCTGGATGATAATGAATTGTACAATCATAATCCTTGATTAATTCCATCCATCTCCTCTATATCATATTAAGTTCTTTCTGAGTGAAAATATACTTTAAAAATTTGTGATTGGTATATATATCACACTTTACTCCATACAAATGATTCCTCCAAATTTTTAAAGCGAAAATTACACCAGCTAATTCCAAATCATGTGTAGGGTAATTTACCTCATGAGTTTTCAACTAACGTGAGGCATAAGAAATTACTTGATCTTTCTGCATTAGGACGCAACCAAGTCTTTTCAATAAAGAATCATTGTATATAACAATCCCCCCATTCCTGGATGGTAGTGTCAAAACTGGAGCATTCACCAATCATCTTTTCAGTTCCTGAAATCAATCATCACATTCTTTTGTCCAGATAAATTTAACACCCTTCCGAGTTTGCTTAGTCATTGGACTAGATAACCTGGAATGATTTCTAACAAACCTTCATTAATAGCCTTCCAAACCAATAAAACTACGAATATCAGTTACACTTGTGGGTTGTGGCCATTCTTCAACAACCATTGTTTTTGCAGGATCAATAGTTATCCCATATTTAGAAACAATGCGACCAAGGAATGAAATTTTCTGTAACCAATACTCACACTTTCTGAATTTCCCATACAATTTATTTTCTTTTATGTATTGAAAAATAACCCTTAAATGTATTTCTTGCTCCTCTTTACTTTTAGAAAACACCAAAGTATCATCATTGAAAACAACAAAAAACTTATCCAAGAACTCATGGAAAATTCTATTCATAAGTTCCATTAATACAGTAGGTGCATTGGTTATCCCAAAAGGCATAACTATAAATTCATAATGGACATATCTTGTACAAAATGTGGTCTTCGGAATATCTTTTTCCTTTACATTCAACTGATGGTACCCCGATCTCAGGTCAATATTTGAAAAAAATTGTGGTCCCTAGAGATGATCAAACAAATCATCGATATGAGGAAACGGATATTTATTCTTAACATTGATGTTATTCAGGGATCTATAATCAATGCAAAGTCTTATTGAACAATCTTTATTTTTTAACAAATAAGACAGGAGCACCCCATGGTGATGTGCTAGGTCTAATGAAACCTTTCTCTAAGAAATCTTGTCATTTCTCCTTCTACTCTAAAATTTCAATTTGAGCCATTCGAAAACGGGGTTTTGAAATTCTCTTAACATCAGGAACTAAGTCAATAGTAAATTCAACTTCCCAATCTATAATTATTCCAGGATACTCATTATGAAAAACATAAGGATACTCATTTACCACTAGCACATCATTAATCTGAACAGTTCCTTTGTTTTCAACAATATACGTGAGGTAACATTCATTTCCATCTTTTAGAATTTTCTCAGCCTCTTGATATGTTATCAACAGTAAGGGTTCATTCATGTACACAAACTGAAAATCTTTCTGAAATGAAACTTCCTTAGCTCTACAGTCATTCTTAGCAAGGTGAATAGAGATCCAATCCATACCCAGGATAAAATCAAACTCTACTAGGGGTAAAACAATACAGTTTTCAAGTAGGTTCTTTCAACGGATAAGGATATGAAGATTCTTATAAATTCTTTTTGCCTAAACATTTCCCCCAGGTGTTTTAACCACAAGTTCAGGAGTGATTTCTTGAGATGGTATTCCCAATTAAATAAAAAAAATTCAGAGATGAATGATTGTGTAGACCCTGAATCAAACAACACACTGAAATAACATCAAAAAACAAACAAAGTACATGATAACACTTTATTTGATGGCCCAGAATCTACTGAAGTAGTTGCAAAGGATTTCAACACACTATTCTACTTGTAGTCTAACTTCTTCCCATCACTCAAGCTATTTTTCGGACACTCGTTTGCATAGTGAACCATCTCATTTCACTTAAAACATTTCACTAACAGTAAATCAGATTTGGTTTTACCATCTCCATGATATTTTTTAGTGCAATCACGATCCTTATGTACCATCTTACCACATCGGTAGCACTTTCAAGAATTCAAAAGACATTCCCCAGCAAGCCTTTTACCACATTTATCACAAACTGAAAACTTAGTTTTCTTACCATCAGACCTTTTTGAAGAATTCTTCCATTTCTCAGGCCAACTTGGTCACTTCATCTGTTGGTTTTTATAGAACACTTGATCATCGGAAAACTCCATTTTCACCTTATCATCACATCGAAAATGATTTTCATAAGATTTGATCTCACGAGAATCCAATTCCCTTTGATATTTTGTCTTTAATCCTGAGTAAAAACGATTGATTTTACTCTAAAGATCTTGAATAAAATTCAGAGCATACCTTGCCAATCGAGTGAACCTTTCATCATAAATAGCCACTGAGTCTTCCTTTTGCCTTAATTCCATGAATTGTTTTTCCATCCAGAGTCAAACAGACTTAGGAAAATACTTTTCAATAAACATTCCTTTGAATTAATCACAATCAAGAGCATCAATCTCATCAGCGTCCCTGATATTTTTAACCATCGACCACCACTGATCTGATTCACCCTCAAAACGGTAAATAGCAAGACTAACCCTTTGATTTTCTGAACACCCCATGACATCAAAAATATTCTCTAGTTCTTTAACCCACCCTTCAGCTAGCACAGGGTCAGATGATCCTCTGAATGATGGGAGATGTTGCCTCATGAAATGTTCCACCATTGACATGTTTCTCTGCGGTTGATCTTGCTAATCTCGTGCATGGATACCACCACCATTTATCGCTTGAGTCAATTGTACCATTACTGCAACAAACTATTCATTTCCAATTCTGACCATCTCAGGATGTTGATTTCAAATGTCATTTCCTTCTATATGCCTTTCTAGCACTGCTTCCCTGTTTCCTCTACGGAAAACCATTTTGAAAAAACATGTCTTATATGACGCAACATGGTAATCTTCAAATTCTATATCATTTAAATTTGACCATAAACAAAATATTTTTGGATAATCATTTAATAGAATTCTAACTCTTAATGTTATCTAAACCGACCTCTAATGCCAACTATAAGGCCCCGTTCCTTAAACATTACTTAACCTTGAGTTATTACAAGATTTCACAGTGAGGATCTTTTCAGGTTTAGTGTTTTAGAGAATTAGATCATAAACCATGCATTACATTCCAAATTTAAACAAGTCGGTTACATTAAAACAAATATTAACTTTTCCCATCAAAGGAAACATATTTAAAAGAAAACATGGACTCTTTCATGAAACTTACTTGACACTATTGTCACATCATGTACCGTTCCCTTGACCTATGAAAAACATTTCAAAAACATGGGATGAGCATAAAAATCTCATTAAGGGATATAAAAGTACGAAATGAAAACATTAGTTCATGTATGAAATCATACTTTACTCATAAAACATAATCATTTTAACATAACTCATCAAATCATGAATAAATCATAGAAATCATATGACATAATTGTATCTTGAGGCATTCATAACATTCTTACGTAGCGAGTAACCCTCTTGGTTACGTTTGGAAAACCCATCACAGTATATACCCTAAATATCTTCGGAGAAACCTTAACATTTAACCCCTTAACGTTGCCCAATGCATTGGAGAGCTATATTGGACTCACCCACCCTTAGTTTATCACGGAACAACCCTTCTTCATAAACAATGCCCAAGAACCATAACATAATTGTATCACATAAAACATGCATAAAGGAATCAAATCATTTTCACATTTCAATCACAAGATATAAATACAAAACATTGATATAAAAACATTATCAAAACCATTTTCAATAACAAAATAAAATAAATTTAAAACATGGTATTTATTTTTCATTTTAAAAAAATTTATGGCTTTTAGGGGAAGCCAAAACTCAAATATTGGTCACGGCGGCGGAGAAGTAATTCTCGTCGCATACGTATGACAAAAAAACATTACATTTTTTGTTTAGTAAAACACTTCATATAAAAAGATATTAATTTTCAATAGAAATTAAATTCATAGGGGTTTATACACCGTATAAAAGAAATTTGTGTATAAAACAAAATATTCCTCAATTAAAGGAGATTTAGATGAAGTCTCATACCTCGTATCCGACTTGACTCGATCGTTCTTTAATCTCTTGAATAATAAAAGTGAGATAATTTCTACTTGATTAAGAACATTTTCAAGTTCATTATTCCTTTTATATCACTTATTAACATGTTATGAACACTTTTTAATTATTTATGTTAATAATGGTCGTTTTTTCGATCATCGGTACTTGAGTCAAAAATAAACTCATTATAATTCCATGTTATTGATGTGGTAAAATATCCATTATATCCGGAATTATATTTTGATGTAGATATCATATATATCATATATATCATATATATCCAGTATATAGATGCATTTATAATATTACATAACATTTAGAGGTAAGAAATGAAATGCACCGTTCATGGAGACGGTAAGTCGTACGTACACATGAATGCTACTTTCATTTCTATTTCGTACTTAATGGAATGAAATCATAATGATATATAGGTATATTATAAATCTAGTATAATATCATATATAACATCATAACTCCATCCTTTATGAGTCCCACATATGGAATTAACGAATCAAATAACTTTGAGGGGGCGGCAGTCCACACTTCCTAAAATGAAGATATCACGTTTACCCATAATGGAAACTATAAAGGTATGAAATAAATTAAAAATACAGAAGAATAAGGAAAAAATAAATATATTATATATCGTATATAAATATAGTGACATATAAATGGCCACCATTGAAGGTTTTAGATGAATATTGACAATCATCGTTTCGTGAGGCATAAATTCTCCATCCACGGAAACAATATGCTCTTTAACCATTAGATATAGGTTTTTGTAAGTGTACCTCGAATAGTTCTTATATAAACATCCTATTATATTGAATATACTAGTGTTGTTACAAAAGAAATTAATAAAAATAGATTAGGGTGTTGGAGACGAAAAATAAAACAAAAGAACACAAGTGAAGACCTTACCTTATATCGGGTAACTCTTCTTGGTTTGAACCAAAATGGATTCCTGCAGATCATTCTGCCCAAGGTAAGGATACGAGGATGAAGAGAGGGATGTGTAAAGATAAAATTAGAAGAGTTTGGCCGAGAAAATGGCTTGATAGGTATAAGGCCCCAACCTTAAACCTTACTTAATATTGAATTAAATGAGTAATTCACATTGAGGATCTTTTCAGGTTTAGAGTTTTAGAGAATTAGGGCATAACTATTACATCTCAAAATATTACAAAGTAGTTTCTTATACTAAATTTCCATAAAATAAAAACTCTTAAAAAGAAACATGTATAGTTCCATGTTTTAGGTAGCATGGCTTTCTCTTGATCCCATCCTTGACCCTATTCCACGCTAAGTCCTGTGAAAAACATTTCAAAAACATGGGATGAGCATAAAAAGCTCAGTAAGGGATACACAAAGAATGAAAACTGTTAGTTTTTCAAAACAAAAATTAATCCATGTATACTTTATCAATGTAATACTTTTCATCTTCATGAAGTAGTAAAAACTCTTCACTGAAAAAAAATATCATTACTTACCTTTTTGTAACCAAAGGATTACTATAAAACCCATATAAAGAACACGTAACATATATAAAGGTAACTTGGGACATAAACATACTTAAGTGGAATAAACATACGGTCGAATTCCACACATATCACTTAATGGAATAGCCATACGGCCAATTTACATACATACTAAATGGAATAGCCATACGGCCGACTTCCATACCCAATGCATTGGAGGTTATAACGTAACCACCCATCCTGGTATTCACGACACCACCCGTCATATAGTTTATCACGTAACCACCCATAAAATGTCCAAGTACCAATATAAAATCATAAAACATAAAACCAATATAAAATAATGATAACATTTCCACATTTCAATCACAATATATCATAATACCCGCTACAGCGGAAAAGGTCGTTGTCACCGCGTACGTTAAAAAAACATTCCTTTTGTCGTTTAGTAAAACGCTTCGTAGAAAAATATTCCTTTTGTATAAAATTAAATTTCAATGGGGTTTATACACCGTATAAAATAAAGTTGTGTATAAAACAAAATATTCCTCAATGAAAGGATATTGAGACGAAGTCCCTTACAAAGACGGTATCCTTGGTTTAAGGATAAATCAATTACATAATTATGTGTGACAAACGAATACAGAAAATATAAGTGGATATTAAGTGTAAAAAAATCAGAGGTGATTCAAAAATATTCATAGAACAACATATTCAAGGAGTACAAGTTTATCCCAAAGAATCAAATTTGGGTTAAGAAGTTCCCTTGAAAAAATTTGACAGCCTAACGGCGTCACTTCAAAATTCTGAAAAAGAGTTGATGAGAGATAAAAAAGGGTATCTCATTACTTGGAAATAAAATTTACATCAATAAGGATATATTATAACATATCCCAACATAACAATAAGTGAATTAAAAGACCCAACAAAAGAAGTCTTTTAAAAAGAGGAGGGTGAAAGGTTCCCTTACCGACTTGGGTATGTTTCGAAACATACACCTCATGAAAGAAAGACAATACATCATTGATGTAAATACTCATAAACGAAAGTATATTACACAAAGAGTATAATAATGGGAAGTATATACACCACAAAAAGGAAAATGTGGAAAAAGTAGCATAAATCTCAAGGGAATAAATGTGAGATGAAAAATCCCTTACGAAAACTCAGCAGCCTAACGACGCCACATAAAACATCCAAAATGGATTGATGAGAGAAAGTAGGGTCTCTAATCATATAAACATAATGTTTAAATAAAGATAAATACAAAATAACATCCCCCAACATAACAAATAGGAGCTTAAAAGAAGTGACATAAAGGAGGGTACTTAAAAAGAAAGAGACAGGTTGGATCTCTTACGAAAATTCGGCAGCCTAACGGCGCCACTCAAAACATCCAAATTGGATTGATGAGAGAGAATAGGGTCTCTCATCATATGAACATAAAAATTACAGAAATAGTAATATAAAAGAACATCCCAATAACATGAAATATGATCTTAAAAGGAATGACATAAAAGAGAGTACTTAAAAAGATAGAGAGGAGTAGGATCCCTTACCTCGGGTCCGACATGACTCGATCGTGCTTTAACATCCTGAATAATAAACTTGAGTTAATTTCTACTTGCTTAAGAACCTTTTTCAAGTTCATTATTCCTTTTATATCAATTATTGACATGTTATAAACATTATGCAATCATTTATGTTAATAATGTTTGTTTTGTCGATATTTGGTTCTTAAGTCAAAAGTGGACTACTTACAATTACATGTTGTTCGTGTGGTCAATGGTTCATTATATCCAAAATGATATTCATGATTTCGATATCATATATATAATATATATCCAGCATATATATGTATTTATAATATTACATAATCATTTGGAGGTACGAAATGAAATGCACCGTTCATGGAGACGGTAAGCCGTACGTACGCATGAACGCTACTTTCATTTTTATGTCATATTAATAGAATTAAAACTAAATGAGAGGTATGTATATTTTAATTCCAGAATTATATTCATCAATTATATGTATCATTCATCATATATATACATTATATACATGTACTTATAATAGTATATTACATTTGGGGATAAGAAATGAAATGCACCGTTCATGGAGACAGTAAGCCGTACAGACGCATGAACGCTACTTTCATTTCTATTTCATATTTTTATGGAATGGAATAATAATCATATATAGGTATATTATAATTTCAGTATAAAATCATATATAATAACTTTAAATCCATCCTTTATATGTCCCACATATGGCATTAACGAATCACATCACTTTGAGGGGGCGGTAGTCCGCACTTCCTAAAATGAAGATATCGCGTATACCCATAATGGAAGCCATAAAGGTAAGCCACAAATGAAAAATACAGAAGATTAATTAAAACATAAACATATTATATATCATATATTAATATAGTTACATCGTAATGGCCAACTTTGAAGGTGTTAAAAGTATGTTGAACAACTATCGTTTCGGGAGGCATAAATTTTCCATCCACGGAAACAGTATGTTCGTTAACCATTAGATGTAGGTGTGTGTAATTGTATATCGAATCCTTTTTATAACAACATCCGAGTATATTGAGGATACTGGATTTGTTACAAAATAAAATAATAAAAAGAGTTTAGGGGGTTGGAGAATCAAAATAAAACAAATGGACTCAAAAGATGACATTACCTTAAAATCGGGTAACTCCCTTTGGATTGAGCTCAAAGGCTTCCTTGAAAAGACTTCTGCCCAAAGTGAGGCTTCAAGGAGTAATAGAGGGAAGTGGAGAGACAAAATGGGAAGGGGTTTTCCGAGCCAAAGGCTTTGGGAGTGTGGGTAAGGTGGTTGAGGTGGGGGCCTTTTATAAGAGGAGAGGAGGGGCACTCTTGGAAGATAAAGAAAATTCACTTTATTTTAAAATGGTATTCAGATTTAAGAGGTCCCACATTTATTTGTTTCGAGGAAAAGGTGATAAGGGTTCTAAATCCACTCATCCAATCGGTTTTGGACATGTTTAGTGTTTAGATATTACAATATTTTTCCATTTTATTTAAATCGTTAAATAATGAGGTCATCACTGCATCATCATGATGTCATAAATAATTTAATTTATTTGAGGTCTAAATTTATTAAAAAAATACTATAATTTAGGAAATCTCTGTATCTTTCCAATGAATATTTATATTCAAAATTCTGACTTTTATAACACTATGTAAAAATTGTTTTAGTAAAACATCTCATGTGTGTGTCATTTTTACTTTAACATTAAATAAAAAGTTATTTATGTCATTTCCCAACCAAATTGGCTCCATGGGGTCCCCAAGTCGACCCATGGCTTGTCTTGGTCGGCCATGACACATCAAATGAGTTTAGGACATGTTTCATGTTCATTAAATATTATTAAAACATTATTTTTACCTTAAACTACACTAATTACCCCTAATCGCGATTAAAAACTTAATAAGTTACTATTCACAAAAAAATTATTTTAATCCCATTGAACCAAATTTTACTTCTTAATTACAACCATGTATGTAGGGTTTTTGAAATTCAAAACACAAAGGTGGAAAAATTTCATTTAAACGGAAAATCAGTTTTTATAAGTACCACTTAGTGGTTTCACTATTCATCAAAAATTTATGTTTTTCAGAAAATTATCAAAAATTCACCCTAAGCTATATTTGATATTCCGAATTCAAAAATGAAGTCTATTTTAAAAAAATTCTAAACATATAAGACACATTATTTAATTTAATAATTAATTCCCGCTGTCATGACAAATAGCGTGTTCTTGTGAAACAATATGTATCAAAAGATTGACACTAGTTTAAGTCTGATTTCAATGTGAAATTAATTCCGACGACCACTATTGGATTTAATGGTAAAAATATATTCAAATTTCACTTTAAAACCAATTAAAAAGATAATCTAATCATATAAATAAATTAGATTAAAAAGAGGTTTTGAATTAAAATACAACATTTTACACTATTCATTAAAAAAAGGAACATTATCGGAAAGATACCAAAAATTTACACAAAGTAAATTTTGATGTCCTAATTCTAAAAAAGAGTTTTATTTGGTCCAATAGAATTTATAAGAGTGAAAAAAACTATATTTAATAACGGTTCTCCACCAAAAGGCGATAAGTGAACCTTCAGTGAAAACTAGGGCATATACGCCTAAAATTGAATTCTTTCCGTATTTTAATCCTTTATCTTTTATTGGATAAATGAAAAAACATTTAAAAACATATATAATCATATTTTAGTTATTTCTATCCATTCTCGCCAATACAACAGCTACATGTTAACTGCCATTTAAAATAATATTATTTTATTATTAGAGTGGACCGTAAGATTCCCAAAAAACTCGTTGTTGCGTGTTGGGTAATCCATCGAGCATAGCATCCCCTTTAGATTCATATTAATATTTTATTCACAAATATGGATAAATATGAAAATGTCATATTCATTATTTACCTGGGGTGTTACATCCTTCCCCCCTTTTGGGAATTGCGTCCTCGCAATTTTAAAATTGGGCTTGGAAACATCCTTGAATGTCCCACATCGATAGAAGAGTTGGTAAAACAATCACTTTAAAATAAAGAAAGATAAGTACAATGGTCACCCGAGTTAACCCATACTAGGATTCCAAGTATGAAAACATGGACATGGAAGAAAAAGCAAAGGGTCATGTTCTGATGGAGAGTGATAGAAAACATGTTTAGAAGAAAGTTAACCATGTGAAAATCACAAACTTGTGATGGGTTAAACGGTATTCGATTCCCCAGTAGGAAAAGTTAATAGACAACATTTGTGTTTTAAGTTACTTTTTATTGAGGAATTTATTCAAAACGAAACATAATCACTTATCATGTTGACTTTCAACTTTCATTATATTCCTTACACAAACTCATATTTTCTCCAAAGGACGAGTATTTAGGAAGACTTGTTCAAATTAATATTATTATAATCAACTTCTAGAGAATCACCTAACCCAAAAAAAGATAACTATATACTTCTCATGTATTTATACATTAACCAAAACCAAAACCCAAAATGTTAGTACAAGATCAGATAATCCAGAAAAGGATAACAATTTATAAAAAGAAAATATATTCTTAATCTCCAAAATTTGAACAACAAAACCCAAATTTCAAAGAGGACCATTCGATAAACAATTTTCCCATAAAATTCATCAAAGTAATCCAAACTAATATTGAAACCCAAATATTTGAAGGATTTAGTCAGATAGTCTTCCAAGTTAAATCGTAACATTTATCTCCAAACAAAAACAGTTGCTCTTAATGTCTCGTATTGAAAATTAATTATCCTAATAACATATCCTCGATGATAGGTTAATCATTTCCATAGAAAACCCAAAATAAACATACTCTTGATTGCTAAAATCATCCAACTAAAAAGAATCAGTCAATCTAACCAGGGACTTCACGTAGTCTAGTGGTAGGCGATAAATACCAGTTGCACTTTGGTTGTGGGTTCGATTCCTGTAGCTTTGTCCGACGCGACGGGTTGTCACATGGTCTGTGTGTTGTCCTTTTTCCAAAACTATATAATTCCTAAAACATTCCCCAAAATGAGATAAAATCTTCAAAAATAATAATAACATATTTTAACCTCAATTTTATCTCATGCCCTTCATTTTCCATCATATCATATAATAACCAATAATTACCTCAAAAGTGAGGATCATATAAACTCTAATGGTTACCTTTATAATTATTACCTGAACTTCCACATCTATTGGTCATCTTGTACATGATGCATTACAGAACATACCAAGGTTCAAGTGGTTGATCATGACTCCTTGATAGTTGGTTTAGAACAACCACGAGTTTCCTCATTGAATCCCCCATTTTATCTAGTATCTTAATCAGAGAACCACCACAGTTTCCTTCAAACCTGTTGTCTCTTTAGTGCCTGTTAGATCCATCCATTCACTAAAAACAGAAATGTCAGTGTGAGTATATCAACAAAACTGTCATGTAATAATGAGTAAGGTAAACACTGAGATATTCTTACTCATTCACTTTATCTAAAACGAGGACTCTTTCTGAAATCCTAACCATTATGGTAATGTCACTTGTGCTTAGAGAATACCCTAACCTCTAAAGTTATCTAAACCGACCTTTGATACCAACTATAAGGCCCCACCCTTAAACCTTACTTAATATTGAATTAAATGAGTAATTCACATTGAGGATATTTTCAAGTTTAGAGTTTTAGAGAATTAGGACATAACTATTACATCTCAAAAGATTACAAAGTAGTTGCTTCTACTAAATTTCCATAAAATAAAAACCCTTCAAAAGAAACATGTATAGTTCCATGTTTTAGGTAGCATGAATTTCCCTTGATCCCATCCTTGACCCTATTCCATGCTAAGTCCTGTGAAAAACATTTCAAAAACATGGGATGAGCATAAACAGCTCAGTAAGGGATACACAAAGAATGAAAATTGTTAGTTTTTCAAAACAAAAAGTAAACCATGTATACTTTATCAAAGTAATACTTTTCACCATCATGAAGTAGTAAAAACTCTTCACTAAAAAAAATATCATTACTTACCTTTTTGTAACCAAAGGATTACCATAAAACCCATATAAAGAACACGTAACATATATAAAGGTAACTTGGGACATAAACATACTTAAGTGGAATAACCATACAGTCAACTTCCACACATATCACAAAATAGAATAGCCATATGGCCAATTTCCATACATACTTAATGGAATAGCCATACGGACGACTTCCATACGCAATGCATTGGAGGATATAACGTAACCACCTGTCCTGGTATTCACGGCACCACCCGTCATATGGTTTATCACGTAACCACCCGTCAAATGTCCACGTACCAATATAAAATCATAAAATATAAAACCAATATAAAGGAATGATAACATTTCCACATTTCAATCACAATATATCATAATAGAATCCTTTATCAAAACCATTTTCAATACCAAAATACATAAAAGACTATATGGTATTTATTTAATTTTAAAAACATTACGCCTTGTTGCGGAAGCCAAAGACCAAATAATACATGCGGCAGCGGAAAAGGTTGTTGGCACTGCGTACGTTAAAAAAACATTCCTTTTTTTCGTTTAGTAAAACACTTCGTAGAAAAATATTACTTTTGTATAAAAGTAAAAGTCAAAGGGGTTTATACACCGTATAAAAGAAAGTTGTGTATAAAATGACATATACCTCAATGAAAGGAGATTGATATGAAGTCACTTACAAAGACGATATCCTTAGTTTAAGGATAAATCAATTACATAATTATGTGTGACAAACGAATACACCAAATATAAGTGGATATTAAGTGTAAAACAATCATAGGTGATTGACACATATTCATATAACAACATATTCAAGGATTACAAGTTTATCCCAAAGAATCAAATTTGGGTTAAGAAGTTCCCTTGCAAAAATTTGACAGCCTAACGGCGTCACTTCAAAATTCAGAAAAAGAGTTGATGAGAGATAAAAAAGGGTATCTCATCACTTGGACATAAAATTTAAATCAATAATGATATATGAGAACATATCCCAACATATCAATAATTGAATTAAAAGACCCAACAAAAGAAGTCTTTTAAAAAGAGGAGGGTGAAATGTTCCATTACCGACATGGGTATCTTTCGAAACATACACCTCATGAAAGAAAGAGAATACATCATTGATGTAAGTACTCATAAACGAAAGTATATTACACAAAGAGTAGAATAATGGGAAGTAAATACACCATTCAAAGGAAATTGTGGCAAATGTAGCATAAATCTCACGGGAATAAAAGTGAGATGAAAAATCCCTTATGAAAACCCGACAGCCTAACGACGCCACTTAAAACATCCAAAATGGATTGATGAGAGAATTTAGGGTCTCTAATCATATCAACATAAAGTTTAAAGAAATATTAGTACAAAATAACATCCCCCAACATAACAAAGAGGAGCTTAAAAGAAGTGACATAAAGGAGGGTACTTAAAAAGAAAGAGACAGGTTGGCTCTCTTATGAAAATTCGGCAGCCTAACGGCGCCACTCAAAACTTTCAAAATGGATTGATGAGAGAAAATAGGGTCTCTCATAACATGAACATAAAAATTACAGTAAGAGTAATATAAAAGAACATCCCAGTAACATGAAATATGAGCTTATAAGGAATGACAATAAAGAGTGTACTTAAAAAGAAAGAGATGGGTAGGATCCCTTACCTCGGGTCCGACTTGACTCGATCGTGCTATAACGTCCTGAATAATAAACTTGAGTTAATTTCTACTTGATTAAGATACATTTTCAATTTAATTATTCCTTTTATATCAATTATTGACATGTTATAAACATTATGTAATCATTTAAGTTAATAATGTTTGTTTTGTCGATATTTGGTTCTTAAGTCAAAAGTGGACTTCTTACAATTACATGTTGTTCGTGTGGTCAATGGTTCATTATATCCAAAATGATATTCAGGATTAGGATATCATATATATCATATATATTCAGAAAATATATGTATTTATAATATTACATAATCATTTATAGGTACGAAATGAAATGCACCGTTCATGGAGACGGTAAGCCGTATGTACGCATGAACGCTACTTTCACTTTTATCTCATATTAATGGAATTAAAACTAAATGAGAGGTATGTATATTTTAATTACAGAATAATATTCATCATTTATATGTATCATTCATCATATATATCCATTATATACATGTACTTATAATAGTATATTACATTTGGAGATAAGAAATGAAATGCACCGTTCATGGAGACGGTAAGCCGTACGTACGCATGAACGCTACTTTCATTTCCATTTCATATTTTTATGGAATGGAATATTTATTATATATAGGTATATTATAATTCCATTATAACATCATATATAATAACTTTAAATCCATCCTTTATATGTCCCACATATGTCATTAACGAATCACATCACTTTGAGAGGGCGGTAGTCCGCACTTCCTAAAATGAAGATATCGCGTATACCCATAATGGAAGCCATAATGGTAAGACACAAATGAAAAATACAGTAGCTTAATTAAAACATAAACGTATTATATATCATATATAAATATATTTACATCTTAATGTCCACCTTTTAAGGTGTTAAAATAATGTTGAACAACCATCGTTTCGGGAGGCATAAATTTTCCATCCACAGAAACAGTATGTTCGTTAACCATTAGATGTAGGTGTGTGTAATTGTAGCTCAAATACTTATTATAACATCATCCTAGTATATTTAGGATACTAGAGTTGTTACAAAAGAAAAGAATAAAAAGATTTTAGGTTGTTTTAGAAGCAAAATAAAACAAACGGACTCAAAAGAAGACATTACCTTAAAATCGGGTAACTCCATTTGGTTTGAGCTCAAAGGCTTCCTTGGGAAGACTTCTGACAAAAGTGAGGCTTCAAGGAGTAACAGAGGGAAGTGTAGAGACAAAAGGGTCAGGATTGTGCCGATCCAAAGGCTTTGGGAGTGTGGGTAAGGAGGTTCAGGTGGGGGCCTTTTATAAGAGGAGAGGAGGGGCACTCTTGGAAGGTAAAGAAAAGTCAGTTTATTTTAAAATGGTATTCTGATTTAAGAGGTTAACAATTGATGTGTTTCTAGGATAAGGTGATAAGGGTTCGAAATACACTCATACAATAGGTTTTGTACATGTTTATGGGTTAGATATTAAATTATCATTCCATTTTATTTAAATCGTTAAATAATGAGGTCATCGCTGCATCATCATGATGTCATAAATAATTTAATTTATATAACGTCTAAAAATTATAATAAAAATACTATTATTTATTAAATCGTTTTATCTTTCCAATGAATATTTATAGTCAAAATTATGACTTGTATAACCACATGTAAAAATTGTTTTAGTAAAACATCTCATGTGTGTGTCACTTTTAATTTAACATTAAATAAAATGTTATTTATGTCATTTCCCAACCAATGTGGTTCCATGGGGTCCCCAAGTTGACGCATGGATTGTATTAGTCGGACATGACACATCCAATGAGGTTAGGACATGTGTCAAGTTCATTAATTATTATTAAAACATTATTTTTACCTTAAACTACACTAATTACCTCTAATCGCGATTAAAAACTTAATACGTTACTATTCACCAAAAAATTATTTTAATCCCATTGAACCACATTTTACTTCTTAATGAAAACCATGTATGTCGGATTTTTGAAATTAAAAACACAAAGGTGGAAAAATTTTCATTTAAACGGAAAATCAGTTTTTATAAGTACCACATAGTGGTTTCACTATTCATCAAAAATTGAAGTTTTTCAGAAAATTATCAAAAATTCACCCTAAACTATATTTGATATTCCAAATTAAAAAATGAAGTCTATTTTAAAAAATTCAAAACATATAATTCAGATTGATTAATTTAATAATTAATTCCCGATGTCATGACAAATAGCGTGTTTTTATGAAACAATAAGTATCAAAAGATTGACACTAATTAAGTTCGATTTCAATGTGAAAGTAATTCCAACGACCACTATTGGATTCAATGGTAAAAATATATTATAATTTCACTTTAAAACCAATTAAAAATATAATTTAATCATATAAATAAATTATATTAAAAAGTGGTTTTGAATTAAAATAAAACATTTTACATTATTCATTAAAAAAATGAACTTTATCGGAAAGATACAAAAAATTTACACAAAGTAAATTTTGATGTCCCGATTCTAAAGATGAGTTTTATTTGGTCCAATAGAATGTATAAGAGTGAAAAAAACTATATTTAATGACGGTTCACCATCAAAAGGCGATAAGTGAACCTTTAGTGAAAACTAGGGCATATACGCCTAAAATTGAATTCTTTACGTATTTTAAGCAATTATCTTTTATTGGATAAATGTAAAAACATTTAAAAACATATATAATCATATTTTAGTTATTTATATCCTTTCCCGCCAATACAATGGCATCATTTTAACTGCCATTTAAAATAATATTATCTTATTATTAGAGTGCAACGTAAGATTCCAAAGAAAGTCGTTGTTGCGTGTTGGGTACGCCATCGAGCATAGTGTCCCCTTTAAAGTCATATTAATATTTTATTCACAAATATGGATAAATATGAAAATGTCATATTATTTATTTACCTGGGGTGTTACAATAGGTGTGGGTGTGGAGGTAGAGGTGGGGGCCTTTTATAAGAGGAGAGGAGGGGCACTCATGGAAAGTTATAAAATGTTACTTTATATTAAAATGTGTTTCGGATTTTAAAGGTCCCACATTGATATATTTCAAGGATAAGGTTATAAGGGTTTGAAATATAATCATCCAATACGACTTTGACAAGTGTAAGTCTTATATTTTACATTATCTATCCATTTTATTTAAATTGTTAATTAATGATGTAATTGTTGTATCATCATGGTGTCATAAATAAATTACATTATTTAATGTCTAAAAATTATAAAAAAATACTATGATTTATCAAATATTTTTTTAATTCCAATTAATTTTTATAGTGTAAGAGATCATTTACACAGACAAAACTAAAAATGATTTACTCGGGATACACATTCTTTAGTGATATTCTCTTTTCTTTAAAAATAAACTGATAAATTGTCACTTTCACCCAAAAGTGATTTCATGAGGACTCTATGTTTGGCACAAGGCATACCATGGTCGTCCATGACACAACCAGTAGCATTAAGTCACATGTTGGGGTTGTTTTTAATTATTATTATATCATTTTATTATCCTTAACTACCAGATTACTAATTAATCATGATAATTAAAGATAATTACTGTCGTTAATATTCATAATTTCCATAAAAAAAGATTCTTAATTAAATAATTTGGGACATCTGATTCCAAATATGGAATCCATTTTACCAAATTACAAATATAATAATTGAATCAATTAATTAAAAAATAATTCTCTTTGTCAAAACAAATAGCGGGTTTTTTTGAAACAATATCTATGAAAAGTTTGGCACTTGTTTATGCCCAATTACAAGGTGAAATTAATTCTAATGACCACCAATGGATTAAATGGTAAAAATATATGCAATTTTCACTTTAAAACTAATTAAAAAAATAATCTACACATATAATTAAATTAGATGAAAATGCAGTTTTGATGTAAAATGCAGTATTTTTTAGTATTCATTAAAAAAAATGAACATTGTCAGAAACATACCAAAAATTAACCCTAGATAAATTTTAATGTCCCAATCATAAAGGATAAGTTTATTTTGACAAATAGTGCTTATAAAATTGTCAAAAGTTTGATTTAAAAATGGTTTTCCATCAAAAGGCAGTAAAACAATATTTTAAAAATATTAGTGTATTACATGCTTAAGATTGGATTTATTCTCATTTTAAGCCTCCAAAAAACTATCTAATTCATAAATAGGCATAGATAAGAATATCTATTATTCATTACTTACTTGGGATGTTACATCCTTCCCCCCTTTAGAAAATTTCATCCCCACAATTTATTTACTTATCGAATAAGTGGAGGTATTTATCCCTCATTGCATTTTCAAATTCTCATGTTGAATCTTAAATCATGTGGTTCTTTCACAAAACCTTTACTTGATGAATCACCTTATTCCACAAAACTTTCTCGCTGTGGTCAAGAATCTGGACTAGTTGATCCTCATAAGATAGGTTCTTCTCCAACTAAACTACCTATGGACTCAAAACATGAGATGGATCTGGAATTTACTTCCTTAACATTGAAACATGAAATACATTTTGTACCTGAGATAAACTCAGAGGTAAAGCCACTTAGTATACAACTGATCCAAATATCTCCATAATTTCATATGGTTCAATGAACCTTGGACTCATCTTTACTTTCTTACCAAATTGCATCACACTTTTCCATGGTGAAACATTGAGAAAAACATGATCACCTACCTCAAAAGAGAGATCCTTCCTCCTGTTGTCCGCATAACTCTTCTGCCTGCTCTTTGTTGTTCTCATGTGTTTCTATATTAGCTGAACTTTTTCCTCCAACATATCTACAAATTCTGGTCCCATAAACATCCTTTCACACACTTAATCATAAAAAGATGCAGTTCGACACCGCTTCCTATATAATGCTTCAAATGGAGCCATCTGTATACTGGAATGAAAACTGTTATAATAAAAATACTCAACCAAAAAAAGATGTTGGTCCCAACTTCCCTGATAATCAATCGAACAAGCATGTAGCATATCCTCCAATATCTTAATCGTTCGTTCTAACTTCCCATATGATTGAGGATTAAAAGCTGTACTAAAATTTAATTCAGTACCCAACGACTTGTGAAGGCCTTTCCAAAAGTTAGAAGTGAACCTGGGATCACGGTCAGATAAAATAGAGAGAGGAACTCTATGTAACCTAACTATCTCTTTAAGATACAAACTGGAAAGTTGATCTAGGGAAAAAGTATCTCGTATAGCAAGTAAATGAGCATATTTAGTCAAGCGATCTATAATAACCTAGATTGCATTATTACCTCGAGGTGTCTTCGTTAATCCCACAATGAAGTCCATGGATATATTCTCTAATTTCCACTCTGGAACTGGTAAAGGATGAAGAATCCATTTCGGTAACTACCACTCTGCTTTAACCTGTTGACAAGTCAAACACTTCATAGTAAAATCAGCAATAACTCTTTTCATTCCATCCCACTAGTAGTACTCTCGAAGATCTCTATACATCTTAGTACTGCCAGGATGAACTGAAAACTGAGAACTATGACCTTCACACAACCAATCTCTCTTCAACTATGAATCACAAGGTGCACACAATCTCTTCTGAAATCTCAAAACATAATCATTATCAATGTTGAATTCCGGAAACTTACCATTCTGAACCAGGCCTACCTTTTTTTGCAACTAATTGTCTTGCTTCTATGGTTGCTTAATTCTATCTGATAGAGAATATTTGAATGATACCTGAAACAATACCGAAGGACATCCTGTACCAACAAATTCTATGCCAATTTTTATCAAATCCTTAAACAAATTATCACGTTCCAAACACAACATTGTTAATGAAGAATTACTTTTTCGACTAAAAGCATCAGCCACTTTATTTTCTTTTCCTGGATGATAATGAATTGTACAATCATAATACATGATTAATTCTATCCATCTCATCTGTCTCATGTTCAGTTCTTTCTGAGTTAAAATATACATTAAACTTCTGTGATCAGTATATATTTCACATTTTACTCCATACAAATGATGCCTCCAAATTTTTAAAGATAAAAGAACAAAAGATAATTCCAAGTCATGTGTTTGGAAATTTACCTCATGAGTTTTCAACTGACGTGAAGCATAAGAAATTACCTGATCATTCTGCATTAGGACGCAACCAAGTCCATTCAATGAAGAATCACCGTATATACTAAACTCCCCATTCATGGAAGGTAGTTCCAAAACTGTAGAATTCACCAATCTTCTTTTCAGTTCCTGAAAACATTCATCACATTCTTTTTTCCAGATAATCTTAACACCATTCCGAGTTAGCTTAGTCATTGGACAAGATAACTGTGATAAATTTCAAAAAAAACTTCGGTAATAGCATGCCAAACCAAGAAAACTACGAATTTTAGTTACACTTGTGGGTCTTGGCCATTATTCAAAAACCATTGTTTTTGCAGGATCAATAGTTATCCCATATTTAGAAACAATTTGAACAAAGAAATAAATTTGTTGTAACCAAAACTCACACTTTCTGAATTTCCCATACAATTTCTTTTCTTTTAAGGTTTGAAAAATAACCCTTAAATGCCTTTCATTCTCCTCTTTACTTTCAGAAAACACCATAATATCATCAATGAAAACAACCACAAACATATCCATGAACTCATGGAAAATTCCATTCATAAGGTCCCTGAATATAGTAGGTGCATTGGTTATCCAAAAAGGCATAAATACAAATTCATAATGGCCATATCTTGTACGAAACACATACATGAGAATATCTACATCGTTTACCTTCAATTGATGGTACCCCAATCTCAGGTCAATCTTCGAAAAAAAACTGATCTCCCTGGAGCTGATCAAAAAAATCATCGATATGAGGTAAAGGATATTTATTCATAATAGTGATGTTATTAAAGGCTCTATAATCAATGAAAAGACTCATTGAATGATATTTCTTTTTAACAAATAAGACAGGAGCACCCCATGGCGATGTGCTAGGACTAATGAAACCTTTCTCTAATAAATCTTTCAATTTCTCCTTCAACTCTAAAAGTTCAATTTGATCCATTCTATAAGGGGGTTTTGAAATTGGATTTGACTCAGGAACTAAGTCAATAGTAAATTCAACATCCCGATCTCATATTATTCCAGGCAAATCATCAGGAAAAACATCAGGATACACATTTACCACTGGCACATCATTAATCTGAATAGTTCCATTGTTTTCATCAATATGTGCAAGGTAACATTCATTTCCATCTATTATAAGTTTCTCAGCCTATTGATATGTTATCAATAGTAAGGTTTCATTCTTGTACACAAACTGAATGTCTTTCAGAAAAAAAAACGTCCTTAGCTCTACAGTCAATTTTAGCATGGTAAATAGAGAGCCAATCCATACCCAGGATAACATCAAACTCTACTAGAGGTAAAAAAATAAGGTTGAAAGTAGGTTCATTCCACGGATAAGGATAGGAAAATTCGTATAAATTAATTTTGCCTCAATATTTCTCCCAGGTGTTTTTACCACAAGTTCAGGAGTCATTTCTTGAGATGGTATTCCCAATTTACGAGAAACGTTTTCAAAGATGAATGAATGGGTAGATCCTGAATCAAAAAACACATTGGCATAATATGTAAAAACAATGTACCTGATACCACTTCATTTGATGGCCAAACATCTACTGAAGTAGTTGCAAAGGATTTCACCCCACCTTTCCACTTGTAGTCTAACTGCTTCCCATCACTCGAGCTCTTTTTCGGACACTCGTTTTCATAGTGACCCATCTCATTGCACTTAAAACATTTCACTAATTGTAAATCAAATTTGGTCTTACCATGACCTTGATATTTTTATGTGCAATCATGAGCCTTCTGTCCCATCTTACCACATCGGTAGCACTTTCCAGAATTCAAAAGACATTCCCCAACATTCCTTTTAAAACATTTATCACAGACTGGAAAATTATTTTTCTTACCATTAGAACTTTTTGAATAATTATTCACTTTCTCCAGCCACCTTGGTCTCTTCTTCTGTTGGTTGTTATAGAACACTTGATCATCAGAAAACTCCATTTCCACCATCTCATCACATCGAACAAGCTTTTCATAACTTTTGAACTCACGAGAAGCCAATGCCCATCTAAATTTTGGTTTTAATTCTGAGTAAAAACGATTGATTTTACTATCAAGATCTCAAATAATATTTGGAGAATACCTTGCCAATGGAGTGAACATTTCTTCATTAACAGACATTGAGTCTTCCTCTTGCCACAATTCCACGAATTGTTTTTCCATCCTAAGTCGAACAGCCTTAGGAGAATACTTCTCAAGAAACACACCTTTGAATTTATCCCAGTCGAGAGCCTCAATCTCATCAGCGTCGCTGATATTTTTAACCATCGACCACCACTGATATGCTTCACCCTCCAAAAGGTATATATCAAGACTAACATTTTGATTGTCTGAACACCCCATGACATATAAATTCTTCTCCAGTGCTTTGATTCACCCTTCAGCTAGCACATGGTCTGTTGATCCTCTGAATGATGGGGGGTGTTGCCTCATGAAATGTTCCACCACTGAAATGTTCCTCTACGGTTGATCTTGCTGATCTCGTGCATGGATACCACCACTATTTATCACATGAGACAATTCTCCTATTACTACAAAAAAACATTTTAGTTCCAATTCCGACCATCTTGGGATGCTGATTCAGAAGGTCATTTCCTTATGTATGCCTTCCTAGCAGTACTTCCCTATTTCCTCTATGGAAAACCATTCTGAACAAACATATCTTAGATGAAAAAACATAGTAATATTAAAATTCTATATCATATCAATTTGACTATAAAAAATATTTTTGGATAATCATTTAATAGAATTATAACTCGTAACGTTATCTAAACCGACCTCTGATACCAATTATAAGGCCTCGTGCATTAAACATTACTTAATCTTGACGTATTACAGAATTTCACAATGAAGATATTTTTAGGTTTATAGTTTTAGAGAATTAGATCATAAATCAATCATAACATTCCACATTTAAACAAGGTGATTACATGAAAGACAAATATTCACTTTTCCCATCAAAGGAAACATATTTAAAACAAAATTTGGATTCTTTCATGACACTTACTTGATACTATGATCACATCATATTCCTTTCCCTTGACATGTGAAAAACATTTCAAAAAAATAGGATTAACATAAAGAGCTCAGTAAGGAATATAAAAGTACAAAATGAAAACATTAGTCCTTGTATGAAAAAATAATTTACTCTTAAAACATAAGCATTTTAACATAACTCATCAAATCATGAATAAATCATAGAAATCATAAGACATAATGGTAACTTGAGGCATTCAAAACATTCTTACGTAGGGAGTAACCCTCTTGGTTACGTTTGGAATACCCATCACAGTATATTCCTTAAATCTCTTCGGAGAAAAATTAATGTTTAACCCCTTCATGTAACCCAATGCATTGGAGAGCTATATCGGGCTCACCCGCCCATAGTTTATCACAGAACCACCCATCTTTATAAACAATTTCCAAGAACCATAACATAATCGTATCAATTAAAATATGCATAAATGAAACATATCATTTCCACATTTCAATCACAAGATATCAATAGAAAACATTGATATAAAAACATTATCAAAACCATTTTCAATACCAAAATAAAAGAAATGTATAACATGGTATTTATTTTCCATTTTTAAAAAAGGTTATGGATTGTAGAGGAAGCCGAAACTCAAATAATGGTCACGACGGTGAAAGAAGTCTTTGTCACTGCATAAGTACGACAAAAAAATTCCTTTTTTGATTCGTAAAAATCTTCGTATAAAGAGAGATTCCATTTGAATAGACATAATAGTCAAAGGGGTTTATACACTGTATAAAAGAATTTTGTGTATAAAAAAAATATCCCTCAATGAAAGGATATTGAGATGAAGTCCCATACCTCATATCCGACATGACTAAATCGTTCTTTAATCTCTTGTAGAATATACGTGAGTTAATTTATACTTTCATAAAAACCTTTTCCAAGTTCATTATTCATTTTATACCACTTATTAGCATGTTATTAACACTATGTAATAATTTAAGTTAATAATGGTCATTTTGTCGATCATTGGTACTTGAGTAAAAAATAAACTCTTTATAATTACAAGTTGTTCATGTGGTAAAATATCCATTATATCAAGAATTATATCAATGATGTAGATATCATATACGTTTAATATATATCTAGTATATACATGTATTCATAGTATTATATAACATTTAGAGGTAAGAAATGAAATGCATTGTTCATGGAGACGGTAAGCCGTACGAACACATTAACGCTACTTTCATTTCTATTTTGTACTTAGGAATGAAATCATAATGATATAGAGGTGTATTATAATTCCAGTAAAATATCATATATAAAATCATAACTCCATCCTTTATACGTCCCACATATGGCATTAACGAATCAAATCACTTTGAGGGGGCGGTAGTCCGCACTTCCTAAAATAAAGATATCAAGTTTACCCATAATGGAAACCATAAAGGTATGAAATAAATGAAAAATACAAATTCCTAAAGAAAACATAAACATATTATATATCATATATAAATATAGTGACATCTTAATGGCCACCTTTGAAGGTGTTAGAAGACTATTGAACAATCATCGTTTCGTGAGGCATAAATTCTCCATCCACAGAAACAGTATTGTTTTTAACCATTAAATGTAGGTGTGCGTAAGTGTAGCTCAAATAATTCTTATAAAAATATCCTAGTATATTTAATATACTGGTGTTGTTAAAAAATAAATTAATAAAAAGAGTTTAGGGGGTTGGAGAGGAAAAATAAAACAAAAGAACACAAGTGAAGACATTACCATTAAATCTGGTAACTCTTCTTGGTTTGAACCAAAATGGTTTATTGAAGAGATTTATGCCTTAGGTAAGGATTATAGGATGAAGAGAGGTATGTGGAGAGATAAAATGATTAGATTTTGGCCGAACCAATGTCTTGAGAAGTGTGGGTATGGAGGTAGAGGTGGGGGCCTTTTATAAGTGGAGAGGTGGGGCACTCATGGAAAGTTATAAAATTTTACTTTATATTAAAATAAGATTCGGATTTTAAAGGTCCCACATTGATATAATTCTAGGTTAAGGTGATAAGGGTTCGAAATATACTAATCCAATAGGTCTTTTACATGATTATGTCTTAAATTTTACATTATCCTTCCATTTTATTTAAATAATTAATTATTGAGGTAATCGTTGCATCATCATGGTGTCATAAATAAATTAATTTATTTAATGTCTAAAAATTATAAAAAAATACTATGTTGTAGGAAATATTTTTATATTTCCAATGAATATTTATAGTCTATGAGATCATTTACAAAGATAAAACTAAAATTTTTTACTCGGGTGATACATTCTTTTGTGATATTCTCCTTTCATTAAAAATAAAATGATAAAGTGTCACCTTCACCCAAAAGTGATCCCATGGGGTCCCTAGGTTTGGAATAAGGCATCCCATGGCCGGCCATGACACAAACTGTATCATTAGGACACATTTTGGGGTCATTTTTTATTATTATGAGATCATTTTCTTATCCTTAACTACCCGATTACTAATTAATCATGATAATTAAAGATATTTATCGTCGTTACTATTCATAATGTCCATAAACAAAAGAGTCTTCATTAAATAATTTGGACCTTATGATTCCAAATATGGAATCCATTTTACCAAATTCTAAACCATGAAATTGAAATAATAAATTGAAAAATAATTCCCTATGTCAAAACAAATAGCGGGTTTTTTTGAAACAATATCTATGAAATATTTGGCACTTGTTTATTCCCAATTCCAAAGTGAAATTATTTATAATTACCACCATAGGATTAAATGGTAAAAATATATTCTATTTACACTTTAAAACTAATTAAAAGCTTATCTAACAATATAATTAAATTATATGAAAAAACATTTTTTAGGTAAAATGCAGTATTTTTAACTATTCATTAAAAAATGAACATTGTGAGAAAAATACAAAAAATTAACCCAAGGTAAATTTAAATGTCCCAATCATAAAGTATAAGTTTATTTTGACAAATAGAGCTTATAAAATTATCAAAAAGTTGATTTAAAAATGGTTTTCCATCAAAAGGCAATAAAACAATATTTAAAAAATATAACTTTATTCCATGATTAAGATTGGATTTATTCTCATTTTAAACCACCAAAACACTATCTAATTATTAAATATACATAGATAATAATATATATTATTCATTAATTACATGGGATGTTACAAACGGTCACTAAAAAATGATGATTTTATGTTTTTTTAAGGATTTGTAACATCGAAAAACTAATTTAGAATACTAAAAAACATTTCTTAATTAACACTCTAATTCCAACATCAATTTAAATATCTCGCACGTAATACACATCATTAAATCATGTACATAACAAAATTTTCAATCGGTGTGATATACAATAAGGAATGGAGAAAATAATCAAAATTATATGTCATCATGGTAGATATCATATTAATAGAAGACAACATAAACATGGGAGAAATATCATATCAACGTGAGTAATAATAATAATAAATTAGATAATATAAATAGATGTTACATAGGAATATAAATTTATAAAAATAGACATGCATGTATAATATCATTAACTTTCATTAGAAAAATTTATCATATATCATGAATAATAAGACTATAAGATAATAATACCTAAAATCATTCAAAAATAGCACAAACATCATTATATATAACATTAAATTCATGATTCAAACCATTATTTCCCATGATTATAAGAAACTAAAATATAATCCCAGATACCATTCTCATTAGAAAAAAAATCAACCAATTAGTTTGAGGATGACATAGTACACCACCCGTTATTCATCCCTCCATACCGAATAAACAACAAAGTCATTCAATCATCTGATCATAAATAATCCATGGAAATAAATTGGGATCCATAAAATATTTAATTAATAATTATTCACCACTTATAATGTACCAATAGAAATAATATTGTGTTTAACAAACATTAAATGATATTAATTAATCATTTATATAGTAAATAATAATTTTAAATAAAAATCACTTTCAAAACATTTCAAAATTGTAAAAACATTTACACCATCCATTAAACCAAATAATACTAAAAAAATAGATTAAAAATAATGAAATATTAAATGAAAAATAAATGGTGAAACGTGACATATAACTCTATTAGATATATATATATATATATTTAAATATAGGGATGAAAATGAAAAAAATACCAAAACAACAATTCTAAAAAATCTTTTTTTATTCTTTTCTTTAAAAATCATTCTTAAATGTCTATTTTATAAAGCCTCATTTTTAAAAAAAATTAATTTTTTTTGTTTATTTCAATTAAACACATTTTAACCCATATATAGAAGACTAAAAATCATATAAAATGTCAAACATATTAATATAATGAACATAGATGAATGATGTTTTATGAGGTAATCATATACCTCAAAGGACAAAGGTTGAGCTAACAAATTTGTTTACATTACACTCTACGTCAGTTAATTTGATTTAATATATAATATCATAAAACTAAAGATTAAAAATACCAATTTAAAATACTTACTCACACTTATACCCATTTACAATCATTATTTTTAATTATTCTCAATATATATATATATATATATATATATTTCTTGTCTATTCTCAAAATTGGTTGTCATTAATATTTATTGTTTGATACTAAATAATAAACATGGCTTTGTTATTAAATATTCTATAAAATGTAATCATTACTAAATCATTAAATTCAATCAAATTAATTATTAAATATTATTTATAATTTTGTAATATCATTCTTTGGGATTATTGGATAAAATATTTAATGTTTAAATATAAGATAATCCTATTTTGATTATTTTTAACTGTTGAATATTGTAACCATATTTAATAATTTAAAAATTATTTATATCTTTATAGGGAAAAAATTCATAATTTATATATTTATATCATATACTATCATTAATTACGTTTTCACAATCCTATATGATGTTATTTTATATCATTGTTCAATTGTGTGGTTAAACCAACCCATGCATTAGGGAAATGTAATTTATGGATGATTGTTATTTTGATGGTGGTTTATTTTTTAACAATTAAATTATTATAATTGAATGAAATATTTATTTATATAATTTTTATATTTAAATTAATATTTTATATAACTTTACTAAATAATAAATAATGTACGCCAAAAGGTATCGTAATTTATATAGGGCATAGTCTACACAACCCACTGTTAGCATTTGCATTTCCCAATAAATGGATGGAAGTGAATGAATATAATAATTTTTATTTCGTATCAATAATTTCAAAATATAAACATTTTTTATTCTTCAATTTCATCTTTATACCCTTTGATGTTTTCTAATGATTAAAAATTTAATGATGTCACTTTATGGAGGTGGTAGTTCGCACAACCCACAATTGACACTATTTTATTTTTCTAATTTGATAGAATTGATTGAATAATATATTTAAATTAATATATAAAATCCCAAATAGGCTAAATATAATATTTTTTCTATTTTAAATGGCCATTAGTAGGTTTTGAAGATATATATTGTGAAAATGAGGATAATGATTAGGATGTTCTCACTTTAGTACCATGACATTTATCATGAATAAATTAGTTGAAATGAAGAGATTAACGTAAAATTTATTGACCCTTAGATTTATGAAATTCATTAAAAATATAGTAGAGGAAAAATTTTATGTGTTTTAAGTATATCTTTAACGTATTTTAAAGAATATAGAGGGTAGAAGCCTTCTACTATTATGTTATAAGAAGAGTGTATTTTTTGAATACCCTTAGCTTTTAATTGATATAATTAAAATATAAAAGGTAAAATGTATCCAAAAATGTATTTTTGGATGTGATTGTATTGATATATAATCATATATGTATGTAAAACATGTTTTAGTCATATATTAAGTCAGTTAATATTATATTTAAAGGCTTTTTATTTTATGATTTTATTAGTTAAATCATAATTACCAAAAGAACATATTAATTATTTCGCATTCTAGAAAACTCATTTTTCATTTTTTGCGTGTGATGGTAATGAATGTAATATCTATTTTAACGAATTAAATCCATAAATAATAGAGAATTATATTTTAAAATTTATCATTTTACATATTGAAAATATATTTTTCCTTGAGAAATGATATTTAACAGTTCTGTGTTATTAATCACATTTAGCATTAATTATCGATTAAATGTGTTCCAAAATAATTATATAATTTTATATAAATAATTTTATATTAATTATTTAATATATATTAATTTAATATATATAATTAAATTACATGTTTTTAATAAAAAAATATTGAAAATAATAGTTTCACAACTAGATTAGAATTATCATTAATATTAGCAAAAAACCATTGATTAAAAAAATGTAATTTTATTTGATAATTTAATATTAATGATTTAAAATATGGTGCCCATTTTTTTAAATAAAATTTGAATTTGTAAAAATTTGAATTTTATAAATTTGATCTTATAATGTTTTAAAACCATTTAAAAAATATTATTTTTTAGGATTACAATTTCTTTGTCGGATAGAATATTAGCATGTTAAAAATTCATTATATAATCTAGTATATTATAGAGAATGTATTTTTATTTTATTAAAATAAATACAATACACAATATTAAAAAAATATAAATTTTTTTATAAAAGGATCAAAAAAATATTTAGTTGGAATATAATACTTATATACATAAAATTTCATTCACATGTTTTCTAAATTTAATATTTCTTTTTTAAAATAAATTTATTACAGCATATATGATTATTTGACAAATTAATGATTTTTTATATGTTCTTATATTTTTTATCAATATTGTTAATATGCGTAGTTTTTTGTAAGAAATAATGTATTAAACTATTCACAAATATACAATTATTATGAAAAATATAAAAAAATCATTATATAGTTATATTAAAATGATAATTTTTAAAATTAATTTCATTTCAACCAGCTTAAATTCCTAAATTTATTAATTCATATTTTAAATAAGAAGAAGAAAATAATTTTTTAAAATTAATATTTATTTTAATTAAATTTCCATGATATATATTGGGTAATGCATATGGGATAAATAATTTGTTACATTAATAAATAAATTATTAGAAACACTAAAATCAAGCTTCATATCCATGAGGATCAATAAAAAATATCGAATCATAAGGTAATCTTGAGTGAAAGTCAACTCTGATAAATCTTAAGATATAGACCATGTGAAAATTTATACATGATTTAATTTCCCTCATATATGATTTTAATCATACTGTAATTTAACATGCTTATATTTTTCTTCTCCTAGAACAAAACACATAAAATATACATCTGTAACATTATTAGAATAATGATTATCTTAAGGTGAATTTTTATTCTCTTTTTAATTTTCCCATTATAGATTGTGTATTATACATTCTTCCTTTTAAAACTGTTAAATTGATATATATATTATAATGGTCATTTTACTAATATATCACAGTTTCATTTTATGTTTTTATTGTGTATATTATAATTTATTAACATAACATATACTTGGGGTAAATATATAGTAAATCATCTTTTTGATACATGAGATACCTCTAAAATACAAATATATTAATCTATAAGGACTAACATGAAAAACAAAATAATTCCCCATCCATCTAAATTGACCAAAACATATCATTATCATAACATAAATAAATTCCAAATAATACAGGATATTGAAAACACATGGTTGAATCACATACCCATGAACTCTAATCCAATCCATTATTCATAAAAAATAGTTTTACTATAAAATGGATTCACCCATTAAAACAATATTCCATCAATCACATGTCCCAGTATGGAAATAGAACAATTCTATATCAACTCTTACAATCCAAATACCAATATAAAATATCATGGAATCTATTGCAATGACACCCTTGATGATATGAAATGGTGAAATTTTATGAAAATTGATCCATATTATTATGATTATTTAAATAATAATCCACCTAGGTAACACATAACAACTACATGAAGGGTATGATAATTTTTTGAGAATCACTAGTCCTATAACTACAACATATATACACATGATAGAGAAATTATGTCAAAAATTAATTATAATGAATGCTAAAATTTGAAGTTATATTTGTCTAAAAGTTAATTTTTTAATGAATTTTATAATTAATTATTTATGTGAAAATTAATATAAACATTTCCTTGGTTCTATATATAATATTTTATCCAATAAATATTGTTCTCAATTATTTTTCTAAAACAACAGTTATCTATACACACCACCATAAAAAGCATCAGATAATGTTATACTAATGCATTATTGGTGTATATTTTTATAATAGAATTACTGTAGTTTAAATTTGAAATCCCATGAAGTATTAATATTTAGAACACGTACATGAATCATGAAATATAGTGATTGGAGTTTCCACTCCATTTAATAATCAATGTGAGAATGAAAAAAATTTAATTAAAAAAAAAGAAATTTAATGATCATTTTATAACCATCTATTTGGATGAACTAAAATGATGATATCAACTATGTAAGATCATAGATCAGTAGGTATCATGATTTATAAATTTATTAACATATATAATAACCAATGTATCCACTATAATGGAATCTAATTTCCTATTAAATGATATAACAAAATAAGTTGATGGAAAATTACCTATATGAGATTACATCACCAAAATGTTAAATGTCAATTGGTAATGAAATCCCCCAAAATTTCATTCTATTTTCATTGAGGAAATTACAAACGCTTTAAAAAAAGGAACATTATTGTTGTATTTCAGCTACTCATACATTAAACATTAAGATACAACTTCAACTTCCGATCTCCATATCCATATCTAAAATAAATGAAAGTGAAATTCATAATACTTATTTTTCATACTGGAATTAACTACAATTAAATAATTACAGAAATCATGATGAACCAACCCATTCACTGATAATTTATTAAAGGGACTCCATATAAAAAAACACATGTTTTCAATCACCATTTCAACGCCCATGAAAAAAAATCCCTATAGTTTTCACACCCCCATCATACAACCACCTATGTATCCCATTACTATAAAACCTCTACATAATATAATAAATTGTGACTAACTATTTTATTGATCCTAGTAAATCCAATTATCGATTTCTCTATTTGTAGATGAATTTGTGTAAACACTCTATCATTATTAACAGATCTATTAAATCTCTTTGAAAATATCAAATAGACTACATACAAAATCCATCAACCACCATATCCTGTTTACAAAAAAATTAGGTGATGACAATATAGTTATCTTAACAGTTATGCCTCCAAAATTATTAAAACATATTCAAATAAAACTTATTGAATATATATATTACTATTTTGATTTTTTATGACAAAAAATATCCCATTATAAAGTTATTTCTTTAGTAGGATCAATGAAATTACAACCATCATAATATAAGGATCATGAGTTGAATAGTTATAAATAAGATGATATAGCTATTGAATAACACTAAATGTTAATAATATGATAAAATTTTACTCTATTTACATAATTACTAGATTCAAAAACTACTCCATTTAAAATAAATAAATTTTATTCAAAACAACCCCGAAGAACGTTGATAAAAAAATTTCATGCTCCTCAAACACCATGTGATACATATTTTCAATATGAATAATTAATATTTATTATATTAAGTTATCAAATAATACATAATTTATTATTATTTAAAATTTATGTTAAAATATCATTAGTATTGAAATTAAATATTACCAAAGTGATTAATTTTGAATGTTATAATTTCATCATTTGACAGGATTGTTTATGATTTTGTTTTCGTTGATAATATATTATCCTAAATATGTATATAACCATAAAAATTTTCATATCATATAGTTATTCATAAAATATTCATGTATTATTACTTTTTCCATGTCATTGGTACTTATTATAAATGACTATGCGTTTTGAAGATATTCAGGCCTTTTTTCCTTCATTAAAAAATCTATTTTATTCAATATCCATTTTTTATCAAAAAAAATCAGTCGATGTTTTTAAATTAAATATTAGGATCAATTTGAATTAAAATTATTTTGAAATTGTTTTCTTATCTATGAATTATTTTAATTTATTTTCAAATATTACATTATATTGTTTTATAATTATTTTCAATAAATTTTTTTTAAATTTTTTTATGATTTAAACGGTGTATTTCTATTAGGGAAAAAATTATCTTGAAATATTTTAAATAATCATTAAAAAATGTTTTTCTTATAATATGAAATTTACTTGTGTATTCTATTCTTTAATGGGGATATGATCCAAAATTACCATTCATATTTCTTTGAATGATTTATCATTTGGTATGATTATATTTATGAAACCCTATACTATTTCATATGTTATATAATGAAAAAATACTTTTGAAGTGAAATTATTATTATTTTGATATTCTCTGATGAAGGTATTATAAATCATGTATCTTTTCAATCAGTTATGATATGATGAAAATTTTATTACACCGAATTATTTATTTTTTTATGATATTATTAATCATTATGATACTGTGGAGAAACTAAATATAACTTCTATTATGCGATAAATGAGACCTATATCATTCTCTAATTAATTTGGTAAATATAAATTCCATTCAAATTTATAGTGGACATGAGTTTTCATCCCAAGCTTAAAATTTAGTGTACATTAGTGGTCAACCAAATTCCAATAAAGTGGGTACACTGTTTGTTATCTAAAGCCTAATGAATGTACACTGGTGGTATTAACAATCATAACATATTATCAATGATTAACAAGTAATCGTTGACATATGTTTATCTACGCTTATGTGTATACCACGAATCAATGTTTAATACTTATATTATGCTCCCATGGATGATGTTTCAGATTAACTTATTATGTTGGTCTTATGTAGTACTATTCATTATTCTATGACACATAATTATGATCTTTGATTTGAAAGGTATGGTTTTAAAATTTTATGATCCTATCCACATACCATTATGATCATGTTATTCATATATAACTCCAAGTTTTACCCTTAAGGACCATCTGATCTCACCATTTCCAATTAATCATTTCACTAAGTTATGAATAAATATTATAATTATGTTATTTTTTTATTATTTCTACATGTGATGATGTTTATGTGATATTTTGAAGATCTTTTATTGATTACGAATACTATTCGTACATGTTTCCAAAGAAACTAAATGATTATGGTCATCTCCTATGTATTTTTTGTAAAGAAATTGATATTCCTAAAAAATGATGCAATATCCATGTATGATAGTCCTAGGATTTTATATATTATACCATGGTAATATATTAGTGATTCCTTGAAAATATGGTTATGAAAACTATAATTATATTCATTCAGACATGTCTATGGTTATGTATTTTATTTACCAATGTATCGGAAAATTTCCTCAAATTTTTGTAATGGTTAGTGCTAGTGGTTTTCAATAAATTACTTCACTTTTTTGATTTAATATGTGGATATGGATCTGAAATATTTATACCTAGTGGTTAAAATCCTGATAACACCATAATAAAATCAAATTGATAGGCGTCTAGGGCATGAAAAGAGGACTTGATAAACACTTGAGTTGACACTACCAGGGGATATGGTTTAGAAATAGATAAACACATTTTAATGACTTGAACCCAGTTAGAAGGATCTTGTGAATTATTTTATTAAATTTTCATGATTATAAGAATGTTATATCTCGATGTACAAGGTAGTTTAGGAATTTTTGGAAAACCATATACATACTTAATTTCAACATTATAGCTTGAAGTGAAATACAATATAACATATCTATTAGTAACTCTCATAAATATAACTTTATCTATGTAAGTCATTCATAATACACAGATACATATATATATATCACTTTTTATTATAAAACATAATAATGTGGTGATCTTATATTCTCTGCGATGGTAAATAATAAAGTAGAAGTAATCGTAAACATATACACTGAGCATGACGAATAAATTGAATAATGTTCTGCTAAAAAACATTACCATAATATATGAGGAAGAAAAACTGATTAGAAAATTCTACGAAATATTACCACGGATATTCAAATAGTTGAATAATAAAATAGAATATCAATATACAGTTTCATTATTAGGGAATTCATAATCTCATACACCAAAATAATTATGTCAAGTCCTTGTGCCAAGACTATAAATTAATAGGTAAAAACCCAAAGTAGTTTGTCTGATGAGACCTAATGATGCACTGAGGGGATATTATTGGCTAAAACCATAACCAAATAATTAAAATAAATTCCACATATTAATGGGGATAAACATAAAAAACATATACATTCATACTGAATCATACATTAGGAATTTAAATTAACTTTCCCCAATCATCAATAATATACACTCACCATTTAGTTTAATATGATGAATTGTTTCTATAATACACTACCACCATAAAACCTATCATAAACCATTCCATAAAATAAGATGGATTTTATTATAAATCTTAAACCCAATCTAAACATAATAATCAACACGGGTGTTGAAATAGTTTAAAATACTCTTATAAAATCACCGAGTAATTCTTGAGATAAATACTCTTTTACTATGAAAATAAGAGTTCTATTAGAAAAATCATTTTTAAAAACCCATAGTGAATAAAGGTAGTTTTTTTCATAAAATTTGATTAATTTTAGAAAAATAATTGTTTCTAAAAACACATTATATAGTGACCTTGAAAATAGTTAATAATTTGTGAAATTCCCTTGAATTGGGTTTGTATTTCAGTAAAAAATATTTAAAGGTACTTTTAAAATAATTTACTCACCATTAAATAATGAAGGATTCTGGTTAGTAAACATATTTATAAAATCAACATTGAATTTATGTTGATTAAATAATAATAAATAATTATTTCTTTGTTGAATGTACAGAATAATATTAATCGGAATGAAAATAGATGTTCTGGTAGAAAACACATACCTTAGGTTTTCTGCACTTGATATTAACATCTTAGATATTAAAATAAATAAATTAATTAATTAGTTATAAATCTTTTATATTTAAATTTTATTCATTATGGATTTATTATGTTCATATATATCCTTATTTATATTTTATATGATTGAATTCTATCTTTCCAGATAGTTTGTCTCTTTTATTTCATGATCGGTTCGCTTGATTTTATGTAATAATGGTCATAATTTTTTGTATAATTATCCAGAATTGTAATTGAACGATTATAATAGAAATTTAAAATTTAAAATGGTTATATATATATATATATGTTTGTTATACATTATGAGTATGAATAATTCAATAATACATTAAATGAAAATGTGTTTGATTATTTTAGTGCTTATTGATCATAATGAATTCATTTTTTATTTCTCTTGAATTAAGTATGTATGTTACATCCAGACAATAAAAAAGGATTAAATATTCATTTTATAATATGTTTCACCTATTAAAGTTGATTAATTTATTTACTTGATGGAGAAATTTAAGAACGAATCATTATCGTCCATGATGGTTGAAAATCAGCACTTCATGAACTATGATTTTGTTTTTAAAAAAAAATTAGAGAGACTGAGAGAGTAATGAGAATGATGATGGTTATTACATTGAAATGATATAATTATAATATATAGATGATACTTGAGTTTCCATGATCAATTGGTTTTATGTGGTTAGGAGTGATTTGGAAAATTATGATAAATTTAAATGAAATTAAATGAAAATGAAGAGGATTTAACTCTGGAAATAACCTCCTTGAGAGCCTCCATTAGAGAATGAATTTAGTTATTTGGGAAGTCAAAGGGCTCTTGGACATGGGGAGTGTCTAAAAAAATTATTTGGGTATAACATTGATATTACTAAAGGTTTATATGATTTAATAGATGTTGGGGAAAGGAGTGGCATTTATAGTGGTGGATATGGGTGATTTTAGAAAATCTTATTCATTATTATATAATTGTTCTCATGAGGAGAAATAGTGTTGATTATTGTGACCCAAAATAGTAATAAGTGCTTTTTAATTTGAACTATGTTTTCTTACATCATCCATACCTCACTTATAACTCAATAAATCTTGTATTTGGAATTTATCATTCATTATCATATTTTACTATTCACTAAAAATTCACATACTTATATAAAAATCACAATAATTCACCGTAACAATTTTTTAAAATGTAGAATAAAAAATGCACTACATTTTATAAAAAAAATTATGAATAAGAGAAATTATATTTTTAAATAAATTCATTAATTACATGAATGAAACATGTTTTTAATTTAAAACTGATTTTATAATACCATAGTAATTTAAATGATTTATTAAAAAATTATAATTAAATAATATCATGAAACAATATTTATTTAGGAATATATTACCAAATAAGAATTTTATTTTAAATAAAATTATTATTTTATATTATAATTATATATATATATTACTCATAAAAATATGAATGCTTCATTATTACTTTTAAAATATTCACTCTCATTTATAAGGTGCATATATTTTATTTCTACTTAAATGGGTGAGGCTAACATTCATAACGGTCATATTACTATTCATAAGGTTACATTAGTATTTATATGGGTCATGATACTATTCACCAAAAATTTATATTGATCCTATCAAACATTAAATATATTATTAATCGCAATGTGTTTGTTAGTTTTAAGAAATTCAAAACCCAAAATAAACAAAATTATATCAAATCGCTGGGTTATAAATAATTTCTCTAATAAAATATTGTTTGATTCACAAATACTATTTGTTTCATGCATTCCAAATTTTTTTTAATTCCATAGAGTACTACATTATTCCCACCTTTCAAATATTTGATCCTACAAATTACCAGAATGTTACCTTATCAAAATAATTGTGTACTTATTCATCATATCCTCTACAATATCACATGTACCATCCTAAATTTTATGAATTTTCAAAAGTAACTTTACCAGCTGAGCCATCTAATTCCTCAACACCAGTTCTTTATTTTCTAGAATATAGATAGTCTCTTTATAATAAGATAATTTAATTTCCAACAATACACCTTAAGATGTTAGAACATATGTTGGGTTTGGAATGAACATTCATAATAATGAAATGTAAAACCCATTTTGTAAATTAAAATGTATTGGTGGAATTACCAAATACTGTGCCCCAACTCCAATTCTCTCCAAAATTTCAAATGGTCCAATGTACCTGGGAAACATTTTCCGTTTCTTCAAAAAACTAATAAAACAGTTATATGGAGATACTTCTATGACAATGTGATCTCCCAAATGAAATTAATATTCCTTACATCGATTATCTTCATATCACTTTTTTCTACTTTTGGATTGTTTGATATGGGATTGAATAGAATTTACCTTAGATATTTTTTCCTCTAGATGCTCTGGGACCTCATGAATTTTTTAACCAATTTCATCCCAATGTGTCAATTTGTGAAATCTCTTTCCAAACAATTATTGAAATGATTCAATTTGAAACTATTAATGGAAAGTATTATGATATGAAAAATCCACCAAGAGAAAATACTAATCCCATATTCCTAGAAAATAATTTTATCATGATCTCAAAATGTATTTTAACGTTTGGATTTTCCTTTCTTATTTCTCTTTAGTTTAGAGGTGATAAGAAGTACTCAATCCAATCTCATTATCTATAAATTTAATAAAACATTAGAAAAATTTTGTTTTAAATTGGGTAATAAGTTTTGACACAATAGATATAGGCTCCCCATTATTTATCAAGAATTAAATATATAGATTTGTTTAAGAATGTCTAATGAGACTCCCCCTTATATGAAGAAAAGTTGATGATTTGGTAAGTCGATCATCAATCACCTATACTACATCATTCCCCCTTTGTATTTTTGGTAACCTAATGAAAAAATCCATAGTGATGTCACACCATTTATATATAAAAATATATAGAGGTTTTATGACTGCAATATTATGTTGCCTTTCAACATTCATTTTTTGATTGACTTAACATTATGATACATAATCAGAAATTTCTCACTCCATGTTGTCCAAAAAAAATCCCTTCAAATATTTATACATCTTAGTGCTACAGTGGTGTATAGAGTGTTTGAACTATGAGAATCTACCAAAAACGCCCATTTTAGCTCTGGGATATAGGGAAAAATAAACTCATTTCAAATTCTAGAATTCCATACTGACACATGATGTCATCCAATTTCCCATAATTCATAGCATTTATTTTCATTTAATGATTCTTATCATCAGAATGAGAACATTTCATTCATTCCAATAAAGATTGTTGCGAATCTAATTTAAAAAGTAGTGATGTTTCCCCATTTCTAATAATTCTCATATCCATCCATATTAGATGTACACGCTTAGGATCGATTAACATTATCATTTTTTAATTCCATGATCCTTCATTCTCAATGCATCAACCACATTATTTTTATTTCTTAGGAGGAAGTATAGAACAATCCTAATATATATTTAGCTCGATCCATTTCCATTTATACATATTGAGTTTTCTTGTGTAAAGACTTATTATAGTCTTTTTTATCCATATATATCTCACATATTTCATCATAGGGATTTTTTCTCCATATCATTAGTGAAAATATTACAACTACCAACAAAAAATCAATATTTTGATAGTTCAATTCATGAATTTTCAAAATCCTTTATGCCGAGGAAATAATTCTATCATTCTGCATAAGGACACATATGAGCCATTTCATTGACGCATTAATATAGATTAAAAATCCACCATTCCTTGATAGTAGGGATTGGGTCAGTGGATCCACTTATCTTCTCTTGCATTCATCAAATAATTGATCACATTATTTTGTCTATAAAACCTTAACCCCTTTATGAGTTTTATTGGTTTATGGGATGGCTGATCAGGAAATATTCTAAGAAAAATGCTCATAATAAACTCATAAAAAAATAAAACTATGTACCTTAATATTATATTCTGATTTAGTCCATTCATGAACTATCATTTTCCTCACAAGATCCACTAAAATTATGTCCATAGAGACAATATTTACTGGAAAAGAAACTGATTTATTCCATAATTCAATCATTCTAAATATTCCATATAATTCATTACTTCAATGATTCTTCAAAATAATTGACATGTGATTCCTATTATCTTCATTGATTTTGGATTATACTAAGATATAATCATTAAATACAACAAAAAAGAAATCAACATATTCATGGAATATACATTTCATTAGATCCCTAAAAATAAAGTGTGCATTAGTCATTACAAAAGGAATTACTATTAAATTTTAATGCCCATACCTAGTTTAATATGATATTTTGTAAAAGCATCCTTCCTCACATGTAACTGATTCCATCCATATTGAAGTTCAATCTAGTAAAATTGATATTTATTAATTTTCTCAAATAAATCATCAAATTTTGGAAGAGTATAATATTTCATTACCATAACTGCATTGATCCCCATGTATTAAATCCATAGCCTCATTGATCCATCCTTCATCTTGACGAAAGAATATGGGCTCCCCATGGAGTAACGCTACGGAGGAAAAATCACATATCACTCAATTCATACAGTTATTTCTTTAGTTATACCATATTTATATTGTTTATTATATTAGAAGTCTTTGATATTGGTCTTCCACTAAGAATTAAATCAAAAGTCAACTCAACTACCCAGAATAGAGGTTGTCTTGAAAAATCTCCTAGAAAGACAACAAAATATTCATGGAAAATAAGTTAATATTCTATTGGATGATTTCATTCCTCTCCCATATATGTGAAGTTCTTATCCTCCACAATAATTAAATTCATTAGAGATACTGGGTGTAGATCTATAGAAGAATTAAAAAATTAAGTTTATACTATAAATAGAAGGGATTATACACCATTCGAAAAATTGTAAAACACTTATTCATAAAATAGATTCTTGCATCATTATTTGAAATCCAATTCGGAAGATGAATTATATAAATGTCATAGATTGGTATGTTGATAAAGTCATCAAATATAGTTTTTTTGTGAGTCATAAAGGGGACATATTAACACATCTCCATTACAATGATACTTCCTTGAGGAATTTTGACAGATAACTCCTTCATTAAATCAAATTGTAATGTTCTAATTTTTATAGATAACATGGAATATATAAATGAATGTGATGATACATAATATAATAATGCATTGCATAAAGTTTATGAAATTATTATCATCCATTTAACCACATCATAATGAACCATAACCTCATCATTTGTGATAGAATATATTCTCCCTTTGTATCATTACCCTCTGTGTGGAATGATTCCATTACTCTTAGGAGAATCAATTTTATAATGTCCCATCTTTTGAAAATTGTAACATTGATCATTGGTGGAATATTTCAGTCCCTTAAAACCCTGATATTAGGGGACTTTTACTCAAGATTTTATGAAACAACCATACCCTTCCCAAAATTACTTGGGTGTTTCTTCCCAATATTATACTAGGATGAAAATTCAATTATCCCCTTCTTCCATGTTCCCTTATTTCCATTTCATGAGTGTTTATTATCCATATTCATGTATTTTATTCATTTATAGTCATAAGACATAGATAATATTTTTATTATCATAATAGACATGACAATATATTTCTATATGATGAGAAATTTTAGGACACCAGTTACCTTTGAAGGAAGGGTATTAAACCGTAAAAGAACAGATCAATCTTTCTCCTAAGATTACTTATTTAGTATACATCATTACTTTTTAACCATCTGATGTTTGCTTCATACATTGAAACATTCCTATCCCATTTTTTCTTGGGATTCAGAAACAACCTTCTCATATCCTCTCATATTTCATGAGGAAATTAATTTTCTAAGAAGATTTATTTTCATCACACTATTCCATATTTAAAATCTCTTCCTCTTCTTTTTTTTGAATAAATGACCAACATTGATCATTATCTCTTGATAGATGATTATATTTCCTAACAACCTTCACCCTTTTGTTAAATCTCAATGCAAGAAATATATTTTCTATGGAACATATCAATTACTCCCATATGAATGTGTTCTATTCCAATTAAATAATTGAGATTGTTTTTACATAATGTGGCCACACATCTCTCCCTCATGTAAGGATCAGAATGATACTTATGGGTAAGGTTATTGTTAATAAACTATGTTAGTTGTCTTAGTATAGTTATATGTTTTCTTGCACCAGTCATATAAAAATTATCATACAAAGGGGGGAAATCAATACAATGGATAAGAGAATTTATTCAGTTTTATTTTCTTCCATTTTGGCGCTATTTATAACTAATAAAATACACTATATTATGTTATGATTCCTAATGTATAATCTCAAGTAGAAAAATATATAGAATTTATTGACAACCTATTAATTTATAATCTAATAATCACAATAATGGTTACTTTGAGGAAAAAAATTCACTTCTTATTATAATGAAATGAAATGTAAATAAAATTTAAATTATACTAAGAATATACCCTCAGAGTGTCAGAAAAGGTGCACATTTCGTCCTGTTTTCATGTACCATGTTACCCTTATTATATCCCAGAACACCTTGTTAGAGTTGTCCCTCCATGGTATATATGTACTAGAACCACACCATCATTTAGTATCATGATAAGTATGTATTTAAAGGAAGGTACAAAAAATATCTTCCTTACAAAAATTTTAGGACGGTCTTGTATGCATATCCTCAATAATTCCTTTGGGATTTTTTCCCTTATCTATCATTTTTGTATCTATTTTCCAAGAATTCTACTAAATTTCTTATTATTCCAAATATATTTCCTTCACCACAATTTCCCTGAGTTAGTGCATTATTTTTAACATTTTCATGATAATAAGAAATGTGTATCCTGATGTACTTGGTAGTTTAGAAGATTTTTTAAACTAGATACATATATGGTTTCATCATTAAAACTTCAAATAAAAATAAATATAGTAGATACATCGGTATAGCTGCTAAATTATCCCTCCAAGTCATTAATACATAACTTACTCACATCCTGGGGTATTATAAATCATAAGAAAGGGGTTATATCAGAAGCTCATAAATGATAAATAATAATGTTCAAGTAATCATAAACATAATCATTAGGCATGATGAATAACTAAAAATGCATACCATTAAAAACAATCTTTTCCATAATAAGAACGGAAAAAATACTGATTTAATAATTCCATAAAAGACAACCACATATATTATATTAGATAAATAATCACACTAAATATCAATCTCTGGTTATATAATGAGGTAATTAATAATGTCTGACATCATAATCATTTTCTCATGTCCTTGTTCCAAGAACAAATATATACCAGAAAATACCCTAACTAGTTTGTCTCATGAGACCTATAGATAATCAATATGCCTATAGAGGGAACCACCTATAACATAATAATTCCATTTAATTATTTATATAAATTGGGTTAAAAATAAAAAACATATATATTAATATAGAAAAAACATAGTAAATGAAAATTATCATTCCCTAAACATTAAACATTAACACCAACCGAACAAAGTAATGTAGTAAATTTTGTCAAGAAAACACATCCACTATCTAACTAATCATAAACCATTAAGTAAAATACAGTGTATGATATTATAAAACATTATCCCAATTTTGAAAATAAGAATAATTATGTGTTTTGAAATAGATTCAAATGTTATTATAAATTCATCGAATAATTTTGGAGAAAAATACACTTTATAATTGAAAATGATGGTTCTTTAGGAAACATATTTGTAAATAACCAGGATTAAATTATGTTATCTTTTCATAATAAAATGAGTGATTTTATAAAATAAATTTTTTCTGAAAACTTATTACAAATGGGCATTGAATATTGGAATGAATTCAAGAAATTATCTTGAATACAGCTTTTATATCGAAAAGAATTCTTGAAATAGACTTTTAAAATATGTAACTAACCATAAAATAAAGAATAATTGTGGTTAGTAAAAATATAGAGAACATTAACGCAGAATTGATGATGATTAAAAAAGAATAAATAAGAATTTTATTGAAGTAATTAGAGAATAAGATTAACCTGAATAGAAATAGAAGGTTTGGTTTAAAACCCTTACATTCTGTATGATTGTGTTCTGCAATTGACCTTAACATACTGGATCATTAAATTAAACACATAAATTAATTAATTTAGAATTTTATATTATAATATTAGATTCAATATTGTTTATTGAATTCACCTTTGGTCATATTCATAAATTAAATTATTTAATTCCGTCATTTAGGAATGTTTATTTCTTTGATTTTCATTATCGGTTCATAGGATTATAAGTAATAAATTTCATTTAAAGTTGGTTTAATTAACTTATAATTTGAATTTTCTTTTTTTAATTTGAATAAATTTGTTCAAATGATTATATATATATTATAAAATTATAAAAATTGAGGATTAATCATTAGATAAAAAATTTAGTGATAATCATTTAGATTATTAAAATTGTTATTTATCATAATTAACAGAATTTGTATTATCAGAAGGTATTATGTGAATATGATTCATCCAAAAAATTTAAAAAATATGTAATGTTCATTTTAAAATAACTTTCAACCATTATAATGTTGAATGAATAACCTTAAATGTGTAATTAAATAATAGAACCTTGTCATCCACGAAGGATTTAAATCAGCAATTCCTAGAAGATGATTTTCTTTTTAAAATAAAATAGAGATAAACTATGTACATTGATGATGATTATTCCATTAAAATTATTGAATTAAATTATATAAATGATAATGGAGAAATCATGGTGAGTTTTTAAGATGATTTTATGAGTGAATAAGAAAAGAATATAAATTAAAATGAAAATAAATGGAAAAGAAGATGATTTACCTCATTAAATAACCTATTAGAGAACATCCTTAAAAGGCAGGGTTTTGTATATTGGAATGGACAAGGTTTATTAGACATGGGGAGTGACTAGGGAATAGATTTTTAGCCGAATTGTGAAAAGAATCAAAGAATATAGGAGTGATGAGGAGAGGGCATGAGGGGTGGCTTCTATAGCGAAGGAGATGCTGATTCATGAAAATATTATTATTAATTAATAATTTTGATAAATAATAGAAATACTGTGGATTTATTTCAAAAAAATTAGTAATATTTTCATTGAGTTTGAACCAACTATTCTGAAATCATATATACATCACATATGACTTTATAAATCATGTATTTATCTTTTCTCATTAATTTTCATATTTTACTATTAACTAAATATACATCTATTTATGAAAAATCCCAAAATAACCCATCACAATTTTTCAACATTTAGAATTAAAAAAATGTCTTCCATTTCATGAAAATAATATTCTAAATAGTATAACATTAATTTTTAAATAAAATCCTTATTTACTTGAAAATATAGATTTTAAATTTAAAACTCATTTTTAATAAAAGATGAATATTAATGAAATTATAAAAACCAAAAGATTCACATATTAAAAATAATGTGAATTGATGTTTTTTCACACTAGGTGATTTTCCATTATGTTTAGTCAATAAAACTATTTTTTCTTATTTAATTTAATAGTAGTATCCAAAACGGATGGGGTTAACATTGAATTTGATGGATGAGTAGATAATGAGAAGACAAATGAGATCTTGACTGGAGTAAATGATGTTGTGATAATGCCTATTCATATTTCATATAAAATTATTATTAAAATGTACCTTAAACAACTATTATATTTAAGAAAATAAGAGGAGAATATAGTTTTTTAGGTGTTTGGGCCATGGTGACCATGGAGGATATATGATATAGTTTCTGATGCGATGACCATGGTGAGAATGATTATGTATCAGTGGAACATGTATATGATTCGACTCTGTGAAATAATAATAGGAAAAAATATATTATAAATGAAAAATGAAATGTTATGTTAACGCAATAGATTATAATATAATCATGTGTATGATTTCATCAGCGATTGAATGCTTTGAATTTGGAAATTTTAGGTAATATAAAAATTATTTTCAGAAGGGGAAATCACATGAAGAGAATTAGAATTTTTTAAGAGTAATGGTTATATTTCCAACGATTAATTTACTATGATTGCAATGGCACGGACCTCTCCAGCCAATTCCTTTGTCAAAAAGAGGGTCATGAAGTGTTCTAGAGGTTAAAATGGACTTTTCCCACACTTTTCAGAATTTTGAAACTACATGCCGTGTAGTGTGTGTAAACGTCCTGTACCCCTTTCCGGGTATAACCCATGTTGAATTCCATGTCATTACCGTGTGAAATAATTGTGTACACACCATGTACCCCAATCTACCTGTCGTGTATTCCCTCCCCGCGTATGTGTTACCCTCAAACCGTGTTTTGACCAGTCAACGGACGCGTACCGCGTTGAAGGCCATGTTGGAAGCCGCGTGAAATGGCCAAGTACACGCCATGTACCATAAATTAAACCATGTGTATTTTTGTTTTTCATTCCTATAAAAGGAGGGGTCCCCTCCTCCTTTTCAACACACCCCTCTCCTCCCCTTTCGTCTGAGCAGAGCTCTCCCAAGAGACTCGAAGGCTCCCTTTTCTTCCATAACTACTTCGTTCGAGCTCCGAATTACGATCCGTCAGTGGACACGAGATCGTAATGACAAGGAGGAACTTATGAGATTGGATCCATTGTCTTTCCTTTTGTCTTTCCTTTCCAACATCGACCCGATGAGGTTTTTCCAGGATTCGACAGAAGTGATGGACACCGACGAACGTCTTTTAAAGTCGATACGGGGGAGTGTTGTGATCAGAAACTATTGAGGTAGGGATCTTACCTTTGCCTCTCTAAATTGTGCATCATGTGGGGTGGGTATCCTCTTGTTTTCATGATAAACAGATGAAAATTTAAACGAAGATAATAACTAGTTAAAGAACGGGGATGGGGAAGTTGTTATGTTTATCTTTTTATCATGTTATTTTATGTTGTGAATTGAATATGATTATGCCTAAAAAAATCACAGTTGTTGGGGGAAATTCTTGCGCAGTTAAATGCTTCCATATCTTTCTAGACAATTATGGATGGAAACTTCATGGAATGTGGAAATTGGTTAATCACATAAAGTTGGCGGATTAAATGAAAATCTGAAACACTTTTGTGATCACCCCGGTTGAACCAAAATGAAATAATAAACATGTGGGTGTTGTTGGGGTTAATTTATGTGAAGGGGGGTGTTATTGTGGGTTGTTGTGGATCGAGTAAGCAGTGGAGTTGTAGTAGGCTTGGTTGTGGTTGGTGTGAATGCTGTGTTAGTGATGGGCAGTGGGGCTGTAATGAACTGTATCATGGGATGATGATTTATGGTGTAATTGTGGTTATGGTGGTTGGAAGAAAGGATATAGGGATGGGCATGAATGTGAATGAACTATTGGTTGTAAATAATAAATAAAAATTGGAAGAGTTAGTAATGGTGGGGAATGGTAATGGAACGGGAATGTTAATGAATGGGTTGGTTGGTTATTAAGAAGGGAGTTGTTGTGCTGCTAGTGTGTTCCAAGCTTGATTTCGGGATGGCAGGGATATGTTTTATGAATGATCGATGTGTTTGGTTTTGGATAGTTTCCCAGTAGTTAAGGAACTAATAATCTAATTCTGTTGCAACATGAAAACCTAAATGGGGTTAGAGTTGTTTGTTGTATGCATGCTTTGTAGTAGCAGTTTCGAGGGATGTGCTCGTTTCTCTGATTAGAAGCCTTAGGGTGGGATGAGTTTTGGTATATATATATATATATATACCGGTATCGTAGTGTTTTATCTCACCCCACCCATGTTGAGCACTTAGTGCCGAACACTCCCATTTCATGGGAGATGTTGTTTTCCACTTAGATACAAGATCCTTCCTTCTCCTTCTTCCCTTGGCTGTGATGGTTGAGGCAACCTGACACCCAAGACTCATCGGGTAGGTTTCGATTGGGGTAGTTTACCCCAAGACTCTTCGGGCATGTTTTACTTTTTCCCATGAACCATCGGGATGAGGCCCAGGTGTGTGCGGGCGGGATACGTGGTTGTGAGGCCTAGGCTGTGCGGGAAGGATTTGTGGCTCTTGAGACCCTAGTGTGTGTGGGTGGGAAGAGTGTGGCAGCGTCAGGACGTTCTCCCTTTTGAGGAGTACCTAACTAGTGGGAAATGGTGTGGGGTACCCAATACTCTTGATCTTATATACTACTACTACCTATTTCTTGTGTTTTTGGTGAGCGTGGCTGGTGAGGTTGGTTGTGTAGAATTCCCTGTTAGGTTTTGGTTTCTTCTTTTGTTCTCATGGGACATTAGGATGTCTCCCCAACTTGTGCACGAGAGCTTTATGTTTCCCTACTAATAATACTTGTATGCACACTACATTTACTTTTACGTTTCCAGGAGGACTACCAGGGCCATGCGGGACCCTACTAGTCGGGACAATTGGAGTTGTTGCAGTTATTGTACTCATGTTTCTTTTGGTATTGTACTTTTTGAGCTTTCATATACGTGTACCTTGTTTCAGAACTATTTAAACATGCATGTGGGATTGGATTGGGTTTATTTCTATATAGTTGTTCTTTTTTTCTTTTTGGTGGCTGACTTGTCCTATTTACCTATCATAAATAATAAAAAGGGTAATGCCTCCTATATTTGTGAAAACCCATACCCTTGGTGCTAGTCGCCACACTGGGGCCTACTGGAGGTGGGACTCGGTGGTCATTATCTCCCTTTCACCCTTGCTAGCTCAGGAGGGGAATCTTTGGTTTGAGGCGGTCGTGATAGAATGGTATCAGAGCTGATGGTTGAGAGAGAGGATGGAGTCTGGAGTTAGGTGTAGTAAGGATTTCATGGGATGGTAGGGCAACAGTGTTGGTTATTCATGGTGCATTGCATAGGCCAGGGAAGACTGGCTAGAACACGGGATTTTAGGTCCCCCTGTGATCCGATGCAAGGAATCTGAGCCTACCGAACGACCAAGTGAGACCACATTGATTGTAGGGTAGAGACCCTAGGGAAGGAACATGTATCATCATGATTGTTTTTTACTTGATTTGGAAGTTCTAGGAAATAAATTTAAATAATGTGATAAAATAAAACCTTGAGATATTTCCTTACTACTTGGTCTTAGGCGATCCTTGTTTGCTGTATAGCTATGGCACCTGGACGCCATCCCCGGGTGACTCAGACAACCGAGGCCCAGTAGATTCAGGCAGTCAATCAGTTGAGGATTGACCGAGAGGAGGAAGATAGCCAGTGGCAGAAGACTCTTCGTTCTTTCTAGCAGCAAACCCACAAGAAGTACGAGGGTAGTAATTCAGATACGGATATGGAGAGGTGGTTTGAGGAGCATGGGATCACTTTTACCTTGATGGGTGCTCCGAGAGAGTTCTGGGTTCCCCTAGCAGTCAGTCACCTGAGAGGTGCGGCACGACAGTGGTGGATGCTCTACCTCGGAAAGAGGATAGAGGTAGTGGTTTTGTGGGTTGACTTTGAGAAGGAATTCCGAGAGGAATTCCTTTATTCCATGATCCTGGTGGAGAGGCGGCAGAAGTTACTCTCCCTCCAGCATGGGAGTATGTTAGTACGAGAGTTGGGGATCGAGTTCAAGGATCTCATACTCTTTGCTCCCGATCTCTTCCCGGATGAGGAGTCTTGGGCGAGACGTTTGGAGTCTGTGCTTCGTCCTTCACTCCAGTATGTTGTCAACCCCTTCACCCTTCCAACGTACCTGGCAGTACAGAAGAAGGCAGAGGTTGTAGGGAGGATTCACTCATTGGGAGGTGCACCATGTGAGGGGTTTCAGCTAGGTTCGTCGAAGGGGAAGGTTGTCAGCAGTAGGTCTCCTACGACGGGACGATCTAGGTTTAGGCCAGTGGGGAGCATGCCCCTGCGGTTCCAGTTCAGATCTTCAGGTCCTCATACCTTTTCCATGAGCCCAGGACCGATGTGTTTTTCTTGTGGAGGGTTAGGTCAAATTCAGAGTCGGTGCCCGACCCGAGCTCTGTACGGTGGAGGTGGGAAGGTTCATCACCCACCTCAGCAGCACCGGTTGACGGTGAGGCCCTTCCAGCAGCAGTAGGACCATGCTCCTTTGAGGGAAGACTTTGCAGGAGGAGGACGACCTTAGGGTGCTCCTCAGGGGCCTCGAATAGGGTGTGGTCGGGGAGGTGGATGACATCAGAGAGGCAGAGGAGTTGGGCATGTACAGTTGCACGCAACAGAGTTGGCAGCTCTAGCAGGACATGAGGTGGTGCGAGGTATGATTTGTTTGTTCAGCACTCTCGTTTATGCTTTGTTCAATTCAGGAGCTTCACACTCCTTTGTTGCACCTAGTCTATACCATGCTTTGGGACTATATATAGAGAGACCATTCATACCACTGGTGCTGAGTACACCAGTTGGAGGCGAGACCAGCGTATCTTGTGTTTTTCGGGGAAGTGGGATGATGTTGGGACCACATCGATCTAGTGGAGACCTTCTTCTGTTACAGATGCAGCCATAAGATGTCATCCTAGGCATCGACTGATTGTTTTCTGTTAGTTCCATTATCTACTGCTTCCAGATAAGACTCGTGTTCTCCGACATGGACGGGCAGCGTGTAGCTTTTGATGTTGATAGGAGCTATAAGGTGGGAAGCTTGCGTTTGGAGCCTCTCCTTTCTTTTTTAGGCGGGTTAACAGTGGTTCCAGCTGATGAAGAGATGATGGATATCCCAGAGGTTGTTGAGGAGTTCCTCGATGTTTTCCCTGAAGTGGTTGTGACTCTACCCCCCCCCCCCCCCCCCTCAACGTGATGTTGAGTTCGAGATAGACTGACCGCCTGGTGCCTGTCCAATTTCGAAGGCCCCTTATCGGATATAACCTTCGGTGTTGCGGGAGTTGCAAATTCAGATTGACGCTCTGATGGAGAAGGATTTTGTTCGACCTAGCTTGTCACCATGGGGTGCTCCAGTTTTGTTCATGAAGAAGGCAGATGGTGGTCTCCGGTTATGAACAGACTACCGAAGGTTTAATCAGGTAATGGTCAAGAACCGTTACCCCCTTCCAAGGATAGATGATATCTACGACTAACTGAGGGGAGGATGTTGGTTTTCTAAGATTGATCTACAGTCTGGATATTATCATCGGAGGGTAAAGGGATGTGACATCTCGAAGACGTCTTTTAGGTAAAGGTATGGGCACTTTGAGTTTGTAGTGTTGTCGTTTGGAGTTACGAATGAACCAGCTATGTTCATGGGACTTATAAACGTTGTCTTCCGAGAGTTTCTGGACCGGTTCGTTGTTGTGTTTATTGATGACATTTTGGTCTACTCAAGATCAAGGGAGGAGCATGTTGAGCATATCAGGGCAGTCTTGGAATTCCTTCGACACCACCAGCTTTATGGTAAATTGTCGAAGTGTAAGTTCTTGACACAGGAAGTAGACTTCCTTGGGCACGTGGTGTCTCAGAATGTAGTGTCAGTGGACCCGTCAAAGGTGGATGTAGTTGTTTCTTGGGAATCACCCAAGAGCATGGCATAATTTCGTAGTTTTTTAAGGTTAGTAGGTTACTATAAGAGGAACATTTCAGACTACTCTCTGGTTTTTACTCCATTTATAGCTTTGACTAGGAATAACCAGGTCTTCCTATGGATCGAGAAGTTCCAGAAAGCTTTCAACTACCTGAAGGAGAAGTTGTTCGGTGCTTTCATACTCTGGTTTCCAGAGGAAGGGTTATTGTATTAAGTGTTTTTTGTTCCTTCTGGCCTTGGTTTGGGGTGCATACTAATGCAGAAAATGGGAGTGATCTATTATGGGTCTAGGCAGTTGCGCCCTCACGAGTGTAACTAGGTCACCCATGACCTGGAGCTTGTCGCAGTTGTTTTTGCACTAAATTTGTTGTGACATTACATATATGGGGAGCACTTTGTGGTATTCTCAGATCACAAGATCCTGTGTTATATCTTCTATGAACGTGACCTGAACATGCGGCAGCAGAGATGGGTTGTGTTTCTCTAAGAATATGAATTCGAGATCTCTTACACTAAAGGTAAGGGCAACATTGTGGCTGATGTTCTGAGCAGGAAGTCACATAGGGAAGTGGTTCAGTAATCCACTAATTCTTGGAAAGTGATGGGAGAGTTGGCTTCCTTGCACTTGGATACATGGGTAAGGGGTGTTAGAGGCTGTTTGTTTCAGATGGAGGTGTAGTCCTCCTTGTTTCAACAGGTGGAAGAGTCTAAGTGGGGGGACTCCAAGAAAGAAGTGATGTGAGATCGTGTCGATCAGGGAAACGCTCCAGAAGGATGGTCAGAGGACAACCGACATCAGATGCTTTTCCATGGAAGGTTGTTTGTTCCAGATGCGATGCATGAGGGAGTTCTCCGTGAGTTCCATATCTCCGCCTTGGCGGTACTTCCAGGAGTTTCAAAAATGTACAAAGGCCTGTGGGAACAGTTTTGGTGGCCCTGGGTGAAACGGGCAGTGGCAGAGTTTTGCGGCTAAATTCATAGTGTGTCAGCAAGTGAAGGCTGAACACCATGTTCCCAATGGTTTGTTGCATCCATTAGATGTCCTTGAGTGGAAGTGGGATGACAACTCAATGGACTTCGTCACGGGACTACCCAGAGCTCAAGGTGGTTATGATGTTATCTGGGTAGTGGTGGATCATCTGAAGAAATCATCTCACTTCTTAGCAATTAAGGATCCCTTCATGGTGAGCACCTTAGCATAGTGGTACGTAGACGAGGTGGTGGGTTTGCATGGAATTCCTAAGACTATAGTATCAGACCAGAATACTCAGTTTACCTCATGAGTCTGGAGGACGTTATAGCATGCTTTTGGCACCCAGCTACGCCTTAGCACTGCTTTCCACCCCTAGACCGATGGGCACACAGAGCGGACTATCCAGACGTTGGAGGACATGTTGCGAGAATGCATTCTAGATTTCATAGGGTCATGGGTACGACACTTGCCTTTATTAGAGTATTACTACAACAACAACTTCCACTCTCCTATTATCATGGCACTATTTGAGGCTTTGTATGGAATACCATGTTGTTCACCCATTTGCTGGGCAGAGGTCGGTGAGACATGTGCTCTTGGGACAGAGGTAGTGTAGAGCAACACAGAGAAAGTCCATATTGTACGTGAGAGGATGAAAGCTTCTCAAGACCAACAGAAGTCTTATGCTGATCGTCGGAGGAGGCCCTTGGAGTTTTAGGTGGGAGATCATGTGTTCTTTATGTTTTCCCCTCGACAGGGGCAACGAGGTTTGGTAAGGGGAGTATGCTCTCCCCTAGGTTCATCGGACCTTTTGAGGTGCTGAGGCGAATCAACGAGGTGGTATATCAGCTGGCCGTGCCACCTCATTTGGAGAATGTTCATGATGTCTTCCACATCTCCCAGCTTCGTCGGTACTTACACGACGACTCTCACATTATCGACTGGGGAGAGTTAGATAAGGAAGATGATGTGACCATCGAGGACCGACCAATCATAATCGATGATCGTAAAGAAAAGGTGCTATGTGGATGAACCATTCCCTTGGTTCATGTGTTGTGGAGGCATGGCGGCCTCGAGGAGAGAACTTGGTATCGGGAGGTCCAGATGCACGCTCAATACCCGGAGTTGTTTTGAAATGTGTTTTTCTTTGTTCTTATGAACGTTTTTTTTGATGTTATACCTTGTACCATTGATATATGTAATGCTTGGATTTTCGGTTAGGAGACCTTTTTTTCCTTGTTCTCTGGGAGAGTGTAACATGTCCGGGCATGAGGGGAAGGGAAAAACTTGATCCTTAATCAAGACACATTAATGCTGATGCAATTGAACCCGTGCAGGCGAGTCAGTGCCGCCTATAGCGGATAATATCTCGACATAGGAAAATGAATTTTCCCTAAACCACGTGTTCGGGCAGTGTGTGGGTTGTGTTGTGTTGGGGGCAGTGTGAGTTAAAAAATCCTAATGTATGGAAGTGGGAAGACCCGATTCTTAATTGATACACAATAATGAGGATGTGATTAAAATCGTGCATGTGAGTCAATGCCGCCTAAAGAGGATAATATCACGACATAGTAGATGGAATTTCTAGAACATATAATTAGGGTTGATGGTTGGGTTCTTGTTTAACAAGAGCCCTAAGATGTATCTTGTTGGGTTCATCTTGGTTGGTTTTGAATTCTCGGGGACGAGAATGTTTTAAGATGTATATGATGTAATGGAACGGACCTCTTCTGCCCATTCCTTTGTCAAAAAGATGGTCTTAATGTGTTCTAGAGGGTAAAATGGAATTTTCCCACACTTTTCAGAATTTTGAAACTACACGAACTGTAGTGTGTGTACACGTCATGTACCCCCTCTCCGGGTATACCCAGTGTAGATGTTTGTGTCCTTACCATGTGAAATAATTGGTTACACGTCGTGTACCCCATACAACACGCCGTGTAGTCCCTCCCCACGTACGCGTTACCCTCAAACCGTGTGTTGACCAGTCAATGGTCGTGTGCTGTGTGGGTGTCGTGTCCCTACCGTGTGAAATAAATGAGTACACTCCATGTATCCAATACTACACACCATGTAGTCCCTCCCCGCGTACGTGATACCCTCAAATCGTGTGTTGACCAGTCAACGGTCGCGTACCGCGTTGAAGGTCGTGTTTGAAGCTGTGTGGTGGTTGTGTGGAATGCTCAAGTTCCAGTCGTGTACCATAAAGTAAAAAATGTGTAATTTTTTTCACGCCTAGAAAAGGAGGATTCACCTCCTCCTTTTCAACTCACCCATCTCCTCACCTTTCCTCTAAGCAGATCTATCCCACGAGACTCGAAGGCTCCTTTTTCTTCCATAACATTTTCGTCTAAGCTCTGATTTACGATCCGTCAGTGGCCACGGGATCGCAACGATGAGGCAGAACATCTGAGATTAGATCTATTGTCTTTCATTTGTCCTTTCCTTTCCAACATCAATGCGAGGAGGTTTTTACGGGATTCGACAGAATTGACGGACGCCGATGGACGTCTTCTAAAGTTGATATGTGGTAGTGTTGTGATCAGAACCTGTTGAGGTAGGGATCTTACCTTCGTCTCTCTAAATTTCGCATCATTCGGGGTGGGTATTGTTATGTTTTCATGAGAAACGGCTGAAACATTAAACGAAGATAATAATTGGTTAAAGAACGGGGATGGGGAAGTTGTTATGTTTATCTTTATATCATGTGATTTTATATTGTGAATTGAATAGGCTTATGCCTACTGAATACCACGGTCGTTGGGGGCCTTTTCTTGCGCAATTAAATGCTACCCTATCTTTCTAGACTGTTATGGATGGATACATCATGGAATGTTGAAATTTGTTAATCACGTAAATTTGGCAGATTAAATGAAATTACAGAACCCTTGTGTGATCACCCCGGTTGAACCAAAATGAAATAATAAACATGTGGGTGTTGTTGGGGTTAATTTATGTGAAGGGGGTGCTATTGTGGGTTTTTGTGGATCGAGTAAGCAGTGGGGATGCTGTTTTCTTGGTTGTGGTTGGTGTGAATGCTATGTTAGTGATGGGAAGTGGGGTTGTGATGAATGGTATCAAGGGACGATGATGTATGGTGTGGTTATGGTTATTGTGGATGGAAGTAGGGCTACAGGGATGGGCTAGAATGTGAACAAACTATGGGTTTTAAATAATAAATAAAAAGTGGAAGAGTTAGTAATGGTGTGGAATGGTAATGGAAGAGGAATGTTAATCAATGGGTTGGTTGGTTATTAATAAGGGACTTGTTGTGTCGCTTGTGTTTTCCTAACTTGATTTGTGGATTGCAGGGATATGCTTTACGAAAAATCGATGTCTTTGGTTGTGGACAGTTTCCTAGTATTTAAGGAACTAATAAGCTGATTCTGTTGAAACATGAAAACCTAAATAGCGTTGGGGTTGTTTTTTGTATGCATGCTTCATAGTAGCAGTGCTGAGGCACAGGCTCGTTTCTCTTATTAGAATCCATAGGTTGGGATAAGTGTTTTGTATATATATATATATATATATCCTTGTGTTTTATTGCACCACACCCATGTTGAGCACTTAGTGATGAACACTCCCATTTCACGGGAGAGGGTGTTTTCCCCTTAGTTACTAGATCCTTCCTGCACCTTCATCCCTAGGATGCGATGGCTTGAGGCGACCTTACACCCAATACTCTTTGGGTAGGTTTCAATTGGGGTGTTTTATCCCAAGCCTCTTCAGGATAGTTTTAATTTTTTCCAAGAACATTCAAGAGGAGGCCCAGGTGTGTGCGGGCGGGATACGTGTTTGTGACGCCCAGGTGTGTGCGGGCGGGATACGTGGTTGTGAGGCCCAGGTGTGTGCGAGCGGGATACGTGGTTGTGAGGTCCAGGTGTGTGCGGGTAGGATGTGTGGTTCTTGAGGCCCGGGTGTGTGCGGGCGGGAAGAGTGTGGCAGCGTCAGGATGTTCACTGTTAGGAAGAGCAGCTAACTAGTGGGAAATGGTGTGGGGTACCCAATACTCTTGATCTTATGTACTAATACTACCTGTTGTTTGTGTTTTTGGTGAGCGTGGCTGGTTAGGTTGGGTGGATAGAATTCCTTGTTAGGTTTTGGTTTCATCTGTTGTTCTCAATGGACATTAGGATGTCTCCCCCACTTGTGAACAAGAGATTTAGGTTTTACTACTGAGTATACTTGTATACTCACCCTACGTTTACTTTTAGGTTTCCAGGAGGACTACCAGGGTCGTGTCGGACCCTACTAGTCGGGACAGTTGGAGTTGTTGCAGTTTATGTACTCTTTTTTCTTTTTGTATTTTACTTGTTGAGCTTTCTAGTACTTTTATCTTGATTCAGAACTATTTAAACATGCATGTGGGATTGGTTTGGGTTTTTTTCTATAAACTTGTTATTTTTTTCTTTTTGGTGGTTGAATTGCCTTATTTCCCGATATTAAATAATAAAAAGGGTAATGCCTCCCATACTTGTGAAAACACATACCCTTGGGGCTAGTCGCCAACCCGGGGCCTACTGGTGGTGGGACTCGGGGGTCATTATCTCCCATTCACCATTTCCAGCTCGGGAGGGGCATCTTAGGAGGGAGGGGGTTGTGACAATGATTGAATTAGGAAATAAAATATAAATTAGGGAATAAGATGATGAATACTAGTGAGTGTAATATGGATGAGGTGTAATGATTTATTTTTTAATGTATCATAATTAATGGATTTTATTAAATTAATTATGAAATATATAATGACTTTTGAATATTTTTTTCATTAATAATTTGAATGATCATGTTGAATGAATCCTAGACCAAGACATATAATTTAATATAAAGGTTGTATTCATGGAAAACACATGATTATGGTATAGATAACCATTAATTTGTATCAGATGAAAATATAAAGACGTTGGGATGAGGAGATGATTATTTTAGATTATATAAACTGGATATCATTTATGACCTTGGAAGATATTAAGTATTTTTTGAAAAAGTTGTTTATGAAATCATGTATGTAGCTTACAATTTTTTTTCATTTTAAGTAAATATCCAATAATATATGTTTTATGTAAATAATGTAAAAATATACATGCTTCCATTATTTTTTTCTAATAATTTAGGTTATTACAATGTTTCTAGAGAATACATGTGGAAGTTATTCCCATGTATTCTATGTGAGAATCAAGAACCACTTTATAGTGTATGATGGATTAATGATATGTTATTTATCAATCTTTAGTTACTTTATTTATAATGTTTTATATTTTAATATATTGAAATGTTTTTTATCTTATCAATTTAAGGAATATTATATGTTAAATTTTGGATTAGTATTTAAAAATTAATGTATTTCATCTTCATATAAATATTTAATAAATTTAGAGAACCAGTGTTTTCCATTTTAACAAGACATAAAACAGTTGAATTATCATTCTATTATATATCTTATAATCCCTTAGTTATTTGTGAGAAAATATTTCATCGACATTTTTTTATTGAAGGATATGGTAAAATTTACATGTCACGACCCATCCCCTGGGGCCCATGTCCTAACTCACTAAACACTGCCCTCCAAATTTTAGGAGAAGCCGACTAGAACTAAAAGTAAATATACCAAAAAGGGATGGTAATTTTATTAATCCTATAAGCACCAAAACAGAGTATAATACACAATATAAACCATAATAGAAATAAAGTAGTACAACAACCACAATGTACCACCATTGAGTCTAAAATATGTAAACTGTACAATCCCAAATGAAATTAAAGTATATCAGTAGATGTTCATGCTTTGACTGTCATCTTCCAAGTATCCTACCTGAAGGGTACATACAACTCACTGCCATATGTCACTCTTACACTCCACGTCTATTGATCCACATATAAGGACCATCTAGCCCTGGCTCGCCAAATTCATCATCTATGTTTTCCATTTTCTGTTAAAGACACAATAGGTGTAGGAGAGGTCCATGCTGGAGTGGGTATAGTAATACTCAGTAGGGACTGTGAGACAAAAAATTTGTATCATAGAAATCAACAATGGAAGAACACCACAAAGAAGTATCTCAAGTAAATCATGAAGCCAAAGACACATCTCACACCAGGTATAACAAAAGTACAGAAATATAGATGATTAGTCATAGAAAAAGATATTCTTATTCTATCTAAAGGCTACACTACTGATCCACAATGGGTTGTTAGGTGATGTTCCATATAGGGTCTCTAGGTATTGATACACACAAATTCACTAGGTGGTGATCCATAAAAGGTTCCTAGGTGCTGATCCACAAAGGGTCTCTAGGAGCTGATGCACACATGGTCGCTAGGTGATGATCAAACGAGTGTCTTTAGGTGTGGAACCCAGTAGGGTTCCAGGTGATGATCCACATATGGTTTCTAGGAGATGATCCACATATGGTCTCTTGGAGCTAATCTACACAGGGTCGATAATCATTCCTCACATCATAACTAGCCACTTCATTCAAACTATTATCATAAATGATTCCAAGAGGATATTATCTTCAAGACAACATTCTAAATAAACCTTTTGAAAAGTCCAACATAATTTTACCCAATGGTCTGTTTCATCATAACGGTTCTAACGCAATAGAAGATGCGTCAAATAGACACCCAGTGTGCATGATATCAACATTTTTGTAAAATTAGATTGATTGGATTCAAGTCTGATCAAACCAGACCATACACCAATATCCCCCAATATTCGTATAGATTAACATAAAAGGACCTCTTATTTTCCATGGTCCTCATACCATATATAACACATCAATTAGCTATCTAGTCTGAGATACATCATAATTTTTGTAAACAGAGGCCGGTTGCATCTGGGCCCAGTCCAAATCAGTCAGACTAACCCGAAAATCATGGTTTGGTGTCCTCCAACACCCATATTGTCTTCATAGACCTTTAGGCCTCATTGGACCCGGATTAGGTTGGTTACTGGTCCATTCCATTAGATCACCCAGTGACCCTGTTTTATCTGGCGCGACCAGCTCTGGTGGGCCAGTCTCTTTTTCCGGCTCAGGCCGCATAGAGGCCTATGTGGACGGACATTAACTGACTTGCCCAATAGGAAAAAACAAATCAACTCAAGGAACTGATGGGGCATCTCATGCGGCCCGATCCAACTAGCTTGGCTTGGACTGGACAAGACTGGCTAGGCCGGTTTGGTACAGTTGGGACCTTTTTGGTCATTTCGGTTGGAGGAATGCACGGTATGAAATCCCATCTACCCCCTTTGGTCTAACATGGACCAAAAATTCAGGAAACTCTTCTATAGGGTTCTTGGTAGATCTGTGTATCCACCACACTACCATTGTCATCGTACCATGACCTTCTACTGCTCTGCCATAGTGTGTGGTTCCCCCGCCTACAGGTGGCCAATTCTACACCCACAAGGCACACCAATGGCGCACCACTGCCGGCCACCACCAGCTGCCACTAGTTCCAGTGCGCTTGCGGTTCTTCTACGAGCTACATGTGTTGCCTCGGTGGTGTGTTTCTTGAACTATCTGCACCTATATAATCATTGGGTTATCAGATTTTCTGTGGCGGCTTCGAACTCACCTTATAGGCACATTGAATATTTAGCCATGAATAATTATCCCAAACACACAAGGAGGAGGGACAAAGTCCTTGTTTGTGAGGTCCCACACCCTCAACATTATATGTTTATAATTAAAGGGGAGGTTTGGGATTTCATGACATGAGTCTACCCCACCATTCATGTCCCCAAATATAAAAACCCGCCCATAAGAACACATGATCCTTCGATCAACCTATTTTTGGGTTGATTTGCATGCATCATTTTAGAATGAATAACGGGGAAAGAAAATAAATTATAAAGAAATTATAAACCCAAATTCATTTTATGTTCATTTCCATTGCATTCCATTGTCAAAGGTTCATGATTTTGTTCTCTTTTTCTGATTCCTAATGTAGTTCTTCAAGGCATGTCGATTTCGATGACATTCCACTGGAATTCTTCATTCATCATTGGAATGGAAAATATCTTATCGTTCATCAGATATTTTCATGTATTTTTAATTCCCACTCTCCAATGAATTAGTTAATTAAAAATTGAACAAGTTGTAGTGTTTCTGTTATGCTGCGACATTGTGTCATTATGTTGTTTCATTTATGAAACAACGTAGCTGTTATGTTGCATCTTAACATGATTTTAAGGGGCTTACTCTAATGTGCCTCATTGTTGCCCCACAACACTGTCTTCCCCCATCCAATGGAGAGAATGTAAATAAAATAACCTTTTAATTTTTTTTTATTATTTACCGAAAATTCAAAAAATATATAATTTCTGTATGACCCTTACTGATCAATGTTATGGTTTTTCTAGGCAAATTCCAGTGCTCCGAGTTAATCAATTCCCAATTAATTTTCATTCTGAGCACTGGTAGAAATGTTAGAAAATCCCGCTCACATGTTTATTTAAATTATCCTCAAATAAAATAGTTTATAAGTAACATTCACCCTCAAACCATGTCGGTCAGGGTAAGGCTTCCCATAATAAGAACACAACCTCATGAACACAACGATACTCTCATTTTTTAAATCTGATATAGTATTTATATGTTATAATAATTTCACAATAATATAACTATTACTTACTTATTTTATTTACGCCCAAAAACTAACTTCCAATATTGTCCCACATAGACCAATGTTTGGATCAGATGATGGAAAGAATACCTTCATGATATCTGTTGGGGGCTCATATTCTTAATCTTTGTCACCATTCATGAGTTTCTAGAATTTGAAAAATAAAATTATTTTATATCATTATTTTATTTATGATTAGGCCATTTTTTGGGGTTTTCTAACTGGATCCATGTGATTACCAAAGTGATGTTGCGCAAAGTGTAATCCCACAATAATGAACTCAACAGTGCACTCAGATTTCAGATCAAGGAACCTGTTTATGAGTTATTCCACTTTTATATGAAAACAACTCACGGGTACTTTTTAATGAATAAAGTTTTTTGATAGATCATTCCAAGAACTATAGGCCTCATAATCACACACAATCCCAGAACTTGGTCTCAAAATAATACCATATAATTTAAAAAATAAAAAAAATTCTTGGCCATTACATTCTCTACACCTTAGGCATTTATGTAAGTGAAAGCCAAAATAATTCCTACTCAATCAAATGGTGGTACATAACATGAATATGAGCCTCATACTCCCATGCGATTTCCTGTAGGTTCTTGTGCTTCCAAAAAATGTGCATTGTGGAAATCTACAATCCAAAAAGGGCCTACTTCTATAGATCCTCTATATCCACTGAGATCTCTGCAAACGTTTCCTAATATTCATTTTTAAAATCTCTCTAATCGATGTTGTGTGATGTATTATGCATGTACCTCGTCATCTAAATACAAGAAAAACATCATGCACCCAGTGCATATGAGGGGAAGAGCTAGGTGTTACTCAACCTAACCAAGTCTGCTGATAATCTGCAAAGGTCTAATGATCCTGGGAGATATGTTTCCACCCCGACCAAATCTCTACAATCCCCATCAGGGTGAGACCCAAAGGAAAACATGGAATCCATACATTAACACCAAGGGTCTTCATCTTCTATCATCAAATGATTTATACCTGCTCTGTATAGTACTTATCTACCCCCGGATGGTCTTCACCTTTTTAGTGGAAGCCCATACCATCTTTGTACCCATGCGTAATGACTCTCCTGGGTCTATCCAGCATAGTGGTGATCAGTATGGCCACCCATACTAGGAATCACACAGTTTAATGTTGATGGTGGTGTGATATATATTATTGTATGAATACTCTGCTATTGTTAGGTGGTATTTCAAATGAAGACCATAATCATGGACACAAACACAAAATAATTCCTCTTCCAACCCTACTCCCGGATGGGTAGAAAGTGAGATGACATGGTGAGTCAGTAAACAATTACCTAAATATTGTCATGTCCCATGTACGTGTACGGTAAACACATCACGAAGTCCATGGATATACCAACCCAATTCCAATTTTGTTACACAGGTGGTTGTGTCAAACATGCTAGGAAATAATGCTTCGCCTTCACTTGTTAACAATGAAAGCATCGTGAAATAAACTCAACCAACGCTTTCATCATCCCTGACTATCTGTACAGACGTTGAAGGTCCTGGTACATCTTCTCCACAATATGATGTATCAATAATGGTGTTGTATTGAACTACTTAAAAACCTCATCTCATAATGTCGCATGTACTATGTTGCGTCTTAGGAAAAGTATGATGTTTTCCAACCTATAAAAACCCATCAGGAGTCTGTCCTATGGATATATCAGCACGTAGGGCCTTAAAGTCTACATCCACAAGTTTTTCCTCCCTAAAGGGTTGAAGGATTGGTGAGTTATAGTCATAGTCTTGACGTAAGATTTTCCATCATCATCCATGCAATATATCTACACCGTGGCCAACACCTTTGTCTCCTCACTCAGCAAATGAAAACCAAAACTCATGTTGTGTGTTTTATCCACCAAGTTCCCCTTCCCATGACAATATACGATCTCAGTGTCATAGTTTTGGAGGAACTACAACCAATTAATGTTTTCTAAACTACTGAAAATCCTATGGGTACCATTCCATCCATGCGAAAGGCTACCCCTTTTAACATATTGATATGACCATTGACCCTCTAGTAGGGGGTAGTAGTTCTCTAGAACAACTTGGTTAAAGTGTCGGTAATGCACACATAACATAGAAAATTGTGTAATACTACTCCATTCTTTTACAAGTCCACCAACTATGACCCCTACCAATGAACCTTAATAAAATACCTTCGATAAGGTGATGTTGATATTCATGCAATCTTAGAGAGTATAATTGTGTAGATGTCCTACTCCCTGGAAGAAGTTGATCCTAGAAACATCTTTCAGAAAGAAATTTCCCACACTCTTCCAGTACAGTTTTTTACATAAAACACAAAACATCCATTTCCATGGGGGTAAGGCAGGATGACTCAAGAGTGATCGGCTTCACCCTTCTATACATGTGTTTATCCCGTGATGCCTTGATTTCATCTTCCATTGACCTAGAAAAACCCCATTCAAATTATATATATATATTCCACAATATTATTCCTATAAAATTCAATCTAAGAATTGATTTTGAATTACCAGTCCATACCCAAAAGTAACGTCGTTAGGCCTCAATGCTTCTTCCCAGAGGTTTCAACCCAAAATCCCACCTCAGGGTTCAGATCACACTGTCAACAAAAGTATTAATCTCAAGTATACTACCATAGTTTTTTCAACACATAATGATCATTTCAACAGTTTATCTAGAAACTATATGTCACAAATGTGTTTCGTGAAAAAAAAAAGGAATGATTTGTAACAATATTTATTAATATGAAAGATTGTAGTAGACGTAGACTGTACCACAAATCATTCCTTAATCCCTTGGGTCATACTCATTGACCAAATGCATCTAGTCCCTTCCCCTTTCCTCCATTGCCCTTAGCCTGGTGGAAACCACAATGGGGTGGTGGTTGTACCATGTCGAAATGTATACCACCTCCATGGGCTCTCCTAGCTCTTCTTTCAAATCATTTTCCCTAAAAATTCATTTAACATTATCACATCATCATCTAGAAACAATTTTCACGTTCAATTCTCTAAGACTCACATCAAATTTTTTATTTCCCACTACTGACATTCCCTGTCTATATCTGCTCATCCATATAATTTTAAACCACAACGGTTCTCCATAGAACCCTAATAAGAATAAGAGTGCACAAAAAATAAATCTAGGCCGATTATCCCTAAAAACATCTCACTCAGAGGTTCAACACATAAATAACTGGTCATTTAATATTCCTTGAGTACCAATAATTGATCGTATGACTCAATTAAAACTCATCTATAGTCATGTCATCCTACTAAAGTTGTAGAAATTCAATGGAAAGCATACCCATTATCTTTTTATTGAAAGAGACCCCTTCTATGAGAAAGGATATCAAGCTCTGTCCATGGTAAAGTAACGTCATTGTAAAATTGGGGTAATCTAAATCCTTCCATTTCCCTATAGAGCCACAAAGAAGGCTCATTTTTAGGACCACCATCTAATCTAATTGTTCCATGAATTGATGCAAACTCGGTCACCACCACAAACAAGGCCTTAGATGAAAGTGATCCAGGCTCACCTCTGAACCTTAAGGGTATTTTTCATTGAATGTTTTTATGTAACTAAGCCTTCATGTGTCATCTACCAGTAGAACTAATAGTAACTACAGACTAATGGGTAGTGATATTGCTGGGACACCACCCAAAGGTACCTCCTCGGGAAACCATCCCTATACCGAAGATTCATTACTCTATGGACCATCCTCACGGTCACACCTTATAATCATGGGTGACTATCTACATGGAGGTATCTTGAAATATAATCATGATAAAACATGATAAATAATTTCTACCAGATGAGATGACTCAAATGTGATCAAGTGAATAACATTTCCAAAACACTGGAAGAACATTTTTTCATATACTGAGTAAGAAAATATATTTCAGGGTCCGGTTGTATGGATATGTCGGCTTCCGCACCAACAATAGATTGCCTAGACTGAAATATGATCTCAAGACACATAACACTATTTCATTATAGAAAATACAGAATCTTAGTTCTTCTTGTAGAACTGACCTCCCACAGAAACCACTTTGTCATGACTCGCCGCCCTGGGCCCGTGTTGTGACTACCCCATGACCGCCGTCTATAGACCATGGGATGGCGAATAGCATAAAAATTTATATCCCAAAAAGGGAAGGACTTTACTTTAAACCTTTACACATAGAGATAAGACATATTCCACAAAGGAAACCACAAATTAATATTGTAGTACAACCACCACAAGTACCACAAAAAAGAGTAAAAAGTGTAAACTAAATGAATGGTATCCATAATACAAGCCCAAATGATAGGAATGTTCATCGAAAGAAATATTATCTCTAATGTTCTTCCAATATGGATTTTACCTAATGGGTATGTATGGATAACATTCGGATTTCATTATACCACACCATGTATATCGATCTACCTCCAAGAACCGTTTAACCCTCACGCCCCCAAGACCCGTCAAAGCTGTCTATCGTCTACACAAGACATAATATGTGAGGACGAAGCCCATGCACGGGTGAGTTTAATAATACACAGCAGGAAAAATGAGACCAACTTTGGTCTCACATAAATCCACAAATTAAGTATACCACAATGCATGATCTCATGTAAATCATGAAAAAAATGGCACAACTCACACCATGTATAAATTAATTACATAAGTACATGTGGATAGTCATAGAGCTATATAATCATATTTTTTTGAGGGGATGTTATGCTGATCCACACAGGGTATCCAGGTGTTGATCAAAATAGAGGTTCTAGGTTGTGATCCACACTGTCACTTGGGGCTTATACACAAATGGTCTCTATGTGCTTATCCACACAGGGTCCGTAGGTGAAAATCCACAAAGTGTAACTTGTTTCTAATCCACACAGGTTTTCTAGGTGATGATCAATTGTGGGTCGCTAGGTGCTAATCCACATAGCATCTCTAGGTTTTGATAGACACAGGTTCTCAAGAAACTGATCCACAAAGTGTCGTTAGGATCATATCCACACGAGGTCTCTATTCATTTTCTTATCACAGCCAGCTACAATACTCTTGCACATGGAAAACATAATTCTAGGAGGATCATATACTCAAGACATCAATCATATCTCAACCTCCACAAAGTCCCACATAGATTTACCATATTATAATATATTTATAAGGGTCCGAACACAATAGACTACGTGTTGAATGAAAAAATGGTATGTAAGATATCAACATTTTTAAAAAAGGGATTGATTGGATTTGAGTCTGATCCAACCAGGATGTGTTATAATCTCTTCCAAAAATCATGTAGAGTATGTCATAAGGACCGCCTCATCTCAAGGGTTATCATTCTGTAGACATCACATTAATCAGATGTCGGATCTAAGAGATATCGTTATGTTTATAAATAGGGGCAGGATGTGTTCGGGCCCGATTCGACATAGTCATTATGTCCTGAAAAATACTGGCTCGGGGACCTACATGACCCATCTTGTCTAAAAATATCATTGGGCCTCACGATACATTGCTTAGGTTGGATATGGATCCAATCTGCTGGGTCACTGAGGGACCCGATGTTATCTGAGCCAACTAGCTTTAGCGGGCCTGTCTCTTTTTCTCGACCGATCCATATAGCGGACTATGTGGCCTGATATTAACTGATTGTCCTAGTACACTAAAATGAACCAACTCAAAGAGTAGAACGGGTATCTCAGGTGGCCCATTCCAACTGTCATGGATCGCCCTAGCCCAAAGGGCCAGTCTGTGTCTTCTCGGACTGGCTCAGCCGATCATGCACATCCCAGACTGGTTCAGCTGGTCCGGTTGGTGGGGCACGCTGCCGGTCACCATTGAAGCCACCTTTGGTATAAGGAAGAACACATATTTGGATCTCTACTTTATACAATTCCTGGTGGCACCACGTCTCCAACACACCGCCTCGACCGTCGAGCCATGATCTCATGCCGATCTGCCATGACACAAAACGAGGGCACCACTCCTACCATAAAGTGATGACCCATTATGCATCACCATCATGCATAGATGGGAAAACTACCTCCCTCTCACCGCATCTTTTACTACGGTCCACCACCGGCCACCGCGGGTCACCACTGGCCAACACAAGCTACCAAAAATCATCACTGGCATCGGTGCATCTGTGGTCCTTTGTTAACCACTAATGATGCTCTGGTGGACTATTTCTAGAACCGTTTTCACCTATGGAACCGTAGAGATTCCATATATTCCAAGGTGGATTTGAACATGACTTTTCCCAACATTAAAAATTCATCCAGGAGAAATGAAGAAGAACATAGAAGGGGGAGAGACTCAGGGATTGTTCCTATGGGCTCACGCCCTCCACGTTATTGATGTATAATTTAATGGGAGTTTTGTGATTTCAACACATGAATCTACCCCAAAATTTATATCCATAAATAAAATAGCCCTCCATAAAAATCACATGATCAGAGAATAAACCCATTCATTGCCTAATCCATGTTCATTTTTTAGTAATGATGAATGGGGAAGTAAATCATATCACTATGAAAGCATCACCCCTACCATGTATGATGTTCCTTGTCATAGAGTTTCATCCGTGAGGTGTCAAGAGGTCTACATCATTGGTCGATTCCCAAATTCATTCTTCGAGGCACATTGAACATAATGATGATCTACTGACATTATTCATTCTTCATTGGAGAGGAAACTCACCATAGGTTCATTAGTGATTTTTCTAGTATTTTAATTCTCACTCTCTAACATGTTAGATACTAAAAAATGGAACACATTACATCATTTCTTTTATATAGAGATGTTGATTCCTTATTCTATTTAATTTTTAAAAAAATGTATCTATTATGACTCATCATAATGTGCAATTATCGGTCTTCCTTAATGTGCCTCGTTGCTGAAACATAGCGCTATTGTCTGCCTCTCAAAGGTGAGAAAAGATATTAAATAACGTTTTAAAGATATTTTATTATTTTTTGAAATGTTTGAAAAATAATATTTCTTGCCTGACCCTTGCATGTAAAAGTTATGTGTTTTCTAGGAGAATCTATGTGTTCTGAGTTCAAAAGTGCCTTCCAATTTTTGATCTGAGAAATGGTTCAATAGTTATAAAAACTCACTCGTACATTTATTTAAATTAAAGTTAAAAATATATTTCATAAATTAACTATCTCACTCGACCCGTGACGATTAGGATTGGACTCTGCCTATTGTGAACAAGACCTCAAGAGCTCAATGATAATCTCATATTTTTAATCTGATTTACCATTTAGAAGTTATATGGATTTTACAATAAATAATATTTACATATTTTTTTTATTTAGGACCAAAAACAAAATTCCATTATAGTATCGTGACAGTCGATGTTAGGACCGACATGGGGAATGATTACCCTCAATTCAATAGCAGTGGTCTCATGTTTTTTAATTTGATCCAGCGTTCATGAGTTATAAACATTTTCAAAAAAATTATTTTATAAAATTATTTTGTTTATGGTTATTCCATTTTTTGGTTTTCTCACTAGTGGCATGCACTGACCAAACGATTGTAATAGCTAGGGTAAACTCGCCTTCTTGAATGCAATAGTGACCTCATATTTCTGATCTGAGCACCCGTTTATGTTTTATTCTACATTTTCAAGAAAACAACCCAATTGACCTATTTAATGCTTAACATTTCTTGGTGGATCATTCTGGGAACTCTGGGCCTCAGAATAACATCATTTATTAGCACCTGGTGTTGAGATAATTTTATATAACCTAAAAAATACATGGAAATCTAGGACATTACATGAACGATGCATATCCACGGGTTGAGTTTGTGCATGTGAAATTCAATGAAGACATTTATCTATATATTCTAAAGAAAAATTATAAAATTTATAAAAAGAAATTTGAAATAATTTTTTTTAGTAATTTTCAGTTTTAATGATATAAATTATATTTCATAAGGAACATTAGATTATGGTTTTTTTACATTTAACTTCTTTTGTTAACCCACTCTCTTATGATCAATGATCATTATCATTCTGTATAGTTAATTATTTTTTCTTTCCATTTCAAAATAATCAAATCCAACCTATGTTCTCATATCTACAGGCATGGTATGTGTTATTTTTGATGACCACTGCACATCCATACACATTTTCAAGAGGTTATTTCATTAACTCATTTTATGATTTTATTTTCAAGGATAGATAATTTCATGTATTAAATAATTGATGATTGAGATGAATTTTGGGGGGAAAACATTTATGGGGGTAGAATGTGATACCAAAAGATTTCATGAATTATTTGTTTTCATATAATTAAAATTAATTTGATGGATTTTTTTACACAAAATAACATGTTTAACATTACTACATGCAAGTTAAGACTTAAGGTAAGGGTGTTTTTAGTATATGTTTTATTTTTTGGAGACCTGTCCCTTATTCACCACTCGTTTCATTTGTGTGGTATGAATACATTCCTATTAAATGATATATCATTAATATACAACATGTATATAAAACCCCTTAACATGTAATATAATGAATGTATTCATACTTATGATATTTTTTATTTCATTTTATGTAATTCCATCATGAGTAGTATTATTCAATGTTACCAAATGGGTAAATATTTTATGTTGCAATCTCATCCTTTAACAAGAATGATTATTGTTATGATTTTGATGATGAAGTATTATGATAAATATCTTGGAAAATATTTAAATTTTCTAATAATATGGTTATTCAATATATTTTTAGTTTATAGTGTTATTTGACAACATTTTTTACAAAATATAAATTATAATTTTTTAAAAAACAATCATTAATTTTTCCCTTCTATGAGAAATAAATTTTATTCCTAAACCATGTTTTATAAAATTGTTTTCTGAATAGTTTATAAGTGGTATTTTAGTATCATTTTTATAGAAAATTAATTTTTAAATGGTTTGTGTTTTAATAATAGTTATAAATTATTTTTTATGATTCATTTATATGTTTCAATGCTACTTTCAATGAAAAAGGTTCCCAAACTATTTAATGTTTTAAAAAGAATCTATCATGGAGGAAAATATAGATTCATAAAGAAATGTTTTAAATAAAAATTCAATGTTATTTTAATTCTATAATGGAATCTGTTGGTGTTATGTATTTTGTTATGGGAATATGATCCAATGATATCATTCATATTTTTTGTTTATTTGTTTTTGTTTTGATAGATTGATTTTTATGAATCTTGTTTATCTTCCAAAAGTTAAAAATGATAAAATTATTATTAAAATCAATAAATTTAAAGTGTTGTTATAGGATAAAATTATTTTAAAGATATAATGTATCTAGAGGATATGAAATAAATTAATATTTATGATTCCAATTTCATTTCCCAGGTATTTAAATGATGAAATTTTGTGAACTTACAGAAAACATAAATATGGTTTCCATTATATCATTCATGAGACCTATACCTACCTCAAATAAAATGGGTAAACATAAATAATTAGCATGACCAGATGGTTAAAGGATGGTTATACCATGTCTAAAAAATGATTACATGGGTGTCGAGCACATGCCTAAGAAGGAGGGTACCCAGGCGGGTATCAAAAGCCTATAATTGGAACATGTTTGGTCAACTAAAGAAAAACATGTTAAGAATGTATAGGTTTCTATACATGACATAATATTTTATATGATTTTGATTATGAGACAAATATATGATTTATTTCAATTTTATTCTTTCATATATCATATTTTTTTGACAGTTATATATTTCAGGTCATATGTATATCTAAGTATTTTATCATGGTTTAAATTTAAGATCATTGATATGTATGTGATTTTTTTCAAATGTTATGGTCATGTCCTAATATAGTTATGTTAATTTTAAACTTATGTATCTCACTTTTTTACCCTCATTAGCAGATGATATAACCCTTTATTATTTTTCCATTCAATATTTTTTTATGAATAATTTTATGTCTAGTTTGTTTGTAATGAGTACCAATGTGGAAAATAATTAAAGAATATGTGGAATACCATTAACTATGTAAAAAAGACTACATTTACATGATTCCTAATTCACTAAAATATTATGGTTCTTAGGTGTTAGTTTGTGTAAGGTAATTAAAAATCATAAAAAATAATCTAATATACAATTATGAAAGTCCTTGATATAAATATTTCTATTCTTTCCAAATCACATAAAATGACTCCCTAGATAAATTCATAAGTATACCATCTTAATTGAACACAATTTTATATTTCACTAATTATTTTTACCAAAAAAAACTATCGACATTGATATGCCATTTTCTTTTTCCGAATTTCCCATGATTTAATTTCCATTCATTCCGCTTACATGGGTTCCAATAGGTTTCATTATTGAATTTCATCATATCATGTTTGTGTTCTACCGTTACTCCCATATTGTTCTTCATAATGATACATGTGATTACTCAAGTGAAATATATGGATGTATAAAAATAGTCCAAGAAATCATGGTAATCACAAAACCTTCAAATAATAAAAAATATGACCTTATTATACCCTCCAAGGATTTAATGGCTATCAGAAATTGACCATATTTCAATGGATGATAAATTTTACTAAAACACAATTCTAAATTAATATCTTATTGAATATATTTCCATAACCTCATGGTAAACAAAAATTCATGATAAGATACTATATTATTTTGTACTCCATACAAACATACCACGTTAATAATGTGTATTTTTGAAAATTTATCATCAGATAAATCATCTCTGATAGAAATGACATGTGATGATATTATAAAGTGATGAACTAATAACAAAATACCACTCTGGACCTATGTATTTTTGTGGAGTATGATGAAATAATCAAGGGTGTAGTTTTACTATTACCATTATAGTATGTGTAATTGTTATACCATCCCCTTAAGCATATATCTATCAAAATCAACTTATTGACACACCACAAACCAATATACACACTATAAAATATCATCCATCATATTTTCCACAAAAAAAAATTATCTTTTAGATCACTATAAATATTAATACATACATGATGAATAATGAGTGGTTATATATGAGATTCATCCAATCAATCCGAATTCATGTCTTGTACTGATAGATATAAACAATTCAACAGAACCATGTCATTCCAATAAAATCAATGTTGATATTGTGAATAATTCTCATCTTATTTTGATGTTATACATCTAACTTTTCAACCATTTAATATTTAGCCGGATAAATGTTCTAATACTCATTTGATCATGATATGATTTACCCACTTTAATATTGATTTCTAGATCCATACTTATGATATTTTATAAGATAATATATTTTTATCAACATAATTAATAATGAATTTTGATCCTTTTGAACTAGAACATCATTCACCATGTCATATTTCCCTAGGTTGTAATGAACTGAGTGGTCGTAATGTTTAATCAAATACAACCATATTCTATAGAAAATATGCATCTCCATATGATTGAATATATACTTCAAACATTAAGTATTAATATATATATATATATATCAAGAAATTATCTATAATAATAGTCCATCCAGACAATTAATGATTAAATTACAAAAAAATTCCACATAATCATGAGGCGGGTAATGTTTCTTATGAATCTACATTTTTTTAAGGAATCATATATCTGCATTTCATTTGTAATGAGTATAAATCTCTATACCTTAATTAATACAACCCCATAGACAACAAAATTTTATCCACTATAGGTTACTGTAGTAAATGGTGCATTGAATTTTATCTTATTAAAATAATATAAAATTTCTTCAAATTTATATATACCAATATGAACATTGCTCCCTCTAACAATAACTTTTCGAGCAGACTAGACATCCATGATAAAGATTCTACAATGTTTCAATAATATATAATTATACCAAAAGAAATACATTTATAAATAATTATTATTAATTTGTGTCACTGTTTAATATCTTTTGTATTTTATGGGTCCATAGATATACCCTCAGATGGTATTAAATGACCTATAAAATGAAACTATTCATATCCAAAATTCATAGTTGGTAAATTTTCTATAAAAAATCTCATTTATTATGGACATAAATACAATACTCATGTAATATACATGACCCAAATTTACATTTTAATATATAATAATGTCTTACATAAGACTAATAGAAATAGATCAAGGTAATACCTAAATACTCAAATAATTAAATCCATGAACATAGTAGTGGAAATAGTATATAAAAATTAGCCTACCTAGAAACTATATGTGTTCGTTCCTCATAATCTATTTTCTATAAATACACTATTAAAACACTTTATTTTTGATATTTAAATGTAATTTTAGTATTGAAATATTATGGTTCACTATTTAGAGTATAAAAAAATCATCAATTATGTTAGAGGAGATTTTTTTTAATGTGATACAATTATGTTCTTTAATATCAATTTAGAATACTATTGATAAATATATATATTTAATAAAAAATAGGTCCAACCGAAGGTGACACACATGGATGAATGAATAATTTCTCAATATTCTATAGGATATTACTATTCAATTTATACAAATAAATTTGGTCTATTATGAAAGGATTCTGTGAAATTGATGTAGCGACACCCAAGATTTACATTTAAAAAAAGATATTAACGATTATATTGAATACCAATATACACTTCTAGATATAGATGAAAAATATCACAACAAATTGGCAAATCATTGTTTTTTAGTTTCTCCCTATTCATTTGCGATAAAAAATACTTTTTAATAACAATAAATAGCCCTGTGAATGATTTTATTTCTATCAAAACATTATATTTATCATCTCAAATATATATGATCATTGAGTGGTTCAAAATATCATATTTGACTTCCCATATATATTAATCGATGTGGGATTTATATTATAAAAAAAGGAATTCCTAATATAATGATAAATTAATCAAGGGGGAGAGTAACAAGATTTATAAGAATAAAATTCCCACAAACATCAAATAGAGAAGAACAATAGACTTGAGATGCAATCAAAATACATTTTAGGGGTTTCATAGATAATTAAACATCTGTTCACTGATGTTGTATAATGATACAATAATAAAATTTATTTTTATCTAAAATAGTTGATATATATATAATCTGTTCATTTATTATTAGGTATCGAGTGGATGGTATGTGTATTTTTCACCACATTTTTATCATAACCATCAACAGTATTAGTGATCACCTGATCTTTTACATTATATATTTGTAAGAGGTTTTTAATGTTAATAATAGTAATTATCCATCTTTATTTTAGAATTGGTTAGAATAATTCCTATAATCATTGAATTTAAATCATTGGTGTGGGGGTGGTGAATTATTTGGATCTTTTTCTTTATCAATAGACATCTTCTTCTTATATTGATTCAAAATTTTATTTCTCGAATACCATCATTACAACATAATTTTTTTATCATTTCAATTATGAATATTTCCAATATGCATCATTTTACACTTCAATAATGAAAAAATATCATCTTATTATCTACATTATTTTTATAGATTCTTATAAAATAAAATTTATGTTTTTTATCAATACTAATTATTGAAAGTTATATCCATCCATTGTCTCCTCCATGATAGTACATCAAATTATTTTCTATAGATACTGATGTACTATATGTATATCACAATTTTAGAACATTTAATTATTCCACTGAAATATAAATAAATCTTATTTTTCACATTAGATGATAATACAATAACCAAAACATCAATTCCTTTTAAAATAATATTTATGGTTCTAATGGAATTAATATCATTCTATTTATACCAAAGAAATTTCATATTCATTTTAATATGATGAATATGAGGAGATTATTTATTGAAAAAATATTTTCCAAAACTGACCCACATCTATAGATTAAATTCATTCATGTTTCCCCAAGTTACTAATAAGACCCCAAAAATGATATTCTTCTTCCTCGAAATTATAAATATATGAAATAATTTTTAATGTTCAACACACAAGGGAATAGAAAATATATATTTTAGTGGTATTTATCTATTTCATATAACATATTATATTTTAAATACAATTAAATAAATGTGGTGGAATCCCCATGAAAGACAAAATAAAACATTCTACCCACCTTTTCTCTTTTGGAACCTCACCATGATTTTACAGATTAATATTGTTTTGATTAATAAAAATATTAATTTTTATTCAATATCACATAACCGATGATTTTTCATGTGTGTAATCATTTATTTTTTCAATATTAATCCTTAAAAAGGTTTTTTTGGGTTGCATCAAATGACTATCATTAAAATAAAATTATGGTAATTAAATCACACAGAGGGAAACCACATAATTATAAAATAAACATATATTGGATCAATAAATCACTATAACCTTGGAATATATGAAACCATAGGATAATGCTAGATCATCTGGTTTGATTGAATGTGATAGAAATAATTACTATTGGGGGTGAGTTGTAGTTTACATATTTAATGAAAAATAAATCAGATATTATAAAATAATGTATTATAGTGAATGATGTGTTTTAAAAAATGATTATATTAATATGAAATTAATGAACAAAAATAATTAATGCTTTTTGTCTCATAAATAACATATTAAACTCCTCAGAAAAATCTACCCCTCGAGAATATTGGTAACCACTAAGAACCACTCAATTAAAGGTGTGAGAAAATGTTACAGACAATTCCATTTACAAACACTCTGTGGCACAACCTAATTTTTTAAGGGACCATACAATGTTTCTCACCTAACATTTTATCGATTTTAACAACATAAAAATTGATTTGATTGGTTGAATGAAAAGACAATGAGATTTTTTATTTGGATTAGAAAATTAATAAACTATACTCAAATAATTAATAATTGAAGAAATAAATTCTCACACTCTGAAAAAAAAAAACATAAAACATATAATATGGTCAAAATATATTTGAAAATGAAGCATCATGATGATTATTGATCATGTTAATGAAATAAGGAATAATGATTGATTTTGTTTTGTGATCATATCCATGGAAGATAATTATTAAAAGTGTCACAACCTAATGAGAGCAACAATATTAATGTCACAGTGTTGTATCTCAAAGAATATATCAAATGACCTACATAATAATTGTTTCATTCCATGATGATATATTTTATAAATCAAACATGGTTCATTAAATAAATTATCTTTTATAAGAATATCCAAATCCAATATTTCCAATCCAATTATTATCTCATAATAAATATTTAATGATTCATTTACATTTTTCTATAGATTCTAAAAAAAATAGTATTCAACATTCAAACACTTCATTTATTATTAAATATAAATATAATAAATTTTAAAGTTATGAGTAAAAAATATAAATAATTAGTAATCATTTAATTTGAAAAATAATTTGAATATATTTTTAGTTAATTGAGTTAGTAAAACTCTAGTAAAATAGAGAACTTTATGAAATTAAACTATATATATTGGCTTATAAAATAATTTCAGAATAGTTTTTCTATCACATATAATAATATTTTCATAAAAATATAATAATCATTTATAAATTTTTTAATATAAATAACATAAATTAACTGATTATAAAAAATAATTTTTGAATACATATTGCGAAAAACTTTTATATTTAAATACATGGTGGTGTATTGATATACTATTTCTCAGCAGTATATTAATCTAATAGTGGTGTAAAGAGTTGGTTTTATTTGATTAATGGAGATCAATATTTGGTGAAAAAATAGGTTATATCTTAAATGATCAAGAATATATTGAGATATCGATGCTATCTAATGAAATATTAATATAGTGATTATAGAAAAAAAATTGATATTTATGGACATTCTACTATGAAGAAGTTTAATTCAACCGATGTAAAATAATGAGCTTATGTTAAATCATGAATATTATATAGACACACCAGAATTTATTCGAGAAGATGAATTGTTGGACATAAAACTACAGACTAATACACCATTCTTTACTGCATGTTTCCAGTTGTATCCATTAAGAAAGGATGAAGCATAAGTGAATCATGAAAATACAACTCCCACACCCCTAGAAGACAAGGAGACATACCAGTGAAATATAAATATATAGGAGAATCATGGATCTATCACTGCATGATGAAATTGTAGAGATACTTGAATTTTAAACTTTTCTTTGTGATAAATATATATTTTATAAAAAATTTATATAAAAACTATAGAAGACATAAAGTACATGTTTGTGTGATCTACAATTCAATAAACAATTTATTATTTGTTAAATCTACCCATGTATAATGATATATATTTTTATGAATGGTAGTTGATACCAATGGGTTTGTATCCACTACCACCACTATAGAATGATGATACTTGCACCGTTTGATGGTTGATCTATCGATTGAAAGAAAACATCATGTGTGAAAAAAGATCAATGTTCTGCAATAGGCCTGAAAATAAAAAGATATTTCTGCTAGAATGTGATACATTTGACAGAATTTGAGGAAGAATACCAATGATTTTAAGAGGTTATACATAGGAAAAATGATCTATTTTTTAAAAAATACAGGAATACTAACACAATCCAATGATGACCACAATTTTAATCATAAGAATTTATTATATATCATTATTATGTCACATAGTAAAAATATCATAAAACCACTTACATACCATTATAAAATCATTATAAATAATTAGTTAATGGAACATAGAGTAATTATAGAAGTTAAGGTACCAATACTGATGAAATAGTAACCTAAAAATATGAATAGTAATATGACAATTCTAAATAGTAACGTACCCAAATGAATTGTAACCACAACTATGAAAGTATAATTAATAATTAGGAGTCATATAAATAAAATTAGGTAATAATTGAATAATACTGTATGTCATTAAATATATTAAAAATTATTAATTATTAGTTGATATTTATTTAATTCATTAATATTTAATTATAATTTTATTCTTAATTTTACAAATTAAATGATTTTTTTTCATATAATGAATTCATAAATTAATGTTTAGATGTCTTATATTTTGAATATATTTTTTTGATATGTTATGTAAATTTTTAATGTTTTATAAAAACAATTATAATATTAGAATCTGTATTTTCCAATTGAATAAATATTTTAATCAAAAATTGACTTACTCATATTTTGAAAATTATTTTCAAAAAATGGAGATTATTTTTGATTTCTACATGTCCTAAAATGGTTTCATTTATCATTTGTAATTTTTTGAATTGCTTTAATTTTTTCTGAATAGTGAAATACAACAATTTTCAATATATTAACATTCTAAGCTACAACAACTATTGATTGAGTCATCACTAATTTAGAAACCAATTAGATTATATTTTCATGGTCTAATTAATTTATTTAGTGTAAATATTCTTCAATATTTCCTGTATTGAGAAAAATAATGAACTAATGATTAATATAATAATAAAACGCCCCTCTCCTCCAGTATAAACATAATCTCTCACACCCTCTTATCCTCACACCTATATTGCATTAATCTATTTCTAAATTATACATAATACACATTCATATCCCCTCCCCCACAAATATAATATATTGGTCTTATAAAAACACCAAACCTAGGTGCCATGAAGAGGATCTGAAGATGATAATTCAACAGGTAAATCTACTCTCGTTATCTATTATTTCGTATTCAATAAAAAATTATTTTTTTATTATATCCCAACCTACATTAATATAAATTGACTAAAAACTGCATTAACTTAAAAATACAATAACTATATCTTTTTAATGATTGATCCGACATTGAACACCTCCCTCCATCTCTTTTATCGTATACATGAAATTTCCACTTGTGATGTACCAATATACAGACATTTGTAGGCGATGCACATTCAATGTATATAAAAACATTCATGGGTGTTAATAAGGGAAAAAAATGAAATAAAAATAATTAAAATTTTATTTTATAACCATTTTTTTCAGGAAATAAATTATACTCATAATATTAAATGATAAATAAAAATTATTTTGTTGTGGTCGAAATATAAAAAAATAAACCTAAAATGATAATAATAAATTTTTTTCTAATTATTCATCATTATGGAATATAAGAAAATTTGTATATGATTATTAAAAAAAATAATATAATTAATAACATATAATATAAATTCTAGATATTTATCCTCATTTTACACAAACATCAATTCATGAATACGAGAGATATAATCACGAAAACAATGAAAATGAAAGCTCCCGAATTATAAAATTAAACACATAACTAATATAAATGAAATTAATAAAAAATAATTATATCAGAATGAATTATATTGATGTTTGAATGGTTTTATAATTTTAAATTAATGAATCTATTATGATTATACAGATCGTTAATGTGAATAAAGCATTCAGACACAAAGTAAGGGGAATTTCCATTATCATGTGTCATTGTTGGGGTTTTCCCTCTTTCACTAAATTTCAGAATGTAAAATTTTTAAATATAATTTCTTCATCATTACATTTCGTTTTTTGGAATAAAAATATTTTCTAACAAATATTATAAAAAACATAATTTTTTCAAAAATAACTCTTCATTCAAAAAAGCTCACATATCAAGATTGTTTGTTCTTCACTGAAATTTGATTCTTCTTATATCTTGTATATTATTCAAACTTTTTTTGGGATCCCATTTTTTGGTGAATGTATGATTTATTAAGTGAATCACTTTACATACCATGGGTGATTTTGTTTTCAAGATTGAATTTTTTAGTATTTGTCATGCATGATAATGTAATTGTTATGATGTGTCGGGTACACCCATAATAAAATTTCTCGATGTAAATGATAATATGTGATAGGTGCAATAGGATTTATATAGCTCTCAATAGTATTAGTTAATGTGAATAAACTCATTAGATAAATTAAAATATATGTCAGTGTGATGTTAAATTATTACACAACTATGTGTGGTAGATGACCACAATGAAACGGTGTTTCCTTATTATGAATTTCTACATAAAAAGTATATTATTTAGAATCCTATCGTGATTATGATCATATGGATATGTTAAGATGAAATGATAATTCTTACCCATTGTTATATTGTTTCATGATTTTATTAATCCTTTTACAAGGCTGTTAAATCACACATGTTTTATGAACATCCTCTAGTGGATACATGTACTAAGGATAAATCAAGGGGTAATAAGATGCTAGAGAAGTGGTAATTAAATAATTTTTTTTTGTTTCATGTTGCAAATTTTATGGATGGTCCAATATTTCCCAAGACACTAGTCCATTTAATCATCACCGTGTAATGTTTTTAATTTTTTTTATCATTAAAATTATTTAATTATAATGTAAGAAATATAGTGTCCTTATATTTGTTATTAGAGGGAAATTTATTTAATTTAATAATTAGTATTAGATAAACATAGTTATAACCTACAGTTTTAGAGGTGGTGTTATATTTTTCATATTGATTTTTAAGAAAAATTCCTTGGTTATGAACTATAAACTGATTAATAAGGAACATCATACATCAACTATGATGGTGAAACTGAATATCAAGTGTTTTATGCAGAAATAACCACTGATGCTAACTGAAGCGTCAAATCCACTATATGAAATAATTCAGGTCACATCGATGGAGAAGATATTTTTTCTTAATTTTACTGATATAGAAAATGTGAATCTCATTTTTTATCATCTAGATTTATAAGCCAAACAAAATATGAAATTGATTAATAACACCAAGAATGAAGAAAAAATTGAAGATATGGAGTGGGAAGAATTTATGATAATGATTTTTAACAAGTTTTTCCATAGATATATTCTTACAAATATTGAGAGGGAATTCCTAGAGATAGTGAAAAAATAAATAGAATGTGTCACAGTCTATGATGAAAATGTTTCAAGGCTATCATGGTACACTTATTGTTATTAATTAACAATTGTAGCATAATTGAATGATTATTCAGTGGTTAAAAACAACAACTTTTAAAGTATATTTCAATTCATGACATTGAGAGTTATTAATAAGTTTTTTTATGTTCTCTCAATGTGGATATAGATTTTGTAAATTGGTCTCATGGCTATGGAGAAAAGAAATAAAATATGGAGTTTCAAGAAGGATGAACTAATTAAAAAGTTTGGAAAAAACTTAACCACCCCTATATCAAAAATGTTCAAAGGGGCATAATGGGAGCTACCTCAAAGTGATGGGAAAAATTCATCAAGTGTTGGATAGAAGAACGCCATTCCCATGAAGATAAAAAATTCATGAGGAATCATGATAATTTGATGGTGAAAAAGAGATCACCACCCATGGTCCAATACTAAAACAATAGGTAGTAAGGTAACTATGGTAAACATTGCACTAAACATTATGTTATTGTGTGAAATTGGGGTATTCAGCCACCATAACCAATAGAGAAAAAAAGATTATAAAATCTATTATATAGACGTGGAGAAAAACATTGAAGCCAAATGAGGTAAAATTTTTATAAAATAAATAATGGAAAAACTATTATTTAATTATAGTTCTATATATTAATTTATATCTTACATTTTTTCCAATCTATTGAAGCGAATCCCGAAAATCATGAAGTTGTGATATCTATAAAAAACCATGTGTTTTAATCATTTTAACCCTTGTGATAGAATATAATCATGTTGGTGGATGAGTCAATATTCCTCCCGCAACCCTCATAATAGTTCCCTTTTAGATATTGATCTCATAATAGGGATGGATGGGAAAAGTTTATATAGAGAACAGATCAATATTCAGGAAAATAAAATACCTTTTTTCCTTCTAAACCATCCCATTCTCCTCTCAAAAGGCATGGAAGAACATAAATATATTTTTGGAAATCCTAAAATGGTGTGGGTGTGGATTCCTTGTTAAAAAGAATACCTCAAACAAATTTTTAAGGAAATTGATGTTATCAGCCTTCAAGAAATTCCAATTGTGTAGAAATATTGTGATATATTTTCTGATTAGTCACTCGGGAAACCCCTATGTTTGGAGTTAGAGTTATCAATTGAATTCATACCTAGTTCTACTCCTATCTCAATGTGTACCTATAGGATGGATCCTATAAAACTGGATGTGAAAATAAGTAGCTAGAAGTTAATATGGACAGTGGGATCATACAACCCAGATTATCACCATGTGGTAAGCCAATGATCTTTTTTATAAAGAAGGATGGATCAACTTGGGTCTGTATTGATTAGCAGGAACTCATCAATATCTCTATAAAGAAAAAGTATCATATCCCATGGATTGATTAGTTGTTCGATCATTTGAGATGATACTGATATTCTTAAAATGTGGATATTCATTCTAGAGATCATCAGCAAAAGGTGAAGAAGGATGATATATAGAAGAATGCCTTCCATACTAGGTATAAGCATTATGAGTTTCTGGTGATTCCATTCAAACCTAATAATTCCCCTGAAGTCATCATAGATTTTATTAGTATGGTATTTAGACATTAACACAAAAAATTTCTGGAAGATTTTATTGATTATATTCACATATACTCATAGAGAAAAGAAGAACATGAAGATCATATAAGTCTCGTGTTGTTGACATTGAGGATAGAGAAATTTTATGTCATGTTCAACGAGTGTGACTTTTAGATGTAGCAAGTCACATTATTAGGAAATGTGATCACAAGTAAGATAATTTCAATGTGCCCTTAAAAAAGAAATTGAAGAATGGCCTAGACCCTGTAGTGTCACTAAAATCTTCTATTTTCACACCTTAATCAGGTTCTATCAAAATTTTATGATAAAAGTATCATGACTATCATTCCCACTAACTATGTTAATAAGGAATGAGACAAATTATGCATTGACAGAATAATTTGATTAACGATTAAAGGAGATAATGAAGATTATTATCACTGCAACTATATTAAAGTTTTTGAAAAGTGGATAATGATTTATGATATTTAGTCATTCATATAATAATGGCTTGTTGTGTATAATCATTCAAAATGATATTGTGATTGGATATGTCTCTTGAAAATTGAACACCCATGACAATAACTACATGACACATGATCTAGGGCTAACATTAGTTTTTATTCATTAGAAATCTGACTACACTACCTCTATGGTGAGATGTTTGATATATATACTGATCATAAGATCCAAAATTATATATTCCCATAAAAAATCTCATCACACAAAAAAGGAAATCTTTAGTGAAAATAAAACACTATGATTCCTCTACTAACTACTATCCTAGCAATGCAAACAAGGTAGATGATGCGATTAGAAAAAATAACAAACTAATATATCAATGCTTCTGATTATGAAAGACGCTATCATTATATATATGAAAATGAAGGATTTGGAAATCCTAATGGTAGGGAATAAAACATATTGTTCACAAATGATACCATGACCATCTACACAAGATAAGATTACATAGGCATAAAGTCGTGATTCCAAGTTAAAAAATATTGTCTGTGTAGTAAATGAATGAAATTTGTGAGATATCCATATAGATGATGATTGTGTGATTTGTTTTGAATTATTATTTGTGGTACATAATCATCTGTGATAAAGAATGGGCTGCTGGACAATCTACATAAATCAAAATTATCATAACTTCTTGAGAGTACCATTAGGTATTGTGATCATTGAGAATGCATCTGTCCAATCAACATGAAGAAGGAGACTACTGAGTATCTCTCAAGGTTCTTGATATGTCATCATGATAAATAAGAGTAAAAAATTTATAAAAGGAGGATGGAAAATTTATATATACCCATCTGTAAAAGGGATAATGTACCTATGGACTTTTTCATGGGTCTCCCATAGATATCCATATAAAATAATATGACTTGGGTTATGGTGGACCGACTCACAAAGACATCCCAATATATATCTATTAGGTAGGATATCTCCAAAAAATCTTGAAAAGATATATATGAACGAAATTGAGAGACTTTATAGAGTTTGACTCTTGATTATCTCCTATCATGTTCCAATTTTCACATATAAATTTTAGAGAGGTGTTCAACAACCTTTGAGTACAGAAATTAATATCAAAACAACCTACCTCTTAAAAACTAATGGTAAATATTAAAATTTCATACACTGAAATATATTCAAAAATATTTCACATTTTAATTTTATGGATGATTGTATTAGTGGTAACCATTTTTTTAGTTAATATAAAAAAACCTTATACTCAAGTATTAAGATGTCTGCCTATAAATAACTGTATGGGAAACAAGTTTAACACTAACCTCATGGAATGATAACGTTGAAATAATTATAGTTTGACCTGATATTGTACAAGATATCAGAAAGATGGTTCTATCAATCTATTAGAATTTCTAATATTCTCAAAGACATCAATAGAGCTATTCTGAAATCCAATGAAGGGGCTTGGAATTTAATGATGAAGATAGTGTCTACATTCATATTTCCTCAGGGAAGATAGTCATGCAGGATAAAAGGAAAGGGAAGCTAAGCCCAAGGTACATTTGACTATTTGAGATCCTTAATTTCAAAGGAGATATTGATTATTAGAATGTACCTCCGAAAATATGGATCAAGATCATGATGTGTTCCTCGTATCACCCCAAAATAAGTACATACCACATCATTCACATGTAATGAACATAGAGGTTGTATAATAGGAATATGATTTCTCTTATAATAATTATCCATTATTTATTATGGATGATAGAGACAAAGTTCTATGCAAAAAAAAAACTACACACCTTGTAAATGTTTAGCGCATGAACCATATTTGTTAATTAGAAAAAAAGGAACCAGTAGAGGCGATGAAGGAAAATTACCCCACCTATTTATGTTAATAATATATTGAGGTTAATGTTTCAAAAGGGGAGATGAATGTAATGACCCAAATGTTTTTCAGAAGAATTTATTCCTTCTTATTGTAATTTTACATAGTAAAAATAACATAAAATCACAGATAGACCATAATAAAATATTTATAAATTACTAATTAATTATATAAGATGTGTTTCTTGAAGTTATGCAACGATACTAATGAAATAACATCACAATTGTAAGAATGGTAATATGAAACTTATGAATAGTAAACCAACCAAATGAATAGTGAAAACACCAATGAATGTATAAATAATAGTTAAGAATCTTATAAAGAGAGTTATGGAATAATTATATCATAGTTTATGTGAGTAAATATTATAAAAATTATTAATCAAGTGCTTGTTTTTTGTAAGTCATAAATATTTAATTAGTATTTTATTATTAACATAATAAATAGAAAATATTTTAAAAAAAATATTCATAAATTAAAATATTTATTTATTATTGTTTTACAATAATTTTATGATACCTTATTTAATTTTTCAAGGCTTTATAAAATCACATATAATTATAAAATCTATATCTTCTAAGTAAATGAATATTTTAATTAAAAATTGAATTAGTTATATTTTGGAAATTATTTTCATAATATTGATTTCATTTTTTATTCTAAAAAACATAAATATTTAGGGTAATTTTTGTTATTTTCCTTCAATTACATAAATTTTTAGGGAATCATGAAATGCATCAATTTGCTGTATATATACATTTTAAACTAAATTTATTGTTCATTATGTCATCACTAATTTAGGAACTAATTGGTCTGATCCAGAATGATATAATTATAATATATAGTCTCAATAATCATCAATATTTTTTTTAATGATCAAATATAATAAACGAATGACTAAAATAATAAGACCCCCCTCTCCTCCACTATAAATACCACCCCTAACACCCTCATCTCCTCACAACCCCATGAATTGATATTTTCTTAAATTATAAAAAATAATCATCCATATCCCCTCACCCAATTCCAAGATATCATGGCCTTATTAAAAGATCATGCCAAGGCACCATGGGGAGGATTAAAAAAGGATAAATCAAGAGGTAAATTCACTCTCTTTTTCATTTATTTTAATTCTATTTCAATATCTTATATTATTATCTCATATTCACCCTTCATCCAAATGGAATGACAACTCCAGAAACATAAAAATAATTTTATTCTATAATATGAATAGAATATTCTACATTAAAGTAGTCACGATCTCTCTTTTAATTTCAAAATGAAATTGTCACCTGTGATGTTTTAATTTACCGAAATTGTGGGTGATGCACATTCATGTTCATTAAAAAAAATACTTTGAATAATACCATTAAATAGTTTGAAAAATGTTTTTAATTATTAGTTAATAAGCCTATTATGTTCTATAAATAACTTATACTCATAATACTAAATGTTAATAAAAAATGGATTTGTTGTGATTGAAATATTTCCAAATTTTACCTGAAATGATAATCATTAATTTTTAGTTGACGATTCATCATCATGGTATAAGCCATGTCATTTATATGTTCATTAAAAATGATTTTATATAATTAATAAAATATTATAACAATTATGGTTATTTATCCTCATTGTACATGAATTTCCATTCATGATTAAAAGTGGACTGATAATGAGAACAATGAAAATGAATTCTCCATAAATGATTGAAAGAAGAAGGAATGTAACAAACAATAAATTTTTCGCTTCGTACTCCCCCATACATTTCTTCTCTTTTGCATGCTCTCTCTCATATCCTTCTAAACTCTAGGTTTTTTGGGAAAAATATCCTATGCTAATAGGTTCTTATATCTTGTCATATTTTTTTTGCTCTCTCTGACCCTTCAATGGCTTCTGTGAGGGTTCATCCCCATATTTTATTTCATAGATTGTTTACTCCTGGGTTATGCTACTCGATTCAGCATCAGCGAAGGAAGTTTTGGTTTATCCTAGGGAACCACTACCAAACTATGATTTTTAATTACATTTATCCTCTTGAGGTAAACTCTATAGTGATAGAATCAGTTAGGTTTTGCACATGAGGTTCAGTAACTATGGTTCTGATCAGTTTCTTCAACATTTACCCATCCCATTGTGTGGTTTTGTATCTATTTAGTCTCCTTTTAGGGATTGTTTTTGGTTATTCTCAATTTTTGTGTGTTTCATTTTACCTATTGTTTTCTTCAATTATTTTTAATTTTTTCATCATGATAGTTTAGAACCCTCAGAAATCAAATCCATGAACATTTTCTAATGTCCATATGCTTCTCTCAAAGTCAGATCTGGTTCAGTGGTTCTTCATAGGCTTTGGGTGGTGTTATTTGGTGGGAGACGATGCTCAGTAGGTGGTGGATTTTTATTTTTGGTGTTGGATTTTATGATCATTCCTATTTTTTGATCGATATGATCGATGATTTATCAGTGGATATTGGATAGTGATGAAGGTGGGGTGCATGTTGTATCAATGATGATTTTTTATGGTTTCTTATTATTTCTTTTTTTTTTCTGGTTTATTTGATGGACGGTCCAAGATGACAAGGTGATTATATTTCCATGGTTAGAGATGGATCTCAAGGAAGTAGATGTCATTGATGTTTCCAATCACCTTATCCAGTGGTGTATAATGATGATGATGATGATGATGGATGACATCGACGTGATAAGACTCTTGGATTGAGGTCTCCTTGTGATGGTTGATTTTGGGGATTTTGGTGTGTTTTATCACGAATCGATGTAGATGTTGTAGTTTTTAAATTTTGGTTTTTGAAATTTGGAATTTTAAATTTTTTTTTTTTAATGTGGTGTGTACTGCTTTATTTGGATGTTGGTATTCAGGAACATCTGGCCATTTTGTATGGTTCTCGCTAACTCAAAAAGTTTCTATTTGAAAAATATGGTTCTTCCATGAACATGAATGCTCTTGAATGATGAAATCAAACAGTATAACTCATCCAAAGTCCCATAAAATAAATAAATAATGAATTAGATTCATGTAAAAAATGTTTTTAAATATTTAATTAATAAATATAATGTGATTATATATGACATTAAAGTGTATAATGAATTTAGATAAAAGGTAAGGGGATTTCTGAAACCCAACTCTCAATCTTTTGGTTTTCCCTAATTCACACCATTTTCAAAATGGAAATTCTTCAATAATAATTTATTCTTCATTATATAATTTTTTTCAGGATATAAATGTTTTATAATGGATATTATGAAAAACACAATGTTGTCCTAAGTAACCCTTCTTTTAGAAAATAACACTTCTTTATATAGTTTCTTCTTCACTCAAAGTTGATGGTTCATGTATCAAGTATGTTATTCCCCCATTAATTTGGGATGTTAATGATTGGAAATGTGTTATTTATAGATTGATACACATTCCATACAATGAGTTATATTATTTCCAAGATTCATATCTGTACTTTGAAACAATCATGATAATGTAAATGTTATAATGTGATTGGTGAACCAAGAGTTATGAAAGAGAAATGTAAATTATTAGATGTGACTGGTGCACCCACAATTACAAAGAACTCTAATTCAGTGGTTAATATAAAGAACCGAATGAGATAAATTGAAATATGTGTGAACAATATGACAACATTGTTAACAACTATGTGTGGTATTTGACAAGTAATACATGATGTTTCATTTTTATGCATTTCCATATTCCATGTATTTTGTCAATTATTAAAATCGTGATTATTGTCCAATTTCTATGATAGTATTATAATTATTATGCTCACCACATATTGTAATGTTTCATGATCATATCTATCATGTTATTGGGCTTTTAGATCATCATTTTATAATTTTTATCCTCATGTCGAAATATGTACAAAGGATAATTCAAGGTCTAATAAGATGTTAGAGAACAAGGAATTAAATAAACATTTAGGTTTCCTGTTTTAAAATGTATTTATGGTTCTAGTTATCCCAATACACTAAAATTTTGGATCATTATTGTATAATATTTTTTTTCTTGTTTATCATTAAAATGATTTAATAGTAATGTTTGAAATTAAGGGTTTCTATAGATCCCACTATCACATAACATATATTAAATGAAGAAAATATAAACGGTATCATAAAAGCTGCAAAATCACACTATCATGATTTTAGTGGGGTTTTAGAACTCACACCACATCACAAAAACATGGGTAATGGCCCGATGTGATTACTAGTACAAACATATGTTCCTTATGGGAAAAATATGTGGGCATTATACAATGGAATTCCCACCCAATATTTGTGGACCATCATACAAAACAACCTCAATTAAAGATTATAATTAATTAAATCCCATGTGGGTTTACCAAGGGGTCCACTGAAGTGGTAGATAGTCTTTCCAAATGGGTTTTTCATAGACGGAATTTATTAGTACTTAAATTAAAAAAAAATTAAACATAAAATAATTAGATTTCGATAATATTATAGTTGATAAAAAAATTTCAACATTAAAAAACAAAATAAAAAATATTAACTTTTTTAAAAAAAAATTGAAATTTATTAAATTTTAGGACAGATGAATTAATAAAAACTATTTAGACTATTAAATTATTAAAATCTATTTCAAATACTAACATGTTATGCATTTTTTAAAATTCCAAACATAACATTTATTTAATTTACAATAATAATATCCCCCTTTAAAAAATTAATCCAATCATACATCATTATTTAATCTAAAGATTAGTTTCCCATTTATTTAAAATATACTAATATAAATAATTAAGAGAAATATTTTTCATAAATCTAAATAGACAATTAAAATATTTAACCAAATAATTAAAATAAACTAATATTTTATAATTTATTTCAAAATAGATATTTTGGAAATTGGTATTACACATAATTTTGGGATTATTCATAAAATAATATAAATGAAAATTCCATTTTCAATAATTTAAGACAGATTATTAGTTTAGTGATTTTTTTATTTATTTCAATTGTAACAAATTTTAAATAGATATCACCTTTATTTACATGATCCCTATGACAATGGAATCTCAAATATATATGTTTAGTTATAGAGTGTAGAAGAGTGTTTTTATATATTAAAATAGAACATATATTTCCATATCAATATGAATTTTATCAAAAATAAATTTAAAATAATTTTTTTTGGTTTAATCAATATATAATATTGATATAATCTATAGTCAGAATCATATTTTTCATTAACTAGTGAAAATGATTAAATAAACTTTTTAATAGAACTCCAACAAATTAAACTTTTTTCCTAGAAAATAACACATAAATATTGTTCTTTTATTATCAAGTAGACAACTACCAAAATCATAATCAATGTTAGATAGTAAATAAAAATATATCTCATTGGAATAAAATAATCTATAACAAATACTTCCCTTTATATAAATAGTTAATATTTTTATATCGTTCAGCTGAATTTATTTTTGGCTAAATTTGAATGTACTACACCAATATACTAACAAGATTATATTCTATCTAATTATAGTGATATATATTAAACTACAGAGAATATATATTTTCAGTTAATATCAACAAACATTCCAGACACATCCTAATCCAATTTGTAATTTATTCTCATTAGGTTATTAATAGACCCTCTAGAATAAAGTCCAACCCTTTTATATTATTTTTATAATACTAATCATAATTTTTTAATTTTATTCAATGCATTGATTAATTTTTATATCATAGGAGAATTATAGTACCCCTATTAATTTCATATCATATTTACATGTAATTAGTTTAGAAAAATCATTACACGTTGATTTAATTGATGAACCAAATAATATATCTTCATCTTAAATTTATATAATCAGTATATTTTTAGATAATATTTTTATAAATGAGTATCTATCAACCATACCTTTCATAAAATTAATTTTTTAAATAAAAACAATGATATACAATAATACCATTCTTTTTGATATTTTTTCAGACCATATAATAAATTTTTGTGTTTTATAACATGATTTGGAAGCTTGTTATTATCAAATATAGGTAATTTTCTATCGTAGAATTGTTATAAAATTATTCCATATGACATATAACTTTTTACATCCAATTAAAATAATTAGATGTATTGAAAACAAAAATATATAATTTAATTATATTTTTTTGTAATCTGTAAAACATGAAAAATTGAATCTTTAATGATAATTTCCACGTTTAGGAGTAACTAGAATATAATAACCTAAATTTAATGTTAACTATGTTTCTAGCTTCATCATGTTTATTACAAATAGTTCATTGAAATCCTATTGCTGTTTTATTACTGGGTAATTCAATAAAGCCCCACACATTATTTGTTTCAAATTCACTTAATTCACAATTCATATAAATAGTCCAATTTGAAACTATTAATAAAGTAAATATATTGACATGAACAATGTTATAAATAATATAATATTTTTTTAATATAAAGGTAAACTTATTTTTTGGTTTTTGTAATAGATTATACGTTAAAAATTGAATTTTCAAAAGGATGATATTTATGTTCCCCCAATAGTTTACTGGGGTGGTGATTGTGGGAAGGGGTTTGGAGCATGGTCATGGGGTTGATTCCTAGGGTCATTGGTATATTTTATCATTGGTGTAGTGTTATGTGCCTCACTTACAGTTGTATAAATTTTTTAAAATTTATGATCATAAAAAAAATTCCAATCCATTAAATATATTTGAGAAGCGATATTTTCCCCCACAATTGATGCATTATCATGATCTTGTTCATTATATTCACATAAATAATTATATAAATTCATCATTTTTTTATTTAATATCATTATTTTTATAATTATTTTTAAACATCGTAAAATTCATAGATTCTTCAAGATGTAATTTATTCATATTTGGAAAAATATAAAATTGGATAGTATTGTAATGTCGTTAAAATATTTATTCATATGATAAAAAATTGTGATTTTATAAAATATATATATATTTTATGATATATACCATACAACAAAAAATCCAAAAATATACAACATTATGTTTAAACCCTATTAAAATTTCGTATGGTTTGTTATTTAGTAAAATATTAATATATGATAGATTTAAAACAGGGAATGTTGTATTTACAGCTTCTACCTGAATGCATTTACGTCCTAGAATCCCATTTTAATTGACCTTTCCTTTTCTTAAATAAATATATTCTTAATTTATACCACACAATTTTATTTTAGTTATTATTGTGATGGGAAATAATATTTATATCCCACTTTTTTAAAATCATATCCTGTTATAATTACACTAAATATTCTATATATAACACTTCTGATAGAGTTGGTTGAATGATTTTTAATTTTTTGAGTATGTATATAAAAATCTCAGATTTTTATTATGTTTCATCTTAATGTGATAATATATATATATATATAAGAATTAAATACAATCTTCTGCAATTAAAAATACATAATTCTACAGGATAATATATATAGTTTATATAGGTCAAAATAGGTCAATATGTAATATGATTAAACATCCATAATTGCTTACATAATTTTTAGATATGAATATTTTATTGTGTTTCTAATAATTTAAATAGAAATATCACAAAAATTAGTTACTTGTATCCAATTTTAAAAATGTAAATACTTTTTTTAGATTTTGATTCTTCTGAAATAGTGTGAAATTTTCATGCGCAAGCATTTTATGCCACAAAATGTCATATTATTCTATAGAAATCAAATACTAAATATTTTTTTGGTTATTTCATAGAAATAAATAGTGATTACATTTTATTTTCTATTTGAATAAAATTAATATTATTTTTTAAAATATAAAAATTATATATATAACCATTAACAGTTAATCAGCAATCACACATATGGGATATAAATATAAAATTCTAGTTCAAACATAGTGAAAATATTAATTCTTAGATAAAAATTATATTAGAAAAAATCTCCACCAATTATATTTATATGACCTTTAATGTTGTCTAAAAATGTGGAAGAACATCATCAGATGAATTAAATGATTAAAATTTTTATATAACAACTGTCATTTTCATGGGTCTATACCTTTCTAAATACAATAAGTATTTGAGACTTCTGAGGTAGATTTTAGGAAAATATATAATCAAGTATAATGGTTTGGTACCCTAGGTAACATGGGTCCAACAAGATTAATAATATATATTTTTGTCACTCAAATTGAGTAGATGAAATTATTAGTAGGGAAATTGGAAAATAAAAATCATAAATGAAATTTTCTAGTATTCAATATTGATTTTGTAAATCTCAATTAACATTTAATGGAAAAATACAGTTTTATTATATATTTAAAACATGTGATACTAAAAAGAAATCTTTTTGATATGGTAACAACTTTAGTCATATTTAATCTTTTTGTTAAACATTTTTTATCAAAAATCATTCTTGTTTGTGTTTAGTTTGAATAAAGACATCATTTTTTAATATTAACATTTACCATTAAAAATTATATAATTATATTGATGACTCAAGATAAAATTTCTAAACTCATTATTATATTTTTGAATTTTTAATAATTATGTATATAAATTATCAATATATCCATATGATGAGTTTCATAATTTTTTATTTTCATTATTTTGTTTCATGTAATCAGTTTTAAATTTAGTTAAATAATCAAAAACTAAAATAAACATTCTTTATTTTTAGTTACTATTAAAATCTAATTTTTTATAATTATAATTTTCATCATTTAGAATTAACAATTAAAAATAATAATACTCTTTACATGTATCATTCATAGAGACACATATTTAAATAATTTAACAATCATTTTAATTTTTAATTTTATTTAAAGAAATTTTTATTATTAATTTTAATGTTAGTATTATTATAAAATATCATAACACAATTTTTTATTGATTATTAATTTTATTTATATAGTTTTTTAACTTTTTAATTTACATAATAACAACAACAAAATTAATTAAATTTTTTTTTTATTAAAAATGATTTATTATGATCGAAAGTTTTATGAGTTATTAGATGAGTAACGATTGAATCATTTACCACACATTATGTACCATTCCGGATGAGATTATTTATATCCAATCCCATCCATAATCACGACTACAGTGAGATAAATATGTTCAAACCAAACCATTAAAAAAGTATGATTTACATTTTTTCAATTAAATTTTAATATATTTGGATGTTTGAGTGCATAGAGGTCAATATACATGTTACCATTATTCCCGTAATCATAACTAGAATTTCCAATTATATTTTCGTTTCATTACTAGCTTCAAAATTGTCGAATTCAATTAATTTTTTAATGATAATGAAATACTTCATTATAAAGTGATATATATCCTTTTCAAATTCTGATAACTCATATTTTGATGAATTTGATGTTTCAATAACATTATATTTAAATATAAAACCATTTCCCTTTATTCAATCCTCCTCAAAAATATTTTTCCCCTATATATATGTTTGTAATAAAGAGAATATTATTTCTTCTAAATTATTCTCTAAAAAAATATTACACTCATAGATGGAAACGTTCTTATAATGCGATCTTTTTTAAAAGTCTATCAATAATCCTATTAGTAAATATATATCATCCAAATATTCTTCAATATCACTCATTCAAAATGTAATACTTTTAAAACATTGATACATGTGGTTTATAGATTCTTGAAATCCTATCCTGATGTCCAACTATATAGATCAATCCATTTTTTAGCTTCATTTTTTTGATCTTTTCAGTCCCATAATGAGTCACTTGAAGTATTCTCAATATTTCATGGGATTTCATACATGTTAATATAATAATATAGATATTCTTATTTATAACCTAGTATTTAATGTTCATACATTTATATACAAAAAAAATATTTTCAAATTTCATTACAAAAAAGTGTCTATGGATCAAATTTCTATCATTTATATGGCTTTTCACTAATGGTCCAGTTATCCAAACTCAATTGTTTCCAGTCGGATTCTATTCCAAATTTCAAGTAGTCGAGTTCACTCCAATTAAATAATAGTTTTTTGTCGAATCCACCCATACATTATATTTCCACATTCGATCTTAGATGAAAAATGTTCTATTATTCTTTATATTATTAAGAAAAGGATTTCAGATTTGAACAGATTTAGAAATAATGAATATAAATAGAAATAGAATCTTATAATCCTTTTTTGATAAAATTTATTCTATGTCCAATTTTTTTATTATTAGAATAAAAAAATACAAGAGGATAAAAATAATTTACGGTTGTTCCTACCCTCCACTATCAACTATTGGATAGCATTTGACGGAAATAATTACTATCGTGGGAGAATAACCATTTAGAAATTTAAAGAAAATACAATATAAAGTTCATAAAATACTAATCTATAGTGAATTTATTATTCATTAATGTAATTGATGATGAAAAAAAATTACAAAACACAGTTATTTAAAGAGTACTAGATCACAAAGATCATAATCTACTCATCATCATTTTGTACTTATATAGAAGAATATTACACTCTATGATCAACATTTTTAATTGTGTGAGAACCTTGTATATACTCCTTCTTTTATAAATACCCAGAGTCTCTAAAATGTCACTTTATAAGAGAGGGAACCTAATATTTCATGTGAAATATTATTTGGATTAAAATTATACAATATCCTTTTTGGTGTTAGAATAACCTGAAAATAAGATACGTTCTTTTTATTATAAAAATTTTAAACCATAGTAAATGAAATAAATGCATTAAGATATAAAATAATAACATATGAGTAAAATCCAAAGTGACTTGGATATGCTAGAAAATTTTCAACGACGATGAAACTTTTTGATTGAAGATAACATTAATAGAAGAAGGTAGAATCATTTATGTTATTATATGATGACATCCAAGGAATAAAAGTCATATAAGTTTATTAAAAAATATACTTACATTCAAATATTTAATGAATTAAAAATAATATATTATTACTGTTACCAGTGAATTTATATTCCACACTGAATAATAATGAAAAAAATTCAATAATTATTTATTATTGAAATATAAATATATCTCATTTAGAAATATAATTATAAAAAATATAAATAATTTATAATTATAAAATTGCTAAAATGAATAGAATAAAAAATTATTCATTATGGTATTTTAAATTCTATTAAATATATGAATTTATAAAACTCTAATCCAAGTAAATATGTATATAAAATATGTTGAAAATAATTTTTTTAGAAAATAATATAATAATTAAGAAAAATTATAACTCATTAATCAAAATAATATACTAATAACATCTATTAGATGATAAGAAATAATAATTTTATGGAACATTTTTTTAATTATTGTTATTAATAAATACATGGTGTGTTATCGATATACCATTGTTTAGTGGTATATTAATCTTCCAGTTTTGTTGAGAATTGTTTGTTATTATTTGGATGATATAAATCAATATTAAAAAATAAAGGATCTATTGTGGATTTCCAATGGCGTATTGATCTACTGGTATTGTACATTTTTAGATTTATATACTAGATATGGAACATAAGAATATAGACATGGACGAGGATCCTATAGTGAAGAATTATTCTACCACTAACATGAGAGAATATATTTTCAGTGATGCATTAAGATGACGTAGGAATTATGTAGTAGTTTTAAGGAGATTTGTATGTTGATGTTCATTAGTATATAGATATACCATTCCACCTTGCATTAATCCTATAAAACCTATCTAGAATGGATAGGTAATAGTGATGAAATATCATAATACTCACATGCCACTAAACATTGTGAAATGTGATATACCAGTGAAAGATAAATCATTCAGTAATCATGGATATGCTATGTAGTGATGCATGTGGAAGGATACTAGATTATACAACCGGTGTGCATGAGAGATCATATATCGAATAACATTTTATAGAAAAATTGATAGATATAGTTAGAAAATATTGATGTGTTATATTAATGTATGAATGGGTAAGTGTTTGAGAGTTATACTACAATAAAATTCTATTACATTTGATTAATGGTAGACTATATTTTTGTGGTACTCAACAATGAAACAAGAGTACAATGTGAATTGCGGTATCATACAATTATTGAACTGTTGATCAAAGAAGACAACAAAAGTGGAGAAATAACAACGTAGTTAATAATTAATTATTCTTAACAATATATCATGACTTTAAATTTAAAAATTTGAGTGACATTGAGGGTGAATAAGAATAAAATAAGGAGATGATGTGTGGGAATAATGTTCTGTCATGTTAGAAAAATAGATTTACAGAAAATTTGATCTCACATTCTATCACCGTACATGTGATGCGGTGATTATCTAGTATATCATACACGAACTACCTTTGAAAACATTAACTATTATTTCAAGGTCAACACCCACAACCGTCAGTCATAAATTTTCCATGTCCGATTTTTCAATCTATGACAAGCCATTGCACCTTCTAGGGATGCTTTGCAGAAAATACACAAGGGCCTAACCACTCTCGATGAACAACCTCACTTATAATCCAAACTCTATTAAAATAACCTTGGTTGGAACTCTGATGGAGGTTTACCTATAATCCCACATAAGTTGTATTGTGATGTAAAAGGGTATTTCATTGATTTCTTAAATTATTACATAAATAATAATACAAATTTTTTATATACATTAATTTAATTAAAAAATATAATAATCAATAATCAATTAAAAGAATTAGAATATGTAAAAATTGATAATTTTTTTAAAATTATATTAAAATTTAATAAATTTCATGAGTAAGTGGTATTTAAATAAAAATCTATGAATTATTTAAACTAATTTCAACTAATAAAAAAATGTTAGTCAACATCAATTAGAATCATATGTAATAGTTTACAAAGAAAATGTTATTTTTACAACAATATCCATTGATAGTGTCATTCGAGCTATATAATAAGGGATAACACACCATGAAACAACATAATGACTTGGATTTACTAAAAAATGAATGTTTTTAGTATTTATAACAAGATGAATCTATTCCAAAACCACATTCATTTTAGTGTCGTGGTAGTGTTTTTTTTTTCTCGCTATTTCATACACCATTATTTACAATATTATACAATGTTCTCTTATATATAGGATTATAGAATACGAGATCTCTACTTTTTTCCCATCCTAATTTCCAAAGGTAACTATTTCATTCCTTTATACCAATTATAATGATGCATAAGTTTCACATATCAATACCACATCTATATGATTAATATTAAATTCCTAACAATTCATTCCATAGTAGAATCATTTATGTAAAATATTTTCAGAACATTTAATACATAATGATGTTATTCATAAAATAACTATATCATCTCTCACAATGGTTTTCATAACTATGACCCTTACTATAAAAATAGTACATAAAACCTTTCTTTATAACATATATAAATGAGCTATAAGATTGTATGATATATGTTTCTCAGTAAGGGTTTGAAAAGAGTTATAAATGATCAATTAAACATAATGTAGTCATAATAGTATTAGAAAATGTGAATGAAATCATAAAATACTACTTCTCAGGTAATAGATCATAATATTGACTAATGGAATAAATATGGTTAGAACATATGAAATGAATCGTAATGGAATCAAATAACATGACTCATTAGATTGTAACACGATCCAAAGGCAAAATGTAGTAGCTTAAACATAATAATTGAATATAATTTCCTTACACATGGATCACCAAAAATAATATCATAGTGGATCATATTAAACCTCAATTACATAATATAATTAGTTAATATTCACTCTTAAGGATATCTAATTCAATAGAGGCCATTGCAAATCTATTAACACACCGCATTCTAAAACATATTATCTCATGAGATATCTATGTTTACCTATTACATTGTGAAAATATATAATTCATGTCCATCGATTAGATGTTGAATAACAGACATAAGGGTTCTTGAAGATTGACAAACATTTATAATATCATAAATGTAAATTCAAAAGGACATTCATAAACACTTATTAATTTCATTATAATATAACTAACGAATAAGAAACAGGTTTTACAAAAATTTATTCATTTAATCAATATTATCATAACCTATCAAGAGAATGAAATAGGGTGACATAGTTGTATAATATACCCATTATTGAATATGTGATATCAATGTATCATTGCATTTTTTAATGTCAATTTAAATATAAAATGAAATATTTTTTAAGAAAATGACATTTTCAATTAGAAATTACTTATTTAAAATATAAAATATTACAAAATATTATATTAAAATATATTTTGAATATTAATATTAGATAATTTACTATCATATTAAATTCTTATAGTGGGAATTATTTCATGAAATTATAGTCAATCCATAAAATAATAAAACAATGATTCCTTTTACTTTTTTTGTAAAATAAAAATGTTAATATGTTGGAAAATGACAATAATAATCATTATAATTGGTTTTGAAAAAAATTAATTTGGTGAAAGAATGAAAATTAATTCATTTTAAAATAGTAAAATATTATTGGTAAAATTGTTTAGAAAACATGTATGTTGAGAAAAGAATTTATATTATGGAATTAAGAAAATTATTTTTACCTAAACAAATTTATTGAATATCATTAATATTAAAGAAAAGAAAATGAAATGAATTCATTTATTATTAATAAAATATATAATAGAATAAAATTCATTGGAGTCTTGAGAGATAGATCATGAAATGTCCTTATTGAATACATAATCATAAACAATCTTAGTAAACTATGAAATTTTAACATGGAACCCTTACATCAGGTTTTATATTATATGAAACTTATCTAAATTTTAGTATAATAATTTTTTAGTTTATATTATATATCATTTTCATTTGAATACTTATAATATAATATATAATCAAATTATATCATATTTCACCATTTTATTGACAAATAATTATTAAAAACATATTTTCATGCATTAACTATTTCATTTTTCATGAGAATTTTGGTTCAGTAGTTCTAATCATTACACATTGATCACGGTTACAAAATTTATTGAATGAAATTAATGATATAAATATTATAGATATTCATTATATATTTTTATTTTATATATATATATATATATTTAGATTCATCCGTTGATGATATACATAGAAAATGAATTACACAATTCATGTAAATGGTAAGCTACACAATCAAATGACTGTTGATTTTTTACTTGCTGATCGATAAAAAAAATTAATGATAATGAATAATTATCCTTTACAAAATCACAATTATTTAATGTTAATATAATATATTTTCATACATTTATCCTTATTAACATCAACATATATCACAAATTAAAAATGAATCACATTTCTTAATAGAGTTGGTTGTCCACATGTACGCTTGAGAGTCATTATCACTTTTAAAGCATTACGAGTTCTAAAGTTAGATAATATAGTATAATTCCTGAATCATAATTGGGTAATATAAATTATTTATATACATTAAACTCATCATAATACCAATCCATGAAGGATGGTTAAGAGAAATGAATTATTTATTTATGTGGATGTGGAAATCCACATCTACAGACCCATGATAAATTCACTACAAATTTTATTAAATATTTCATAGATTTTAGTTATTTCATTATCATTGATACATTATATTTTATTTATGATATAGAATTTATTGTTTTACATTTAATGTAATATATTTATACTTGGTAAAAAAATAAATAAATATAAATTGTTCTGGTAAGATGATTACCCCTCCTACAAAAGTCCCACTTCAGATTCACTTTCTCTTATTTGTACTCCCCCGATAAAATATATTTAACCATAACAAAGGTGAATTATTATTACATTTTTAAAAATTCATGATTACTATTAATACATGTTTCACATCACAAAAATTCCAAAAAAAATAAACAATTTTATTCTATTTTATGTTTTTCATTACAAAAAATAATTATGAATTAATTTTATAATAAACTGAAATAGATACATTGAATAATGGTTTTCATTCAATTTTTTTCTATAATTATATTATTTTTATTTTAATAAATTCCAAATAAAATTAATTTTCATGAACAGAATTAGATTATTCATGATATAAATGACCTAATTTTATTTATAAAACCATTTAAAATATATTTATATTTTAAATTCATAAAATGAAAAGAATTTTTTCTGTAATTTTTTCTCACTATTTACTAAAAAAATATTTTCATAAAATTATAAAAAATAAATATAAAATAATATTTTATTTTTATTTTCAAAATATATTTATAAATTTTAAAATAATATTTGTAAAATTTAAAATAAATAAATAATTTATATTTCTAAAAAAATAAATAAAATCCATGATTTCATGGATATTAATTTTTTATTCATAAAATTTTTTAGATAAACAATTTTCAATTATTTTTGAAATAAATTTTATTTTCATATACAATTTTCAAATAATTTATAAATGATTTTATTTTTTTTCTTACATTTAATTTAATGGAGAGGTTATAATAGTATATATTATTATTTTCTGTTTAGACTAGGGGTTTCATGTGTCACAAGATGTCAAATATACTAAATATATCTAAAAAATATGATAAAATATAATAGTGTTAAAGGTATATATGATACATTAGGTGTTTAATTTTTCTACAATTGATGAAGAATATATATCTTCTTTGGATGTCTAAATAGGGTTTTATGGTTAATTTACTTCTCCATGAAACTCAAAAATGAATCAAATGGTGGATTGTTATTCTATGAATTTATAATTTCATATAATAAAAAATTAACAAAATATTCATTTCATCTGTTATAGATTTTGTGTCATGGTGTTAGAGAAATGAATGATTACATGGAAGTAAATATTTGACTATATATAAATGAAGGTGTTAGTCCATGAGATCATGGGAAGATAATGTGCCTTAGTGAGTCAAAAAATGAAATAAATTATGATAGAAATAAAAAAATGATCACAAAATTTTGATGTAATTTTTTAAACTGATTACTGGATTTTAGAGAGATAATTGGAAGTAATCATTAAGTGGGAGATTTATTTAATTTTGAAGCTTTTATTGGTTACCATATTTAAGTCACCTGATGTTGAGACCCAAACATTTTTCTTCATGATTTTCATATACATGGATGTAGTATCATTAAATTTTAATATGTGTTTATCAGTAGATAGAGGGGTATTGATGATTTTATTATACTGGTTGATAGTTATATTTTATGCATCCATTTCATGTTATTTTAATGTATAGGTTTTTTTAATTGATTAGTCTAGCCCATTTTAAATGTTTGACTTTTCTAATGATTTATGGAAGGAAATAACATAATTATGTTTAATTAATATTATTGTATGGGAATAATGCAAATGATTCGAAAATGGATTTTTTATTATATAGAACGATGGAAAAAGTGAAAATACTGATTACTAGTCATGTATTCTAATTTCACGACGTGTTTTTTCAAATGATGGTTTAGTGTAATAAGAAGTTTCCATCCTGTTACATGCAATAAAAGTTAATTAAATATTGTGATGTCTATTTAAATGAGGTTAGATTATTCAACATATGATTTTTGAAGAGTATAATAAAAATCACAATTCTATCTCATTGAAAGATATTTTTGGGATCACATGAATTGAAAGTACGTTTCATTTCATGAAATATTAATTTATTTGAAAAAAATTGCAATTTCATTTAGGGATTGATGGGTTTTAATATAAATTTACCACTAATATACACCATTAATAAATTCAAGAAATAGTGGTGCTGTAGAGACTCTTCTAGAGTGACACGTATCCACATACTGACATTTTTAAGCACTGTTATGCCAAAATTCTTCACCGTCATTCATTTATGGATATTATGATGCTTATTCTCATCATTCATTGGATGAGTGAGTAGTTTTATTTATTTTTTGTGATTTGATTTTTGGGGGATGTGTTTATAGTAATTTTTTTTTCAATTTTTATAGTTTTGGATTGTTACAACATTGTTTAACAAGTATGAATCTCTCTGTTTTTATATTTCTTGTAAATTTATGTTCATTAATGTTGTTTTATAATTTCATAAATTAATTCATCTATTTTTTTTATAATAATTATAAAATATACAGTTGTTATGTTTAAATATTTGTTTGGGGTTCCTATTTTTTATTATATTTTCTGGATGACCATTCCAACGGTTTAATCAATGAATTATGGTGGGATATCCAGTCCACTGATCCATGTTGACACAATTCCATGAAAAATTCTAAATAATCCTATATCAATTGAATCAAAATCGCATAAACCTAAAAATAGTTAAACATATCATTTATCTCCCATAATATTAATCACAATATTTACAGTCACTTTTTATCATTCATTCAATCCAATCGAAAGAATATCTTTTTTGATTTCCTTATTTAATTTAGAACAGATGATTCATATTTATAGGTTAGACACTCAGATGTTCTATATACTACATTATTTGTAAATTTTCTTGTTTTATAGGAGAAAAAATAAAAAAAATTATATTGGATGTCTTAGTAAAGAAAATATCAGTTCGGACAATCAGTCATTGAAATTTATATAAACAGTTAAATTAATTAATGATGATATCAAAAAATTAAAACATGGATGATTCTGAAAAAATATCATTTATAGTGATCAACATGATACACTAATCATGATTTTTCAAATCCAAAACCATATTCTTATCCCAAATAATTCTTCGTTTTTTCCCTTTTTAGTTTATTAAAAAATAATTTTAGATTTCATGGAATGGTAATTCTCCTAGATAGTTTTGTGCCTACTAGTTCATTCAATAAATGTCAAAATAAAACAACATGCATGAAATTTTAAATGAATATTATAATCTATCAAATATAGAGAATATATTCGTAAATAAGGGAATTGAAAATCTTATTACCCTTTCAAATTAATGCTTAAAATCATATGTGTAGGTAATTTATGCATCAGATTCATGATGTGTAAATTATTACACAACATGCAGTTTGTATTCATGTTGTGTAATTAGTCTTTCACTTATCATACATCATCATTCTATTGCTACTGATTTATTTTATTGACCATAAAAACTAATTGAAACAGATGAAAAAAGTCTCTTGTAATATTTCATAAAACATAAGGGGAATTGATATTAAATCCCAATATAAAATTAACCTATATGAAATAAAAATATATAAATAAATATAAATCAATAAAAAATGAGTTTCCTCCCAAAATAATGTATTTTTTAATGGTTGTTTATCTAAACCATACATGGTATATCTGATTCAATAGTTTTATAATTCTAAACGTCTCACATATACCCAATTCTAGATTTGATATCCTTCTAGATCATCTTAAATTATCCTTAATGGAATTGGTATGAACATCGGAGGCTGGATCCATTGTGTGAACAACATAAGTATAACCAAAGTAATCTCAAAAACTATCTGTACATGGTAAAACTCTTCTTATTTTACTGATGGTTGTGTGTTTTTATATTTTTTTATGACCACTTAGTATTCCACATATAGCTTCACAATTTCATATTTTTTTTACTGATTATATTTTCCCCTCTATGTAATCAGTGTAGTCTACATCAGTTTCTTCTTATTCTTCTTGAGGATCACATTAACTTTCTATATTTTTTGTGATAAATGTTGAAACCATTACCGCCTCATCCAATTCATAATTATCTTATTCATTTTTCTTATTCTATGGTCCCTATTTTTCAAGGAATCATTGTATTATATTCGAAGAAAATGTTCGTCTATATTTAATTTCATCTCAATTTTCATCATCTTCCTTTAATTCTAAAATTTTTTATATAAAAAATATTCGATTACTTTTTAATTAAATTTTATTTTTATATAAAAATTAAAAATAATTTATAAATGATTTTATATTTATTCATACATCTAATTTAATGGAGAGGTTATAATAGTATATATTATTATTTTTAATTTAGACTAGGGATTTCATATATCACAAGATGTCAAATTTTCTAAATTTATCTAAAAAATATGATTAAATCTAATAGTGTTAAAGGTATACATGATACAGTAGGTGTTTAATTTTTCTACAATTGATACAGAATACGTATCTTCTTTGGAAGTCTGAATGGGCTTTTTCTTGTTAATTTACTTCTCCGCGAAACTCAAAAATGAATCAAAAGGTGGATTTTTATTCTGTGATTTCCATAGTATAATTGGCCATTCGATGAATTTATAATTTAATTTAATAAAAAAATTAACAAAAGATTCATTTCATCTGTTATATATTTGGTGAGATGGTGTTAGAGAAATGAATTATTACATTAGAGTTAATATTTGACTATATATAAATGAAGGTGTTAGTCCATGAGATCATGGGAAGACAATGTGACTTAGTGATTAAAAGATGAAATAAATTATGGTAGAAATAAAAAAATGATCACAAAATTTTGATGTAATTTTTTAAACCTATTGTTTAATTTTAGAGAGATAACTGGAAGTAATCATTAAGTGGGAGATTTATTTCATTTTAAAGATTTTTCTAGTTACCATATTTAAGTCACCTGATGTTCAGACCCAAATAATTTTCATTATGATTTTCATATCCATGGATGTAGTATCATTAAATTTAAATATGTGTCTATCAGTATATAGAGGGATATTGATGAGTTTATTAAACTGGTTGATATCTATATTTCATGCATCTGTTTCATGTTATTTTAAGGTCTAGTTTTTTGTATTTAATAGATTAATATAGCCCATTTTTAAATGTTTGACTTGTTTAATGATTTATGGAAGGAAATAACATAATTATGTTAAATTAATATGATTGGATGGGAATAATAAAATTGATGCAACTAAGGATTTTTTATGTTGGAGAACGATGGAAAAAGGGACAATACTGATTACTAGTCATGTATTCTAATTGAAAGATGTGTTTTTTTAAATTATGGATTAGTGTAATACAATTTTTCATCCTGTTACATGAAATTAAAGTTAATTAAATGTTGTGATGTCTATTTACACGAGGATAGAGTAGTCAACATATGATTTTTGAAGAGTATAATAAAAATCACAATTATATCTCATTGAATGAAATTCTAGGGATCACATGAATTGAATGTACATTTCAGTTCCTGAAATATTAATTGAGTTTAAAAAAATTGCAACTTCCTTTAGGGATTGATGGTTTTTAATATAAATTTACTACTAATATACACCATTAATAAATTCTATAAATAGTAGAGCATTAGATGATCTTCTAGAGTGACACACATCCACATACTGACATTGCAGAGCATTATTATGCCAAAACTTTTCACCGTCATTCATTTATGGATATTCTTATTCTCATTCTCATCATTCAATGGATGAGTGAGTAGTTTTCTTTATTTTGGGTTATTTGATTTTTGGGGGATGTGTTGATAGTAATTTTTTTCGATTATTATAGTTTTGGATTGTTACAACAGTGTTTAACAATTCCAAATATCTCTATTTTCATATATCTTTTCTATTTATATTCCTTAATGTTATTTTTTAATTTAATAAAATAATTTATCTATTTTTTGTATAATAATTATAAAATATACAGTAGTTATGTTTAAATATTGGTTTGGGGTTCCTATTTTATATTTTATTTTCTGGATGACCATTCCAATGGTTTAATCAATGAATTATGGTGGGATAGCCTGCCCATTGATCCATGTTGACAAAATTCCTTAAAAAATACTAAATAAACCTATATCAATTGAATCAAAATCACATAAACCTAAAAATAGTTAATCATATCATTTATCTCCCCTAATATTAATCACAATCATTATAGTCACTTTTTATCTTCCATTCAAACCAATCGAAGAATATCTTTTTTGATTTCATTATTTAATTTAAAACATATGATTCATCCTTATAGGTTAGACACTCGGATGTTCTATATACTAAATTATTATTAATTTTTTTTGTATTACAGGAAAAATAAGAAAAATATATTTTTATATTAGATGTCTCAGTATTGAAAATATCAGTTTGGAAAATCAGACATTGAAATTTATATAAAAAATTAAATTAATGAATGAAAATATCAAAAAATTAAAACACGGATGATTCTAAAAAAATATCATTTATAGTGATCAACATGATACCCTAATCATGAATTTTCAATTCCAAAACCAAGTTCTTATCCGAAATAATATTTCTCTTTTCCCCATTTTAATTTATTAAAAAATAATTTGAGATTTCATGGAATGGTAATTATCCTAGATAGTTCTGTGACTCCTAGTTCATTCAATAGATGTCAAAATAAAACAACGTGCATGAAATTGTAAATTAATATTCTAATCTATTAAATATAGATAATATATTATTAAATAATGGAATTGAAACTATTATTACCCTTTCAAATTAATTCTTAAAATCAGATGTGTGGGTAATTTATGAATCAGATTCATGATGTGAAAATTATTACACAACTTCCTGTTTGTATTCATGTTGTGTAATTATTCTATAACTTATCATAAATCATCTTTCTATTTCTACTGATTCATTTTATTGACCATAAAAATTAATTAAAACAAGTGAAATGAGTCTCCTGTAATATTTTCAAAAACATCAGGGGAATTGAAATTAAATCCAAATATAAAATTATCCTATATGAAATCAAAATATATAAAATTATAGAAATCAATAAAAACATGAGTTTCCTCTCAAAATAATGTATTTTTAATGGTTTTTTATCTAAAACATACATGGTATATCTTATTGGAGAGTTTTATATGTCTAAACGTCTCACATATACCCAATTATAGATTTGATATCCTTCTAGATCATCTAAAATTATCCTTAATGGAATTGGCATGAACATTGGAGGTTGGATCCATTGTGTGAGCAACATAAGTATAACCAAAGAAATCTCACAAACTATCTGGACATGGTAAAAATATTCTTATTTTACTGATGGTTGTGTTTTTTATATTTTTTTATGACCACTTCATCTTCCACATCCAGCTTCACAATTTCATCTTTTTTTACTGATTATATTTTCCCCTCTATGTAATCAGTGTTGTATGCATCTGTTTTTTCTTATTCTTATTGAGGATCACATAAATTTTCTATACTTCTTGTGATAAATGTTGAATCCATTACCGCCTCATCCAATTCTTAATTATCTTATTCATTTTTCTTATTCTATGGTCCCTATTTTTCAAGGAATCATTGTATTATGTCAGTAGAAAATGTTCTTCTATATTTAATTTCATCTTCTTTTTCATCATCTTCATTCCATAATCTAATTTTTTATTCCACTCATGTTCTACAGCATGCTCACCCTATTAATCCTCTTCAAAATCTAAAAAAATTATAGATATCAGGAGTTTAATAAATATATGTGTCAGACGTTTTATATACCTTAGATTTGTTGTGAATAATTCGTTTTTCTTAAACTGCTCATATAATTCTAGATCTATGTTATTGGATGTAGTGAAATAAATGAATGATTATGTTATTGGTTCCTTATAATGTTGATTCTTCATTGTTTTTTCTTCATATTTTATTTACTTTATATCATCTTTTAGAATAGAAATCCTCTAATTGGAAATTTTTCTATAGCCATACCATTAAAAAAATACACAATATTGAAAAAATTAATCAAAAAAATAAATAAAATTGTTCTAAAACCATGAAATAGAAAATATGAGAAATTATTTTCTGAAAATTACTGAAATAATAAATTCTCCTCTCTTATCCCCAGTAAGAATGAACATAATTTATTGTCCAATGGGCATTGTTAATTCCCATAAATGTAAAAATTAATAAACACAAAACAAGGAAACATCAAAACTTGATGGTATTATTGAAATTGTATGCCCTATTTTGAACGCACATATATTAGTCTGGATAAAATATTAATTTAATAAAATAATCCTAAACTTTATAAAATATGAAATTTATTCCAATGAATTGGAATAATATATATTTTATTATTAGATTGAAGTAAATTTAAATCCATGATAATAAATTGAAAATTCAAGTTCATTATTGAGTAGTGTATAGAATAATTATATAACACCCATATGTTGTTGGAAAAAATTTACGGTGAATCTAATGTTCATGATGGAAAACCCCTAAAACCGTTAAAGTACTTTTTTTGTAATGGTCATTTTTTCTTTATGTAATCATTGATACAATCACACATGTCCATTTTTAAGCATAAGAGATAATTAATCCTATGGTATTGATGTGAATATTACTCTAGTAAAATGTTTTAAAAGTGTGACTCCCTCACAGGTCATTCAATTATCACAAATTAATAAGAGATATAGATAATCTAAAAATATTGGGTTTTCACCAAAATACACACAATTAATTTAATTTAATAAATAACATAACTTAATATAATCAATAACCATTAATTAAAACATGATTTTAGAATATCTACCCCTCATTCTAGCCATGTGGGGGTAGTAAATTAAATATTATATTTTCCTCATTACAGAAACGGTAGTCATTCATACCTATGGTGTTATCTCAAAATTCACCTTTTTAGTGGATCATTTTACTATTTTTTATAGATTAATTATGGTATTTTGTATTTATAATAATCGTTATGATTTGTCCCAAGGGTGGCCTCGAGAGGGTCATATGTCATTGATTTTGTTACAAATCGATGATATAGAGATTCTGGAAACACGAATCCTGAACTGACAATTAACAAGATGTGTACTGCATTTACATGATGTTTAGTCATTAATATTTTAGGGTCTTCAATTTCTAAAAATCACTTCCAAAAATATATCTTAAAAAATAATGTAATTTAATGTGTTTACATAACATGTAATTGTTTCTCACAACATTTAATCACTTAATGACTTTTCTTAAGTGAACACTTCTTCATATGATGCCATGATTTATAAATGAATTACATAGTGTGTAATCATTCTAATCCTAATGAGGTGTAAGAATGTAGATTACTCATTATGAAACATCATTACACAACATCTAGTAACATTTCACCACATGTTGTATTCCATGAAGCATGTCGTTACATGTTGTATGAAGTGAATAATCATTACATGACATGAACCATCCTTACATGTTGTGAATCTCTAGTCTATGATTTGTCAAATTCAAATCATATTTCCATCTCAAAATTATCAAATCTAATGTAATCTTCAAAGTGTGACATCCAGTTACATGATGTGAGAAGTGTCAATATACCGCATCTTATATTAGATTCTCATGAGATATGATAAGAATAAATATTTACAAATAAATTCTTGAATCATAATTATATGATGTGATTAACCATTAGTTTTCATATAAATTCCAATATATATATGATGTTGACGTGCACTACTAGGAAATTGGAATAATTAATTTTTATTCATTTTTCATTCATTTCCATTATAATCTCACAAAGAGAAATCCACCTTTTTCAATTTTTTCATTTAATTACTTTAATAAAAGAACATTGGATCAATCTCGAAGTTGTTATCCATCCATTTTGGCATCACCAACACCATTATAATCATGCTTTTCATTTTGATCACGATCAACAAAAAATAATTAATTTGTT